>CM046306.1:22932656-24277730 GCA_025267735.1 Mactra quadrangularis | reverse complement strand
GTTGGAAAGTGACCGTAAAGAGAGCGTAGACTGTTATTTTGTCAATTTCAGTTCGTATGTTCATTACATATGCGTTCTGTTCACTGATTTTGGTCATGTATAAATTGCAATAATGTTATCAACAATCATATAATGACATATAATTATTTAACTAGTATAACTATGCTTCAATCATTCATTACATTTTCTGTCTTGATAATCTACTCTCCAGATGGACTTTTTGTGTTACAAGTTTACATTGCATACATATCTGTTTATTTATTTAGCATTTTTAGTGTTAGATGTTTATACTCTACCAATTAGCATTGTCCGTCGTTTTATTTCAATATAAAACACGACGAAGTTAATCATTGCTTAAACGAAAATCTCTGTTTTCATTTACTATACAATACATTCAGCCTTGTCATGATTTAAATCATCATGGATATTTGCACATTGCTGCAAAAAAGTGTAATAAAACTCATTCAAGCGATATATCTAGGACATTAAATCTACTCCGTTTTTTATCAAGAGGTATACAGACAAGCATACAGCGTATTATATAGCCCGCCCAAATCTTGATACCTCACATTATTTCATTCAGCATTTCCATTTAATGGACAGATACTAATCTCTTGGCTTACAGTTGGTGCAGAAATTATTTTATCTACTATCGGCAGAGAACATTGTATCTAATTGCTTGCGTGTTATACCTATCGTACGAACCCTACAATCATTATTTGCAAAAAATACATTTTATGCACTGCGTTTTACGTGCCTTTCTCATACTTGTCGTTAATGGAAACCGGAGCTTGCGCATTTTTTGCGTTTGAATTCTTTGCTTTTAACTGAGAAATAATTTTAATAAGACATCTGATATGCTAGTGTAACTAACGTTTATTAAAACAACATTTTACACGAATGTGCGACGTTACATTCTGATTTATCACGATATATGAAACCCTATCCACCATTTATTATCATTAGTAAGCGCGGATAGTCGTTTTTTTCTGCAAAAATACAGACTAGACTGTCTATACTGACTGGGAGTGCCTTTTGATTACATGGTTTAAGGTTCCAGTTATATATTTGAAGTGATGCAGGTCACCATGAACTTTATACCGACTCTCAACGGTTGTAACATGCCTTATCTAAGTTGTTGTCCATTTGCATTTAGTTGGTCTTATATTAGTTTTCATCTATCAAATTTTCACAATTCACGTACAATTACTTTGCAGCTTGTTCTTCAAATTATTAAACATATGGGGTTTGCTACATTCCTACTTATAATCTAAATCACATGACACAGTTGTCTTTAAAAGCTGACAACTCAGTTGAACTGTATGTATTGACATTTAGAATTTTTTTTTAGTCCATTGCTTATTAATTGCACAATGCGGTTGGTTATGAATTGGTCTTCTCTTATATTTCAGAAAGGACCTTTGCGTCTGTATTACGCTGTCTACTCACGTCCTGCCAAACGACATCAACAAGAGAATGAAGAACTTCTACCTATGGAAACTGATTTGGCAGATATTACTAATAATTCCGATTTAAAGACTGAAACAAGTGGATATATTACTGATGACGATAAGTTTGTCAGTGAGAACGAGAAATCTTTATCACACGAGACGGACGAATGTGAACGAAATGATTCATTGCTGGACGACATTGATAAAGATTCAAACGTTGTCAGTATCGGAGATATTGAAATAAAGGAAACTAATAATATACATGAAAAGCATTCAAATAAAATAAAGGAGTATAATCCTATAAACTCATGTAGTACTGAAACTCGTGTAACTAAGGAAGAAATAAGAGAAATAGAGGACACGCAAGTAGTTACCAAAAGTAACGATGACGATAGTTTTGATTCTGACGGAGAGACTACTGTGCAATCTAAACATGATAATAACGAGGAAAAGGTTGATAAAATTGACGATTATGAAATGAAAGATGTATTTCAAAAGGATTATAGTAAACGAGAACAAGAGAACGAGAAGCACAAAGATGAAATATGTATATCAAAAAGTTTCAATAGAGCAAAACCAGAAATGGTTGAAGCGTCTACAGCTACGCACTCTGTGTCAAGCTGCAGTGATAAGTGCAATGTTCAAACACCAAAACAGTCAAAATCCAGTATTACCGACGAGGATATATCGGAACCTGTGGTATCCTCTACTCAGAATACCCAAGGTTGCCAAACTGAACCACCTGAGTCAAACTCAGATCCAGTCAACCGATCGCATTCCTCGGATATTGAATGTATAGCATCTAGTGTTTCACCTTCATGTAAGTCAACGGTTGACGTTTCATGTGAAACAGATAACTTTGTGCTATCTCGTAGTATGTCTGTTGACAGTGTATCAGTATCTACTGAAACTGATGATAGAAATGATAAACAGCGGAAACGTAAACTTGTTGACTGTTCTACCGATGTGTATGATTTTCCAAAATCTCAATCGATTAAAAAGTTGACTGTTGATTGTTCGACAGATTTTGACGATTTTCCTTCTGAACGTATGAAAGATAATTCATTGACTGTAGATTGTTCTACAAATATTGACAATTGTCATCAGTCTTCAAATAAACGCAAATCCATGGATAATGATAACTGTGACGAGTCTGCTAAGGGCATGAAAAGGTCGGACATTAAATCTGTGAAAAGGAGTCACAGTTATACTAGTCATTTAGCTACAACAAAACCTGCTTATCTTTCTCAGCCATTGTCTCCTACAAAACTTACATTAAAATTCACTGCACCAAAGTCACCATCTAAGTCACCAAATGCTTCGACACCGAAATCACCATCCAGAGCATGGACGACTGGATTTCAGTCAAAATACCAGTCCTTTGTAATGGACGAAAAAACTTACAGCTTTGAAGATAGTGAACCGCCTAAATCTTCAAAAGTATCTCCCGCACATGAATCGAGTGGCAAGCTGGTGATAAGTGTTCCACAAACTTTGCCTGCCACACAGAAAAAACCTGTTTCTTCTAAGACGGGTCGACCTCGTGGTAGACCTCCTAAAAATCGATCTCTAGATTATTTACCGCCTCCAAAGGAGAAAAAACACAAATCTCGCAGTCATTCACCAAAACATCGTAAACATAGTGAAAAGGATAAGGAAAGAGATGGTTGTGTTGATAAAATTAAAGTATCTAAATCACCAACTGGGTCATCTAAATCACATACAGCTTATTCTTGGATAAATAAACTAGAAGGTGATTCCAAAGTGTCAACTGACAAAAAAGAACAAAAAGTTAAACAAGTTAGTGCTAAAGATAAAGCGTCTTCAGATTTAAGAATTCCAAAACAGTTCTTATACTTTTCTAATGGGCAATATACTATAGCTACTGTGAGTAGTTTAAACGCATTGAAACAAAGTAGCCCTGTATCACCGCCACCAAAAACTGTGTTCACAGCAGAACTTACTGCCAAAAATAAAACAAAAAGTTCTGAGAGTTCGGATAAGAAATCAAAAATAACATCGAATGATGCTACGTGTAATGATGATAAAACGGATAATGTACAAAATGTTAGTAAAGCTTTAAAGCCTATTGAAAGCACAAATGAAAGTGTAACACCAGAAAGTAAGACTGAGTCTAAGCCTAGTCCAAAAACTGATTCTAATCAAAATACAATTGAAAAAACATCGAGTGCAAAATCATCTGATTCTTCAAAGGGTGAAAATGGATTGGTGCAATCAGATGGCATAAAGAAAGAGAAAGATAAAAGTAAAGATCCTGTTGTTACTACGCCAACACTGCCTGAATATCGACACCAGAGTCCTTTCTTCGCTTCAATTAGTAATGCCAAACTTCAAGCCCCACATAGAGCTGCTACTCATCTCAACGTTCCAAATATATCCAGTCATTTTTCTGGAACTCATCATCTTTACTCACAGGGCAGATACTCAAATGATAGAATAGCACCATCCATGTATAGATCATTATCAGTAAGTGATAAACTTCCAGCTGCTACCCTAGCATCAAAGTTAGAAGAAGCCAGACGGTTAGAAGCAATTGCTTCAGTATCGCATAGCTATCTTAGCCAGTTTCCAGCTCCATACCTTGGTTTAATGCATAGTCACTATGTATCTAGTCTGCCACCGCCTCCTCCGCTATCCAAACAAGGACATATACCAGAACATACTCGATCATCATCATTCTCTGACGGCTCATCTTCAAGTATCACATATGGCTCACCAAATTCTAGTAAGTTTAGTAATAAGGCAGGCAACACGACACCAAAGGGTAAAGAAAAATCTATTGACAGAATTATATCGGCTATTACTGAACGAAAAACGAAAAAGGAATCACAAGAACAAATTAATGGAATTGATTTAAGTACAAAAAGCTCACGAAATAGTGACAAATTGCCTGAGACTGACAGTGTGTCAAAGGCTGATAAGTTTGAATTTACGGATGATGACGATGCTCCAGTGTCCCATAAAAAGGTTATTGGTGGCAAAGTTGAAAACGCGTTTGATATACGTAAAGAAAAAGTGTAAATTAGTATGGCTTATATTTGTGCCATTGTGTTTATTAATGTCTTATACTGGATTTAATAATTCTTTCTACGGTTTAAAGAGCCAGTTTCTTTCCGTTTGGATTTATTAAAATGTTATGAAATTTTATTCAAAGTTAAAAATTGGATTTCAAAACTATGAATCTGGTGCTTGGTTTTGGATATGCTGTTTTATGTGAAAGATGTTTAGTAGACTTATGTCCTAATTAGATAACAAAATGGTTCAAAGTGTAAGTATTGTGATTAGAAAAGTACAAATGATCTTCATGATTGGATTTAAATGTGTATGCTTTTATACTAGGATTAAAGTTTTAAAGTGTTACGTAATGGTGCATTTTAGAGGTATACGTATTTTGGATGTATGTGTATTTAGATGGATTAGTATGTTTGTATTCTTTGTATATTAGCACGTGTAATATGGATTAATAGTGATTCTCCGTCTACATGGATTTATTTAAAAATGATGATACTTTATACTGTCTCTGTATGCATGAGAATCAATTGTGTTAAATGGAAATTTGCTGTATGGATTTGTGTGATGTTTGAATATTTGGTTATTTTAAAAGGATGTTTCAATAGGATATTTGTGTAAATGGTTGAGTAATATGAACTGAAAGAATGATTGTATAACTTTAGTGTTTGATTTAGATTCATTAACTAGTGTGAAAGAATTATATGCTATTCTATGAATAGGGCAAAAATAGTAAATGGATGATAATTTCATGTTTGCTGTATACGTGTGTATTCCATTTATTCAGTATTTTAATACATTATTTCTTTAGCTATTGTTTCGTGAAGTGTGGTTAAACAGTTAGCATGTACTTATATGTTCTTTATCAATAGATTTAATATTGTTCCATTGAACATGTTATTGTGATTTTTTGTGTTTTAAATGTATATTTATTCATTTTGTTATTCACATGTATTTAAATTGTCTCTTTCATAGTTTATAGTACTAGTTTAACATTATTTTTTCCACTTAATAAAGTGCTAGTTATTTTTTCCTTTGTTCTGTCGTCTTAATAATTGTTTGGCAGTTTTTTTAAATAAATTACGAAGTCGATTGCTTTATAAATTATCATGTTCATTTGTTTAATGATGGAACGGTTCATGTTGGTAGTGCTTTATGTCGAAAGTAAATAAACGCTCATTGGTATTGTTTGGTCACTTATAAATGTTACGTAGCAATTAATTTTTGTTGTCTTATAAATTATTAACTAATTAAGCCTTTGTAGCTTATAAATATGGACTGAACGATATACATGTAGCTTTAAAAATGTTACATGAATGAGATTTGATGATCGGTTGTACAATGTATATTCTAGGTATAGCAAGTTTTGAATAATTTATTCCTGATGCAAATTATACTTTTCCATGCTGTATAAAGTGATTTTCAAACAAGATTGCAAACGATGTACATTGTAATTTAATTCAGATTGGTTGATTTATAAATTATACTATTACTTGAATCTTCTCTGTATCAGATGTTACTGAAATAATGGCTTCTCTTGATTTTCAGTTCAAACACAGATTCTGAAATATCTATTATAATTGATATACGAATCAGGAAAGAACTTCGCTATTACGTTTGTAATATCAGATAAACAAAGAAAAGACATTATAGTAAAGACAGTTGGATTTTAATGACAGTTATCGAACAAAACAAAATATTCTAAATCAAGAACATTACATTGTGTTACGTTATTGATATGCATTGTGTCTTGGGAGTAGGTTCGATATACATTCATAAATTTATAATATTATTATCTTTCCTATTTTCCGTTTTTTATCTTTACAAGTCTTAATTGGACACACAACACAAGCATCCATTCACTAAGATTACATATATTTTAGATTGAGTGTTATGTCAACGTTTTCTGGCATTTATGTGTGTTCAATTTTTATCCTCGATCTGTAAGACTAAACTCTAGAACTTGTTTATCAGATACGAAATAGTAAAGGTAAACTTTTAGCATTAGGTTTTTGAATTAAATTTATACTTGTGCTTATGACTGTGAAATATCATTCAAAATGATTTTTTATTTCAATTTCAATTGAACCTGACTGCCTAAAAATTTGATGAGCTATAAAATGAGGTATATCTATGCATGATTAAATTCATGTACGTTCCCATGTCACCTGTGAATACTTGTGAAAGGCTTGACTGGATGCACTATTCTCAATATATCAGTTTTGAAGGCGTCAGTTTACTAAATATCTATTGTAGGGAAACGTAAATACGGTTTGTCATGATAACTCATAAAAATGTCTCATTTGCATATTGTAATTTATTTCAATGAATCTTAAGACTTATTTATGAATACATGGAAAATAAATGGATCGTCATTTATTTAATCTTATTTTAATGCACGTCTATTGCATATCTCAAAATCTTGTTTATATTGTTAGTGAGATAAATATGCTTACCCGTTTAACACCTAAACTGTTAACACATAAAAATGAACTTGGTGATTTATATCAATATGCACTAAATGATTTGCTAGTAGTATTAATGTACAGGCTATGCTAGTTGCAAAAGGCTTGTTTCTACTTAGGCGTCGTAATACATATATAGATAAAGCTATTACATGAAGAAGCTGAGCATATGATGAACAAATGAGACTTTTATAAATCAATAACGGTTTCTTTAATTAAATTAAAACTTATTCAAATGAAGCATCTGATTACTTCAGACGTAACATCTGTATCAGGTTCACAACTTTAAATCTATAAAGCCTGAACTTAATTTGTATTTACTAAAGTACAAATAACAGTTTCTTTTTATTACTGTAAATCTCTCAATTGATTGTTAGCTCACGTTTTAGTGTGTCATTCAGTTCTATAGAGTTTTGATCACTTAAGTATCACGTCTGTTCCTTCTTATTGACGACTTAGATCTGAAACACAGTTTAGGTACTTTTTAAATCTATGTCTGTGAATATATTTCACCAAGATTAGTTTTCATGTTTAGAACTGGACCTGATATGTCTATTTCCTAGTCTGATATTCATAGCACGGCCATACGAGGCGATGTATCCAACCACTGTTTATTTTCTGCAGGTTTAAGCCTTGATTCTACTTGGTTCTACTATTCTTGTCTATCAATGTGCAATGTTTTATTATTTATTCCACATTCACGTATTATTACTATCATGATCCAAACATATACCTACACATTTGACCTTGCTAATCGTACTTACAAAATCCTGTGGTATTTTGACTGTAGATATTGAAGAATGTATAATAGATAGGATATTATGTCTATTTGTGGTCGATATGTCTGATAGCTGTGGTAAATGCGGTCTTCATTGATATTATAATTGATACATTTAGTATAATCTATACCAATTATTCGTGTGAATGTTGCGACAATTAAATGGAAGGTTATGGTATTTGTAGGTTGACAACTAATGTGGTTTTTCTTGTCAGATAATGTAAGATAATCTCAAGTGTTTCATCTTTTTTACCTTCAATCACAAAACCACATCTTTATTTCACACTTACTAACTTTATTACTAAACTTGATAGCATTATTGGTATATAATTAAATAGCTTGTATCTTCAACCACAAAACCTCAGATTAGTACTCATTCTGTGTGTGGTTGAGTTCGTTTTGATTTATTTATTTGTTTTTCTCTTTCATTTATAGTAGACACGTTTATAGTCAATTGTCTAAGTGCATTGCTTTGAATTGAACAGTTTTCTGTTGTTTCCAGTTATTAGAATTACATTCTCTTCCACTAACTTATAGTTTTAGCCGACAACATGATGAGTTTTTTGCTTTAATCATAGATATTTTAGAAATGCTTCGTTCTTGGAAACTTAATTGATCGCGAAACTGGTTGCAACATTTCAATGCGTATAGACGTGTCGATTATAATATCTTTATTGTTCATAAACTGTAAGCCATTCAGACTATGAAGATAACATTTTCACAGATTTTCAAACATAAATAATACATGGAAATATATATAGGAACATACATTACTTTTCATTTCCTGGATAATTAAATTGATTTATAAAACTGGTCATAGCCTTTGATAGCCTATAGACGTGTCGATTATAATACATATTTTAAAAAATTGGTTTGTTATGAGGTTCAAATAACTTAGATTTTGATTATCATGCCAAGTAAAAATGTAAATATGAAACCAAATTTTCGAGCATTCTTTTATAGACATCATCAATAAACAAATTTGTAAAACAAACACGTTCATGTTATCTTATCAAGTGAAGTAATGTAATCAGACGCGATCAAGAATGTACATCCGGGCTACTGGTTCATTAATGTAAACACCTTGCCATTTAAATTATTTTACGTATAAACTAGATAGTATAGCGTATATTTTACCCAACGTTGAGAACAACCAGTCGTTTGTTATCATTAAATATCCATTTACGATATCTTAGTAAGTTCAGTGACCACTTTATAGCCATTTTGACTTGAGTAAAAACCTTTCTCCATATGAAGAGCTCATTAATCATAGTGGTTTAATACGCGACACGTTTTTTTTCTGTCTGCGGACCCTAGCCTCTTAACATACTTTATTCATTGTGGTGGGTTTTTTGTCATTATTATTTTCTATGTACTCTTATCGTGTTTGGCCCTATTGGCTGTATAAGAAATGTCAGTTTTTGCTGTGATTAATGTAATGTCCACCCAATTTATTTTGTTATAACGTAGAAGTCTCCCGAGGCTACTGGATGCGCTGTGCGTATGTATACAATGTACAAAAAAGTTCACAAAAAGTAGATCCTTAAATTTCAATATAAGATAGCATGAATATTTATAAAAGTGATGTTTTTTCTAGTTTTCTTTAATGTTGTTCATGAACATCGCACCTGTGCTCAATAGTGCATTTCATGTCTGTTACATAAGTGTCTATGTTTGATGTCGACAAATGCGATTTTTAACGTAATATGATTTTAATTAAAACGCAGGGTTGATTCGACAGCTGGGGGTTATCTCAGACTAACGTCTTGCATCATTACTTGGGTGTGATATTTAGTAGAGAAGGGGTACAAGGCGTTGTAGTATCACTCATGTGTACTTAATGCGTTCATATCATACTGTATTAAGTCATCATGATGGTTAGCTCTGACAAACACCTTGAAACATAAATGTGCCTGCAATTGTCATCGAGTGTTGACTGACTTATTAAGATTTTAAGGTGGAATTCCCATAATGCCTATTTACTGTCATTTATGTATTTGAATACTCTAATAAATGATTACAAAACTTAATTATTTTCATTCATGGCATTATGCTTATCTCGTTGCATGGATTAGATTTATATTACAACTCTCTGTTTCTACCTTAATGTTATTCATGAGCATATTATAGCTCGTTTAGGATAACTTGAGACAAACGACTCAATTTGATTACATATTTGGGACTCAGGTATTACATAAAACAGGGAGGTCAGCTGATTTTGTGTAATGAAAGTATTAAACATGTCTTAATGCGTGTAACGTGTGTTCTCGTACTAAATTTAATACATCAAAAACATGTTGATAATAGTCGATAATTACGTGTACTAAACTTAAATCCACCTGTGTATAAAAATGGCATCGTTGCATTTTGTCTCAAGTTATCCTAAACGAGCTACAGCTGATGCACTAAATACTCTTAAAATACTCTGTCACACATCAGCTGTTTGTGTTACAATAAATCTTAAAAAATCTAATAAATCAAACAATAATCATCTAAGTGAAATGCAGAAAATATTAGTGACTCATACCATAATCTATTATGAATTCTAATAATTAATTTTTGCAAGTTACTCATAATGGTGTATACCATCTGAGCATACAATCATAAGTAGTGAAGGTGTTATGTTTAAGATTAGTTTTTAAGCTAAATCAAAGGCGAAGTTTCATGTCAGCTTATTTAAGCTAAGTCATTAATTCTCATTGTCGTTATTAAATATTTGTTCATTTTATAGTGACATTAAATGAAAAAACTTAATATGGTACTTTGAGCATCAGTCTTTCTGAAATTGATTCAAATTTGTTGGGTTTAACGCCGTAGCAACACATTGCATAGGTCATATTACAGCGTTCAGTCAACCTACTCACCATTCCTGGAAAGGCTAAATCTCTTTTGTTGTTAGCCAGTTACTTGGCAATTACTGCCGTCAGTGTCTGAAAACTGTCTTGTGTGATTTAGAATCAGAAGGGAGAAGGGGGAATGGTCGTAGAAATTATTTTATGAAAGTATGCCCTATACATTCATGCAAATAGTCTGAAAATTATTTTCGTCAGACTGTGTTTATGTAATATGATCTTAAGATGCACTAACAGAATTGTTATCCATTGTGTATTTTCATTGCTACGTCCACACCAAAACGACAAATCATTTTAATGGTTTTTCATAGTAGCACCATGAAAGATCAAGCATAATTACTGAGAAAGGGATAATTACTGTTTAATATGACATTGATTTAATGTAATGAAGTTAAAATTGCGGCAAAGATCAAAGTTTCAACTAAAGCCCGTGGTAATAAATTCTGCGCAATTAAGCATATGAGGATTCTTTTTCATAATGTTTTATAATTCATCATTAATGTTAGTCCTTGAGCAAATCGAACTGTTTTTGAAATCAATGCATATCATAAGGCTGCGTGGGTTAAAACTTTTCAGAACTGGTCTCGTGGTTCAGGAATTTTTGACCTTGAAAGGGGCAATTTTCCAATGTAAAAACTACCAAAATTTAGACATTAATGCCTTTAAGGATTCGGAAAGTTTTAACATGCACCCATTACACTGTGACCGAGGCATGTAGAACGATACTCGCATTTCACTATAGCTGGGGAGATTAAATATATTATAAAATAAGTTGCAATTCAATGTAGGCTTCTAACAAAGTCGGTGTTTATTTACTCTACGCAAATCTGCGTTTACTTTAACATGTTTTTGTCAATGAAATGAGTTTCTCACCGTCCTTGTGCTAGGCTTGAGTGTTAACAATTGCGCTCGCTGTATTGCCTGTGCTCTGTTCTCTATAGGGAAAAAACAGAATTTAATGTACATGTGCTCAATAGGAAAAAATTGAAAATTTACTGCTGAGACTTGGAATACAATATTTCTTTTATACAAGTAGAAGAGTTGTATTTCTGGCTTGCTTGTTTAAACAAATATAGTCATAAATCTTTACTACTGTTTATTTAAGAGAAACTGTTGAATAGAATCTGTTAGGAGAAACACTTTTTTGTCATGAAATCAATTTTCATGAAAGTCAAACATTCAGTGAAAAAAAAGAATTTCCGATTTGAGGCCACCTAGTTCATTTTAGTATTTGTGTATTTGCAAAAGTCCGCTTTTAGGCTGGAACTGTGTTTGCATTGCACCTCCCACGTATTAATGGAAACCAGTGTATGACCTCAATGAGAACTTGTATATTGGTATGCGATTCAATACCAACTCAATCAATAGTTTGGAGAGCTGTGCTTTTCCGTCTGTTTAAGTCCATTTAGTTATACTGTCAAAGGCATCATTGTATTCAAGTTTCTAGACCGCTCGACTAGCATAGTTGTTAACACACAAGTCTACTGTTCGAGGGATCGATTGTTCGATGACTGATCGAGGCATATTTTTCTGGAGCTTTGTCATGAAATAATATCTACGGTCATTCTCCCTTCTATCACTGATTCTAAATCATGTAGGGCAGTCATCAGTCACCGACGGAAGTACATGTATATGCTTAGTAAATGTTTAACACATAAATCCAAAGCAAGTGTGATTAATTAATGTTCAACAAAAGTGTATGCTCTAAATATATCTTTAATTGCATGGACACCGTGGTCTTTTAATATTCTTTCACTGGCATTATCATAATCATTACAAAAGAAAACATGGTTTTGGCAATGAGCTGTTTGGAATATAAACAAATCTTTGTAATGTATTAAGCCCTCATTGAAATCTGAGTTAAATTGAGCGCATTGTAAGTACTGTGTACTGAATTTAGAAAAATGTTGTTTTGTGAAATACGGAAACGAATCCCAGAAGGATTTGTTGACAGACCATCTCTCGTGCTGTCGTGATTTGATTAAAGATTGAGAGATTAACAATTGAGTTGAAAATGAAGAGGATTTTATATTTTTAAAGGAGACAAGATATTTTGTATAAATTTCTATTTCATAATTGTGAAATTATTTGTATTATTTATTTAAGAAGCTCTATCACTTATAATGAAAAAGTTAGATTTCAATATTTGAAGTTGACGTCTTATTTAAATTAAATCAAACTTTGTTTTCACGTTTTTGTTGAAAATAAGAGGTTTGATGACGGTTTAAAAGCACTACCAACATGAGGGTTTTGAGATTAGTTTTATTTCATACAGTGAAGTTCCACTATTATAATAAGGGACCTAAGTCAGTTATTTCCCCTTGTATACTCTTCAAATAGGTAGGTCCAATTAGTTGGATTACTTAGATTTTACCCTTATTTTTCAATGTCAATTTGCCAAAATTAATCTTAAATAACTTTTTTGTAAATCATTTTATTTGTTTGAAATTAAAGCTAAGTATTTTTAGGGTAAAGAACTATCTAAATGTCATCACTTTGTAAATATTTTTATTAACAAGAAAGATATTAGTTGAAATATTTTGTTATCCTTACATAGGAATTCAATGATAAAATCTGAGGATTCCAACTGTAAGGACCTACTTACCAATTGGATTGCTTCAGATCTTATCAGGGAAAGATAACTGACTAAAGTCCCTAATTATTTAAGTGTTTATACTTATGTATTATAGCTCGATTGTGAAACAAGTTCTTAATTTGTCACTTTCGAGTTTGCTCCTGGTCCCCTAGTTCTAAGCTATTACGATAAAGTTTCTTGCTAAAGGAAACAACGGGGTAGGTTTTGGATGGCATTCGAACCAACGGGGAGCTGGATATCCAATGATTATGAGTCCAATGTCGTAACCCCTCGGCCACGCCCGCTCTGTTGGTCTCAACAGTAGAATGGTCTTAGTATAGGGACCTTTGTTTTCTCAAATAAAGCATTTACAGCATTATTGCCCATAAAAAGTCTCAATAACATAAAAAGTAACAAAAGAACTGAGATTTATGAATCTTAGAAACTATTATACTTATTGCTCTGGAATTCTGGTCTCTGTTACTATATGTGTAAGTTGTCGGTATTTTGCAATTCTAATTATGGCCGGAGTAGGAACTTATAAAACAAATATTACTATGATTAAATTCTACGATATCGTCAGGGTCCAAATTTTACACTTGTACAATCGTTCATGTCAGTCAAAATTTCTGAAGGTTAAATAAATAATAGAAATTATGACCAAGTTTACGATCGAAAAAATAAAACACTTCATATTTGGTGTCAGTTAGAAGGTCCCAGATTCAAATACTTTTATCAATTATTATCTGGAACCCTGCAAGCAGACAACAATATTTCTTTCTATCACTTTTTCATCATTGTTGCAAAAGTTGTTACATTTTATGATTTTCATTTCATTAAAAACTTGATGGATGTTTGACTGTTGACGTTGTCACGTGGTTAGTTTATCTTGTTTCTCATCTGGTAATACATTCTTCGATACCTAGTTGCGACAGGAAATACCTTTCATGAAATTAGTGTCGATTTTCTTCCGTTTAGGGCATTCAGTCTTGCCATTTTAAAAATATATTATGCTTAAATGAATTTAAATGTTATGCGTTTGAAACATATAATAAAAACATGGAATTACTTAACATTGTACGAGTACTTACATTTACTTCTATTTCTATTGAAAATTGAGATATCTACGGAAACTTACGGAAACAAACGAATTATGCCGAGTGTCTCCGGAAATTCACGATAAATTACGAATACATGTATATTTATTACTCTTTACTTATGATTAATTGTTATGATGATCTAACTATTGTCGTTGACGCAAATTAAAAATAAATCACAAGTAGATCTTATTGAAAATATGTTCTTTGTTTTAAAAATCAGGATTTCAATTTAAATTTTGATAGAACATTTTATTTTCTCACCATATTTGATAGTCTAGTTTGCTTTATTGTTTTCTTTTATATATTTTTCTTTGTTAATTGTACTTGTTTTGTTACAGACTATGTGTTAGATGTTTTTTCTATGAAATGAATTACAAAATGAAAAACACCAAAAATAAACTTGGAGAATTTTAAAAATCTTGTTTTAGTTATTTATTGAATTACTATGAAAATAATGGTCTTCAATTTTGGCGTAGATTGCAGATTACAGTAAAGAATGTGAATTTCGTTTAAGTACTTTCTCCAACCAGGTTCGGTTATTCTTATATTTCATGTTGAATGACACGCTGTTAAACAAAGAATCACTAGAGTGGCAGGGATTTATCAACGAACGAAGCGAGTTGATAAATCGCATATCAAACTGCTACGAGTATTCTATCCGACTTAGACAACGGGTATTGAATTATATGTTTATAACGCCCCTTTTTATTTATTTTGTCTCGTATTTATACTACTGCCACCTTAAAGTCATATAAATTTCAGAATAATATGGTTGGCCTAAACCATCGATATTTGTGTCGTGAATTTCGTGCAATTGGGTAGCAAATTGCGAATTAATTTCATAAATGCACGCTATAGTTAGTAATTCTCGAGTTACACACTAAACTGCAGTCTACTGTCTACTCGCCAAAATTCACAGACCTTACAGTATGGTATTGATTAGACACAAGTTTTCGTGGATATTTTATGGGTCTATATTTTTACGATCTATATGATATAAAATAATTTCTGAACGAAAACGTACGAGCACATTGCAATAGGAGAAAAATTCTCCCATTTATTTTCTTATGTCAATAAAATAAATCTATCGTGTTTCAATACAAGTTGTTCGCAACTTCGCACAACAAATTTCATTCAATACAAACCATACAGTCACGTATAAAATAAGTATTCAATGTCAACTGTGTGCCAAACATTATTTCCTTTTGATTGCACGAATGTTTAACATACAAATACTGGAAACGTTTTTCCCCTGGGGCGACGTTCGTACAAATCAAATTTAATTTCCAGTTTTGTATTTCAACAATTTTATTGATCTCCGTGAGAACGTGGTACGGTGTAACGTACTTTTAATGTCAACTCCATTACTGATTAGTGGACCATGTGACAGGTAACAACCAATCAATTTAAAGTAATTCAATCGTATAAAACATTTACGAATAAACACGATAACGATGTAGTCGCACTAGAGGGTAAGAATCTTGCAAGTTTTGAATACATTTCGGAATCAATATATAGTAATTTAATCAATTGCTGCTACATGACAGGTAGGGATATTGTCGAGACAGGGCTAGGGAGAAAACATCCTTCCCTCGGACATTACTGACGGAAAACCTTTGTACCACTTTAAGTATAACCCTATAGTAAAGTAAATCCTTACACTATTATTTCGCTAAAATAAGGACTGAAAACAAACAACTATACTGGCTGAAGACGCAAATAGCGGGCATAAAAATACTTGTTCAGCATTAGCCATGTTGTAAGAATAATTACGTAATTCGAGTGTACTCAAATGCTCTTGCGGGCTGAAAATGAATGGGTGTTATGATACAGAGAGAAAACATAGCGAAGCAATTAACTGCATATGGGTTGCAGTTTTGGGTGTGATTAAACATTTGTTACAAAGAAAACGAGTGAAGTGTCAATCTCAGATGAATGCACATACTGACAAACCTGGAACCGACCCTCTGTACCCCCTCTCAATACCTACTAATATAACAGCATTGTTTTTGGTATCAACACATCTGTATCTGAGTGGAAGGGGGTCACAGGAGACTAAGGTATCTAGATAAATGATAGCACTAATGACATTCACAGAATGTATAGATACACCTCAATCTATCATTACCGTCAGTCTCAACAATATAGAACATAGAAGGAAAGCGACTAAATCAGAAACAAGTCATTCTCGTACACTGAGGTTATCAAGATTCTCGATCTATCGAGAATCCTACTAGACTCTGGGTACGAGAATGAAAAAAGTAAAAACAGGAGAAATTAATGAAGATGGTATTTATGCATGTACTTGAGTTAGACTTCAGAGTAGTGTTCAGGACCCCAAATTAATACATTCCCTTTCGCCTATGGTGGCTAAATATCTAATGAGCGACTACTAGAGATTTTGAAATGATGGCCCTGCTGGCAATTATAAACTGAGACAATCTCCGTAAACAGATATCCTGTAGAGCATTGTAGAGCATTAGCGAGTAGGCGAGCGGAAAATTTTAGATCGGGTTTTAATCAGATTGAAACTGAGACTACATGTATTAAGTAGTAACTCTTATTGGTTGATTTCAGATTTATATACTTTTACAAAATGTTCGTTTTTATTAATTATGGAGAGCTAAATACTAAGCTATCACTTAACCAAAACTTTTATATTTCTCAACCCTTTTCGTTAAATGCTTAAACTATCGCTATGTCAAACAATCGTAACTCCTCGGTATTTTTCGCGAAATGCTAAAGCTATCGCTTAATAAGGTTAATAACGATAATCATCGAGGGAGACCGAACGAACTCGGGAAAAGATGGATAGAACAAAGAAAGATGAGTATTCCATGGAGACGATCCGACGTCAAACTACAATGTAGATTTATAATTCACCAGAATAATACCTTACAATTAATATACGTACAGTTCTAATTAGTATGACATATTTATTTCATTTTAATTCACCATTGATTGGCTGATCGTGAGCACATGGTCTATATGATAAGCCTTTTGGCTGCTTTCCACATTTGCTATGCAAGTGTGTTTTTCCAAGAAAATCTCACAATCAGAAACACACCTCACAGGGGAGCAATATAACGTAACAAATTAATCCGTTGCTAGCTCTATACTTCAAGATTAACAAGTTCAGCCAGTACTATAGTACCTTATCTCCAAAAATAAATCCACACATCTGA
Organism: Mactra quadrangularis; assembly: GCA_025267735.1. Lineage (NCBI taxonomy): Eukaryota > Metazoa > Mollusca > Bivalvia > Venerida > Mactridae > Mactra > Mactra quadrangularis. Next base: position 24,260,294 of record CM046306.1, on the reverse strand, counting down.
GCAAAAAAATCAGCAAATCTGCACTCACTCTGTAAATCTATGATGATCAATCACTGCCTACAGAAAATTATATAACGAATTATGTAAGTCTAAATCTTGAAATTATGACATAAGATGATGGAATAATTCATGAACGAAAAATGTACAGTATTTATGCATGTTTATTAAATATGCATGCTGTTAAATCTCGACTATATGAATTCATAGTTTCCGGAAATATTCGGATAATCCATTATTTTTGGATGATTTTGAAGAGAATATAATAAATTTGTTAATTTTGTTTCAAGTTATTGAGTAATTTTGAAGACTTTGGTATAACTATTGGTAAATCGTTTTGGCTTTATGATGTATGCCGCCTCTTCTGTCAGATTATGTAAAGCGACCGACTCTCCTAACTAATTTTAACTAATTTTTCTTTACACTTATTTTGCCAGTACTGGCTTACCATGAAGCAAACTAAAAAGTAAGAGTCTTTATATCTTCGCTTTGCATCGCACAGCGTTATGTCGTATCGATTCGCATCGAGTCGCGTCACGTCGCACTACATTCTCGTTCTCAGAGGCTATCAAGATTCTCGATACTAGTTAGATCAAGAATCTTGATAACCTCGGGGTAATAAAATGGTCGCACTCAGAACTCTATCGGGTTTTCAGGTCACTAATACTGCTTAGTATAATTACGACTGGTCATGTCGTATTGCATCGGATCGCATCGCGTGGCGTCATATCGTTTCGTTTCCTTCTTAATCGTGTTGCGTCTTACAGCCTCATGTCATGTCGTGTCGTGACAGTGTTGTATCGTATTGTATATAATCAAAATAAGGTAATTACCCAAAAAGAACCATTGCTACGCTATAAATTTACATAGTAACTGAACGGCCATTTTTTCTATAAGTTTTTATATTGAAAAAAAAAACGAGTCTTCAAGAGTCGAGAAAAAACCTACCCATGACGTGTTCTACACTTTTGATTCAAAGAAACTTCTATAAATTTACACATAACTAAAATGCACTCATATATTCATTTTTCCTATGAAACAAAAACAAAACAAATTTACATGTGAATATATCTTCATTATTACATGCAGCGTTCTTGTGAAAACTTATACACAAAGTATCTTGTAAAGGCTTACATAGCAGCGAATTGCTCATTATTCCTGACGTTAATATATATTCACATGTGCACGCTGTTAATAGTTTTTCTTTGTTGTAGAAACCAATAAGCCGCTGTTATCTTAACGCTGGTTTACCAACCCCAAACATCAAATGTATTTTTCTTCAGGCAGTAATACACTCTAAAGCGAAATGTATTTCACGACGCTTCTCTACACGCATTACCGTCGCGTGTAATTTCTATAATTTGCATGCCTTTCAAAACTGTTTCGTTTTTTCCTTAGAAAACATATATGAAAACCTCATTCTGACATTTAATATATGGTTACGATCTGAAGTGAAATAAAATGTATAAGTTTTATTGCTTCCACACGTGACCAAGTACAGACAATCTTGTAAAATCAGAGACCTAGAAGTAAAATAATAAGAATAATAAGAATTTAAGAAAGGTTTAGGAAATACTCTGATTGGCTTTATTTAAGGGTATTAGATAAATAAGTTAGTATTTATTTAAGTCACACGTGCAATTTAGACAGAAATCATAACAAAATATTCTTGTACCTGGCCAAGCGCTACGTTTAGCGTTGATTTGCGATATATGACGTCGATATTGCGACGTTTAGTGGCGTTGTGACGTTTAGCTACGTTGTGACATTTAGCGGCACTACAAATGGCATTATCGGCGTTTCTGTGCTCAAAAAGGCAATATGTGTTCTTGTTGGGCGAACTTTTGGAAATGATTTCAGCACAGCTGTCTCTGGACAAAAATGATAACCAATTCATAATACCCCCTTGCTAAAAGAAAACGTCCATCTATAGTGTCGTGTCTGCTGTATATATTTAGACGAATCATAAAAGCCGAAACGATCGATCAGATTTGTCCATCTTTAGGCTATATCTTGTCCGACAAACAATGTTTGGAATATATTTAGTTATTATAAGTCACTAATATTTACTGAACTCTGCAAAGACATTGGCGGATCCAGCGGGGGGGGGGGGGGGTCAGGGGTCCGGACCCCCCCTAGAATTTCCAAAACATACCTCTATATTAGTGTATTTCTTGACTTAAGTCGTTTTTAAGTACCATGAAACAATTTTTCTCGGTGATTGATATAGACTAAATGGTTACGTAGTTCTTATTATCAATATGTTGCATTATTCTGCAAATAATGTATAATGTTAATGTGGTTCGGAAGTTTGGACCCCCCTAGAAAAGTTCGACCCCCCTAGAAAAGTTCGCCCCCCCCCTAGAAAAAAATCCTGGATCCGCCCCTGAAAGAGGTTACGAGTTATGACCGTTTGATTGATTGAACTACAGGTCTGCATGCCAAGATATCGTTATATCCTATACATCGTCTGGAAATGTATAATGTGGTTGATTGTTTTGCAGTAACGTGTCTCTGATGTACCTTAGATACTAGCTTTAGTTTATACAGAACAATTGAACCATCAAAGTCGATGGTTCTAATAACAGCAGAATGGTCTTGATAGAATTCAAATTAAGCATATGGACCGACACGGTTCTTACTTAAAACACCAAAATTGTACATAAAACTCATACATGCTGGTGTTTGTACACGGAACTGATGCAGATGACCAATGAATATATTGCTTCATTCAATTGCAATTACTGTAAATCCACACTGAACTCGATCAGGTAAGTATATTTTTAAGCCACGATTAGTTACGGAACGATACGGAAATATCCGATGTTTCAAGATTTCCGATCAATATTCAAGCATCCCCCTAGATAGTTGTACAAGTACAAGTTGTGGATTTACAAAACAATCAAGCATCCACAAGATAGTACAAGTTGTATACGGTACGGCAGCACGTACACAATAATTATATTACTCCAGCAATGTCTGGTATCTTCAATCAGTCGATGCCACCTTCAAGTTATAGTCTTTTTACGGTTTGTTGTCATGTTCAACAATCACTAATTGGCAACATTAAATGCTAGATCAATTTATTTATCAGCCCCATTAGACCTCTCAATGTCAGATCGTTAGTTGATTGGTTACAGTCAGGAATTCTGCTCATCGATCGGCACGGCAGATTTCCATGATTGTTTTTCTTCTCGGAGACTTTGGAGACAAAACCGGTGATAACATTCGAATGAGCAATGACGATTAGTCCTGGTTTGTCTTAAAAATAAATACGATTTTTAACAACAATAGAAAATATTTTACTTAAAATTGTAAAGAAAGTATCTGCTGCTGTTATGCATTGCTAAATTGCATGCTAAGTCACTATAATTATGTTGTATAAGTCTTTTTAAAGTGCAAGCTTCAATGCCAGAGAACTTAGGTTTTAGTTATTTTGTTTATTCCAAAAAGTTTGACGCCACGAATCTTGCGGCAGTTGTATATTGTATGTGCTACAGTCTAAAGAGTTTTTTTACTTGGATTGCGTAAGCAATTCAGGTCTTAGTAAGCGACATATTTTGGAACGCATCACAAAATGTCGCGGACGTAGACATTGGACAGACATGCGCAGTCAGATTCAGTACAACGGTATGTAGTTAGGTTAACCCAACGCGTGAATAAATAGTCCCCTTGTTAACAATATCTGACAGTATCAAACAGTCTTGTTGTCGATACACAATACATGAAAATATCATTGTTAATTCGTTTTTAACATTTTTTATTAAGAACCGCCATTCATCTGCTAAAAATGGATAACAAGTTATGTAACCTCTTGCCCGTTTCTGTTCTTTTCATACATTCAACTTAATTCCTTTATGTGCTAAAAATAGACACGCCTGCAATTTTCCACTGTCTAAAAATATCATCATATACTTGTAGTGTAGGAAATGATGACCGGTTGATTAGCCTTTATCTGCGGGCAGTAACAGCGTCATGATCCTTCGATACACGGTTTGTTTGTAAATTTTAGACGCCGCAAATCCTCTATCTAATGACACCACCAAATTTTGCCCTGTTAAATTCATGTCCGAACAGCGCTATCGACGCTTTGATTTTAGAATTTTATAGGTTATAAACAACATTCCAAAGTTAGACAATTTTATAACGTACAGGCAACAGTCCGATGAGATTGACCATTGTGTATCGTATAGAAAGCATTCTTTAGAGTCTGTGAAAATTTCATATTGTATATTTTAAACGTGCACAATCATTCAGTAAATGGTATATTTTATCGAAAGGTCCGGTCGGACTACTTACAGTTTCAAACTTTGCGGAAAATTTTGGCCTAAGTCTTTAGAATATTATCTTGACACTTTATTTAATCATTTCTCGTATCCAAATAGTATCATGATTTTACTGAACCAGAACACGAGAGTAGGAGCAAGTGAGTATTTGGCACTATTTCAAAATAATATAATTTTGAGTCATTTAGTCAAGTACCAAAGCCTTTGACAACAGGTGATGTAAAAGAATTGTCAACGCATGTACATATATAGAAAATGGACAACGATTGTAGAAGCAACAGTTTTTACCATGATCATTCACATTATGACATAAAACTACAAATTAGATTATTATTTAGTTTTAATCATGCGGTGCGAATAAAAAATGCGTTATATCAACTCAAATCACACTAAATCATGTGTAGCACATGTATAACAGCGCTCGCTCGCTATCGATCATAATTAAACTCCTAAACATCGAATATTCAGCTTAATCCTCCTCAAAGATATCGTTTACAGCTCTAAATGTTCGTGACGTTACATCAAATGAATTACGCGGGAATATTGATTACGACAATGCAGTAAATTGAACCCAAATGTCGTAAATTTAGCCCATTTTTCAACTATTATCGTCAATGCTGTAAAGTGGATTGTGGTGCTCCAATTACGACATTAAAAGCATTCCCTTGTTTCGAAGTTGTAGCAGTGTTGTATTTAGCTCCAGATAATGTTTTCCAGCTTGTTTAGATTTTCTATGATGTCATGGTGACGTAGTTCAAAGCGGTGGTCGTAATTTTTACCAAGCATGACAATTACTCGTATTCGAACGAGATTGAGGCGCAGCGAAAATGTTGTTCACTATTTTCGAGTCTTTCATTACAAAACAATGAACTACTGTTTCTTATTCGTTGGCAAGAACTTAGCAGACATTATAAGGTTTTTCATATAATCTGACGTCATTTGCTGGACAAAAAAACTTTTTTAATAACGAATCAATGCGCAGAAAACGGGAATTTATTGAATGTAGTGAAAAGTGTTGCTTTGAATTAGAGCAACAATTCATTTGTACAACCAAAATATATGAGTTATTATTTCTACATCGCAAAAGAAAACACTGATGTAGCTTTTGTGCATACCAAATACATACACAAAGTATTCGATTTTCCTTAAAATTAGGTGTGTCCTTTTCTTGTAGAAAGGTAGGCAAGTGCTTGTACCGAAAATAGTAAAAGAAGTTTAGTAAGTCGGTCCCATAAAAACATAATTTAATAAAGAAATGTTCCTAAACGATGTGAAAATATGAACAAAAACAAATCAGACTAACTGTTCATAAACTTGTCTGTACAATGAACGTAAACTTGACGTAAAAATAACACTTTGAACCATTTGTGCGGACACTAAATCTAAGATTACGCGTGTTAGAAAAAGATAAAATTTCCCTTAACAATTTATGACTTCATAACACTCAAAACAGTTTTAGCAAAAGCAATAAATATCAGCCGAGTTTACCGATACAGTTGAACCTTGATCACAAGACATTCTTATATTTTTCCATTAAAATATAACAAAAATGTCGAATTTCCTCATTTATTAGTAAAGTATATTGAAAAGTTGTAGGCCTTGTGGAAGGGTAGATGAGTATTGATTACAAACAAAGGTCCTGGAAAACTAGTTTAGGTAAGCTGGCCACCGTATAAATGATCATGATTTGGATGACGCAAAGTAAAACACCAATTTTATCTATTAAACACCAATACAATTCTAGGATAAAAACGATTTTTCTAGTTTGACGATGGAAGAATTATTACTATAAAATATAGGAGATATTCATACACGAAAATGCAACATTTGCGATTGAATATTATAAGGGTGGGCATGTCCAATATCGTTTGAGTTTTTTTCTGGTCATTTTCAGGGTGATATTTAGATTAAAACATATATAAAGTTTATTAAAACTGAGCATTTTAAAATTATACGTAATTCTAACTACGGTTAAGTTACGCTTAAAGGGCCATCAAAATCGATGGTCTTAATTGCAAAATTGTCTTAATTTTGGAACTATTTTCTTCTTAAATAGGGTATTTGGGACTTACAAACCGTAAAACACGATTCTGCACAATAGCATGGTGATTTTATAGCGGAACTTAATCGATCATTTTAATGATGCAAATTACATTGACTTCTGATTGTTATCTGTACATCATACGGTCTTGGTATCGAGGTTCCACTGTATAGTCTGTTATATCGCAGCTTAAATAATCGAGAACTATCTTATCTTGAAATAACATTACTCTCCTATCTCAAGTGGCCAAATCTTCATTATATACAGTCAGGGCAATAATTGGTGATTTGGCACGCGAGCCAAAGGTACCATCACACTGATAGTGTTTCTACCAGATTTTTATGACCACAAACATAAACCCGGTGAGTAATATGATGAGTTGTTGTTGTTGTTGTTTATGGTGATTTTTGACGAAGGTATAGTCCTATTTTATAAGCATTAGTTTCATTTGTAATATCCATGGTATGTATTATTAACAGGCGTATGACCAATTTCCGTCGTAACTATTATATTTATCGTATGAGTTGATGTAATTTTTTGGCCTAGCTATAGTCCGTTTTTATAAACATTAGTTTCACTTATAATATCCAAGGTTTGTACTTTAAATGGTCGTACGACAAGTTTTCGTCGTTACTATCGTATTTATCGTACGATTGATTTCCGTCGTGCATAATGATCGTTTTATCGTACAATCCCCTTCATAAAATCGGCGCCAGTTACATAAACTATTATCATTAGATACTGGATTTATGATTAGAATCGAGTTGGTACGAGACGCTCGATATGTTCATTTCATATATAAAGATTATAGAATCACGCATGACAATAAAAACGGACTGTTCAAATATGTTTGACTTACTTCATAAAAAAGATTACTAAGTCATGCATGACTAAGAAAATGAACTGTCCAAGGATGTTTGTCCACATGTACGTCAACACGTGGTTTAAATCATGGCAAATAATTTTCCTGTATAGTTCATCACGTTGTCTGTTCAAATCATTAAGGGTATTTAAAGACGTAGTACTGGTTCCTAATCAAAGAAAATGCTTGACACCAACATTTCTTGAACGCTCAGACGATTGTTCATACAATGTCGACTGTGAAAGGGTCACCGAATGTTTTAAATGTCAGAGTTACCCGTGCGTCGCATGACAGCAAAGGACAAAATATTCTTTTGAAAGGAATTCAGTGATTGACGTCAGCCGGAAACGTCCGAAAAAGCACGTTATGTGCCGACTAGTCATTCGTATAACTTCGAAAAAACAACATTCAAATTTTTAAACTGATATAACATGAAGAGGACTAAAAGAATAAGGCAAATTGTATAAGCCAATTATATTTAAAACTAAAAACACTTAATCAATTTCGTTAACCGATCAATTTCTAAACACGCCGGAAACACGTGATTGCATAACGTCATTTCACTGAAAAAAATGCCCGGATTGAAAAGTTTCGTACCATAATGATGTATTCCTGACGTACGCATTATAGTCAGATGTATTTTAGGCTTTCTGAGATGAGCAAACGTTTTAGACGTCCAGAATGTCTGCAAGCACTTTACATACCCAATTACTGTCAACTGGAAATGTATGTTGTTGAAATATTCAACAACCGCCAGATGTTTGATTTCTTCTTGGCAAGCGCTTAGACGATGTAGATCATAATGGCTGCGGTCAGTTGATGGTGAGGCCTACAATGTTTCGGTACAGGCTAATTGTTAGTAAAATTGGACCACCAATATTGCTACAGGTTTTTTGTGTACTAAATAACGCTCTGCTTGATTAATCACCACCGAAGCGAAGTGTTTCCTCCTTTTACAAGCCTCTGCAGCGAAGAATGGTATGTATAACCAGCATCATGCAATTTTTGTGCAGTGAATCAATAACAAGGTTTTACTGGCCTTTTTATCGATTCCTTCTGCAATATGGAGTAACGAGGCAAGAATTTTGCGGTCTGTTCTGTTTTAACATAACGACGGTAACCAGGGAGGGAAATTAGTTTTATCTGTTTTCTAGAACGTGAAATGAACGCCAGACGTGCTGAGGTAAATAGCACACTTGCCAACAAAAGTTGCATTGTTAAAATGACCCAGTTCTCCACTGATGTATCCTCGTCTCCCATTGGCTGTTACAGTTTTCATTTATTCGTACACAAGCGTTGATTTGACGTTGATTATCAACCGCTGTCAAGTGCATTCGTATCGCGTTGTGTACATGTTTCCGTTCGGAGGGTTAGAGGCACGCAAAGGGGGAAATGATACAAAAATGTAGAAAATGAATACATATATAAATCCTAACATAGCGAAATGTTTGAGTACTTACGTCTTGTGAACTTATCAATGTTTAACTACGATAAAACTCTTTCAAGTTGAAGATAAATTAAGTATCATTAAACAGTTTGTATCAATGGCTTGCAGTTTATGTATAATAAATACCTCAAAATTTACTTATCAAGTTTAATTGAAATACTACAACGTATATTCATCGTACTACGCTGATGCTTAAAATTAAATTTGGTATTTATGACAAATTGTGAGACTCATTTTGAGTTTGTTCGAACACTTGCATGAGCTTTTGGCTAGGTTTAAGGCTGTAGCAACACATGGTATATGTCATATCACGGCAGTCAGTCAACCTACTCACCATTCCTTAAAAAGACTAAATCTGGATTTAGCTGTTAACTGAGTTACTAGGCGCATACTTCTCTCAGTGACTGCCAGCTGTCTTACACGCTTTTGGACCAGTAACAGCGTGAGTACGAATCCCAAACTGAGTATTACTACACAGGAAGCAACGCGTCTTCGCCACATTAGAAACTCCTTGGCGATTTTCAACGCAAATATATGTATACCTTCGTAGAAGATCGCCGTGTAGCTAACAATGCTCCTCGTCATAGAAGCAAGACGGGTTACTCGGTTAGCTTAAAAACGGTAAGTGAAATATATCCTCAACAAGTTATAGCATTTATATGGATGCCATAACCATACATTGGTCATATTTCAGAATACCTCGGCTAATGTGACGTGCAATTCAGTCGTGCTATTCACAAAGAAGACGGAACTATCCGAACTGTTACTAGTCAAATCCGAAATCCCAACCATTCCATCAACCTCCAACCTTTATGTCGTCACGTGACATTTACTGAAAAAAACAACATTGCCTAAACATTGGTTGAAAATATATTTTAACATGAACATTTCCGGTGATGAAAAAAACTGTTTGTCAAGTTAATTATGATGTCATTGAAAAAACTAAACATCTATGTCGGCAAGGCGCTTAGACTCGCCATATTGCTTTGTGGTGAAATGTTTCTGACGCCTGTTGTCACTCTGTTGCCGTTGTTGATGTTTGGAGGGGGTCTGTCTAAGCCGATATGGCTTCATTTTTAAACAGACCACCAAAATATGACGAACTGCGTATCAGATGTTTTTGATAATTGAACTCGCACAACTCCACAAACCTCCTCGGTTAAGATTGCGAGAGGATGTATTTTTATTCCAATCTTAAAAGTTATAAGTATATTTGGACTGGTGTAAAAAGTGCATGTTTAATAAAGATGAAGATTTCAAGTCTATACTTATGTGGGCAAAAACATTAACTTTGTGCAGTTTGATAGTGGAGTATTTTCTACGACCACTCTCCTGAACATTTGCATCAAGTAAGGCAGTTGTCAACCACCGGTGATGGTTTGTGCTTAGTTTTTAGTTTGAAGCTTTGGTTCAGATATCATGGCCTGTCCAGGAAACTTGATTAGGACGGCCGAACGCCACAATGCGGCTGAAAATATTAAAATGCGGCGTAAAGCACCGAATCATTACATTTATTATACGACAAAATCACTCGGCTTTCGGGCTTGCTATCCCATACTCATTTCAGCGCTTAAAATGCATCTTAAACTCTACTGGTTGTATTTTACCCAATAGGAGCCCATCGTTAAATTCCGTTTACAATCGGTAAGGGCTTGGGCTATGACTATGGAATAACTCTATAATGAACTTCATGCTAGACCGACGATTGGCGGAAATTGCCGATGGTCTTCATATTGTAGTTACTGTGTACAAAAATTCCAGAGAGAATTTCACGGCGTGACATTTATACGTTGACAGATCCCAACAAAAATTACTGCGATACATTATAGGACGGAAAATGTCATGAATTTAATATGAACTGAATTAAATATGAAGGCTAGACATATAAAATGGAGATTTTGATACGGGACTGACATATATCTAATTGCCTTGTTTTAAATTGGCTGAACAATACTACTAATCATAAGTTGTTTTTTGTAATGGAAATAAAAATATAATAATGTTTGGCTTGGTTAATATGGAAGTTTTTCTACATTCCTTTAATGGATATGCCTTCTTGTAAAATTTGGCTTGGTGGTTATTTTGAATACATGTATGTTTTTTTTTCTTGATACATACTGGCCACATGTCAGACATATACTTAGTGTTCAAGTGAAAATAATAAAAACAATGGTAACCTCGCACTGTTACTAAGAAATATGAGTATCGATTATAGAACGTGAACATTATGTCTATATTTAATTGGGGTTTGTTCTTTAATCAAGCTGTGGTCGGTGACCGCCTCATCTTACTCACTTTATTCTAAATACTTTCCTATGACCAGTGCCCGCTTATTCTTTCAAAGGAACAAACAACGTCTCCCTATAGAGGAAAATTGATTTTCATATATTTTTTTCAACAAGGATGCTTCCCCCTCTATCTCCTCTCTGTCCATTTCTCTCCCTTCTATCCTCCTTCCCTATCCTCCCTCTCTCCCTCCCCTATTTTCCTTCCCTTTCCCTCTGTCATCTCCCTCTATCCTCATTCCCTCCCCCCCTCTCTCTCTCTCTCTCTCTCTCTCTCTCTCTCTCTCTCTCTCTCTCTCTCTCACTCTCAATCTATATACCAATTTACATTCACTCCAGTGATACAAAATTGTAACCAAAATGAACTTTCTAATATAACTCGTCGAGAAACAAACGAATTTTCTCTACAGAGCATATTGAGTACAGCGGGGGTCGTCTCAAGATAGTTTTCCACTGTACATGTATCCAACTACAAGTCAACAGTTACTAGTACGGAGTACTGGGTTTTATCTATTCTCTGTTACAAGTTCAGGGGGTCACCGTGGATCAATTTCCCAGCGTGACATAAACCCGTACAGATAACAGGCTGGGGCTCAGAAAAGGGGCAATGTTAAGACAATTTAAGACACGGCTTTAGCGTAGCCTAGTGTCATTTCTTGTGCGAATATATCGATATTCAATTTATTTTTTCTCGCTTAATTATCTCATTCTGAATATGGAATGTATCATTTAACATTCGCTATGCTCACAATGCAACCTCTTTTCCGTAGCTAATTAGTTATGTTACCTCTTCCAGATTTTATAATCGCACTATCATTTTAAAGGTACTAGTTCACAGATTTGGTTCAGTTTTTTCTATATTTTCAAAATACCGTTCAGTGTCTGTAATTGTGTCAAAAAATTAATTCTTATTATTTTAAGACAAACTGAGCTATAGGTTGCAAGAAAAATACAATAAATATCACAAAAATGCGCTAAAATTGTCTATACCGTTACATACGGGGTAGATATTTACTACATGAAACGCCATCATATGCAGTCGTATGGCAATTTGCACTAAAAGTGTGATAATCAAAACACTACTTTCCTGTTTCAAAAATGTTAACATACAATTTTGATAGTTTTGGAAAAAGTTGATATTTAAGTTGAAATCTGTAAATGAATACCTTTAACATCAGTCTCGATAATTTTGTTGAAACATATTCATTTTTATTATTCATATATTTTTATCTTTTCAATGTCTCAATAGGTCCGATCCTTTCTGATCCCTTAACACAGAACAAACCCTTCAAAATTTGGGCATCAAAATAAATGTTTTGGCGTTCGAATTCTAAAATAATGTATCGTAGTCGGAAAACGAGGTATTATGTTTTATCTTCATTTTATATTTTGTACATTTGGTAAGTAAGATTAAGTCTGCTTCAAAAATATGACGACAACGATGCAATTAAGTATTCGTAATTGTCCAAGTTATAAGCTCGACACATGGCTCACTCCCGGTTTACTCTAAAGTCAAATGTATTTCACGGATGCATTTACGACATGAGCATTTTAATAATTCGATTGTTTTCGGCTCGGCAACATCTCATTTTTTTCAAAACAACATGAGTTCGTTGCAGCAATAAATGATCAAATGCACTTATTTGCAATTCAATTAAAATTTCTGATGTACGAAGCCGCCTGGGCATTTCCGGTTTGTATAAACTTAAAGTTTACCTATTGGTATATTGCATGATGTAGAAAATTTTATTTGATTTACGTGTGTATGTTAATTGGTCTTTGATTTATTTTAATTAGCCATCACTAATGAAGTTGGACAAATATTTTCGTGGTTTTGATCCAGCAGGTTGAACGCTGACCTTTGAATTTAGTGATCAAGATTCAAAGCATGGCGGTGATAGGTCATACCCTGCCATGGGAAGTTCAAAAATAATGTACATAATATTTTTCCTCCGTATGTAGAGAAAATATCTGTTATTCGTGGAAGTGTAAGGGAGTACTGATTAAGTCCACGAAAGTCGGTTGGATGAGTTGTCCTCAATAAATGACTAAATGAAATGTTAATGAATACAGTGTAGTCTGAAAAATGTTTTGTACCAAAAATATGAAAAAATAATTTGATACGTCGAAATTAACGATCTCATTTAATTGTGTGTCTATTTTGAAAACAGTAGTAACTTTTATATTCCACAAGTGTACATTTTGATTTTAGCCCTTCGACACCGACAGTTATTAATTTTGGAGTAAAGGATTTAGGGGTCCTGGATGCACATACTAAGTGAACAAAATTTATTGCATGAAACTTCATGCATTAAAACTGCAAACAAATCGCTCCAACTAAAATAAAATAAAGTAATGTAAGTATGTATCTTTTCATAGTTATGCCATATAATTTACCTTGTGAGAGGACAAATTCATTTCAAGTGTATAAAATTGCATGACTAAATAAACGAACTGTTTTCTGTGACTTCTTTATTATCGATTCGTCCACGAGTTGTTACAAGTCAGGGATTATTGACATGTTGGTCTTACTTAAAATTTTAACTCTAATTCTCTCCCTTTAAACGTTGGCGAGATTTTTAACAGTTTATTCAGAACTGCTTCGCAATATAATCACTCCGGATTGTTTCGTGTTTTTACGGAAACGTGCGAGGTTTTGTTTTCGTTGTTTATATGTTAGTTCCGAATAGAAAAAATAAGTAGCTGGACCAAGAGATCAGTGGTTTTATTCCTGAAGCTACTAGTTTATTGATTTTGTTATTCCTGTTTCATATTTTAGAATTACTTTTCAGTGTCTTTGTATAATTGAGTCAAGAAAATTGATATTTTTAATATTTTAAATTAAGGCAAACTGACTTATGAATTGTAAGAAAATAGAAATATAATCAGTCATATAACGCACCAATATTACCTATACTGTTACAAGCGGCGTCAGTTTCTACGCAAAAAATCCCTATCTGTGACGAACTTCAGTTCAAGTTCAATATTTTATTTAGCACAAACATAATAGCTTTTTGCCAATACAATAAACACAGTTTGAAAACAGTTGTACATGTATTAACTGAAATTACAATTGTCATTATCAGAGCATTTCTTTTCAAGGTATTTATACATTTAAAAGTTTTAGAGAAGTTAATTATTAATCAAGTTGAAATATATATAGGAACAGTTTAAGGAGTGTGTTCTTCGTTTGTAACCCTATGGGATTTAAGGCTACAATAAGTTGTGGTTTGTTGGTCTCTTCTAGTGGTTGATTCCTTCGCGTTGTGTTTTCAGACCAATGATTTTATTTGGTTCTAGTTAGGAAATTCGTTTTCACTTACAATACATGTTGATATACTTACTGATGGAATTAGATTGTTTTATCATCATTCACCAATCAAATCCTGATTTTATGTTTCGTCTGCGGCAGGTATTTCACAAACTGATGTAGGCAGCTGGTGGTTAGACCGTTTGATCTTCACGTAACCTTGTTAAGAGGATCAGTGTCCACTATACTGTATGCTTTTAGATCAGACTTTGCCTAATTCGAGCATGTCTTTCTGGGACTTTTTCGGGCATGGGGTCACTGGCACCAGAGTCCTCACACTCGTTAAATACGCACCCAAATAATATTTTGTCAACAAACACGTTTAAAATCGGTCCCGTATACATTACCGTGTACGAGTTAAAACTATACTTTCATAATATAATTATGATACATGTATAAGGTAGTTTACATGTATGTATGCACAGGAATTTATATATAAGGACGTACGCATTATTTTATGATCATAAGATATGGAATCTGGTACCAGTGCATGGGATCCATGTGCTGGAAATTGTGTGTTAACTAAATAAAATAAACAATCTAAAAGGTAAATGGACAAGTAATTAATGATCGTCGTAAACATAGTAAGATTCCATAGTTATATTTACCTATACATGGATTCAACAAATTAAGGTGGTATGGTACTTCTAACTTCTTTTAGATTTGCTTATATTTTTTGGTACCGTTGTAAACTTGAAGTTATTTCCGATTCGGATCTACACTTTATTTGACGTCATTATTGCTAATAACGTTACCATGACTTCGTAAACATGACGACCGAGTGCACTTTTTACATCAGTCGACAATGGTAAGTTATCTTCAATAAATTAAGTTGGTGTTGTTATAGTTATAATTATTCTAAAATCAGGCGATTTTACGTTTAGGTGATAAGGTCGCGACATAAATGTACAGACGATTTTGGTGCTTCAAGTTTAAAAACATTATGGACCATTGTAATTGAATAATAAAAATGATTCCATTTTGTTTGTATTTTGTCGATGAACAAAATATAAACTCGATATAGCATTTTTTATAAATTTTAGTATTGAATCCTATGAACTGAACTCCTAAATTCGGAGATCAAACGAGTGCGCGTCTATTATTATATTTGTCCACAAATAAAAGCAGACAAACGTAAGTTATTTCGGTTGGAACTTAGTAAAATAATTCATGTGCGTGTAGTTTTGCTTATTACTAATATTTAGGCCTAGAATTAATCAGTACGCCACGGTATGACGTCGTTCCTTCCTATTATATCCTGCAAAATTACGTGGCTATGCTAAAATTGACATCATGTATTTTAATTTCGACTCATATTGTCCGTTTAGCTAAGAATTTAACAATATTTGTCACATACGATGTTGTAAGATTCATTTTAAATAGTTTGACTTTAAAAATGAACTTAACCGACCACGTAAAATTTTCAAACGCGGACGCCACCGGAAGTTGATAAGCTTTGATACTTCCGGTTTAAAATTGAATGCGGGCGTGATCGGATTTTATCGTTAAGTGTCCAGCTTCCGAAAATTTTATCTTCATAAATAATTTATCGATTTTAATCAAAATACATGTATAACAAATATGTGAAGTGTTGTTAAGTTATCTTTAACCTAAGATTTAAGATGATTAGATATGTATATGTTCAATCTTAAATTGACTCGATCTATAACTTTAGATATATGTATATTACTGGCCACAATCATTATTAGTATAATTATAAGAATTATTTTAAAGGTACTCTTTCACAGACTTCAACTTAAATGTCAACTTTTTTAAAACTATAAAAAATGTATGGACATATTTTTGGAAGCAGGAAAGCAGTATTATGATAATGACAATTTTAGTGCAAATTGACATACAACTACAGGTGTTGGTGTTTCGTGTAGTAAATATCTACACCGTACACGTATATAAATTCACACTACATGTACATCACATACGTTTATTTTCAATTTTCAATGAATATTTTCATCGACCACAAATTCACACTAAAACATGAAATATTATCATATTTTTTTATGAGAAATTAAACATTTGTGCTGTACAAATGATATAAGACATTTTCCAACGTTGGTTGTCACGGTATAGACAGTTTTAGTGCATTAGTGTGACTTTTATTTTATATTTCTTGCAACATAGGCTAGTTTTGAGAATCCTACTAGACTCTGGGAACGAAAATGGTTTGTCTTAAAGTAATAGAATTATTTTTGTGACACAATAACAGACACTTAATGGTATCATTAAATTATTAAAAAAATAAACCAAATCTGTGAACTAGCTCCTTTAAGAGATATTATGAAAATAAATTTATACTGAAATTTAATAGATTTATAGATTTAATTCGCACCGTGTGCTGTGATTTTACTTCACAAAAATTTGAACATGTAGCATAATAGGTTAATACGTTATGCTATTTTACAATATTTATGTTGGTCAATGATTTATTATTTTGTCATGTTCAACTGTGACATTAAGAATACAGACATATGCTTTATGGTGTTGCCATTAGAATGGACTTTGAAATGCGTTCTGGTTCCAGAGGGTTCCATGTATATTAAGTCCTGGGTTTTTAGAATACATTGTTCACCTCATCTGAAAGTGAAAATAACACCAAAATCCCATACAAAGTATGTATATTATGTAAATAATTGACACGGATGGACCTTTATTAAACTTTGAATATAGAGAACATTTTCCATTTTTTATATTTCATACTGCAAGGGTGTCCTTACTTTTAGAGTATTTTCGGTTTTTAGAAGAACCATCGTTGGAAAATGTCTTATATCATTTGTACTGCACAAATGTTTAATTTCTCATAAAAATATGATAATAGTTCATGTTTTAGTGTGAATTTGTGATCGATGAAAATATTCAGTGAAAATTGAAAATAAACGTATATGATGTAGTGTGAATTTATATACGTGTACGGTGTAGATGTATATGAAATTTTTACCGTTGTGTTAATATAAATGTGATATTTTCACTGCAAAGTAAATAAAATACGGTGAAATCAGAACCAGAATAGTAATTATCATTACAAAACGGGTTATTAGAAACGGGGCTTTAACCTAATATATATTTATTTTTTTAATATACTTTAAATTTAATTCGAGAACCCACTCTTTAGTGTATGTTTTCTAAGCTCTTTCGGCGAAATAAAAATCGAGCTTATTTGTCGAATATTGAGGTTATATATAAAATATTGCTTTGAATCACTTAGACATCCTGTTTTATATTTATTAGCGATGTTTTTAATGTTTCCTGCACACATTTCTTGGATCGTAAAAACCACACAACTGAATTCTGACTCATTAAATTTAAGAAAAAAATCAAATTTGTGAATATATAATTATGTGGTTAATGTCCACAGTTTATTTCAAACTTTCATTTCAAATTCAGGAAGTGATGATCATGTGTACTCAAAATTAACATTGAAAATAATAGTTTTATGTTTTTTTCTGTATCATAGTTTTCATTTCCATAGTGCAAGAAAATGATGCAAGAAAAGATGTGTATTGCATTAGGAAATGATACAGAAGTCGTTGTTTTGTAGCATTATTAATTATGAGATTGGGAACCCAGAGCTATAAAATGGTCGTGAAATTTTGTAATCTCTTTATGCGGATAATTTTCAAAAATGGTTTATATGTGGTTGCATTTGTATTCATTGCGATAACTTGCTCTAAAGTCTTCATTTTTAATTGCAAAATTTGAAATCACAACTATATATTTGTGTCCAAAAAAATAGATCACAAATATGATTTTCCACATTCGACATGCCATACTACGGGAACTAAAGAATTTATTATTTCATTTTTAAATGTCAATGCCGACTAAGATTTTAGCGTCTAGAAAGAGATGTACTAATAGATAGTTAATCTTCCCAAACATATAAAATGCATGTGGACATTACATAGTAAGTTATGAAGCATATGAAGATATATAAAATATACAAATTAAAATTTTCAACTTGATCAATTTATTACATGTATATATTATTACATGACTAAAAAGAAAGAAAGAACAAAAACGGAAAGGAGAATGTTTCAACTGCATACATATACTTCTATCGTAACCCGAGTATGGTTAAGTTTTTACATTTATTAAATAATGATAATACAAATATTTTAACTAAATTAGGCAATTTTATAACTAAAGCATTCGAGAGACGAAATAAAAGTTTCCTTACCTAGATATAAGTATAATGTTCAATAATGATAATAATAATAATACTTTTATTCCTCCACAATATAGGAGAGCAAAGAAACATTACAAGATATAACTACAAAGATAGTAAACACAAAGTTACATAGCACCAAGACAATTTACAGGTACATGTAAACATAAATAAAAGCAAACAACATCATACTTCTATTGTGAGTAAAGCTGTATTTGTGGACGATAGTTTGTGTTGTGTGTTGGTGTGTGAGGAGTGTGTGGTATGTGTGTGTTAGAATATGTGTTTTGTATCATGTTTATTGTATGTTATGTTTTGTAATGTTTAGTAAATCTTGTAATGTATATTATGTAATATGATGATGTGCTTACGCACAAATAAAAAAAGTATCTGTCTATCTATCATATATGAAAAAAGTCAATTAAACAGATCAATAGTACAGTTTATGACATACATGAACTATATTTTATGAAAAATAACACTAGCCTAGTTTCTAAACAAAAAAAATCCTATCTCTTTCACCAAAAGTTTTGTTAATAAAAATGCCAGCATTTCTAATAATTCTTTTATTATCTGAATTGATAATGTAAAAGATATTTTACTGTCGTGGCACCATATGAAAGTAAGATGACCCAATGACAAATGTACAATAATTAGCGAGTATCATGTTACTATGGGTCTATATCAACTAGTCAAATTTTAGGCTAATTAATTCTATGGTAGAAAAAAATCTGTGACACGAAGAAGATATTTGGGGGCTTCATTTAATGTTGTGCCACATTCCTTATGTATGACATGTATTTTACTAAACAATATATCATAATGCTAATGTTAGGACAGGACGGTAATTTATTCAATGATTTCCGATTGTTAATTAAATACAAATGTAATTTTAAAACACTATGGCAACTTAATTTGCGATTTCCGTATGAATTGTTCGAAGTATTTTGACCGAGGAGTAATGTACTAAAGTAGTATAATTAAGATTTTAAAATAGTATAATTAGTTTTGTCACAGGAAAATGAACTTGAATTTACAATTGTGCTGTGAATCTGTTAAATTTTAGACATACAATTTATTTTAATGCTACGAATTAAATTAACCCATTGTGAACATGTTTTACAAAGATCAAATATTTATAGTTAAAAAATATTTTATTGTATTTTATGCAAAAAATAACTTTTGACACAATAATTTTTTTAATTTTATTTTGAATATAATTTTTTTAACATGGAATTGTATAATTTTCCAATTGCATAATTTCATCGTACGTGAAACAGTCGTTGTTTGTAAATGTCTGCTGTATTCACACGTTTATCATTAGACTTAATCAACAAATTAAAGCGCATATTTTGTTACCAATATTATCAAATTTTAAAAAGGGAAGAAAATAATTATACGTTTCTCATATTTTTGCGTAGATTTTAACAATTAAAGCATTGGATAATAAATGAATATTGATAAGATCTAAACCACGCCCACTCTGAACGCTGATTGGCCAATGTTATCTGTTCTAAAAATAACGGCTATTGTAAATAACATCAGTGTAGTCAGCGGATCACGTGATTAAAGCCAAGTTTTTGAATGTGAAAGGTCGATTTCTTTGTTAAAAGGCTTTTGTTTCTTTTTTGGAAACTCTACGAACTAAAGGTAGGTCAAATTATACTATCTGTATTTTCTTTAAATGTCGTAAAATATCTAGGTCTGTCAGACGCTTTATCTTGTGCATGTTATAACGTTTATTACGCGATGTAAACCTCTGAATCACATCGACACAAAATGGCGTCCGGAAAATTTGAATATCGAGTTCAGAAATCCTTTGTGCTATCGTATCTGCGTCTGGATTAAAACTAGGGTTTTTAAACTGATTTTGACGATAATTTTTCTTCATTAAAACCATTTAAAATCTTCTTATGTTTTTCTTTGTGTGTATAAATTGTTACAGTTATGACTAAACACTTGTGTATACAGTAGTATATTGAATGGTAAATACGACCACACGCAAATCAAGTTTAAACGTCGGGGGCATGATTTGCTTGTGTTTTGCATTTGCTCGTATGAAATAGGTCATACTTGGAGTTGTTTAAAGTATGCGTCGGGGTCGGTTCTATATATACGCATTACACAAATGTCATGTAGTTTTTGTTGTGTATTTTTGTTGTATTTTATAAAATTGTTATAAAAACATGCTACGTACTATCGTGTCTTACTTAAGTATGCTCATTTAATGCACATGATTTTGTATTGTTAAATGTGTAATATTTTCAGCGTATTCCGGTCTAAATGCTTCACCCATTTGTTAATTTTGTAAAAATAGAAAATAATCTATTTTATTATGAGGTTAATAGGTTGTGTCATTTCCGTGGTATTTAACCGGATTACGTTTATCATTTAGAAACACAGATTGTTTAAATTGTCTAACCGTCAGTAAATTGTTTGTCGACTTTTTATCCACAATAGAATGTCTAAGCAATAAAATATCTGTATTTAACTAAATTTTGTAAATGATTTTTTGACTTGTTTAAATGTTACGCATAACTCGTCGGTGATAGGTGTCAGTATAAATACGGATTTCAGCAATTTGAGAATAAATTACTATAAATAATGTGATTTATATAAAATCTGTTTGTTTCAGTACTTTTAAAAATTGGATTTTCAGTATTTTCAAAACTTCCAATTTCCACCCATGTAAATCCAAGTTGTTTTTTTTTCAATTTTATTTTAATTTTACTTCGAAACTTGTGTACCCTGTAAACCTATTATGTTCAACACATTCTTTTCATACTTTTACATCTACATATTTTTATCAGTTGTAATTCTTCCAAGCGTGCCTCTGCCTTCTGTTTAAAGAAAACACCTGCGTCAGATTATCTACTAAATAAATAGAATGTAGCCTTTCAAATATTTCTTATTTATTTTAAAATAGGTGTTAAAAGCTACATGCTCTATCAACAAATGTTTGTTATGGCGAATTTAAATAGCCCCGGCCTAGTTTATCGTTTTTCCAAGCGTCAAGTATCCAGTTTACAAGGTGGCGATCTGCGGTCAGTTTGCTTTATACTACGTATTGGCTTAATTTTCTATTAAATCCAACGATCGAGATTTTATTATCATACGCCGTCTTGGTCAGTAAACTGGATTAGTCTATCAATCTATTGTAAGGGGAAACCCGTCAGACAGTTGTTAAATGAGAAAACCAGCCGCTGGTTTCCGTGTCTGAAATCGAGGCTGAATACTAAACCCTTATATTATCAAAACCATGAATGCGTTTTTCAGCACGAATAGAAATCTGTTTTGACGGAGTACGTTGAATCTAAAGTTCATTGTATTCTAAATTTATACATGTACATGTATCATGTATGTAGCCCTTCGTGTTTTCCCCATGAAACACGATGGTTAAGTAAAATAGCCTACCAAGGTCAAAGTCCGATTTTTGTTGCTGAACATGTTTTTAACATACGAGGCACATTTGGGAAATACAATGTACATGTATGAGGATTTTACTCTGTTCAGTGCAAATCCGAGATTATTCAACGGCTGCTTAGTAACTAAATTGAAGCGAATGGTGATTGTGAATTTAGTTTGTATAACATAGGTAAAATGCGTTTCTGGACTCTTCCTGAGGTGTAGGAGATTGGGTGCCTGATTTAGGTTTTCAGAAATTTCTGGATTTTTGAAAAATTTGAATTTTTTCCATGTAATTAGTCTCGACTGTTCATAAATATGAAAACGAAGTATAAATATACATGCTCTTTAATATTTCTTTAATTTGAAACAAGAAATATTGAGAAAATGGGAAATATGATTAAATGTGAATAGATTCAAACTCAAGTAGTGAAAGTCGTCGATACACTTTTGTAAAAATCTGCATTTGTGAGATTGAAACACGCATGTTGAAACCAGTGATTTTTATTTCAAAAGAGAAGTATTCACAATGGGAAATAATCACCAATATATTACCCAAATACCAAAAATTACCAAACCTGCAATATTTCCCTGTAGTCAAGCTACTGGCGAAGCAACATAGACACTTTCACAAGAACTTACCTTAGAATCTGTTTAAAGATGACATAGTATTCTAGAAAACGTTTCCAGTACGTTGGTCGTGGTTCAATGTGTTAATTTGCCTGAGATTATAGAACTCTGTTTCCCCCGATTTTGAAATTCTATTAAAATTCTAACTAAGTATTGCCCTGAGAATATGTAGCATAAGAAATAGTTCATACTCATACGAATCAGAACCTAATATTCAACGAACGAACTTAACCTAGGTTTTTTTATAAAGGCGAGGTGTTTTCATTTTTTACTGTTAATTGTGCCTAAATCATGGACATTCTCTATATAAGGAATTTGAGTTTTTTTATCAGTAAAACTATACACAATTATGATGTTTTCTTAAAATGTTGGATCGCTGGCACGTGCATTTATCTAGTGCCTGAATATATTGTCTAATGAAATGAAATTCTTAGACATTGTTCATTTGCATAATATTTTCATGTACAAAAATATCAGACTGCAATGGAGATTGAGCTACCGATGCCCCATTCTCGTTCACAGAGTCTAGTAGGATTCTCAATAAAGTTACGAAGTTAGATGGCCGTGGCGTAGTGGTTAGCATGTCTGACTTCGAATCCGGAGATCGCGGGTTCAAAAACCCGGTCGCGGCAGGTCATACTCTATACATGAGTTGTCGGCCTCGTGGTAGGGTAAGTTAGTACTGGTGATAGAAAGTGTCCAGGAAACCTATAGTAGGAAGAGCTGACCGTCGTGTATATGACCTATATAAATTATGTGTTGAATGCGACGTTAAAAAAAAATAAAAAAACAAGTTAGGCTAGTTTTGCGCTGATCCATTCACTTCGTTTTGTAAATGCTGTCATTGAAACAAAAAAATACAGTATTTTTCATGATATAGTGGTTATTCCAATGCAAAATAGCAGAGCGATGTAAACTGCTCTTTTTCTCCTCCCTGCCATTTTTGGATGATTCTAAGATATCCACTAAGATGAAAACAATGTGTCGATACACAAAGTGTTTAAAAATAAGAAAACCTGGTGTACGAGTCCCCGAGCTACTTTCATGGCAGAGAACAGCACAGAACAGATAATTAATTTCAACTAACGTATACAATGGTGTCTAGTTACAAACAATTGAATATAGACAATGTATCAGTCTGACAGAGAATTGTAGAACTAATGAATGAAGCCATATGCAAGCATGACAGTATCTAGAAACTCGACATTCAAGTAGTCACTTATGTCAAACTGTGAAATATAGTCACGTGGTTACAAGTACATTTTATAGCAATATTAACGTACGAGAAAATCCATGGATACCTACGATATTGTGTTTAACAATGCTAATTTGTCACGGAGACTGAAAGTGAAACCCTGGTATTATAACTAAACAAGACTTGACATTTAACCAATATTTTATTGTCAGATGGTTTCGGAGTTTTCTCTGGTTATTTTTCACCACTTTACAACAATGTCAAAGCTATATTGTGACATCTTGGGAAAAACTCAAATTTGTCAGGACTAGATTTTTCTAGTATTATAATTTTAACATGCCCTCGTGGAAGTAGTTTGTACGTGAACGTGAAGGATGAGCACCTTATTTTCTTATTTTGGCTGGTAACAACACACTGTATATGTCATACCACGGCGGTCAAGCAACCTACTCAACGTTCCCGGAAAGACTAAATCTCTGTATTTACCTGTTAACCAGTTACTAGGCGAATATCCTCCAGTGACTGACAACTGCCCTACATGATTCAGAATCAGTGGTAAGAGGGAAAATCACTGCAGAAATTATTAAAGTCTTTTTTCAAAGATTAGAATGACATGTGTAGTATCAGTTCACAAGAATATACAAAAAATGTAGTTCTTAAACACATCCGTGATAGAAATTTCAAGAGAAAAGTATGAGCAATTCCTTGATCATATTCAATGTGCCACCACCGCCAAGAAAGCTAGTAAAGCTGCTCGCCCTAAAAAAACTAACCAAAAAGTTGATCGAGTGGACAAAGTCTAGCATTAAATACATACTAAAATAGACAAAACTACCGCAATTCTTTGACAATCTAATATGTATTCTTTGATTTGGTAGAGAAATCTAACAATATAATTGAATATATTATTTCATAAAGCATTTTACCCTCCGTTTTGTAATAAAATTCCAAATTGTAATACTAATTACAAAACTGGTTGTAACAAAGCATAATGATGTTCGAATTTAGTAGAAATTTTAATATGTTTTTCATATTAAAATTTAAATGAATGGGGCAGTGAAACTGAAACGTCTCCGTCGGGCATAATCATACCATTTTGTCACTATCTTAGACTTGTGTATGATCATATATGACCTCAGTGTCATGATCCATTCTTGGAATAACTTTTGTTCTTGCGACGTTTCTTCATTTTGATATGTTGTTTTTTATTACTTACAGGTACACGTATTTCTCTTACCTACACAGGGGTAATATTATACCCTGGCATTTTTTACTATATTAATTACATTTTTTCGTCTTTTGTTTTTTTTTCAATGATTTAGAATGATTTCTGTTGTCTTTCCATCGTGCTCATTTACATTGCATCACAACAACTATTTCATTTGTTTAAATATTATTTACTCACATCTTTTTGTTCTAGCTGTAAACTATGGCAAATACAAATACTGTTCTGTTCTTTTCATTTTAAGTTAAATAGCCAAATGCCATCAGAATATCAAGAATATTCGCACAAAGAAGTTACAAACATACATGTATATTTTGAAAGTCATTGGACTGAGATCTTAGTTTCAAAACTTGCAGTATGTTTTTTTTAAATGATGTGCTGAAGTTTCAAATGAATATACATATTGAACTTATTTAGACCGAATTCTAAGTCTCTTATACAAGTTTTCTAAAAATATTCTTGGATTTTGAATGAATGCTACATGTACAAATATATCAAATTGAAAAGTTTTCAGAAAGATCAACTCAAGTCGTTTGTGAACTTAATAAAGTCTAATATCATTCGAATACTTCATCGGTTAGTGGTCAACTTTTATGTAAAAGTCTGCGAACACTGATCAATAAAAACAGGCAAGTTAAAGCTGGTAAGATGTGCCGTTCGCCGTAAACGAACTGGACTAGTGTTGATAAAATGGTATAAATTTAAGTAAATAAACAAATTTAAACTAAAAGTCTTCTGTTTAAGTATTATTTATGCATTGTATTGATATTTCCATCCCTTTTATGCCTTAGTTGTACCATAGTTGCTTCGTGGTAGGACGTGAATGTGTCATGCGTTTCCACAACGAACGAACGAACGCGCCCTCTTAACCAAGATGAACGCCGAGCTTGAAAAATGAATATACATGAAGGTTTATCGTGTCTAAACAGTGTACTAATCTTTGTTATGAATAATATGAATTATCGTCTTTATTAATGTGTGGTCTTGAACAAAAAAATGCATTTTGTTTGCTTGGAGATTTCGTCTGCTCGTGTATAAATTCATCAACGCGCACATCGACGCTGAGCGTATTTATCGCTAGGTGAAGGTCATTGTAACTCAAATATAACCCAGGTGGGCGGAGTCAAGTGTCACGTGGCTTATGACTAGCGATGTTTGAATGAGTTGCTAAACCCTCTGGAATAATACTGGTATTTTTTGTGTAAATTAATCTGTATTTGATTTTTTTGAAAATATTTTATTGTTATTATCGTGCATTTCATTTAAATTTCTCACTGAAAGAATCCGAACATTTTTTTGTAGTATTTTTATGAATGTTTTGTAATGAATGGAAAAATTCGATTAACATGTGAACAAAAAAATGCGTGTACGAGCAGACGGCATTGAAAAAGAAAGAGATGATTTATATTAAATGTAAATAATATTAACTATTACGGTCGTTCATTATAAATAGTGTCGAAAATAAATATTAACATACGCAAAATACGGAATGTTATATATTTTTATAAGTAATAGCTATCAATATTCCATCTAGTGCCATAAGAAAAAAATTTAATACTTTCATGCTCTCCATAGGTGAAAGTTTTCAATTCTCGCCCTTAAGTTCGAGATTTTTGTTTCCAAGAACTTGCAATAATTTGTATATGTATATTATATAAAGTTATTACACAATTGATTTAAGATATAAGCATACAGATTTATTCACTGTCACATATAGTCGATACATTTAGCAGGAAAAAACAAAATAAAAACCATCATTTTTTATTAAAATTTACACAATTTTAAATGAATATAGAATATGAATACTATTATCATTAAGAATTTATTATTGATTCAGTACATGGACATCAGACAAGTTAGAGTGTACGTAAAACATAAATGTCTATGTATAAGCTCTTGTAACCATGATGTGCAGAACTGAACAATAATGTTATTTCACAAATACATATCATGGCAATATTTAAGAATTTATATATACATGTATAAAGAAAGAAAATAAGAATTGAACGTATTAAAAACTAAATGATAAATCATCAAATGTCATTATTAAATATAACTTTGATTTTTTTCTCTACTTCCATGTGCAAAAATGCAATATAAACATTTAATATGCTCTTCGGCTTTGAGGATATAAAATTATAAAGTAATCAAGTTTTTATGTTATAAAATAACTTACAAATATGTTACTGCAGTAACAGCAGCCCCGCTACTAATTGGATGACCATCGTATGTTGGTTTAAATTTATATCTCAGGACGCCTTTTCGTAGATTTCGCCCGGAACAAGGGGAATGTAATACATGTATTCAATAAAAATCTGAAAAATATGGTAATACCTAAGTTCCCGAGGATTGCCGCGCTGTCTAAGTTTCCTGGCTGTAAAAATTATTTAAGGACGAAAATAAAAAAGAATGGTTTATACTTATAGGGCCTATTCATTATAATTATCGCAAGAAGTCCCTGAAAATGAATTTTCATATTCTCGTACCTAAAAGTTATCAAGATTCTAGTATCGAGAACCTTGATAGCCTCTTGGAACGAGAACGGAATTTTCACAACCTTTTCTAATATAATGTAGTAAGTAATAACATATCATAAATATTATTTTTCTAATTTGGAATGAAACTGAACAAAAGAACTTTACTAAAATCCAATTACATGTTATGGTATACAACATTACAAAACAAAGCAATACTTAGCAATGTTAGTGACACCCCTCGTGATAATTATAATGTTTTAATCAGTTTTAATGCCTGCCAACTTGGTCAAGAAAAATGATGGAAGTTATGACACTTTGACAGTTCTATGTTATGACATTTCTTAGAATTTACAATGTATCGTTAGTACTCGTTTGAAAAAAAAATGCATGGTTGATAGGGGTGTAACGGTTAACCGATATACCGGTTAATATTGCAATACGACTTCTGACGGGTTTTAACCGGTTCGTTTTCTCTGAACGGGTTTTTCTAGTTATGTTACATGCTGATTGTTTTTATCAGAGTCTGAAATTTAAATGTTTGAATTAATGTTAAAATTTGTGTTCGGAAACTTGAAATATTTTCCGTTAAGTGAGAAAATAAATTTCTTCGAAAGTCCATTCAACATTTCTTTCTAACTCATTCAAACAATTGCATAATACGTGTAGGTCATTTGAAAATACAAATATCTAAGTGCAATGTTGATCAAATTAAGACGATGCATTTGCATTAATTTATGCTATGCATGTATGCGCAAAGAACAATATGTATTGCAATATATTGCAATACGTTTTTTGCCGTATTGTTACACCCTAATGGATGACAAATAAAGACGATTTAGGTAAACAAATATTAGATATTTTATATTTTAATTTGAGTTGTGTTATTACTTGTTTACAAAAAATGGCAAGATCACATAAATTACAACAGAAATTATTTTAGATGTACAACAAAGTTCCACTGTAAAAACTTATGTTATTGCAACTTTTATTCGATTTTTGACATTTTTTTCTGTCAAAAATGTTTAACTTGTGAAGAAAGGGTATCAATATTTGAGACCATTCCTCTATTAAGACCATCAATAGACTATATCCGGAATTCATTAAATTGGGTTTTCCCTGTAGGTTCAAACAAACTTTTACTGTCACAATGAAAACATGTGTACAAAGAACAATAGGATTTAATCCGTATTTCGTGTTTTTCATCAATAATGTGTAAAAATGTTTGTTTGTACCTACAGCGCACGGTGGGAAAAACCCACAAATTTGAGTTCTGAATTAAGTCTATTGTGATGCAGAAAAGGTTTTCTGTATAATAATGATAAAACTGGTGACGAATTTCATTCTCTATAAGAATGTTCAAACTTTAGTCTGGAGGGGAAATAAATCCTTCATCAAAAAGTTTTGCACATTCCAAAATATTATGATCTTGGAAAATAATAAAAAAAGTAATTGTAAATTATAATAAATAACTCACGCAAGTTTCAAGACCACGACATGACTGCTAACGCATAAATTTTCAACAACTGTTATTTCAGATTAATCTGACTTTACTACATACTCTCTGTTATTTGTACTTATGGTTACTTTAAGTCTTATATGTATGTTATTTTTTAATTACTCAATATCCTGGTACATTAATAGTCTCTCTGTTATTCATTGTACATCTATATATTGTCCAACTTTGAATAATTTGACGGTGGATGATTACACACAATTTCAATATCACGAGTATAGACAAAGAGCACGAAGTCACCATGAAATTATTCATGTTTTGACAGTTGAGATAAAACGAACAATAATTATTATGATACTATTGTACGTGAATGTGACAGTTTAATATCATTTCACATATTTGCAATGTGCTGAAAGATACAAAATAAACTGTAATCTGAATTGTTGGTGTCCTGGCTAAATTCTATCAAAGATATATAAATGTATACAAATAAGTAACTGTAAAAATGCTTATCTTTATAACAAAATGAGCGTACATGTTTATATGTATGATAAAATTTCCTGTGTGGCACGCAATTCCTTCCAAATTGTTATGTATTTCAAATTAAAAAAATAAACGTATTATTTTATTTTGTGACTCCGACAATAAGCTATTAAACTAAAAAAAATCATAATAATTCATAATACATATACAGTATTTATATTTAATCACGAAGCAGTTAAATTATAATCAGAATGAATAATAAAGAACACGCATTTTCCTTCCATAGTTTTGGCGCTTGTAAATTTTACATACAGGTTTTTTATACATTCGATTGCTATTGAATTGTAATACATGTACAATATTTTTTTATAGTTATTTAAGCCATTGTTACGTTTAGCTACTTTGTACACATCGACAAAGAGTTCATATCTGCAATTGTTTTTTATTTCTGAAAATTTAGACTTTTTAGAGACGAATTGTTTTCATGATACAAGAATTCTATAGTTATTTTAGCTATATGTTGCATGCATTTAAGATTACTAAATAAACATTTGTCCGGTTTCAGAAAAAAAATACATTGAAACCGGACCAAATTGGCATGTACATAGCTATGAAAAAGAATAATTTTCTTAGCGTTGGACTTTCGTCGCACGATGAGAGAAGTTACATTTTAGTGTCGTTAACGTAAAAGAAACTGTTGATAAAAAATATTGAAAATATGTTAAATACTATTAAATGTTTCTTTTATTTTTTTTATGGAGAAAATATACAAAATTAAAATGTCGAATGGCTTTATCTTTTTTAATTTCAATTCACAGTGAAGTTCCACTAATTAAGACCCTCAAAATTGATTGTCTAAATATCTTTTTTTTAAATAAAGCATATGGGACTTACATTTGTTCGAACATCGGAAGATTTCGTTATAATCAAGGTTAGGGGTGTAACGGTTAACTGATATACCGGTTAATATTGCAATACGATTTCTTACGGTTTTTAACCGGTTCGTTTTTCCTTGAACTGGTTTTTGAAGTTATGTGTCGCATTTAACTGTTTGTTTTATCATAGTCTGAAAGTTGAATGTTCAAATAAATGTAAAAACGTATTAAAAACTTGAAATTATCTTATTGTGCTTGAAAAGGTTAAACATTTAGTCAATTTAGGGAAAAAATATCTACAAAAATTCGTTTCAAAACATGCATGTTTCTAGTAATTCAAATATTTGAATAAGAGATCGTTTGAAAAATACACAAATGTATGTATATACGTGTTATGCTGATCCAATCAGGATGATGAACTTGCATAATAATTCATGATTTGCATGTCTACGCAAAAACCGGTTCGTATTGCAATACATGTATATTGCAATATCCCAAACCCTAATCAAGGTGGTATTTGTTGTGGAATTTTACTGCATTAAAACTATCGGGGTTAATTTTAACTACGGCACTGATATAGGTCTATGTTTTAATTTACGAGAGGAATGGTTAGGTCAGCCTTGACATGAAATATACGAACAGGGCCCTCTACGTCGGTGGTTCGCCGGATATCTTTATTGAAAATATTATCTTTTTTTTCTGCGAGCAATTGCAAATTTTTCTACAATATTACACTGTTCTTATCCAATTTTAAATGGAGAATAGGTCGGTGCATTGTGAAAGGATTAAGCTAGTACTGGTAAATAAAATGTCTTGGAAACCTGGTTAACCTAATATTTCGTAGATATATAACATAATAATAAGTGTTGATTAAAAGCCCCAAATTCTATTTAAAATAACAAAAGAAAACTATTTAGAATTGCAAACAGTAAGAATAGAGGTAATATGTTAGATTTTGAATTTATTTTTAGTTGAACTATTATTTAGTTAAGAAACATTTTAAATGCTAAGATATGCATGCAGTGTCAGTAATTCAAAGTTTGTGACGAAACTATCACATAGACTGATTTGAAGGTTATATAACTATGAAAACAAACCCTAGTGTTTGTAATTCAGTAGATTTCTTGAAAATCTGGGACAGTCTTGGAAAAATCAAATATATCTTTATTAGCATTGTTCAATAATGTTTCTATACTACCGTAAATAATTTCATTGACTACATGCTTTTACATAATCATGTTTCAACAATTTTTATCAATAACCACACATTTTTTAATTAAGACATTTACAGTTTGTTTAGGGTTTTTTCAGCGCATTGCAAAACATGTACATTTGTGTATGTGGAATAAAGTAAAACAATGAGATACATATACAATGTATATTATTTAGAAGTATATAAAAAATAGATGGACAGTGTATAACAGATACACAATTAATGTTCCAGAATTTTTGAAACAGTAAAAACAAATGGCATAACTATATTAAAAGGGCATTCGAGCAATGTTTCAGATTTTTATTACGTTTTATTTTGTTTCTCTCGGAACATGGCAAATATGATAAATAGGTTAAACAATTAGGTAAGTGTACAATGTATAATATATAGATGCACAATGCACAACTCGTACATTACTGAGGATATTTAGTAATTAAAAAAATAAATAACTTGCGTATAACAATTAGTTACCATGAGTACAAATAACAGAGAGTATTTAGCAAAGTCAGGATAATCTAAAATAACAATTTACTCAGAATAATCATGTTTGTCCTTTGAGTTCGAAAGACATTGTTTTAAAAAGTGTTCAAATCTACAAGGATTATTAAGTATTTGAAGACAGTAAATATAGAACAAATCTGCGACTCTATTATGTGTTTTTTTAAAACTGTATATAATATAATTCCAGTTTTATTTTGTATCATGATGTACATGAAATACAAATAATGAGAGTATTTATATTTATTTATTTTTATTTATTTTATTGGATTTAACGCCGTGTCAACACAATTTTTGGTCATTTTACGGCGTCCAGCGTACCTAACCTAGCTTTCCTGGACCCTTGTCTATAACCAGTACTCACCTACCCTTCCACAAGGCCGGAAACGTTTCCATACTATCTAATCAGTGGAGGAAAATCGACATTATTGTCAAATTTTCATGGAAGGGTATAACCTCTCCGGGAAGGATTCGAACCCGCACCCCCTCGGGCACGAGATTCCAAAGCCCGGCGCGCTACCAACTGCGCTATCAACCCGGGTTGAGAGTATTTTTAAGTGAGTATTGTAGTCCTGTAGCATATAAAATGAACAGTGGTTTTGCGTCCCCACTAAGATTTACTTGTAGTTTCTACATCGTTTAATGGTGCTGTAATGACTCCTAGAGATGACATCATGTCTCCGTTGAGCAATTTGCATAATATGCAAATTGATTCTGCGATTTACTTTCGCTTGTAACTTGATATATAATTCTCGTAAAGTTAGGGCTCATATTATCAAATGGTCGTACGACCGAACTCATCGTATGTGTAAGTATTAGTATAGAATTGCAAAATATTTGAAATCACGACTTAGCTTTTGTTGAATTTAAATGATATTCAAGTTGTCGAAAATTATTCGAATGATTCATTGTTAAGATTTGTTTGACTTCAACTCGCAACCATCTGGTACAGATCACATTTGATTTAAAATAATATAAAACTATTTTGTAGTTACTTTTTAATGTGGTAGATATCCCTTGTCGGCTCTGTGTATTGCTGATTTTCGCATTATATTATTTTCGGTGTATTCCTCTTTTTATCGACGACACTGGCTTTTTAAAGCTGTTCACACACAGATGTCGAATCAAATATCAAATCTCTTGATCAGTTTGTCTTGAAATATAAAAACAACAACATTTACACAATTACAGACACGTACAAGTAATTTTAGAACATCAACAAACATATCTATGAGCGAATAAGAAAGTAAAAATTTGGTGCATCTCAGTAATAATTGTTAGGTGTCCAAAAAAGTTTTCAAAATACCATTCAGTGTCGGTTGTTGTGTCAAAGATATTAATTCTTATTATTTTAAGACACACCGATTTATATGTTGCAATAAATATACAAATAAAGTCACAAAAGTGGGCTAAAAATGTCTATACCGTGACATACGGGGTAGATAATTATTACATGAAACACCATCATTTGTAGTTGTTTGTCAATTTGCACTAAAATTGCCATTATCAGAACACTACTTTCCTGCTTCCAAAAATAAAAATAATTTCCATACAATTTCGATAGTTTTAGAAAAAGTTGACATGTAAGTTGAAATCTGTAAAGGAGTACCTTCAAACCAAAAACCTATATTTACTATTTTTTTCGGTTTCAAATACATTTGTTTGTTTGTTGGGTTTAACGCCGTAGCTACACAATTATAGGTCATATAACGGCGGTCAGTCAACCTACTCACTCCTCCTGGAAAGGCTAAATCCCTGGATTTAGCTGTTAACCAACTACTAAGCACATACTTTCGTCTGTGACTGACAACTGCCCTACATAATTAAAACTCATTGGTAGGAGGGAGAATGGCCGTAGAAATAATTTCATGACCAAGCTCAACGAAAGTATGCCCCTCCCGGGAATCGAACTCACGACCCCTCGAATAGCAGACTTGCGTGCTACCAACTGAGCTAGCCGGGCGACTCAAATGCATTTTCATAAATGTAGCATTTAAGCCTACAATTTATTTATCTCACTTGATAATAAATTCATATTCATATTGCTTTCATTAAATGGGTTTAAAGCAGCTATTGTACCTTACGTCTAAAATTCAGAATTTATTCTAGTTTTCTGATTCTTTATCATTGTAATTAGAGAAAAAAACTAACCCCACATTTAGAGTTCAAAACGCAGGTTTCACCTGGCGTTTAAATAAACCCATAGACTGATATAATGTTAATTTCGGTATCATTTTTATTCGGCTTCTTGACAAGAGTTATTACCCCTGTTGACTTGTATTTGTTTTGTTCAACTTTCACTCTTATTTTTCCAAAAAAACATTTCTTTTGTGTTAAACTTTCATTTTCAATGGAATAATTGATCTAACTTAGTCGTAAAATTCTTCAATAAAGATAAAATTACATGTTTTCCGTTTTTCAATAGGTCTCTTTTTGAAATTAAACCCAAACGCACATGCGCGTAGCCACTCCATTAACTGCGGGATAAAATAATGAAATGTTGTCAAAAAATCTATCCGCGTACGCTAAACACATCGTTGCATCAAAGTGTTTCTTTTTCTGATTTAATTTTTTTAATTTTTCGGTGAATGAAAAATGGATTATTTATGATAATGCTAATAGAAAATAGGCCCGAAGTGAAGATAGAAAGAGAGTCGCTTACATCAACGTCCAAAGTATTTATTGCCCTACCGCTGTGATGTTCATAATGTATTCACACGGAAACACATTTGAAAGTAATTTTGAAATTATCATTTTTGAATATGAGAATAGAGTAAACCGTACGAGATGTAATTTTGGTGAAGAAATCTTTCATATACTACATCGTCCTTTTTGTAAATTGGCTATATGCTTTCCTTAAACTTATTGCATATGATTTTCATAAATTTTGTGGTTTTAGAAGAAAGCCTCGCGAGCGTTAAGAAAAGATTTGAGAAAAATGTACTTGTGTGAGACTTAACAAATTTGTTATCATGGGTTTTGCATTTACTCATGTAAACTGTATGTGTATAGGATTGTTTTGAGCAAATCCTTATTTTTATTATTTAATACATTAATAAGTTTACTACATTTACATGCGTTCGTTTTGGTGAGTAATGTTATAAATCATAATTATCATTTAGGTTAGTGGTTTTTAAATACATGCATTATTTGTGTATGATTTTTTTTTAAATTCTTTCTTGTTTGCTTCATTATTTTAGTTTGTAAAAACTCATTTTTTAGAGATGTTCGAAAACAGAAAATCGTATGTTAAATTGTTAGGTGAGAATTTTAGAAACAAATAAATGAAGACATCTATTTGGTACAGCAGTTTTCGAGCAAACTCACTACGTTTACATGAATCATTGTTCGTGGAAAGGTATTACCTGCTGCGGCTGGGATTTAAATATAGGACATGCGAATTCCAAATCCTGCGCTTTACTACTGGGTTATGGCCGCAGATATTTGACAACATGTGTCAATCTTATATTTAACCAACAAAACTTTTATACGTCTAAATTATTCCACAAGGGATTTATTTACAGACCTTTTTATGTAATTGATGGGGCCGATATTGGGCTCCATTCTTCGTAAAATAGTATACATTCCCCCCATGATAAAATTCCAAATAAATCCGATTTCGTTCTCAAAAGATATTATAAAAAACATATTCATCTATAGTCTAAATTTTAGATTATAGTTAGGTAAAATAAGTTTGAAAATATTTTTTTTCCATAAAATAAATAACAAACAATAAGTGCTACTGCCAACAAAAAATCATTTTTTCGATATTATAATTAATATTATTTCATGCAAATATATCTTCGTTTTTATGTATGAGTAAAATTATAGCATATGTTGCCGTTTGCATTAATCGCCCTAACTAATATGTGCACATTCCAAAATATAATGAAAATTGAAAAATGATTATAAAATCTGAGTAAATTTATCAATAAAAAACTAATGCAAGTTTCATACCACTAAATTGCTACTGACTTACAAACTTTCTACACCTACAATTTCAGATTATTCTGCCTTTACTACATACTCTCTGTTATTTTGTACTTAGGGTCACAATGTGTGTTATACGCAAGTAATTCTTTTTTAATTACTCAATATCCTCAGTTATTGTATAGCTGTTGTGCATTGTGCATCTGTATATTATACATTGTATACTTACTTAATTGTTTAACCTATTTATCATATTTGCCGTGTTCCGAGAGAAATAAAATAAAACGTAATAAAAAACTGAAACATTGCTCGAATGCCCTTTTAATATAGTTGTGCCATTTGTTTTTACTGTTTCAAAAATTCTACTTTTTAGCTCACTTTTTGTCAACTTTCAAGATGTTTAAAAGAGAATGCGACCAAGGCACATAACTATATTTTTTGTTCAGTTTTATTCCTTTTTTTTTCATGTCCAACTTTAAGGTCCGTGCGTGATTCAAGTAAACTTTCGCTTAATAGTAGAAACGAACTGTCAGATTCCTTATTATTTAAGATATCTATTTTGCGCCAAAAAATGGAACAGCTGTATTAAGCGACTGTCTGTCTTAAGCGGCCATTATTTGTTACACTCTTTAAAAAAGGGTAAAATCAAATTATTAAGAACAGGTTTGATTTGTAACTGACCAGCTCACTCTGTCGGTAGGATACAAGTGTTCTAATAGAGGTGTCGTTGGTCGATTCCCGGGCGGGGCCGCCATACTTCCGTCATGTAATGATTTCTACGGTCATTCTCCCATCTACCACTGATTCTGAATCATGTTGGACAGTTGTCAGTCACAGTATGTGCTTAGTAACTGGCTGACAGCTAAATTCAGACATTTAGCCTTTCCAGGAATGGTGAGTAGATTGACTGACCACCGTGATGCCACCTATTCAATGTGTTGCCTAGCCATTTGCTACGGTGTTAAACCCAACAAAAACGTTTTGAAATGATGTTAGACTATACATGTACCCATATCCTCACGAGTACATTAGTAATTTCATGTATACATCATGCATTGTTTCACGTCGTGTTTAAGTCTTGTATAAAAACCCTTCCCAGCATGTAGCTCTACATGGTTAATTTACAACTACGTTGAAACTCATTAATATGTAATGTTTTTTTATCAAGTGAAAAACTATTTCCCTTCATGGTGGCTACACCTACGTGTAGGCCGCATAGTCATTAGTCGACCCACGTTGTTGAGAAGTAGAGAGAAGGAGAAAAAAATACATATTATGCCATCGTTTATCTGAAATGTATTTTACGTACTTAATTATCAATTCGAAATGGTAGCTCATTTGAAACTACTTAATTTAATACATCACTCTTTTTATATGAAGAAAATATACTTCTAACACTGACTGAGATTGAATGAGTTAGTTTTTTTCACCCAGCCTAATGATCTAAGGGTGAATTAATTTTACATTTTTCACACCAAATGTCGTATACTAGTCGCCAGTCGTGAAATATTTATGATATTTATATGGTACTAAATGGTAGATACATATGTCACTTGTCGCGAAGTATACACTCTCTAACAGCTTTGCTTTATTTTAAAATTTTAGCAACCTCATTTAGCGACGATGTTGCGTTTTGTAAAGTTACGTGACTGTTGGTGTAAAAATGAGTTATTATTTATTTTCAAGGAAATTTTTTTGAAAGTGGTACCCTTGCTCACTTCGCCCAGAAATGCGCACCCGCACATACTTATTTTGAAACATCACCTCTAGAAAGGAATTCCGCCCTGCAAATTTTAATTCAAAATCACAGTAACTTTAAGGGATTTCTTTGTGACTACTAAGAATTCCCCGACGATTTCTTATTCAAGTTTGGCTATTCAGTTTTTCTCCCCTGTTCATACGAATACATTATCATTTGTGAACAGACCCAGGCTAGAACTTAAACTGAAGTAGAACTGACATATTGAGAACTTCCGTCATTTGTGCAGACCTTAATCTATGGAGTGATTCCCTCTTATCTTAAATGGTATTTGGACCAACTGAGTTACCCCAGGCACTTATCTACTCGCTCACAACCCGCAGAGGACATGAGTTTGATTCCCAGGCGAGACTTTGTAGTGTTGTCAACGGCCATTCTTCCGGCCTTTTCCTA
Source organism: Mactra quadrangularis (assembly GCA_025267735.1). Classification (NCBI taxonomy): domain Eukaryota; kingdom Metazoa; phylum Mollusca; class Bivalvia; order Venerida; family Mactridae; genus Mactra; species Mactra quadrangularis. The sequence goes on along the minus strand of CM046306.1, from coordinate 24,222,353 downwards.
TACCCAGAGACATAGATAACATCTAATTCCCTGCTATACCGTTACTTACGGTTACGTATTATACATCTTCATCTTTTACAAGTCTACATGTATCCCAGTATTCACAAACTTGTCATTTTCTGAACACTTCTTTACTGTTTTAGAAATGTCTCTTCACAATTTGGAGTTTTTGAAAAAATGATATTATTTGAGATCAATGGGAGAAAAGCTTTAATCTCGAAGCATTACATTAATGACAACACACAATCACACACATACAGTTGATGTACATGGTGTATGCTAACCATTAATTAAACGACATTTCACTTTGATGTTGTATAATGTTATTAGTCTTAACAAAATGTTGTTTCAATATGTCTAAAATCTACTTGTAAGTACACATTTGTTCAAACTGACACATACCATCTGCTTTTATTTCATCTTTTTTTACCAATGAAACAAATTTAACGACTCTGAAATTGCCAAACTTGAGTTTATACCGATTTGTTTAACTTGATTTTGAAACAAGTTTTTACAATTTGTAGTAATCACCTTTGAGTCCGTTTCATGGTTTTCGAGTGCCAAGCTTGTGGTGTTAGGGTTTTTTTATTAAGGAATCGGCGAGGTAGGTGTTGAATGTGATTGGTGCACTAAAACAGTGACCTATAAATTATGTTGGTGGGTTTTCTGGTGTAAGATAGAATATTTTCTTCATAAAAAATGGATAATCGCTTCCTTTTTGAAAGTTAAACGCGTACTGCCCAACAAAAGATTTTAGGAAAGATGAATAGGTGTGCTGATACCCAGGTATAAATAAAAATATAATCACTGTTGATTAACAAGGTGAAATAGCAAAAGATCAACAATCAACAAAATAACAGCATATACAAACATGTACATGTGATCACTGCTCATATTATGTAAAGCATTATATTGAATGGGACCCCTAAAAGGGTACCCCCTAAAGTTAACATTGATTTTTGTGAATATTGGATGTTAACAATAAATTGAATACAGAAAACATCAATGCATCACTCGCATTCATACATGAATGTATTAGTACGTTAACATCATATTCTCATTTAAAACTGGGGGTTTTGATTTGTTATGCTGTTATGCACAATAACAAGAGCAACCTCTCCCCCAAATGCAATGAGAAATGTCTAATACTACTTCGTGTCTTACCCTAGACGTTGGACCACCGCGGTTTTATACACGTCACTGAAGCGATAGTTTTCTTATAATCATATCGTCTGAATTGAGGGAGATATACCGGTTTTTTGATTGATGATTTTTAAATGGCATGTCATATTGCCTACCGCGAGTGCTTATACTTCACCCAAAAGATTGTTTTATATCATGGTTTAAGATTTACTCGGTGTCCCGTCGTGTTCTTCTATCTTTGAGCAGATATTAAATTCATATTTCACGTTACAACGGAAATTTGCAACTCGTTCATGTTAAAATCGTTCCCTGTTGAGTCTTCTATGCATTGAGCACGCGCATATGGATTTTGAGACGGTTGCGCGCGCATACTTACGTACTGAATTGTTATTATTCAGTATTTATAACAACAATTAGTTGACGTGGTCATATTGGTCATGAAATTGACACTCTTGAAGTTTTTTTTCTTCAGTTTAATACTTTATACTATTGCATCGTTATCCCTTAAGTCATCCCTTCAATTTCATTTTAAAGTTTTTGTGAATTGATAAGAATTTAGCCAAAATTAACAGTTTCCACGACCCTGTCATAAGCTAACATTAGAACAGAACAGAATTTATTTTTGAAATCAAACAAATCATACTAAATGCATTTCTACTTAATGGTACATCCAAAATAATATGTACAGTTCCGCTATTAAGACCACTTTTGTTATTTCAAAATGATGCGATTTTTGACAATTATTAAGACCCAATTGATTATTTTGTGAATAAAATAGTTCCTTATAATAAGACCGTTTCGCTATTAAGACCATCGATTTTGCTGGTCTTAATAGCGGAACTTCAGAAAAAAATATTTATTGAAAAATACCATTGTTTGAACTGATTCATAAACGCATTTGGCATGTAAGATAAATCACCCTTCTACATGCAAAGCTTGTCGATTTATTTACCATTTCTCTGTCTCAGACACAAATTCTAGTCCTTTAAGTCACATGTCTGTTTATTCAGCGTCTCGTATTTCATAGAACACATGAAAATGAACATTAGCTCTAATGTAACCGTATCGCTGCAGAAAATCACTTTCTTTTTTAGTTGGAGCGAGTTGGCAATTCAACAAATATTAATGATTTTAGATCGGGTGATGTATTCGCTAGAGTCTGACGTTTTTGTTAAGCACCCTAAGGGGTTTTTACTACAATGCATTCGTAGTTCAATAGTTGAACTCGATGTTTCTAGTGAAAAAGTAATATTTCACTAGAAGGCGGCTGATATTGGATGAATACTCTTGGCATATTTTGTAATACTGCAATCCCATCCAATCGATATCTATTCTGGTTTCAGAACGGATATTTTTAGACTCTCTATTGATTTTATTAAACCAAGTATTTCTTTCTTTTCAACAATTCTTTTGGGTTATCTAAATGGTGTCTTTGCAGTTATTGTTGTAATACAACTCTGATTTCTAGCGCGTTATTTATATGAGCATTTTAAAGAATATTAATAAGGCTTGTTAATCTTTTTTTTTTTTCATGGGAATATGTTTTCTGTAAGATATGAATTGGTGAATTTCTTTAGCACTGGTCCTTATTTTCAGGATTTTAATGAGCTGAGTAATTCTTCTTTTCCTTTATGGTTTGTAAAAGCTACTTTTTGAAATCTCAAAGTTTTGGTACTTTAAAACTTTCATCCTTGCTATGGCTTTGATAATAACATAATAATTATAAATACATGTATAATGATAATAACTGATGATGATGATGTTGATGATGATTTGATTATAAAATGACGATTTTATTTTATTTGGATAATATATTTCAATTAGTGTTAATATGGCCAATTTATAGTTTCTTCCTTAAGATGCTCAAATCTTTTAAATCGTTTTGCAGTTTAACTGAGTCTTACACTCATAATATGAAAAGTTTATTCGAACAAATAAAACAGTACAAAAGCACGCATAACCTATATAAACAAACTACAACTGGTATATAACAGTAGAGCTCGCTTCGAGTACATAAAACCCCCACAGCGAGTTATTTCACATTCCATAAGATCTACTGCATTACTAGTCTTAGTTATACAGAAAACACGCAAACATTTCATACTTTTTACAGATATCAAGTTTTTAATATTATTCATATTTAACACGTTATCAACCGCACCGCACATTCGGTGTATAAAACATAATATTAAAAGAAGAAAAAAAAAACGTTAAATTAACTTGAAGTCTTGTGTCGGTTAACACTGGCAGATAGTGATCTTGGTGTAGCGTAAACTAAAGCGAACTTAAGCGTTCAGCTATTCGTTTTAATCGTTTAGCTCTTATCACGTTATGTTAGGTGGCCTACAATGTTTGAAGATTTTGCTAGTTTGCCTAACTGTGAACAAACATCAAGGATAATGAGTAAAAATACCAAAGCCAGTTCATATATTTAGTAATGTATATATAATGACGTCCCAAACCCTTAAGCAATATGCGATCTGAATATCCCTGACGTCTTGAAAAGCTGTTGATCTAAACGATAACGTAATGATCGATGGTTGGGTTTATATATTTCGTCTGTTTTTTTAAAGCGGGGTACTTCGCTGTCTGCATGTGTGGGATCTATAGTCATATTGTTGAAGAGTTCGTCTGCTGTATTAACCTCCGAGGCAGTGAACGGGAAGAGTTTGATGAAATCAGATATACCCGCTTTTTTGGTGAAACATTTTTTACAATTGGCATTTTAACCATTTTTATAAGCGATGTTTTTTTTTTGTTTTGCTTTGTGTAAAAGAGTGATTTATAGCTTTTTGAAGTTGTATGATTTATTTTGGAGTTACAAGTTTGTCATATACACTGTACATTTATATTTGACTGATATAACATGTAAGTTTTATTGGGGACTGGACATTTTTATTGAAAGTCTTTTCAAAATACGTGGGTATTTTTTTCTTTACTATGAATCCAATCGGAAGAGACAGAAGTGCGAAAATTATGACGTTCTTTTGGAGCTTCGAAAAAATAGCCATTGTGTATATCTTAAAAAATAAAATATTTTGCAGATTTTTATCGCTTTAAGCTTAGCACGGCGCGCGCAACTTCTCTTGTAATTATTTTGTTGCATGAATCACTGCCACGGAAATGCCGTGCGCAAGAAGTGTTAGAGAAATTAGATTTCAGCGTTCCTTAATTGTAATTAATTTATTAGGATGCGGAATAATTGAATAATTAATGTGGGTTTAAAAAGCTAAATGTATTATCGTGATTGTGTCACTCAACGAAAACGACCGAAGGCAATCGAATAAAAAGAGGTATTAACCGCCTGAGGGTGTCGTAGAATATCGCAGTGTCTTAAAGCAGAGTAGTGCGTTTTGGAAGTTGGCAGAATTAGTAAAAGCGTTGAAGAAGACCCAAAGTGTGATGGAATTAGAGAAACTCGACTAGAAACAGCGTTAAAACATTAAAATTTCAAAGAAATGGCGCTAATTAATGATGACGTTATTAAACTTGAAAATGCCATATAACAGCTCTTCTGATTGGTTATTAACGTCTCATAACGACTTCTGATTGGCTGTTGTGTGCAAATTACCGGAATTAATCTAATAAATGTCAGATTTTAATGTACGAGTCACTGATGTTATAGAAAGTTTATTTGAGGTCAAAATCTTCGGCAATAAACCTTTTATGAAAATCAGCAAAGCAAGCTTTACCAGGATAAAATGTTATTGAAATACATAAGAAATTACTTTGAAAAAATAGTATATTAAGAATGCATTTGGCTCAGAATCTTTGTAAATAATACATAATTCACATAGAATCAATAATCCCTTTTTTAATATTTAAACAGAAATGTCTAACAGGGTGAATGGCGTTTTAAAAACGAACAAAGAGAGCAATGTACTTTATCTAATAAACATGTAAGAAATAAACCCGCATTACATACATTGTATTATGTATTTTTTCTCGCCGATGATGTTACGGAAACAGTATGTAATTACTACTTTAGAAAATTTGTCTCTCGATATTTGAGCCGACTGCTTTAATTTTATACTAACCTGAGTGAGAGAACAAGCTTTATGGGAGGGCTAAAATCTACCATTTCGTTCTTTCATCTTGTCGTTTAATCAATGTCGAGCTCGCGATATTTGTGCTTGGGTCTCGGATAATTTATTCATACGTGTTTCATTTTTCATGCAGTGAAAATATAAACTTTAATATAAGTGGTATAAATGGAGATGGGAGTACTGAAATACGAAGGGAGAAACTCTTTAACTCGATATTTTAACTGTTTACTTGCTTGTTAAATTACGCACAGATTTACGACTGGGTTTTATTCACTTTTTGGATGATTTACGTTGCGGTTGTTTTTGTTCAGGTTTATTTCAGTGATATTAAATATTTTGTTTTGTTTGACATTTTATTTCATTTATTTGTCTGTGCTTGAAATAAGCGTTCAATATGTTTAAAACTTGACAGTTTTGAAGCAAAGTGAATTAGTTTGAATTTGTCCTTTGGATTATGTTGGTCGTATAATTGTGTAAGTATATTATGTTTGATGATTATTTATTTGAAACTGCGTGCTTTCTTTACGTTACTTTTGCGTATTACCAATTTGTTGCATAATTTGCGTGTGACTCTAGGTCAAAGTTGCTTTAAGTAAATGGTTTCTACAAAACGTGTTATTGTTTTATTTCTTATTGATGGCATTTTTTGGTGCACAATTACCGATTAGTATCTTTGTAGATTCGTGCTAACATACATTTTCTTTATCGAAATTAGATTGATAAAAGTGACGTCGGCGTTTAGAATTTCTTGACATGACCAATTAAGAGGTCAGTGTTGGTGACCCTATTGCTTTTAGAAAGTTGCAATAGATTTTTCTCATTTGAATTACTCTTTTGTAAAATTAAGAATACATTATATTCATGAACGCTGTTTCATTGTTTGAAATGAGATCTGGTCTGAGATCGATGACTTTCAAACTCGGTACTCAGTGAGATAATTGTCAATTGTTAGATTTGAGTCATGTTTAAATATAAACTATCAGTGACATCTGACGAATTGTCTTTGTTATTCGTCTTGTTTCCCTTCTCTGTATTTGTGATCCCCTATCCTAGTTCTTAAAATGAACCCAACTTCGAGATAGTTTTGACTTTCTATCTATACTTCATGTTATTAAAACACTTGCATTTAATACGAAGGCGGTTCTTGTAATTTAAAATTTCTCTATTTTGTAAACGGATGTATTTCCTTTTTAGGTCTTCCATAGAAATCTAATGTCATTTTCGTGTCATTTTTCTTTGTATACGTTTCGGAGTAATTCCAGTACTCTTTTATAAACGCATGGTTATTTTTGTAACGATTAGTATATTAAGGCGCAGTGAGGCATACTCACAAGAATGTGTATGTCTTGGAGTGATTGTTATACATGTAGTGTAATATGTTTTATTTCATCGGGAATACGATTATGCTTTTGTAACATTCATAAATGATATTGACGGTGGAAATAAACTGTTTGGAAGTTGTCAGGGGTGGTCAAGAAGTTCAGGACTTTTTATGAATTGGGGAAGGGTTCGTTTCTTATTCAAAGGCTGCTGAAATGCTGATTTTCAGCATTTAAAAACAAATATTAACTTTCACCCATGCTACAATGACAATTTTTTGTTGTTTTTGAGGTTATGAGGATGAGGATGATGACGATGATGATGATAAAGATGGGAATAATGATACTGATGATGAATTAAATGCAGTAATTTTAATTTAAACGTGTATAAATTAAAGTACATCTGTGATGTATTTCTAGTTCAGCCACCCAACATATGTTGTTTCATAAGAAGGCTAATTTCAGATCTACGTGATAAAATCATTTTGCTATAAAATCACATCTAAAGACAATTCAAAATATATTAACTAAATTGTATGATGAAATGATAGCTTCCTGTTCAAGTAAGTTACTTTAAATGAGTTTTTTTCGTCATTTTATGAATGCTAATTGATACCCATCGACTAGTCAGTTTCTTTCCAGTCTGGATGACTCTGTTTTCACCATTTAGATTTTGATGTAGCGCGTTCTATGACATGCGAAACATGTTTGAGTTAGGCACTTTGCATTTAACGCACATTAATCGAGACATTAATGGCTTTAATGAAAAATATATTTATTTCTATTTTAATAAATCTTTATAGGCGACGTTTTGGTCACCTTTTTACTTGCAAACGTTATTTATGTTCGTGTTTATTACCGTTAAACGCCGTTAATTATTAACGCGGACACTAGATGGCGTCATTTTGTGACATGCGCACTGATTTACAAGCAATGCACGCCGGGAAAAACTAGTTAAATATAAAATATAGGCTTTAATTGGTAAAATATTATAAATAGTTCCGTTAAATAGATATTTAAAGTACGTATAACAATTAACAATGGGGAAGATATATGGATTTGGTAATCAGGTTCATTTTGATGCCATTTGTGATCGTTTACGCATTGTCAGTGTGTCTGCTTGCATATGTAGATGGCGCGATGCATCCATGAATGATGATATTATTCGTATAGTTTTGTTTTTTTACAATTCTTTGTTTTCCAATTCAAAATCGAAGTTTTAAAGCATTTTTTATACATTTGTATGTCCTGCTTTTGTCTCAAATATTCATATCTGGGGAATTACAAATTTTGTTATCTCCGGCGAACTATTCATTGGCAATGTTTTTGAGGAATGAAATACAGACTGTGAAATGAATGAATATGTATACGTAACATGACATTTTCTAGATATTTTTTTAACAACAGCATCTGATATGTTATATGTTTAAATCGATTTTTGTTATTGTAGACCCGAAGCGAATCAGCTAAGTGTTGAAATGCGTGTCGTATTTTAGAATACCTAAATATCATGAAAGCGTGAACGCGTACAAACGTTCCAACAGCACTGACTTAAAGCTACTTTGCCGGAGATGTAGATATGTTTTAGATATTTTAAAATTACCTGTCAGTGACTGAAATTGTGTAAAAAATCATTTTTTAAAGCAACTGACCTATAGATTCCGAGTTATAGAAATAAAAAGGATGAAAATAAACAGGATAGGTCTTTATTCATAAAATCACAACTTTAACAACTGTATGTCAAGTTGCGCTAAATTTTCTTTATCAGAACACTGCTTTTCTGCTTTCAAAATATTTACATACCATTTTGAGCGTTAAATAAAAAACATATATTATCTGAGATCAATTTAGGAGCAGCTTTAAGCTCTATACATTACAATACTTTAATGACAGCACAGTCGGACAGTCACACACGCACACAGTTGATGTACATGTAAAGTTGTAAGTTTTGTAGTTTTTAGAAAAGTTGATATTTAAGTTGAAATCTGTGATCTATCCGCTTTAACATAACTGAGAGATCTAGCAACACCTGTTTTATATTTCCTGCCAGTTTTTTAACTGAATGCTAGAATGTTGAAACATGTTACATTTGCCTATGGCTTGGTTTTTGTGTTTACTTTTTATACAAATATGTTCATATGTTCATAGTGGTGGCGTTTTTCTCTGATTTGAAATGTATTCGAAATAGTAACTTTTCTGCAACCGACGGGTTGAGTTGTGTGTGCTTTGAGTTGTTCACGCGTTGAATTAATTGTACTTACTAATTTATTGAAGCCGCCCGGCTAGCTCAGTTGGTAGCACGCAAGTCTACTGATCGAGGGGCCGTGGGTTCCACTCCCGGGCGGGGCATACTTTCGTGGAGTTTGGTCGTGAAATTATTTCTACGACCATTCTCCCTCTTACCAATGATTTTTAATTATGTATGGCAGTTGTCAGTCACTGACGAAATCCAGAGATTTAGACTTTCCAGGAAGAGTGAGTAGGTTGACTGACCGCCGTTATATGACCTATACAATGTGTTGCTACGGCATTAAACCCAACAAAAACAAACAAACTAATTTATTGTTCATTTCTAATGAATTCAATTTTCATTGAATTATGTCAATAGATTTAATTTCCATTCATGTTCCTGATTGAATGGTATTTTTATATGATCTCATTGGTTTGCAGTCAGAAATTGTCATAGTTTTTTTATATACATGTATTTGTTTTGGTTTCTTTGTAAGAATAAAGAAAAGCTTTTCCAAGAAAAATTTCTCTAGTCTATTTTGTAAATCATTGTCATTGTATCTAGTATTTCAATTTAATATTTTGAATTTTTGTGTAAGCAGACTGGTGTAGATGCCGGCAATTAGTGACGTCAGTGGCAACGTGACCTCCTTCCATGTCGTCTGCAAAATCGATTATTGTTCGTTTTTTCTCAACTGTCAAAGCATGAATAATTACACGGTGAATGCGGTTGTTAAAATTATAGTCGAAATACATCCATGAGTTTCCGAAAGAGTGTATTTTGATCGAGTAAAGCTGCTTATGTCGTATGATATGCTTTAGTCAACATACTTTTAATAACAATTAGGCCGCCAGTACAAAAACAATGCATTCAGTCACCGTGAAATTATTCAAGCTTTGACAGTTGAGAAAAAACGGACAATACAAGTATACAAAAATGTATATGAAATTCTCAAAGCTTAATACTCAAGTGACTCGCTTAGATATAAAGTACGGATTTTATTTATGTTCTCATATGCAGTGTACATGTACTTGGACAAAACGTATTAACCAATTCCAATGATTCTTTGTATATGATTTAAATGTTGTTAAGATAGGCTGGGTTGACTATTGTCAAGTTAAGGCAATGTTTTGTTAGTGACAAAATCCTGTTTTAACATCTTTAAAGAACGAATGACTTGTTTGTGGTTGCTTTCTTATTTTTCTCGAGTAGCCGTTCGTAAAGAAAAGCATTATAACTCTTTGTATATGATAACAATGACAAGAAGTGAGATATTAAGCCTACATTTTTGAAAAAAAAAATGCTTTTTCATTTTCTTTGAAAATCTGAATTTAAAAAAGGTGACCTCCTGCAGTGCGTTTTTTTTTTCTTTGCGCTTAATTTTATATTACCATGTTCTTATAATTTCACAATGGATTTTTTTAAACTTTATAAGTTTATATTTAGAAAAATGTCTTTCTGTAGCAAGGGCTGCTAAACTTAATATAAAAATTTGGTTTAGTTCACTATTAAAAGAGCCCACTACCAACCCCTCAAAATGAAAATATACATGTATTCAGACATAATAATATGTATTTTTTTGGAGGTGGAGCGGAGCGGGGACTCTTTCATATCGGTAGCCTTTGGATGTAGTCACTATTCAATTTGTCCGTCTATGTGTCTGTAGTAATAAATTTCTGATTATATAGATAAAAAAATGACTGAACACAAAATATTATAGATATATATATGTCAAGTGCATGTCATACAATATGATTGACATCCATGATTTTATCGAACAATTATCATTGCCTACCAATTGTTATTTTACTGTGAGTTTACAGTCCATTTGTATTAATTTATGTACAAGTTATTACCCATCTTCGCCTTTGCCATACACTACTCTTTCACACCATCGTTAAATCACCGAGTACTTCGTCGGACGCCATCGTAAAACTTAAGGTATTATCGTAGCCATCTTGAAGATCCGAAGCGTCAATGCAATCTGCACTGTGTTTCATTACGAGAACGTTCGCCGCGGATAGTTGCTGCTTGGCGAACTACTTATGGAACGGTTTTGCTTCAAACAAGCAAATCCAAGATGGCGACTCCAACAAACAGAAGTTCATGCTGTGGACTGACATGGCCGTCATTTTTGGCCGTCATTTTTGTTCGCTTAGCGAGTCACCTCTAAGACTTAATTGCGGTTTCCTCTGTTCGGAACAACGTTCGCGGCGTGCAAACCGTTCCTTATCGAAAACTTCCGTTAAAATTCCCGAACGTTCTCGTTACGAAACGCAGTGCTGATTAGATACTTACGCTCATTCGTTTTTCAAACAATCGCAAAAAATCAGGTACTTTCGGAAACACCGTAATATATCGAAACATAATGAACATTCTCGTAGTCGACACAATCTGATGTTTCCATCGCTCGCTTTTTTCCACTCTCGCTCTGTCGCTCTTGATGGCGTTTATAATTTATGCATCTATCAACGCCGATAGTGTCATATCTATGTGAGAGATCGGACCATAAAACCTGAGTAATTACCACATGGTCGTGTGTGTTAACATTTTAATAATGCATTCAACCTTTCTTCATATTTGTATTTGGTTGGTAGATAATTTATCTTTGTTAGAGTTTTGGCATTTTATTTGTCACTTTTATATAAGTATAAAAATCTTGATGTTTATTTCTTTACTGTGGGTGATTTATACTTTTTATCGACATAACACATTTTCTTTCTTAAAGTGTTTTAACTTGAGATATTTTCTTCATTTTTTCAAGTACGCGTTTTTAATTAGTACCAATGCGCTCTGTGTATGAAACTATTGAAATAGTGGCGTTTAAGAAAAAAATATCTTAAACTCTTTTATATTAGTTAAAAAATTATAAAAAAAATATAATAAACGAAATGCCATAACATCTCTTTCCTTTAATTTCAATTATTTCACCTATAAATATATCTTTTCGCTCAATAAATGAGTTATTCGATTTGTTCGGTATTTTGGGTGAACAATATTCATCATTCCGGCGCCGTCTTGCTGCACTTTATTTGCAGCGAATTTGAATTAAAAATATTATTTGTAAATATTTATTGCCTTCAGCGCAAATGAATTGCATATTTAGTGTCGGTATTAAATATAAGTAAATTATTATGACTCAAGCAGTATACATGAATACACTTATTTTGTAACGTTGGATACTAAAATACGTTGGTTATGAGAACACTGCTGCTATGTACCAGCAAAGCGTCTTTTTAAATTCCATTGAAAGTTTCTAATACATAGTAAATCAGCATTGATAATTGTCGGGGTTCCTATGATAAAATTATCAATCTACAAGTCGACTGTGGTATTCCAAATGTTAAAACATATCAGTTTTTTTAGTTTTACTGAAATGTACTTTTTTTTTAATTTTCGCCGACTTTGTCCTACATTTATTTCTCATTTGAAATGTTGAAAGTTGACTGCCCTTTCAAAATGATCTTACGTTTAAAATTATCGTAAGTTCATTTCAATAGTATTTGTTGAAACTCTGTAATCTGATACAGTTCTTATTGACCAGGCTTTCTGTATTATTTTTCTAATTTTTTACAATTTCATTGTTTATCTATTTTTTATTATTCAATATTATTATATTTTTTATTATTTTATTATTATTTATAATATTTTATTTTTCAATGTTATGTTATGTTTTATTATTTTATTATCATTATTATAAATTTTATTGTCATATCACTATTTTTATTATTGCTATCTTAAATTATTATTTATTATTATTGATATTGTTTATTGTTATTACTATTTTTGTCATTATTTTATTGAAATTTACTACATGTATTTTTTATTATTATCCATTATTTTTATTATTTTTTTATTTTTTTTATTTTCAGATGAATCGCACTACAAAGATAAGAATAACAGAATTAAATCCACATGTGATATGTGTGTTATGTGGAGGATATTATATTAATGCTACAACCATCACAGAATGTCTACACTCATGTGAGTACTTGTATTTATAAATCAATTTGTAAAACATGGCATGTTACTGTACTTTTGATTTTGGATTCATCCATTTATTGAGGGAAACACATGAGCCCACATATAAGCCATATACACTACCCTCCAAAAATTCCTTCTCGGTACAATTAATTGAATTGTTAATATTTCCAAGTTCAATTTTAAAAAAGTCATTTGTTGCATTGTTTATAGTAAACATTATTCATGTAATGAACAGAATTTTTTATCGGTACATTTTATCTTCTGAGTTGCAACAAATGTAAACTATCACTCTCCAAAACTACGGTCAATGTATCTCAATAAACAAGTATCAAATTTGAGATATTTTAGTTGTACTTTTCCATTATACATTTATTTTTAAAGAAAGTGTATTAAATTCCATGTTGTATGATACATTCCATATTTGTAAAGGACAAGTTTAATAAGTAGCGTCTTTATGAGACAACTAATTTTAGCCACATTTGTACCCTGAATCAATGTTTACTCTCCTGGGCTTCGAGCTAGTAGGTAAAAGCGATGACCTATTTTGTGCACTTTGGCTTCACTGCTTCTCGCTACATTATAATACAATGCAATCATACTTAATGAATAACGTAAAACAGCTATTTTATCTTAAATACTTTTAAATACTGAAGATATATTTTCTCTGATCTGGTTGAAATATTTTACACGTTTTAAACATCTAATATAGCTGTGATAAATCATTGTTTAAACCATTCAGAAGATGTAAAAATATATTGTAGCTGTAAAAGTCGCACTAAAGTCAAATAAAAACTTGATCCATACAGATGGTATGAATTTATGAGTCTTATTTTGAGTAAAATTTGTTACATTTTATTTAATCCATTATAAATCAAGTAGCTACATAGTTGAACGTTTTCAGAACTAGTCCTGGCGTTCTGGATTTTGGGGACTCGAGAAATGTTTTTTGTTTGTGTTTAGATGGCGATTTTTTGAAAATCAGAAATTTAAGTTAAAACAAGAATTAAACGTAAATTGTAATATTTTACACACTCAATTTAGTTCAACTGTGCACCAAGTTTGTACTTTTGGTTGGCTTAAGGCCCTAGCAACACATTATTTAAGTCATAGAACCGCTTTTAGTCATCCTACTAACCGATACTAGATAAGCCAAATCTCTGGATATATACCTATTAACCAGTTACTAGGCACATACTTCCGTCAGTGACTGACAACTGCTCTATATAATTGAGAATCAGTTTTAGTAGAGAGAATGGCCGTAGAAATTATTTCGTGATCAAACTCTACGAAATTATGCGACAAGTGAATACAACATAATTATATAATTTACTTTTCGAATCCCCAACCGTCAGTACCTACGTAATTATAGTATTACAATAAGTTCATTACTTGCAAATGGAAAAAAAACAGCGTGGTTTCGACGGGGTTCGAACCGAAAAAAAGCTGCCTTACTGGTGATTGCAAGCCCAAGCAAACAACTGCTCGACCACGCCCTCTCTGACCGTTTTACTGGCTAAAATTGTTGTACATCAGTGCTTAGGCCTTCTAATAAGAAACATTATCAAGAGTGATTTATTCACCTCATTATTTTTGCTGCCGCTCATGTGTGAAAAAACTCATTTATTATCTGTCATGTAAAAATGTTTTGTCGACACAAGAGAAAGCTTTCCTTGTTCGTCAGTTTATATCAATGAATGTATAAATAATTACCTCGATAAAGACGATCAGCTAAGGTGGTTTCTGGTGGGGTGGTCATATTTTAGTTGACTTTGCGACCACCACGTGCGTTCTATGTTTCACGCCCGTTTGAACGCTATTTTATTCTGCATAATGTGGCGTTTTTGTGATTGCACTATTACGACCATTCCCAACTTACTGTTTTTTTTACTTTACCCGACTTTCCCCTGCAATCATCGCCAGTATATTCCGCACTAACTAACTTAAATGATTACATGTATTATACCGTCGGCAATCGACAATGTGTCACACAAAGAGATGAAGTATTTTATTGAAATCAGTGTTTAGTTTGCATGTTCTTAGTACATGTAAATGTAATATGCAAGATTTGTTGACGGAAATATGCGCCTAGTGCATTTAACTGGTTATCACTTACATCCAGAGATTTAGCCTTTTGTTTCCAGAAACAGTGAGTATGTCGACTGAACGCCATAATATAACCTTTACATTGTGTTGTTACGGTGCAAAACACAACCGATATAAAGATTTTGCCACACAATAAGTAACAGCGACTGTAATAATGCATTCAAATGAGTAAGAATTAAGCTATACGAGTGTTAGTTCGCCCGATCTACAGCGCCGACAAAAGATAGTGAAATTTTTCATTTAGCTTGCATTTTGATGTTATACTCACTTCGGTTTCCTTACTTATGTCTTATTGTTATGACTAAATACGATTTTCTCCTATAAATTTCAGTTTGTCGTACTTGTATTACACGATACCTGGAGACCAGTAAATATTGCCCAGTGTGCGATGTTATGGTTCACAAGACACGCCCACTTGACTATATAAGGTAAAACTATACAATCTCACATCAATTAATTACATGTTGTATATGAGCGTGCATGATTACTCGAGACAGTGTATAATTTATGGATCCTACAGGCAAAACGAATCGCTCTCACATCTACAAAGTAATTTTGAGCCATAAATTTACAGCTAGCGCCTCTAGTCTTGCTATAAAAATTAATTAGCAATTTTTCTGAAATTCCCTGAGTTATGTCCCTTTGGCTTTTCATATTCTGATAGATTCTCGTCTTGTCTACAGTATAAATATTCCTTTATCGAGCCGTGTTATATTTACTTTGTAGGTATATAAAATAGCTTCATTAAACAAAAGAAGCACGTCTTTTGTGGTCGATTTCCAAACAAAGTTTATAAAAATTGTTCAGTTATCTCTCTTCGTTACCATAAAGCTATTTTTACTAATTTCATTGTGTTTTTGGCTAATTCAGTCGGTAGCACACAATTCTACTGACCAAGGGGTGGTGTGTGTTTAAGCAGTAAACTTATTTTAACTTGGACTTTGTATCCGACACTCCTTGTTTAATCTTTGGAAGTGGTAAGGTCATCAAAACTCCGTTACAACAGAGGAAACTCTCTTGTGGTGAATGCCATTCAAAGGTTTTTCCCAGGAAAAACGAGTTACACAGAACCTCCTGCAAGGGGAGAACCATCAATTCTTCAACAGTTTTGCGTAAAAATTTGACAATTATGTTGATATTGATGTGCTCAAGAAGTTGTCGACTGCTTGTTGTAGTATAAGCGAGTACTGGCAAGGGAATTATTCCGGGTATGGTGGTTAGATGGGCCAGCTACCTCAAGTTACTGACAAATAAACGATATATAATAAAAATAAAACAAATTAACATACGTGTACGTAAAATGATGCTGTTATCTTTCTGTTACCATTGTTTATTATCTATTGAAGAATAACAAGACGCTTTTCCTTTCCCTTTTTTCTCACCTCCGCCTTTTTCTCATCATTGCCTTTTTTGCTCCGCCACATGCAGAACTAGTTGCTTTGCAACATTCATTCTGATTTTCCTGCATCTAAATGTATTCTTTCTTCCTCTCTGCCCTTTACGGAGTTCTAGATTTATCATTAATAACACCGTCCTAATTTTCAACCTTTGACCCTTTTCAGGTCAGACAAAACATTACAGGATCTTGTATACAAACTTGTCCCTGGATTATATAAAAGTAAGTCACGTGGTTTTGTTATATTGTTGTAAATACTTTGTAATGTTGTAAAACCTTGATGTAATCGTATTGAGTTAATTATTTTACCATAAAATATATTGTCATCTTGAAATACAACTAGGTTGTTTGTCTTGGTTTTTATATGCATCTCTGGACAGCATGGCGACAGTTATATTGTCGATTTAATAAAACCATTGTTAAACCAGTTTTGTGAAATGGTTCTTTTGATATGTTGTCTTCAGATTTTGCGACATGTCTTTTTTATTTCAGTTTTGTTTTATTTTCTTGCACGTTTACTAATTGATGTACAACAAGTTTACAAGTTTAACAGGATTCATTTTAAATTCAAACCGGAAGGTCTTAGACCTAAGCGGTCAATATATTCAATGTCATGCACAAACGATAAAATAAACATTTGCATACATAAGACGTGTATGTAATGAAAAAGCTGCTTTGAATATTACAGTTTATTTCAATCGTAATAATCATGATTTTAAAATGATATTTTTTTCAAAAATACAGATGCTTATACATGAACTAATTTCTGATATCAAATCAAATATGTAAAGCTGATAACTTTAGTCACAATAAAAGCATATGTGTTGTTTGGTATATATTGACGTAATACAAGTTATTATGCCTAGAACATTTAAATTTCACAATCAAACTAGACTCAGCAATTCATGATGTACTTACATTTAAATTTCACTATAAAATATTCCAACAATTCACTTAAGCAATTCACAATATACGTACATTTAAATTTCACAATCAAACTAAACAAAACAATTCATGATGTACTTACATTTAAATTTCACTATTTAAATATACTGTGTACTTACATTTAAATTTCACTATCTAAATATACTGTGTACTTAAATTTAAATTTCAGTATTAAACTGTACTTAGAAATTAACAACATTGTACTTACACTTTAACTGTTATAACTTTTTTTATAAATTATTTTAAAATTGTTACTGTATGTATATTTTATAGACGAGATGAAAAGAAGACGTGAATATTATCATGACGTGGACCCACCTGGTGGTAAGTGTTCTAACTGTAATATATATACTAGTTTCAAACTCAATTATTTGTCATCACAATAGAAATAAAAGGCTGAAGTATCAACGGCTTTGCTTGATTACTAAGAAAGTTATGAGCATTTAAATATTTAATATACCTTAAAGACTCAATCATACTTCTCCTGCTTCTCTTAACGTTGATTCTATTCCCGATCGCGGCAGGTTCTACCCCTCCCTAACAATTCCACATGCAGGGCCGATTTTCATCCGTCGAGAGACAAGTCGTCTCCTTGTTTAAGGGTTAGCTAGTACTAGTATGGGAAAGTGTCCAGAAAAGTTGGTAAGAGAGCTGCCGCCGTACATAATCTGATTAAAAAGTTCATAAACGGCGTATATAAACCAATTGAAAAATATGATGGAATCGTAATTACATCATATGTAGTCCGCAAATTTATTACTGCGTATACAATGTATTAAAATAATCACAATTTTCTATATAAGGCAGATTATTTACAATTGTTTCACATTTGAGTTGACTCTAAAATGATTTCTTAGTTAAATGTATGCTTAAGTTGTGTTTGTCAAAATATCTCTCATATCACCAAAACGGTTTTAATACACGTGTAGCAGATGTATTAACTATGGACTGTTATGCTTATTCTTTTTATTTTAAACTTCCTGGTCTTCTGCATTTTATGTCAAAGTTGTCCCATGTTCGTCTAATAATGCTATTGAACGCCACCAAACTTTGCTTCAAGCACTATTTTATCATTCATTTCAAATAGACAGGTTTCATTTATTCAAAGTGACTCCTTGAAATTCAAATCTTGTTTCTATTTATAATATCTCTTACATCATGATATATGTTGTCTGCTGTATTACGTATGATATGGAGATGTTTGTTTGTTCTTGCAGTATCTCAGCCACCTAGTGAAGACAGAGGCGATGAATTTCATGACAGAATTATTTATACTGAAGATGAAAAAATCAGCTTATCTCTTGAACTTTGTGCAGAGTATGTATTTGATGTTTTCATTTATCAATTCTTTAAATCTTCTGTCTTGAAACGTAACAGCTGTGTACACGTACGAGTTGTCAAGATTTTGAAGGAATTTAGTTTTTGATGTATTTAGATTGTGCTAAGTTTAACAACAGTTTAAGCTGAATCTCTTCTTACATGTTTAATGGTGCCTGGTCTTGATGCTTCATTTACGTCTATTTTGGGTTTATTATCTGTTTGTCGTTTATCTTCTTTGTTGTAATTTTCGGCGATCGAATCATGTGATGAAAATTCCTATTTTCGTTTATTAGCAGAAGGTATAGAAACATGTACATATTTGTCAAAATTTTGTTGAAGGTAATTGTCTGCTGCGCCACGAGTGGAAAAATAACCATCATTTCAACTTTACCGAGCACTAGATTATCTAATTCATAGGATAGTTTACTTACCACTGGGTCATAGTCGCGACTTAAGTCTGATGTACGACATAGTGTTTTGTATTAATAAATACTACTAAGGAAGATTACACAACTAAGACACTATTGGTAATTATAAGTTCCAAATTCTTGATTTGAGAAGAAAATGTTTCTATATGAAGACAGTTAAGTCCATCGATTTTGACGGTCCTAAGAGTTGAAATTTACTGTGGAACTTTCCTTTTACATTAAGTTTGTCCGAATGCAAGATATCTAATATTTTATCAGGTATACGTGTGTATCATTGTTTGCATTTTTGTTTTTGTTTTCAGGGGAATCCCGTTTAAAACTCCAACAAATGTGCATGGTCATACCGGACCAGAAAATATCAGGGTATGTATATTTAATTCAGCAGGGGATAGTCAATGACAAAATCAACTTTAGCCTGGATAAGAAAAAAGTTTTAAAGACAATTCAAATGTAAAAGATTATTTTAAAATCATCTGCCTTATAAATGGAAGTATTCATTATTCAAAATGCAGTATTTGCTAATATTTGTAGTGATTGAATGTATTTGTTGATAACATCTAACACTTTTTTAGGTTATACTTACGTTAAGACTTTATCTCCAAACTAAGTTCAGATAATTACTTCGTAGTTACATTAAGATGCAATATAGTTGGAATTTTAGAAAGAAAATCACAATTTCGAACTTGATATATTTTATATTCGAATCGTATGTAATCCGATACGCTCCGTTCTCTGCATATCGTACATGTTGTTTTACGTTCATAATACCAACATATTCTTATGACTACGTTTTATTTTCAGATAAAAGATATAAGATATTTACAATGTCCTGCAGCATTTTCTATTGGTAACATAAAGAAATTTATTCGAATGAAATTTGATATTAAACAAAAATTTGAGGTAAGTTTGTTCCAAGCTTTGGAATTTCGATTAATTTTGTTTAAATGTTCTCGTTATTTGAAGTGTATTTTCTTGTAGGAAATTCTTACTTGTTTAGCTCCTCTATTTACATCCTTACACATAGCATTTGTTTCAATGTAAAGCTCTCTAAGACTTCACTGTGCGAACACTAATGTAATTGATGATGCGAGTGTATCACTTTGTGTTCTTTATGCTAGGTTCGAGCCTGTGACATTCTCTTTCTACTGGGTTTATCTGACTGATGAAGAACACAATCAGTTTTTTTCACCAAAAGGACGTACAACACTGAACATTCATCAATAAATACTTGCAAAATTGTTTTCAAGAGAATAGCATTAGTATAGTGTTACTTCATCTGAAGGACCATCGGCGCGATATGACCTTTCTGTGTTTGTGCGCCGTAAAACCCAAACAAACAAACAAACTCAAGGACCACATTGGAAATAAGAGTTTTTATTTTACTTCTTTTTGTGTCATCCTTGTGTGTAATGTCGTTTGACATGGCTCTTCAGTCATTCAAACATGATGTTTCTGGTTATAACTTGTATGCATGTTTTTATGTGTATTGTCACGTTGTGCGTCGAAATGAATCTATCTAGCATTATATCTATCTATTTAATTCAGCGAGTATAAGTAATGTTTAGGTCATCTTGTCACAATTCACAATACTAGAAATGTAAATGTTTTGCTTTACACTATTTAAAGGTTTAATTTCAACTTATCTTTCATTTCTGTCACCAAGTTCTTTGGCATCCACTGTAAATATTTACATTAACTGAACTAACATTATTTGTATTATGTTTTCAGATTGACATTTTCCATACAGCAGAGCCTCTGCCTGATTACTACTCGTTGATGGATATAGCTTATATATACACGTGGACTAGGGTAAGTTATCACGTGATTAAATGTCACGTGGTTAAATTTATTTGGTTAAGGTCATTATCATATCAACCGAAATGTCATATCGCGACGTATGAGTTAGTAAAATAAATAAGGACATACCGGTAGTCAGGATGAACATTTGTTTCGTTTCTTATCACCTATCCTGATATTTTACAATATATTTACCAAATAAACCATGATTCTCAATAAAAGAGTCAACATAACTACTTACATGTATATGCAACTGTGGTCCAGAGCCTCGTTCTAGTTTGCATTTAGGTCACTATATGCTATAGAAAACGTCAAGTTTTCAATAGATGAATTGAAATAAAGCAGCCTAAACAAAAAACACGAACGCATACCTACATTTCTATGAATAAAATAGTATTTTCTCTTATTCATGAATTATTCATTGCTAATTTACTAATACTAAGTCGTGTTCATTTAAATGAATGTTTTATATATATTACAGAGAGCACCTTTAAGATTGTACTACACAGTATTTGAAAGAAAGCCTCAGCCTAAAGCTCCTGATCCAATAAGTGTGGTAGAAAGCAAAAATGTGAAGAATAATCTGATTAAAAAGATTCACAAGAAAAAAGTAGCAAATAAAGTTAAAGCTTTGAAGAGAAAACTGCTTGATGGTAAGTAATGAGAGGATCGTGCCTGTTAGTCGCTGAATAACAATGGCAAGGGAATGTGCGTCTTTGTCAAAGTCTTTGTTTTGAATTACGTTGTACATAAAAATATCAAAATCACTGTAACAATCATCGCAAATTGCATTTAGATAGTAAGATATACATGTATACATAAAAGATGGCGCCAAAAAAAGAACTCAATGTGTTTTATTCTTTATTGGGCGGTTGATTTTACAGTTCTTTCCCGATTGACACTTAAAAATCTATTAGGTTACCATAACTTTTATTTTACCGATTCCTTTCTTAGTGAGGCAATCTTGTAATTAATATTACACTTACTACATTGTATACCTATACTTTACTTTTCTGGTTCATCAATAATAACACTGTTCACATCCTTTGTTAAAATTCGGAAGGCTTCTGATACTAGTGATTGGACGTCTGAAATTAGCTTGGCGTTGAAAACGGTGTTCTGCTGTGTAGCAAGACAATTGACGACGCATTGTCAATCGTATAAGGACAGTTCTATTTTCAGTGCTGCCTATCTGACTATTTGTGGATTTGCTGCAATTTCATATATCATGGCCATCAGCTTATATGATTTACCTCTAATAGTTTTTTTGCCATTTTTGCAGTGATATTAATGGAGCCTTTGATATGTTAAATATATATGACTCTTTGGCAATTCAATTAGAGTTAATTTTATTCAAATAGACCAGTCTTTTTAGAAGTGGTAAACACTTTTCAGCTGATTTCATTTTTAATAGCATTCATGGGTCTTAGTATTATTAAATCTTATAGCGGTTGACCAAAGATGATTTTGTATTTCAGGTCCAGATGATATTAGTCCAGACTTAGCCTTTGACAAAGTAAGACCTTGCAAGAGGAAGGCCCTTGGTACGCCAAAGAAACGTGCTAGAAGAATCATTGAGGAAGTAGATGATTCAGTGAAGGAAGCTATGTCTGAGTCAGAAGAACAGTTAGCTAAACTTACACTAGATTGTTCGACTGAAGGTGATAATGAAACTAACTTTAATGATAATGTCAGTGAAGCTACCACTGAGTGTGGTGATGTACATGCTTTAGTCACTGATGATGAAAGTTTGAACCCTCAAAGTGTGAAAGAAACTTCTGAAAACAGTTTGACTACTGAAACAAAGGCATTGGATATTTTAACTGATATTGCAGCAAGTAAACTAAGATCTGAAACAAATAATATTTTAAGTGATAGCAATGTTTCACAAAGTAATGAAGACAAACATTCTGAGGTGTCTTCCAAGCAATCTAGCGCTCAAGTTAGTCCTGGATCAGGGTCTATTAAACTGTCATTGTTCCAACCTCTCAACAGTAGTGATGAACACATAACTGTTCCTTCTCCAGTCAGTGATGTTGATAAACATGATAAAGATGCCAATAGTAAACTTTATGATTTCTGTGTTGAAGAAACAGTTCCTATGCCTGTGAAAAGACCTCGTGGGAGACCTAAACTGAATAAAAACAAAACACCATTGGAAAAACTACCTAAAGTAAAAAAGAAGATCAATTCAACCACTGAATGCAAGGAAAACGATGATGTTTCTCTCCAAAACGAATCAACTGTGTTAAAGCCTTTGAAAAGTGTTAAAAAGAAAGCTGGAATTGACGGACTGGATGATAAACAGAAACGTGTAAGAAAAGCAGACACAATTAGTGACTCTCCTTTGAAGAGTGATAGTGATAAAAACAAGCAAGGAGAACGAGTGAAGCGGAAGTATGTTAGAAAACAAAAGGTAAATACTCAGAACAATGTGAATGCAACAGATTTTGTTGTGGCTAATGGAGGTGATAAAAGCGAAATGATTTCAAATGGAACTGACACACTTGCTAGTTCTAAAACTCAAAGTGTTGAAATTGATAAAGTAAATGATAGTGTTGATAATGGTCAGTCAGTCGTGGAGGATGTTAACGTGAACAATGATTCTGACAAAGATTCTGTTGGAAATAAAAATGATCTAATTAAAAAATCTCCAGAAGTTAATGATCTTGATAAACAAGTGATGGTAAATTCTACTTCTTTGCAAGAGCCAGTGACTCCGTTATATGGGGAAACACCTAAAATGAATGAATCAAATCAAGGTTTACCTTGTTCACCTAATATGGATAGCCTTGATAACGGTGGTCGATTAGTTATTGACATTGGTGTTAACTCTGACAATACTGATAATAATAACCCTAAGGAGAACGGTGATAAACTTGAATCAGATATTGATCAGTCTAATGGTGCTATTGATGAAAATAATGTTAAAAACATAATGTCAAATTGTTCATTCTCAAAAGAGATTTTTAGAAATTCTTATGGAACCTCGGATGTTAACCATAGTATCGGGACTCCGCCAAGAAATGGATCAGAAATACCACATGCCCATAGTGATCCCTTCAGACATATAATGAACGGAATCTCTCCGACAAATGCTTTGAATATGTTAGGTGGATTTTCCCCGCCACTTTCTGCTCATTTGCATATGGGTCACATGACTGTTAGTCCTACGTCATATCAGATGCATGATCTAAATTTTGACCAACCTTTGGATCTTACTAATGCTGGAATGCGTGATGAATACACAAAGGGAAAGATTTTCAAAACCAAAATGGTAAAGAAATCATTTCCAAAACAAGACAATGTTCAGCACACAAAAGATAAAACACAGCCAAGCTCGTTTCCTCATTGAGCATGTGACTGTTTTTGTGTGAATTCTTTTAAGTTACGTCCCTTGTTTGAAGTGTTCTTATAATAAAATGTTTTGTCAGGACAATGTAAAACATACAAAGAATAAGACACAGTCAAGCTCGTTTCCTCATTGAGCATGTGACTGTTCTTTGTTAAATCATCATGAGTTACGTCCCTTATTTGAAGTGTTCTTACAATGTACAATTTTGACATGGGTAGTGTAGGAAATATATTTGAAATACTAGGAAGCAAATTTCTGACTAATTTCTGTAACTGATATTCATGTTGAAACTTGTTTATTTTACACAGAACCTATCTTACAAAAGATTGAAATTAGTTTTGACTTTTATAATTAACAGTGTTAAATCTCTATTTTGTGTCATGTAAAATCATTTTCCATGGCTAGTTTTATTGCTTCTATGTCGTTTTAATTATATAGTATGTGTAGACTGAAATTACAGCAAGCTTGTCATTTATTTTTTGTTCCAAATTGTTTGATAGCGACTTTAGAAACTTCTAATGACAATACACAACATATCTTACAACAAAAATCATCACCTTTATGAATTTGTTTTTGGTTGTTTAGCTATTGCAAATTAAAGTAAAAATGCTCACTTTTTTCGGATTTTCCACTAACTTGGAATAAATAGAAAATAGTAAACTTTTATCCATGGTGGTTTTTGTTGTAAGATTTTTGTAAACTGGTCCTTTGTAAGTTTGTATGGCCCTTTGTTTCAAATGCTTTCTGTTGTATTTTATCAGGTTCTTTTTTATAAACATTTCAAACGTTCTTCATTCATGTTTTCATGTGCTATGTTGTAATTATTACTCTTGAATGAAGAAATTCATGTATACATATTGAAATAAACATGTAAAACAAAACAGTTGTAAGCTTGTCGTTATTCATGATTATGTCATACAATGCATTGGACATTTTTACTTGTTGGATAGTCCATTCCATATTATGGTTAATCGGACTGTAAATTTTGACAGGTCAAAAATACACTATACTTCAATGGTACAATACCAGAGGGAATTTTTAGTGACTTAGTCTACTTGGAACATGTGGTGACGGTCTGTTACCCTTGGTCATCTTTGAACCTTATGATACAGAAAGTGACTCACTGATGAAAGTAATTAGGTATTTCTGGATCTGAAAACGGGACTCTTTTTCTATGTAAAAATGCAATTCCTGGTTTTCACGATTTTTAAAATTTTGAATGTCTGACAATCGAACACTAAGGAACCAATCATGTGAAACATAGTAAACATTGGAAATCAAAAATAATTGCTCCCCGACGGGGAATCGAACCCCGGTCTCCCGCGTGACAGGCGGGGATACTTACCACTATACTATCGAGGAGATATGAATCATGAAGATCTTTATTTCTCTGATAAGATAATATTTTCTCTTTGGTAAGCACAATAGATACATTTCAGAGTTTATTTAAAAGTAACTCGACGCACCTGTCAAAGCCATTTTTTACGTACAATTGTATATTTCAACCAAAACAAATTGCTCTACCATACCTGTTTGTCCAATGAATTTCTCTTCTGGTATTGAGAAATCGAATAAAAAAACATGATACCATTGGTCATTTGTCATTGATCAGGTGCGTAACACGTACAGTAGCTGCTGACAATTTACTCTGTGTATTATTGATGTATCACTATGCTAATTGATTATACATTCGTCGTGCTTCTCTCCTTGTGGCTTAACTGAAGAGTGAGTATGACTACTCGTACTTCAAACAAAATGAACCCTGCAAAGTGCCGAATATCTTTTTAAAGATATTTCTTGTTTCTTAATGAAATTTAATCTGGGTTAGGAACAAAGTAATAGTTTGTCTAATGGTACTTCTTGATAACCTAATCTTGTATTAATAGAATTGAGAAATTATTACATTTAACATTATATGACTTTTAGGGGCATGTAGGGAGAGATAAATATAATACATAACTACATCATTAAGCTGTGCGTAAGTCCAAAAATAATAGTTTTTATAACAATTTTGACTTTGATTTTTTTTATTCTATAAAATTTTTTTGAGTATGTAATAGAGGAAAGAGTTATAAAAAATATGTGCTCCCCGACGGGGAATCGAACCCCGGTCTCCCGCGTGACAGGCGGGGATACTTACCACTATACTATCGAGGAGATACATTTTTAGGGTAGTATATCTGTACTATTATCGCACTATTGTAGTCGACTAAACGACTTGTGCGGTGTACTTTGAAAATTACAGTGAGTAAAGTGCTTATCAGCTGTCTATAGACGTGTTATAACACTATTACAGTTGTATTTTGGCTTTGGGCCAGTGTTATAACAATGGTCGTAGAATTTGTTTCGATTTTTGTTTCCGGCAAGTCATATCCATACAATAAAAGTTAAATTATTTCGTCAATTTTTCTCGGTACTTGTTATACTCTTATAGTCACTGACTGGTATTTGTAAACTTCAAAGGTACAACATTTTCGTATATATCGTATATATAACACATTCAAGAACTATAGGCTTTTATTTATACCATTATTAGTCGTAAGATGAGGCTTGTATTATCAAAGGTATTCATATTGCGTAATTTCTTTTACTATTTATTGCGATATGTGTTAGCGCACGATTTTTGATGATATGTCTCTTAACAAAAATATGAATATACAAATTATCATTCTGTCGTAGGGTTTAAATAACAATTATGCCCGAAATTTAATTATAATCCTTAAATGCATTTTTTATAATCCGTAAATGCACTTCTTTCAGTGACGTGTAATGTAATGTATTATAATATTATGGTATGGAGCATTATGCCGTATTTAGCCATTTGTTTACAGTCTTATAATGACGACTAGTCGTCCTAATGACAATTTTCAAGCACACAGTTTAAACATTAATTTCTTCTGGAACTACACCCGTGCATTATTATTCAATAAATTTGATCTGAGAAAATACCCAGACCAGCCGATTGATCAATGAATCAAAGCACTAACATTACATTATTATTTATCATGCCACTAAAATAAATTACCCCATATGGTACCCCTTTGCAAAATGCTCACAGATGCCTTATAAATTAGAACAGGAAAATAACCCCTTACTATTATCATGGGAGAGACTTGATCAAATTTAATTCATTTACGTGTTTGTTGAACTAATTTTTGCCAGCGCTAGTGTTCGGTTTTAACGCTGTCTATTTTCCTAATGAAATGTTGCCATGGAAACGAGGTGTATTGAGTTACAATTAGATTGAATTTATCAATCGAGAGCTCCCCCTTCTACAACTCTCTCCTCGAAAGATGTCAGTCCCGATTTTAGATAAATAAACCTTTTATCATTAAAGCCTATCAGGTACTTTGTATACGTACAGTCGTGCTGTAAATATTCATATATTGAGTTTTTCCTAAGTTTAAACAATGTTTTAGCCTCAACGATCGCCATGCTTAATGCGATATTTTTAACACGTTTCTTTTTCTATAAATATACAAACGATGACGATTCAAGCACTGCCATTCTTATATCAATGCATACAATTGTCAAATGCATACATGTATTCATGTTACACTATTTCAATCGCCATCAAACCTCTCATTTTTCATTTTGCGTTGTTAGGCATTTAACATCGGAATTATTTTGAGACAATCCCTACTTCCATTCTCGTTAAGCCAATCAGAAAACGGATAAGAAGTTACAGCAAATGAAAAGACGCGGTTTAACATAAAACGCGTTTCTAATTGGCCGTAGTATTCCGGTACGCCAATCAACTTGATTGACAGTATAGCTCCGCCCAACCGATATTCCTCCGCGCCTATAGAATCCAGACACCTGGCAGGTTAGCCACACACACTATGAATTTAATAGAGCGGAGAAATAATAGCAGGCGTCTTTTAATTATGTTCACTTGATTAAATGGAGAACGTTGGGAGGTTATTACGCTCGTTTTTGGACTGCACAATTATATAGTATACCATGTCGACTTTTCACTATACACGTACAAAAATAATGCGCGATGGAAAGTAGATACATGTCTAATTTAGGTCATGCTCTGTGTGTTCTTGTAATGATGGACTTGTCCGCTCAGATAGGGCAACAAGCTGATGCAAGAATCATTGCACTTATATGTATTTAAACAGGCAAATTTGATTATAAACATTATTATAGATAGTGCATATGTATATTGTTTATGAAAATTCATTAATAAAATATGTTTTGAGTGACTAAACTATTAAATAGGTATAATGTATCATCCCTAAATGTTGATTTTAAATTAAACCGGTAACGTTTGTACATGTAAATGCATTGTTTACATAAATAAGCTGTACGTGTATTTGATTAATAACATGGGACGACACATGTTGGATAAATAAATCGTACATTTACTTCTAACGAGATAATTATATCAGATAATTTTACCATACATAATTAATGTTCGACTCGTACGTGACCGTAACATAAACACGGGAAAAAAGTACGATAGCCTAGAGGAACCATGGTGTGGAGTTAAAACGCCATTACCAACTTACAAGCATCTAGAAATGCTGACGTGGCAATTCATTCTTTATGCATTGCACTTTTGATTACATACGGACGAACGCTTACTTAAAATAACAAGGATATTTCAAGCGAATCAAACTAAGATTGCGTGTACGTATATGATTTAACTCAGTTCAGAATATGTTTGCGAATCCGAAAATGTTGCAAACCTTTTCCTCCTTATTTTTTTCAACCATTTCCTTTCATGGTGGCAATACCACGCCGTGACTATGACATCACAAATGCTACGGTTTGAAGAAGAAAATGATAAATGATCAGTCTCGACTCAATCATTTAAAAAGCTGCAAAACTGCAATTCTTTCAATTCTTGTCAGATTTCAACGATACCTACAACGCGAGGCTAAACAGAAACTATTCCCTAAATTATAAGAAATGGTAGGCGGTGTTCACATGTGTACGCACACGTCATCCGCGTCCGCACACGTCATCCGCGTCAAGAAATTGAAAAAAACGCTCTCATTACTTTTTCTAGAAGTGTTCAGATGTGTACGCGTCCTTCGTCCGCCTTCCGCGTCCTTCATCCGCATCCGCTATGAACCGCTCACGGCTCGATTTTTGACGTGTACGCGGACAGACGCGGATAGCACTCAGCAGCTTGGCAGAACAACATGTCCAAGCAAAAGCTAATTTCTGAAGAAGTAAGCGATAAATAATAGATTTAGTGCGTCAACGTGATTATTTTTACAACCCAAGTCTAAACAATTACGAAGACGCGTGTATAACAAAAAATACTTGGGAGTCAATTTCTGAAGCCATTGAAATTGATGTTTCATGTAAGTGATTCAATTTATTATGCTGAAAGAGACATAATGACTATCTCTCTGCTGATTTGACCACTTCATTAATTTCTCATCACAAATAATCCATTTCCCCTTTTTAAATACTCTTTATTCCTAAGTTTCTTTATTCTATTGTTATATATTTCATATATTAGATATATCTGACGGATGACGGACGCGTGAACATGTGAACACACTGCACGGATGACGGAAGCGGATGACGTACGCGGATGGCGGACGCGTACACACGTGAACACCGCCGTTTTTTCATGTTAACTTGTAAAAAAGAAACATAAGCTAAGATTATTTGCGACAAGTTATTCGTGCCTCCTCGATAGTATAGTGGTAAGTATCCCCGCCTGTCACGCGGGAGACCGGGGTTCGATTCCCCGTCGGGGAGCAACTATTTTTCATTACTCTTAAGCGTAAACCTTAAACTTTAAACTTAAACTTCAACTTTAAACTTCTTCATTTGATTAAACGCCTATTTCTATATTACATATTCAATGGCGTTGTACAAAAAGATAAATTATAAAAAATAAATAAGTAAAAACCCTCCACCGTAAATATATACAATAACACGAAACAAAATAAAATTCATCACGCATGATGTTATATAGTGTGGTTGTGCATTTGGTTTTCATATATCAAGTTATAGGATCTACATTAAAGGC
Source organism: Mactra quadrangularis (assembly GCA_025267735.1). NCBI lineage: Eukaryota > Metazoa > Mollusca > Bivalvia > Venerida > Mactridae > Mactra > Mactra quadrangularis. The sequence continues at coordinate 24,192,286 of CM046306.1, read as the reverse complement.
TTAGTTCATGATTCGACATTATTTTTACATTTGTTTTTATTAATTTGATATTGAAAGTTGTTGTCCTGAACAGTATAACATGATGCTACTGTTAACCTAGCAAACTTCAGTAACTCAACATACCGTTTTTATCAACATTAGCACAAAATCGGGCCGTAGGCGGTTTTTTTTCATGTTAACTTGTAAAATAGAAACATAAACTAAGATTATTTGCGACAACATATTCGTCCCTCCTCGATAGTATAGTGGTAAGTATCCCCGCCTGTCACGCGGGAGACCGGGGTTCGATTCCCCGTCGGGGAGCAACTATTTTTTATTACTCATAAGCGTAAACCTAGCAAACTTCAATAACTCAACATACCGTTTTCATCAACATCAGCACAAATTTCCAACTAAAAACGTATACCGACTTTTAAGCTATTTCTCAAGGCCATTTTTACTACTGATATTTATTTATCAATATCTCGCCAGTCTTTCAATCTCCTATTTTAGGAGTACATTTTCACGGTGGCGATTCCATGTGACTATGACATCCCAAACTTTGAGCCGATGCTGATTTTTCACTGTTTTCTTTTTTCAAACAGTAGCAGTTGTGATGTCACAGTCTCGTGGTATTGCCGCCGTGATTGCGGTAATTTGGCATTATACTGCCTCAACAGATACTCTTTGTCATTTTGGTAAGTGGGTTCACCGTAGGTACATTTCTTGCTCAATGAAATAAGCAGTGCCCATACATGTATGTACCATACACAATATTAACTTTGCAACAGTTGACAATGATAATAGGCTGACAAGGCATGTAGCAAATGATATTTCAAAGATTCAGTTAGCTACCAATCCAGCTGCTGTCTTAAGAAAAAACAAACAAAAAGTGTTATATTGTCTCGTTTATTGCGTATAACCAGAATTGGATTTCGAAATAAAATAATATGAATATCTAACATGAATGACCTTCCATATTAATCAATATATGAACATTACATTTTGGAGGCTTTAACGTTATATGAACATAACATTAGAGGCTTTAACATTATATGAACATAACATTAGAGGCTTTAACATTATATAAACATAACATTAGAGGCTTTAACATTATATGAACATAACATTAGAGGCTATAACATTATATAAACATAACATTAGAGGCTTTAACATTATATAAACATAACATTAGAGGCTTTAACATTATATGAACATAACATTAGAGGCTTTAACATTATATAAACATAACATTAGAGGCTTTAACATTATATAAACATAACATTAGAGGCTTTAACATTATATAAACATAACATTAGAGGCTATAACATTATATAAACATAACATTAGAGGCTTTAACATTATATGAACATAACATTAGAGGCTTTAACATTATATGAACATAACAATAAATGCTTTAACGTTATATGAACATTATAGCCCTTAACATAATATGAACATGACATATTAGCCTTTTACATTATATGAACATAATATAAATACTTTAACATAATATGAACATAACATTACAGCCCTTAACGCTAGTCTTTAACGTAATATTGAGATATCATTATATATTTTAACCTTATATTAACATCAAATAAATCCTTATCATTTTATAAACATAACACAGAAATTCATACATGATATAAGGTAAATATAGACTTGAAACATAACACATTTCATGGACATAACACATGATTTTGATAATTTTAAACATAACACACCCAATACAGACTTAACTGACCATATCACGTGACATAAACATTACATGAACGTGTCACATAACATAAATATAATATGAACGTAGCACATAACATAAACAAAATATAAACATCTTATATGACATTAACATAGAGTTTACACATATCATCAATAACACATAATATTAAATGCCTAAATACCCATATATAGTTCGTACAAAAATCTAACTCTGTTTATATAAACAATACAATGAACTAATCCACGACAGGGGATGCTCAGGATGACAAAATTTATTATTTTAATATGTTTTATGAGTTGGCGTAATAGTTATGCGTTCTACCATTACAAGAGTAATTGACCAAGGGGTGGTGGCTTATCCGCCATACAAATTTTGTTAAAATTAACTATAAAACTTTTATTTTCAATACAGCCAACCTCTGGAATGGATTGGTTCATTTTTAATGATTACACAAACACATTTTGTTATTTTGTACGAACTATAACTCTTAAAGATTAAAACACTGTTGAATAATAAACACTTATAGTATCTCTACCATTATCAATTATTCCATAAATTACCAATATGTAAGCATAAAGCTTCTTCCATGTACAAAATACATTTTAACAAAGACAATCACAGAAGTGAAAGCACTCATTCGTGGTCTAAATAAAAATTAATTGAATAATTGATGTAGCCAGTCATATACAACGTTAAGTAATATTGGCTAAAAATAACATTTTTCTTGGAATTCAAAATAGTAACAGTTCATGGTTGGTAATCTAAAACATTTAGCCAGCATATTGATCAATGCTTATCAAAATTGCCAAAAGGTACCACATTAGTACCTACTTCCTCAAGGAATAGTTCCAGTAGTATTATCCACTTTGAAAATACATGTAGTTCGGAAACAAAAAATCAAAGATATTTATACATGCTTCCCAATATATTCTATAATGGCACCAGATTCTGAGAATAAAACAATTAAAGTGATACACACATATTGATACAATCGGTAGACAATGTTTTAAATGATCGTACACTTGCATATGACAATTAAAGGTACGATTTTTTTAATGCGTAATTTGATCATTAAATAAACTTGACGCATGATTCCAATGAGAGGTCTACATAAACACAGCAATTCAACCCTAAGAAAAAGGTAAATTATACGTTTTATATGCCACATTTTTACATTTTGGAGGAGGTTAAGTCCGCCATTTTGGAAGTTTTTCGATCATACATATAATAATAATGAAACTAGGCAAAGTAAACAGTCATTTTATAAACCGCATTTTTGTATTTTGAGGAAGCGGGTTCCGCCATCATGAAATAATATCAAATCAACAATTAAATCTGGAAATCTTTATCGCATTTAAAGCAACAAAGAAAACCAACAACAAATGACAAGTGGAAATTGCCAACAGTATCGAAATGAGTCGTTCACACACAAAATGCAATAGAATCGGCGCAACATACGACACATTTGGCAAAGATGCTAATTTTAGAAGTTTATTTTATTCAATTTGTATTTTTGTTACTTAAATAATTGATTTAATTAATCATTTTCAGTTATTGTATATTGTTTTAATGTGAGAATAAAAGAAATCGTAGATCAAACAGGGTAATCATTAGCATGCATAAAGCTAAAAGCCAAAATAACATGCTTGCCCCTAACAAGGATTTCGAACACCAACTTATTTGGCAAGAAAGCTGACACAGCCGTAAAAGAAATAAACCTGCGACTTACACTCGTGGATACAATCCAACATTTAAAAACAATTTAAAAAAAAATGTTTTATGTATCTTAATTTAGGAAAATATATTAAATAAATAAAAAAAACCTCTTGATATGCAAATGGAGTTTGCATTGTTTTGAACAAGAAATACTCTTCACCCAGTGTAGAATTAACGCTTGGTGTGTTCACTTAATCAATCATAATATAATTAAAATGGAAAATTTTGGGCACTTGTTCAACCGTTTTGTCATGGAGATCCTGTCGCAATTACGACGCCAGTACCTTGGTGTTTCTGGGGATAGATTAACTGAAATTGCGACAGGGTGTGCACTCGAATGTGCACTGATAGCGTCTACAGTACACCAAGACGGAATAATTCATCAACTCAGACTGATGCTAGACAATGTGGTACTGGGCCTTGGGGGAGAGGTGCTTTACGATTTGTGCAGAGTGATGGAGTGCTGCGGCTCACTTGCCGCCACCTAGGTCGGAAGACTTCTTACATCATGTTAGGATGAGGTTTGAGTCAGTTTGAGGATGATGACAGTTCGTAATATTATATAATAATTTGGATGTATAACGTTTTTTTGTTGTTTTTTTTGGACTTTACGATATCGGCAACTGGCAACTGGCAGCTAACTTCACACCCAGCTGCCGATTCAATTTTTTTGTTAGCAAGCACTATGTACAGGCACTGCGACGAACGTTCCGCGCGGGTGTTTTGAATCGGCAACTGGCAGCTAACTTCACACCTCAGCTGCCGATTCGAATTTTTTAGATTTCAGCGGGGATGCCACGCACTTTGTACAGGTACTGTGCGGAACGTTTCATAAAGATGTTTTGAATCGAAAACTGGTAAATGGCGGCAAACTTCACACTCCAGCTGCCAATTGAATTTTTTTAGATTTCAGCGCAGATACGTCGCCCTATGCACAGGTACTGCGATGAACGTTCCGCACGGGTGTTTTGAATCGGCACTGGCAATTGGCAGCCAACTTCGTACTCCAACTGCCAATTCGATTTTTTTAGATTTCAGCGCAGATACGTCGCCCTATGCACAGGTACTGCGATGAACGTTCCGCACGGGTGTTTTGAATCGGCAACTGGCAATTGGCAGCCAACTTCACACCTCAGCTGCCAATTCGATTTTTTTTAGATTTCAGCGCAGATACGTCGCCCTATGCACAGGTACTGCGATGAACGTCCTGCACGGGTGTTTTGAATCGGCAACTGGCAATTGGCAGCAAACTTCACACTCCAGATGCCAATTCGATTTTTTTAGATTTCAGCGCAGATACGTCGCCCTATGCACAGGTACTGCGATGAACGTCCTGCACGGCTGTTTTGAATCGGCAACTGGCAATTGGCAGCAAACTTCACACTCCAGCTGCCAATTCGATTTTTTTTTATTTCAGCGCAGATACGTCGCCCTATGCACAGGTACTGCGATAAACGTTCCGCACTGGTGTTTTGAATCGGCAACTGGAAATTGGCAGCCAACTTCACACTCCAGCTGCCAATTCGATTTTTTTTAGATTTCAGCGCAAATACGTCGCCCTATGCACAGGAATTGCGATGAACGTTCCGCACGGGTGTTTTGAATCGGCAACTGGCAATTGGCAGCCAACTTCACACTCCAGCTGCCAGGAGCATAAGAAGAAAAAAGACAAGATACAAGATGAAACTCAACAGGACCCACCAGTTGACTTACCATTTGAATCTCAAGAAATACCAGAAGTGGTTAAAGAAAGTGAAGTAAAAAATGGAAGGAATGTTGAAACAAAACAAGAACATGTAAAGGGAAGGAAGCATAAGAAGAAAAAAGACAAGATACAAGATGAAACTCAACAGGTCCCATCCGACTGTGAGGAACAAAAGACAAACAAAGAAGTAGAGCAGATAGATGAAGACAAAAACAAGAGGAAAAAGAAGAAAAAACAAAAGACAACCAAACATGAGGAACAAGAAAAAGAAAGTGGAGAACAGTATGGAAAGATTTGTGAAGAACAATCTTACACAGACTTTTTGAAGCATTTGAAAGTTGAAGATGAAGCTGACTGTTTACCTGAATTTTTTAACATTCCCAAGTCATTCCATGTGTTTCTTTCGTCGGATGAGTGGGAATCTATAAAACCGATTCCTGCATCCTTCTCTAGACGAAAGCTCAGAGGGAAGTGGAGTGACGTTATTTCAAGAAAAGTTAATAACAGATTTCCGGGATGTGTCCTTGTATTTAAGATGAACAGAGTGAAGGCTGAGAGAAGCCGAAAAGTCAATTCACTTTACTTTCATGGGAAGGCACATTGCAAGGGTCAATCCTGCTCAGCTGAATTTGTTTTCAGTATTTCTAATGAACCACTTCCTGAACAAGAGGTAGAGATTTTTATCAATGTCACTGGAAATGCATTACATTTTCCGGATGAAGTTAATAAGAGGTTTATAAAAGGTTCAGCACGAGAAGAATTAGCCAACGAGGCTTTAAAAATTGCTAACTACTACTATGATAAGTTAGCGGAGACACCAACTGAACAACTAGAGATGGGTAATATTACAATGTGCCAATCCAAGAACGTCATCAGAAAGATAGTGTCAGAAGTAGTCAGTAAGGAACACCTACATTCTAATGTAATCACTGAATTAGAGATTTTGAAAGAGTCATATCTGGATGAAGAATCTGACAAGTCTACCAGTAACGTGAATGGATATATACAAGAAATTTGAGACGATCCATTTTATTTGTTTTTGGTTTGCAAGGAACAAATTGAAAAAATACGTCAATTGTCGTCTGCTAGAATCCTGGATATATATATTGATGCAATGGCTCCGTAATTGGTTCAATACAAAACCAGAAAAGACCTTACTTATACTCCGTTGTAATCAAGCCTGACAAAGATGTACCTCCCATTTCGGTGGCAGATATGATTTCTACATCACATACAATACCAAGAATAGAGTACTTCTTGTCTTCTCTCAAACGATTTGTTGAAATTAGTGGTCGACAAATGCAGGTACGAAAAGTTGAAACAGATTTTAGTTGGGTGCTCATTCAAAGCGCATTGAAGACTTTCAATTTGATGAACATCAAGCAATATCTGGTGACCTGTTCCAATGTAATTCACCGTCATAAGGACAAGGAGTTCGTCAGTAAACTTACAGTTCTTCATCTGTGTTCAGCACACATGATAAAGGAATTCAGTCGGCATATTCATAAAGGAAAAGTCCTAGTGAGCAACAAAAGTGTTAGAAAGTTTGCCATGTTAAGCTTTGCTCGCCTACAAAATTGTCTCTACTTATCAGAAGCTGAAAACATCTTCAAACTAATTTGTACGGTATTTGGGGAACCAGAAGAGTCTAAGGAAGTCAACCATGCCCGAACAGTACTCAAAAAGAAAATAGCAGCGATGGACGAAAATGAAAATGACTTTGAAGACATGGAGAGTTTGCAAGGGAAAAAGAACGAAGATGAAGAGTCAATCCATTTTGAAGGGAAAACTATTCGGGACATTTCACCGTTTACCCAGCAATTTGCCGTCATCTTCGAGTCTTTGCCAGCTACAGAAACAAAAGCTCCAATGAATGAGACATTTTGTCCTATGATTCCCAAGATTCTGGTTGAGTCATTTCTCCCAATCATTCCATTGTGGAGCGGAATAATGCTTCAGCCGACCAAGTATTGTGGTGAAAATCACAACTTTTGAAAATCAACTTGTTGATTTTACCGAATTGTGAAATATCGGTCGCATGTGTGTATGACATTTTAAGTTCTTTGTTCAAACGCCAGTGATGCTGACTGCGCACAATGATTGCATCATTTTGTCCTCGTAACCTTATTTTGCTAGACTTTTTCTTTGTTCTAAAACTGGTCACAGCCAGTTTGGTCTGGTGCGAACTGAAATCTAAAATGCCATAGCCCTCATCTGGTGTAGTACATACCGAAAGGTCATGGTGACATTTTTTTGTTCTTACTTCTGTATATAAACCACGCGCATCCAGTCTTTCCAGTGCGTTTAAGTTAGTGTCTGAGTCGCGAGTCAGTCAGTCAGTCAGTCTGTATGTCTATGTTTCTTGGACCGTGGTTTGAGACAATGTTAGGACAATATTCCGGTGATGGTCCGAATGAGTTGAAGAGAACATATGACAGAATATTAAGATATAATTTGAACTTATTGGGTTTCCAATAATTGCGCAATATTAACATGCTTTAGCTAGAGTTTGGTAATCTTCCACTCTGGAATAAAGGGTTTTTTCTTGGTCATCTGAGTGCATGGTGCATCGTATGATGGATTGCATCAGCCGCACGTGATAGTTGCCTCAGCATTTCCAAATGGCAATCACGTATACTTGTTACTAATCATAGCTTTTCCAAGGGCATGTTGGCATTTCATATTCTTATAAATACCCATGCATGCTCATCTATCATCCGACTATTACGATCAGTCTCATACGAAAGATCTTATACGAACCTGGGAAAATAAATGTACAAAACTATACGAGTTTGTTTAACTTGTTGAACAACGTTACAAGTAATTGTTGCCGATCGACCAGGATCAAATGTCAAGGTAAGTCCCTTGCCTTTTCTTGCACGAGAACTTGGGTCAACCAAGGGTTTTATTAAGGGGTTTTATTATTTTGAATTTTAGAATATTAAACGTGTTGTTTAGATTAGTCCTTACAAATCAAACTGTTTGTTTTCGAAAAACTTTTAAGTAGATTATTGTTTGATTTTTATTTTTTAAATTTTTGTACTGATTTAACATGGCTGAGTTAAACGCAACAACTGTTTGACATCCCTGGATGATGTCCACAATTTTTAGTAAATTCGAATTATTATCGAGAATGGGTACATGCTCAAATAATTGATCAATTTTAAACAGAGACTGAAGTATATTTGAAGCATAAACACATGTATGATAAATTTAAGGTCAAATATAAGTTTTGAAAAGTATAGCCTAATGCTTACAATAATTCATAAAGTACTGAGGTTGTAGCAATTAGCAATCTCCAGAAGCAAATAGCATAGATTATCGCGAAGAGAGTTTCTCTAGAGAAGAAATTATTGAATCCGCAGATAGAAACAAGAGGTCAGAAGAGTAAGATTAACATTTGAGGGACATAGAGATAGATAGTTTAATATTGTCTTAGATTTCTTAGGGAAATTGAATGTAATCTAGTGCTTCCGCATATCCCATTCAGACGAGGCAATACGATGTAGAGCGGTTACTTAACAAGTACAGATTAAAAGTGTATTATCGCAATTGGCGAGAGACCGACATGAAAACGCATTCGTGGAAAACAAAAATAATTCGAATGACTATATTAACCAACTATCTCCTAGATGTGAAAATGATAGTAATCTAGCGCTTCTTTGTATCAAATTCTGGCAAGGGCATACCTATAGTTGAGAGATATAAAGATAGAACGCAGACTATCTCGAACTATAAATGCCGTGCCGGGTGTATTTTCACTAACGACACTGAATAGGCTAGATGCGGCTAGAGCAAAAAGAAACTGGAACTACTGGTTCCATTATTATCATTTAAATATGAAACTACATAATCTACATTGATGTTTTTTTCTTTGTAGAAGAACAAATGACAAGTTTACTTGAAGTCATCATAAATAAGAACGCTACCACAAAATCTCAAAAGGCGTCTTCAATAGCTAATAAAATGAACAAGGATTGTAACAGATTTGAGGAGCACTTAGGTAAAGACATATTTGCATCTTAGTGTGTTATACGATATTAAGATGGAGTGATTAAAGCTTAAAAAGAAGACATCAACTATGGAATTTTCCTTTTCTGGCGAGGGAATACCTGTGGTTGAATGATATGGAGATAGAACGCAGACTATCTTAAAAGTTTTCTAAACGCTTACCGCGCACAAAGGTGTCATTCCGTATGAACGGTTTGATAACTTCGACAAACTCTACGAAGCTTTCTACAGCTCGTTTAAAGGGCACCAACATCACAGTTTAGGAATACCAGTGCTGTTAAGAGATGTGAAGATATAACGGCATGTCGACATTACGCAACTTTTAAATCTGGTACATGTACATTAACCTAGACGTTGTATCCTTTGTTGAAGCCGATCAGAAATTCCAAAACTTCTAATTTGACAAAGTAATCTATGTATTCAAGGCGGACATATCGGTCCCCGGGATAGCCAGACAACTCCTGTGTCGAACGGCTAGGCGACAGAACGGTATTTTTGCTCTGTTTGACAAATACAACGAGGACCTGTATCAAACGATCAAACGAAACATGGTCGGTGGACCAAGTATTATCTTTACCCGTCATCACTGCGCGGGTCTTACTCGGATCAGAGACAAGAAGAAGCGTTGTAACATAGTGGTCTCAATACATGTAGCTAATTCTGGAATGTCGTTAGTATAAGTTTCAAAATTAACCAAATTTCTATACTCATGTACATTGGCTCTGAAACAAGTCAGTAATATTTGACCAAGCCAAGATCATGTGATGTTTACGAGGATGATGCACTTCATGTTATTCAAAAATGCTCGTCAAGATTATAATAATAATAAAATTAAAGTGTCCAAGAAAATGACACTAAAGTAAGCTTTTATGTTTATTTTGGCAGAGTCCAGTAAACATGCAACTACGCAATTGGCAAGGGTCATTTAGGGTTTTCCCTTAAAGGTGTTTAATAAGAAATAATTTGATTGGATAATTGAAGTTGTTATCTTTGATTTCAATGGGTCATTTTAGACGCCCATCGAAAGTAACGACATTTCAGGATTGTCATAAATATATGAGCGAGAGTGTGTGAGAGAAGAAGGCGAAGGAGAGAAAAAGGAATAGAACGACCGAGAGCGTAAAAGTTTAGAAATTAATAATGTAATTATTATAGAAAACTATACGATCATTTTCATGAATTTAATAGACTTTGAAAACTTTTAATTAGTTTTGTTTTGTATTCAGTAATTAAAAAACCTTGTGACTGAGACTATGTCACAGCGTGGAGCCATCGAACAGAAAATGACGTTCGCCCCGAGCGCTGAATAAGTACATGTCAGCTTACTACTGGATGGATTGGACCGCCTATAATTTATTATAAAATTCATGTTGAACATACACTTAGTACTGGTCGCAAAATGCGGATAGACAAGTACCCGGTATACAGATATACGCTAGCTTACATTTGTGGAGGTGAAGCCACCGTATTACAAGGTTGCTATTATCACGGGCACGATTGTGGCGACACAAAAAGTATCAAGGACGATGAGTGGAGAGCGTTAAAAGCAAGAAGTAAAAAGTGTTTTAATTATATAATTACATATTGTAGCACGATAGCGTCTTGCATACACAGGTGAGGTAAGCTGGTTACTATGTTTAACCAAGGTAGATCACATGGGTTGTGACGTGGTTATCACGTGTGTATGACGTATACAGACTGCCTTGTGCGCGGCTTAGCAGTTGAGCTTAGAATCCATCCCGACTAGACGTGTTATTAAAATCTTAAAACCACTATACGATCTTGTTCTGCACCATTGACAATGTAGTAGTTGTGTTACATATGGTGTACTTTTATTGGTGCCGTGACCAGGATTAACTGGATGTGTTGTCGTGGCGTTGTTGTGAACTATAGTGCAATGTATAATTGGAGATATATCCAGTCAGCAAACCTGTAAGCTGCTTTCTCTAGTTAAATTCCTCTGCGTAACTTGGCATCTGGCAAACATGGCAGAAGAAGTTTTGTTGATTTATTTAGGTCCTTAGATGGACAAATGGCAAATCTTACCACCACCATGGGTGCACAGGGCGTGGCAAAAATTGTTGAAAAATTTGATAATAGTACACCAAGAGAGTTTAAAAACTGAATAAAAAGCATCGAGAAATTTGGGGAACTAACGAGGGTGCCAGGCGATAGGACAAAATACATTGCTTATCAATCAAGTAGGGGTCCAGTGAGTGATTTTCTGAAAAGACATATGGACAATCACAATGACCATTCGTGAGAGATTAAGGCAGAACTTAAACTTAAGTTCGGGGAGGTAGTCGATGCTCAACATGCTAGGCTTTAACGTAGGAGGGTAAGACAAAAACCTGGGGAAACTGTTCAGGTATAGGCCGAAAAATGCTGAATTTGGGGTAAGATGCATTTGAGGACCAAAATTCGAGAGCCGTTCAGGCTGAGTTAATTGGGTATTTTGTAGATGGACTAAATGAAAATCCCAATAAGCTTAAAATAATGAGGGAAAATCCTGCTGATTTTCAGGCTGCTATTGCCATCGCAACCCGGGAGCAAAATTTTTACAAACGTTTTCAGTTAAAAACTGGAATGTCAAAAGATTTATTTACGACCGTGACTAATGAAGAAATCGAGCCGATGGACGTTATCTAAGGCCCAAGGTTCGTTGTCATTATTGTAAGCAAGTAGGACACAAACTGTACTTACCTATGTGCATCGTAACTTTTAAGTTTTCATGTTAGTGATTTTCATCAAGAGACATAAACTTAGATAACGAGCACCTGACCTATTCTAACCACTATTTCCACTATACGAACTAGTTATGCACCATTGACAATGAAGTAGTTGTGTTACAATATTAACCTTGAATTTTAAAAATATACGATCACGCAAGTTTAAGAATTTATCAAAAATTAAAAACTAAACATTTTTGTTTGTAAATTAATTAAAACATGCAAACAGAGTGTTCTGTTACATGTGCATTACTTGGTGCCGTTCGCAGGATTAAACTTGAGCCGTGGACAAAACATTATTGAGGTGAGTGGATTTCGTTAGCATTTCTTGTTGTTGTAATAAAAATGTTTGATTACGAAATGCTGATTATTAAATTATGACTTATTGTATTTAAGGTTAATTAATTTGATTAATTAACATTAAAATAAAAAACCTTAAGAATGATTTTAGAATAATAGAATTAAAAATTAAATGAATAAATTATTTCTTTTTTTTAATAATTATTCAATTACGAGATAGAAATAAATATTGAATTGATTGTTTCTCTTTAAGTATTAATTATTATTTAATTTCTCTTTAGAAATAAAGATGCAATAAATTTTTGAATTTTAATTTTCTAAAGATGACTGAAGGTGGTGTAAGTTCATATCATTTCCATGAGTTATTTGCGATGCTGACAACAGAATTAAAAGGCGTATCATCTGCGTAAAATGCGCAGGGCGCAGCACATGTCATTGTTACTTTCGACGGTACCGCGATTGGAAAACGTTGATAGACAGATACGCGGACCTATGCAATCTTAATGACGACAGGACGAAGAAAGTAGCACTACAGACATCAACAGGTGTTGTAGCCGGTTTTATACAAATGTACAAACAAGCTAACAGGGTGTACCTGGACTGAACTAAAACGACAGTTGGCCAATAAATTTTCAGACGAGGCTAACGCGAGTTGTGTGAATGCACAACTAAAAACATTAAAACAATTTCCGAATGGGAAAAGTCAACTGTATGCAGAAAGGTTATTGTCATTGGCCGAAATAGCCTATTAGGAGGCCTTTGGTCCTGTAATCGAAAGACAATTAATTGATGCATTCGTAGATAAGCTACGAAATGAATAATTAAAATACAGTATTTCAAGAAAGAACCCCGACACTTTTCAGACAGCAATAAACATTGCTACTAATAAGTATAATGGCAAACAACGTGTCAGTGGCAATACTTAGACAGATAGGATGCAAACGTTTCAAAAGCCGTCAACGTCCCATGAACAAATGGAAGTTGACCATTCCAAAACTTTAAAGTGTGTTAGGTATAAACGTCTTTGACACACAGCAAACAAGTACAAAAATGTTCCAGAAACTCAAACAATGAAATTTTTTAACTGTGGCAAGAATGGCCACATAAGCAAGTACTGCAGGACGACCAAACCAGAAAGTAAACCAGGTTTTGGCCATGGTAGGCAATCGGGTTAAAACCAATGTTACGTTTAAAGAATTCAAGTTACGTTCTCCAAGATTTCGATATTATGTGCATGGGTCATTATCCTGCCAGTATTACGGAAACACTCGACCAGAGATCGACCGTGAGTCGAATACACGTCTAGATGACCAATAAGGACAACAATAGCATATTTCGATTCAGTTCTGAGGTTCTTGAATTTTCAAAACTAACACAAAGATATTGTATTTTTAATTGGAAATATTTGTGGTTGGACGTATTAGACTAACCGGTGCTGATAGATTAAGGTGATACATCTATGCAGCAATTATTAAAATACTGTTGTTTACAGTAGATTTGTGGCGTATTGCCACGGTCACAATTTACGTGACGTTTTATGTGTGTGTAAGAAAGTGAATTGACGCTTTCTGTTTGAGGATTGTAGAGCTTAGAATGTGAACCTGTTTTATTCTCCAGGACATGAATTTAGATGTTAGTTAAATAGACTAATACAAAATAAGTTTATGTATGCTGTTGTTTAACATTCGCACAGATACAATACTTATTTAAGATTCGAATGATTCTTGCGAATCAAATGGCGTTGTAACGCCGGAAGAAATGTCCATAAATGAGGTTAGTGTACCTTGTGACATTTTGAAACTAAAATCGCTTGAGAGAAAAAGTGTGAGAACGAATAGCAAGAGAGAAAAATAGAGAAAGAATAGTGTGACAGATAAGAGCGATGATAAGGAAAATCAAAAGGTGGTCTATCTTACTTAAAACTATTGCTGATCTAATGAAAAGTATTACCTGTTGAGTTTACACTAAATCAAGTGCGTGCTATTATGAAAATAAGATTTAAATAAGGTTCTAAATACGTGTTTACGTATGATTATTGAAACGTGCGTGTCACGTTGTTTTATATGATGTCTGAATAGGTTGAAACCTATCCAGATGTAAATAATAGTAAAATTATCTAAAATGTAATCGCATGAGCCAATGATATACTAAAAATATAACCGCATTATTCATTTGATTATTATATTGTATGAGAGTGTGAGTATGATAGTTACAAGTGAATGTATGTGTATTTTTAGAAGACTACGAATATGTTATTCGGAGGCATCTTGTTTATTGTACGCATTAGCCATACTTATTCAATTATAGTAAGAGAGAATGTTGTTTTCGATAAAGATAATGACATTTCAATAAGTGATTCTAAATGGTTGATTACTTTGTGCATGATTTAAAACCGTATGATTTATTCCTAAACAAAGTAAATGATGATTTAAGTAGTACTGATAAAATATTAAAAACTATTTCTGATCGTTATCGTAAAAACGATAACATAGGGTTTGTTTATACTAACGAAAGTCTAAATAAGGAAGTTCATATGATAAACGATACACTAAATAGTATTAGGATGAGTTTCGATGAATACACAATAACAAGTGATAAATCAAAACGAGATAAACGTTCATTACTACCAATAATAGGAAAGTTATAATCAGTATTATTTGGAACAGTTTCCGAAACTGATTTAGAGAACCTAAATAAAAATATTGAAATATTATCAGACAATCAAGATAATATTATACATGATCAGAAGAAAGTATAACTTTACTAAGCCTATCAAGAATACAAATTTCAGAAAAACGAAGAGCTATTATAGACTTGATAATTTCTATTCAAAAGCTTGATTCAAAAATACTTGAATTAAAGAAACACTTATGAAAGAAATAACTGATTTGGAACAATTTTTAATACATTTTTACAATTTAAATTGATATAAGAAGAAATAAAACAAGCGAATTAAGATGCATTATTTTATTCAACTAATTTGAAGAACGAAATTAGTATGTTATCAATACATAATCTGACTCCTTTAACTATTTCACCGACTGAATTGAGAAAATTACTAGTTGATATTCCATATAAATTACCTGATACAGCTGAATTACCAGCTGATCCAAGGACGGATGTTTGGTACTTTTATGATACATTGAAATGTAAGCGTATCTTGATAGAGATAAAATATTGATCATATTACCAATTCCTCTGATTGATGTTTGAGAAAATTACGAATTATATAAGATTATTAATTTACCATTACCATTAAGAAACGTATCTTTAATAAATGCAAGTAAACTAAATATGGTTGCTCAATATCAACTTGATAGTGAAGCGTTGATTATTGATAAAATAAGAGCAAAATGTTCATTGATTTCAAATGAAGAATTTCAAAAATTGGGAATAGGTTGTAAAGCATCGAATGACTATTTACAATTGATTTCACATGACGCGACGAGACTGACTTATGACGGACTTAACGCATATGACACTTTTATGTCAACTTACAAAATTTACAAAATGAGGCTATGGCGTAACTTGACGGATATTTTTCCAAACATGACAGAATTAAAGTAACTTGAGTCCTTGAGTCATTTAAAGGAAATTCCTATGTCCTCATTTATTTCACATATTAAGAACAATAAAAAGATCAAAGTTGATGAATTGTCATCTTGGTCATTTTTAAGTTATTTAACACTTATAGTCTGTTGTCTTTTAACTTTGGCTATGATTAGTTTTTATTGCATTAAGAACAAAAATATGGAATTTAGACTAAAGAAGTTGGCTAAATGTTGCAATGATAAGATTTCTGATGACAAGAGTACTCCAACTCCAAGTACAAGTATATGAACAGACGAAAAACAGCAAACAACGAAGACGGACAAAGACGATTCTATACTAACAAATTTATTTACATCGACAAAGATAAATCTTAATTTGGTATAAAAGTCCTGTAAGATACGTTCTAAAAACTATCTTGATACAGGTGAAGATAATTAGATTAATTTTAAAGTCTATTGAAAGTCCCCGAGATCACTCTTAAAGTGATCTCTAGGTAAAAATACACATATAAAAGTCCTATGAGATTATTCTTAAAACAATCTCAAGGTGAACATAATTATAGTTAGTAAAATATTTTATTAAATTGCAGATACAGAATGAAATAAGTTTTAACGCATTCCTACAATTAGGAATGGAACGTTAAAAGAAAATTATTATAATGATAAATTTTACTTTACTGATTTGACTAAAAATAATAACCAAGATCATGATAACCAAAATGATGATAACCATGACAATGATGATATAATTACTTTGAATGATGATGACCATGATAATATTAAAACAATTACCCACACCGACGAACAACAAACAACAGATGACGTTAAGTTTATGCAACAATATTATAAAGAGCCGAAAATTCCAAAGTGTGAAATTCAAAAAACTAACATGATTATTTTTAGGACTCAAAAAGAACAATTCATTTTATCATGTATATATTTATTTATGTGTGCATGCAATACGTAAAAGTGTGCATGTTTATTTTATATATTGTTTCCGTATTTGTGCATGCTATTAAAGTGTGCATGTTTTATGTTTATTTCATTTTTCGTTCCGATCATCAATTCAAATTAGGGTTGTTACCCAAGAACAATTAACATGGATATAGGGTTGTTACCTACATATGACAATCGAGTTTAAGTTTTATAGAAAGGGTTGTTACCCAAATGACAGTTTTATCTTTATATCAGTGAAAAGGGTTGATATCCGATTGACGTTCGAGGTTGTTTATTGACAATAATAGTTGACATTTGAGGTTGTTACATCTCAATTATTAAGATGTTTTAAGTTATATTTGTTTTTGTTTTGACATTTAAAAAGGACACAATGTTAATTAATTTTCAAAAATTTTAATTAGAGTAAAATTAAAAAGTTTAAATTTCTTAAGTGGTGGAGGTGTGTAACATAGTGGCCTCATACATGTATTTTAATTGATATTTTTTTATTTGTATGATTTTATTAATGATTTTTCGAGATGGAGATGTTGGAATGTTGGGACACGAATAAGTTTCAAAATTAACCAAATTTAAACGTACATACATGTTTATTTATGTTTGGCACCGAAGCGAATCAATGACCTCTTGATCTCAGATGTTAGTGAGATGTTTATTAAGTAGTAATTTAAATATTGTTATTGTTTGGACAAGTGTTGGCAAACAATGCAACACTATTTAAGTACATTATATCAAAAAGTGACACTATAAATAGGCATGGTAAATATAACTTTGGCACGGGTTTCGTTAGAACCCTCCGAAAGTATGTTTTGTCAAAGTTATATTGATTGGTTGAAATAAGAAGTTAAAATTTATCTCATTAGTTTATTTAGGTAACACCTTACTTGTCACATCAATTCAACATTGTCCATAAAACCAAGGAGAACCATTCGAGAGTGCATGTTGGCATTTCATATTCTTATAAATACCCATGCATGCTCATCTATCATCAGACTATAACGAACAAGTCTCATACGAACATGGGGGAAATAAATGTACTAAACTATACGAGTTTGTTTAACTTGTTAAACTACGTTACAAGTAATCAATTGCTGCCGATCGACCAGGATCAATTGTTAAGGTAAGTCCTTAAGACTTATTCAACAAGTAACTACAGTAACGAATGTTCTAGCATCCGAATGTGTTAAGGAAACGCTAAGCATTATCGCGAATGGGTTCAATCTATAGAAAAATACCAGGTTTTGACGCATTTAGACGAAAACACTAGCAAAATACTAGCATACCAAACGTCTAGGGGACCAGTCAGTGGATTTATTAAAAGACATTTACAAGAACAGCCGGCTGCCACTTGGGCTGACTTAAAAAGAGACTTGTCAGTTGCTTTTCGGACATACAGGACAGTAATATAGCGCTATCTATGTTAAGACAAGTAAGACAAAGGGCAGGCAAAGGCGTTCAGCAATATGTAAAACGATTGCTGGCAATCGCACAAGTCGCTTTCGATAATTTAGGGGATAGAGTGGTTCAAGCGCAATTGATTGACCATTTTGTTACGGGTCTTTTGAATGATTCTCTAAAAATGACTATATTACGACGAACTCCTCGAGGCGGTTACAATTGCTAGTCAAGAGCATACACTAAGACAAAGGCTGGACAACATCAAAAAAGGTCAACTATGGCAGTAGTGAACATGAACCTATCGACTGTTCGCATGCCCGCAAATAAAATGCTTTAAGTGTGGTAAAGTAGGTCACAAATCAGTAGAGTGTAGGAAAAGACATTAAACGAGGGAGTCTGTTGGAATTGTAACAACACAGGACATATAAGCAAAAATTGTAAGAACGAAAATAAAGACAGACAGGCTATGAGACATGGACGACCATTCAATAAGAAACCAGGCTTTGGGTTCGGATCACCGACTTGGGACGTAAAAAATACAGATTTAAACTAAGACACTCTTTCTTCTTGTATCGAGGTCGATAAGAAGAGTTTAAATGATCATAAAAATGTTAAGAAAAATATTAAGAGAATAGAAACTTCAGGAAATCCAAATTCATATATTATTAAAATTGAAAAAAATAATTACAATGTATAAAACTCTTTATACGGGGGCTGAAGTATGTTTAATGTATAAACGTGTTTATGATAAGCTTAAGGTCAAACCTAAGTTAAAAAGTAAACAAATAGTTTTACAAATAGCTGGTGCTACACCATTGAACGTGATAGGATGCGTAAACATAAACTTCTCTATAGCTGGGACAAAAGTATCACAAGAATTCCATGTAGTTGATAGTTTGAATAGAAATTTGATTTTAGGTCTTGATTTCATGAAAACTTATAGGGTTAGAATTTATTTGGATCTAAATAAGATTAGGATTATTTTCATTTCAAACTATATATAGACATGGATTGGTTGAAAAAATACATGAGCTTGAATCTGCCGAGATTAATACTGTGAGTCTTAGATTAAAAATCATAAAGATAATGAAGATATTGACTTAAGTGATTTACATGTAGATGACAAATATCGAAGAAACATTGAAAATTTGATATTTAAGAACTGTGATTTATTTGGTAATAAAGACTCAGATCTAGGTCATACCGATACGGTAACAACGAAAATAGACACTAATGACCATAAACCTATTACACTTAGACCTTACCGCACAACTTTGAAAAATAGGCATATTATTGACACAGCAATTGATGAAATGCTTGATGCTGGGGTAATGCAAAGATCACATTGGAGTGAACCAGTTGTGGTGGTTAAAAAGAAGGACGGATTAAATAGATTTTGAATAAATTATAGAAAATTGAATCAGATCACTGTTAAAAAATTCATAACCGTTACCTTTTATAACATAACATTAAGACTCAGATCTAGGTCATACCGATACTGTAACAATGAAAATAGACACTAATGACCATAAACCTATTAAACTTAGACCTTACCGCACACCTTTGAAAAATAGGCATATTATTGACACAGCAATTGATGAAATGCTTGATGCTGGGGTAATACAAAGATCAAGATCACATTGGAGTGAGCCAATTATACCTAATTTTTAATGTCAAACGATTTCATGCAGTAATCTGCATCAGGAATGACCTGACAGTCAATGAAGAAAAATACTAACAATAAATGTTAATAGACATTTATAGTATAACACATTGAAAATGCGAGTTCTTTACTCAGTTCAGTGATTAGAATTCTAAGGATTAATGACAGTCTCTGTTTGTGAATTATTAACACATGCAGACAGAGGGTCCTGTTACAAAATTCACTAAAAATGGCATAGTCAAATATAACTTTGGCACGGATTTCGTGAGAACCTACGAAAGTATGTCTTGTCAAAATTATGTTGGTTGGTTGAAATAAGTTTTTAAAATAATCTCATTGGTTTATTTAGGCGACACCTTACTTGTCACATCAATTCAACATTGTCCATAAAACTAAGAATCATAATTCGAAAGAAAAAAGGGCTGTTAAGAGTGGTGTTAATGAGTAGTTGGGAGAACGTTTGAGATTGTGAAAGGAACGTTTCAGAATGTAAATTAAATAATTAAAAAATGTTTAATAAAAAATATGTATTTTAAACTAAAACTATACTATTGAGAATGATGGAACTTTCATCAAAATTAAGAAACTGAATATTTTGTTGTTAATAATATCATGTGTAATAGAGGGTTCTGTTACAAAAAGAAGAGGGTATACACATGAATAGAGATGAAACATTCGACATAATTTGCTAACATTTATAGGTTAAGCTGCTCGAGAAAGTTGCAATTATTGTTTATGCGTTAACTTTCCTTACTTAGAAATATGAGACATCTATGTGGCAACCGATTTTAAATCCAAGTTTAAAAACTATGATCTCGTCAAAGCGTGTAATATTTTCATCTAAGCACATAAATGGCATATAAAACGTATAAAATACAACCTCTCAGTACTGATTAGTATCGTGTTACAATGAGCTAAAATGAAAATAAAAGTATAACATATACAAAAACATAAATACATAACAAATCGCTTGGCGATGAAACAATTAAATAAGTAAGATTACAGTAATTTGTTTCTTTTACAGCTATTCATTCATTGCTATCAATAGGTTTCAGTTTCGAAGAACTTGAAGACTTCGTTTGTTGCTTAGAAACCTCACTTGAATTCGAATGACCATTGATAAGCGTGGAAGATTTTACACAATCGGAAGTATTAGATTGTGAACCAGAACCCGATTTTAAATGTTGTGTAGATGGAAATTTAGAACAATTACCCGAAACCTTATTGGATACCTGACTGCTTGATGTTCTTTCTGCACTAGGCGTGTGTATGCTTAGACTTGTACTACTCAGTGGTTTTGTTTGTGAGATTGACGTTTTAGTGTTTGTTGTGGACAATCCAGTCTTTATGCCATTATTGGAGGACAAACCTCCGGAACTAGATGAGCTTAAAGATTTAATGGAACTTCCTGAAGGTCTAACAGATGCCAAGTTTGATTTAGACACGGAAATAGTAGGCGGCAATGGATGGTAATATTTGGTCACACTACTTGATTCACGATTAGAATCTAAAGAACTTTTCACTGTTCCAATCACAGAGGCTCTTGTAGTTTCTTTTGAAATGCTATTTTCTGGTACTATTTCTTTTGAAACCTTAGTATTCACAGATGTCTCAGAAATTTTATTTTGAGTCACACCCATTGAAACATTCGGTTTTTCACCTATACTTACACCATTTGTTTTTGAAGGTTCTGATTTATTATGAGAACCACTTTCACTAGAATGATTTTTATCTGTTTTACCAACGGTACCAGCTGTTTTGGTTTCCTTACCACTATTATCTACTTTCTGTGCACTACCTTTGGAATGACTACCTGACTTTCCATCGTTTTTCACTTTCTTAGGTCTGGGATCGCACTGAGATGCAGTGTCAGTTTTCTTTGGTTTTTCTTTGACAATTGTCACTTTCCTTTCAGTGTTTACATTACTAATATCACTGGTTTTGATTTCAGTAAGCCGTTGTTCATTTTGAACGTTTGAAACACTTACAACAGATACATTTTGTGCAACATTTGCAACAGACATACTAGATGACGTAGTAACTACATTTGATGACGTAGCAATAGTGTTTGACACCACTGCACGTGCGGGACTTCCTTGGTTACTGTAAGAACACAGATCTATAGCTCTTTCGATGGATTTTTGAAGCTGATTAGTCTCTGATGAGTTATTTTCTTCCTCTTGTTCATACAACTGAGCGTCGTCTGGTTTCCGTTTAACCCCACGACCTTCTTGAATACAAATGTCATTAGCAACTGTTGCTATTAATTCTAACGGTGAAAGATCGTGTGGAATATTTCTAGCCACACTATGGTTGCCAAGCAACGTGGCTTTATTGAAAAGTGTTGAAGGTCTAGTATCTTCAATTTTTTGTCCAGTATCGTCCATCAGTTCTTGACCTTTTTCAGTTTTAATCTCAGTGATGGTTATAGTAGGAACCGGGTCAGGTAAGTTAAACACTGAATAGTACAGTTGTAGCACACCCTCCTGAAAAAATATACCAAATTAAGTCACCGTCGTGTAATGATACAAAACAAACTAAAGGCGATTCCCAGGCAGGTCAAATTGTTGTGGGGCTTGGTCATGAAATAATTTCTTCGGTCATTCTCCATCCTGCCACTGATCACCGATTCTAAATCGAGCAGCTGTCATTTACTGACGAAAGTATGCGCTTAGTAATAGGTTAAAAGCGAAATCCAGAGAATTAGCCTGTCCGGAACGATGAGTGGGTTGACATCAGTTCTTGATATGACCTATGCAATGTCTCAACCCAACCAAATATCATAACAAGATCATTATTAAACGACTCTTTATCAATAACAAATAGATATCCATTATGCAGAATGGTGCATATTTTTAACAATACATCAAATCATTGAATGAAGATCATCGAGACGTTTGTATATGTTCATATGAATGTTTTAAGTCGATATTTTCATGGTATAGTGAAATAGGTAGGCCATTATTAAAAACAGTTTGTGTTGTGGATGGCATTCAGATAAACAAACGTTGCGACGCCTAACCAATCAACGTTGTAACGTCTGACCCCTTGTAACAAACATCAGCTAAATTTATGACGTTATTATCGAGATTCCGACTAAAATACTTACTCTTTTCCAGGAATAAATATAAGCTACGTCCATCAATGAATAGTGATTTTTCAATGGTCCCTTTTCGTGAAATATGTCAACCTAAAAAAAAAGAATTACTAAATGTTAACAACAATATTACGGCTAAGATTCTAAAATTTTCTGGCTAAATGCACGTGAATAATCAACGTCAGAAATGGATATGTGGCGCTTTACACAAAAACTCTTACCATAAAAAATCATCTTAAGTCAAAAGTAAGAAACATAAATAATACGGTCATTTTTGCGTTTTTTGGACAATCATTTCTAAATATTAATGAATTACATATATGTAGAATTTTGTATACCTTATGATATAATAGTAATTATATAATCGTTCATAATTTATTATCATTATACTCCTGACTTTGAGCTGCAAAACTATGAAATTGACTTAAGATATTTTTTTCGTAAGAATTTTTGTGAAAAGGTGCAATGGTCTTTATCGAAAGTTTGAATTGCCAACCCGTTAATTCACTCAGTTGGAAGCACAACATACTACGCAATCAGACTGAATGGTCTTTGACACTATTCACCGGCGAGACCAACATACCTTCGTGGAGTTTAGTCATGCATCAAGGCTACGGTCTTTATCCAGTCCCATATCTCTGCATCGAGAGGGACAGTAGTCAGGCAATGGCAAAGGTATGTCCTTAGAACTAGTTTAAACGCGTAGGTCCAGAGATCGAATCCTGTTCTGTTCATGGAACGTAAGTATGACGACTAATCTCCCGATATGACTGAAATAATTGTTGGAAATTCAACGTCAATAATCACATCATGTTCAATTTTCAAACAAAAATAAAAATCTCCACATACCTGATACTTGTCAGCTAAAGCAAATTTTAATTTGACGAATTTTTTTAACAGACCAACTGTTGTTCCAGCAGGACAAAGAAAGTACCTCTTTTCTGGTACCTGAAACATAAAACAATTATTTTAGATATTAGATACAAATTAATGAGGAAAAAACACTTATCATTCATTTATCATAACGAGCTTAAACGGAAGCAGGGCGTATTTTTTTCGTGCAAGTTTACTCAGGAGTTCAATAACCTTTAGACAAAACTGGACAGAAATAATTGTCACAAAACCAAAATTGCTCAAAATTATTGTTCAAGGTTTTTTACTATATATATAAACAAGTGCATTAAATAATTTATAAACAAAGAAAAAATATACTGTTTGATTCTCTAACACATGTCCCGAGAATCAAGTAACGGTGTGTACCTATATTACAGGATATTTCAAGCATTAAACAAAGAAGGGAAAAATCCGTTCTTATCAAAAGTGTCCTTACAAACTGAGTGTAGCGATGTACGGAGTGGTCCGCAAGCGGGGTTCCAGTGTAATTGTTGAAATTTGTATAGAACATTGCATAATTGTTTTATTAAGGGATATGCATAATGAATTTACAAGCATGAAATAGCCTGTTGTATACAATTTACATACAATTAACCATAACTTACGTTAAGTTACTACAGTTAGCGAATAATAAAGACAAATAAGGGAGATAACTCGTCACATCTAAAGTTGATTAATTCAAATATTCGCGTAGTTTATCAACGACTTATTATTTTGACTATTTACTTGTTTTAGCGGTAGGTTCACCGACGCAGCTTTTCTTTCGAGAATTAAATGGAGAAGATAATTTGAAGTAGTCAGTAACTGATGGAAGTATGCGCCAAGTAATGTAATGGCTTTTATAGTCCAAGTTCCATGCTTAGTCATACTTTCACACACGTTCACTGACTTTACAGCTATAACCACTTGCCATCGGCCTACTGGTACCAATCAATCAATTTCCATGAGGAGTCTTTTACTCTAGTTATTAGTGCAGCCGACAAATTGGCGCAACGGAATTATACCACCCTTGCCTAGTAACTTGTTAAGAGTTAAATACAGAGATTTAGCCTTTCCAGTAACGGTGAGCGGATGGTCTGTCCGCCGTGATGTGACTTAACAATGTGTTGCTACGGCGTTGAACAAATCAAAAATATTTAGAATGAAATGAATTGTCGATATATACAAGAAACGCTGAAATAATGGTATGAATTAAACAAAAGTAAAAAATAAAAGTATATAAAAACAGTGGACAATGTCTTACCGATTGTTTACTGCGTTTCCGAGATCTTCGATTTGATGGCTTTCTAATACACCCACTGTAAGAAAAAAATAAACGAGCTAAAATGTTATTGCATCAGTCATAATAATAGAAAAACCTCTAAATAGAGCATTTAATATCTTATGTATCTCTTTGTCCGAATATGCCAACATTAAATTATGAGTTGCAAGTGTTTATTTCAAGTCCTTAGCATTAATAAGTTTGCAAATGACTTAGTTTACCCTTCTATTCAAATCTTGTGCACAAAATTTAAGCTGGCTATCAAACTTACAGTATCAAATGTATTTGTTCAGAGACAAAAAGATAGTAGTCATTTTATGCGTTATTTAATGAAACTCAATTATATTTTCTAAAAGAGAAATCAGAAAAAAACAATTCTTTGTTTACCTCTAACGTTTTTGCTGTAGATCACGTGACTATAGCTCCTGATTAATCCTTTGATATTGAATAACACAAAACATCCAATAAAAACATTAGTCAGAAGTGTACAAGTATTAAACAAATGTCTTAAACTTTTCTAAATAAAAAAGAAATGTATTTTACAATAAAATAATCTACAAATGAAACTTACTCAGGGCAAAATTCCAATGAAATACTGAACTGTTCGTCAGCTGAATAAATAAATCTATGACGCTGCTGCTCTTGACGAACTTTGGCACTTTCTGTAAAAAATAATTTCAAATGTCACAACAAAATTGTAAATACTAACAACAAACGAAATGGCACCAATTCAACTTAAATATTATTAGTGCATAAAAATAAAACATCACGATTTTGGCTTTTTTCAATTTAGTTCTGTCATAAAAAAGAGCGTTTTATTTTCATTCATTTTTAACGTGGATCAGATGGGATGGGGGGAGAAGGGGTGGATTTCCTATGCCCGACAAGTAATATTTTAGCTGAAAAAAATACTAGCATAGCAATGCTTAATAATGTAAATGTCTCAATGTTTTAATCATATTCAGCATTGAACTATTTCATTCAATTATTTTTATTACTGATAGTATTGAACCTCTGGACAAGTGCATTTTGATCCCCGACAATTTAATTTTTACATTTTACAGTACGTAGACAAGTGGAAACTACAGTGTACTAGTAAAATAATCGGCATAAAAAGACGAATAAATAAATTAAATAAGGGACTCAAGTCAATTATTTCCCCTTGTATACTATTCAAATAGATAGGTCAAATTAGTTGGATTACTCGGATTTTACCCTTACTTTTTAATGTCAATTGGTCAAAATCAATCTTTAATAACTTTTTTTGTAAATCATTTAATTTGTTTGAAATTCAAACTAAGTATTTTTAAGGTAAAGAACTATATAAATTTTATCACTTCTGTTAATATCATTATTTAGTTCATTAACAAGAAAGATATTAGATGAAATATTTTGTTATCCTTACATAGGAATTCAATGATAAAATCCGAGGATTCTAACTGTAAGGGCCTACTTACCAATTGGATTACTTCAGATTTTACCAGGAAAAGATAACTGACTTAAGTCCCAAATTCAACGCTCAAATAAAAAAAATGTTTAAATTCATAACGAAAGTTCCAGTTTCTAAAAATATGTAACTTTGCTACTCAAAAAAATGTACAGCTACTTATTTTAAACTAACTTTCTTAGTTTACGAGAATACGATATTTTTAATTTTAACATAGTTACATAGTTTATAAAAGTTATCTTTTTATGTTAAATAATAAATTCTTTGGTAGTTTTTCACCGGAAACGCATTAAGAGCTTGTCCGTGTTTTGTTTCATAAAACAATGTTACAAAACGACGAAAATCACACCGACTACATCGTGAACACGTCTTAAATATTAAGGCTAAACAAATAAGCTTCTTTATTTAGTGCCCAGTCTAAAAAATCATAATTCCATTTCCCGTAAAATACAAAAGACTCCAGTGCAACAAGAACATCAAAATGTATTAAATTTAATTAACCAGGTAGTTCAGTGTATCTTTTCACAAAAATCCAGACGAAAAAAGTTATCATAAGTCAAT
This sequence comes from Mactra quadrangularis, assembly GCA_025267735.1. Lineage (NCBI taxonomy): Eukaryota > Metazoa > Mollusca > Bivalvia > Venerida > Mactridae > Mactra > Mactra quadrangularis. The sequence continues at coordinate 24,165,297 of CM046306.1, read as the reverse complement.
TTCATAAATTTTGCAGTTCAAAGAGGGATAATAATAATAATAACTACGGCAAGCTTTTTAAAGGGGAATACAAAATTCTACATAATTCAATAATATTTGGAATTGATAGGCCAAAAAATGACCGTTTCTCGCTTTTGACTTACGATCATTTTATGGCAAGATTTTGTTTTTGAAAAGCGACACTGTTTTGGCCATGATTGATACATGTACCTTTTTATTCAGTAGAACTGTCATTTTGCACTCTATTTTTATCACACTAAGAATAATATTTGCAAATTACAATATTTTAATAACCCATAACGCATTCTGTAATAATCACGTCAAATGCATATTAATGCTCTTACATAGAATTATTTGGCGAAAGTTATGGTAATATACAGGCCAAAAACAATTTTTTTATTAAAAAATCATCTGATATACGGAAAAAATGACTATTTAAAATACGTATTCCGAGTACCACGCCACATTAACAATGATATTAATGTACAGTTAGGGCTGTTACGATATCCCCAGAAGCGTATCGCGGTATATTGTGCTACTTTCATTAGGCGAAAGGGAAGAATTTTTCAATGAAGTAAAAAATTTATCACTAAAATTATCGCTGAATATCGGTACGTTAAATTCGTACCGCGGTACGTATTGCCGCAGATACATATTGCTATATACTGGTATATCGTGACAGCCCTAATGTACAGTATAATAAAAATTCAAACTCACTTATAGTAGGATGATCTTTATAAAATTCTCTCCGTCTTTTCATTTCAGCTGAAATTATACAACAAAAGAAACATTAAGTTTATTTCTGGCTTAATCATTGATAGACGTGCATTAATATAGCGCTTTATGTCATGATTTGAGTATCACAGTCAATGGAAAGAAGGCCTGGCTTCATGACTAAATTTGTACATAGTTTCTGATGGGGGCTTGGAAACTAGATAAAGATTTAAATATCGAGGGTCCACTGAGTGCAAATTGGCAGTCTGCCAGACCAAAAATGATATACAGCAAACGTTGGAAGGCAAACTCGATGGTTTGCGACAAAAAAGTTCAAGAAAGCCGGGTGTGCGACCAGTCGATTACAGCTTTATTGTCACCTCTTTTCGAGCTAGTTTTTTCCTTGATATTCATTGCAAAGACCGACTCTTTAGTATGATGAATTGACACCGATTCATAATGGCACATGGCAACTTAAGCTCGGCGGCATTAATGTTTTGTAATTGACTGTGAAGCTATCGTGCATCGGAAAATAAATGTTCTTTAATACTTCAAATAAATATTTATACGTACAAACAATATTACACTCAGCCGACTTGATTTGCCAGGGCGGCTTAAACCGGCGTACGCCGATTACTAAACGAGCACCGGCAAATCAATTTATTTGTTCCGGTATTAAGTCGGATTTATTAGCCGCGCTGTACGCCGAATACGCCGGTTACGTTTGAGTGGCTAGTGGCGAGCGTGTGACAGAGATGGTTCGTACCAAACAATGTTCGCATACGATACATTCGTCCCAAATAATGTTCGCCCACGGTCTTAATAAACTTAATTCCCTCGTTAATGGTAACCAGCCTTTATTCCTGACATGATAGAAGCATAAAATTAACAGCAGAACAATAAAAGGGCGACAATAAAAGCTCTAATGAAGCAGACGATACGAGTCAATGGCCGTTCTTCGAGATTGGATAGACTGGTCCCAAGTTGATAATCAATTCACACAGAACAGGGTGTTCTTGTATCCAATATAATTAAACCAGTCCATAAACGGATCGAATTAAATGAAAGAAGTTATCAGAAATTCTCTTCGATGGAATACTGGAGTAATCTAAAGACGAAAATATTTGTATTCGAAACGATGATACTGATGTTACGGTCGTGGTGCAGCTGTTAGCACGCTAAAATATTTTAGATCTGAATCGCGGCAGCGACCAAACTCTCGGCGACAGTTACTTCCCTTTTTTGAAGTAACTTCCATTAACGTAACTGATGTGAAAAGTTTCGGAGCAGCGACAGGTCATACCTTTCAAAAAAAATCGATAGACTTGTACTGTAAGTTGTTGACCACTTCGAGAAAATAGTGTAAAGTCCATTGTGGACCACGGTCATAGATGCTATTAGAATCAATAAATGTTCAAGGTACACGGTGACCAGACGTATCTAGCACACTGTCACGTATATTTAAGCAAGCTAGCGCATAACCATTCTCGTAACCAGAGGTTATCACGATTCTCGATCTAGAAGAATGGTGCATGTCCTTCTTATATCAAAATTACATTAAAACAGTTAATGCAGTAAAAAAATCATAGTGCTTTTTTCAAAGCGTTCTTACGACAAAAACGTGGTACCAGCAAGGACCCTATATTACAAGGATATATCGGTTGACATTAACCTTAATTCTCGACCGTAGCGAGATAATGCGAGAACGTTAGTCCTCCATTTTCAAAAAGACTGACGCTAAATGAAAGCTAATGTAATTCCTGTCTATACAATTACAAATGTATATAGGGTCCTTGGTACAAGTAAGTTCATTTCGTTATTTTTCTCAGGTCTGAAAAAATGTTCATTGATTTGAATGGCGTGTATAGTTCTTGATAAAAACGTGAGTGTTATGTACTTACATTTAAATAAGTTAGGGACAAGTTTATACACGATGTCCTGTAGTGTATGGTCAAGTCTGAAATGAAAAAAAGGTATTAAAATAAGGGGAATGATACCACACAAGCGGTACGAAGTTGCATCACAAAAACACTACACAAACGTATACTTGAAGTGGTGTAGGAGGACCAAGACCGTGCCAACTGCCTTCCAGATAAAATGCACCTGATTAAACAATCATTCTGACCAGGATTGTTTAAAATCAGATGAAAACGGTTTGAATTAGAGACACAAATTAAAGGACTTCTGCTCCACCACCCTGGTTCTAGTCGCGGTTGGTTTTCATATTTTCTATCTATGAACTACATATACAACAGGATTTAATCCACAATATTATTTAAATAGCCTTTGAAATATGACTAAATATTATAGAATGCTTATTCAATGATCATCAGTTGGTTTAGGCGCGGCAGAGCTTTTTTTGAGTTGGTGCGCTGTTTAACCCAAAAGAAACAAGCAAGAATTTTCTTGAATACTTAAATGTTGTAATACACAAATTGTAAGCGTACAACTTATCTGTTGTTTTTTTAAAGAAAAGACATTATCACAAATATGCAAAACATCTAAAATATTTCTGTAAACAAGACGTGGTTCATGTCATGAATATGTTCGAACGCATCACCTTTCGTTAACATGTTTCGCTGAACCATTTTTTGAAATACCGCAAATATGCGAGGTAAAAAAACACTATGATAACAAAAACAAAACGAGTAAAACATAGATGTAAGCAGTTTGCGCAACCCTAAAACACAAAGAAACTTAAGTGTGTTTTATTTGGTAATTAGTTCTAAACAAGTTTAAAATTATTTACAGCGTCTGGGCATGCAGTATGCCATGAAGATGAAATTTAGGCCGCCGGTAAATAATTATGCAATAACTCCAAAAGGAAGATTCGATTTTTTAACATGGGGTATAACCATTTTAAAAAGCAAACATAATTGTTAATTTAAATGTAGTATATTATCACCTACCTAATATTTTGTAATGGTCTGGTCTTATGTACAAGCACTTCACATATTGGACAATATTTGCTGGATTCCAGATACCGTACAATACACGTCTTACAAACTGTTGAAAAATAACAAAACATAAGATTAACGGCGTACCACAGTACTGTATATTCTTTTATTTAGTTGTCAATTATGATAAATCGGCGAATAGCAATTGTAATTGTCGTCGTCGTTATTCCAAACCATCAAATGATCATTTTTATAGATTTGAGAAAAAGATTTAGACAGTAATATTAAGCATGACTTGCGTATTCGTGACACTAAAATTTGTGTATACAGAAAAGTTCCACAGAGACATAATTCTTAGTTGCGTAGAGCTTGAAATAACAAACACAACAGTGATGTGCACTTTGGCCGAAAATTGTATATACAATGTACATGTACATACTAATTAATTTTAGCTCGATTGTAAAACAAGTTCTTACAACTCGGATTAATCACATCGATTTTGCTTCCTAGTGCCCCAGTAATGAGCTAGTAGAATAAAGATTCTTGCTCAAGGAAACAACGGGGTAGGGTTTGGATGGGATTCGAACCAACGCGGAGTCGGCTATCCAATGATTACAGTTCAAAGTTGTTACCGCTTGGCAACGCCCGTTGTATTGCAAAACATTGATTTTCATGTACCTCCCTCTGGAATAAGGGACTTTAGTTAGTTATTTTCCCTTGTATACTCTTTAAAAGGTAGGTCCAATTAGTTGGATTACTCGGATTCGAATCGTACTTTCAATGTCAATTTGCCAAAATTAATCTTAAATAACTTTTTTGTAAATCATTTAATTTGTTTGAAATTCAAGCTAAGTATTTTTAGGGTAAAGAATTATCTAAATTTTACCACTTCTGTTAATATCTTCATTAAAAAGAAAGATATTAGATGAAATATTTTGATATACTTACATAGAACTTCAATGATAAAAGCCGAGGATTCCAACTGGAAGAACCTACTTACCAATTGAACTGCTTCATATTTTATCAGGGGAAGATAACTGACTAAAAGTCCTTAAATAGATTGACGATGTACTTACAAGAATGTAGACATTCTACAATGGTGGTAGCGTCTATGAGATAGCCACCACATAATGCACATATAAGATGAGGTGAAATCTCTGCTATGTTTGTCTTTAATGGACAAGACTCTGTCATCTTGGATGTCTTTATTTTTCTTCCTGCTGAAATGATACAAGAACCAGTTTTTAACATTTATTTGATCTATAGCAGTGGATTGCTATAGTCCTATTGAGCAAATTTAGTCTGACTATTTGTTGTAAACAATTAGCCAGTTTCCTAAGGAATTCTACACCACTCGTCCTTTGTTACCCTTCTTACACCCACACGTAAAAGGTTAAGTAGGGGGAAACAAGTACTCTTTAGAGAAGTGAAACGGCATATTTCTATTACTACATGTATATCAACACGCCGTATCTTTTTAAAAAAAATACTTAATTTTACTGGGCTTCCTATCTATTCCCTTTCATATTTTGCTGCATGAAAACGGTGGCCCCTGGAGCGGGGAGAATTTTAACCCCAAAAGCATAACTTGAATAATCTTAGTAGACGACCTTGGGAAGATGCCGTGTGCCAAATATGTAAACTGTAGGCATCATGATTTTTAAGAACAAGAATTTTAAACATTTGTTTATATAACAACATTTACATGTACCCAAAACGCTTATTTTTTAAAAATCTGTGTGGAAGACCGTTGGATTATGATATGTGCCGAATTTGGTAACTTTATGCTTTGTGGTTTTTGACAAGATGATGTTTTAGAAAAAATGTTGACGACTGACACACACACGCAAAATCGCACGCATGAACGCCGGATAATCCACACAACAGTAGCCTGTTCAATTACCCTAAACGTTCCAAAACGTTCCGTAACGATACATTAGGAACACCTCGGCCATTCGCTTCGAATAATCTAAGCTAATTAACAAATTTATGATCGTTAAGGCAATGAGTGATGTTTTAAAATTTACGGACTAAATACGAAACATCACTTATTGCCTATACGATCGTACATTTGTTTACTTTAACACTGGTAGTTTCAAAATAACGTCTAGATATGGCCGAGATTATTCGCTGCGAATGGTCGAAGAGTTCCGGATGTATCGTTACGGAACGTTTTGGAACGTTTAGGGTAATAGAACAGGCTACAGTAGCTAACGTTGAAAGAAATATTATCGTTCATTGTCCGGAATTTCAACCTGAAATGTTTTATGTTTTATTTTACATGTCAGACTTTGAAGGAAGAAAACAAGAGGTTCAGTATAATATTACCATATTGTTATCAGTCTATAAGTTAGTGGACAACCTTTCAAGATTAGATTAAACTTTCAGGTATTTATCTGTATGTTTATTTGGAGTTTAGACCATTTATCCAAAGTTTTCAGCATTGTCTAACCATTTTCTGACACTATACTAGTATAATGCAATTATATTATACATTGTACCACAGGCGACCGGCTGGGTCCCGATCCAAAAGCACTATACATGTATATAAATATGTATATTAAGTGTTTTTCATTCGGGCCGTGCCGGCCGCTGTGCATTGTACATTTTACAGCGGACTCTCGGACCTAGGATATTTAGTGCAACCAAAATAAATGCACTAACTATTTATTATAGATATATCATACATAATTCTGCGATTTGTAAAAAATGTGCCGGGCAATATTCAAAATACGGATGTCCGTTAAAATACGGACAGATTCCTACCTTAATAAACAAGCGGAAGTCATGATCAGAATTAGTTAAATGCGTTTCTTGAATCTAGATGTTCAAAAGGGGACCAATATAATCGTCAATTCAGCGTTTGTTCAAAATTTATATTTTCCTATATACGTATGTATGTTTACGCATGCAAGTTTTTACCTAGGTTTGCGATGAGTCATGCAGAGGTTACGGATGTTGAAAAATAATTTCATAAAATAATAGATCCATTGTGTGGATGTTACAATGTACCATTTATTTCATATGATATCAGATGTAACCAGCTTTCAACATACATGTACAATTATGTACATGTTAACCTTATCTTCTGTGGTATTTTTATAACACTCTAAATTATGTAATAACAGCAGCTTGGCTAGTTCAGTCGGTAGCGCACAAATCTATTGATCGAGGGGGTCGTAGGTTCGATTACCGGGCGGGGTAACTATCGTAAAACTTGGTCACGAAATAAGATCGTCTGGGCTGGACATACTTCCATTGAGCTTGGTCATAAAATATTTTCTACGCCTATTCTCCCTCCTACCACTGATTCTAAATCATATAGGCCAGTTGTTAATCACTAATAGAAGTATTCGCCTAGTAACTGGTTAACAGCTAAAACCAGACATTCAGTCTCTCCAGGAACGGTGAGTAAGTTGACTGACCGCCGCAATATGACCTATACAACGAGTTGCCATAGCGTTTAACCCAACAAAAAGATAAGAACCCGTCCTAAAATCGAACCAACAATCTAGGATTCCTTGTATGGCGCCCTACCAACTGGTCTAAAGGGGCGGCTTTCGTATCACTTAAAATACAATGGAAGTTTGTCTTAAGCATTCTTGATTATAAGCAACAATCATAAGTCTAAGAAAAGGGTCGTCTGGCCGTCACATGACTGTCTCGTGACTGATATAGAGGGTAGTCGTTCACCTCATCGTACTTGTTCAGACTTTGACTAACTAAATTCGGTGATCACATAATTATAGCTGCAAGCTTAATCATATACATACAGCCCATAGCTAGTAATTTTTCACGTTCGCAATAATTTACTTATTTTTTAGAAGGTACTAATCATATACCACATTGTAACATTATCCCGAAATTCCTACGCCATAGAGAAATAGTTCCACACTTAATTCGTGTCGCACATTACAGAAAAAATAGTTCCACTCTAAGTACGTGTCGCACATTAACGCAACGCCTTTAACCATGCTTGATGGCATCGTTAACGCTTAAAAAAGTTATTAGTAAAGCCATTTAAGACACATTTTGTGAGCGTAGACAGCAAATAACGAAGTTGATCAATATGGCAACAAAATATCTTGGATTGCTAACATTTAGCTAAAAACCATTTTGAATGTATTACTAGAAATACTTTTTGCTTCATGATTTGTTGCCCATGAAAAAAATAACAATTGCATTAAATTCAACGAGTCTTTTCAAACAAAAGTTTACGACAAAAATCATCGTAAGTCCAAAGAACGAACCATTCACAGAATGTTCAATAGTTTGACCAATCAATTCCAAAAATTACTTAAATTACGCCAAATAGTGTTTATCGTGGTGTTTTTGAACAATTTGTAGAATGTATATAAAAACAGTACTATTTTAAATTTATTGATAGGTCCTGTTGAAACAGTAAAACATGACATTTCATATAAATACAAAAGTACGCAATTTTGAACTACATGTACTTGTTTATCATAGTAGTACAACATAAGTAAAACATATAATATACATGTACATTATACTATACATTTTATACACTAAAAGAAGCGGCCATTTTTATTACATGTAGTTAGTAGGTGTTTTTTTTAAACGGCATTGTCGACAACAAATGTCAAACGGAGAGAATGAAATTAAATTATGGATTTATTGAATTCAAGTGAACACTCCGATTTTTCATTTTTAACTTAATTTAATTCACTGCGCCACTCAGTAATGTTCTGCATACTGAAAAGTCAATACTCGCTGTGTGCATACGCTAGCATTTCAAACAAAATAATTCTCTGCATGCCAGCAGAACCACAAAATGTCGAATTGTATAACGATGAAAATGTCACTAGTGAAACACTAGACCAATTACTGCAGCCTGATTACCTAGGCTAATGCACAGCTTTCCTGGGCGCCTTTGCTTTACCAGAAAACGCTGACCCTATGACAAAGTTTCTACAAGCTCTTCATTCACGAAAGAAAATTGATTTTAAAAATCAAATTATCAAGTAAGGGTTTTATTTGCCGCAGCCGTGATTCGAAACTAAGATTATCGGATAAAAAAATCTTCGCTCTACTGCTAAGCCCAAGCCGTGGACGAAGTAAGTGTATTTAATTCAGGTTGAATTCAATAAGGGACTTTAGTCAGTTATTTCCCCTTGTATACTCATCAAATGGGTAGGTCCTATTAGTTGGATTACTTTGATTTTACCCTTACTTTTCAATGTAAATATGCCAAAATTAATCTTTAATAACTTTTTGTAAATCATTTAATTTGTTTGAAATTCAAGCTAAGTATTTTTAGGATAAAGAACTATCTAAATTTGATCACTTCAGTAAATGTCTTTATTAACAAAAAAGATATAAGATGAAATATTTTGTTATCCTTGCATAGGAATTAAATGATAAAATCTGAGGATTCCAACCTGGAAGAACCTACTTACCAATTGGATTGCTTTAGATTTTATCAGGGAAAGATAACTGACTAAATACCCTAATTGTTTAGGACCCAAAGTAGAGCAAGAATTCCACTGGTTTGATTCGCGCGTAAGGGTCGAGATGTCTCGGGTTTTAACCCCATCTGTGACACTGCTAATTACCTTGAGCAAGACATTTACCTGCGATTGCTTCACTCCGCCCAGGTGTAAATTGGTACCCGCGAAAGTGGTAAAACTCTTTTCACCAATATGTCAGCTGCACTAAGCGGAGTAAAGGACTCCCTAAGGAGATTGATAGAAATATACCAGAAGCCCGATGACCAGGGGTAATAGTGGTCAAGTCTGTGAAACTGCATAGCATGTAACTTTCATAGTACAATGCAATTGGGGGCTACATTTTTATTACTTGCATAAGAAATGACTTAGTTGTGGTTGTTTTCCTATTATTACTAGCCTTTAATAATGACTGTTTACAATCCATTTAAATGCATATTCTTGTAGTTTTCTACTTGATAAATGATCAAGATGCGTGCAGTCGCGAGAGGAGTTCCGAATTAATTTACCAAAATTTTGACATATTTTGCTTTTTGTGCCCATTCTCATACCCCGAGGCTATCAAGATTCTCGATCGAAAATCTTGATAGCCTCTGGTTACGAGAATGGTTATGCCAAAATCTTAGACACTTCATTCATATTCAAGTTTTGCGGGAGTGAAAGACAACATAAAATCCCTGACCCCTACTGGATCAGATAAAAATACAACATCAGGCAGAGAAACAAAATTGATAGATAATAGCTTTTTTCTGTTTCTGTTCTGAACTGATCAACTACGATTGTACACTTGTACATGTATTTTACATCAACTTGATTCAAAATAAAAAGTACAGACGTTTTATTGAGTACCATGCCTTTCACTCCCACAACATTCAAATAGGATCAAATGTTTTAACAAGCCAAAAAATGCCCTAGAATTATTCTATCATAATTTGTTTTGCGAACGCTCTTTTGCACATTCTCGTTCCCAGAGTCTAGTAGGATTATCAATACTAGCTAGTATTGAGAATCCTACTAGACTCTGGGAACGAGAATGTCTTTTGCACTACAACGTTCCCATTCTTCGCCATTACTATCACAAACACTAACACGGTTTATAATATTTAGTTGTAATTGACAAATTTGTCAACTAGCATGAATATATAAGATAAGTTAATTTTACAAGCCCAAATCAAGTTTTACTAGTCCTGGGCTTCGGGCGAAGTATGTGTTTTATAGGCTTAATTTCTCAGCACAGTCTGTAAGGGCAACAAATTTCATATTAATAAAAATGTCACACGTATTTTAACCCACTTCATATACCAAATGTTCGCCATTATTTTTTATTAATACAAGTATCACTTTCTTTGACTGTTCAGGGTTTACATGTCTATGTTTTCAAGTCAGTCTGAACAAAATTAATAACGAATTAATATTAATAAAATAAGTTTCATGATACGAATGTCAATATACAGCATCATTAAACTAGGTGGTCAGAGAGCGATTATTTGCAAAGAAGGCTTCGAAAATCGTAAAATAAATCATTTTACTAGAAATATTAATGTATTTCATTGAATAATGGTACGTTCGTGGACATATTTTTTGATGTGTAAATAAAATATCAATTTATACCATCTATATCTATCTGTTATTTTCGACAGCCCATATTTTTACGGTCGTGGCCTATTTGTTCTTGAGAACTACCCCAACATATTATGTTAAGGACAAACTTCTGTACAAGCCCAACTGTTAAGTAAAATTCACTCGTTCGCCCAGTTAATATTCACTAGTCCCGGGCTTTGGGCATTTGCGTTAAGGCAGTGATTGCTTTACCCTATATAACATATATAGGGTCCTTGCTTTGTCGTAGAATGTTTGTATATCACGCTTTGCGTTCTTCTTGCAAATTAAAATTACACGTGACTAAGTTAAAAATTAGCATTATAAATCTACATAAAAATTACATGCATAAATTACAAGTGATCACAAACTCCAAATCTGACATGTTTTTAAATAGGCATTTGATTTTTCGAGATAGTGTAACAATAAATAATATTGTAGATTTATGACCAGAAATACTTTATAAGAACACAAACATGTGCATACATCGAGTAATAAATTTAATACAAATCTATCTTTAAGTAACATTTAAAGTTGACAGGACTTAACTAGCAATCGTTCTCAAGTGCACTTCCTGGTTTTGTGAGCATGCGCAGTGAAGATTTTTAGAAATATCATTCGCATACAGCGCTGGTGCATTTATTAAGATTTATATTCAACTTGTAATTATATTCAGCGGATATGAAATCTTATATCTACTAAATACACAACCATTTACATACTTTAATGGGCTATGTTTGTTTATTTATGGACTTTGTGTCATTCATAAACATTTTATCACTTAATAACGCTCGCTGGTTCATCTTACAAGCAGTATTGCATTTACATAGAGGTTTTGTTAAGAATTTACGTTTCAAGTTTTCGCTTATCACGCGGCCTTTTACAAGGTGCTAACTAATGCCTCATGTCTGGAAAATAACATTTATGTGGATTTTACAATTTTGGATTCACAAGCATTTTTCGATGTATAAGGGGTTACCAGTTCGCCTAACAACAAGTATTGCATTCAAAGCAGCCAGATAACCAATTTCAACATCTATTCTAAGAACTTCAAAATTGTATAGATATATTTAGAAGCAGCAAAGCAGTGTTCAGATAATAGCAATTATAGCGCAAATTGACAAACAATTGTTAAATACAGTGATTTTACACAGATGCCAGACACAAATTATCCTTATTATAGTATATACATAGAAACGGACTCTAACACCTGTCTAACGGTCGAAGTTTTCAAATCGTCACCAACCTCACAAAAAACGTCCCGATCGTCAAATATTTTCTTCTATCTGCTACAGAAAGGATTATTCTGCATTAAAATACTTTTTATTTGATATACAATCAATGAAATGGTCTCAAATATCTCTCAAAAGCCCTAAAATTCCGATGTCAAACAACACTGTATGCATTATCGTTCCCAGAGTCTAGTAGGATTCTCAATACTAGCTAGTATTGAGAATCCTACCAGACTCTCGGAACGAGAATGCACTGTATGCTAAAATAAGGAAAAAGTTTGTTTGGCACCTGTTTGATTTTATGTATAAAATGTATAAAAAGATAAATCGTTATTAACGGAATACATCATATCAGTATTTTGTGTGACTTTTTTATATTTCTCACAATCTTCAAGTCATTTTGCTTTAACATCATCGAAAACCATTTTCCTAACATACTTCAAGACACTGGCAGTTAACTTTCAAGTACCAAAAAGAAATAACTAAATCTCTGTGCGATTAGCTTTAAGTATACATGTAGTTGCAATGTATTTTCCTTATTTTCTTTTCCTAGGCTGTGCTTGCTCATCGTTGTAAAAGGGACACTTAAATTTCCCATACACGGAAAATTGACATTATAATCGAATTTAAATGAATGGGGAAAGAAGATACACTGTAATGTAATTTTAATACATGAACTAATTTGTATAACTGCGCACAGAATCGCAGAGACATTGCAGGCAAACAAGCCCTGCTAAATTGGGACTAAAATAACAATTCCCATCCCCACTGAGTTTATTCCGACAATGTTTTGTAGTGTACATGCACAAATCAATGTTGTCACACAAACTTGACTTAAGTTGAGTACTTTAACAATCATATCAAATTAATAAAATATCACTCACATGCTATTGTATACAGTGACATCCATAAGTATTCACACTTTCGTTGAGGTTAGATTTTTTTGAAAATGTTTACTAATACTTGAGACTTAGAAAGTGTATCTTTCGATACATGTACAAGTACAGCAATTTCAATTGAACAATGAGTCATTACTTCCCTTTCAAATGTTACATTTTGTTATATCTATTCTAATGTTTAGATGCTCATAAAATAACATTTAGTAGTATTAATGAAAACCAGCTGATTAATAAGTGTAAAGGTTATTTTGAATGGCACTGTATGGTATGACTTTATTTATTCATTAGTAGAGCGTTCCGGCCAAATGCCTTCATCAGCGCGTAATATGAACAAAAAATATTGAAACATAAATCTGTCACATGATAATGTAAGTACATGTATAGAGTAATTTGATGTCAAATATATGCCTCTCTGTACGTACACTTACTTTCAATCAGTTATATATTGTTTTGTTATAATAGCCTATTTTTTCTTTACTGTCAAAATTGAAATAATTTCACGTTGACAGAATGCACACTATTGCAATACCTTGATTGTTGGACAAGGAACATTTTGGCACACGAAGTCACCGTGAAATTATTCATGTTTTGACAGTTGAGAAAAATATGTAATATTTACGTGATTTATTTAAATAATCTTCCATAACATATATATTTATAATTGTATCGTTATTACTACATACTATATTCATGGGTTATTTTTGGACCTTCTGCGTAACCACTATCATGCATTCCACTTTGAAATGAATTAATTCTGAGAACTCATGACCACATTATATGTGTCATGTGTTCTGTTATTAATATCTCTCATGACAACTGAATTTACAATATTGGTTAATAATTACATGTTATAATAATGAAGCATTACCATTGTCATTTAACCCGGGTCGATAGCGCAGTTGGTAGCGCGCCGGGATTTGGAATATCGTGCCCGAGGGGGTGCGGATTCGAATCCCACCCGGGGAGGTTATACCCTTCCATGAAAAATTGACAATAATGTCGATTTTTCCCAATTGATTAGATAATATGGAGAAGTTTCCGGCCTTGTGGAAGGGTAGGTAAGTACTGGTTATAGACAATGGTCCAGGAAAGCTAGGTTATGTGCGCTGGACGCCGTGAAATGAACTAAATTGTTTGATACGGCGTTAACTCCAATAAATAAAATAAGCCATTGTCATTATTAATATTATTATTATTATTAAATTCCTGAGATTTCTCAATCTTGGACATTCTAATAATTTGTTTATGTTTTCACGGTGCCTAATTCACAATACATGTAGATATAATTCAGTGCAATGTGTCGGTTGCTCAATTCCCATAAATGTCGACATTTTTACAAATTTCATGAAATATCATTCTCATCCAACCGATTTAAAATGGACACACCTGATGTTTTACGATGTTTACCGATAGATCCAGAATTGTTGTTTCCGATGATAAAATTGAAACAAAATGCCAGGTCCATGAACATGAATACTTTATATAAACTGATAAGTTCCAAAATTTCATGATATCAACCTTTCTCGGGTCCCCCAAAAACAGAGCTTCGAGAGTCCTTCAGACTGCCACACTATATGTGACGTTGATGCTTCTAGCGTGAAGAAATTATCATTCTAACATAGGAACGTGCGTTTCTTTCTCGTACATTCTCGTTTCATCCTACGAAAATATATATACAACTGTATGTTTTTTTAATTCACTTTTGTTTTCGATCTCCCGGAAACTAGATCGTCTGCATGTTTATAGAACCGGTCTAAACTGGATTTGTTATCTTTTAAATGTTGAATATTAAATCAACTTATATTTAGCCATCGTTGAATCATGTTTATGTGTAAATATATATTTTCTACAATCAGAAAAATATTTAACACCTGGTCATGAAAATGCACAGAAATAAATACATCCCATTTACTAATCTCCACAACTACTCGGCCAATCTGGCAACACATGCTGGGTTCCTATAGAAACAATATTATCAGACAAAATGATTAACAAGAATTAATTTAGACACAATAAAAAACTGAGCTAAATATCATATTTTATGTAATAATTTGTCATGACCATATTATGTACATATGTTGAGCCTGATTTATTATTCCTGTCATCTATATTTTCTGTAGTTTATTTTATATATCTACAGTACCCACCAAAAGTTTGGAGACATAAGAAATTTACTACAATTCTTGAATTTTGATTAATTTTTATGTACAATCATTATTTTTAATATACATGTATTCAAATATGGTTTGTGATAATATGAAAACAAATTTCAATAATGCAACATATTTTTAAGTTTCAGCATCTGACATTTTAAAGCCTCAAGAACAATGTTTATTACAATTATTTTCCATAACATAGCTTTTATGCTACTTTTGTAGTCTCAGTTATAATAATAATGATAACCAAAAACTAAAGCAAAAATAAAAGGCATTTCAAAATTAACAGTTATCAAATTTTGAATAAAAGCTATTCAGTAGGCCTTCAAAGTGTAAATGTCTCCAAACTTTTGGTGAGTACTATATATCATGTATGTATCTTCAACTCTGGAGGAAATAAAGTTATATATAGCTAAATGCAAATCTATTGGTCAACTTAGTATACATACACACGGGCAACATATATTAAACGTTTACTTTTTCAATATGGGTTTGGGTACGCTTGGATAGCTGGACAAGTTGGAGACTCGCGGGTATTCTTGAAAATACTTAAACAGAGACTTATAGACTGTTGTAAACAAGAACTACTCGGAGATATAAATACCTCGTCAAAAAGTTTATGTTATAAACTCTTTAAAAGTGTATTAGATCCAGAAAAATATTTATCTGATCCTTTGAATTATCAATTAAAACATGCTTTATCTAATTTTAGATGTTCTAGTCATCAACTAATGATTGAAAAAGGTAGACACCTTAAAATTGATAGAAATTTAAGATTCTGTCCAATATGTTTAAAACAAAACTTATATACAATAGAAAATGAAATACATTTCTTGATTGTCTGCCCCTTGTACAATGAACTAAGACAGCGTTATTTCAAAGATGACTGGTTAAACTGTTCCGTTACAGATCAATTATTCAGTTATATAATGAAAAATCAAAACAGTGAAATCATATTTTCTATTTCAAAATATATATTTGAGGCATTCAAATTACGAGAAAGGACTCTAGAAACTTTATGATTAAGATTAATTTTGTGTATTATTATGTCAATTATATAATTGAACTTGTATACTTGTGATACTTTTGTATCTTTTTTTCTTTTGTTCTATACTTTCATGTTGTAATTATTATGTCACTATATTATGTAAAACATTATGTGTGTGTATTATGGGCTGGAGGCCTTCTATTACAAATAAAATCATTGTCATTGTCATTGTCATTGTCATTGTATCTTAGACAATAATGACAAGGATAGGCTTGTTAAAACTGTTCTCGAATATTCATTCATTCTATAACATTGACTGTACTTTTTTATCTAAATTTCTAACAAGTCTTTGTTTTTTCAAGTAAAAGTACTGCTTTAAAGATTCACATTCTGTACTCATACTCTTCTCAATGATGTATTATTATTCATAGATTATTTTATTCTCATACATGTTTGTTCTTATATATTTCTTATGATGTATTGTCATAACCAGTAATTAACATGTATGTATGTATTGTTGTTGCCGCCAACTGACGGCAGAGAAAGCACATTTGTGCTTAATTGCTGAAAATAAATATACATTTGTATTTGCACTGGATTGTATTTGTACTTAACTATTTGTTTATATATCTATAATAACTATTTATTGGTACGCGTTTAAATATTGAAAGTTTTGTTCTGTTCTATTCTATTATGTATGTTCTAAAGGATTATTACAGACTGTCGAACTTGTCACAGTTTCAACAGGAACGGTGCACATAACTATGAGTATGATTAGATTACTGTCCTCATATAGTTTATTATAGACCTGGGAGGATTTCTTGACTGGAAAAATACTGGAACAACGGATGTTCATAGCCATGAGTATGACTATGTCTTCAGTGTACATATATAGCTTTATTTAACAGTAAAAAATCAAGTTATTTAGTTATTTACAAGCCTGGAAGGAAAACTGGACTGGTAAATTATTAACACAACCGGTATATATGGCTCAAATGGTTTTAATGGAAAATGATTTTTAAGTAAGACATTTCGCCATGATCATGAGCGAGAATTTTTAACTCCAAATAGTTTGCAAATTAATTATTTATTCATTTACCTGTTGTTGGTTTAAACGTATCTGCGAGTTTATCTATTATCAAATTAATCAACTATGTTTACTATGGTTTTTTTTTAATTTAACCAATGTAATTAATTATATGGATAGATATACTGATAAAATGGTTAAAGGGGTTAAATCTTCTTATCAAGAATATTCAAACACATGCCTCACTTTTTAAATTATACAATTTTCAAAATATACAACGTTTGTGATAGACAGGAGATTTATCAGATATACAAGAAAGTTTTCCATTTATTTTCTATCTCGTATAGAGAGACATAATTATGTATATTTCGTACGCTCAGTTGTTGCAATAAACACAAGTGTCAAAAACACAATGTAAATGAGACGTTTACAAAAAAAATCAGAATTTTCGTCGTAAACCAACATTCCTCGCTATGTTTAAGTTATATGAAGCCACATCATCGTATGTAAGATTGTCTTTTAACACTCTCGACTTAAAACCCTTTACTCCGATATTTACTGACTTTAACAATCGTGTTAAAAACATCATATGATTTAGTATAACTTCAAGTAATTCTGACGTATATGTGGATGTTAATTAAGTCATGACGTTTTTACCACATATTAGTATAATTATTATTTCACGAACACAGCTGACAAACCGTCAGACGACACTATACGCTATACAACACTACAAAACCGCAGTCTTTTCCGTTTATCAACTTAAATACAACGGCCATGTTTGTTTTCAGTGAAAAATTGTAGCTCAACTTTTGATCGTTCTTGTGACCTAGTTTAAACCAAATCAATGATAACAACTGGACAAAAGGATGTAAAGTGAATCAATAAATCAAATTCTTACCCCTATGTTGCCGGACAAGCGGCTAAGAAACCAAGTAAAGAGAATTTCCACAATGTATTCAAATCCAATACACAGTTACTCCATCGCGATGTCGAGTCACGTGATATCAGATAATTTATGCACCGATTCACTCGGTTAGCGCATGAATATCTCTCTGCGCGATAGAAAAAGTAAACCTGTAACATAAGAGCTGTGAGGTAGTTATTTATTGAAATATGAACGCGTTTTTCGTGAAAATTCGAGGGTTGCATTTTACGGTTCGCGTCTTAAGCTTATAAATAATCTGTATGAATGAAAAGGTGTGTTTACCTTAAGGCACGTTTAACAATACGTTTTACAGGTAGATAAGGTGAGATAAAGACTTAACCGATGAATGAAGTATTTATTTTTTACACCATAGTGGATTTTTTATTTTAAACGACTAAACATTTAAGAAATATTGTTTTATAGGGTATATCGAAAATTTGAATTAAATTTCAATCGAAAAGGATTTTTGTTTTAAAAAATGCCGAACTTTAAAACGCTTTATATCTATAATATGTTTAAGTTTGTTCGATGTTTTAAATAGTTATCGAATCGAATTACGTGCTTAATTTTATTTATGTAGCGTTTGTATAGTCATGGTCCCTGGTATAGTACAATGCAAAAAAATATATCTAAAAATCGACATGGAATTAAAAGTTCAATTCAATAATGGCCTTACATATACACATAGAATATCTTTACAAGTAACTTCAAAATCTCGAAGTGTGTTCGTCTTATTACATTTTACTTACTGTACTGAGAATATATATTTTATATATGAACTTTCAACAAGAAAAAAAAACATCCACATTGAACATTGGTTTAGGTTTGATTGCAATCCTTTATTTCCTCGTAATTTGAAGAGCAAGGACATACTTGAATTTATACAATATCATGTGTAAAAGTTCAAAATTTGCGAAATCCCGAAATCCCTGATTTTTACAATTTCAGCAGCTTTTTACATAGGAAAAGAACATTTGATCAGTATCTAAAACTCCTGGCCCCAGTTTCATGAACAAACTTAAGTCCGAACTCAGTAACAGACTCAAATGTTTTTTGTCTCTTAATATCATGTAAATATAGTTTGAATGGCTGTTACCAGATTAATCATAATAATAAAAATAAATAAAATTTATCAACATACAATATAATGGGTTTTACTATAAACTTAAAGCCACAAACTCGGACAAGCAGTTCATTAATAGATTTAAATTGATACAATCAAATTAAACCTTATCAAACATGCTAGTCTGTTTCACTTATATGATATGGCTGTTTGATCACTATTTGGGTTTGTAATGAAACTGCATTTGTTGTAACATTGATTAAATAAGTAAAATTAATTATCAAAACATAAGATTGAGTTTTAGTTCAAAGTTGAGTATTTTCGTGAAACTGGGGCCTGAACTTTAGGATAAATCCGAAAAATGCGCATGCAGTTATACATATAAATACAAGAGCGTAATTTTATTTAGTATAGTATATCATTATTATATTTCATTCAACTGTCAGGGAAGCATACATTAACCCCACCTGATACCCAGTCTAGGAAATAAGTAGGTGTCCGGTTGCCCGGGACAACTAGTTTTTAGTTCAGGCAACCAAAACTTTATTTTGGGCAACCAAATATCTACAAACAAGATATTTATTGCTGGCTGCTAAAATGACCTGTTCGGGCAACCACTTTCATATCCTTATTTCGTAGACTGGATAACTTATGTTACATTTTACGAAGGCTTGTTTACTTGCATTCGAAACAATGATAACCATTCTTCATTAGATAAAATATCAATTAATATGAAAATTTATAAATTCTATATTTGTTGATAATATAATAAAATATATGTAATAAAAAAATCTTAATTTGAGACTGATCTAGTCTCAAATTAAGATTTTTTTTATTTTTCATCGGAACAATAGTTGAGGTGATGGAATTAGAAAAAGAAAACCATGCCGAAAATACTAGGGCTGTGGATCGTTGAGCAAGTGACGATCCAATCCGAACCACGATTCATGTGTAGCGATTCACGAATCGAATCACGAATCACTAGTTGATGGAGAAGCATTCAGGAATTCATTTAATAACAAAAATAAGTAAATAATTACAGAAGCTTTTACTAAATGGAAAACCATGTACTCCAAACATTTCTATTACCAGGCGTTTTATGGGCATTTTCAGTGACACCATTTTTTGTTTAAATGTGTATCAATCGAAATTTTGAATTATATTAAAATTTTCAATAGTTGTGCAGCTCGTTTTCAGTGGTAATTAAGCTGAAAATGTTCTTTCATTATTTCCAAAAATAGACCGCGATCCGTCGATTTCAGACGTGACGAATATTCATACTCGATTTTCTGGTCGGGATCGCGAATATCCGAGTACTCGGATACTCACAGCAGCCCTAGAAAATACCAGTACTGAACAAAACAGAACAGAACAAAACGTTATCTTCTCAAAGCATGAAACATGAGTTAAATGACTATATAATGAAATAAAACAGAATTTAAAAACATATTTATTGAGAGGTATTTAACAGAGAGAAGTGAGTGATGGACCGTTTACAAAAACTAGTAATCTGAAAGCTGAGTTTTTGCTGAGTCCTTTTCTGACAGATGAAATTTAGAAAAACGGATTATACATACTGCAATTATCTTACTATAATTTAACCACATTCATGTAACATAGTTTAAATCAGATGTTGATAAACTAATAAATGGTTATTTTGAAATTTGCCCAATGGCTGTCAGTTTCTTTTTTATGGGTAATTGTACTTTAAATTACATGTATAATGTTCTTTAAGTCCAGTTGTAATAATTTCATTTAAAAACCATAATACAGATACATGTATAATACAGTATAAACATACGAATTTATGTCAGGTAAAGGCAATATGTTTATTAATATTGAGTCTGAATATCATTTTCTCATTATGTTGTTCTTCATATATAACCATTTCAGAAAGAAGTATTTAAAAAAAATATCATGTCTATCTGTAATGAGATTCAATAATATGCTTTCGTCATCTAGTAAAAAGGTTATATTCAATATTTTAAATTTTATTCCATAAGCATTAAACTTAGAAGTGAGAAACTTTTATAATGTTGCTGTTTTGTTCTTTTTGACTTTTTGGCTTATAACTGGCAATGGAACTCTACTTAATTTACTGAATTTTGCGACGTTGGAAAATTTGATGTGCAGTTTGTCTACCTCTGGATAATCATACATTCCCAAATTTCACACCAGTAAAGCAATATAAGAGTTATTAGAGAATCGAAGAGTTTTAATTTAGTTTTTACATCTATTCTTATTCGCTCGAAAACCGACAATAGACTATTTTATGCCTTGAGTGCCTGAACATATTACTTTTTACAAACACTGTTATTCATTCTTATCGCCTGTAATATATGTTATTAAATAAGTGATTTGATATAAGCCCTGTTATTTATTCAAGGGCAGTCGTATTGGCCCGAGGCCGAAGGCCATGGGCTTATATGACTGTCCTGGGGAAAAATAACAGGGCCTATATCAAATCATCTATTTAATGACAGTTTTATTAAATAACTGCTGAAAGACATACGGACAATCACATTGAACTACATTTTTGTATTTGTTTACCTGCTGGCGTTCGTCGGCATTGCACCGTTTTTTTCTTCTACAAATTGTGAAGAAAAAAGACAGACTAAAAACGACCCATGCCAGGAACTTCACTATGTCAAAGATATGACTGCTATCGGTCTCTGCTGGAAGAATTGATTATAAATTGTGTGTAAACTCCATCAAAAAACAAAATGTCCATCAATTTATGCTATAATCGTCACTGATATTGGCACTGTTTTGTCAACCAATCAGAGCGCAGAAATTTGTTATTGGCCCTAGGGCCAATAAGTGTTATTGGCCCTATAACAGATTTCGGCCCGGCCGGTTTTCAGTTTTATTACACAGATTTTGCAATATTGTGCAGTAAATTTGCCACTTAACAGGACAGATAACACGTAGTTATTTAATAATATTTCTTAATATCTGCATTATACTTGTAATTTTGTTGTACACGTATTATGTCTATGTTTACCTGGACCGGACATGTTGTATATGCATTTATGGCCAAATGTATAATTTATAGACAGATTAAAATCAGGCCCGGATTTACCGGGGGGGGGCACAGGGGGCACGTGCCCCCCCCCCCCCCCACCTGGCCCCACAGATATTGACTCTCATACAAAGAAAAGGGCACAAAATCGGCACCATCAAAGCAATATCAACTCGACTTTTAGATTAATTTTAATATGCAATCATCCATCCGAGCTATTAAAAAAGATAATGATCTAAATTGATACATTCAAGCATCTCAGGGTACCGAGATCGGGCCTTATCAAGCGTTCAACTCATTGATCGTGCAAGTGTATGGTCCCTCTATACAGACACATAGATACCAATTGTTTATTGTCTATATTACACATACCTCAGCAGTATATTTAAGACCGTCACCAGTGAAATTACCATGGTAACTAGCTTACGAGGCCTTAATTTGGTTATTGTGCACTCTCTAATCTTATTTACTACTGGAAATCATCGGCGTTTTCATAGCAAGTTAGACAGAGAAAAGACGAGGACAGCTAGTCAAGTGCATTTTTTACGTCACTACTATGACACTCGAACTTAGTTAATTTCGAAAACATGCACGATCGTCTGATGATTTTTTATGGTATTAAAATTCCGAATAACTTTTAAAAAGTGACCGAGCCTAAACATAAATTAAGTATTTTTGGAGGACATCGGCGTTTTTCATATCAAGTAATAGACTGAGAAAAGCCGAGTGTAGTCGAATGAATGTTTGTCATTAAAATGAGTTAATTAAAAGTTAGTTAAAATCGGAAAAAAGCGAGCGTTTTATGTTGTTGTTTTTTTTTTAGAAAATGTAGGTAAATGAATTAAACTTTCAAGTAACTTTTCAAGAGTGACCTACCCTATGACAAGTTTTCTAACGAAAAAGTAGACAAAAATAATCAGTGGTTAAACATTTTTTTCATCCAATCATACATTAATAGGCTTGTGTTTCGTTAATTTTTAAATCGTTGCTTTTATTTTATATCATTTTACGTGTTTAAAATACTTGTATTCCTAATTATTTTTTCCAAAGGAATCGAAAAATGTGATTCTTCGAAGGATTTTCACGTTTTGGATCGTCCCAACAACCATTCTTGTAAATCCATTGAAACGTCCGAAAAACTCACAACAACGCTGAATTTCAACACAATTAACTAAGCCTCATATTTAAAAAAAAAACGTATCATAAACCGGCTTTTTTGGATGTTAAATCGGAGAATTTTCTCATTGCATTCGGTGATTTTATACAAGTTACCAAGTGTATTTTTTATAAATTCTCGGCATCTACATGATGAAATTGCTAATTTTTTTTTGTAAATCAGGATTTTATCCATTCTCGTTTCTTGAAAACTTCGGGGTACGAGAATGGGATTTAATAAGCCAACAAATTAAATCTAAACTAACAAAACGGGCACATGCATGAAGGATACCTCAATTATAGCCCTCAATATTTCATAGGTAGTGCCCAAAAGTGCTTAAAATGTAATGATAATTTACCAAATTTTAGCTTCATTTTATCCTTTGAAAGTGTGTTCAAAAGTGCTCAGATTTACACCTTTGACATGCAAAAATTAAAAATAATTCCACATCTTCGGGAGGGGATACCCCTCCCGTACCCACCCCAACCGTACTCCCCAATAAAGACTCCTCTGTATCAGGCCCTGTGATCTAACTCACATGAATGCATTTTCTTTATTTATGAATATTTATAAAAAGCTAATCAATCACATGAATCTAAAATTTTACGCATTGCATCACTTTTCTACAGAAAAAAATGATAATTAATCTAGTTTTAGCTTCATTCAATTTGTTTTAAAAGAGCATTTTAAAGTGCTCAGATTTGCACCTTTGACATGTGAAAAACTCAAAAATTTCTATACCGTCGGGATGGGGTACCCCTCCCGAACCCACCCCCTGTGCCCCCCCCCCACTTACGACCCTTCTGAATCCGGCCCTGGATTTTGTTATTAACAAACGTTAAGTAAGTAAAGTGCTATTCAACAAAAATGAATATTTTCTATAAGTCAGGGTCATTCAATACAATACATTGAAGATCTAATATAGAAAAAATAATTTAGGAAAACTTTTATATCTAAATCTAGATATTAAGGAATTAATACTAATGAGCAATATATATACTATTATATTGAAAATAAATAGTGTGCATGGACTTAAGTGTATTTACATTAAATTATAAATTACAATATTCAAGTAGAATGGTGTTTAAACTAGATACCATTCTGAGATAGGAAAAATATCACCATTTTTAAATTCTCCAATTTTTGTATGGAAATTATTTCGGTTTCGTGGCTTTTTGGAACACCTTAAAACCATGTTTGGAACTACGATAAACATAGTTTTTAAGTTTGTTTTATTAAATGACATATCTATAGATAAAAATCAATGTATAATATATGTAATCCCCCCCCCCCCTCTCCCCTAATGCAAGCAAACGTTCAGGCAAATTTTCCAGGCATTAATACATCAGAATTTACCCTCTTGAAAACATACCAATTTTTGTCAGAGAGGCATCTAATTATCAAGCCAAAATTCCTAAATGCATCCTTACTGCCAAATTAAGATATTACGGGATAATTAGTTTAATTCATCAATAAAAATTATGTAAATACACAATGACGTCATCTGAATCAACGCAAGTTGATATTTTTTTCATAATTTTAATGTCTTTTCGCATACTTTTCTAGAAATTAAAAAAAATCTCACTTTGATGTACATGTGTATTATTTTATAACATACGTTATGGCTAAAAATGTTTCATTTTGAAAGCATTGTGCAACTTCTTCTTATCTGCTTTTAAGTTTGGGTAAATTTCATTCAAATGAAATAAAATCACCGTCAGTTATCCGAATGCGTTTCACATTTGAAAGCCTCGATTAGTATACTTAGTAAAAAAATGCAAAATCCTTGCAACGCGGTTGTTCATGGGAGGACAAGTTCTGCTGAAATCAACTGTTATTTTGCAACTTCGAGCAGTAGTCCAGTGGCTGGACGCGCGCTTAAGGATCGAGAGGTCCTAGGTTCGAATCCCACTAGGGACACTGCTAATTTCCTTTAGCAAGAATTTTACATACGATTGCTTCACTCCATCCAGGTGTAATTGGATACCTGATGGGTTCATGTAATGTTTGCTGTGGCTGCAATCTGCGTCGTATGAGAACAGCTGATGTGTGACTCGATGATCTAGGAAGTTAGTGTCAAGAGTCGACTGAATAGTGATACAAAAACCTTGTTTAACTTTAACTTCGTTAGGTTTTACAAATCGTGTGTTTTGTGGTAAAAGGGAAACAACTCTCATTTATAGCTTTTACTGCCTTCTTAGCTAATAACCTCTTTAATACCTTTATGACAAAGTTATGTATTTACGGATTAGAGGCTTGTGTGATAAGTGTTTGCTTTGATTAACTTCATCTAAGATCGTCATTTCCTTGAGCAAGAAACTTTTTCCTACTTGCTCAGGAGGACAAGGAATCAAGAGCGATTAATTTTGTTGTAAGAACTTGAACCCGATTGAAATAACGAGTTACAAACTCTACATTTTCTGGTTAAAGGGAGATCACTCGCACTGACATATTCACTTTCAGTATCCAGGTGTTATCAACAGACGCGTCCTCTACATATAGATTGGAACAACAAAATGCCTTAGACTTCACCTAGATCTAAGCCAGCTAGTAACATTTTATACTTTTCTTATCTTTGAATTTTAATTGTTACACTTCATTTAGTTATTTTCGTAAATAAGCCACAACTCCCTAACCAGTTCTCGCTTTACTCATCTAAAAATATATTTTTCATGTAAAACATTCCTCCTACCACTGATTCTTAATCATGTAGGACAGTAGTCAGTCACTGACCAAAGTATGCATCTAGTAGTTGGTTAACAGCTAAATCTAGAGATTTAGCCTTTCCAGGAACAGTAAGTAGGTGAACTAACCACCGTGATATAGCCTATACAATGTGTTGCTACGGCGTTAAACCCAACAAACATTTAAAATCAATACGTGTCGCCCTTAACCAAGAATAGACCCTGAAACATTGAGTACGAAGTTCGGGGTTCTTGCTACTGGATTACGACTTTGACACTAATTTACGACTTAAGAGTCCTTGACACACAATCTATCTGAGAAAAAAACAACATCTTATGTTTGTACATTCTCGTTCCCAGAAGTTGTCAAGATAGTACATGCATCGAGATCCTAATAGTCTCTGTGTTCGAGAATACAGTAAAGGTACTCATTCACAGATTTCAACTTAAATATCAACTTTTTTTAAAACTATCAAAATTGTATGGACATATTTTTGGAAGCAGGAAAGTAGTGTTCTGATAATGATAATTTTAGTGCAAATTGACATTCAACTACAAATTGATGATGTTTCATATAATAAATATGTAACCCGTATGTGACGGTATAGACACTTTTAGTGCACTTTTGTGACTTGTAAATTTATAGCAACAAGGTCAGATTGCTTTAAAATAATAAGAATTATTTTTTGACACAATTACAGACACTAAATGATATTTTGGAAAAAAAACAAGATCTGCGAACTAGTACCTTTCATATAAATAATAAACAACTCAAATTATAATTCCACAACATTTTATTTGAGATCAAATATCAAATAAGAATCCTAACAACAAAATCAATAACAAAATGATATGTTAACAACGAAATAACAATATTATATACATAGCACAAAATCATCTTTAAGCACTCTGTTGCGATATGAAATGCCTGATTCTCAGACAATCTAAAGATTAAAGTTATTAACACATTCTTACAAGATATACACACACTATGCATGTACACTCAGTATATCTATGAATTTGAAAAGTTTCATTATAATATCAAAAATACCAAAAGTTCTAATTTTGTTTTGCTTCAGAAACTAAGATTTCTATTCAGTCTACTACGATGACGTCTATTACTCATCTGTTTTTCACCAGCCGTCCATGATTTAGACTTTATCCGGAAGTGACGTAAATCTTCGCCATGAGCTTCATGTAACATTGGTTTGTAGCTGATTGGAAAACACTGATCCTGAAATTATAAAATAAAAGAATACTTAGCGTATAATCGCAAAAATAAGTGTTTACTAAATGTACTGAAGAGTGATTGCAAAGAGCTTGAGATTACCGTTGTTTATAAGTAAACATGTTAAGCATTAAATTGATATTTCAATAGATGAAAAGAAGAAGATGCACAAAATTACATGGAAGAAGTTTAAAATTAAGACAAACAATAGATATACTGAATTTTATAATTCTAACAGCTTCATGTAATATTATTGCATGAATAACAAAAGAACCCTTCCTAGTGTCCCAACGAATCCTGTAATTTATGATTATCCCGAGTATTATTCATTAAACTAATAAGAACCTTATTACTCATTACATAATTATGTTTTATGGTAAATACTCAAATAGTTTTCAATAGAGATTTAAATATTTCTATTTACCTGATATGTTTGGTAAAACTCTTTATATCCACCATGTAAAAGATATACTTCAGGATAATTTAAACTGGGATATTCATACTTGTTCATATTACGATCTTCACTTCGTAGGAAACGATACATTTTTGGACCTCGTTCTGATGAAAATTCACAATGGAAGATAAGTATATGACGTCTCTCTGACGTCACTGGTTTCTTTAGTAGACTATGTACGTCATCTTTAGTATACATGTTTACAGCATCTTTTATATGTCCACCTTCATATTCATAAGGATATCTACAATCAACAATGGTTACTTTGTCAATTTCTTTATCATATTTTCCATTTATAACATCCATCAATGTTTCTGACGTAATAGATTTGAGATCACTATGTTTACCAGGAATTGTGGGTAAAATATAGTCACGTGATCCATCAGCAATCAAGTCACGTGATTCTAATCTTTCAACAGCTTCAATGATATCCTGAAAATACAAGAAAACGAAATATTGAAACAAATGTGAACGCAAATATAAAACACAATGTTACAATTTATTTACAATCTTTTTATTTTTGATGTTTGTTTGGGCTTTAAACCAAATCATAGCGGCTCGTTCAGAGTCATTTAAGTCGTTCAATTTTCCATCATTGACTTGTAAAAAAATATGAACTGTCTTAACCATTCTAACGAAAATAACATAAACTGAAATGATAATTAAATATCTCAAAAATGGTACCAAACCTATAAAAGAAACAATAGATTCTAGTTACCTGATTTTGTTCTGTTGTGACGTCATCATTCTGAGTTGTTGTTGTAGTTTGTCTTATTTTCTTGGTACATGGAGATTTCTCAAATAAATCATCATCACTAAGACGCTTCCCCGAAAACAAACTTCTACGAGCGTCTAGTGACTTTCCACAATTTCTTGGTTTCCATGACAACTCAATCTGTGAACAAATAGAAAAATGATAATAACAACTACATATGACGTACGTTTTACTAGTATTTTTTAAATTTATTTACTGAAAATAAACATATTCTGTAACAGCTACAAAATATAAAAGACGCGCCTAGGATATAAGTATTTTTCATAAATAATTTTGAATAGCAAATGACAAGCCATTCCTTTATTTATTATCTGTGATAACCATAGACATTTAGCATTAACTTTACTAAATAATAATATCAAGTATACTTTTAAAATACTGAAGCATTGATGTATATTTAATATGAAATGATAAGTAAAGTCATTTCTGTACTCTAAAGTTTTTGAGCAATTTGAGCAAACAAAATAGTAATACTTACAGATAATGGTGTGAGAAGATCAATTCCTGAATCATTGTAATTATCTCCCTTGGATTCTGGTGTAATAATAGAAGCTATCTCAATATCACTGGTTACCTTGGTAACAGGAGAATCTCCAAATAATTGTAATCTGAAAAAAAAATATAGAAATTTTATTATTTTTCTTTCTATACAATATTATTTTTATAACATTTAAAATAACGATTAAATTAACATCAAAGGTGCGATGAATCATTTGTAATTATCAATTTAAATTGAGCGAATATTAAATAATATTTTTTTTTATTCCTATGTTAAGTCAATAACTTGTGACAGTGAAATATTTTTGTTATACATTATTTTATTAAAGAACAGAAAATAACTTTATTACAGGGCATTAGCAAAGCTCATTGCCCATTTAAAAAGACACATTTCTTATTGTATTTACAAGTACAGAAAAAATCTTTAAAAAATATAAGATGGTTTAAGTTCTTACCTGATAGACATTGTTGCTGAGTTATTTATCCTTAGATATAACGATGTAATATTGTTATGTATTTGTTCTATGAGAGAAGATATAGGAATAATGATCCTTAGAAATTTGTTCAACATTTATATAGTATGTTCTTACTCCAAATTAAAAGTTTTAATTATATGAGACAATAATTGTTTCCCGTTTAGCTTTGAGACAACTTTGTCATCTAGAGTTAATTAAGTTTAATAATTAAGTCGAGGATATTCATTCTTATTTAAGCTTTGGGTACGCTAGACGTAATTATAATTATTCTATAATTTAATTTGTCAATTTGTTTGTTAAAGGCGGTAACGAAGATTACCTTTTCATGGTTGTAATATCCGTAACCATTTCATATTGTACCGTATCGATAATATTGTTTGATATAATTTTAATCTTCACTGATCATTGTTTGATTATTTCTAAGATAAATGTTTTGACACAAACGGAAAGTTTGTTAAACAAAATTTTTAAGTCATTTTATCTTGTCATCAACATAACTGATAACTTTGATTTTTTAAAATTGATATTTTTAAAACACTTTTTTCTTTAAAATAATCAATGGGATAAAAATCCGGAAATTTCACGTAAAAAGAAAACATATTTATGTTTACTTAAGATTTTGATCAGAACATAATGTTTTATGTTTTTATACATATATCAGGCTTTGAAGTTCAGTGATAATTTTCCACATTGAAACATGTATATTCAGTCATTTTTAGTTGTTCGCTTGTCGAACAACTATATACGCCAATTTGAGAAATCGGTATAGCAACCTTACTACGGATTCTACTTTTTTTTAGGTACACGACGGGGCTCAACTCTTCAAACCTGTGATATACAGAGTTTTCATTAATTGTTCGAAGAACAACTATATACGCCAATTTTGAGAAATCAGTATAGCAAGCTTACTACAAAATCTACTTTTTGAGGTACATGAAGGAACTCAAATCTTCAAGCATGTGTATGACTGAGAAAGGTTTTAGTAATTAAATTGTAATAATCACATTTAACCAAACACTGAAAATATATACGACAGTGAAGATTCCCTGTGGTTAACCCCAATTTGAAAGGGCGTGACGCATTAATCTCTCATTCTATACGTAGATGATAGAACATATCTTGGCTCAGACGCTTAACTCATATCGCACAACAACAACGCGCAGCAAGTAGTGCGGAGTATACATGAATATAAAACCGTTGTATGTTTTTTTTCTTTTTTAAAAGATAAAATCATGATAATTAAATTGTAAAAAATGCTGGCTTATAACTACAGGAATACTTTTCCATATATGTAAGTGTATATTAGTAACATATACAATTATTTTGTATGAACATTCAATTGTATTTCCCTGTACTCCTCTATGGTTATTATACCTGTGCAATTATAGGAGTATGCATTGTAATAAATTTCTAAATTAGATTTACCTGAACATTGGGATATCGGTATTTTTGATAATCGAATTAAAATTGGATTTTCATGTATAGTTTACAAGTACAAATGGCACCATTTTGAAGATACATTTCATACAACGAAAGCTCTGCAGTCTATGTTTCAAGAAACGAAATCTTATTCTACACATTTTGTCACATTTTTGAGCACATTAAGTGACCGAAGCACAACATGTTTTCTCTGTCAAACAACTCCAGTGCCATTAGCACTTGATTTAATACTGGATCGAAAGCTCATTTTTGTACAAAACTGTCTCTTTTTAATTTTAAAGGGGGTGGGGGGGGGGTCGCAATTTTTTAAGAAAATGCTCCACGTCAAAAAACGGCCTGATTCGTTAAATACCGTTTTCCCCTTAATTACACTTCAAAACATGAATATCGATAAAAATATTATTGATAATTGGCTCTTGAATAAAGCTCTTTTGGAATCAGGTCGTTTTTTCAAATTATATTCTCAACTTGCTTCGTCTTGCCTAGAACTGACATTCACAGAAGTTCGATAACTCTGAAGGACAAAAGTCATTTTTCTCTTACAGTTAACTCCCTTGTTTCAATAAAATTGTAAATTTACTGTTGGTGATAATGACAAAATGTACTACAAAAACTGTGCATCATTTTTTTTTGTAATCAAAAATAACGGTTGCTTTCTATCACTACCTTCGATTAACAGGCGAGGCTTTTTATGATAAAGGTACGATGGTTACTGCTTTGAATTACTCTGCAAGTACATGTATTACACTTAACGAATGCTTGCAGTTCACGTTACTGTCTCGCATAACTACAGTAACCACTTGCAGATAGAGTGCTGATTCGAACCTAGTGCTGACCATGGTGATATATTTGAATATGCATTAGGAGTTGTTTACGGGCGATCATTATCGTACATAGACGTAGATCGAGAATCTTGATATTATCTGGGTACGAGAATGACAAAATGATAGGAGACTTGTGTTGATAAAAGGTGGTTAGGTGGACTGTTTGAATTTAATGACTCAGGGTGTTAAAAGGGAAAGTAAAACGACAATGAAATAATATTATAATGAACAAATAGTTCGATGGAGTTTTCATAAAAATAACTGCTCCCCGACGGGGAATCGAACCCCGGTCTCCCGCGTGACAGGCGGGGATACTTACCACTATACTATCGAGTAGATATGAGTTACTGCTATTTTATATCATTATTAGAGCACTTTAGTTTGACAAATCTTTAAATCTTATTCATCTGTTTGTGGCGTAGACAATTAGAGGCGTGCGAAATAAAGGTCATTTTTGGGATCACTAAATCTCACTATACTCCACTAATATACATATTTTTCTGTATTTGAGTATAGAAGTATTGTGGTAAATATTGAAATCAGCGGGGTAAATGTATGCGCCACGACAATTAAATGATATATATATGTTTGTCTTTAGACGTTAGTGATAAATTATTGTCACTGATCTATGTATAATTGTCTATTTATATCGTATATGAACCGGAATGAATGAACTATGCCTTCTTTGTATTACTAGATTTGTTATAATTTTAAGCAAACGCCTGGCAGCGATTGTATCCCTTTATTTAATAACTGAAAACTAGTTAAAGTAGCAACGCGTAACGTAACCGTTGTGAGAAAAGTTTGATAAAAATGTACTAAACACGAAGTATGGTAATGATTAAAAACACAGAAGAGTTGAATGAACCTGATTTTTTCTGGTTATGAGGGGCGCTACTCCCTCTACAAATCCCAGCGACAAAGGGGGCATGTTTCCCTTTTGGACCCCCTGAGACACCTGTAGATGGAAGAGGCGTGCGAAAAAAAGGTCATTTTTGGGACGATTTTACTAAAGTGAAATTCACTAAATCAATTTATGAATACATGTACCAATTTTAAGGCCTGCGGCGGCCTTTTTTAAGGGGGATCCAGACACTTAAAACTGCGGGATTTACCAGTTAAAGGCTAATCTGTGCTATTATGAATGCAACAAAAATGACAAAAAAGCACCAGAATGCTCGGTTTTAGATCTTAATTTTCAAAATTTCGGGTGAGGGTCCGTAACCTCACCAACTGGAGGGGACACCCTCCCGTACCCACGCCAAGTCGGATCTACCAGCCACCCCCCAGACAGTCCTATTCTGTAACCGCCCCTGACTAGGTGATGAGACTATGGGGTGTTTTATAGATGGTATACACGTATTAAATTATTTTTCTCCACACATTTTTTTACAAAGTTCTATTTGAACCTTAAAATTATTGTAATCTACATCAATTATTAAGTAATTATTCAGTTGCCTGTACTCATGTCATAATAATGTTTCATTGGATTATGGATGATAAACATGTACATTCATTTCCTAAGTTGCAAATAAAATATGCATTGTGAAATATATTTTTCCATATATATGCGATCATTTATAACCACAAAACTGGTTTGTTTGATTGCTGCACATATAGTAACCCCGCTGCTTTAAATACTCGATATATGTATGATAATCCTTGAAAATAATTATATTATGTTTTACTTTAATTTTGTATCAATAGTGAGTACAAAATGAGGTATTCAAACCATGATTAATGTATGCACCTCAAAAAACAAACAATAGTCGTTAGTTTATGCCATAACGCACTTTTTCGATTGCTAGTAATTTGTCCTTAACCTGTTGAAAGAGAAGACAAAAATAATTTATTTTATCAAATTTATTTTATCTTTCGATCAATAACATGTACATAACTTTAAAAATATAATCAACAATAAACTTAACAAATTCAAACAGTAGCACACGTTTTAGTATCAGCACTTATTGAATAGATAATCTATCATGTATTCAGAAACTAAGATTTCTATTCTGTCTACTACGATGACGTCTATTACTCATCTGTTTTTCACCAGCCGTCCATGATTTAGACTTTACCCGGAAGTGACGTAAATCTTCGCCATGAGCTTCATGTAACATTGGTTTGTAGCTGATTGGAAAACATTGATCCTGAAATTATAAAATAAAATAATATTTAGTTAAACATATATATCGAAATGTGCAGAATTACATAAAGTGAGCTCGACTCGTGACATTAAGTAAGTTTCGTCTGTCGCTGATCACGATGGGTAGCCGAAATCGTCTGGTTATTACAAGGATCATGATTTGTTCAGAGTAATTTTATTATACATGCAATGTCTATCATATACAAATGTATATTAATGATTAAATTATAAATTGAACTATGATTTCAAATTAATTTAATCATTTATCAACAATTGAACAAAAATGCATAAGTATATATAACGAAACAAATAGTCTACTCATGAGATATATTTCGGAGAATTCGTTATTGAACAATATGTGATGCAAATTTATCTAATAACTTAAGAATAAAAAACGTTCTTATGAAGAAATGTTTCAATTTACCTGATATGTTTGGTAAAACTCTTTATATCCACCATGCAGAAGATATACTTCAGGATAATTTAAACTTGGATATTCATATTTGTTCATATTACGATCTTCACTTCGTAGAAAACGATACATTTTTGGAGCTCGTTCTGATGAAAATTCACAATGGAAGATAAGTATATGACGTCTCTCTGATGTCACTGGTTTCTGTAGTAGACTATGTACGTCATCTTTAGTATACATGTTTACAGCATCTTTTATATGTCCACCTTCATATTCATAAGGATATCTACAATCAACAATGGTGACTTTGTCAATTTCTTTGTCATATTTTCCATTTATAACATCCATCAATGTTTCTGACGTAATGGATTTGAGATCACTATGTTTACCAGGAATTGTGGGTAAAATATAGTCACGTGATCCATCAGCGATCAAGTCACGTGATTCTAATCTTTCAACAGCTTCAATGATATCCTGAAAATACAAGAAAACGAAATATTGAAACAAATGTGAACGCAAATATAAAACACAATGTTACAATTTATTGTATCTTTTTATTTTTGATGTTTGTTTGGGCTATAAACCAAACCATAGCGGCTCGTTCAGAGTCATTTAAGTCGTTCAATTTTCCATCATTGACTTGTAAAAAAATATGAACTGTCTTAACCATTCTAACGAAAATAACTTAAACTGAAACGATAATTAAATATCTCAAAAATGGTACCAAACCTATAAAAGAAACAATAGATTCTAGTTACCTGATTTTGTTCTGTTGTGACGTCATCATTCTGAGTTGTTGTTGTAGTTTGTCTTATTTTCTTGGTACATGGAGATTCCTCAAATAAATCATCATCAAGAAGACGCTTCCCCGAAAACAAACTTCTACGAGCGTCTAGTGACTTTCTACAATTTCTTGGTTTCCATGACAACTCATTCTGTGAACAAATAGAAAAATAATAATAACAACTACATATGACGTAAGTTTTACTTGTATCTTTTAAATTTATTTACTGAAAATAAACATTTTCTGTAAAAGCTACAAAATAAAAAAGACGCGCCTAGGATATAAGTATTTTCATAAATAATTTTGAATAGCAAATGACAAGCCGTTCCTTTATTTATTGTCTGTGGTAACCATAGACATTTAGCATTAACTTAACTGAATAATAATAGCAAGTAGACTTTTAAAATACTGAAGTATTGATGTATACATTGTATTTAATATGAAATGATAAGTGAATAAGTATAAGTCATTTCTGAACTCTAAAGTTGAGAATTTGAGCAAAAAAACAGTAATACTTACAGATAATGGTGTGAGAAGATCAATTCCTGAATCATTGTAATTATCTCCCTTGGATTCTGGTGTAATAATAGAAGCTATCTCAATATCATTGGTTACCTTGGTAACAGGAGAATCTCCAAATAATTGTAATCTGAAAAAAATATGGAAAGTTTATTATTTTTCTTATTATACAAAATAATATGTAAATAAATAATAAATATTTTTTATAACATTTAAAATAACGATTAAATTAACATCAAATGAGCGATGAATCATTAGTCATTATCAATTCAAAGAACGAATATTAATTATATATTTTTTCTTTATTTCTATGTTAAGTCAATAACTGAATCATGTGACAGTGAAGTAATTTGTTATACTCGATTAATTTATTAAAGAACAGAAACTAACAGATCATTTATAACAGGGCTTGAGCAAAGCTCATTGCCCATTTAAAAAGACAAATTTCGTATTGTATTTACAAGTACAGAAAAATAAATTAAAAAAAATATAAAATGGATTAATTTCTTACCTGATAGACATTGTTGCTGCGTTATTTATCCTTAGATATAACGATGAAATATTGTTATGTATTTGTTCTATGAGAGAAGATAATGTAGGAATAATGATTCCTAGTAATTTGTTCAACATTTATATAGTATGTTCTTACTCCAAATTAAAAGTTTTAATTATACGAGACAATAATTGTTTCCCGTTTTGCTTTGAGACAACGTTGTCATCTAGAGTTAATTAAGTCTAATAATCAAGTAAAGGATATTCATTCTTATTTAAGCTTTGGGTACGCTAGACGTAATTATTATTATTCTATAATTTAATTTGTCAATTTGTTTGTTAAAGGCGGTAACGAAGATTACCTTTTCATGGTTGTAATATCCGTAACCATTTCATATTGTACCTTATCGATAATATTGTTTGATGTAATTTTAATCTTCACCGATCATTGTTTGATTATTTCTAAGATAAATGTTTTGACACAAACGGAAAGTTTGTTAAACAAAATTTTCAAGTCATTTTATTTTGTCATCAACGTAACTGATAACTTTGATTTTTTAAATTGATATTCTTAAAACATTTTTTTCTTTAAAATAATCAATGGGATAAAAAATCCGGAAATTTCACGTACACGTAAAAAGAAAACATATTTATGTTTACTTATGATTTTGATCAGAACATAAAGTTTTATGTTTTTATACATATATCAGGATTTGAAGTTCAGGGACAATTTTCCACTTTGAAACGTGTATATTCTGTCATTTTTTTTTTAATACGGGATCGAAAGCTCATTTTTGTACAAAAACTGTCTCTGTTTAATTTCAAAGGGGGTGGGGGTCGCAATATTTTAAGAAAATGCTCCACGTCAAAAACGGCCTGATTCGTTAAATACCGTTTTCCCCTTTATAACATTCCAAAACATGAATGTCGATAAAAAATATTATTGATAATTGGCTCTCGAATAAAGCTCTTTTGGAATCGGGTCCTTTTTTCAAATTATATTCTCAACTTCCTTCGTCTCGCCTAGAATTGGCATTCACAGAAGTTCGATAACTCTGAAGGACAAAAGTCATTTTTCTCTTACAGTTAACTCCCTTGTTTCAATAAAATTGTAAATTTACTGTTGGTGATAATGACAAAATGTACTACAAAAACTGTGCATCATTTTTTTTGTAATCAAAAATAACGGTTGCTTTCTATCACTACCTTCGATTAACAGACGAGACTTTTTATAATAAACGTACGATGCTTACTGCATTGAATTACTCTGCAAGTACATGTATTACACTTAACGAATACTTGCAGTGCACGTAACTGTCTCGCATAACTACAGTAACCACTTGCAGATAGAGTGCTGATTCGAACCTAGTGCTGACCATGGTGATATATTTGAATATGCATTAGGAGTTGTTTACGGGCGATCATTATCGTACATAGACGTAGATCGAGAATCTTGATATTATCTGGGTACGAGAATGACAAAATGATAGGAGACTTGTGTCGATAAAAGGTGGTTAGGTGGACTGTTTGAATTAAATGACTCAGGCTGTTCAAAAGAACGTAAAACGACAATGAAATAATATTATAATGAACAAATAGTTCGATGGAGTTTTCATAAAAATAACTGCTCCCCGACGGGGAATCGAACCCCGGTCTCCCGCGTGACAGGCGGGGATACTTACCACTATACTATCGAGGAGATATGAAACCTTGATATGTAATATAATAACTGGAGCACTAGAAGTTGGCTTGACACTCGTAAGCTGTTATTGGTAAATTTTTATTCTTCTGTCAGTGGCGAATACATTTACACTGCTGTTTAAATCTTTTTATTGATAATGAGTATAGAAAAACTGTGGTGGACATTAAAATCAGCGTGATAAATGTATGCGCTTCTGACAGCTGAATAACATATATGTATTTGTTTATAGAGGTTGATAAAATATTGTGACCGGGTCTATGTATATTTGTAAATGTCTGTTTTCTGTTGTAAATTATTCGTGCCTTCTTTCTATCATTAGTGGCACTGTCTTCTTCCAAATTACGTAGAGAGAAGCTGTCGATTGCTTTGCTTGTTGATGAGTTGTTGCGTGTAGTAAGCACATATATATGTGGTCAGGAAAGCTAGTTAGTTTGTCGGCAGGCAGACATACCAAACCAAATAAAATTTGTTGATAAATAACATAACATAACATAACATATTCTTTATTTGGCATCAAATATACTATTTATAGCCAATACAAAAGTAATATTACAAATACATGGTAAATGACAAAAATGATAAAAAAGCAAACTCCCGCAGGGGCTATTTTTTATCTTCTAACTAAACAACTACTTTAATTTTAAGTATCAACACAACTAATTAAAAACAAAAAACAAAAACACAGAAAACTAGTTATACAATTAGGGACTTTGGTCAGATATCTTTCCCTGATAACATCTGAAGCAATCCTATTAGTATGTAGGTCCTTACAGTTGGAATCCTCGGATTTTATCATTAAATTCCTATGTAAGGATAACAAAACATTTCATCTAATATCTTTCCTATTAACAAAGATATTAACAGATGTGATGCAATTTAGAAAGTTCTTTACCTTAAAAATTTTAGCTTGAATATCAAACAAATTAAATGATTTATAAAAAAGATTAATTTTGGCAAATTGACATTGAAAAGTAAGGGTAAAATCCGAGTAATCCAACTAATTGGACCTTCCTATTTGAAGAGTATACAAGGGGAAATAACTGACTAAAGTTCCTTATTAAAGAAGTTGTATTAATCTATTCATTATTATCGAGAATCAGCACTTTATGAGTTCAGTGATCTACAGATTATCATGAGATGTCATTGTACTATTATATTTTTCTCCGTTCATATTAGTGCAAGTGCGCAATTTTTCTTGACCCTGAAATATAACGAAAACGCAGATTTTACAGATTGCAAATAACACCTTTAAAAACAAATAAATCGATAAAGATGATGACAATGGTGATAACAACAACGATGATGATGATTATGTTTCTATAAATACAGAATAGTTCTTTACTAAGTTTATATGACTATGTTTGTTCAAAAATAAAAACTAACTTATATGTAGTAGATGTTTTATACGGCACCTTATATTGTTTTGACTTTGCTTTTATGACAATGTTGTAGAGTCTCGACTCAGAAGGCCTTGAGTTCTATATCAGCTCGGACCATAGATTTTATAGGTCTGTGAAGTTAGCTATCTATTGTCTATTCTCTGTTCAAAAGTTTATTCGCACAATATACAGCTATGTATTGAGAAATCTATTCAATCAGAAGTCTATTCGCAATTACAGTATACATAGATATAGGTAAGTTCAAATATCTGTACCAAAATCTATTCACAAACTGCCGAAAAGACAGCTGTCTATTCGGAAGTCTATTCAGAAGTCTATTCGAAAAAAGTCAGTAATGCAATCAAACAGATTTAAAAGCATGTTCGTTGAATACGTAAAGAGACCATTCAAACGTCTTTTCAGAAGTCTATTCGCAAAATCATGTTTATGCATTCATAATGTGTCAGAAGTTTATTATAGAGTTTCGAATACACAGCTGTCCATACAAAAGTCTATTTAGAAGTCTATTCGCAAAATCATTTAATATGCATTAAGAATGTGTCTGAAGTCTATTATAAAGTTGCGAATAGACAGATGTCCATTCAAATGTCTAATCAGAAGTCTATTCGCAGTATCATGTATATGCATTCAGAATGAGTCAGAAGTCTTTTATAGAGTTTCGAATAGACAGCTGTCTATTCAAAAGTCTATTCAGAAGTCTATTCGCAAAATCATATTTATGCATTTGAATGTGTCTAAAGTCTATTATAAAGTTTCAAATAGACAGCTGTCCATTCAAATGTCTATTCAGAAGTCTATCCGCAAAACCATTTATATGTATTTAGAATGCGCCAAAGTCTATTTAAACAGTAGCGAATAAACAGCAATTCTTACAAATGTCTTTTCAAAACTCTATTCGCAAAATCATATATATGCATTCGGAATGTGTCAGAAGTCTGTCATAGAGTTTCAAATGGACTACTGTCAATTCAAATGTCTATTTAGAATTCTATTCGCAAAATCATATATATGCATTTGAAATGTGTCAGAAGTCTATTACAAAGTTTCGAATAGACTGCTATCCATTCAAATGTCTATTCAGTACTCTATTCGCAAAATCATATATATGCATTAAGAATGTGTCTGAAGTCTATTATAAAGTTGCGAATAGACAGCTGTCCATTCAAATGTCTATTCGGAAGTCTACTCGCAAAATCATGTAATTTGCGTTCAGAATGAGTCGGAAGTCTATTATAAAGTAGAAAATACACAGCAGTCCATTCATATGTCTATTCAGAAGTCTATTCGCAAAATCATATATATGCATTAAGAATGTGTCTGAAGTCTATTAAAAAGTTGCGAATAGACAGATGTCCATTCAAATGTCTATACAGAAGTCTATTCGCAAAATCATGTATATGCATTCAGAGTGAGTCAGAAGTCTTTTATAGAGTTTCGAATAGACAGCTGTCTATTCAAAAGTCTATTCAGAAGTCTATTCGCAAAATCATATATATGCATTTTGAATGTGTCTAAAGTCTATTATAAAGTTGCGAATAGACAGCTGTCCATTCAAATGTCTATTCGGAAGTCTATTCAGAAGACTATTCGAAAAAAATTCAGTAATGCAATCAAACAGATTTAAAAGTCTTTTCGTGGAATACGTAAAGAGACAATTCAAAAGCCTTTTCAGAAGTCTATTCGGAAAATCATGTTTATGCTTTCATAATGTGTCAGAAGTTTATTATAGAGTTTCGAATACACAGCTGTCCATACAAAAGTCTATTCAGAAACCAATAAATAAATATATACAGGAATATCTTTTATTTATGCTGTTACATCACAATAATTATACTATAGTCGTATATAAACATTATATTTCATTTTAAATATAAAGACATAATATTCATTGGACAATGAATTGTATTGAAAATTAAATTATAAATCAAGCTAGTTTAGTATTTAGCTAAAATAGTAAGCCATTTCTTCAGTCTTGATGTATTGTCAAGCCGCATATCCACAGTTGCACTGATTGTAATGGAAATATTCAATAACTTGACGTTTTCCACTTGAAAAGCATATTCATATACAGATATTGCTGGCAATGTCGACGAAAAATCATAACTGCGAAGCAAATAATTTCGATACGAAAATATCTCCGATGTTGAGAAAAATAATCTTAATTAAATCGTGCATAAACATTAAATTATCTTATGAATATCATTTGAAATGAATTTTGAAAATTCTTAACAAAGTTATAGACTACCCGAAGTATGTTTGCTTATAAATAAAGTAGATTTACATAGATTAAATTTCTATATCGAAGTTGGATCAATGGATGAATAGGGGCTTTATGTAACCCCTTAGCATCACGTGTCTGACTCGAATAAATTATACATATTGAATAGGTTTATAGTAACACTTCATTGGACTTAACCAATACACAATTTTATTAGTTACTATTGAAATATATATATATCTACAGAAAATTAATTAAATCAGGCAGTGCGGCTTAGTCTTAACATAGGGTTCCAGTTCATTGGATGTTTGAACTTATATTTCTATAAGTCAGTGCATATATATTTATACATATTAATAAATTATCAAATATTGAGCTGTTTTCAAAATCAAAGATAAATATAAATCAATTTATATATACTCTACTCTATATATTGGAGTGTTTGCAAATAACGTGCCTTATTAATATTTATATCATTTTAAGTGTATTCCAGACCAAGGATTTAAATAACATTCATGTCTGTGTTTATAATTTTGTTTACAATTATTATTATATTGTTGGTAACTTGACAACATGATGTTTATGCACGTCTGTCCGGTTCGTATATAAACAAATGCTTGGCAAAATTGAACATATAGATGTGTGATTTAGTAGGCAACGGAATGATATTTTGCGGTAGAAGTATTGCAGAAAGTTATTATTTTAT
This sequence comes from Mactra quadrangularis, assembly GCA_025267735.1. Classification (NCBI taxonomy): domain Eukaryota; kingdom Metazoa; phylum Mollusca; class Bivalvia; order Venerida; family Mactridae; genus Mactra; species Mactra quadrangularis. The sequence goes on along the minus strand of CM046306.1, from coordinate 24,123,390 downwards.
CATTCTTAATGCGACTTATATAATAGTAAATTATCCTTTTAAAAGACTACAATTACCGCTTTGAATGAATTAATAAACTAAGTCCTCTGATTTGTTTTTGTATGACCATGATCACTAGTCTCATACAGGTATTTGAAAACATGGTAACAAATATACACTGTCATCCAGAATAACACTTACACTAGTAAAACAGCCGGTTTCTTATAAATTTAGTTTAGTTTTTTACATCAGAGTTTAAAAAAAAGTTTTCAAAAAAGTTCAGATGTATTTATGCATTCCAGATAATTACAATATATGCAACATTTTAAAGGGGAGTATTGTTCGTTTTTTCTCAACTGTCAAACCATGAATAATTTCACGGTGAATGTGTTTGTTAAAATTATTGTCGTAATACACCCATGAGTTTCTGAAAGTGTGTATTATGATTGAGTAAAGTTTCTTATGTCGTAGGATAAGTTTTAGTAAAGATATTTTTAATAAAAATTATTCCGCCAGTACAAAAACAATGCATTCAGTCACCGTGAAATTATTCAAGCTTTGACAGTTGAGAAAAAACAGACAATATGAGTATTTTAATTACATGTATAATTGTTGTGAATGTATTTGTGTCCAAAGACATGTTTTATTTCATTACATGTAGTACATGTAGTATTGTAAAAATGTAAGAGCAAAGTACATAATTTGCAAATCTGTAAAATGTAATAATGGACGAAAAACTACCATAATATCATATACTATTATATACATGTACTTTATTGGTCTCACTTCTCATGACTGTTACTATATACATGAATGTTGTAAAGGAAACAACCTTTGTTGAATATATATATATTTACACATCCGTGAAAATTACTTGTTCCGGTCAATTGACCGTTATACTGACCGCTATACGACGCAAATTAGTCCGAGACTAGTGACCGCTGACCGCGTTGAAGAGGGTCACGCTGTATAAAGGGTCAAATTAGAACAAAACAGTTCGGGAGGACCCTGAACTGACCGTAATGGACAGGGTCACGCTATATAGAGGTGACCGTTAATACAGGTTCCACTGTATATGCATTCAGAATGAGTCAGAAGTCTTTTATAGAGTTTCGAATAGACAGATTTCCATTCAAATGTCTATTCAGAAGTCTATTCGCAAAATCATATATATGCATTTAGAATGTGTCTAAAGTCTATTATAAAGTTGCGAACAGACAGCTTTCTTTTCAAATGTCTATTCAAAAGTCTATTCGCAAAATCAAGTTTATGCATTTAGAATGTGTCAGAGGTATAGTCTAGGATTGCGAATAGATGGCTGTCTTTTCAAATGTCTATTCAGAAGTCTATTCGCAAAATCAAGTAAATGCATGTAGATTGTTACAGAGGTATATTCTTGGATTGCGAATAGACAGCTATCCATTCATATGCTAATTCAGAAGTCATTCAGAATGTAGCTGAAGTCTTTTTATGAAGTTTTTATAAAGTGTTAAATAGACATGTTCAAATTATTTATCAGAAGTCTATTTGCATAATCATTCATATGCATTTTTAATGTGTCAGAATTATTTTCTGGGTTTGTGAATAGAATGCTTTTTTGAAGCAGGTCTACAATTTTTTTTATTGAAAGCAAGAATTCTATTTTTCTCCTGGTAGTAAGTCTTCTCTCGGTAGCTGAACTACTTCTTCTTTTAAAATCAGGTCTCACGGACTTTTAAAAACACCTACTGGCATGAGATTAATTCTTCTAATTGATTTTTGTCTACCTTTTTCATTTCGGTTACAAGATGAATACATTATATATACTACAAGCACGAACCTGTGAGAAAACACCAAGATTGACGTCACGCTGTTGCACCGACAAAAGAACTTAACAAAATGGCGTAAAATTGTGTTTCTTATAAAACAAAAATAATCATTTTGACAGGCTTAATCACTTAAATGTAAATTGGTGACAAAATAGTTTCTTTTGGCGCTTATTTTTTGTGTGGATAATAACAATTTGTTTACGATTTAATATGAAATTCAAAGGTTTCTACCCTACAAACTTCGAAATATTAGCATGTCTCAAGCAATGGCGCGTCCTCGAATAAAACCAGCACTGGTTACCGAATTTGCATTTGAACTTGTGTAATCTACGGTACTAGTAATCTTGTTTGAACCAGATTTTACCGGCTCGATTTGGTTTACAGAATCTGCAAAATAACAACGATATAATATGGCAAATTCGACCTTTACCTAAAATTGCGGAAATATTCGGGAGATTCATCTTTGTTTACGAGAGTTAAAAAACTCACTTAATTCAGGCAAAACCACGCAAATTTAAGTAGACTTAGCAGGTCTATCACAATTACATCTGACACATTCTAAATGCATAAACATAATTTTGCGAATAGACTTCTGAAAAGACATTTCAATGGGCAGCTGTCTATTCGCTACTCTATAATAAATATCTGACACATTCTGAATGCATAAAAATAATTTTCGAATAGACTTCCGAATAGACATTTGAATCGACAGCTGTCTATTTGCAACTTTATAATAGACTTTATACACATTCTAAATGCATATATATGATTTTGCGAATAGACTTCTGAATGACATTTGAATAGACAGTATTCGAAACTCTATAATAGACTTCTGACTCAATCTGAATGCATATACGTGATTTTGCGAATAGATTTCTGAATAGACATTTGAATGGACATCTGTCAATGCAAAACTTTATAATAGACTTTCGACACATTCTAAATGCATATATATGATTTTGCGAATAGACATCTGAATAGACTTTTGAATGGACAGCTGTCTATTCGAAACTCTATAATAGACTTCTTACACATTCAAAATGCAATTACATGATTTTGCGACATCTGAATAGACATTTGACTGGACTGCTGTCTATTCGCAACTCTATAATAGACTTGTTCTTGTGACACATTCTATATGCATAAAAAAGATTTTGCGTATAGACTTCTGAATAGACATTTGAATGGACAGCTGTCTATTTGCTACTCTTTGAATAGACTTTTGACACATTCTGAATGCATATACATGTACATGACTTTGCGAATAGACTTCTGAAAAGACGTTTGTAAGAATTGCTGTCTATTCGCTACTCTTTGAACTGACTTTTGGCAAATCTAAAATGCATATACAGTAAAACTCGGTTATAACATACTCGCTGGGCCAACAAAAAAGGTATGTTATAACCGAGGTATGTTATATCCATATAGCATACTAAGTATGTTACATACAAAATATGAAGAATGGGCCAGGAAAAATGGTATGTTGTAACCAAGTGTATGTTATAACCGAGTATGTTATAACCAAGTTTTACTGTATAAGATTTTGCGAATAGACTTCTGAAAAGACATTTGTAAGAATTGCTGTCTATTCGCTACTTTTTAAATAGACTTCTGGCACATTCTAACTGCATATATATGATTTTGCGAATAGACTTCTGAATATACTTTTGAATGGACAGCTGTCTATTCGAAACTCTATAATAGACTTCTGACTAAACCTGACTGCATATACATGATTTTGCGAATAGACTTCAGAATAGACATTTGAATGGACAATTGTCTATTCGCAACTCTATAATAGACTTGTGACACATTCTATATGCATATAAAAGATTTTGCGAATAGACTTCTGAATAGACATTCGAATGGACAACAATCTATTCGCAACTTTGTAGTAGACTTCTGACACATTCTGAATGCATATATATGATTTTGCAAATAAACTTTTGATTAGACATTTGAATGGACAGTTGTCAATTCGCAACTCTTTGAATAGACTTTTGACACATTTTAAATGCATTTATATGATTTTGCGAATAGACTTCTGAAAAGACATTTGCAAGAATTGCTGTCTATTCGCTAATCTTTAAATAGACTTCTGGCACACTTCTGAATAGACTTCCGAATATACAGCTGTCTATTCACGACCCACAAATTAACCTCAGGAACAATCTGAATGCATAGCTATATTTTTGCGAAAAGACTTTTGAATAGAGATCCGAATAGACAGCTGTCTTTTCGGCAGTTTGTGAATAGATTTTGGTACAGATATTTGAACTTACCTATATCTATGTATACAGTTAATGCGAATAGACTTCTGAATGAATAGATTTCTCAATTCATAGCTGTGTTTAGTGCGAATAAACTTTTGAATAGAGAATAGACAATAGATAGCTAACTTCACAGACCTAGATTTTATTTGGTTACACTCGCGTGACGTATGCTCTGCAATTGTATGGACCATTTTAATCATCTATTGTGTGGCCATAAAATAAGGATTTTGCAATGAGCTGATCGTCATTGTTTACACAGATATTATTTAGAAAATAATTTAAAATGACCCATAAACATTCTATGCATTGAAGATAAAACAGTAAGCGTGGCTAGTTCGATTTACAATTAAACTGTTTTACATAATGGAAACTTTCTCCCATGGCTGTATGAATACATATAAAGGATTACAATAGAAATGCAATTTTACATCACGGTTAAATTAAATAGAAATGCAGCAAGTTTAGGAATTGAATTATGAAGCAGAAATAATTTTCAAATCATAAATATTTTCAGAAATTACTAGTACAAAAAGCCAGTCGTGAAAATAAGAAAACTTACCTAATCACTCGCACAAAAAAAGATAATTGGCCATATTGCTACAATAGTCAGGCTCACTTCCTGTCCGTGTCCCTGTGCAGATACATCTATAAGCAGTGTTAGATCCAGTTAGGAAGCAAAAAGCGCCTGTTTTTATTTGGCATGTACCCGAAGCTTTTCCTTTGCATTTGCAACACTTATCGCAACTCAACCACGCAATATCTGTAGCCACGTCACTCCAACTAGAACAACGTGACAACATATCCCAACATGCATCAGCAGACGTCTGTTCCACCATGACCATCAAACAGACGCTTGCAAGAACCAAACAGTAAATCTTGTTGTGAGAAATCATCGCTCGCTCCGTCTGCAGGTTCGAAAATATCGTAAGCGGATGATAAATTTGTTGCACAATGATGTAAAGTCTGATTTTAAATGGTATGCGAATGCGCACCGACTTGTATTTATAGTGATTGACACACGGTATATTTCGCAATATTTGTTATCTGTGTGTTTTTATGTCACGAGATTTAGAAGCAGACTGTGGCTTCAATTTGTTTCGAAAAATAACATTCAGCCGCACATGCGCACTTAAAGGGTAGATAATTCCAAAAGTTCAAGTAGGTAGTTTTACGCGTTAACATGCAGACGATGCAGTTATTCTAATTTTCGGTAGATGTAAGGGAAATTTCCCTTTGCATAAATTCGCAATGCAAAAAACCAACTATTTTGAAATTCAATTAATCACATGAGTTGACTCAAATGACATAATTTGCATTTAAACCTGCAATTTACTGAAGCGTCTAATTGGTTAAAATTTATATCAAAATCGCAATTCGAATGACTCATTACAGATAAAATGTTGTTAACCTGAAACTGCAAAAGTCAAAACATAAAAACTATCAAAATCCTGTTTGTTTATTACAGCCCCATTATAAAAGCTTTTGGACTGCAAAGAAAGAAGACATTTATCTAATTCAAACAACTCTAATGAACTTGATTTTAAATAAATGCAAATATTGCTAAAATATGTTTAAGTTTAATACTGTATGTCAAAGTGAAAGATAATCGAAACCGAAAGAAGAATTTGGTTGTCAATTCTTGAAACAATAGTTTGATCACACTATGTTTAAGATGAAGTCATATTGTAGAATAAAAGTTACTCCGAATGACATAAGTAATGCCTCAGTCCCATAAAATCGTTGCTTGTTGCAGACCCGCACGTGCAGACAGTCGTAGGCCGTGGGAAGCCTTGCGTATTAAGGTGACGGTACGCACATGGTACAAAACAACACACCCGTACGGAGCCGTAGCTGGAAGATATGCATGTTTTATCCATACTCGGCCACGATTTGTTCACAATTTGACTCTGAAACTGATACGTGTATACATGGCTCATCTTACGGACCCTGGTAAAAACGTAAAAGCCCGTACGTATACGCAAGAGTTCGTACGGGTCCTTGTGGGGCTTGATCGCACGGCGCCTGTACGGTGCCCTCTCGACTATTTTTATGTTTATGGGACTGTAGCTTAAGCTCTAAATCTATTGTGTATGAGGTTTATTGAACATGAGCGTATAGATGGATTTTGTGTGCTCTTATAACTGTTTTTGAGTCTCTAATACATACTATATTTTGATAACTTCGTGTTGTTAAAGAGTTTTCAAGTCTACTGTTAATGGATATATCTGTATATAGTGGCTTTAACTTTTGTACTCGTATACCTACGTTTTTTATATTATAAGCTTTAATAATTATAGACAGTTATAGCATAAGTCTTGTTAACTTTTATAACATGTATTGTACATCTACTACCTTGCGAGAATCACCGCAACGATGGGCACTGTGCGTAGATTGACACTCCAGTTCTGACTCTTTCCTCTGCCCCTATTGCACAGTTAGGGGCTATCTTTGGTAGTGTCCAGGCAGCTACTAGAGTTCTGAAACAGGTGATCAAATCAAGGTCTAAATACGGCAATTTGATGTACATTCTATATAGACGCTTCAATCTAACAAAGCTGTAACTACCAAATTTTCATTTTTGGGAAATCGACTTCACAAGTTTGCAATTTTATATCTTCGTTCTTTCAGTCCGTATCGGCATTATACTTGGTAGGCAGATTAACAATGTATTTTAACACATACATGAGGAATATGATTAATAATACAAATGTATGAATAATAATACTGAAAATTGCAAACATGTGTTTGGTTGATGCATCTCGTTCTAACATTGTGTTATCTCCAATAAGACAATATAATGGTATTTGTGCACAATTTCTATAATTTTGAGTTTGTAACACTGCCTAGGTTGCAGCATACATATTTGTTTTTGGTATACACAAGGATTTAATGTCACTGGAGAGCAAAAAAACCACTATAATCAAACTGTGTACTCCGATCGGACGCAACGAGATAGAACAATGTTCGAACAAGCCTTAGGACTAAGTGCATTGTTAGCGTCAATTAGGACAGTAAACGAGTGACAAAGACTTCATTTTGATCGGATAACATTATATACAGCACAAACATTAATCTATGTTCTTGACATAGAGCAATGTTTACGCTGTGAGCAGAGAAAATATGTGGAGATAGGATAATGTACGAATGGCGGATTGGGCTGTTTGACATGATAGAGTCTCGAAACTTTTTTATAAGATAGAACAAGGTCATACAAATCGCTTTGGATTTTTTTCAAAAATGGAGATAGGACATTGTTATATTGAGGCGACGATATGACTTCGTACCCAATAACCAGATATTATACGGGACTATATTTACATGCCCCAGATGACTAGTGATAATAAACGATCACCTGTTTGGATAATCGAGTTACAAGTTATTGAAGTGCATACAATATTTACTTCCACCTATTACCAGTGATGTAATATCATCTCAAACAAGAAAGTTCATGGTAAGACAATTATCCTGGTTACCAAGTACACTGTCTAGATCGTGAAACGGTGGCGATTTTCCGTGTCACGGTGTAGCCATATCAAGATGGCGGAAAAACAACCATCCACAAGATACGTGTCGTTTTTTGTATGATATTTTAAGAAATATTCGGGCCCAAACGCGTTATATAGTTTCATTTGATCCGTAAATGTATAAATTAAAGGTAAGTGTACTCACCTGGCATGTCACAAAGGATTTATGTGAATTAAAGCCACCAAAGCTGACGAATGACCGTCAGTCAAATTTGAACCGAGAGAAGTGTATGACTTATGATAAAATCGCCGTTAGTACGGCACTTACCGTGTTATAAATACGTTTGTGAGATAGTGTATATGCATGCAATTATACCTTAAAATTGTACAAGTTCTAATTTATTTTGTTTTGTCAAAACATGCCTACTTTCGGTTTTGTCTAAGCAACGGTTGAGATATTAGCTCCGGTGAAGATTTTCCGTAAGAAATGACTCGGTGTTGCCATAAAAAGTGGACACGGTGTATACATTTGCGTGAAAGTGAATACGGTTCGGACACCCATCCAAACGCTTGAAACGCAACCGTATCATTTGAAGTAAATCACATTGGCATTATCCTTCGTATTTTGCTATACAGAAAAGCTCAATGTGTTCAATACGTAAATCTTTGCAAGAACAACGCCTATTTATAAATCAGTTAGAATTATTTTATTCCCTCTATTCCAGACCGTCACCTTTCGTATTGATACTTAAAAAATAATGTAGTATAGAAATATGAAACTGATACTTATAAAAGCCCTTTTGTGATAAGACTAAAATTATATATTTCATAATTTTGTTCTCCCCAGTGTCAAAATGGAAAAAGGCTATAAATGCTACTACTGTAAGTTTTCGAAATCTGATCTCCTAGCATGCATTCACCAGTAAGTAGAAAAGCATGCCAAATTGCAGATAAAATGACGGATGAGATGGTTTAAAAAGTATCAACCGGTCGATATGGCCTTCTGACGAAAGACTACAGATTAACACCAAATTTAGAACTGCAAACTGGGGAATATTTCAAAGTGAATCAACACATATGTACATCCTTTCTAGAAAATAAGAAGTGTCCTTATGTAAAAGAGCTAGAAAATATACAAGAATCTAACAAGATATTTCTGTTGATTCTGATTTAATTACTTCCCAGTCCAGATGTGAAAAACGTACAAAACGTCAGCACCAATAAGAGCACTCGGCAGTGTAACTTTAGCAAGTCCCTCTCAGCAAACGTTAATTCCATGTACGAGGAACTTGATGAACAGTTAGAAGATTTTAATTTGTTTACGAATTGACCAAACCCGTATCTGTGTTTTTAAAATTACCGCTACGTTTTGCATTGCCTACATTTCGACATTATTCCAAATGGTCTGGTCGCATTTCAAGCGTTTGAATGAGTGTCCTAACCGTGTTCTATTTAACGCAAATGTATACACCGTATCCACTTTTTATGGCAACACCGAGTCATTTCTTACGGAAAATCTTCACCGGGGCTAATATCTCAACCGTTGCTTAGACAAAATCGAAAGTAGGCATGTTTTGATATAACAAAATAAATTAGAACTTGTACAATTTTTAAGTATAATTGCATTGCATATACACTATCTCACAATCGTATTTACAACACGCTAAGTGCCGTTCTTACGGCGATTTTATCAAAAGTCATACACTCTCTCGGTTCAAATTTTTTTCAAACGGTCATTCGTCAACTTTGGTGGCTTTAATTCACATAAATCCTTCGTGACATGTCAGATGAGTACACCCGCCCTTTAGTTTATATATTTACGGATCAAAAGAAACTTTATAACGCGTTTGGGCCCGAATATTTCTCAAAATATCATGAAAAAAACGACACGTACCTTTTGGATGGTTGTTATTCCGCCATCTTGGTGTGGCTACACCGTGACACGGAAAATCGCAACCGTTTCACGATCTAGACAGTGAAGTATCAGTTGACGAGAAGTGATACTTTAGTGTACACAGATTTATATCGTGTGGTAAACAAGGACTTGCATACACATTATTTGTGCAGAAAATTAAAAGTAAACAATTAAAACTTAGAGATTAATGTAGGCGTTTTCGGACGAAGTTATTTTACGCACCATCTGAATATTCCCAAAATTAGAAGAAAATTAAGTTTAAATGATTTACATTCTTAAGATCACGTGACTATATATCCTGACTAACGTTTTAATTAATAATTGGAGTATTGATAATATACTTTGATGTACTGAGTTATATAATATGCAGTTTTGCAAGATCAATCAATGCCTTTGTTTGGTGATAGTTTTTTGGGCAAGCTATTACAATAGAAGCCGAAAATAAATAAGTTTATAAAATGTATTCGTCAATAACAATATCAATAACGTAACATTAACAAAACAATATAATCAATAACTTAAAGTAACAAATTCATCAAGTAGCACAAATTTTAGATTCAGCACTTATTATATGGAGAACCTAACAAAAATTCAGAAACTAAGATTTCTATTCAATCTACTACGATGACGTCTATTACTCATCTGTCTTTCACCAGCCGTCCATGATTTAGACTTTACCCGGAAGTGACGTAAATCTTCGCCATGAGCTTCATGTAACATTGGTTTGTAGCTGATTGGAAAACACTGATCCTGAAATTATAAAATAAAATTATATTTAGTTATACATATATATCGATATGTACAGAATTACACAAAGTGAGCTCAGCTCTTGACATTAAGTAAGTTTCGTCTGTCGCTGAATACGGCAGGTAGCCGATATCGTATGGTGATCACAAGGACCCTGACTTGTTCAGAGTAATAGTATAACACTTGCAATGTCTATCATATATATTAAATTAATATGAACTTAGGTGCTACCTATGGCGCGGAAAACAGACTTACATGTATTACTTAAAAATAATAAAATAAGATTGTTACTTTGGCAAAATAAAATAAAGAAAAGATATTCGGCGCTGTGAAGGATTTATTTTGTTTGAGGGCCTATTAATTAGATAAGCTAGGGGAGATAACTGCGTAATTTATTGCATTCAGAAAAATCAGACAACATTTCATTCTTTTATGTCGGAATCATATTTCAATTCTGAAAGAAATGTATTGTATATATTTATTTATCTTATGAATAGAGATGAAGATAAAAAAGCCTCGATAAAACATTCATTTATGAAGATAGAAATGTTTTCCTCTTTCCGTAACGTTAAGTTACGGAAACGTGCCGGTTTTATCATGAACGTCTCTTAGCGACGTCACGAACGGTGCGTTGGTAAGTATTTCCAATGTAAAAAGTCATAAAAAATACTTTAATGAGGAAACGAACGAATAAAACGACCAAATATATTTTGGATAGTTATCTTGGAATAAGCAACGTAAAAAAGCACATTTGAAATTATTTTGTAAGCGGAAAAGGCCACGAGTAAGCTGCCAATATTTTTATCCAATGAAAAGCCGCCAGTTGCTTCATTTATTGATCCGAATCGTTGAACGCTTGTTGTGCAATTTTCTATAGAGCGTCTTTAATCTTGATTGGCAGATGTTTGATTAAGCGTCTAATAAAATTGATGAAAATGGCGGCCCCCATATACTGGAGACGTTTTTCAAACTCATAGGACTATATATTTTTCATTAATTTTATCGTTTTTTTCAATTTAAAAGAATTAACGTACGTCATACACGTTGTCTAAAAGCGCTCAAAGCCCGCTCGGGTTTTCCGCGTATTAATTAATCATTAATAATGATTTAATTATAAATTTGAATAATGATTTCAAATTGATTTAATCATTTATCAACAATTGAAAAAATGCTTGAGTATATTTAACGACACAAGGACCCTACACTTGCCCTGTCCATTGTAAATCCCGAAAAGAAAGGTAAGTGGAGGGGTTGTACATTTTTTACAGGGTCTTTGAACGACACTAATAGTTTGCACATGAGATATATTTCGGGAACATCGTTATTAAATAATATATGATGCAAATTTATCTAATAACTTAAGAATAAAATAGTTCTTAAGAAAAGAAAAATATTTCAATTTACCTGATATGTTTGATAAAAGTCTTTATATCCGCCATGTAAAAGATATACTTCAGGATAATTTAAACTTGGATATTCATATTTGTTCATATTACGATCTTCACTTCGTAGAAAACGATACATTTTTGGACCTCGTTCTGATGAAAATTCACAATGGAAGATAAGTATATGACGTCTCTCTGACGTCACTGGTTTCTGTAGTAGACTATGTACGTCATCTTTAGTATACATGTTTACAGCATCTTTTATATGTCCACCTTCATATTCATAAGGATATCTACAATCAACAATGGTTACTTTGTCAATTTCTTGATCATATTTTCCATTTATAGCATCCATCAATGTTTTTGACGTAATAGATTTGAGATCACTATGTTTACCAGGAATTGTGGGTAAAATATAGTCACGTGATCCATCAGCGATCAAGTCACGTGATTCTAATCTTTCAACAGCTTCAATGATATCCTGAAAATACAAGAAAACGAAATATTGAAACAAATGTGAACGCAAATATAACACAGTGTTACAATTTATTATATCTTTTTATTTTTAATGTTTGTTTGTGCTATAAACCAAACCATAGTGGTTCGTTCAGTATCATTTAAGTCGTTCAATTTTCCATCATTGACTTGTAAAAATATGAACTGTCTTAACCATTCTAACGAAAATAACTTAAACTGAAATGATAATTGAATTTCCAAAACTCAAAAATGGTACCAAACCTATAAAAGAAACAATTCTAGTTACCTGATTTTGTTCTGTTGTGACGTCATCATTCTGAGTTGTTGTTGTAGTTTGTCTCATTTTCTTGGAAAATGGAGATTCCTCAAATAAATCATCATCACTAAGACGCTTCCCCGAAAACAAACTTCTACGAGCGTCTATTGACTTTCTACAGTTTCTTGATTTCCATGACAACTCATTCTGTGAACAAATAGAAAAATAATAATAACAACTACATATGACGTAAGTTTTACTTGTATTTTTTAAATTTATTTACTGAAAATAAACATATTCTGTAAAAGCTACAAAGCTACAAAGACGCGCCTAGGATATAAGTATTTTTCATAAATAATTTTGAATAGCAAATGACAAGCCGTTCCTTTATTTATTATCTGTGAATACCATAGACATTTAGCATTAACTTAAATAAACTAAAACTTAAATTAACTAAATAATAATAGCAAGTAGACTTTTAAAATACTGAAGCATTAATGTATATTTAATATGAAATGATAAAGGAATAAGTACAAGTCATTTCTGAACTCTAAAGTTGAGAATTTGAGCAAAAAAACCAGTAATACTTACAGATAATGGTGTAAGAAGATCAATTCCTGAATCATTGTAATTATCTCCCTTTGATTCTGGTGTTATAATAGAAGCTATGTCAATATCACTGGTTACCTTGGCAACAGGAGAATCTCCAAATAATTGTAATCTGAAAAAATATAGATTTTTTATTATTTTTCTTTGTATACAAAATAATATGTAAATAAATCATAAAAATTATTTTTATAACATTTAAAATAACGATTAAATTAACATCAAAGGAGCGATGAATCAGTAGTCATTATCAATTTAAATGAACGAATATTAAATATATTTTTCATTATTCCTATGTTAAGTCAATAACTGAATCATGTGACTGTGAAATAATTTGTTATACTCGATTTTTTATTAAAGAACAGAAACTAACAGATCATTTATAACAGGGCTTGATCAATGCTCATTGTCCATTTATAAAGACAAATTTGGTATTGTATTTACAAGTACAGAAAATAATCTTTAAAAAATATAAAATGGTTTAATTTCTTACCTGATAGACATTGTTGTTGAGTTATTTATCCTTAGATATAACGATGTAATAGTTCTATGTATTTGTTTTATGAGAGAAGATATAGGAATAATGATCCTTAGAAATTTGTTCAACATTTATATAGTATGTTCTTACTCCAAATTAAAAGTTTTAATTATACGAGACAATAATTGTTTCCCGTTTAGCTTTGAGACAACTTTGTCATCTAGAGTTAATTAAGTTTAATAATTAAGTATAGGATATTCACTCTTATTTAAGCTTTGGGCACGCTAGACGTAATTATAATTATTGTCCAATCTAATTGCTTAGTTTGTTTGTTAAAGGCGGTAACGGAGGTTACATTTTCATGGTTGTTATATCCGTAACCATTTCATATTGTACCGTATCGATAATATTGTTTGATATAATTTTAATCTTCACTGATCATTGTTTGATTATTTCTAAGATAAATGTTTTGACACAAACGGAAAGTTTGTTAAACAAAATTTTTAAGTCATTTTATCTTGTCATCAACGTAACTGATAACTTTGATTTTTTAAATTGATATTTTTCAAACATTTTTTCTTTAAAATAATCAATGGGATAAAAAATCCGGAAATTTCACGTACACGTAAAAAGAAAACATATTTATGTTTACTTATAATTTTGATCAGAACATATGTCTTTTATACATATATAAGGCTTTGAAGTTCAGGGACAATTTTCCACTTTGAAACGTGTATATTTAGTCATTTTTAAATCAGGGTTCGAAACTTCATTTTTGTACAAAAACTGTCTTTTTTAAGTTTAAAGGGGGAAAATGTGCAATATTTTTAAAAAATGCCCCACGTCAAATAACCGGCCTGATTCGTTAAATACCGACACCGTTTTCCCCCTTTATTACATTTCCAAAACATGTATGACGATAAAAATATTATTGATAATGTCTCTTAAATAAAGCATTTTTTTGGAATCGAGTCGTCTTTTTAAATTATATGCCCAACTTGCTTCGTCTCGCCTAGAATTTACATTCACGGAAGTTCGATAACTCTGAATGACAAAAGTCAATTTACTCACACGGTTATCTCCATTGTTTTAATCATAAATTGCTAGATTTACTGTTGGTAATGCAGACTTAATATATACGGGCTTTTTTACAAACTTCATGAAACAGACTTACGATAACATTTATCACTATGTGTTCTCTGAACTTTGCTTAACAAAGTACACCAAAAACTTTAGATCATGCTTATGCATGAGTGAAAATTTTCAGTATTAATACTGATTCAGTATTTTGAGAGTGAATTACACTATGATATTTATATAAAAACAGTTAATTTCAGTAGTTTGAAAGTAGGTTTTTCAGAATTTCGACACTTTAAACATTTACGTATGTGTACGTACAATTGTAAAATGTATTTATAGGCGTCTTCGACTGTTAATGTAACTTTAAAGTTTACGGTATGTATAAATTGTATGCGTATGAGTCAGTGTCCTTTTTATACAATAAAATAAATAACTAACTCTTTTCGAGTCTTCCTTGACAACATTCTTGAATGCGTAGTGCCATAATTCTAAACTTTTATTATTAAAGATCGAAATTTTAAGACATTACGATACTAACGGCACACCATACATTTTGAAATTAAACGACCTTGACATGTGTAGTGGTAAAACTCTAGATAACGTTTTAACATCTACATATTATCTTTTGACATTTTTATTCTCACTAGAGGGCTGACTTTAAAATAATAACTCAAAGACGAAGAAAGAAATTTTACAAATGGAAATAGTGAATGAGATATTTCGTCTATATGAAAATGCTGGGAGTTCTCAATATCTGGGCGAGAGAGTATCCAAGACCGAACATTCAATACAGTGTGCTATGTGTGCCGAGGAAGACGGGGCTTCTAATCAGGTGAGTCTTCAAAACACGTTGTGAGATCGGATTTGAATGTCAACTTTGTTGACTCAGTCTGATGCGCTTCTGGCTGATGTAATGTTCAGTAATGCCACGCCCTCATATTACATAACTTGTCGATAGAATATTTGATGTATGCATGATATAGGATAGAGCATGAATGTTCTGATTGTTATAGACGCTTGGCTGTTAGAGTTCTAGAATAAAAATACCCATCATCTCTTTTGGGTCTGTTGCTATTTACTATCCCTATTCAGGGACAGAAAGTAACTGATAACAGTACAACTTTGATTTCAGGGTTTGTGGGAAGGATGCGCGGACCGGAGCGACATACCTTTTGTGGACTTGGTCAAAAATATATATTACGTCTGTTCATACCTCCTACAATCTAGGGAGACAATTACTATATTTATCTTTCAGCGTTTTTTCGACTAAAACAGACCTAATGATTTTGCTGAGTTCAAGTCAATTCGCACAAGCTTTTTACAACAATTGTAAATATGTACTTGTTCATGTATATGAAAGTCTTATATTTCCAGGTGATTTTAGCAGCATTTCTACATGACATTGGCCATTTACTTGGTATAGATAAAAACCTACCGGAAATGGTCACTGATGGTCAGAACGTTGGTACAAAAGATCATGACGTCATAGGTGGGAAGTACCTAAAAGATAAAGGTTTTCCGAACATAGTATGTGACATTGTGGCGGGTCACGTGCAAGCTAAACGTTACCTTGTCTATAAACATCAAGATTACTACGAGAGTAAGAGACTATTTTTGTATTCTTTCCGACCAAAAATATAAAAAAGCATTTGATTCTGTTAATGTAAAATTTTATTCAACTGTAAGGCTACAACAAGTTGATCATATGTTCTATGGATTCGCTCGCATCTTAATTTTGACAGTTTTTATTAAAAAGAAATATTTATATTTTCTCGCTCGCTCATAAAAATTTGGTCAAAACGCTATATAATACAACTGAATTAAGATTTTTTCTATTTTTTTTCTTCGCTCGCTCGTCCCATTTTTTCCCCAGAAAAAATCCGTAAAACACATGATCAACTTGTTGTGGCCTAAGAGGCGCATACATAAACCCCGCTGATTCGAATATTCACTACAATAGTTCTGTACTCATAATAGATCAACTTAGATTTAAATCAGCAGACTTAATCTAAGCACGATTTACTAAATATATCAATACATACTCCGATATTATACACCTTAGTCGCGTTTTTATGAAATATAACGATTATAGAATATGGCATCAAAATTCTTGTGTTTTTAGACGTTGCCTGTGCTCTTTTATGTATGTTCTGTTCTGTTGTGTTCGTAAACAAGGTTGATTTCAAGGGGAGGTAAATCTACTTTTCTTTTTTCCAGAGTTGTCCGACGCTAGTAAAAAGACATTGGTTCATCAAGGTGGAATGATGAGTAAACATGAAGCCGAGACATTTGAAAATTCGGATACATTTGATGCAATTATTAAAATGAGAAGTTGGGACGAAAAGGCGAAGGACGAAACCATAATATGTGACCCATTGGATAAATATAAACAACTTTGTCTTGATGTCCTAACGTCACAATCGTGATTTTTAAACAACATTAATCCATGAATACTTTTATATGTCTGTATAATAAGTTTTTACCATTAAGCACTCTTGTCGACGAAATGTGCAAGCATTTTGTTCAGTGTTTTATACATCTTTAGAAATATTTGTTAAAAGTCACTATAAATAATTTTTAAACAAGAGTTTTTTTCCTACTTATTTAACAATATTATCATACACTTATCAAAACTTATAAGTATACATGTATATTTAGGCTCGTATCTAAGTAAGTGCTAGTCCGATTTAAGTCAAACTTTCAACAAATATAGTTTAAAGACAGAATATTATTATTATGTTTATTTCATTACATAAAACGAAAGATTTAACAAGTAATAACGAAAACATCACAGGGTGTGAAAATGTCAAAGTAACAAAATGAGGATAGCGATTTGCGTGACTAAGTGAATGTTGTAAAATGATAGTGGAATTTGAGTAAATGTATCAACCATTCTCTCTCAAATAACAAGTGTCGCATCCATGGCTGTTAGGAACCGTTTGGCATCGAGTTCTAATGGATCTAACATACTGATGGAAAACATTCTGACAAATTCCTGCCCACTCGCGCACAATCCTTCCGCGTGGCTCAGTTAGGGGTTGGGCTGCATTACCACGACGTACACGGCGGTTCAATTTATCCCATGCGTGTTATTCTATATTTAGCTACATATTTCGGCTGTATGCACATCAGCGTGATGTTGTTGTCATGTAGTAATTCAGTTGTCGCTTTGCGGTGTGGGCTGGCGCGCCATCCATTTTAACAAGCTATTAGCTATTCTTCACTGTTCTATCGTTAGCCTGCTCATTTTGTGTTTTTTGGATGTGTGGGTCGTTATACTGCCCGCAGCAAGTTTGATTCGCACCAGTCACGATTTCTTCGTGCATTTAATGAATTTCATCGATTTACGGTCCAACGCGCTGGTTAGGTGACTTTCAAAAAATGACTACGCAGTAATAATTGAAATATAACCAATAGCAGATGTACAAAATTTCGTTAAAAATACTGGTTAATAAAAAATTTATACGCAATTGAAATATGTATACTTATAAGTTTTGTTAAGTGTACTATATAATCATGGCTGTCTTACTCTGTACTTTTAGTTTTTACCTGATTTTTTCCTTATACATCCTTGCATGTATGTATTTTGGCATTCTCCTTTCTGTTCTTTTTTGTATAGTCATATGTTACTAAATAAGTATGCGTGTACTAGTGATTTGTTGTATAAACTGTGTTTGACAAAACCATCGCATTTAATTCAAAACAATTATTAAGAAAAAGAGGCATCTGTACGGAATTGTATGGGCTTTCTAAGAACAGAACAGAACAAATACTTGATTAAAGGGCTTGGGCAATACTCATCACCCAAATACATATAATATACATACATATATCTAAAAATTGATTTAAAGTGAACTGATTTTTTTATTTCAAAAGCCAAAAATGGTTCAGATAAAGCAGTTTTTATGAACACTATAACGTAATGTAGTATCATAAAATACATATTAATTATGTGAACAATCACTGCCGAAAATACAACGTATCATTAGATGCTATAAAATACAAATTTATTTTATTAAACCATCGTAAGTTACAACTTGATAAAATAGTATGTTTTACCAGAGACATAGATATCTATGTCTCTGGTTTTAGTTTTTATATTATATAATTGTATTTTCTATTATGAAAATTACGGAATGATAACTCCTCAAAGACATAAAAAGTGTCGCTTAAGATCAAAGTAAAAATTTACATAAATATGTTTACTTAGTTCATGTAAATTTTGTGTCCAGATAACATTTCCTTCCTTGATTATCGTTAAGTAAAAATGTTAAATAAAATAAAATCAGGTTTAGAATCAAAGTTATCAGTTACGTTGATGACAAGATAAAATGACTTAAAAATTTTGTTTAACAAACTTCCAGTTTGTGTCAAAACATTTATTTTATAAAATAATCAAACAATGATCATTAAAGATTAAAATTATATCAAACAATAATCAATAAGGTACAATATGAAGTGGTTACGGATATTACAACAATGAAAAGGGAACCTCCGTTACCGCCTTTAACAAACAAACTAACCAATTAAATTGTAGAATAATTATAATTACGTCTAGCGTGCCCAAAGCTTAAATAAGAGTGAATATCCTTTACTTAATTATTAAACTTAATTAACTCTAGATGACAAAGTTGTCTCAAAGCTAAACGGGAAACAATTATTGTCTCGTATAATTAAAACATTTAATTTGGAGTAAGAACATACTATATAAATGTTGAACAAATTTCAAAGGATCATTATTCCTATATCTTCTCTCATAAAACAAATACATAGAAATATTACATCGTTATATCTAAGGATAAATAACTCAACAACAATGTCTATCAGGTAAGAACTAGATTTATGTATTGCTTTTGAAATTTTTAATTAAGATAATATTTAGATAAGTTTTTGGAGTTGAACTTTCTATTAGTATAGAAAATGATGAGTTATCATGTTTTCCTACATAGAATTCTTTTATTTGTAAAATACTGAATTGTCTTGGAACTTTCATACAAATTGTCACGTAAAATACAAAAGGTTTATTGCATTCCTTATAAAGGGGTCAAGACTGATTTAGTGCTATTTCATTGTCGGTTTTTTTTTCTTTAAAAAATCTATTTAAAACTTTTATAAAAGATTGTTATTACAGTGTTGCTTATTTTAAATTGGATAAATGTAATGTGTTTTTTTGTATGATAATTGAAATTTCCATATTTTTTCAGATTACAATTATTTGGAGATTCTCCTGTTACCAAGGTAACCAGTGATATTGAGATAGCTTCTATTATTACACCAGAATCCAAGGGAGATAATTACAATGATTCAGGAATTGATCTTCTCACACCATTATCTGTAAGTATTATTGTTTTTTTTCTTGAGTTCAAAAATATTTCATACGTATTCATTAACCTTATCGCATAAACTGTTCATGGAGATTTCGGTACTTTTTGAAGAATAGTTGCTTTTTTAATTCACAAAAGTAAACACTTAATATCTAAAGTTATTACAGATCATAGGAATGGTTGGTCATTTGGAATTCAAAAACATAATTATATGTAATTTTTTCATAGCCTAGGCACGTCTTTATTATTCTTTCTAGCAGAATATGTTGTTGTTTTTCAGTAAATATCTTTCCAAAAAAAAGGTAAAACTTACGTCATATGTAGTTGTTATTATCATTTTTATTTGTTTACAGAATGAGTTGTCATGGAAACCAAGAAATTGCAGAAAGTCACTTGACGCTCGTAGAAGTTTGTTTCCTGGCAAGCGTCTTAGTGATGATGATTTAATTGAAGAATCTCCATGTACCAAGAAAATGAGACAAACTACAACAACAACTCAGAATGATGACGTCACAACAGAACAAAATCAGGTAACTAGAATCTATTGTTTCTTTTATAGGTTTGGTACCATTTTTGAGATTTGGGAAAAACAATTATCATTTCAGTTTACTTTAGTTAATTTCGTTAGAATGGTAAAGACATGTCATATTTTTACAATCCAAAAATAGAAAATTGAACGACACAGAACGAGCCGCTATGGTTTGGTTTAGGCCTATAGCACCAACAAACTAATTTAAAATAAATGGATATAAAAAGCATGACACTGTGTTTTATATTTTTATTCACATTTGTTTTAATATTTCATTTTCTTGTATTTTCAGGATATCATTGAAGCTGTTGAAAGATTAGAATCACGTGACTTGATTGCTGATGGATCACGTGACTATATTTTACCCACAATTCCTGGTAAACATAGTGATCTCAAATCCATTACGTCAGAAACATTGATGGATGTTATAAATGGTAAATATGATAAAGAAATTGACAAAGTAACCATTGTTGATTGTAGATATCCTTATGAATATGAAGGTGGACATATAAAAGATGCTGTAAACATGTATACTAAAGATGACGTACATAGTCTACTACAGAAACCAGTGACGTCAGAGAGACGTCATATACTTATCTTCCATTGTGAATTTTCATCAGAACGAGGTCCAAAAATGTATCGTTTTCTACGAAGTGAAGATCGTAATATGAACAAATATGAATATCCAAGTTTAAATTTTCCTGAAGTATATCTTTTACATGGTGGATATAAAGAGTTTTACCAAACATATCAGGTAAATAGAAATGTTTCTTCTTTCATAATAACTATTATATTCCTAAATTATTAGAAAATATTTGCATCACATATTGTTTAATTACGAATATCCGGAAATATATCTCATACGTAGACTATTGGTGATTCATGACTACTCGATGTGCAGTTATACTTATGCAAGTTATTTTTGTTCAATTGTTGATTAATGATAAACTTAATTTTGGATCATTTTTCAAATTTATAATTAAATCATTATTATATATGGTAGACATTGCAGGTATAATAAAATTACTCTGAACAAATCATGATCCTTGTAATAACTAGACGATTTCGGCTACCCTTCGTGATCAGCGACAGACGAAACTTACTTAATGTCACGAGTTGAGCTCACTTTGTGTAATTCTACACATATCGATATATATTTTTAACTAAATATTATTTTATTTTATAATTTCAGGATCAATGTTTTCCAATCAGCTACAAACCAATGTTACATGAAGCTCATGGCGAAGATTTACGTCACTTCCGGGTAAAGTCTAAATCATGGACGGCTGGTGAAAAACAGATGAGTAATAGACGTCATCGTAGTAGACTGAATAGAAATCTTAGTTTCTGAATACATGATAGATTATCTATTCAATAAGTGCTGATACTAAAACGTGTGCTACTGTTTGAATTTGTTAAGTTTATTGTTGATTATATTTTTTAATGTTATGTACATGTTATTGATCGAAAGATAAAATAAATTTGATAAAATAAATTATTTTTGTCTTCTCTTTCAACAGGTTAAGGACAAATTACTAGCAAGCGAAAAAGTGCTTTATGGCATAAACTAACGACTATTGTTTGTTTTTTGAGGTGCATACATTAATCATGGTTTGAATACCTCATTTTGTACTCACCATTGATACAAAATTAAAGTAAAACATAAATATAATTATTTTCAAGGATTATCATACATATATCGAGTATTTAAAGCAGCGGGGTTACTATATGTGCAGCAATCAAACAAACCAGTTTTGTGGTTATAAATGATCGCATATATATGGAAAATATATTTCACAATGCATATTTTATTTGCAACTTAGGAAATGAATGTACATGTTTATCATCCATAATCCAATGAAACATTATTATGACATGAGTACAGGCAACTGAATAAGTACTTTTGTAGATTACAATAATTTTAAGGTTCAAATAGAACTTTGTAAAAAAATGTGTGGAGAAAAATATATTTAATACGTGTATACCATCTATAAATCACTCCATAGTCTCATCACCTAGTCAGGGGCGGTTACAGATTAGGACTGTCTGGGGGGTGGCTGGTAGATCCGACTTGGCGTGGGTACGGGAGGTTGTCCCCTCCGGTTGGTGAGGTTACGGAGCCTCCCCCGAAATTTTGAAAATTAAGATCTAAAACCAAGCATTCTGGTGCTTTTTTGTCATTCATTTTTTGTTGCATTCATAATAGCGCAGATTAGCCTTTAACTGGTAAATCCCGCAGTTTTAAGTGTCTGGATCCCCCTCAAAAAGGCCACCACAGGCCTTAAAATTGGTACATGTAATTATAAATTGATTTAGTGAATTTCACTTTAGGAAAATCGTCCCAAAAATGACGTTTTTTTCGCACGCCTCTCCCATCTACAGGTGTCTCAGGGGGTCCAAAAGGGAAACATTCCCCCTTTGTCGCTGGGATTTGTAAAGGGAGCAGCGCCCCTCATAACCAGAAAAAATCAGGTTCATTCAACTCTTCTGTGTTTTTAATCATTACCATACTTTGTGTTTAGTACATTTTTATCAAACTTTTCTCACAACGGTTACGTTACGCGTTGCTACTTTAACTAGTTTTCAGTTATTAAATAAAGGGATACAATCGCTGACAGGCGTTTGCTTAAAATTATAACAAATCTAGTAATACAAAGAAGGCATAGTTCATTCATTCCGGTTCATATACGATATAAATAGACAATTATACATAGATCAGTGACAATAATTTATCACTAACGTCTAAAGACAAACATATATATTATATCATTCAATTGTCGTGGCGCATACATTTACCCCGCTGATTTCAATATTTACCACAATACTTATATACTCAAATACAGAAAAATATGTATACTAGGACGAAAAAGAAACGCCGGGTAACCTATAATGATTGTTTTAAGGGATAAATTGTATTATTGGATTATTATATTTATTTTTGTATGAAATGTCATCTGTATGGAACCAGCTGTTGAAGTTTCAATCGATTTCCGATGCTGATTATGTGAAAAAATAACCCCTTTTAACGATGACCCTTCTTGTTTTGCGAAACACGGCCGGACATGTGTTGCATATTTTATGTACCCGGCGTTTCTTTTTCGTCCTAGTATATATTAGTGGAGTATAGTGAGATTTAGTGATTCCAAAAATGAACTTTAATTCGCACGCCTCTAATTGTCTACGCCACAAACAGATGAATAAGATTTTAAGATTTGTCCAACTAAAGTGCTCTAATAATGATATAAAATAGAAATAACTCATATCTCCTCGATAGTATAGTGGTAAGTATCCCCGCCTGTCACGCGGGAGACCGGGGTTCGATTCCCCGTCGGGGAGCACTAATTTTTATGAAAACTCCATCGAACTATTTGTTTATTATACTATTATTTCAGTGTCGTTTTACGTTCTTTCGAACAGCCTGAGTCATTTAATTGTAGCAGGCCACCTAACCACCTTTTATCAACACAAGTCTCCTATCATTTTGTCATTCTCGTACCCAGATATTATCAAGATTCTCGACCTACGTCTGTGTACGATAATGATCGCCCGTAAACAACTCCTAATGCATAATCAAATATATCACCATGGTCAGCACTAGGTTCGATTCAGCACTCTATCTGCATGTGGTTACTGTAGTTATGTGAGACAGTTACGTCCACTGCAAGCATTCGTTAAGTGTAATACATGTACTTGCAGAGTAATTCAATGCAGTAACCATCGTACGTTTATCATAAAAAGCTTCGCCTGTTAATCGAAGGTAGCGATAGAAAGCAACCGTTATTTATGATTACAAAAAAAATGATGCACAGTTTTTATAGTACATTTTGTCATTATCACCAACAGTAAATTTACAATTTTATTGAAACAAGGGAGTTAACTGTAAGAGAAAAATGACTTTTGTCCTTCAGAGTTATCGAACTTCTGTGAATGTCAATTCTAGGCAAGACGAAGCAAGTTGGGCATATAATTTGAAAAGACGACTCGATTCCAAAAAAATGCTTTATTAAAGAGACATTATCAATAATATTTTATTGTCATTCAGGTTTTGAAAATGTAATAAAGGGAAAACGGTATTTAGAGAATCAGGCCGGTTATTTGACGTGGGGCATTTTTTTTAAAAATTGTACATTTCCCCCTTTAAACTTAAAAAAGACAGTTTTTGTACAAAAATGAAGTTTCGAACCCTGATTTAAAAATGACTAAATATACACGTTTCAAAGTGGAAAATTGTCCCTGAACTTCAAAGCCTTATATATGTATAAAAGACATATGTCTGATCAAAATTATAAGTAAACATAAATATGTTTTCTTTTTACGTGTACGTGAAATTTCCGGATTTTTTATCCCATTGATTATTTTAAAGAAAAAATGTTTGAAAAATATCAATTTAAAAATCAAAGTTATCAGTTACGTTGATGACAAGATAAAATGACTTGAAAATTTTGTTTAACAAACTTTCCGTTTGTGTCAAAACATTTATCTTAGAAATAATCAAACAATGAAAAATACAACGAATCATTAGATGCTATAAAATACAAATTTATTTTATTAAACCATCGTAGGTTACAACTTGTTAAAAAAAGTATGTTTTACCAGTGACATAGATATCTCTGGTTTTAGTTTTTATATTGTATAATTGTATTTTCTATTATGAAAATTACGGACTGATAACTCCTCAAAGACATAAAAAGTGTCGCTTAAGATCAAAGTAAAAATTTACATAAATATGTTTACTTAGTTCATGTTAATTTTGTGTCCAGATAACATTTCCTTCCTTGATTATCGTTAAGTAAAAATGTTAAATAAAATAAAATCAGGTTTAGAATCAAAGTTATCAGTTACGTTGATGACAAGATAAAATGACTTAAAAATTTTGTTTAACAAACTTCCAGTTTGTGTCAAAACATTTATCTTATAAAATAATCAAACAATGATCATTAAAGATTAAAATAATATCAAACAATAATCAATAAGGTACAATATGAAATGGTTACGGATATTACAACCATGAAAAGGTAACCTCCGTTACCGCCTTTTACAATCAAACTAACCAATTAGATTGGACAATAATTATAATTACGTCTAGCGTACCCGAAGTTTAAATAGAGTGAATATCCTTTACTTAATTATTAAACTTAATTAACTCTAGATGACAAAGTTGTCTCAAAGCTAAACGGGAAACAATTATTGTCTCGTATAATTAAAACTTTTAATTTAGAGTAGGATCATACTATATAAATGTTGAACAAATTTCTAGGGATCATTATTCCTATATCTTCTCTCATAAAACAAATACATAGAAATATTACATCGTTATATCTAAGGATAAATAACTCAACAACAATGTCTATCAGGTAAGAACTAGATTTATGTATTGCTTTTGAAATTTTTAATTAAGATAATATTTAGATTATTTTTTGGAGTTGAACTTTCTATAAGTGTAGAAAATGATGAGTTATCATGTTTTCCTACATAGAATTCTTTTATTTGTAAAATACTGAATTGTCTTGGAACTTTCATACAAATTGTCACGTAAAATACAAAAGGTTTATTGCATTCCTAATAAAGGGGTGAAGACTGATTTAGTGCTATTTCATTGTCGGTTTTTTTTCTTTAAAAAATCTATTTAAAACTTTTATAAAAGATTGTTATTACAGTGTTGCTTATTTTAAATTGGATAAATGTAATGTGTTTTTTTGTATGATAATTGAAATTTCCATATTTTTTCAGATTACAATTATTTGGAGATTCTCCTGTTAGTGATATTGAGATAGCTTCTATTATTACACCAGAATCCAAGGGAGATAATTACAATGATTCAGGAATTGATCTTCTCACACCATTATCTGTAAGTATTATTGTTTTTTTTCTTGAGTTCAAAAATATTTCATACGTATTCATTAACCTTATCGCATAAACTGTTCATGGAGATTTTGGTATTTTTTTAGGAATAGTTGCTTTTTTAATTCACAAAAGTAAACACTTAATATCTAAAGTTATTACAGATCATAGGAATGGTTGGTCATTTGGAATTCAAAAACATAATTATATGAATTTTTTTTATAGCAGAATATGTTGTTGTTTTTCAGTAAATATCTTTCAAAAAAAAAGTAAAACTTACGTCATATGTAGTTGTTATTATCATTTTTTATTTGTTTACAGAATGAGTTGTCATGGAAACCAAGAAATTGCAGAAAGTCACTTGACGCTCGTAGAAGTTTGTTTCCTGGCAAGCGTCTTAGTGATGATGATTTAATTGAAGAATCTCCATGTACCAAGAAAATGAGACAAACTACAACAACAACTCAGAATGATGACGTCACAACAGAACAAAATCAGGTAACTAGAATCTATTTTTTTTTTATAGGTTTGGTACCATTTTTGAGATTTGGGAAAAACAATTATCATTTCAGTTTACTTAAGTTAATTTCGTTAGAATGGTAAAGACATGTCATATTTTTACAAGCCAAAAATAGAAAATTGAACGACACAGAACGAGCCGCTATGGTTTGGTTAAGCCTATAGCACCAACAAACTAATTTAAAATAAATGGATATATAAAGCATGACACTGTGTTTTATATTTTTATTCACATTTGTTTTAATATTTCATTTTCTTGTATTTTCAGGATATCATTGAAGCTGTTGAAAGATTAGAATCACGTGACTTGATTGCTGATGGATCACGTGACTATATTTTACCCACAATTCCTGGTAAACATAGTGATCTCAAATCCATTACGTCAGAAACATTGATGGATGTTATAAATGGTAAATATGATAAAGAAATTGACAAAGTAACCATTGTTGATTGTAGATATCCTTATGAATATGAAGGTGGACATATAAAAGATGCTGTAAACATGTATACTAAAGATGACGTACATAGTCTACTACAGAAACCAGTGACGTCAGAGAGACGTCATATACTTATCTTCCATTGTGAATTTTCATCAGAACGAGGTCCAAAAATGTATCGTTTTCTACGAAGTGAAGATCGTAATATGAACAAATATGAATATCCAAGTTTAAATTTTCCTGAAGTATATCTTTTACATGGTGGATATAAAGAGTTTTACCAAACATATCAGGTAAATAGAAATGTTTCTTCTTTCATAATAACTATTATATTCCTAAATTATTAGAAAATATTTGCATCACATATTGTTTAATTACGAATATCCGGAAATATATCTCATACGTAGACTATTAGTGATTCATGACTACTCGATGTGCAGTTATACTTATGCAAGTTATTTTTGTTCAATTGTTGATTAATGATAAACTTAATTTTGGATCATTTTTCAAATTTATAATTAAATCATTATTATATATGGTAGACATTGCATGTATAATAAAATTACACTGAACAAATCATGATCCTTGTAATAACCAGACGATTTCGGCTACCCTTCGTGATCAGCGACAGACGAAACTTACTTAATGTCACGAGTTGAGCTCACTTTGTGTAATTCTACACATATCGATATATATTTTTAACTAAATATTATTTTATTTTATAATTTCAGGATCAATGTTTTCCAATCAGCTACAAACCAATGTTACATGAAGCTCATGGCGAAGATTTACGTCACTTCCGGGTAAAGTCTAAATCATGGACGGCTGGTGAAAAACAGATAAGTAATAGACGTCATCGTAGTAGACTGAATAGAAATCTTAGTTTCTGAATACATGATAGATTATCTATTCAATAAGTGCTGATACTAAAACGTGTGCTACTGTTTGAATTTGTTAAGTTTATTGTTGATTATATTTTTTAATGTTATGTACATGTTATTGATCGAAAGATAAAATAAATTTGATAAAATAAATTATTTTTGTCTTCTCTTTCAACAGGTTAAGGACAAATTACTAGCAAGCGAAAAAGTGCTTTATGGCATAAACTAACGACTATTGTTTGTTTTTTGAGGTGCGTACATTAATCATGGTTTGAATACCTCATTTTGTATCCACCATTGATACAAAATTAAAGTAAAACATAAATATAATTATTTTTTAAGGATTATCATACATATATCGAGTATTAAAAGCAGCGGGGTAACTATATGTGCAGCAATCAAACAAACCAGTTTTGTAGTTATAAATGATCGCATATATATGGAAAAATATATTTTACAATGCATATTTTATTTGCAACTTAGGAAATGAATGTACATGTTTATCATCCATAATCCAATGAAACATTATTATGACATGAGTACAGGCAACTGAATAAGTACTTTTGTAGATTACAATAATTTTAAGGTTCAAATAGAACTTTGTAAAAAAATGTGTGGAGAAAAATAATTTAATACGTGTATACCATCTATAAATCACTCCATAGTCTCATCACCTAGTCAGGGGCGGTTACAGAATAGGACTGTCTGGGGGATGGCTGGTAGGTCCGACTTGGCGTGGGTACGGGAGGTTGTCCCCTCCGGTTGGTGAGGTTACGGAGCCTCCCCCGAAATTTTGAAAATTAAGATCTTAAACCAAGCATTCTGGTGCTTTTTTGTCATTTTTGTTGCATTTATAATAGCACAGATTAGCCTTTAACTGGTAAATCCCGCAGTTTTAAGTGTCTGGATCTCCCTCAAAAAGGCCGCCGCAGGCCTTAAAATTGGTACATGTAATTATAAATTGATTTAGTGAATTTCACTTTAGGAAAATCGTACCAAAAATGACGTTTTTTTCGCACGCCTCTCCCATCTACAGGTGTCTCAGGGGGTCCAAAAGGGAAACATTCCCCCTTTGTCGCTGGGATTTGTAGAGGAAGCAGCGCCCCTCATAACCAGAAAAAATCAGGTTCATTCAACTCTTCTGTGTTTTTAATCATTACCATACTTTGTGTTTAGTACATTTTTATCAAACTTTTCTCACAACGGTTACGTTACGCGTTGCTACTTTAACTAGTTTTCAGTTATTAAATAAAGGGATACAATCGCTGACAGGCGTTTGCTTAAAATTATAACAAATCTAGTAATACAAAGAAGGCATAGTTCATTCATTCCGGTTCATATACGATATAAATAGACAATTATACATAGACCAGTGACAATAATTTATCACTAACGTCTAAAGACAAACATATATATATATATATATCATTCAATTGTCGTGGCGCATACATTTACCCCGCTGATTTCAATATTTACCACAATACTTATATGCTCAAATACAGAAAAATATGTATATTAGTGGAGTATAGTGAGATTTAGTGATTCCAAAAATGAACTTTAATTCACACGCCTCTAATTGTCTACGCCACAAACAGATGAATAAGATTTTAAGATTTGTCAAACTAAAGTGCTCTAATAATGATATAAAATAGCAATAACTCATATCTCCTCGATAGTATAGTGGTAAGTATCCCCGCCTGTCACGCGGGAGACCGGGGTTCGATTTTTATGAAAACTCCATCGAACTATTTGTTCATTATACTATTATTTCAGTGTCGTTTTACGTTCTTTTGAACAGCCTGAGTCATTTAATTCTAGCAGGCCACCTAACCACCTTTTATCGACACAAGTCTCCTATCATTTTGTCATTTTCGTACCCAGATATTATCAAGATTCTCGACCTACGTCCTTGTACGATAATGATCGCCCGTAAACAACTCCTGATGCATAACAAAATATATCACGATGTTCAGCACTAGGTTCGAATCAGCACTCTATCTGCAAGTGGTTACTGTAGTTATGCGAGACAGTTACGTGCACTGCAAGTATTCGTTAAGTGTAATACATGTACTTGCAGAGTAATTCAATGCAGTAACCATCGTACGTTTATCATAAAAAGCCTCGCCTGTTAATCGAAGGTAGTGATAGAAAGAAACCGTTATTTTTTATTACAAAAAATGATGCACTGTTTTGTAGTACATTTTGTCATTATCACCAACAGTAAATTTACAATTTTATTGAAACAAGAGAGTTAACTGTAAGAGAAAAATGACTTTTGTCCTTCAGAATTATCAAACTTCTGTGAATGTCAATTCTAGGCGAGACGAAGCAAGTTGGGCATATAATATTTTTAAAGTCATACATGTTTTGGAAATGTAATAAAGGGAAAACGGTATTTAGAGAATCAGGCCGGTTATTTGACGTGGGGCATTTTTTTAAATATTGTACATATTGTTCCCCCTTTAAACTTAAAAAAGACAGTTTTTGTACAAAAATGAAGTTTTGAACCCTGATTTAAAAATGACTAAATATACACGTTTCAAAGTGGAAATTTGTCCCTGAACTTCAAAGCCTTATATATGTATAAAAGACATATGTTCTGATCAACATCATAAGTAAACAAAAATATGTTTTCTTTTTACGTGTACACAATGTACGTGAAATTTCCGGATTTTTTATCCCATTGATTATTTTAATGAAAAAATGTTTGAAAAATATCAATTTAAAAAATCAAAGTTATCAGTTACGTTGATGACAAGATAAAATGACTTGAAAATTTTGTTTAACAAACTTTCCGTTTGTGTCAAAACATTTATCTTGGAAATAATCAAACAATGAAAAATACAACGAATCATTAGATGCTATAAAATACAAATTTATATTTTTAAACCATCGTAAGTTACAACTTGATAAAATAGTATGTTTTACCAGTGACATAGATATCTCTGGTTTTAGTTTTTATATTATATAATTGTATTTTCTATTATGAAAATTACGGAATGATAACTCCTCAAAGACATAAAAAGTGTCGCTAAAGATCAAAGTAAAAATTTACATAAATATGTTTACTTAGTTCATGTAAATTTTGTGTCCAGATAACATTTCCTTCCTTGATTATCGTTAAGTAAAAATGTTAAATCAAAAAATCAGATTTAGAATCAAAGTTATCAGTTACGTTGATGACAAGATAAAGGTACTTAAAAATTTTGTATAACAAACTTTCAGTTTGTGTCAAAACATTTATCTTAGAAATAATCAAACAATGATCATTAAAAAGATTAAAATTATATCAAACAATATTATCGATAAGGTGCAATATTAAATGCCTACGGATATTACAAAAATTATTCTCATTGAAAAGGTAATCTCCGTTACCGCCTTTAACAAACAAATTAACCAATTAAATTATAGAATAATTATAATTACGTCTAGCGTACCCAATGCTTAACTAAGAGCTAATATCCTTTACTTAATTATTAAACTTAATTAACTCTAGATGACAAAGTTGTCTCAAAGCTAAACGGGAAACAATTATTGCCTCGTATAATTAAAACTTTTAATTTGGAGTAAGAACATACTATATAAATGTTGAACAAATTTCTAAGGATCATTATTCCTATATCTTCTCTCATAGAACAAATACATAAAATATTTCATCGTTATATCTAAGGATAAATAACTCAGCAACAATGTCTATCAGGTAAGAACTTAAACCATCTTATATTTTTTAAAGATTTTTTTCTGTATTTGTAAATACAATAAGAAATGTGTCTTTTTAAATAGGCAATGAGCTTTGCTAATGCCCTGTAATAAAGTACCTGTTATTTTCTGTTCTTTAATAAAATAATGTATAACAAAAAAATTCACTGTCACAAGTTATTGACTTAACATAGGAATAAAGAAAAAATATAATTATTATTCGCTCAATTTAAATTGATAATTACTAATGATTCATCGCACCATTGATGTTAATTTAATCGTTAGTTTAAATGTTATAAAAAATAATATTGTATAGAAAGAAAATTAATAATAATTTCTATATTTTTTCAGATTACAATTATTTGGAGATTCTCCTGTTACCAAGGTAACCAATGATATTGAGATAGCTTCTATTATTACACCAGAATCCAAGGGAGAAAATTACAATGATTCAGGAATTGATATTCTTACACCCTTATCTGTAAGTATTACTGCTTTTTTTTGCTCAAATTCCCAACTTCAGAGTTCAGAAATGACTTGTACTTATTCACTTATCATTTCATATGAAATATACATCAATGCTTCAATACTTGCTATTATTATTTAGGTAATTTAAGTTTTAGTTTATTTAAATTAATGCTACATGTCTATGGTTATCACAGATAATAAATAAAGGAACGGCTTGTCATTTGCTATTCAAAATTATTTATGAAAAATACTTATATCCTAGGCGCGTCTCTTATATTTTGTAGCTTTTACAGAATATGTTTATTTTCAGTAAATAGATTTAAAAAATACAAGTAAAACTTACGTCATATGTAGTTGTTATTATTATTTTTCTGTTTGTTTGCAGGATGACTTGTCATGGAAACCAAGAAATTGTAGAAAATCACTAGACGCTCGTAGAAGTTTGTTTTCGGGGAAGCGTCTTAGTGATGATGATTTATTTGAGAAATCTCCATGTACCAAGAAAATGAGACAAACTACA
Organism: Mactra quadrangularis; assembly: GCA_025267735.1. NCBI lineage: Eukaryota > Metazoa > Mollusca > Bivalvia > Venerida > Mactridae > Mactra > Mactra quadrangularis. Next base: position 24,090,704 of record CM046306.1, on the reverse strand, counting down.
ACAACAACTCAGAATGATGACGTCACAACAGAACAAAATCAGGTAACTATAATCTATTGTTTCTTTTATAGGTTTGGTACCATTTTTGAGATTTGAGAAAAAACAATTATCATTTCAGTTTAAGTTAATAAGTTATTTTCGTAAGAATAGTTAAGACAGTTCATATTTTTTACAAGTCAATGGTGGAAAATTGAACGACTTAAATGACTCTGAACGAGCCGCTATGGTTTGGTTTATAGCCCAAACAAACATCAAAAATAAAAAGATATAATAAATTGTAACATTGTGTTTTATATTTGCGTTCACATTTGTTTCAATATTTCGTTTTCTTGTTTTTTTTCAGGATATCATTGAAGCTGTTGAAAGATTAGAATCACGTGACTTGATTGCTGATGGATCACGTGACTATATTTTACCCACAATTCCTGGTAAACATAGTGATCTCAAATCTATTACGTCAGAAACATTGATGGATGTTCTAAATGGAAAATATGATAAAGAAATTGACAAAGTAACTGTTGTTGATTGTAGATATCCTTATGAATATGAAGGTGGACATATAAAAGATGCTGTAAACATGTATACTAAAGATGACGTACATAGTCTACTACAGAAACCAGTGACGTCAGAGAGACGTCATATACTTATCTTCCATTGTGAATTTTCATCAGAACGAGGTCCAAAAATGTATCGTTTTCTACGAAGTGAAGATCGTAATATGAACAAATATGAATATCCAAGTTTAAATTTTCCTGAAGTATATCTTTTACATGGTGGATATAAAGAGTTTTACCAAACATATCAGGTAAATTGAAATATTTCAATCTCTATTGAAAACTATTGGTATTTACAATAAAAGGACGATCTAATGAGAAATAATGTTCTTTGAAACAACAAAGTTTTGATTTACAAATAAATTCAAAAGACAATAATTTAATGATACTAAGGGCTAATCATTTAAAATTCAGGATTCTTTTGGGGACACTAGAAAGGGTACTTTTGTTACATGTATTACAAAACTATTAGAATTATAAAATTCAGTATATCTATTGTTTGTGTTAATTTTGAATTTCTTCCATGTAATTTTTGTTCTTTATTTCATTTAATGAAATCTCAATTTTAAAATGCTTAACATGTAAATAAACAAAGCCACAGGAATCTCAAGCTATTTAGAATCACTTCTGCAGTGCGTTTGGTAGACAAATTGTTTGACTATTGGTTTCCCCTGATCATAATCTTATTTAACACTAAATATAATTTTATTTTTTGATTTCAGGATGAGTGTTTTCCAGTCAGCTACAAACCAATGTTACATGAAGCTCATGGCGAAGATTTACGTCACTTCCGGGTAAAGTCTAAATCATGGACGGCTGGTGAAAAACAGATGAGTAATAGACGTCATCGTAGTAGACTGAATAGAAATCTTAGTTTCTGAATACATGTTAGATTCTCTAATTAGTGCTGATACTAAAACGTGTGATACTGTTTAAATTTGTTAAGGTTATTGTTGAATATATTGTTATGTACATGTTATTGATTGAAAGATAAAATAAATTTGATAAAATTAAAAAAAAATTTCGGCTTCTCTTAACAGGTAAATGACTAACAACAACCAAGTGGAAAAGAGCATTATTGCATAAACTTATTGTTTGATTTCATTTAACTGTAAATGGCGCATACAATAATACCGACGGTTTGAATACACCATAGGGTACGTCTGAACTCACTATTCGTAAATTATAAGACTATGTGCGGATACAATTGAACAAATATCAAGTATTTAAAGCAGTGGGGTTACTATATGCGCAGAGATTAAACAAACCCAGGTTAAAATAATTTAAAGTTCGCATAAATACAAATAAAGGTATTTCGAAAATGCATTTTATGCTCTGTAAATGAATGTATATCATCAATGCTCCAACGAGACATTATTATTACACAGTAGGCCTACAGTCACGGAATAAATAGTATCGTACATAACAATCAGGTGATGGAACTTGATAAAGGAATGTATGGAGAAAAATGACTTAAATACATGTACACATATATAAAACACTATCGATCCTCTCTTCACCTAGTACTTGGTAACTAGGATATAGGGTCGGCTTAAGGAAAGTGATGCTTTCATGAGATCTTTGATGAAATGTCAGAAAAATCTTCATAGGGGATCAAATGTGCAAATACATTGAAGTAAAAATTGTAATTGAACTTAACCTTATCTTAGAATTAACTTTGGGTTAGTATTTACATGTAGTTTTAGGAGCAGCTAGCCATCATTTTGGTTGCGCTGTTTTTTCCAGCTGACATGCAAACTTGCACTGTCGTAAATAAAGGTTATGTCCAAATAATGTGACAAAATCAAGAAATTATAATCCGACATTTCATGAAACAGGATTTTGCCAGCTGTTATGTTTTTTGTAATTGATCGCCTTGTGCATGTAAGTAAACAACATTCTGCCTTGTAATTTGTCATCTGTGTTTTTGTTTTAATAATGATTTAAACAAATTTGACGCTTCAGTAAAGTGCAGGTTTAAATGCGTATAATTTTGTATGAAACAGCGCATGTGGTTTAGTCTATCGCTAATTTTTTTAACGTAATTTAATTGTTTAAAATTCATTGTGTTGCGGAATAAAAGGGGATTAAATTGCAAAATTTTAGAAGTTTTTGGAAATTTTAAAATTACCATATCCGTGAATACTTCTCTTACTATTTGTGGTATTTCTTGATGTTGGGGTATTTTCTACTTACACTCTCGTGGGTTAGGTTACGGCCTAAGATAAAATAGTTGTTAAAACATTCACAGATGAGAAATTACAAGTTTTACACGTCCTTTTGAAAAACAGGTCATTATGATGCTATAATGCTGTCCGTAGGTTCGTCTGTCTGTCCCTCCGTAAACAATTACATGTACTTGTCCGGACAATTACATAACGAGGTCAAGGTCACATGAGTTCATATGGAAAACTGTGACTAGATGATAACTAAACATCGCCTGTACCTAGGTTCACGAATGTTTTTGTGGATATAATGTGTAAAAAAATGTGACCTATTGGTTATGATGACCAGGGGTCAAAGTCATAAAGAGTTTACATGGGAAACTTTGTAAGGACGATAACTTGACAAGGGCTGTGCCTGGGTTCACCAAATTTTATGTGTAGATAGCCTTGGCTCAAGTTCTGTAGCCCCATGATCAAAAGCCCTATGGAACTTCATATGTAAAACATTGCCTGAACGATAACTCAACAACTGCTGACCATGTTCACCAACTTTTACTTGTGGATAGCTCATGGGTCATGGGTGTGGCCTTTTGATTCTGAGGCCCAGGCATCAAAGGTCAAGGTTGCCGGGACTTTATATGAAAAAATTGTACGGACGATAAATCGACAACGTCTGTACCAAGATTCACAAAATTTAAATCGGGGGTAGCCCTGGGGTCAATGCTGTTGCTTATTGATTCTGAGGCTCTGTGTCAAAGGTCAAGGTCACCTGATATCATGTGGGAAAACTTTGTTTTGACGAAAAATGCCATTGGCTGTACCTCAAGGTTCACCAGACCTTACGGTGGATAACCACTGTGTCAAGGGAGTGACCTGTCGATAATGATGTTCCGGGGTCAAATGTCAAGGCGGCTGCGACTTCATATAGAAGAACTTTGTTCAACTGTCGTATCTACGTTCACCAACTTTACAGCTATTACTCCTGGTCATTTGGCTACTTTTTTTCTATCAATCTTCCTGGGGAGTACTTTACTTCGCTTTGTATAGCCAAAACATCGGCGAAACGGAATTATACCACCATTGCAGGTACCTTTCCAGTGAAGCAATCGCAAGTAAATTTCTTGTATAAGAAAGTAGCAGTGCATCTAGCTGGGTTCAAACCCGGTACCTCTCGATCCCTAAACGCGCGTTCTGTCAAGTGTTTGTATGTTTATTTTGTGTTATATCTTCATCAAAGTTATTGATAAATTATGAATGATTTATGTTAGTTTCCACGACTAAACCATATACTTTACTTTTTTGCTGAATAATTTGTCGTTGTGTTCCTTTAAGTGTTAACAAAGAATCTATTTTACAAAAATATTTTCATCAAAACAAACACATAAATAACAAATATTTTGAAATGAACAGGATATGAAAGCATTATAAATACAAGTCAGTTAGCAGACTTTACATCATTGTGCAACAAATTTATCATCCGCTTACGATATTTAGCGATGATTTCTCACAACAAGATTTACTGTTTGGTTCTTGCAAGCATCTGTTTGATGGTCATGGTGGAACAGACGTCTGCTGGTGCATGTTGGGATATGTGGTCACGTTGTTCCAATTGGAGTAGCGCGGCTACAAATATTGCGTGGTTAAGTTGCGATAAGTGTTGCAAATGCAAAGGAAAAGCTTCGGGATCATGCCAACTAAAAAGGGGTGCTTACTGCATCATAGCTCGAAGTGACACTGCTTATAGATGTATCTGCTCAGGGACACGGAGCGGAAGAAAACCGGGCTATTGCAACAGTATGGCCAATTATATTGATTCGTGCGAGTGATTGGGTAAGTTTTTTAATTTTAAGTCAAATGATGCATTTTTGAATTAGTAATATACAACGATGTATTCATGGTTTAATTCTTAACATTTTCTCATCATATTTTATTTACCCATGGTTTGAAATTATAACTGACTTTATATTTGAAATCAATCCTGTTGCAAAACTTAATTATCTTCATATAAAGTAATTCTATACAAAACAGTTTAATCAAAATCGTACTATCAACGGTAATTGTTTTAAAATACTCTTAAAATGGTGAATGATTGGAAGGCTATTTTAATAATTTTCTAAATTAGAACTGTGTCACCGCTGAAGGTCGGTCGGCTGTCAGACGTCGTGTTTATCGCCGCACATGCTCAGTAGATGGTAAAAATCCATACAACATTCAGACGACGTTATGATAATATTTTAAGCTTATGTCACGCGAGTGTAGGCTGATAAAAAAGCTATGGTCCGAGCTGAAATCGAACCCATGGCCTTCTGAGTCGACACTCTACCATATTGCCATAAAAGTTAAGTTGAAAGCATATCATGTGCCGTATAAAACCTCTTATAGTTCGTTTTTTCTCAACTGTCAAAAGGTGAATAATTTCACGGTGACTTCGTGCTCTTTTTTTACACCCATGGTATTGTGATAGTGTGTAATCAATCACCGTGAAATTATTCAAACTTTGACAGTTGAGAAGAAATAGACAATATTACTTCACAAGTTATTATGTTTGAACGAACATCACCATATAAACTTAGTAAAGAACTATTCTGAATTTTTAGAAACAACACTATCGCCGCCGTTGTTATCACCATTGTTAAAAAAGCTTAAAGCAAGGTTTTTGAAGTCTACTTCTAGTATTCACTATTCAGTCGACTATTGACATTTACTTCCCCGATCATCAAGTCACACACCAACTGTTAACATAGGGCGCAGATTGCAGCCACAACATGCAGTGCATGACCCTTACAGGTACCCAATTACACCTGGGTGAAGTGAAGCAATTGCAGGTAAATTTCTTGCTCAAGGAAATTAGCAGTGCTTCCACCGGGATTCGAACCCAGGACCTCTCGATCCCTAAGCGCGCGTCCTACCACTGAACCACTGCTTCCCACCATTGCTATCATCGTCCTCATCATTATTGATGTGGTTGTTTTCAAAGGTGTTATTTTCAATCTATTACAATCTGCATTTTCGTTATATTTCAGGGTAAAGAAGAATTGCACACTAATATGAACTGAGAAAAAATTAACAGTAAAATGACATCTCATCATAAACTGTAGATCACTGAACTCATAAAGTGGTTATCCTCGTTAACTATAAATAAATAAATACTTGTAGAAGAGAAATGTGAAACAAGTCTTCTGTGTTTTTGTTTTTAATTCATTACCCTACCTTGTGTTCAGTACTATTCTAAAATATCAAACTCTCACAACGGTTACGTCACTCGTTGCTACCTAAACTAGTTTTTAGTTAACAAATAAAGGGAAACAACCGCTGTGTGAGTTTGCTTTATTATCTATGTTTTGTCGTTTAACAAAAAGTTGTATTATATTAGGTATGGCTCTCGACTTTCTTAACTAGATTTCCTTGACACCTTTATGTACTAATACTCACCAACCCATCAACAAGCAATCGTCAGCTTCTCCTTCTACGGAATTAGGAAGACAAGAGAGCACAATAAAATAACAACAAGTCTGATAATACAAAAATGTCATGCATTATTCCATTCTCGTACCCCGAGGTTATCAAGATTCTCGCTAGTATCGAGAATCCTACTATACTCTGGGTACGAGAATGGCATTATTCATTTTATCCATATACAACACAAAACAGACATTTACAATATACGTAGACCCGGTTACAATATTTTATCATCAGCGTCTACATAGGCGGATCCAAAGGGGGACGGACCCGGCGCACGCCCCTCCCCCTTAAAAAAAATTACTCAAGCAAAGTTTCTTCTATCATCAAACATGATCTATTTATAGGAAAATATATAAATACTCGCATGAATGTCATTTTTTGCACGCAACGCGTACAATAATTAAAAATACTGGGTCACCTGGTAAGGACTTTGCCTAAAACCCTTAGGGAGCCCTCTAATTCCCTCGGTCTGCTTGCTAATACCCGCCCTCGTAACTTTTCGTCCCCTGTAACTGGAAATCCTGGATCCGCCTATTGTTTATAGACAAATTAGCGTATATGTTATTCAGCTGTCAATAGCGCATACATTGATCCCGCTGATTTCAATATTTACTACAGTTCTTCTACACCCACAATCATTAAAGGATTTAAATCAGTGGAGTAAATGTATACGCCACTGACAGATGAATAAAATTTAACGATAATAGCTTACGAATGCCAAGGTCTAATAATGATAATATGTCTAACAATGCAGTAACTCATATCTCCTCGATAGTATAGTGGTAAGTATCCCCGCCTGTCACGCGGGAGACCGGGGTCGATTCCCCGTCGGGGAGCATTTATTTTTTGTACAAACAAACTGCATAATTTAAACACAATATTTTGGATTCATTGTCGTTTTACACTTTTTTTAACACTAAGTAATTTTATTTTAACAGTCCACCTAACGTCTAAATAGGGACACCTCGACTTTTTATTTAATTAATAATCTCGGAAGGATTCGTATGTGTCCACCAAAAAAATTCTGCTTTATGCGCGAGTAAAACAATTCGAAGCACGCAACAGTTGTTAAAAAATAATTCTTGGCGTTTACACATAAGATTTATTTTATGTTATATACAATGTATTATGTAACCTAATAGTGCTCAACGATATCATTGAATATGTCTAAGGGTATTCGAAGCGAATTATCGAGGAGTTTCGAATGCTTACGTCTTACTTGACTCTCGTCCGTAAGCAACTTCAAATACATTTTCACATTTAGCACCATGGTCGGCAGTATATTAGAACCAGAACTCTATCTACAAGTGGTTACGACACTACCTCGAGGCAGTAAATTACACCGTAAAAATTCAACAGTAAGGTTATTTTTGCAATACATATACTTTCAGTGTCTAATTCAACGCAGTGCACATCGTAAGTTTATTCTATAAAATCGTCGCCTAATGTTCGAAGGTCATTAATATTGGTACAAGATCCAATGTCAAGAAGGTATAGATGCTTTCAGTTTTTGACTTACGATATGTTTTGTCGCAATGGTACTTATGTCAAATAAAACAGTTTCAAACACATAACCGTTATAAATAATCATAAATACACGTGAAACTATTTATTTATCGCTGAAAATATAAGCAATCATTAGCTACTAAGACACGCTTGATGAATTCATTTTTTAAATGTTTTATTTTAAATCATGATATACATAAATTATGATAGATTTTTTCTAAAAAGAAAAATATAACTTATTGACTTTTTTCTAAGGCACAAAACTGCAACGGTGTTCTTAGATCAAAGGTAAGATTTAAATAAACATTACATATACATGTTTAATTAGTTCATGTAAATTTTGTGTCCAAATAACATTTCCTTCCTTGATTATCGTTAAGTAAAAATGTTTGAAAAATATCAAATTAAAAAATCAAAGTTATCAGTTACGTTGATGACAAGATAAAGTTACTTAAACATTTTGTTTAACAAACTTTCAGTTTGTGTCAAAACATTTATCTTATAGAATAATCATTAAAGATTAAAATTATATCACACAATAATCAATAAGGTACAATATTAAATAGTTACGTATACATTTTGTATTTCTAAAAGGCCGGTAGGGTTTTGTGGGGATATATCTTGCCGACGAGAGCAGAAATAACATTAATTCGTGTGTGTCAACGGAGAAAATCATTTCAGCACCTCATGACACGCCTATGGAATAAAAGGTATTAGTCTATCTTTATTATATCACTGTCTCGGTCTGTTAATGTCACATTTCAGAGTTATTGAGATTCATGTGAAAGATAGAAAGTAAAATCGAAGAAATGGAATTAATATAATTTTGACCCCTTTATACAACACAAATCACAACCAACATCATTATTAAAAATAGAAGCAACAATAAATTAGGGACTTTAGACAGTTATTTCCCCTTGTATACTCTTCAAATAGGTAGGTCCAATCAGTTTGATTACTCGGATTTTACCCTTACTTAAGTATTTTTAAGGATTTTACCCATACTTAAGTATTTTTAGGGTAAAGCACTATCTAAATTTCACCACTTCTGTTAATATCTTAATTACCAAGAAAGATATTAGATGAATAATTTTATTATCCTTACATAGGACTTCAATGATAAAATCCGAGGATTCCAACTGATAGGTCCTACTTACCAATTGGAATGCTTCAGATTTTATCAAGGAAAGATAACTTACAAAAGTCCTTTATTGAAACCATCATTAGCATTTTGAAATGCTACAGCAAAAACAAATCAACGCCACCATCAACGAATCAAAACTATAATTATTACTATAAGCAATAACAGCAACAACGAAACAAAATCATCATCATTTTAACAACAACAGCAACGAGTAACAAGCATCATCATCATTATAAACAACAGCAGTTACAACGACTTTAAACTACGATGAAACTACAGCAACAACGAATCAAATCCTTAAAAAGAAACGCAAGCAATGAATCGAAACTACAACCACTATTATTTATGCAACATATAGAAACAAAACCACCATCAAAATAGGCGGATCTAGCGGGGGTCACGGGGGTCCCGCCCCCCCCCCCCCCCCTGCTAGAATTTCTAAATTATACCTGTCCATTAATGTATTTCTTGTCTGTAGGTCATTTTTAAGTTTTTGTTTGGTTTTTTACTAGATTTAAAGCCGTGTCAACACAATTTTGGGTCATTTTACGGCATCCAGCGCACCTAACCTAGCTTTCCTGGACCATTGTCTATAACCAGGGCTGCGTTCAGTTAGCAGTTAGCCTTAGCCAAACACAGTTACCGTTATGAACGATTAATTGAACGACCCGTTGAAGTGCGAACGTTTAAAGATTGCGGGCAAGATGGTCGTTACTTCTATTTTATTAGAAGAATTCGGAGAGGAGGACTTGTTTTTCTTTTTTACTTGTCTTTTGTAAATGTATTGATCTAAATCAACGGGAGTAACACCGCCGACTTCGTTAGACCTAATCCGGAATTTAAATTTATGGGGTTTTCCGTCCGTGCACAGGCGGTACAAACAAAGTTGTCTACACATTATTGCTAAATAGCACGAACTATGGATTAAATACTAAGTATTACTTAGCACATAGCATTTTCCCCTCGTCCAATCAGCTGTCGAGGATTGTTGATAGTAGACATGTACTATATTGTATAGTATAGAAGCGTGTTGAACTTGGGGAAAATGCTGTGCTAAGCCAGTTAGATTATGTTTTCATTTTACTATAAGGTTCAGTGCTCGGGGCTCCGCCCCTCGCACTAAACCTTAAAGTAAAATAAAATATAATCTAACTAATACCTAATGCTCTATATAAATGTCAATTTGCTATTTTTAACTGTTTTTCAACTATTCTGAGTGAAACCGGATTAAACCTGTTATGTTTTACTGCGCAACGCCACTGCGCATGAAACAGTTTTGACTGTTGCCCTCGCGTGCGAACTGTTGCCCTCACGTGCGAACTGTTTCATAGAGTGCAGTGCCAAGGGAAGTAACCGCATTAAAACAACTCCAAGCGTCCAATAAGCGAGATCATTGCAAGCGTCTACGATATGTCGCGGTTTGAAGACATTGAAGAGAGGGATCTCGAACTTCTGCTGAGAATCGGGACTCGCTAAGCACACGTAATGTCATCCGCTTCTGAAACTATCTTTATTGCCATGTTATATCTGTACTTGCATTAGGTAATAAAACACTTATTGCATGGGTGTTTGGGGAACAGTCAAAACTATTATCCCTCGGTATCAGGGACAACAGTAAGAACTGTTGCCCTCGGCCTAACGGCCTCGGGCAACAGTTCTTAAGTTGTCCCTGATACCTCGGGAAAATAGTTTTGACTCTTTCCCAAACACCCAGTGTATACTGTTCTTTTTTACACGCGTTTTCATTGTAACAGTCAAAGTTTGTTTGTACCGGAGGGCAAAACCTAAATATTTGAATTTCGGATATAGTCTATTCGCTATGGCAATTGCTAATTTACAAAATGTACTGGAACTATTTTGTTTCAGGTTGTTTCATATTCGCGTACTATATACTAAAACCGTTAGCTCTTGGCCTTAAACGTTTTCCGCTAACAGGCCGTTCAATTATGACTGTTAGCGAACGTTACGGAACGTTACGAAATGTTCACGGTAACTGAACGCCCTACAGTACTCACCTACCCTTCCACAATCACAAAAGTACACGGTGATACTAAAAAAACTAGTGTCTTTAAAACCGTTAAGAAAAATCGTTAAAATATAAATTCTCCCCGACGGGGAATCGAATCCCGGTCTCCCGCGTGACAGGCGGGGATACTTACCACTATACTATCGAGGTGACGACATTACCACTTGTCACCCTCTTTATTTAGATTCATTAATATCCAAGTACTACTGTGTTAGTTTTCCAACAGATGTCTCCAAGCAGCATCTCTAAATACATAAAACTAAAACACCTAGAGCTGTTGTTGATTTGGCTCAAAGCGTATCGACAATATCGAGAAATGAATATCGACGGTACACCGATATATATCGATGCATCACAGACCATTTATGTTTTCATAAACTCATAATAGATGTATATTTGTCATGAATGTTATACCTCGGTATTCTGCATTAACAGGGTGGAGAATCAAAACCAGTTCGTATCATTCAAAACGTAAACAAACGGACGCCATTTTGGAAAATTTCAGGTATTTTTTCTAATTTACTCTTTTATTCGTCCACCAATGAAAAAACGAAAATTACTATAACACTATATTACTCATTTTTCCGCTTCTAATGATGTATATAACATACAGATTCAATTAGAATTTCAACAAGTTATCCCGGACATTGGAATCGAAGTGAGCAAGAATTAGGTCATTTTTGACGGATGCGAACTGGTTCAAATGCATACTTTAGCCTAGTTTATCACAAAAAAGCATTTCTTCTCGTTAAAATTGCTATGTATAAACCACGGAACACGTATGTAGTCTTGTAGTAAAGTATCAACTCCTCCAGATATAGTTTGGACATAAAAATAGAATTTTTGAAGAATGATGCGAACCGGTTCAGATTAATACAATGATTCGAACCGGTTCAGATTTATGATATTTTACTTTTTTTCTTCATTTGCATACGTTCTTTGCCGATGTCTGTTTCGCGGCATTAATATTAAAAACTTGATGTCGTCATTCTGTACACAAACGGTCTGACTGACCTTTGTACGAAGACGCCGAGCATCATGGGTAAAACTGTTTATTTACCCGAAAACACATGGCAATGTTCACATTATAGTAATTTCCCCCAAAAAGTATACTCAACAAATAGAGTATGTATTTTGTGTCTACTCAATAAAATTTTACTATTCAACCAACTTTCCTCATTAAATTAAACTTTTTAACCAGTAATTTAACCTCCGTCCTAACGTGTTTACATCTGTCATTCTTTACACAGACATTTGAAATCGAATGTAGAATACACAGTTTAACTATGCATCTGTACCTTTAGATGTTTAAATGTACTTTGAATACATGGATTTATATTCCTGTAGCTATAAATGATAATTTATTTTAAATTTTTACAATGATTTTGTCAAAAACCGAAAAAATCTAACGATTTTGTCTTCATGCGCCGCACTATATTCTGTTGCGTACTAAAACGCCGAAATCTGCGAAGGTTGTGCGGGTTAGTATATGGGTGATATCTTCACATCTATCAATAGAATGCAATGTCGTTCATTTAAATGTCGAACAGAATTGTACCATAATTATTTTAGGACCAAAATTAAAAATACACATGTTTTCCCTTTCTCGACCGACGACCAAAAAACCCGCCCACTCAAAAGTTTTTATTGCCGAAATCAGGATTTTTTTTCAATCCGATCTGGATGTAGGACTTTTCACAACGACCCGGCGTTCAAGCAGTGATTCATTGCGTCCTGTGTTAGAGACGCAAACTTTGAACCGCGGATATGCGTCAATTGATAAATGATAACGTGTTGGCAGTTAATTTATACATAAAAGGTTAGATGATAATTAGCACCGACTAATGAATGTTTAAGTAAAATGTGTCGTGATTTTGACATTTTTTTACATTAAATATATCCATAAAATATCGTAATATTTACGGGCATATAAAATTTTTTTATCCGAGTAAGAACAAAGCTCTAATAATAACGTCATTAAAATCAATTTAATGTGAGTCGGATCTGTGTCCCTTTGAACTTATTGTTAATGTATATCAACTTCTTTGATGATAACCGCCGACCTTAATTATATAATGACGGACGATTTCTTTGTTATTGATTTGAGAGCTGTGTGGTCGGTTGTAAGTGAATGAACTCATAATTATTGATACTTGATAGTATGATTATGGGCCGTTGCACCGTAACTTTAAGCCTGTTTCACCACAAAGAGTGAAATTATGCGATCCTAACAAATTCGATTTTGCCGTGAACAAAAAACGGCCGCAAGCTAATTCTTTTCGATTTTGCCAAAGAAATCGGCCGCGAGATTTTGTCTTTTCGCCGAAAAATCGGCTGATCATCTCGATTTCGCCGAATAAATCAGCTGATTGTTTTCAGATTTTGCTCAGATTTTTTAATGCGTGTTATACCCGTAAAATTAAAGTAAACCTCAGCTGAAAACTACGTCCAAGCGATACAGCGTTCTGCAGTATGACATGAAATATTACTATCGAATATTACGAATTTATAGTATACATGTATTATAAATGTTTGTGGCAATTATTTTAATAGAAATTTAAACCCACATCATTTTATGATGATTTAGTAATATGTATATAATTGATCAAACCATTTACTTGACTATAAAAAGTAAATGGCATCGTGAAATTTAACTTATGTCCACAATAATTTTGTAAACGTGGCCGATCGTAATATTTTGTACTGTGGTGTGTGTATAACAATTCCAAATTAATCCAAGTTAGATAATGTATATAGAAATAAAAAAATGTAATCATTTAGAAATAAACAAGCTAAAATTGATAAATACTTCACAATAATAATGACTCAGTCTGCAATTTATCATGAAATTATGATTTAACATTACAAATGATTCACAAAACTTATTTACTAATGAAAATGAATGTGAAAATATTAATATAAAATACACCAAGTCATTGAGACTACACAATAACATTGAATGAAAAATGATTGATTATTTGAAGGACATGTTTTAGTGACCAAAATCTCCAGATTCGTTGTTTTTGGGTGGGACTCATTGTTTCAAAACATGTCCCATGGACTAATGTTTTCCAGCTTCAAAATAAATCACTGCGCAAGTAATAATGTGCTGTTGGTAAGTGTTTTTCACGTCGGATATTTTGAGTTTTACAAAATGAATACAGACAGACAGACAGTCTTAAGTAAAATTAACCCAGTGATAAACCAGATTTTGTGTCTGTGTAAGTGTAACCGCTGTCTCCAGTTCCCTAAAGGTCGAAATAGATATGTTTTCCAAAAATGCCGACATACCTACCTGCATATGTGTTTTATAAGTCATGTTTAGGAAAGAGGAAACATAAATATTTTTATTGTGAAATTAAAATTTCGTCAGCTTGTCATGCACTTTTCGATTCGTACTTGAATCTATTAAGGAGTAATTTTAGAATGTATTTATTAGGTTTCAATGTGTACGAAAGTCTTTCAATACTTTGAATAGCGAATTGAGATCATCATTTTGTCTCAATTTAACAACTTTCGCTAACAATTTGACTAATTCGGGATTTTTAGCTGAAAATGACTTTATACTTAACCGAATACCATCTCTATTTTTGATGATAAAAATGTCAACGTTCCATTCGCATTTACTTTTTCTCCACCTGACCATGCATATATCCACAATCATGTCTTCATAAACGTAACCGGTGAGTTATATGGTAATATAAATTCATTTTCAGCTAAAACTCCCGAAAAAATCAGATCGTTGTAAAAAGTTTTGAAATCGAGACGAAAACGAAATGAAATTGTGTAAGTTTGGAAAAATAATGCCGTGAAACTGACATCGACAAAGAACGTATTCAAATAAAAATAAAATTGCAAAATATCATAAATCTGAACCGGCTCGTATCATTGTATAAACCTGAACCGGTTCGCATCATTCTCAAAAAAATCTATTTTAAAGTCAAAACTAAGTCAGGAAGAGTTAATTCTTTTCTACAAGACTACACACTTGCTCTGTGCGTTATACATGGCAAATTTAACGTGAAGAAATGCATTTTTTGTGATAAACTAGGCAAAAGCATGAATTTGAACCAGTTCGCATCCGTCAAAAATGACCTAATTCTTGCTCACTTCGATTCCAATGTCCGGGATAACTTGTTGAAATTATAATTGAATCTGTATGTTATATACATCATTAGAAGCGGAAAAATGAGTAGCGTGTTATGGTAATTTTGGCTTTTTCACTGGTGGACGATTAAAAGAGTAAATTAGAAAAAATACCTGAAATTTTCCAAAATGGCGTCCGTTTGTTTACGTTTTGAATGATACGAACTGGTTTTGATTCTCCACCCTGATTAAACTGGTATAAGTAGTTGGTAAAAAGTAGGGGTGTAACAATACCGTAAAAACCGTATTGCAATATATTGCAATACACGAAACCCGTATTGCAATATATTGCATTTTACATATTGTTCTTTGCACACACATGCACAGCATGAATTAATGAACGTGCATCGTCTTAATTTGATCAACATTATACATATATATTTGTATTTTCAAATAATCTACATGTATTATGCAAATGTTTTAATAAGTTAGAAAAAAAAGTTTTTAATGGACTTTCAAAGGTAATTATTCTCTCACTTTACGAAAAATATTTTAAGTTTCCAACACATTTTTACTTTTATTCAAACATTTAAATTTCAGACTCTGCTAAAATCAATCAATATGGAACATTACTAGAAAAACCGGTTCAGAGAAAAACGAACCGGTTAAAAACCGTCAGAATTCGTATTGCAATATTAACCGGTATATCGGTTAACCGTTACACCCCTAGTAAAAAGAATTTGTATTGTTAATAAATTAATAAAAAGATCGATCACAAATTGATTGTTTATTATCCGTTTATATTATGACAGCGCACCTGTTTCAACTCACTATAGAAGGTTTGTCTTGAAAATTTTGACGCTTTTATACATTTATCTACATAGGGTTTATTATCGATATTTTAAAATTCATATCGATTATTGATCGAAACCAAAATATCGACGATACACCGATATTGATAGAAACACCCTAACAAATTGGTTGTAGCTCTACGTTTCTAACTCGAGACTTGTTTATTAAAATTAATATTCCAAAGTAAACGATGTATAGAACAAAACCGAAACTCATTATGTTCTCATGATTTAAATATAAAATTGAGAGCAATCTCACAAATGAGTGGCTAACACTTAAACTAATGCACAACTGAACATGATTGCTCTTACTGTTCCCTGAAAATGTTAACATAACATTGTGGTCAAAATCTTGAATAAAAATGTAAAAACGTTTCTAAGAAATAAAGGCAATAAACATTCTGTCAAAACGGTTTACAGTCCTTGTTACAGGACATTGTTGTTGTTGATTTTTCCACGAAAAAAGAACGCATCATAAATATTAATATTTTTGCTATTGTTGACAAATAGTTTGTTGTGATATAGAATACACATGGAGTTTGTTGTTTTCTATTTTGGAAATTCTTATAAAAAGTTATAAAAGCATAGGCCGTTCAAAAAGATCATAGATTAAGAATTGTTTGATGTTAATATGCGGAAAAAGTAATGTATGTGGGAAAAAAATGATAGGTTTGAGAAACGGTAATGGATTTCATAAAAGTGACATCAAACTTTTGCATCACCTAGTACAGTCCCCTCTTTCTTAATCAAATTTATGAAATCTTTTGGTAAACGTAAGTGAAGTTTTAAGATCTTGTAAACAACACGTTTATTGGGGTTAAATTTGTACTATTTTTTTGTAATGGCGACGAACACCAATGTGTTCAGCTAATAAAATGTTCTGTTCTGCTCTAAATGACATGTGTGATGAGCAGTATATGTAATACTTTACGAAAACTATATCAAAGGAACTGAAATATGCTTAGTCCTGTTGTGGCACACTGGCGTTCCATAACCTTTGCTCAGTGGAAATTTGACGGATAAAAGTAAGTCATCATGAAGTCAAAGTCTATTACGTGGAAAGCATTCAGAAACACGATTTTACTAAATCCCAGCACTTTGCATCGTTATTTAAACAGTGGATGAGTGAATGCATTTCAACTATAGACTACATATTGTGTGTAATTTTTCATTGACAAACAGATTTTGTTTAATAATTACACCTGATTTGGCACTTATTATTTGTTTGTTCATTTGTTATGTAACATAGCGTGCCAGCGACGCATGTCTTCGTATCTTGGAATACAACTTATAGGACAAAACCACAAAAACCATACTCATTTGTATTGTAGAAACAAACAGGATGTAAGTTCACTATAAATACACGTCGAAGACATCAGTTGTATATCACAAACAACTAGACACTACTTCTCTGTAGATCAATTTTGTTATACTTAAACGGTTACACCAAAGTCTGCAGACGAGCTAAGCAGAGCGATGATTTCACACACCAAGATTTACTGTTTGATCCTTGCAAGCGTCTGTTTGATGATCACAGTGGAACAAACGTCTGCTGATGCATGCTGGGGTGTGTGGAAACGTTGTTCAAAATGGAGTGGCGCAGCTACAGGACACCTTTGGTTATCATGTGACAAGTGCTGCAAATGTAGAGGAAAAGCATCTGGTCAATGCACAAAGGTTACAGATAAGTTTTGCTGGCTAACACAATCATCGACGTCTTATAGATGTATCTGTAGTGAAACAAGACTAAGTGGAAAAAAACCAGACATCTGCAAGTCGATGTCAAACACTGCCTTTTTATGCAAGTAATCTAACGAGTAAGTGTTTTCTTTTTCAACAAAAAAAACTTAGTAAAAATGAAAGTGCTCTTGTTAAATTGTCGTCTAACATGGTTGATATTGACTAAAACTTAGAATTTATTTTTGTTTGACATTACAAAAGGTGTAACTACACTTGAGGTGTTGTACTATTGCTTTGGAATTCGTGATATATCTTGCGCCGATTGTTTAGCTCAGTCTGTAGATCGTCTGACATTTAATCCGGGACTTGTGGATTCGATGTCCGGTTTGGGACTTCATACTTCCATTGAGTTTGGTCCATTCTCGTTCCCAGAGTCTATTAGGATTCTCAAAACTAATATTGAGATTCCTACTAGACTCTGGGAACGAGAATGAGTTTGGTAAGGTTCTACGACCTTTTACCGCCCACCGCCGTATAGTTGTTAGGACAGGTGTCTTTTAATTGCAAAGGAGGGTTTGTTCTCAGTTCTAAGTTGATTTGTTTGGTTAAACGTCGTAGCAACACATAATATCATACTTCTGAATTTTGCTGTTAACCAACTGGAAGGAGCATTCTTCCGTCAGTGCAGTATCTGACAACTGTCACACATGATTTATAATCAGTGGTAGGAGAAAGAATGACCGTAGAGATTAGTTCATGCATTACATTACGATACTGTGGTGCTTTGCACAAAAATTCTTACGAAAAAAATCTTCGTAAGTCAAAAGCAATAAACATTAATAATACATACGCTCATTTTGGGGTTATCAATTCTAAATATAATACAAATTGCGTAGAATTGTTAATACCTTTTAAATATATCATAGTTATGCTTATTATCCGTCTGACTTTAAAGTGCTAAGTACACATGTATATGAAAATGACTTACGAAGATTTTTTTCGTTAGAATTTTTGTGAAAAGCACCACTGGTACTGAAGTATATCATGAACAATGGTGTTATAAACAGTTAGCAGTTGTTTTTATTGTTTTACGCCGCTTATCAACACTTTTTTGCGGTTATATAAGATGGCATGTAATAGAAGTAAACATGACACGATTTAAAGAGGCAAAAAATAAAAGAAAAAATACTATTTGCAACCTTCCTACGTTGTCACATTTGAAATTGCGTGCTATATTGTTTTGTTTTATTTGAAATTCAATACATGGTAAAAAGTAAATTTCTACAGAAAGACAATCACTCATTAGTTTGTTTTCAGGGCTTGTCTCATGCAAGTCTTTGCTCTCGGATAAACTAAGTGTTGAAGTACTGAAATTGTTTGGGTTCAGTACGTTGTTATTAATTTTATGAGATTAGAATATGTTCTTTAAAGTTCATAATTTATAAGAATTGACATTTGAAGCATGATTACCAGATACTAAAGGGGGCTTTCTTAGTACCAAGACTTAGTTAATCAGAACAGACTCTAAATTTCATAAGTTTAGGAAACGAGAAGGCCTTCTTTTCCAATGGATACCTTCTAAAATCAATAAAATAAGGAGTTTTAGGATTTTGATTTTTGTTAACTTTCACCCGTGTATGTAGTTTGTCTTTTATTTTTCAGGTTTATGACAATACGGACACATGAAAGAAATCAAGCTATTATATCGCATCGTCTATGTATATGTACTACAATGAACTTATGAATTTAAATTAATGATTAATCAGAAATAAAATAGGAAAATCCAAATGGTTTACTTTTTGTTTTTATTTGACAGTAAGTGCTATCTTGTTACAAAAACCAGCACGTGGCAGTGAACCATATACAGTATAAAAACCGGATATGTCCAGACAGGGCAATGAGTTCGGAACATATAGTCATGAAGCAAAATAGCTTATTTTACGAAACAGCAGCGTGTTCAGTTACCCCGAACGTTGCAAAACGTTCCGTAACGATACATTCGGAACTCCTCGGCCATTCGCTGCCAATAATCTCGGACATATTTAGACGCTATTTTGAAACTACCGGTGTTGAAGTAAACAAATATTATGATCGTTGAGGCAATGAGTGATGTTTCGTTTTTAGTCCGTAAATTTTGAAACATCACTCATTGCCTTAACGATTGCATATTTGTTTATTAGGTTAGATTATTCCCAGCGAATGGCCGAGGAGTTCCGAATGTATCGTTACGGAACGTTCTGTAACGTTTAGTGTAATTAAACGGGCTACAGAACTAATGACAAAATTGTTGAAGCTAAGAGTTGTTTTTGGTGGTTTTTTTAAATTATAAAAAGAACGCATACCCGGTGGGGCATACTTTCGAGGATCTTGGTCATGAAATAATTTTCTACGGACATTCTCCCTCCTACCACTGATTCTAAATCATGTAGGGCAGTAGTCAGTCACTGAATTATGTATGCGCCTAGTAGTTGATTAACAGGTAAATCCAGAGATTCATGTGACCATTTAGGAATTTTCGGGGAAAGAAAAGTAGTTATTATTTTGCCCCTTACCTCTATCGTTGATGGGTCAGGCAAAGCGCAATCATGGCTACTAAACATAAGGTATCCACTGTAATTCTTAAACTCAGTTTCTTTGATTTAAGCCAAATAAAGTAAGAAATGTTCATTTTAAACAGAATTATCATAAACCCTTGCACAATTCATCGGGTACCGCCATTATTCTGCTTTACCTGACGTACTTTTACCCGTCACAATACGACTGGGAACCAGACAAATGCTCTATGTCATATTGGTTGTAAGAAAAACAGACCACTCTTACAGCACATATCAAATTTAATCAACAAACAAATATAAAAATATACAATGCAAAATCGACCAACACATCGATTTATTTTTACTGTTTAGTCGTTTTACTAAACTAAAACAATTCACTACAATTGTTCATGGTACACTAACTCTGTCCGACTGAAAGCTATTGCTTTAAGGCAGTTATCTCCCTTTATTATTTTGATTTAAAAATGCGCGCCTGGCTATGAATCGAAGAACTGTAAATTCCACTTCCAGACTGGCCCAGCATGGACGATCGGAGTTCGGTTATGATATTATTTCTATGGTCATTTAGCATGTACCCAAGTTGTGAAGAATAAAAATTGACGAAATGAAGATATGACTTGTCAAAATCGTCGAAACTAAGGTTTATCCATATTCATGGACAGATGGTAAGTCGACTAATCGCAGTGATTTGACATAAAACTGTCAAAAATGGACGTACGGCACTATTATAGTACATTTTACATTGATGTTTTAACGCTCACAGACATAAGTGTTTAGGTAAAAAGCAGTGACCACTCTTTACTTCCAGTACGGCTATATTGTGTGCAACCACGCATACATTTTATAAATATTAAGCTGTGTAAAATACTGTACAAAACTACAATAAAATAACAAAATAAAATATTTAAATAATATTTAAATGTCGTATATACATTGTTTGAATTATATCAAGCTATAGCCGACAGTTTATGGCATATAAATTTCAATACAGAAAAGTTCTCAACTGCTAAGACCATCAAAATTGATGGTCTTAATAGCCAAATACAATGTAGTTTATATATTGGGACATTTTTCTTCTAAAATTAAACATTTGGTACTTAAAGGTACTAGTTTACAGCTTTGGTTATAAGTCACAATAAAAGTCACAAAAATGCACTAAAATTGTAGGTCTGTGAAGTTAGCTATCTATTGTCTATTCTCTATTCAAAAGTTTATTCGCACTATACACAGCTATGTATTGAGAAATCTATTCATTCAGAAGTCTATTCGCATTTACTGTATACATAGATATAGGTAAGTTCAAATATCTGTACCAAAATCTATTCACAAAACGTCGAAACGACAGCTGTCTATTCGGATCTCTATTCAAAAATCTTTTCGCGAATATATAGCTATGCATTCAGATTGTTCCTGAGGTTCATTAGTGGGGTGTGAATAGACAGCTGTATATTCGGAAGTCTATTCAGAAATCTATTCGAAAAAAAGTCGGTAATGCAATCAAACAGATTTAAAAGTATTTTCGTGGAATACGTAAAGAGACAAATGTCCATTCAAAAGTCTATTCAGAAGTTTTTTCGCAAAAACATAGTTATGCAATCTGAATGTGCAAGATGTCTATACCCGGAATGCGAATCGACAAATGTCCATTCAAAAGTCTATTCAGATCTCTATTCAAAAGTCTTTTCGCAAAAATATAGCTATGCATTCAGATTGTTCCTGAGGTTAATTCGTGGGTCGTGAATAGACAGGTGTATAATCGGAAGTCTATTCAGAAGTCTATTCGAAAAAAAGTCGGTAATGCAATCAAACAGATTTAAAAGTATTTTCGTGGAATACGTAAAGAGACAAATGTCCATTCAAAAGTCTATTCAGAAGTTTATTCGCAAAATCATTCATATGCATTTAGAATGTGCCAGAAGTCTATTTAAAGATTAGCGAATAGACAGCAATTCTTGCAAATGTCTTTTCAGAAGTCTATTCGCAAAATCATATAAATGCATTTAAAATGTGTCAAAAGTCTATTCAAAGAGTTGCGAATAGACAGCTGTCCATTCAAATGTCTATTCATAAGTATATTCGCAAAATCATGTATATGCATTCAGAATGTGTCAGAAGTCTACTACAAAGTTGCGAATAGATTGGTGTCCATTCGAATGTCTATTCAGAAGTCTATTCGCAAAATCTTTTATATGCATATAGAATGTGTCACAAGTCTATTATAGAGTTGCGAATAGACAACTGTCCATTCAAATGTCTTTTCAGAAGTCTATTCGCAAAATCATTTATATGCAGTCAGATTGAGTCAGAAGTCTATTATAGAGTTTCGAATAGACAGCTGTCCATTCAAAAGTATATTCAGAAGTCTATTCGCAAAATCATATATATGCAGTTAGAATGTGCTAGAAGTCTATTTAAAAAGTAGCGAATAGACAGCAATTCTTACGCATGTCTTTTCAGAAGTCTATTCGCAAAATCATATATATGCATTTAAGATGTGCCAAAAGTCTGTTCAAAGAGTAGCGAATAGACAACAATTCTTAAAAACGTCTTTTCAGATATCTATTCGCAAAATCATGTACATGTATATGCATTCAGAATGTGTCAAAAGTCTATTCAAAGAGTAGCGAATAGACAGCTGTCCATTCAAATGTCTATTTAGAAGTCTATTCGCAAAATCTTTTTTATGCATATAGAATGTGTCACAAGTCTATTATAGAGTTGCGAATAGACAGCAGTCCATTCCACTGTCTATTCAGAAGTCTATTCGCAAAATCATGTAATTGCATTTAGAATGTGTATAAAGTCTATTATAAAGTTGCGAATAGACAGCTGTCCATTCAAATGTCTATTTAGAAGTCTATTCGCGAAATCATTCATATGCATTTAGAATGTGCCAAAAGTCTATTCAAAGTGTAGCGAATGGACAGCAATTCTTACAAATGTCTTTTCAAATGTCTATTTAGAAGTCTATTCGCACATTTAGAATGTGTCGGAAATCTATTATAAGAGTAGCCAATAGAAAGCAGTTCTTTCAAAAGTCTTCTCATAAGTCTTTTTGCAAAATCGCGTATATGCATTTAGAATGTGTCTAGAGAAGTATGTTGTAGGATTGCGAATAGACAGATGTCTATTCAAATGTCTATTCAGAAGTCTATTCGCAAAATCAATTTTATGCATTTAGATTGTGCCAGAAGTCTATTCAAAGATTAACGAATAATCAACTGTCTTTTCAAGGGTCTATTCAGAAGTCTATTCGCAAAATCATGTATATGCATTTATAATGTGTCACAAGTCTATTATAGAGTTGCGAATAGACAGCTGTCTATTCAAATGTCTATTCTGAAGTATTTTCGCATAATCATGAGTATATTCATTAGGAATGTGTCACATGTCTATTATAGATTTGCGAATAGACAGCTGTCTATTCAAAAGTCTATTCAGAAGTTTATTCGCAAAATCATTTATATGCATTTAGAATGTGTCACAAGTCTATTATAGAGTTGCAAATAGACAGCTGTCTTTTCAAATGTCTATTCGGAAGTCTATTCGAAAATTATTTTTATGCATTCAGAATGTGTCAGATAATTATTTTAGAGTAGCGAATAGGCAGCTGCCCATTGAAGTGTCTTTTCAGAAGTCTATTCGCAAAATTATGTTTATTCATTCAGAATGTGTCTGATGTAATTGTGATAGACCTGCCAAGTCTACTGAAGTTTGCGTGGTTTTGCCTGAATTAAGTAAGTTTTTTAACTCTCGTGAACAAAAATGAATCTCCCGAATATTTCCGCAATTTTAGGTAAAGGTCGAATTTGCCATTTCATATCGTTGTTATTTTGCAGATTCTGTAAACCAAATCGAGCCGGTAAAATCTGGTTCAAACAAGATTACTAGTACCGTAGATTACACAAGTGCAAATGCAAATTCGGTAACCAGTGCTGGTTTTATTCGAGGACGCGCCATTGCTTGAGACATGCTAATATTTCGAAGTTTGTAGGGTAGAAACCTTTGAATTTCATATTAAATCGTAAACAAATTGTTATTATCCACACAAAAAATAAGCGCCAAAAGAAACTACTTTGTCACCAATTTACATTTAAGTGATTAAGCCTGTCAAAATGATTATTTTTGTTTTATAAGAAACACAATTTTACGCTATTTTGTTAAATTCTTTTGACGGTGCTACAGCGTGACGTCAATCTTGGTGTTTTCTCACAGGTTCGTGCTTGTAGTAATGTATTACTGTATTCATTTTGTAACCAAAATGAAAAAGGTAGACAAAAATCAATTACAAGAATTAATCTCATGCCAGTAGTTGTTTTTAAAAGTCCGTAAGACCTGATTTTAAAAGAAGTAGTTCAGCTACCGAGAAAAGACTTACTACCAGGAGAAAATTAGAATTCTTGCTTTCAATAAAAAAATAATAGTAGACCTGCTTCAAAAAGCATGTCTATTCACAAACCCAGAAAATAATTCTGACACATTAAAAATGTATATGAATGATTATGCGAATAGACTTCTGATAAATAATTTGAATATGTCTATTTAACACTTTATAAAAAGTAACTTCATAAAAAAGACTTCAACTACATTCTGAATGACTTCTGAATTAGCATATGAATGGATAGCTGTCTATTCGCAATCCAAGAATAACCTCTGTCACAATCTACATGCATTTACTTGATTTTTTGCGAATAGACTTCTGAATAGACATTTGAAAAGACAGCCATCTATTCGCAATCCTAGACTATACTTCTGACACATTCTAAATGCATAAACTTGATTTTGCGAATAGACTTTTGAATAGACATTTGAAAAGAAAGCTGTCTGTTCGCAACTTTATAATAGACTTTAGACACATTCTAAATGCATATATATGATTTTGCGAATAGACTTCTGAATAGACATTTGAATGGACATCTGTCTATTCGCAACTTTATAATAGACTTCAGACACATTCTTAATGCATATATATGATTTTGCGAATAGACTTCTAAATAGACATTTGAATGGACTGCTGTGTATTCGCTACTACATGATACATGTATACATGTATATAATAGACTTCTGACTCATTCTGAACGCATTTACACGATTTTGCGAATAAACTTCTGAATAGATATTTGAATGGACATCTGTCTATTCGCAACTTTATAATAGACTTCTAACACATTCTTAATGCATATATATGATTTTGCGAATAGACTTCTGAATAGACATTTGAATGGACAGCTGTCTATTCGAAACTCTATAATAAACTTCTGACAAATTCTGAATACATATATATGATTTTGCGAATAGTCTTCTGAAAAGACGTTTGTAAGAATTGCTGTCTATTCTCTACTCTTTGAATATACTTCTGGCACATTCTAAATGCATATGAATGATTTTGCGAATAGACTTCTGAATATATCTTTGAATGGACAGCCGTCTATTGGCAACTTTATCATAGACTTCAGACATATCTAAATGCATATATATGATTTTGCGAATAGACTTCGGAATAGACTTTTGAATGGACATTTGTCTTTTTACATATTCCACGAAAAGAATTTTAAATCTTTTTAATTGCATTACTGACTCTTTTTGAATAGACTTCTAAATAGACTTCCGAATATACAGCTGTCTATTCACACCCCACGAATGAACCTCAGGAACAATCTAAATGCATAGCTATATATTCGTGAAAAGACTTTTGAATAGAGATCCGAATAGACAGCTATCTTTTCGGCATTTTGTGAATTGATTTTTTGTACAGATTTTTCAACTTACCTATATTTATGTTTACAGTAAATGCGAAAAGACTTCTGAATGAATAGATTTCTCAATACATAGCTGTGTATAGTGCGATTAAACTTTGAATAGAGAATAGACAATCGATAGCTAACTTCACGGACCTCTCTATAATAGATTTCTGACACATTGTACATGCATATTCAATTCGATTTTGCCAATAGACTTCTGAAAAGACTTTTGAATGGACAGCTGTCTATTCACAACTTTATAATACTAGACTTCAGACACATTCTTAATGCATATATATGATTTTGCGAATAGAGTACTGAATAGACATTTGAATGGACAGCAGTCTATTCGAAACTCTGTAATAAACTTCTGACACATTCTGAATGCATATACATGATTTTGCAAATAGACTTCTGAAAAGACATTTGTAAAAATTGTTGTCTATTTGCTACTCTTTGAATAGACTTTTGGCACATTTTAAATGCTTATATATATGATTTCGCAAATAGACTTCTAAATAGACATTTGAATTGACAGTAGTCCATTTGAAATCTTATGACAGACTTCTGACACATTCCGAATGCATATATATGATTCTGCGAATAGACTTCTAAAAAGACATTTGTAAGAATTGCTGTTTATTCGCTACAGTTTAAATAGACATTGGCACATTCTAAATGCATATGAATGATTTTGAGAATAGACTTCTGAATAGACATTTGAATGGACAGCAGTCTATTCGCAACTTTATAACAGACTTTAGACACATTCAAAATGCGTATCTATGATTTTGCGAATAGACTTCTGAATAGACTTTTGAATAGACAGCTGTCTATTCGAAACTCTATAAAAGACTTCTGACTCACTCTGAATACATATAAATGATTTTGCGAATAGACTTCTGTATAGACATTTGAATGGACATCTGTCTATTCGCAACTTTTTAATAGACTTCAGACACATTCTTAATGCATATATATGATTTTGCGAATAGACTTCTGAATAGACATTTGAATGGACAGCTGTGTATTTTCTACTATATAATAGACTTTGACTCATTTTGAACGCATTTACATGATTTTGCGAATAGACTTCTGAATAGACATTTGAATGGACAGCTGTCTATTCCTAACTTTATAATAGACTTCTGACACATTCTTAATTTCATATATATGATTTTGCGAATAGAGTACTGAACAGATATTTGAATGGACAGCAGTCTATTCGAAACTCTGTAATAGACTTAAGACACATTCTGAATGCATATACATGATTTTGCAAATAGACTTCTGAAAAGACATTTGTAAAAATTGTTGTTTATTTGCTACTCTTTGAATAGACTTTTGGCACATTTTAAATGCATATATATATATATATGATTTTGCGAATAGACTTCTAAATAGACATTTGAATTGACAGTAGTCCATTTGAAACTCTATGACAGACTTTTGACACATTCCGAATGCATATATATGATTTTGCGAATAGACTTTTGAAAAGACATTTGTAAGAATTGCTGTTTATTCGCTACTGTTTAAATAGACATTGGTACATTCTAAATGTATATGAATGATTTTGCGAATAGACTTCTGAATAGACATTTGAATGGACATCTGTCTATTCGCAACTTTATAATAGACTTCAGACACATTCTTAATGCATATATATGATTTTGCGAATAGACTTCTAAATAGACATTTGAATGGACTGCTGTGTATTCGCTACTACATGATACATGTATACATGTATATAATAGACTTCTGACTCATTCTGAACGCATTTACACGATTTTGCGAATAAACTTCTGAATAGATATTTGAATGGACATCTGTCTATTCGCAACTTTATAATAGACTTCTAACACATTCTTAATGCATATATATGATTTTGCGAATAGACTTCTGAATAGACATTTGAATGGACAGCTGTCTATTCGAAACTCTATAATAAACTTCTGACACATTCTGAATACATATATATGATTTTGCGAATAGTCTTCTGAAAAGACATTTGTAAGAATTGCTGTCTATTCTCTACTCTTTGAATATACTTCTGGCACATTCTAAATGCATATGAATGATTTTGCGAATAGACTTCTGAATATATCTTTGAATGGACAGCCGTCTATTGGCAACTTTATCATAGACTTCAGACATATCTAAATGCATATATATGATTTTGCGAATAGA
Source organism: Mactra quadrangularis (assembly GCA_025267735.1). Lineage (NCBI taxonomy): Eukaryota > Metazoa > Mollusca > Bivalvia > Venerida > Mactridae > Mactra > Mactra quadrangularis. Next base: position 24,062,744 of record CM046306.1, on the reverse strand, counting down.
CTTCGGAATAGACTTTTGAATGGACATTTGTCTTTTTACATATTCCACGAAAAGAATTTTAAATCTTTTTAATTGCATTACTGACTCTTTTTGAATAGACTTCTAAATAGACTTCCGAATATACAGCTGTCTATTCACACCCCACGAATGAACCTCAGGAACAATCTAAATGCATAGCTATATATTCGTGAAAAGACTTTTGAATAGAGATCCGAATAGACAGCTATCTTTTCGGCATTTTGTGAATTGATTTTTTGTACAGATTTTTCAACTTACCTATATTTATGTTTACAGTAAATGCGAAAAGACTTCTGAATGAATAGATTTCTCAATACATAGCTGTGTATAGTGCGATTAAACTTTGAATAGAGAATAGACAATCGATAGCTAACTTCACGGACCTCTCTATAATAGATTTCTGACACATTGTACATGCATATTCAATTCGATTTTGCCAATAGACTTCTGAAAAGACTTTTGAATGGACAGCTGTCTATTCACAACTTTATAATACTAGACTTCAGACACATTCTTAATGCATATATATGATTTTGCGAATAGAGTACTGAATAGACATTTGAATGGACAGCAGTCTATTCGAAACTCTGTAATAAACTTCTGACACATTCTGAATGCATATACATGATTTTGCAAATAGACTTCTGAAAAGACATTTGTAAAAATTGTTGTCTATTTGCTACTCTTTGAATAGACTTTTGGCACATTTTAAATGCTTATATATATGATTTCGCAAATAGACTTCTAAATAGACATTTGAATTGACAGTAGTCCATTTGAAATCTTATGACAGACTTCTGACACATTCCGAATGCATATATATGATTCTGCGAATAGACTTCTAAAAAGACATTTGTAAGAATTGCTGTTTATTCGCTACAGTTTAAATAGACATTGGCACATTCTAAATGCATATGAATGATTTCGAGAATAGACTTCTGAATAGACATTTGAATGGACAGCAGTCTATTCGCAACTTTATAACAGACTTTAGACACATTCAAAATGCGTATCTATGATTTTGCGAATAGACTTCTGAATAGACTTTTGAATAGACAGCTGTCTATTCGAAACTCTATAAAAGACTTCTGACTCACTCTGAATACATATAAATGATTTTGCGAATAGACTTCTGTATAGACATTTGAATGGACATCTGTCTATTCGCAACTTTTTAATAGACTTCAGACACATTCTTAATGCATATATATGATTTTGCGAATAGACTTCTGAATAGACATTTGAATGGACAGCTGTGTATTTTCTACTATATAATAGACTTTGACTCATTTTGAACGCATTTACATGATTTTGCGAATAGACTTCTGAATAGACATTTGAATGGACAGCTGTCTATTCCTAACTTTATAATAGACTTCTGACACATTCTTAATTTCATATATATGATTTTGCGAATAGAGTACTGAACAGATATTTGAATGGACAGCAGTCTATTCGAAACTCTGTAATAGACTTAAGACACATTCTGAATGCATATACATGATTTTGCAAATAGACTTCTGAAAAGACATTTGTAAAAATTGTTGTTTATTTGCTACTCTTTGAATAGACTTTTGGCACATTTTAAATGCATATATATATATATATGATTTTGCGAATAGACTTCTAAATAGACATTTGAATTGACAGTAGTCCATTTGAAACTCTATGACAGACTTTTGACACATTCCGAATGCATATATATGATTTTGCGAATAGACTTTTGAAAAGACATTTGTAAGAATTGCTGTTTATTCGCTACTGTTTAAATAGACATTGGTACATTCTAAATGTATATGAATGATTTTGCGAATAGACTTCTGAATAGACATTTGAATGGACAGCTGTCTATTCGCAACTTTATAATAGACTTTAGACACATTCAAAATCCATATATATGATTTTGCGAATAGCCTTCTGAATAGACTTTTGAATAGACAGCTGTCTATTCGAAACTCTATAAAAGACTTCTGACTCATTCTGAAAGAATGCTTGCGCAGATGATAATGATCCATGTATATGCTACCTTTCAACTGGTGCTATTTTGTTCTTGATGAGTCCAGGAACAAAATAACTACAGCTTGATGTTGTGACATACATTAACTTGATGTTTTGTCAGTTCAATTCAAATTTCCAGTTTATGTTAAAACATGGCTTGATTTACATCTGTTTTGACTATGACAGATATGATTACTACAGTATTGCCAGAACATTGATCAAAATCAAGGTCCTAACATCAGGTTAACATCAATTGCATTCCAAGCTAATGCACATGGCTTTTTTACCTCTGTTTTGACCATCACTGACATGATAACTACAACATTGCCAAATCTTTTATCAAAATCAAGTTGGTAACATCAAAATCAATTCAATTCCATTTCAAGTTCATATAACATGGTATGAACTACATCACTTTTGAAAATTTGGTAGGGTCAAGAACAAGCAAATTATATTAATGAGCTTAAAAATTGTCTTTCACAATTTTAACTAAAGATTTTAAACATATGTGAATACTTTCTTAGATGATGAAAACTCTGCAAGTTTTAACTCACACAGTACTGACAATGTCCATTAACTGTTCATGAACTGGTCACGAACCAGAATGTTCCTATTAACTGTATGCATGTTTAGTTCATATACATTAACATGAATAGTGTATCATCAAATAGCTGATATAAAACAGCAGGAGAGCTGCCCAGCTAGCTCAGTTGGTAGCAAAGTCTACTGATTGAGGGGTAGTAGGTTCGATTCCCGGGCGGGGCTCACTTTTGTGGAGCTTGGTCATGAAATTATTTCTACAGCCATTCTCCCTCCAACCAATGATTCTTAATTATGTAGGGCAGTTGTCAGTCACTGACGAAAGTATGCACTTAGTAGTTGGTTAACAGCTAAATCCAGAGATTTAGCTTTTCCATGAGGAGTCAGTAGGTTGACTGACTGCCGTTATATGACCTATACAATGTTTTGCTACGGCTTTAAACCAAACAAAAAAATAAAACAGCAGGATAATCTATAAATTGTCAAATAGTAGTATGATCCTTGAAAAATATTACTTAGAGGCCTAAACTTTCGTTTTTCCTAAATTCAGGGGAGACTACTGTGTATTAACTTAATGAATATACTGACTTTTATCCCAATCTTTAATAAATTCAAAGATGGCTGACAACAAAAAGTGCTTTACCGCCTATTTCAAAAAAGAAGATTTTTTCTAAAAGTTGAATTGTTATTAGGCATATCTTTTGTCACCATCAACTTATAAAAGATGCAAAGACAATATGGAAATCTTATATTTGATTTAAAAAATCTGCAGCATGATAAAAACAAGTAAGTACAAGTGTACATATTTTCGGATAACAATATTTGGATAACCATATTGCTTTTATGAACTGTTCTTATGATGGGATGTTTGACTCTGTATGTCTTTTAAATTTTCAATAGTAACAGTGGTAGCAGGTTTTTTTCATCTTGCATTACTTGCAATCAAGAGTAGAAAGTTCAATGATTAACTTTGATAAATGGTAAAGGAATGGGAATGCAAACATTCTTCTTATTTCTTCAATGTCAAGTCAGAATTCTTCATAGACTGTAATTACGACCTAACTAGGGGGATGAGACAGTCATCCCAGGGGCGGATCCAGGATTTTTTTCGGGGGGGGGGTCTGAACTTTTCTACAGAGGGGTCCGAACTTTTCAAGGGGTTGGGGGGGTCCTAACTCTTCTAGGGGGGTTTCAAACTTTCGAACTACATTAACATTATGCATTATTGGCAGAATAATGCATCATATTGATAATACTACATAACCATTTAATCTATATTATTCACCGAAAAAAATTGCTTCGTGATACTTAAAAATGACTTACAGTCAAGAAATACACTAATAGACAGGTATGTTTTGGAAATTCTAGAGGGTTTCGGACCCCCCCCCCCCCTCCCCCGCTGGATCCTCCTATGCATCCTGTTACCTATTTAAAATGAAATTCCCCATATGGAGCTTGTAATTATGTACAGGATTCAAACTATTTACGAGCTACGACTGATTAAGCTGTTCTAGAGGGTAAGGCTCTAAGCTGAGCTAGAGCAGTCTTCTAGATAGGTGGCATCTGTGGCTGTGACTGGTAGCTGGTTCCACTCACGTATGGTGCATGGGTAAAAGGAACTGTTATGGACAGTAGACGCTGCTGCGGCCTGCTGTAACCTTGATCTTCCTCAGGGGCTGGTGTCGCTGCATTGGAGGATGGGTCCGGCATCTATGTCGATCAGTTTGTTCTAGATCTTGTTAACATGGTCTCTTCTTATCTCCAGTAGTGGTTGCCATGCAATATCCTTGAGGATACATGCATGACACACAGCCTGGAGTCCTGTCCCAGTAGTTGTTGCAGACGAACCTTGCTCCTCTTCGGATGGATGGCGTTGATTCCATGCATTTCATTATTTCCAGATCTTTCTTCTTAATTTCTATTGTAAAAATTTGATGGGCATCAATAGGAAGTCATTAAAAACCACTTACTCCTGTTCATTATATTTTAATGGCACCATGAAAAACTAGTAAAACCCATTTAATGGCATAAGAATACCATTAAAAAAAGTAATGGCTCTTATCCTTTAACCTGTTAATGGGATTTTCATGCCATTGTTTAATGCCATTTTTATGGCCCATTAATTATGTACCCATTAATAAATATTCATGGATTTTTTTGAGCCATTACTTTTTTTTCATGGTATGTTTAATGGCTTAATTTCATGGCACTTAAAATGTAGCATTTTTTTTCATGGTACATTTCATGGTCCTTAAAATGATAGTTTTAACAGCTTGTTTTAACACGATTTTAAAAGGCTGAAGTAATGGATTTTTAATCAATGCCATTAAAAAATGACCATTAACAGGTTAAAGGTTAAGAGGGTTTTTTTAATGGCATAGCATGAAAACATCATGAAAACTGTGTTAAAATATTAATGGTATTTGCATGGCCTATTTAATGGTTGATGCGTGCAGTAGTGTCAGAGGACTTCTTCATTAATTCATTCAAAGCGGTAATTGTAGTCTTATAAAAGGATAATTAACTATTATATAAGTCGCCTTAAGAATGATAAAATAATAACTTTCTGCAATACTTCTACCGCAAAATATCATTCCGTTGCCTACTAAATCACACATCTATATGTTCAATTTTGCCAAGCATTTGTTTATATACGAACCGGACAGACGTGCATAAACATCACGTTGTCAAGTTACCAACAATATAATAATAATTGTAAACAAAATTATAAACACAGACATGAATGTTATTTAAATACTTGGTTTGGAATACACTTAAAAAAGATATAAATATTAATAAGGCACGTTATTTGCAAATACTCCAATATATAGAGTAGAGTAACCTGCGATGTTTATATATAAATTGATTTTATATTTATCTTTGATTTTGAAAACAGCTCAATATTTGATAATTTATTATTATGTATTAATATATGCACTGACTTATAGAAATATAAGTTCAAACATCCAATGAACTGGAACCCTATGTTAAGACTAAGCCGCACTGCCTGATTTAATTAATTTTCTGTAAATATATATATATTTCAATAGTAACTAATAAAATTGTGTATTGATAAAGTCCAATATAGTGTTACTATAAACCTATTCAATATGTATATTTTATTCGAGTCAGACACGTGATGCTAAGGGGTTACATAAAGCCCCTATTCATCCATTGATCCAACTTCGATATAGAAATTTAATCTATGTAAATCTACATGTACTTTATTTATAAACAAACATACTTCGGGTAGTCTATAACTTTGTTAAGAATTTTCAAAATTCATTTCAAATGATATTCATAAGATAATTTTAATGTATATGCACGATTTTATTAAGATTATTTTTCTCAACATCGGAGATATTTTCGTATCGAAATTATTTGCTTCGCAGTTATGATTTGTTGTCGACATTGCCAGCAATATCTGTATATGAATATGCTTTTCAAGTGGAAAATGACAAATTATTGAATATTTCCATTGCAATCAGTGCAACTGTGGATATGCGGCTTGACAATACATCAAGTCTGAAGAAATGGCTTACTATTTTAGCTAAATACTAAACTAGCTTGATTTATAATTTAATTTTCAATACAATTCATTGTCCAATGAATATTATGTCTTTATATTTAAAATGAAATATAATGTTTATATACGACTATAGTATAATTATTGTGATGAAACAGCATAAATAAAAGATATTCCTGTATATATTTATTTATTTGTTTGTTTGAGAGATCCTGCATATAGTGGTCACCTGTCTATAGTGGCCACTTTCAGCCAGTCCCTTAGCTGACCGCTATAGACAGGTTTGACTGTACATGATTTTGCGAATAGACTTCTGAATAGACAATTGAATGGACATCTGTCTATTCGCAACTTTATAATAGACTTCAGACACATTCTTAATGCATATATATATGATTTTGCGAATAGACTTCTGATAGAATTTTGTATGGACAGCTGTGTACTCGAAACTCTATAATAAACTTCTGACACATTATGAATGCATAAACATGACTTTGCGAATAGACTTCTGAATAGACTTTTGAATTGTCTCTTTACGTATTCAACGAAAAAACTTTTAAATCTGTTTGATTGCATTACTGACTTTTTTCGAATAGACTTCTGAATAGACTTCCGAATAGACAGCAGTCTTTTCGGCAGTTTGTGAATAGATTTTGGTACAGATATTTGAACTTACCTATATCTATGTATACAGTAATTGCGAATAGACTTCTGGTTGAATAGATTTCTCAATACATAGCTGTGTATTGAGCGAATAAACTTTTGAATAGAGAATAGACATCAGATAGCTAACTTCACAGACCTATAAAGTCTATGTTCCGAGCTGATATAGAACTCAAGGCCTTCTGAGTCGAGACTCTACAACATTGTCATAAAAGCAAAGTCAAAACAATATAAGGTGCCGTATAAAACATCTACTACATATAAGTTAGTTTTTATTTTTGAACAAACATAGTCATATAAACTTAGTAAAGAACTATTCTGTATTTATAGAAACATAATCATCATCATCGTTTTTGTTATCACCATTGTCATCATCTTTATCGATTTATTTGTTTTCAAAGGTGTTATTTTCAATCTGTAACAATCTGTATTTTCATTATATTTCAGGGTCAAGAAGAATTGCGCACTTGCACTAATATGAACGGAGAAAAATATAATAGTACAATGACATCTCATCATAAACTGTAGATCACTGAACTCATAAAGTGCTGATTCTCGATAATAATGAATAGATTAATACAACTTCTTTGATAAGGACCTTAGTCAGTTATTTCCCCTTGTATACTCTTCAAATAGGAAGGTCCAATTAGTTGGATTACTCGGATTTTACCCTTACTTTTCAATGTCAATTTGCCAAAATTAATCTTTTTTATAAATCATTTAATTTGTTTGATATTCAAGCTAAAATTTTTAAGGTAAAGAACTTTCTAAATTGCATCACATCTGTTAATGTCTTTATTAATAGGAAAGATATTAGATGAAATGTTTTGTTATCCTTACATAGGAATTTAATGATAAAATCAGAGGATTCCAACTGTAAGGACCTACATACCAATAGGATTGCTTCAGATGTTATCAGGGAAAGATATCTGACCAAAGTCCCTAATTGTATAACTAGTTTTCTGTGTTTTTGTTTTTTGTTTTTAATTAGTTGTGTTGATACTTAAAATTAAAATAGTTGTTTAGTTAGAAAATAAAAAATAGCCCCTGCGGGAGTTTGCTTTTTTATCATTTTTGTCATTTATCAACAAATTTTATTTGGTTTGGTATGTCTGCCTGCCGACAAACTTAACTAGCTTTCATGACCACATATATGTGCTTACACTCAACAACTCATCAACAAGCAAAGCAATCGACAGCTTCTCTCTACGTAATTTGGAAGAAGACAGTGCCACTAATGATAGAAAGAAGGCACGAATAATTTACAACAGAAAACAGACATTTACAATTATACATAGACCCGGTCACAATATTTTATCAACCTCTATAAACAAATACATATATGTTATTCAGCTGTCAGAAGCGCATACATTTATCCCGCTGTTTTTAATGTCCACCACAGTTTTTCTATACTCATTATCAATAAAAAGATTTAAACAGCAGTGTAAATGTATTCGCCACTGACAGAAGAATAAAAGTTTACCAATAACAGCTTACGAGTGTAAAGCCAATTTCAAGTGCTCCAGTTATTATATTACATATCAAGGTTTCATATCTCCTCGATAGTATAGTGGTAAGTATCCCCGCCTGTCACGCGGGAGACCGGGGTTCGATTCCCCGTCGGGGAGTAGTTATTTTTCTTAAAACCTCCATCGAACGAGCTATATATTTGTGCACTTGAACTTGGTTTCATTGTCGTTTTACGTTCTTTTGAACAGCCTGAGTCATTTAATTCTAGCAGGCCACCTAACCATCTTTTATCGACACAAGTCTCTATGGAAAGCCTTGACTGTCTTATATGTACATAAACGAACGTTGTTGTGTTGAAAAAGCATTATATTAAGTAGTTTGTTCATTATATTGAGTGCTTTCTTTATTATATTCGGTGGTTTGATCATTATATTGAGTACATTCTTCAATATACTAGGTGGTTTGATCATAATATAAAGTGCATTCTTCATTATACTCGGTGGTTTGGTCATTATATAAGGTGGATTTTTCATTATACATTGTACTGGGTGGTTTCGTCATTATACTGAGTGCTTTCTTCATTATACTCGGTGGTTTGATCATTATATAAAGTGCATTCTTCATTATACTCGGTGGTTTGGTCATTATATAAGGTGGATTTTTCATTATACTCGGTGGTTTTGTCTTTATACTGAGTGCTTTCTTCATTATACTCCGCGGTTTGATCATTATATAAAGTGCATTCTTCATTATACTCGGTGGTTTGATCATTATATAAAGTACATTCTTCATTATACTCGGTGGTTTCATCATTATATAAAGTGCATTTTTCATTATACTCGGTGGTTTGGTCATTATATAAGGTGGATTTTTCATTATGCTGGGTGGTTTCGTCATTATACTGAGTGCTTTCTTCATTATACTCGGTGGTTTGATCATTATATAAAGTGTATTCTTCATTATATTCGGTGGTTTGTTCATTATACTGAGTACATTCTTCATTATACTCGGTGGTTTGATCATTATATGAAGTGCATATATATATGTATAATGATCAAACCACCCAGTATAATGAAGAAAGCACCCAATATAATGATCAAACCACCGAGTATAATGAAAACACTCAATGTAATAATTTAACCACCGAGTATAATGAAGAATGCACTTTGTATAATAATCAAACCACTTCATATATTGAAGAATGCGCTCAATATAATAATCAAACCACCGGGTATAATGATCAAACCACTTTATATATTGAAAGAAGCACTTCATATAATGAACAAACCACCGAGTATAATGAAGAGAGCACTCAATATAATGAACAAATACTTAATATAATGTTATTTCAACATAACAACGTTTGTGAATGTGCGTATAAGACAGTCAAGGCTTTCCATACCCATGCATAGTTATTGATAATGATACTAGTACTGTATTTATGAATGTCTCTGACAAAATTGAGTAAGTAAATTGTTTTTGCGGCGCCTGGTTCCAAACTTTTTTTCATTCGGACAATATTTTAACCATCTTTTTTTAAAAAATGGAAAAATATTAATTTAGCACTAGCAGACAACATTTAATTGAGCAGACGACCGTTCTCTTCATAGCTGGTCAACGATTAGACATGTGTAATAAATAGGGAAATATTTTTTCTGTTCACAATTCCATCTACATTTTTAAATGGATTTCAACCAAACATTCACATAAGTTTTGTCACCAAGTGCTTTAGTGAACCAAATCCTCTTTATCGTCCATATACAGGTCACATGTGTATTTTAAAAGAGAATGAGAGCTTATTACTTTCACTCGGGTGTTGTTATCCGATGTCTCGCCATTTGTGTTGGCAGACTTTGATAATTTCAGTTGTATCAGTTAACTTAAAGTCAAAACAGCAAAAATGTAGTCAATTAGGGGTTTGTTTTGTAAGTTTTTTTGCTGTTCGATACAACGATCCATTTATATAAATGGTACATTTGAACTAGGTTCATGCACCCATTGCAGGGCCTCAATGATTATATCCATTCACCGTGACATACTGAAATTCTACCGTTATAGTCCAACAGAATTAACCTGAGCTTGACCTTTATGCAGGAATATATTAAACTCACTATTTACAATCTATTTTTGTCTTCGTATGTAAATCGCGCTTTATCGGAAGTTTTCGACAAAATACACGTACTGAACAATTAATGTTGTTTTCATAAGAATAAATACTTTGAAAAATTGCCATGATATTGCTGACTTACTAGTTTCCCCAAAAACTTATGCGTCCAAAAATAAAAGTACAATAACATGCCACTTTTAATAAATTGATTTATAGTCACATCGGTTGTTATAAACACGTGTATAACCGTGTACACGCATACGGAAACTCGCGATTTAATGTAAGTGAAGTGTGTAATTATTATAATGCGGTAGTTCAAGCTAAGGTTAATTTTTTATATATAGCCACGAAAAAGCATGCAATACATGTGTCAAAATTTATGATAAGTTGTGTCTTTAATGTCACATTTCAGAGTTATTCAGATTTATGTGAAAGACAGAAATTAAAATCTGAGAAATGGAATGAATATAATTTTGACCCCTTTATACAATACATGTACAACAATAGCAACACAAATCAAAACCAACATCATCATTATAAACTGCAGCAATAATAACTTAGGGACTTTAGACAGTTATTTCCCCTTGTATACTCTTCAAAAAGGTAGGTCCAATAAGTTTGATTACTCGCCTTTACCCGTACTAAAGTATTTTTAATAATTTTACCTTTTAAGTATTTTTAGGGTAAAGCACTATCTCAATTTCACCAGTTCTGTTAATATCTTAATTACCAAGAAAGATATTAGATGAATTATTTTATTATCCTTACATAGGATTTCAATGATAAAATCCGAGGATTCCAACTGATAGGACCTACTAACCAATTGGAATGCTTCAGATTTTATCAAGGAAAGATAACTTACAAAATCTGTCATTGAGACCATCATTAGCATTTTGAAATGCTACAGCAAAAACGAATCAACGCCACCATTAACGTTATAATAAAAAAACAGCATCAACGAATCAAAACTATAATTATTACTATAAGCAATAACAGCAACAACGAAACAAAATCAACTACATTTTAACAACAACAGCAACGAGTAACAAGCATCATCATCATTATAAACAACAACAGTAACAACGACTTTAAACTACGATGAAACTACAGCAACAACGAATCAAATCCTTATAAAGAAACGCAAGCAATGAATCGAAACTACAACCACTATTATTTATGCAACATAGAAACAAAACCACCATCAAAATAGGCGGATCTAGCGGGGGTCACGGGGGTCCCGACCCCCCCCCCCTGCTAGAATTTCTAAATTATACCTGTCCATTAATGTATTTCTTGTCTGTAGGTCATTTTTAAGTTTTTGTTTGGGTTTTTTTTATTAGATTTAAAGCCGTGTAAACACAATTTTGGGTCATTTTACGGCATCCAGCGCACCTAACCTAGCTTTGCTGGACCATTGTCTATAACCAGGGCTGCGTTCAGTTAGCAGTTAGCCTTAGCCAAACACAGTTACCGTTATGAACGATTAATTGAACGACCCGTTGAGGTGCGAACGTTTAAAGATGGCGGGCAAGATGGTCGTTACTTCTATTTTATTAGAAGAATTCAGAGAGGAGGACTTGTTTTTCTTTTTTACTTGTCTTTTGTAAATGTATTGATCTAAATCAACGGGAGTAACACCGCCGACTTCGTTAGACCTAATCCGGAATTTAAATTTATGGGGTTTTCCGTCCGTGCACAGGCGGTACAAACAAAGTTGTCTACACATTATTGCTAAATAGCACGAACTATGGATTATATACTATTATTACCTTATGCTCTATATAAATGTCAATTTGCTATTTTTAACTATTTTTCAACTATTCTGAGTGAAACCGGATTAAACCTGTTATGTTTTACTGCGCAACGCCACTGCGCATGAAACAGTTTTGACTGTTGCCCTCGCGTGCGAACTGTTGCCCTCACGTGCGAACTGTTTCATAGAGTGCAGTGCCAAGGGAAGTAACCGCATTAAAACAACTCCAAGCGTCCAATGAGCGAGATCATTGCAAGCGTCTACGATATGTCGCGGTTTGAAGACATTGAAGAGAGGGATCTCGAACTTTTGCTGAGAATCGGGACTCGCTAAGCACACGTAATGTCATCCGCTTCTGAAACTATCTTTATTGCCATGTTATATCTGTACTTGCATTAGGTAATAAAACACTTATTGCATGGGTGTTTGGGGAACAGTCAAAACTATTATCCCTCGGTATCAGGGACAACAGTAAGAACTGTTGCCCTCGGCCTAACGGCCTCGGGCAACAGTTCTTAAGTTGTCCCTGATACCTCGGGAAAATAGTTTTGACTCTTTCCCAAACACCCAGTGTATACTGTTCTTTTTTACACGCGTTTTCATTGTAACAGTCAAAGTTTGTTTGTACCGGAGGGGAAACCCTAAATATTTGAATTTCGGATATAGTCTATTCGCTATGGCAGTTACTAATTTACAAAATGTACTGGCACTATTTTGTTTCAGGTTGTTTCATATTCGCGTACTATATATTAAAACCGTTAGCTCTTGTCCTTAAACGTTTTCCGCTAACAGGCCGTTCAATTATGACTGTTAGCGAACGTTACGGAACGTTACGAAATGTTCACGGTAACTGAACGCCCTACAGTACTCACCTACCCTTCCACAATCACAAAAGTACACGGTGATACTAAAAAAAACTAGTGTCTTTAAAACCGTTAAGAAAAATAGTTAAAAAATAAATGCTCCCCGACGGGGAATCGAACCACGGTCTCCCGCGTAACAGGCGGGGATACTTACCACTATACTATCGAGGAGACGACATTACCACTTGTCTTCCTCTTTATTTAGATTCATTAATATCCAAGTACTACTGTGTTAGTTTTCCAACAGATGTCTCCAAGCAGCATCTCTAAATACATAAAATTAAAACACCTAGAGCTGTTGTTGATTAGGCTCAAAGCGTATTGACGATATCGAGAAATGAATATCGACGGTACACCGATATATATCGATGCATCACAGACCATTTATGTTTTCATAAACTCATAATAGATGTGTATTTGTCATGAATGTTATACCTCGGTATCCTGCATTAAACTGGTATAAGTAGTTGGTAAAAAGTAGGGGTGTAACAATACCGTAAAAACCGTATTGCAATATATTGCAATACACGAAACCCGTATTGCAATATATTGCAATACATATTGTTCTTTGCGCACACATGCACAGCATGAATTAATGAACGTGCATCGTCTTAATTTGATCAACATTATACATATATATTTGTATTTTCAAATAATCTACATGTATTATGCAAATGTTTTAATAAGTTTGAAAAAAAGGTTTTGAATGGACTTTCAAAGGTAATTATTCTCTCACTTTACGAAAAATATTTTAAGTTTCCAACACATATTTACTTTTATTCAAACATTTAAATTTCAGACTCTAATAAAAACAATCAATATGGAACATTACTAGAAAAACCGGTTCAGAGAAAAACGAACCGGTTAAAAACCGTCAGAATTCGTATTGCAATATTAACCGGTATATCGGTTAACCGTTACACCCCTAGTAAAAAGAATTTGTATTGTTAATAAATTAATAAAAAGATCGATCACAAATTGATTGTTTATTATCCGTTCATATTATGACAGCGCACCTGTTTCAACTCACTATAGAAGGTTTGTCTTGAAAATTTTGACGCTTTTATACATTTATCTACATAGGGTTTATTATCGATATTTTAAAATTCATATCGATTATTGATCAAAACCAAAATATCGACGATACACCGATATTGATAGAAACACCCTAACAAATTGGTTGTAGCTCTACGTTTCTAACTCGAGACTTGTTTATTAAAATTAATATTCCAAAGTAAACGATGTATAGAACAAAACCGAAACTCATTATGTTCTCATGATTTAAATATAAAATTGAGAGCAATCTCACAAATGAGTGGCTAACACTTAAACTAATGCACAACTGAACATGATTGCTCTTACTGTTCCCTGAAAATGTTAACATAACATTGTGGTAAAAATCTTGAATACAAATTTAAAAACGTTTCTACGAAATAAAGACAATAAACATTTTACGTCTGTCAACAAGGTTTACAGTCCTTGTTACAGGACATTGTTGTTGTTTTTTTTGCATCATAAATATAATGTTTTTGTTATTTGTTGTCAAATAGTTTGTTGTAGTATAGAATACACATGTAGTTTGTTGTTTTCTATTTTGGAAATTCTCATAAAAAGTTATAAAAGCATAGGCCGTTCAAAAAGATCCTAGATTAAGAATTATGTGATGTTAAAATGTGAAAAAAGAAAGTATGTGGGAAAAATCGATATGTTTGAGAAAGGTAATGGATTTCATAAAGTGACATCCAACTTTTGCATCACCGAGTGCAGTCCTCTCTTTCTTAATCATATTTTATGAAATATTTTGGTAAACTAAAGTGAAGTTTTAAGATCTTGTAAACAACACGTTTATTAGAGTTATATTTGTACTAATTTTTGTAATGGCGACGAACACCAATGTGTTCAGCTAATAAAATGTTCTGTTCTGCTCTAAATGACATGTGTGGTGAGCAGTATATGTAATACATTACGAAAACTATATCAAAGGAACTGAAATATGCTTAGTCCTATTGTGGCACACTTGTGTTCCATAACCTTTGCTCAGTGGAAATTGTACGGATAAAAGTAAGTCATCATGAAGTCAAAGTCTATATCGTGGAAAGCATCCAGAAACACGATTTTACTAAATCCCAGCACTTTGCATCGTTATTTAAACAGTGGATGAGTGAATGCCTTTCAAATATAGACTACATATTGTCTGTAATTTTTCATTGACAAACATATTTTGTTTAATAATTACATCTGATTTGGCACTTATTATTTGTTTGTTCATTTGTTACGTAACATAGCGTGCCAGCCACGCATGTCTTCATATCTTGGATTACAACTTATAGGACAAAACCACAAAAAAATATACATTTGTATTGTGAAACGAGCAGGATGTAAATTCACTATAAATACAAGTCGAAGACATCAGTTGTATATCACAAACAACTGGACACTACTTATCTGTGCATCAATTTTGTTATCCTTAAACGGTTACACCAAAGTCTGCAGACGAGCAGAGCAGAGCGATGATTTCACACACCAAGATTTACTGTTTGATCCTTGCAAGCGTCTGTTTGATGATCATGGTGGAACAAACGTCTGCTGGTGCATGCTGGGATATGTGGTCACGTTGTTCAAAATGGAGTAGCGCAGCTACAGGATACCTTTGGTTATCATGCGACAATTGCTGCAAATGTAGAGGAAAAGCATCTGGTCAATGCAAAAAGGTTACAGATAAGTATTGCTGGCTTACACAATCATCGACGTCTTACAGATGTATCTGTAGTAAAAGAAGACTAAGTGGACCTAAACCAAGCATCTGCAAGTCGATGTCAAACGCTGCCTTTTCATGCAAGTAATCTAACCAGTAAGTGTTCTTTTTTCAAAAGGTTTTTTTTAATTTGTATTTTTTTTTGTTTAATTGTCGACTAAGATGGTGGACATTGACTAGAACTTAGATTTTATTTTTGTTTGACATTACAAAAGGTGTAACTACACTTGAGGTGTAATACCGTTGCTTTAGAATTTGTGATATATCTTGCGCCGATTGGTCAGCTATGTCTATGGATCGTCCAGGACTTGTGGGTTCGATTTCCGGATTTGGACTTCATACTTCCAATGAGTTAAGTCAGGTTCTACGACCTTTTATCGCCCACCGTCGTATAAAGTTGTTAGGACAGGTGTCTTTTAAGGGCAAGGGGTGTGTTCCCAGTTCTAAGCTGATTTGTTTGGTTAAACGTCGTAGCAACGCATAATATCATACCTCTGAATTTAGCTGTTAACCAATTGGAAGGAGCGTTCTTCTGTCAGTGCAGTGTCTGACTACTGCCACACATGATTTATAAACCGTGGTAGGAAAGAGAATGACCGTAGAGATTAGTTCATGCATTAAATTACGATACTGTGGTGCTTTGCACAAAAATTCTTACGAAAAAAATCTTCGTAAGTCAAAAGCAATAAACATTAATAATACGCTCATTTTGGGGTTATCAATTCTAAATATAATACAAATTGCGTAGAATTGTTAATACCTTTTAAATATATCATAGTTATGCTTATTATTATTTAAAGTGCTAAGTACACATGTATATGAAAATGACTTACGAAGATTTTTTTTCGTTAGATTTTTTGTGAAAAGCACCACTGGTACTGAAGTATATCATGTACAATGGTGTTATAAACGGTTAGCAGTTGTTGATATGGTTTTTATATACAACGGTCAAATAAGTTGCGAGAAACATTATCTCCTCACTTACCCATATTTCAAAGAATCTAGGCTCAAATACCTAGGCTTTGAATTCATAAATCCAGGTAACCGGGACCAAAGATTTAAAAATATACTAACGTCGACATCGTCTTATTATCTTAAAAGTGTTGTTAAATTAATTTCTATTATTTTTAAACAATTCCAAGCGTACCCCCCCCGCCCCTGATTGTGCTACATCAAATACAGACTAATTTATCTGCTATAATATTCATTCTTTTGCATTGTCTTATTCTTAAAATGTCGTTGTTTATATGAAGATATAGACAAGTGTATGTGTATGTATGAATGTATGTGTATGTGGTTATGTGTATGTGACTGTGTGTGTATGTGGTTATGTGTATGTGACTATGTGCGTATGTGGTTATGCGTATGGGTGCATTATATGTTATTATGTATGTGTGTATGTGGTTATGAGTATGTGTGAATTATGTGTATGTATGTGTATAAGTGTATGTATATATTTGATCATTTTGCTTGTATATAAATTGTATATAGTATGTTAAATTCTCACATGTAGTTACAAACTGTAACCCGTGAATGTAAATAAAATTTTTGTTCTGTTCTGTTCTGTTCTGTTCTGTTCTGTTCTGCTCTGTTCTGCTCTGCTCTGTCTGTTCTGTTCTGTTCTGTTCTGTTCTGTTCTGTTCTGTTCTGTTCTGTTCTGTTCTGTATTGTTTTACGCCGCTTATTAACACTTTTTTGCGGTTATATACGATGGCATGTAATAGAAGTAAACATGACACGACTAAAAGAGGCAAAAAATAAAAGAAAAAACTACTATTTGCAACCTTCCTACGTTGTCACATTTGAAATTGCGTGCTATATTGTTTTGTTTTATTTGAAATTCAATACATGGTAAAAAGTAAATTTCTACAGAAAGACAATCACTCATTAGTTTGTTTTCAGGGCTTGTCTCACGCAAGTCTTTGCTCTCGGATAAACTAAGTGCTGAAGCACCAAATTTGTTTGGGTTCAGTACGTTGTTATTAATTTTATGAGATTAGAATATGTTCTTTAAAGTTCATAATTTATAAGAATTGACATTTGAAGCATGATTACCAGATACTAAAGGGGGCTTTCTTAGTACCAAGACTTAGTTAATCAGAACAGACTCTAAATTTCATAAGTTTAGGAAACGAGAAGGCCTTCTTTTCCAATGGATACCTTCTAAAATCAATAAAATAAGGAGTTTTAGGATTTTGATTTTTGTTAACTTTCACCCGTGTATGTAGTTTGTCTTTTATTTTTCAGGTTTATGACAATACGGACACATGAAAGAAATCAAGCTATTATATCGCATCGTCTATGTATATGTACTACAATGAACTTATGAATTTAAATTAATGATTAATCAGAAATAAAATAGGAAAATCCAAATGGTTTACTTTTTGTTTTTATTTGACAGTAAGTGCTATCTTGTTACAAAAACCAGCACGTGACAGTGAACCATAAACAGTAAAAACCGGATATGTCCAGACAGGGCAATTAGTTCGGAACATATAGTCATGAAGCAAAATAGCTTATTTTACGAAACAGAACTAATGATGAAGATGAAACATATTTTATTACCTCTATTTACATAATACAATTTACACATCAATTTCAATAATAAAGGTACATGTAATTAATGCCAAAAATGTTGAAGCGAAGAGTTGTTTTTGGTGGTTTTTTTTAGATTATAAAAAGAACGCATACCAGGGTGGGGCATACTTTCGTGGATATTGGTCATGAAATAAATTTCTACGGACATTATCCCTCCTACCACTGATTCTAAATCATGCAGGGCAGTAGTCAGCCACTAAATTATGTATGCGCCTAGTAGTTGATTAACAGGTAAATCCAGAGATTCATGTGACCATTTAGGAAGTTTCGGGGAAAGAAAAGTAGCAATTATTTTGCCCCTTACCACAATCGTTGATGGGTCAGGCAAAGCACAATCATGGCGGCGCCCAACAGGGCGACTAAAAAAAGGTATCCACTGTAATTCTTATACTCAGTTTCTTTGATTTAAGCCAAATAAAGAAAGAAATGTTCATTTTAAACAGAATTATCAAAAACCCTTGCACAATTCATCGGGCGCCGCAATTATTCTGCTTTACCTGAAGTACTTTTACCCGTCACAATACGACTGGGAACCAGACAAATGCTCTATGTCATATTGGTTGTAAGAAAAACATCTACCACTCTTACAGCACATATCAAATTTAATCAACAAACAAATATAAAAATATACAATGCAAAATCAACCAACACATCGATTTATTTTTACTGTTTAGTCGTTTTACTAAACTAAAACGATTCACAACAATTTTTCATGGTACACGAACTCTGTCCGACTGAAAGCTATTGCTTTAAGGCAGTTATATGCCTTTATTATTTTGATTTAAAAATGCGCGCCTTGCTATGAATCAAAGAACTTTCAGGCTGGCCCAACATGGACGACCGGAGTTATGCTATGATATTATTTCTATGGTCATTTAGCATGTACCCAAGTTGTGAAGAATAAAAATTGACGAAATGAAGATATGAGTAAGTACTGGTCAAAATCGTCGAAACTAAGGTTTATCCATATTCATGGACAGATGGTAAGTACACTAATCGCAGTGATTTGACATAAAACTGTCAAAAATGCACTATTATAGTCATTCTCTTTCCTAGAGTCTAGTAGGATTCTCAATACTAGCTAGTATTGAGAATCCTACTAGACTCTAGGAACGAGAATGTATTATAGTACATTTTACATTGATGTATTAACGCTGACAGATATAAATGTTTAGGTAAAAAGCAGTGACCACTCTTTACTTCCAGGACGGCTATATTGTGTGCGACCACGCATACACTATATATAAAAATTGAGCTGTGTAAAATACTGTACAAAACGATAATAAAATAACAAAATAAAACACATATTAACAAACAAACAATTTAAATAAATATTTGAATGATGTACATCAAGCGTTTTAAATTGTATAAAGCTATTGGCGACAGCTTATGGCGAATAAATGACAATACTATGGTGGCTGATTTATGCCATGTCGTATTTTCGTTTCTTCGCCGCGAAGAAACAAAAAGACGAAAACACGAAGACACGACAAATCCATAGTTTGCAGTGTCTTCGTCTTTTCGTTTCTCGCCACGAAGAAACAAACACACGACAAAATAAATACAACAATACAACAGATAAAATGTGTCGTGTTTTCGCCTTACATCTGTCGTATCTTCGTCTTTTCGTTTCTACGTGGCGAAGAAACGAAAAGACGAAGATACGACAAACTATGGATTTGTCGTGTTTTCGCCCTTCATCTGTCGTATCTTCGTATTTTCGTTTCTTCGTTTCTTCGCTGCGAAGAAACAAAAAGACGAAGATACGACAAACTATGGATTTTTCGTGTTTTCGTCCTTCATCTGTCGTATTTTCGTTTCTTCGTTTCTTTGCCACGAAGAAACAAAAAGACGAAGATACGACAAACTATGGATTTGTCGTGTTTCGCTCTTCACCTGTCGTATCTTCGTATGCTTGTATGGCGAAGAAACGAAAAACCGCGAAGAAACGAATATATGACATGGCATAAGTCAGCCATTATACAATATAAGCATGATTTTGCAATAAACAAGGTGGCCTTTATAGCGTAAATTTAATGTAATTGTCATAAATACACATAAACTGTGTATTCAGCATGTTTGTTCGAGTGCAACGGCACCCACGTTCATTATGGTTTTACAGTGATATGTTTTATTTAGTAACCCCCTATTAATATTGATTGATATAGTTTTATATACTTTAAAACTTTAGTTCTTATGTGACAATCGTGTTCCTTTGTTGTTTTTTCTCGTAGGTGAGTTTAATAACAATATGCAAAACTCGCTCATCATGAGATATATATATATTTAACACACGGACGATCCTGTATTGCTCTGATCCGGTAACACTTTTGATACATTGTAAATTTTGCCATTTGAAGTCAGATATTTCTTGAAATATGTCTGGTAGCGTGGTATATTGTAGGCATACAACAATGGGTTTACAGCAGATTTTATCCACAGCAACCAGTTGAAGAATTCATAAAGACTTGTGCCCACGCATTCGTCACAGAATGAAATAACCACTGTAGTAACCGTGTACGGTGCCCAAAATATCAAGAACGCCAGTACGAGGATTCCAAGAAATTTTGCTGCTTTATCTTGCTTTTGTGGTTTTGCTTTTTTGTCAATTTTAGTATCGGTTTGCTTATTGCCATCTTTAATATTGATTTCTCTGCTTGTCACAGGTTTTTTAGGCTGATTAGATGGTCCGGGTTCACCTTGAGCAATTTTGTTTTTGCTAACGACATCATGATCATATGGAATCAAACAAGTTTTACCATTGCTGTCAACTCCGAAACGCATTGTCTTTGCGTTGGCTTTCTGTTTCACTCGCAGTCTTATTTTGTAATATATAAAAGCATTTATCGATGTCAGGCAAACAAATGGCAAGACAAACTCAGCAACAGCAGTTGCAGAAGTAAATGGTACAGAGAAATGTGAAACAAGTCTTCTGTGTTTTTGTTTTTAATTCATTACTTTACCTTGTGTTCAGTACTATTCTAAAGTATCAAACTCTCACAACGGTTACGTCACTCGTTACTACCTAAACTAGTTTTTAGTAAACAAATAAAGGGAAACAACCGCTGTGTGAGTTTGCTTTATTATCTATGTTTTGTCGTTTAACAAAAAGTTGTATTATATTAGGTATGGCTCTCGACTTTCTTAACTAGATTTCCTTGACACCTTTATGTACTAATACTCACCAACCCATCAACAAGCAATCGACTTCTTCTCCTTCTACGGAATTAGGAAGACAAGAGAGCACAATAAAATAACAACAAGTCTGTTAATACAAAAAGTCATGCATTATTCCATTCTCGTAGCCCGAGATTATCGAGATTCTCGCTAGTATCGAGTATCCTACTATACTCTGGGTACGAGAATGGCATTATTCATTTTCATCCATATACAACACGAAACAGACATTTAGAAAATACGTAGACCTGGTTACAATATTTTATCATCAGCGTCTACATAGGCGGATCCAATGGGGGACGGACCCGGCGCACGCCCCTCCCCCTAAAATTACTCTAGCAAAGTTTTTTTCTATCATATAACATTACCTATTTATTGGAAAATATATAAATACTCGCATGAATGTCATTTTTTGCACGCTACGCGTACACTAATTAACAATACTGGGTCACCTGGTAAGGTCTTTGCCTAAAACCCTTAGGGAGACCTGAAATTCGGCGCCTGGACCCTCAGTCTGCTTGCTAATATCCGCCCACGTAACTTGAATTTTCGCCCCCCCCCGTAACTGAAAATCCATCCTGGATCCGCCTATGGTTTATAGACAAATGCGTGTATATATGTTATTCAGCTGTCAATAGCGCATACATTGATCCCGCTGATTTCAATATTCACTACAGTTCTTCTACACCCACAACCAATAAAGGATTTAAATCAGTGGAGTAAATGTATACGTCACTAACAGATGAATAAAATTTAACGATAATAGCTTACGAAGGTCTAATAATGAAAATATGTCTAATAATGCGGTAATTCATGTCTCCTCGATAGTATAGTGGTAAGTATCCCCGCCTGTCACGCGGGAGACCGGGGTTCGATTCCCCGTCGGGGAGCTTTTATTTTTTGTACAAACAAACTGCATACTTTAAACACAATATTTTTATTCATTGTCGCTTTACACTCCCTTTTTAACACCCAGTCAATTTATTCAAACATTCCACATAACGTCTAAAACAGAACACTATTCATTATAAAATGAATTATCTCGGAAGGGTTTGTGGGTGTCCATCAAGAAAATTCTGCTACATAAGCGAGTGAAACATATTCGAAACACGCAACAGTTGTTTAAAATATTGCTTGGCGTTTACACATAAGGTTTATTTTATGTTTTATATGTAACCTTATAGTGTACAGCGATATCATCGAATATGTCTGAGGGTATTCGAAGCGAATTATCGAGGAGTTTCGAATGTTTACGTCTTTCTTTGACACTTGACTCTCGTCCGTAAGGAACTGCTTATACATTTTCACATATAGCACCAAGGTCGGCACTATATTCGAACCAGAACTCTATCTATAACTGGTGAAGGCACTACCTCGAGGCAGTAAAATACACCGTAAAAATCAACAGTAGTGCTGTTTTTTGCAATACATGTATATATACTTTCAGTGTGTAATTCAATGCAGCGCACATCGTAAGTTTATTCTATAAAATCTTCGCCTAATGTTCGAAGGTCATTAATATTGGTACAAGATTCTATGTCAAGAAGGTATAACCATAGATGTTTTCTGTTTTTGACTTACGATGTCTTTGTCGTATGGTACTTGTGCCAAGTAAAACAGTTTCAAACACATTATCGTTATGCAGAATCATAAAAACATGTGAAACTATTCATTTTTTACATCCGAAAATATAAGCAAGCATTAGCTACTGAGTAACACTTGATGAAATCATTTTTTCTAAGGCACAAAACTGCAGCGGTGTTCTTAGATCAAAGTTAAGATTTAAATAAACATTACATATACATGTTTACTTAGTTCATGTAAATTTTGTGTCCAGATAGCATTTCCTTCCTTCATTATCGTTAGGTAAAAATGTTTGAAAAATATCAAATTAAAAAATCAAAGTTATCAGTTACGTTGATGACAAGATAAAGTTACTTAAAAATTTTGTTTAACAAACTTTCCGTTTGTGTCAAAACATTTATCTTATAAAATAATCAAACAATGATCATTAAAGATTAAAATTATATCAAACAATAATCAATAAGGTACAATATTAAATAGTTACGTATACATTTTGTATTTCTAAAAGGCCGGTAGGGTTTTGTGGGGATATATCTTGCCGACGAGAGCAGAAATAACATTAATTCGTGTGTGTCAACGGAGAAAATCATTTCAGCACCTCATGACACGCCTATGGAATAAAACGTATTAGTCTTAGTTATTATATCACTGTCTCGGTCTGTTAATGTCACATTTCAGAGTTTTTCAGATTTATGTGAAAGATAGAAATTAAAATCTGAGAAATGGAATGAATATAATTTTGACCCAATACATGTACAACAGTAGCAACACAAATCAAAACCAACATCATCATTATAAACTGCAGCAATAATAAATAAGGGACTTTAGACAGTTATTTCCCCTTGTATACTCTTCAAATACGGGTAGGTCCAATCAGTTTGATTACTCGCCTTTACCCTTACTTAAGTATTTTTAAGAATTTTACCTTTACTTAAGTATTTTTAGGGTAAAGCACTATCTCAATTTCACCAGTTCTGTTAATATCTTAATTACCAAGAAAGATATTAGATGAATTATTTCATTATCCTTACATAGGACGTCAATGATAAAATCCGAGGATTCCGACTGATAGGACTTACTTACCAATTGGAATGCTTCAGATTTTATCAAGAAAAGATAACTTACAAAAGTTTCTCATTGAAACCATCATTAGCATTTTGAAATGCTACAGCAAAAACGAATCAACGCCACCATTAACGTTATAATAAAAAACAGCATCAACGAATCAAACTATAATTATTCCTATAAGCAATAACAGCAACAACGAAACAAAATCATCATCATTTTAACAACAACAGCAACGAGTAACAAGCATCATCATCATTATAACAACAACAGTTACAACGACTATAAACTACGATGAAACTACAGCAACAACGAATCAAATCCTTAAAAAGAAACGCAAGCAATGAATCGAAACTACAACCACTATTATTTATGCAACACAGAAACAAAACCACCATCAACATAGGCGGATCTAGCGGGGGTCACGGGGGTCCCGACCCCCCCCCCCTGCTAGAATTTCTAAATTATACCTGTCCATTAATGTATTTCTTGTCTGTAGGTCATTTTTAGGTTTTTGTTTGTTTGTTTTTTTACTAGATTTAAAGCCGTGTCAACACAATTTTTGGTCATTTTACGGCATCCAGCGCACCTAACCTAGCTTTCCTGGACCATTGTCTATAACCAGTACTCACCTACCCTTCCACAATCAAAAAAGTACACGGTGATACTAAAAAAACTAGTGTCTTTAAAACCGTTAAGAAAAATAGTTAAAAATAAATTCTCCCCGGTCTCCCGCGTGACAGGCGGGGATACTTACCACTATACTATCGAGGAGACGACGTTACCACTTGTCACCCTCTTTATTTAGATTCCTTAATATCCAATAACTAATGTGTTAGTTTTCCAACAGATGTCTCCAAGCAGCATATCTAAATACATAAAACTAAAACACCTAGAGCTGTTATTGATTAGGCTCAAAGCGTATCGACGATATCGAGAAATGAATATCGACGATACACCGATATATATCGATGCATCACAGACCATTTTTGTTTTCATAAACTTATAACAGATGTATATTTGTCATGAATGCTATACCTCGGTATCCTGCATTGAACTGGTAAGTAGTTGGTAAAAAGTACTTGTATTGATAATAAATTAAAAAGATATATCGCAAATTGATTGTTTATTATCTGTTCATATTATGACAGCGCACCTGTTTCAGCTCACTATAGAAGGTTCGTCTTGAAAATTTTTATTATTTTACACATTTATCTACATAGGGTTTATTATCGATATTTCAACATTCATGTCGATTATTGATCGTAAACAAAATATAGACGATACACTGATATCGATAGAATCGATGACAACTCTAAAAACACCCTAACAAACAGGTTGTAGCTCTACGTATCTTACTCGAGATTTGTTTATTAAAATTAATATTCCAAAGTAAACGATGTAGAGCAACTGTGTAGTAAACCGAAACTCATTATAATTTAAATATAAAATTGAAATCAAGCTAACAAAGAAGTGTCTAACACTTAAACTAATGCACAACTGAGTGTCTAACACTTAAACTAATGCACAACTGAACATGATTGCTTTTACTGTTCCCTGAAAATGTTAACATAACATTGTGGTCATAATCTTGAATAAAAATTTAAAAACGTTACTACGAAATAAAGGCTATAAACATTTTACGTCTGTCAACAAGGTTTACAGTCCTTGTTACAGGACATTGTTGTTGTTGTTTTTTCCACGAAAAAAGAACGCATCATAAATATAATGTTTTTAGCAAGACTGTGAAACAGGCGAAGCTATAAGCGGCATTTCAGAACTGAGATCTTGAGTTGTGGTCCATTTTTCCGCATGCCAGAAAATAGTTCAATATTAAAAACTCGATATATAACTGCCTTTATATTGCATTCACACATATTTCATAAAATTCATTGTGACATCAAATCTCTTCAATTTTGTGAACAATTAAACTATGTTAGAAAAGTAATAACACGACTGGTTACCGCGGATGTATACATGTACATCGATTTCATTCATGAAAAATTATGAATGAAAATTTTTACTCGGCCCCGTATCAAGCACTAGTCACGTGATTAACAATTCAATAAACCTGACCAGTAAGACTCGATCAAACGCTTTACTTTGAATTCGTAAGAACGCTTAAATTTCATGATAATATAAACAGTGGAGTAAATGGTTTATTTCTGTGTAAAAAAATAAACAAATATTGAATGACACAATATGCTAGTTGTGAAGTAGTCTATTCGCCGTGCAAATTCGAATATTTCATAAGTCTATTACTACTGTTCTTCGCAGTGAAACTTCGAATACTCGTAACATTGAAATTAATGTGCATAATATCTTGATAATTATTTCAGTGAATTGGTATTTCTTTGCAAAAACAATTACAAATATTGTATAACGGGTTAGAAATTCGAATATTTATAATGGTTAATCGCAGTGAGTTATCGTTCCTTCACAGGTGTCGCCACATAACCCGGTCCAAAACTTCGGGCATACTCGGAATTTATCCTACCTCAAACCAGGAAGTAAAGTTGAATCTTGTCGATTTTTAACATAATTATTCGTTTAAAATGCCTAGTACGTGCTGTTGTGTACCAAATTGTCATAATTTAGAGGAGGGCACGAATTCCCGACTGAAAAAGAACGACGGGAGAAATGGATTGTTGCCATAAAACGCCTCGATGTTGAAACAATGAAAAACTGGATACCGTCGGCCTCAGCAGTTGTGTGCAAGTCGCATTTTAGGCCTGAAGATAACATTCAGTTAACGAAATACGGTATGATTTGTTCACAAGTTGTTTTTACTTTAAAATATAAACATAAATGGGTACATTATACGTACAGTTGTGGAATATTGAATTGAAATGGTGATATGCAGTAGTGGGTGGGGTAAAGCTATAGAATTGATACAATGTGAGACCTAATTTTTCTGCTAAGAGTTGACTTATATGAACCTATATAAACATGATTTGGTTTACTTTGTTTGAATTTTACTCCATGGCATCACTGTATAGGTCATGTCAAGCAGTCCACCCATCTACTCACTGATCCTTGAAAAGTTAAATCTCTGTAGAGGCATATATCTGTCCATGACCTTCTTGTGAATCAAAACAAGGACCCTTGATCAGTATACTACCAACTGAGCTAGCAGGATGGGCTTTATAAACATGATAAACATTTCTTCTGTTAATGATGATCAGTATTAAGAGATTATGATTTTTGATTTAGTAAGTTTATTCAATCATTGACCTTAGACTTGGTACCTTTTATTTTGTAGGGAGAAAGCCCGGTTAACAGAAGCTATTGTCATCAGCTGTTCCAACACTGTTTCAATGGACGAAACCCAAAACCCCATCAGATATAAGTCGTAGTGAACGGCTGTTTGTGAGAGAAAGTCGTAAAAGAAAAAGGGAGTCAGATGTTGTTCGACAATTCGAGTTTTCTCAGCCTTTAGATGTTATTGAGGAGATAGTTCCAGCCACGGATGATGACATCTTATTCACAGCTGTTCCATTAAAAATGAATAGAGACTGTGCTTCACAAACAGAAACAAAACCAATGTTTGACATTGATAACTTTGTTAATGACAATGAAGGAATTCTTTTCTACACTGGGTTGGAAAATTACATGAAATTCATGTTTGTATTGAATACACTTGGACCTGCAGCTTTTAATCTAACGTATTTATACCACAATGTCACATCTATCTCCATACCAAATTAATTGTTCATAACACTAATGAAACTTAGAAGAAACATGACTCATTTTGAACTATCAAGAATGTTTAACATATCAGAAGGAAGTGTTAAAAATGTAGTATATAAATGGATATTATTTATGTCAAAACAGGGGCGTGAAATTGATATTTGGCCGTCACGGAACTTAGTACGCTACTTTTCCCCTTCAGACTTTAAATCAAAATTTCCTACAACACGTGTAGTAATTGATGGAACCGAGCGTCCCATAAAAAAAACGAAGGCCCCAAGAGCTCAACAGGAAACATATTCAACCTATAAAAACAGGAATACTGTAAAAACTTTAATAGGTGCTTCACCAGGTGGGGTCATAACATATATATCTCCTTTATATGGTGGATCTACTAGTGACAGACAAATAGTTGAACGCAGTGCTTTATTCACCATGTGTGATCCTGGAGATTCTATCATGGCCGACAAAGGATTTAACGAGCAAGATTTGTTTGCACCATATCATGTGACAATTAATGTTCCAACATTCTTTAAAAAAAGAACAGACTGTCAGGAAAAGTTGTTATGAAGGACCGGCGAATATCCAGTAAAAGAGTACATATAGAGCGTTTAATTGGTTTAGAAAAAACTTATAAAATATTGTGTCATCCAATGTCTGATACTGATGCTAAAGTATCATCAGATATTATATTCAATTGTTTCATGCTTTGCAAATTTAGACCAAGATTTATTTCAATAAATGCATGAATTCAATATTGAAAGTTGAAGAGCATTCAATTTTTAGCTCGACTTTATGCAGTAATGTAGAGCTCTCCTACTCGCCCCGGCGTCCGCGTCCACCTTTCTGATTAAAGTTTTTGTGCAGTAAAATTCTTTCTTCTATATCTTTGTTATTTCTTAAGATACTAACTTCAAACTTTAAATATATGTTCCTTACTATCAGCCACATCTCATGTGACAAGGTATATAACTCCAAACACATTTCTTTCAGAATTATCTCCCACTGAACTGATTAAAGTTTTTGTGCACAGATTAAAGTTTTTGTGCAGTAAAATACTTTCTTCTATATCTTTGTTATTTCTTAAGATATTAACTTCAAACTTTAAATATATGCTTCTTATTATCAACCACATCTCATGTGACAAGGTTCATAAATCTAAATATTTTTTTCAGAATTATTTCCCCTTGAACTTAGAGTTTTCTTTCAAAAATGTTTGTTTTTACTGCAACTGTTTTATTCCTTTAGGTATTGACTTCAAACTTTAAATGTACATTCCTTATTATCAACCACATCTCATGTGACAAGGTGTATAACTCCAAATATATTTTTTCAGAATTATTTAATCTTGAACTTGGTGTTTTCTTTAAAAAGTGTTTGTTTTTACTGCAACTGTTTTATTTCTATAGGTATTGACTTCAACCTTTAAATGTACATTCCTTATTATCAACCAAATCTCATGTGACAAGGTGTATAACTTCAAATATATATTTTTCAGAATTATCTCCCCTTGAACTTAGCGTTTTCTTTAAAAAATGTTTGTTTAACTGCAACTGTTTTATTTTTTAAGGTATTGACTTCAAACTTTAAATATATGTTTCTTATTATCAATCACATCTCATGTGACTAGGTTTATAACTCCTTATACATATTTTTTACTCCTGTGACAAACACTAACTAAGTCGAGCATGCTGTCTCCTCTGACAGCTCTTGTTAAGTTGTATAATGTTAGTGAGAACATGATATATATTTTAGTCTGAAATTTATACTTATGCCTTGAACACCTGAATTCTTCATTTATTTTTTTTTCTCTAAAATGTATAAGTTTCTGAAGTTTATGTGTGTTATTTACACATTGTACATGTATGTGTAAATTTTACTGTGTATACATTAAAAATTGATAAAAACACATTTTAAGCATAAGTTTCAGACTCAAACAATCATAACATGCTACAGTGTATACTTTCCTATTACAGATCTATACTATCGTCAAATAAAAATTAAAATAATAAGATGGAGTTTAACAATTGTTTTTATTTTTGATGACCAAAATATTATTTATAAAATCTTTGTACATCACATGCATGACCAACAAGACAATGTACATGTATTTTCTCTTTTATAAACAAATGTGCATGTTTTGTGAAAACTTTAAGGCCACAACAAGTTGATCATATGTTCTACGGCTTTTTTTTAAGAAAATGCCGCAAGCAAGCAAGAAAATGAAACTTAATTCACTTGCTTTTTATAGCTTTATTTGGTTTGACCAAATTTTTATGAACAATCTCGGCTGGGCTCTCGGCCCGGGAAGCAGCGGACTCCGCGGGCCTTCTGCCGGGGTCTACGCGGCCTACCGCGGAAATCGGTCTATGTCGCTGGATTTCAGCAGAGACAAGCACGGAACACCGGGGAAAGCCCGGCTGGGCACTCGGCCTTGCTTGAATCAGTGAAGGATGGCTTAGTTCCGCGGGGAAACCTAGGCTGGGCACCCGGCCGCGGCTAAGGCCGGCTCTGTGGGTATTTTGCTTGGGATTTCAGCGGAGGCAGCACGGGTCACTGGGGTATGCATTTTATGTTGGTCCCAACCCGTTTCCACACCAAAAAAAGTGCAAGTCGTAATTTTATTTTTGTTATATTAGTCCAGGCGGCTTGGGACACTGGCAGGGGGCTCATTTCAGCAGGGAAACATCGGCTGGGCACTCGGCCGGAGCATCAGTGGGCCTTATGCCGGGGCAACGCGGCCTGCCGCGGACATCAGTCTTTCTCGCTGGATTTCAGCGGAGACAAGCACGGGACACCGGGGGTTAGATCGGCTGGGCACTCGGCCGCGCTTGAATCAGCATAGGCCGGCTAAGTTCCGCGGGGAAACCTCGGCTGGGCACCCAGCCGCGGCTTCAGTGGGCTCGGTGGGTCTTTTGCCGGGCATTTCAGGGGAGGCAAGCACGGGACACCCGGTTAGACCTCGGATGGTGGTTCCAACCCGTTTCCACACCAAAAAAGTGCAAAGTAAAAGAAATCATGAACTGCTTCTACCATCAAATTCTGACGACTCGGATATGTAAATAAGTAAGCTTATTTTAAGTCCATGATATTTTGTATTTTATTGGTGGCTACTGTCCCAGAACTCCTTAAAAGTAACTCATAGTAGCATAACAGTTCTGTTCTGTTTATAATAGCTATGAAAGTAATATTACAAAAACAAGAATCATTTTAAATTTCGTTTTTCCATTTTTGAATCATCTAGCTTGTGAATAATGATTTTAATTTTTTCTTTACGTGTTCAACATGATTTTGATATTTTACTTGAAGTACAATATTTTGTGATTATAGACAGGATGTATGAAAGAATTGTGTTGGTATTACTGAAAGGCAGTGGCTAAAGTTACGGTACCGTAACTCTAGACCCAGGTTCTAGAGTTACGGAAGTTCCGTTACTGTAGACAACGCCAACAGGGTTGTCTAGAGTTACGGAAGTCGAATTACATGCGTGTGGCTTCAACATTTAAAATCGAAAAACTTGATTGTATTCATTATTACTCGAAATAAACAAATATTTACCGACGTGATTTATCCAATAGTTATTACACCCGCCATTTTGGATATGACTAATAAACTTACCGGATGTTTAACATACGGCGATATGACGTTGTCATCTTCAAAGTGTCACATACTTAGTTTACTTTTCAAGAGCTATTTGTTATGTAGAGTTGGATTATAAGTTAGACCGAAATGTCTAATTTGGACAGAATTATCTTATACTCTTATACTAATGTATCTTTTTGTTAAATTGACGATTCTCTAGTATTTTCCATTAAATTTTTTTAATTGTCCTGTGAGAAAAAACGGCGATTTTCGAATGCAAAATCAACCATATTTTTGGACAGAATCAAAAGCAAAATGTCTTCGATTTGATAAAAATGTTGATAAATGATTTAATTTTACATTGTCATGTTTAAAAGCTGCGATCTTTACCCAAAGCATTGACCAATTCATTGAATTTAAAAATCTCGGCAATTTTCCCCAAGATCTATATGCATACTATTTTAAAGAATCACGGCTTTTTATTTACGATAAGTATATTGATAAATTAAAAAGATAAAAACGCGATTTTTACTGGATAACGGCCGAGTTTTTAGTAAATTGCTGACTTTTGGTTATGAATATGAATGGGTATTTTTTAACGAGATCGTTTATATATTCGTTAAAATTTTAAAGATTTGACGAGGAATGACAAGCTGAAATTTTTTTTACAAAAACATCAACTTCATACTATTTATTGACTCCAGTACTAAGCTCTTTTTATCAAGCTAAATTCCCTTTTTTGTTCACGAAATTTAAGTAAAAATTTAACTTAAAAAAATCGCCGACTTTCCTACCATGCAGACACATGCAAATATTTCACAATTTAAATTACCCTAAGAATCGACTATTTACTATACATATTTCCTTTAAAATCCGTACAAAATTAAATATAGTCAGTCCAAATTATAATCACTTAATTATCGCTCAAGTAAACTTATTATGTGACACTTTGAAGACGACAACGACATATCGCCGATTATTAAACATCCGGTAAGTTTATAAATTATCCAAAATGGCGGACGTAATAACAATTGAATAAGTCGCGTCGGTTAATATTTGTTTATTTCGAGTAATAATGAATATAAACAAGTTTTTTTATGTTAAAATGTTGAAACATACGCATGTTATTCGACTTCCGTAACTCTAGACAAACCTGTCTGCGCTGTACAGTAACGGAACTTCCGTAACTCTAGAACCTGGGTCTAGAGTTACGGTGCCGTAACTCTAGCCACTGCCTTACTGAAAATCATTATTTCTATTGCATGAGGAAATAAGAGTTCTCACAGCTCTTCATCAACTAGTAATTATACAAGTCCATTGATCAGTCAGTTACTACAAAATGTATGCCAATCTTTCTTAAAAAGCTCTTAATCATCAGATTTGATTTATACCTAAATTAATGACTGGTTATACATGAGACTTAACTAAAGCTTGAACTATTGATGGTTGTTTGAGCCTTCAACACAGTCTTGCTTCAGTGCTTTTCAGCACTTTGATTGTTATTTGTTGTCAAATAGTTTGTTGTAATAAAGAATACACATGTGGTTTGTTGTTTTCTATTTTGAAAATTCCCATAAAAAATTATAAAAGCATAGGCCGTTCAAAAAGATCATAGATTAAGATTTGTTTTATGTTAAAATGAGAAAAAATAATGTATGTGGAAAAAATCGATAGGTTTGAGAAACAGTAATGGATTTCATCAATCTGATTAAAACCCGATCTAAAATTTTCCGCTCGCCTACTCGCTAATTTAGATCTTGCCTTTTTCAAACGAAGGTCACGTTCAGGTGAACTTTTCTCATCATAATATTCATGACGAAATTGTTATGATACGTAACTTGTTTACATCGTCTACGTCACGCAATTTGAAAGGAGCCGCCCAATCGCAGACTGTGAATAATACCGCTGTTAAATTAGCATGCAAGCCTTGGTCTCAAAATAGAAATTACGAAATCAAAATGTGATTAATAGTGTTTTCGTCTAGATGAAAGCTACGCATTGATTGGTCGACACAAAGTTCATCTCGACGTGACCTTCCACGGAGACAGTTGAGATCCTGTACGACAACGCTCTACAGGATATCTGTTTACGGAGATTGAGATTTCATAAAAGTGACATTCAACTTTTGCATCACCGAGTGCAATCCTCTCTTTCTTAATCATCATTTATGAAATCTTTTGGTAAACGTAAGTTTTTAAGATCTTGTAAACAACATGTTTATTGGAGTTATATTTGTACTTTGTAAATATATTTTGTGGCACACCTGGTATTTATATATGGGTGAATCGCCAATTTTTTGTAATGGCGACGAACACCAATGTGTTCAGCTAATAAAATGTTCTGTTCTGCTCTAAATGACATGTGTGATGAGCAGTATATGTAATACTTAACGAAAACTATATCAAAGGAACTGAAATATGCTTAGTCCTATTGTGGCACACTTGTGTTCCATAACCTTTGCTCAGTGGAAATTTGACGGATAAAAGTAAGTCATCATGAAGTCAAAGTCTATTACGTGGAAAGCATCCAGAAATACGATTTTACTAAATCCCAGCACTTTGCATCGTTATTTAAACAGTGGATGAGTGAATGCCTTTCAACTATAGACTACATATTGTTTGTAATTTTTTATTGACAAAAAGATTTTGTTTAATAATTACACCTGATTTGGTACTTATTATTTTGTTTGTTCATTTGTTACGTAACATAGCGTGCCAGCCACGCATGTCTTCGTATCTTGGAATACAACTTATAGGACAAAACCACAAATAAACCCATATACATTTGTATTGTGAAACGACTAGGATGTAAATTCACTATAAATACAAGTCGAAGACATCAGTTGTATATCACAAACAACTAGACACTACTTCTCTGTATATCAATTTTGTTATACTTAAACGGTTACACCAAAGTCTGCAGACGAGCTAAGCAGAGCGATGATTTCACACACCAAGATTTACTGTTTGATCCTTGCAAGCGTCTGTTTGATGATCACAGTGGAACAAACGTCTGCTGGTGATTGCTGGGATATGTGGTCACGTTGTTCAAAATGGAGTAGCGCAGCCACAGGACACCTTTGGTTATCATGCGACAATTGCTGCAAATGTAAAGGAAAAGCATCTGGTCAATGCAAAAAGGTTACAGATAAGTATTGCTGGCTTACACGATCATCGACGTCTTACAGATGTATCTGTAGTAAAAGAAGACTTAGTGGAAGAAAACCAAGCAACTGCAAGTCGATGTCAAACGCTGCCTTTTCATGCAAGTAATCTAACGAGTAAGTGTTTTCTTTTTCAACAAAAAAAAACTTAGTAAAAATGAAAGTGTTCTTGTTAGATTGTCGTTTAACATGGTTGATATTGACTAAAACTTAGAATTTATTTTTGTTTGACATTACAAAAGGTGTCACTACACTTGAGGTGTTGTACTATTGCTTTGGAATTCGTGATATATCTTGCGCCGATTGTTTAGCTCAGTCTGTAGATCGTCTGACATTTAATCCGGGACTTGTGGATTCGATTTCCGGTTTGGGACTTCATACTTCCATTGAGTTTGGCCCATTCTCGTTCCCAGAGTCTATTAGGATTCTCAAAACTAATATTGAGATTCCTACTAGACTCTGGGAACGAGAATGAGTTTGGTAAGGTTCTACGACCTTTTACCACCAACCGCCGTATTAAGTTGTTAGGACAGGTGTCTTTTAATTGCAAAGGAGGGTTTGTTCTCAGTTCTAAGTTGATTTGTTTGGTTAAACGTCGTAGCAACACATAATATCATACTTCTGAATTTTGCTGTTAACCAACTGGAAGGAGCATTCTTCCGTCAGTGCAGTATCTGACAACTGTCACACATGATTTATAATCAGTGGTAGGAGAAAGAATGACCGTAGAGATTAGTTCATGCATTACATTACCATACTGGTACTAAAGTATATCATGAACAACGGTGTTATAAGCAGTTGTTGTTTTTATTGTTTTACGCCGCTTATCAACACTTTTTTGCGGTTATTAACGATGGCATGTAATAGAAGTAAACATGACACGACTAAAAGAGGCAAAAAATAAAAGAAAAAACTACTATTTGCAACCTTCCTACGTTGTCACATTTGAAATTGCGTGCTATATTGTTTTGTTTTATTTGAAATTCAATACATGGTAAAAAGTAAATTTCTACAGAAAGACAATCACTCATTAGTTTGTTTTCAGGGCTTGTCTCGCGCAAGTCTTTGCTCTCGGATAAACTAAGTGCTGAGGCACTGAATTTGTTTGGGTTCAGTACGTTGTTATTAATTTTATGAGATGAGAATATGTTCTTTAAAGTTCATAATTTATAAGAATTGACATTTGAAGCATGATTACCAGATGCTAAAGGGGGCTTTCTTTGTACCAAGACTTAGTTAATCAGAACAGACTCTAAATTTCATAAGTTTTAGGAAACGAGAAGGTCTTCTTTTCCAATGGATACCTTCTAAAATCAATAAAATAAGGAATTTTAGGATTTTGATTTTTTTTATCTTTCACCCGTGTATGTAGTTTGTGTTTTATTTTTCAGGTTTATGACAATACGGACACATGAAAGAAATCAAGCTATTATATCGCATCGTCTATGTATATGTACTACAATGAACTTATGAATTCAAATTAATGATTAAACAGAAATAAAATATGAAAATCCAAATGGTTTACTTTTTGTTTTTATTTGACAGTAAGTGCTATCTTGTTACAAAAACCAGCACGTGACAGTGAACCATAAACAGTAAAAACCGGATATGTCCAGACAGGGCAATGAGTTCGGAACATATAGTCATGAAGCAAAATTGCTTATTTTACGAAACAGCAGCGTGTTCAGTTACCCTGAACGTTGCAAAACGTTCCGTAACGATACATTCGGAACTCCTCGGCCATTCGCTGCCAATAATCTCGGACATATTTAGACGCTATTTTGAAACTACCGGTGTTGAAGTAAACAAATATTATAATCGTTTAGGCAATGAGTGATGTTTCGTTTTTAGTCCGTAAATTTTGAAACATCACTCATTGCCTTAACGATTGCATATTTGTTTATTAGGTTAGATTATTCCCAGCGAATGGCCGAGGAGTTCCGAATGTATCGTTACGGAACGTTCTGTAACGTTTAGTGTAATTGAACGGGCTACAGAACTAATGACAAAATTGTTGAAGCTAAGAGTTGTTTTTGGTGTTTTTTTAGATTATAAAAAGAACGCATACCCGGTGGGGCATACTTTCGTAGATCTTGGTCATGAAATAATTTTCTACGGACATTCTCCCTCCTACCACTGATTCTAAATCATGTAGGACAGTAGTCAGTCACTGAATTATGTATGCGCCTAGTAGTTGATTAACAGGTAAATCCAGAGATTCATGTGACCATTTAGGAATTTTCGGGGAAAGAAACCACTTACCACTATCGTTGATGGGTCAGGCAAAGCGCAATCATAGCGACTAAACATAAAGTATCCACTGTAATTCTTAAACTCAGTTTCTTTGATTTAAGCCAAATAAAGTAAGAAATGTTCATTTTAAACAGAATTATCATAAACCCTTGCACAATTCATCGGGCGCCGCCATTATTCTGCTTTACCTGAAGTACTTTTACCCGTCACAATACGACTGAGAACCAGACAAATGCTCTATGTCATATTGGTTGTAAGAAAAACATCTACCACTCTTACAGCACATATCAAATTTAATCATAACATAACATAACATAACATAACTTTATTGCATAAAATGAAAAAACATTTATAGCAATACAATCAATTGAAAATAATATAAATATGAATACAATTACATTATACAAAGACATGAAATATACAAAAGTTATCAGAGAAGCAAATATAAAATCAACAAACAAATATAAAAATATACAATACAATGCACAACAATTTTTTCATGGTACACTAACTCTGTCCGACTGAAAACTATTGCTTTAAGGAGTTATCTCCCTTTATTATTTTGATTTAAAAATGCGCGCCTGGCTATGAATCAAAGAACTTTCAGACTGGCCCAACATGGACGACCGGAGTTCGGTTATGATATTATTTCTATGGTCATTTAGCATGTACCCAAGTTATGAAGAATAAAAATTGAAACTAAGGTTTATCCATATTCATGGACAGATGGTAAGTCGACTAATCGGGGAACAGGTCGTTTCTCCACTAAGTCATTTCTCCCCTGGTCATTTCTCCACTTTTAAGTAGTCATTTCTCCACTTTTATATATAATAGGTTTATAAGATATAGGTATGTTATTGAATTATGTACATGTTAATTTTGTAAATCTACCACTCTTACAGCACATATCAAATTTAATCAACAAACAAATATAAAAATATACAATGCAAAATCGACCAACACATCGATTTATTTTTACTGTTTAGTCGTTTTACTAAACTAAAACGATTCACAACAATTTTTCATGGTACACGAACTCTGTCCGACTGAAAGCTATTGCTTTAAGGCAGTTATATGCCTTTATTATTTTGATTTAAAAATGCGCGCCTTGCTATGAATCAAAGAACTTTCAGGCTGGCCCAACATGGACGACCGGAGTTATGCTATGATATTATTTCTATGGTCATTTAGCATGTACCCAAGTTGTGAAGAATAAAAATTGACGAAATGAAGATATGAGTAAGTACTGGTCAAAATCG
This sequence comes from Mactra quadrangularis, assembly GCA_025267735.1. Lineage (NCBI taxonomy): Eukaryota > Metazoa > Mollusca > Bivalvia > Venerida > Mactridae > Mactra > Mactra quadrangularis. The sequence goes on along the minus strand of CM046306.1, from coordinate 24,024,680 downwards.
TCGAAACTAAGGTTTATCCATATTCATGGACAGATGGTAAGTACACTAATCGCAGTGATTTGACATAAAACTGTCAAAAATGCACTATTATAGTCATTCTCTTTCCTAGAGTCTAGTAGGATTCTCAATACTAGCTAGTATTGAGAATCCTACTAGACTCTAGGAACGAGAATGTATTATAGTACATTTTACATTGATGTATTAACGCTGACAGATATAAATGTTTAGGTAAAAAGCAGTGACCACTCTTTACTTCCAGGACGGCTATATTGTGTGCGACCACGCATACACTATATATAAAAATTGAGCTGTGTAAAATACTGTACAAAACGATAATAAAATAACAAAATAAAACACATATTAACAAACAAACAATTTAAATAAATATTTGAATGATGTACATCAAGCGTTTTAAATTGTATAAAGCTATTGGCGACAGCTTATGGCGAATAAATGACAATACTATGGTGGCTGATTTATGCCATGTCGTATTTTCGTTTCTTCGCCGCGAAGAAACAAAAAGACGAAAACACGAAGACACGACAAATCCATAGTTTGCAGTGTCTTCGTCTTTTCGTTTCTCGCCACGAAGAAACAAACACACGACAAAATAAATACAACAATACAACAGATAAAATGTGTCGTGTTTTCGCCTTACATCTGTCGTATCTTCGTCTTTTCGTTTCTACGTGGCGAAGAAACGAAAAGACGAAGATACGACAAACTATGGATTTGTCGTGTTTTTGCCCTTCATCTGTCGTATCTTCGTATTTTCGTTTATTCGTTTCTTCGCTGCGAAGAAACAAAAAGACGAAGATACGACAAACTATGGATTTTTCGTGTTTTCGTCCTTCATCTGTCGTATTTTCGTTTCTTCGTTTCTTTGCCACGAAGAAACAAAAAGACGAAGATACGACAAACTATGGATTTGTCGTGTTTCGCTCTTCACCTGTCGTATCTTCGTATGCTTGTATGGCGAAGAAACGAAAAACCGCGAAGAAACGAATATATGACATGGCATAAGTCAGCCATTATACAATATAAGCATGATTTTGCAATAAACAAGGTGGCCTTTATAGCGTAAATTTAATGTAATTGTCATAAATACACATAAACTGTGTATTCAGCATGTTTGTTCGAGTGCAACGGCACCCACGTTCATTATGGTTTTACAGTGATATGTTTTATTTAGTAACCCCCTATTAATATTGATTGATATAGTTTTATATACTTTAAAACTTTAGTTCTTATGTGACAATCGTGTTCCTTTGTTGTTTTTTCTCGTAGGTGAGTTTAATAACAATATGCAAAACTCGCTCATCATGAGATATATATATATTTAACACACGGACGATCCTGTATTGCTCTGATCCGGTAACACTTTTGATACATTGTAAATTTTGCCATTTGAAGTCAGATATTTCTTGAAATATGTCTGGTAGCGTGGTATATTGTAGGCATACAACAATGGGTTTACAGCAGATTTTATCCACAGCAACCAGTTGAAGAATTCATAAAGACTTGTGCCCACGCATTCGTCACAGAATGAAATAACCACTGTAGTAACCGTGTACGGTGCCCAAAATATCAAGAACGCCAGTACGAGGATTCCAAGAAATTTTGCTGCTTTATCTTGCTTTTGTGGTTTTGCTTTTTTGTCAATTTTAGTATCGGTTTGCTTATTGCCATCTTTAATATTGATTTCTCTGCTTGTCACAGGTTTTTTAGGCTGATTAGATGGTCCGGGTTCACCTTGAGCAATTTTGTTTTTGCTAACGACATCATGATCATATGGAATCAAACAAGTTTTACCATTGCTGTCAACTCCGAAACGCATTGTCTTTGCGTTGGCTTTCTGTTTCACTCGCAGTCTTATTTTGTAATATATAAAAGCATTTATCGATGTCAGGCAAACAAATGGCAAGACAAACTCAGCAACAGCAGTTGCAGAAGTAAATGGTACAGAGAAATGTGAAACAAGTCTTCTGTGTTTTTGTTTTTAATTCATTACTTTACCTTGTGTTCAGTACTATTCTAAAGTATCAAACTCTCACAACGGTTACGTCACTCGTTACTACCTAAACTAGTTTTTAGTAAACAAATAAAGGGAAACAACCGCTGTGTGAGTTTGCTTTATTATCTATGTTTTGTCGTTTAACAAAAAGTTGTATTATATTAGGTATGGCTCTCGACTTTCTTAACTAGATTTCCTTGACACCTTTATGTACTAATACTCACCAACCCATCAACAAGCAATCGACTTCTTCTCCTTCTACGGAATTAGGAAGACAAGAGAGCACAATAAAATAACAACAAGTCTGTTAATACAAAAAGTCATGCATTATTCCATTCTCGTAGCCCGAGATTATCGAGATTCTCGCTAGTATCGAGTATCCTACTATACTCTGGGTACGAGAATGGCATTATTCATTTTCATCCATATACAACACGAAACAGACATTTAGAAAATACGTAGACCTGGTTACAATATTTTATCATCAGCGTCTACATAGGCGGATCCAATGGGGGACGGACCCGGCGCACGCCCCTCCCCCTAAAATTACTCTAGCAAAGTTTTTTTCTATCATATAACATTACCTATTTATTGGAAAATATATAAATACTCGCATGAATGTCATTTTTTGCACGCTACGCGTACACTAATTAACAATACTGGGTCACCTGGTAAGGTCTTTGCCTAAAACCCTTAGGGAGACCTGAAATTCGGCGCCTGGACCCTCAGTCTGCTTGCTAATATCCGCCCACGTAACTTGAATTTTCGCCCCCTCCCCCCCGTAACTGAAAATCCATCCTGGATCCGCCTATGGTTTATAGACAAATGCGTGTATATATGTTATTCAGCTGTCAATAGCGCATACATTGATCCCGCTGATTTCAATATTCACTACAGTTCTTCTACACCCACAACCAATAAAGGATTTAAATCAGTGGAGTAAATGTATACGTCACTAACAGATGAATAAAATTTAACGATAATAGCTTACGAAGGTCTAATAATGAAAATATGTCTAATAATGCGGTAATTCATGTCTCCTCGATAGTATAGTGGTAAGTATCCCCGCCTGTCACGCGGGAGACCGGGGTTCGATTCCCCGTCGGGGAGCTTTTATTTTTTGTACAAACAAACTGCATACTTTAAACACAATATTTTTATTCATTGTCGCTTTACACTCCCTTTTTAACACCCAGTCAATTTATTCAAACATTCCACATAACGTCTAAAACAGAACACTATTCATTATAAAATGAATTATCTCGGAAGGGTTTGTGGGTGTCCATCAAGAAAATTCTGCTACATAAGCGAGTGAAACATATTCGAAACACGCAACAGTTGTTTAAAATATTGCTTGGCGTTTACACATAAGGTTTCTTTTATGTTTTATATGTAACCTTATAGTGTACAGCGATATCATCGAATATGTCTGAGGGTATTCGAAGCGAATTATCGAGGAGTTTCGAATGTTTACGTCTTTCTTTGACACTTGACTCTCGTCCGTAAGGAACTGCTTATACATTTTCACATATAGCACCAAGGTCGGCACTATATTCGAACCAGAACTCTATCTATAACTGGTGAAGGCATTACCTCGAGGCAGTAAAATACACCGTAAAAATCAACAGTAGTGCTGTTTTTTGCAATACATGTATATATACTTTCAGTGTGTAATTCAATGCAGCGCACATCGTAAGTTTATTCGATAAAATCTTCGCCTAATGTTCGAAGGTCATTAATATTGGTACAAGATTCTATGTCAAGAAGGTATAACCATAGATGTTTTCTGTTTTTGACTTACGATGTCTTTGTCGTATGGTACTTGTGCCAAGTAAAACAGTTTCAAACACATTATCGTTATGCAGAATCATAAAAACATGTGAAACTATTCATTTTTTACATCCGAAAATATAAGCAAGCATTAGCTACTGAGTAACACTTGATGAAATCATTTTTTCTAAGGCACAAAACTGCAGCGGTGTTCTTAGATCAAAGTTAAGATTTAAATAAACATTACATATACATGTTTACTTAGTTCATGTAAATTTTGTGTCCAGATAGCATTTCCTTCCTTCATTATCGTTAGGTAAAAATGTTTGAAAAATATCAAATTAAAAAATCAAAGTTATCAGTTACGTTGATGACAAGATAAAGTTACTTAAAAATTTTGTTTAACAAACTTTCCGTTTGTGTCAAAACATTTATCTTATAAAATAATCAAACAATGATCATTAAAGATTAAAATTATATCAAACAATAATCAATAAGGTACAATATTAAATAGTTACGTATACATTTTGTATTTCTAAAAGGCCGGTAGGGTTTTGTGGGGATATATCTTGCCGACGAGAGCAGAAATAACATTAATTCGTGTGTGTCAACGGAGAAAATCATTTCAGCACCTCATGACACGCCTATGGAATAAAACGTATTAGTCTTAGTTATTATATCACTGTCTCGGTCTGTTAATGTCACATTTCAGAGTTTTTCAGATTTATGTGAAAGATAGAAATTAAAATCTGAGAAATGGAATGAATATAATTTTGACCCAATACATGTACAACAGTAGCAACACAAATCAAAACCAACATCATCATTATAAACTGCAGCAATAATAAATAAGGGACTTTAGACAGTTATTTCCCCTTGTATACTCTTCAAATACGGGTAGGTCCAATCAGTTTGATTACTCGCCTTTACCCTTACTTAAGTATTTTTAAGAATTTTACCTTTACTTAAGTATTTTTAGGGTAAAGCACTATCTCAATTTCACCAGTTCTGTTAATATCTTAATTACCAAGAAAGATATTAGATGAATTATTTCATTATCCTTACATAGGACGTCAATGATAAAATCCGAGGATTCCGACTGATAGGACTTACTTACCAATTGGAATGCTTCAGATTTTATCAAGAAAAGATAACTTACAAAAGTTTCTCATTGAAACCATCATTAGCATTTTGAAATGCTACAGCAAAAACGAATCAACGCCACCATTAACGTTATAATAAAAAACAGCATCAACGAATCAAACTATAATTATTCCTATAAGCAATAACAGCAACAACGAAACAAAATCATCATCATTTTAACAACAACAGCAACGAGTAACAAGCATCATCATCATTATAACAACAACAGTTACAACGACTATAAACTACGATGAAACTACAGCAACAACGAATCAAATCCTTAAAAAGAAACGCAAGCAATGAATCGAAACTACAACCACTATTATTTATGCAACACAGAAACAAAACCACCATCAACATAGGCGGATCTAGCGGGGGTCACGGGGGTCCCGACCCCCCCCCCCCCCTGCTAGAATTTCTAAATTATACCTGTCCATTAATGTATTTCTTGTCTGTAGGTCATTTTTAGGTTTTTGTTTGTTTGTTTTTTTACTAGATTTAAAGCCGTGTCAACACAATTTTTGGTCATTTTACGGCATCCAGCGCACCTAACCTAGCTTTCCTGGACCATTGTCTATAACCAGTACTCACCTACCCTTCCACAATCAAAAAAGTACACGGTGATACTAAAAAAACTAGTGTCTTTAAAACCGTTAAGAAAAATAGTTAAAAATAAATTCTCCCCGGTCTCCCGCGTGACAGGCGGGGATACTTACCACTATACTATCGAGGAGACGACGTTACCACTTGTCACCCTCTTTATTTAGATTCCTTAATATCCAATAACTAATGTGTTAGTTTTCCAACAGATGTCTCCAAGCAGCATATCTAAATACATAAAACTAAAACACCTAGAGCTGTTATTGATTAGGCTCAAAGCGTATCGACGATATCGAGAAATGAATATCGACGATACACCGATATATATCGATGCATCACAGACCATTTTTGTTTTCATAAACTTATAACAGATGTATATTTGTCATGAATGCTATACCTCGGTATCCTGCATTGAACTGGTAAGTAGTTGGTAAAAAGTACTTGTATTGATAATAAATTAAAAAGATATATCGCAAATTGATTGTTTATTATCTGTTCATATTATGACAGCGCACCTGTTTCAGCTCACTATAGAAGGTTCGTCTTGAAAATTTTTATTATTTTACACATTTATCTACATAGGGTTTATTATCGATATTTCAACATTCATGTCGATTATTGATCGTAAACAAAATATAGACGATACACTGATATCGATAGAATCGATGACAACTCTAAAAACACCCTAACAAACAGGTTGTAGCTCTACGTATCTTACTCGAGATTTGTTTATTAAAATTAATATTCCAAAGTAAACGATGTAGAGCAACTGTGTAGTAAACCGAAACTCATTATAATTTAAATATAAAATTGAAATCAAGCTAACAAAGAAGTGTCTAACACTTAAACTAATGCACAACTGAACATGATTGCTTTTACTGTTCCCTGAAAATGTTAACATAACATTGTGGTCATAATCTTGAATAAAAATTTAAAAACGTTACTACGAAATAAAGGCTATAAACATTTTACGTCTGTCAACAAGGTTTACAGTCCTTGTTACAGGACATTGTTGTTGTTGTTTTTTCCACGAAAAAAGAACGCATCATAAATATAATGTTTTTAGCAAGACTGTGAAACAGGCGAAGCTATAAGCGGCATTTCAGAACTGAGATCTTGAGTTGTGGTCCATTTTTCCGCATGCCAGAAAATAGTTCAATATTAAAAACTCGATATATAACTGCCTTTATATTGCATTCACACATATTTCATAAAATTCATTGTGACATCAAATCTCTTCAATTTTGTGAACAATTAAACTATGTTAGAAAAGTAATAACACGACTGGTTACCGCGGATGTATACATGTACATCGATTTCATTCATGAAAAATTATGAATGAAAATTTTTACTCGGCCCCGTATCAAGCACTAGTCACGTGATTAACAATTCAATAAACCTGACCAGTAAGACTCGATCAAACGCTTTACTTTGAATTCGTAAGAACGCTTAAATTTCATGATAATATAAACAGTGGAGTAAATGGTTTATTTCTGTGTAAAAAAATAAACAAATATTGAATGACACAATATGCTAGTTGTGAAGTAGTCTATTCGCCGTGCAAATTCGAATATTTCATAAGTCTATTACTACTGTTCTTCGCAGTGAAACTTCGAATACTCGTAACATTGAAATTAATGTGCATAATATCTTGATAATTATTTCAGTGAATTGGTATTTCTTTGCAAAAACAATTACAAATATTGTATAACGGGTTAGAAATTCGAATATTTATAATGGTTAATCGCAGTGAGTTATCGTTCCTTCACAGGTGTCGCCACATAACCCGGTCCAAAACTTCGGGCATACTCGGAATTTATCCTACCTCAAACCAGGAAGTAAAGTTGAATCTTGTCGATTTTTAACATAATTATTCGTTTAAAATGCCTAGTACGTGCTGTTGTGTACCAAATTGTCATAATTTAGAGGAGGGCACGAATTCCCGACTGAAAAAGAACGACGGGAGAAATGGATTGTTGCCATAAAACGCCTCGATGTTGAAACAATGAAAAACTGGATACCGTCGGCCTCAGCAGTTGTGTGCAAGTCGCATTTTAGGCCTGAAGATAACATTCAGTTAACGAAATACGGTATGATTTGTTCACAAGTTGTTTTTACTTTAAAATATAAACATAAATGGGTACATTATACGTACAGTTGTGGAATATTGAATTGAAATGGTGATATGCAGTAGTGGGTGGGGTAAAGCTATAGAATTGATACAATGTGAGACCTAATTTTTCTGCTAAGAGTTGACTTATATGAACCTATATAAACATGATTTGGTTTACTTTGTTTGAATTTTACTCCATGGCATCACTGTATAGGTCATGTCAAGCAGTCCACCCATCTACTCACTGATCCTTGAAAAGTTAAATCTCTGTAGAGGCATATATCTGTCCATGACCTTCTTGTGAATCAAAACAAGGACCCTTGATCAGTATACTACCAACTGAGCTAGCAGGATGGGCTTTATAAACATGATAAACATTTCTTCTGTTAATGATGATCAGTATTAAGAGATTATGATTTTTGATTTAGTAAGTTTATTCAATCATTGACCTTAGACTTGGTACCTTTTATTTTGTAGGGAGAAAGCCCGGTTAACAGAAGCTATTGTCATCAGCTGTTCCAACACTGTTTCAATGGACGAAACCCAAAACCCCATCAGATATAAGTCGTAGTGAACGGCTGTTTGTGAGAGAAAGTCGTAAAAGAAAAAGGGAGTCAGATGTTGTTCGACAATTCGAGTTTTCTCAGCCTTTAGATGTTATTGAGGAGATAGTTCCAGCCACGGATGATGACATCTTATTCACAGCTGTTCCATTAAAAATGAATAGAGACTGTGCTTCACAAACAGAAACAAAACCAATGTTTGACATTGATAACTTTGTTAATGACAATGAAGGAATTCTTTTCTACACTGGGTTGGAAAATTACATGAAATTCATGTTTGTATTGAATACACTTGGACCTGCAGCTTTTAATCTAACGTATTTATACCACAATGTCACATCTATCTCCATACCAAATTAATTGTTCATAACACTAATGAAACTTAGAAGAAACATGACTCATTTTGAACTATCAAGAATGTTTAACATATCAGAAGGAAGTGTTAAAAATGTAGTATATAAATGGATATTATTTATGTCAAAACAGGGGCGTGAAATTGATATTTGGCCGTCACGGAACTTAGTACGCTACTTTTCCCCTTCAGACTTTAAATCAAAATTTCCTACAACACGTGTAGTAATTGATGGAACCGAGCGTCCCATAAAAAAAACGAAGGCCCCAAGAGCTCAACAGGAAACATATTCAACCTATAAAAACAGGAATACTGTAAAAACTTTAATAGGTGCTTCACCAGGTGGGGTCATAACATATATATCTCCTTTATATGGTGGATCTACTAGTGACAGACAAATAGTTGAACGCAGTGCTTTATTCACCATGTGTGATCCTGGAGATTCTATCATGGCCGACAAAGGATTTAACGAGCAAGATTTGTTTGCACCATATCATGTGACAATTAATGTTCCAACATTCTTTAAAAAAAGAACAGACTGTCAGGAAAAGTTGTTATGAAGGACCGGCGAATATCCAGTAAAAGAGTACATATAGAGCGTTTAATTGGTTTAGAAAAAACTTATAAAATATTGTGTCATCCAATGTCTGATACTGATGCTAAAGTATCATCAGATATTATATTCAATTGTTTCATGCTTTGCAAATTTAGACCAAGATTTATTTCAATAAATGCATGAATTCAATATTGAAAGTTGAAGAGCATTCAATTTTTAGCTCGACTTTATGCAGTAATGTAGAGCTCTCCTACTCGCCCCGGCGTCCGCGTCCACCTTTCTGATTAAAGTTTTTGTGCAGTAAAATTCTTTCTTCTATATCTTTGTTATTTCTTAAGATACTAACTTCAAACTTTAAATATATGTTCCTTACTATCAGCCACATCTCATGTGACAAGGTATATAACTCCAAACACATTTCTTTCAGAATTATCTCCCACTGAACTGATTAAAGTTTTTGTGCACAGATTAAAGTTTTTGTGCAGTAAAATACTTTCTTCTATATCTTTGTTATTTCTTAAGATATTAACTTCAAACTTTAAATATATGCTTCTTATTATCAACCACATCTCATGTGACAAGGTTCATAAATCTAAATATTTTTTTCAGAATTATTTCCCCTTGAACTTAGAGTTTTCTTTCAAAAATGTTTGTTTTTACTGCAACTGTTTTATTCCTTTAGGTATTGACTTCAAACTTTAAATGTACATTCCTTATTATCAACCACATCTCATGTGACAAGGTGTATAACTCCAAATATATTTTTTCAGAATTATTTAATCTTGAACTTGGTGTTTTCTTTAAAAAGTGTTTGTTTTTACTGCAACTGTTTTATTTCTATAGGTATTGACTTCAACCTTTAAATGTACATTCCTTATTATCAACCAAATCTCATGTGACAAGGTGTATAACTTCAAATATATATTTTTCAGAATTATCTCCCCTTGAACTTAGCGTTTTCTTTAAAAAATGTTTGTTTAACTGCAACTGTTTTATTTTTTAAGGTATTGACTTCAAACTTTAAATATATGTTTCTTATTATCAATCACATCTCATGTGACTAGGTTTATAACTCCTTATACATATTTTTTACTCCTGTGACAAACACTAACTAAGTCGAGCATGCTGTCTCCTCTGACAGCTCTTGTTAAGTTGTATAATGTTAGTGAGAACATGATATATATTTTAGTCTGAAATTTATACTTATGCCTTGAACACCTGAATTCTTCATTTATTTTTTTTTCTCTAAAATGTATAAGTTTCTGAAGTTTATGTGTGTTATTTACACATTGTACATGTATGTGTAAATTTTACTGTGTATACATTAAAAATTGATAAAAACACATTTTAAGCATAAGTTTCAGACTCAAACAATCATAACATGCTACAGTGTATACTTTCCTATTACAGATCTATACTATCGTCAAATAAAAATTAAAATAATAAGATGGAGTTTAACAATTGTTTTTATTTTTGATGACCAAAATATTATTTATAAAATCTTTGTACATCACATGCATGACCAACAAGACAATGTACATGTATTTTCTCTTTTATAAACAAATGTGCATGTTTTGTGAAAACTTTAAGGCCACAACAAGTTGATCATATGTTCTACGGCTTTTTTTTAAGAAAATGCCGCAAGCAAGCAAGAAAATGAAACTTAATTCACTTGCTTTTTATAGCTTTATTTGGTTTGACCAAATTTTTATGAACAATCTCGGCTGGGCTCTCGGCCCGGGAAGCAGCGGACTCCGCGGGCCTTCTGCCGGGGTCTACGCGGCCTACCGCGGAAATCGGTCTATGTCGCTGGATTTCAGCAGAGACAAGCACGGAACACCGGGGAAAGCCCGGCTGGGCACTCGGCCTTGCTTGAATCAGTGAAGGATGGCTTAGTTCCGCGGGGAAACCTAGGCTGGGCACCCGGCCGCGGCTAAGGCCGGCTCTGTGGGTATTTTGCTTGGGATTTCAGCGGAGGCAGCACGGGTCACTGGGGTATGCATTTTATGTTGGTCCCAACCCGTTTCCACACCAAAAAAAGTGCAAGTCGTAATTTTATTTTTGTTATATTAGTCCAGGCGGCTTGGGACACTGGCAGGGGGCTCATTTCAGCAGGGAAACATCGGCTGGGCACTCGGCCGGAGCATCAGTGGGCCTTATGCCGGGGCAACGCGGCCTGCCGCGGACATCAGTCTTTCTCGCTGGATTTCAGCGGAGACAAGCACGGGACACCGGGGGTTAGATCGGCTGGGCACTCGGCCGCGCTTGAATCAGCATAGGCCGGCTAAGTTCCGCGGGGAAACCTCGGCTGGGCACCCAGCCGCGGCTTCAGTGGGCTCGGTGGGTCTTTTGCCGGGCATTTCAGGGGAGGCAAGCACGGGACACCCGGTTAGACCTCGGATGGTGGTTCCAACCCGTTTCCACACCAAAAAAGTGCAAAGTAAAAGAAATCATGAACTGCTTCTACCATCAAATTCTGACGACTCGGATATGTAAATAAGTAAGCTTATTTTAAGTCCATGATATTTTGTATTTTATTGGTGGCTACTGTCCCAGAACTCCTTAAAAGTAACTCATAGTAGCATAACAGTTCTGTTCTGTTTATAATAGCTATGAAAGTAATATTACAAAAACAAGAATCATTTTAAATTTCGTTTTTCCATTTTTGAATCATCTAGCTTGTGAATAATGATTTTAATTTTTTCTTTACGTGTTCAACATGATTTTGATATTTTACTTGAAGTACAATATTTTGTGATTATAGACAGGATGTATGAAAGAATTGTGTTGGTATTACTGAAAGGCAGTGGCTAAAGTTACGGTACCGTAACTCTAGACCCAGGTTCTAGAGTTACGGAAGTTCCGTTACTGTAGACAACGCCAACAGGGTTGTCTAGAGTTACGGAAGTCGAATTACATGCGTGTGGCTTCAACATTTAAAATCGAAAAACTTGATTGTATTCATTATTACTCGAAATAAACAAATATTTACCGACGTGATTTATCCAATAGTTATTACACCCGCCATTTTGGATATGACTAATAAACTTACCGGATGTTTAACATACGGCGATATGACGTTGTCATCTTCAAAGTGTCACATACTTAGTTTACTTTTCAAGAGCTATTTGTTATGTAGAGTTGGATTATAAGTTAGACCGAAATGTCTAATTTGGACAGAATTATCTTATACTCTTATACTAATGTATCTTTTTGTTAAATTGACGATTCTCTAGTATTTTCCATTAAATTTTTTTAATTGTCCTGTGAGAAAAAACGGCGATTTTCGAATGCAAAATCAACCATATTTTTGGACAGAATCAAAAGCAAAATGTCTTCGATTTGATAAAAATGTTGATAAATGATTTAATTTTACATTGTCATGTTTAAAAGCTGCGATCTTTACCCAAAGCATTGACCAATTCATTGAATTTAAAAATCTCGGCAATTTTCCCCAAGATCTATATGCATACTATTTTAAAGAATCACGGCTTTTTATTTACGATAAGTATATTGATAAATTAAAAAGATAAAAACGCGATTTTTACTGGATAACGGCCGAGTTTTTAGTAAATTGCTGACTTTTGGTTATGAATATGAATGGGTATTTTTTAACGAGATCGTTTATATATTCGTTAAAATTTTAAAGATTTGACGAGGAATGACAAGCTGAAATTTTTTTTACAAAAACATCAACTTCATACTATTTATTGACTCCAGTACTAAGCTCTTTTTATCAAGCTAAATTCCCTTTTTTGTTCACGAAATTTAAGTAAAAATTTAACTTAAAAAAATCGCCGACTTTCCTACCATGCAGACACATGCAAATATTTCACAATTTAAATTACCCTAAGAATCGACTATTTACTATACATATTTCCTTTAAAATCCGTACAAAATTAAATATAGTCAGTCCAAATTATAATCACTTAATTATCGCTCAAGTAAACTTATTATGTGACACTTTGAAGACGACAACGACATATCGCCGATTATTAAACATCCGGTAAGTTTATAAATTATCCAAAATGGCGGACGTAATAACAATTGAATAAGTCGCGTCGGTTAATATTTGTTTATTTCGAGTAATAATGAATATAAACAAGTTTTTTTATGTTAAAATGTTGAAACATACGCATGTTATTCGACTTCCGTAACTCTAGACAAACCTGTCTGCGCTGTACAGTAACGGAACTTCCGTAACTCTAGAACCTGGGTCTAGAGTTACGGTGCCGTAACTCTAGCCACTGCCTTACTGAAAATCATTATTTCTATTGCATGAGGAAATAAGAGTTCTCACAGCTCTTCATCAACTAGTAATTATACAAGTCCATTGATCAGTCAGTTACTACAAAATGTATGCCAATCTTTCTTAAAAAGCTCTTAATCATCAGATTTGATTTATACCTAAATTAATGACTGGTTATACATGAGACTTAACTAAAGCTTGAACTATTGATGGTTGTTTGAGCCTTCAACACAGTCTTGCTTCAGTGCTTTTCAGCACTTTGATTGTTATTTGTTGTCAAATAGTTTGTTGTAATAAAGAATACACATGTGGTTTGTTGTTTTCTATTTTGAAAATTCCCATAAAAAATTATAAAAGCATAGGCCGTTCAAAAAGATCATAGATTAAGATTTGTTTTATGTTAAAATGAGAAAAAATAATGTATGTGGAAAAAATCGATAGGTTTGAGAAACAGTAATGGATTTCATCAATCTGATTAAAACCCGATCTAAAATTTTCCGCTCGCCTACTCGCTAATTTAGATCTTGCCTTTTTCAAACGAAGGTCACGTTCAGGTGAACTTTTCTCATCATAATATTCATGACGAAATTGTTATGATACGTAACTTGTTTACATCGTCTACGTCACGCAATTTGAAAGGAGCCGCCCAATCGCAGACTGTGAATAATACCGCTGTTAAATTAGCATGCAAGCCTTGGTCTCAAAATAGAAATTACGAAATCAAAATGTGATTAATAGTGTTTTCGTCTAGATGAAAGCTACGCATTGATTGGTCGACACAAAGTTCATCTCGACGTGACCTTCCACGGAGACAGTTGAGATCCTGTACGACAACGCTCTACAGGATATCTGTTTACGGAGATTGAGATTTCATAAAAGTGACATTCAACTTTTGCATCACCGAGTGCAGTCCTCTCTTTCTTAATCATCATTTATGAAATCTTTTGGTAAACGTAAGTTTTTAAGATCTTGTAAACAACATGTTTATTGGAGTTATATTTGTACTTTGTAAATATATTTTGTGGCACACCTGGTATTTATATATGGGTGAATCGCCAATTTTTTGTAATGGCGACGAACACCAATGTGTTCAGCTAATAAAATGTTCTGTTCTGCTCTAAATGACATGTGTGATGAGCAGTATATGTAATACTTAACGAAAACTATATCAAAGGAACTGAAATATGCTTAGTCCTATTGTGGCACACTTGTGTTCCATAACCTTTGCTCAGTGGAAATTTGACGGATAAAAGTAAGTCATCATGAAGTCAAAGTCTATTACGTGGAAAGCATCCAGAAATACGATTTTACTAAATCCCAGCACTTTGCATCGTTATTTAAACAGTGGATGAGTGAATGCCTTTCAACTATAGACTACATATTGTTTGTAATTTTTTATTGACAAAAAGATTTTGTTTAATAATTACACCTGATTTGGTACTTATTATTTTGTTTGTTCATTTGTTACGTAACATAGCGTGCCAGCCACGCATGTCTTCGTATCTTGGAATACAACTTATAGGACAAAACCACAAATAAACCCATATACATTTGTATTGTGAAACGACTAGGATGTAAATTCACTATAAATACAAGTCGAAGACATCAGTTGTATATCACAAACAACTAGACACTACTTCTCTGTATATCAATTTTGTTATACTTAAACGGTTACACCAAAGTCTGCAGACGAGCTAAGCAGAGCGATGATTTCACACACCAAGATTTACTGTTTGATCCTTGCAAGCGTCTGTTTGATGATCACAGTGGAACAAACGTCTGCTGGTGATTGCTGGGATATGTGGTCACGTTGTTCAAAATGGAGTAGCGCAGCCACAGGACACCTTTGGTTATCATGCGACAATTGCTGCAAATGTAAAGGAAAAGCATCTGGTCAATGCAAAAAGGTTACAGATAAGTATTGCTGGCTTACACGATCATCGACGTCTTACAGATGTATCTGTAGTAAAAGAAGACTTAGTGGAAGAAAACCAAGCAACTGCAAGTCGATGTCAAACGCTGCCTTTTCATGCAAGTAATCTAACGAGTAAGTGTTTTCTTTTTCAACAAAAAAAAACTTAGTAAAAATGAAAGTGTTCTTGTTAGATTGTCGTTTAACATGGTTGATATTGACTAAAACTTAGAATTTATTTTTGTTTGACATTACAAAAGGTGTCACTACACTTGAGGTGTTGTACTATTGCTTTGGAATTCGTGATATATCTTGCGCCGATTGTTTAGCTCAGTCTGTAGATCGTCTGACATTTAATCCGGGACTTGTGGATTCGATTTCCGGTTTGGGACTTCATACTTCCATTGAGTTTGGCCCATTCTCGTTCCCAGAGTCTATTAGGATTCTCAAAACTAATATTGAGATTCCTACTAGACTCTGGGAACGAGAATGAGTTTGGTAAGGTTCTACGACCTTTTACCACCAACCGCCGTATTAAGTTGTTAGGACAGGTGTCTTTTAATTGCAAAGGAGGGTTTGTTCTCAGTTCTAAGTTGATTTGTTTGGTTAAACGTCGTAGCAACACATAATATCATACTTCTGAATTTTGCTGTTAACCAACTGGAAGGAGCATTCTTCCGTCAGTGCAGTATCTGACAACTGTCACACATGATTTATAATCAGTGGTAGGAGAAAGAATGACCGTAGAGATTAGTTCATGCATTACATTACCATACTGGTACTAAAGTATATCATGAACAACGGTGTTATAAGCAGTTGTTGTTTTTATTGTTTTACGCCGCTTATCAACACTTTTTTGCGGTTATTAACGATGGCATGTAATAGAAGTAAACATGACACGACTAAAAGAGGCAAAAAATAAAAGAAAAAACTACTATTTGCAACCTTCCTACGTTGTCACATTTGAAATTGCGTGCTATATTGTTTTGTTTTATTTGAAATTCAATACATGGTAAAAAGTAAATTTCTACAGAAAGACAATCACTCATTAGTTTGTTTTCAGGGCTTGTCTCGCGCAAGTCTTTGCTCTCGGATAAACTAAGTGCTGAGGCACTGAATTTGTTTGGGTTCAGTACGTTGTTATTAATTTTATGAGATGAGAATATGTTCTTTAAAGTTCATAATTTATAAGAATTGACATTTGAAGCATGATTACCAGATGCTAAAGGGGGCTTTCTTTGTACCAAGACTTAGTTAATCAGAACAGACTCTAAATTTCATAAGTTTTAGGAAACGAGAAGGTCTTCTTTTCCAATGGATACCTTCTAAAATCAATAAAATAAGGAATTTTAGGATTTTGATTTTTTTTATCTTTCACCCGTGTATGTAGTTTGTGTTTTATTTTTCAGGTTTATGACAATACGGACACATGAAAGAAATCAAGCTATTATATCGCATCGTCTATGTATATGTACTACAATGAACTTATGAATTCAAATTAATGATTAAACAGAAATAAAATATGAAAATCCAAATGGTTTACTTTTTGTTTTTATTTGACAGTAAGTGCTATCTTGTTACAAAAACCAGCACGTGACAGTGAACCATAAACAGTAAAAACCGGATATGTCCAGACAGGGCAATGAGTTCGGAACATATAGTCATGAAGCAAAATTGCTTATTTTACGAAACAGCAGCGTGTTCAGTTACCCTGAACGTTGCAAAACGTTCCGTAACGATACATTCGGAACTCCTCGGCCATTCGCTGCCAATAATCTCGGACATATTTAGACGCTATTTTGAAACTACCGGTGTTGAAGTAAACAAATATTATAATCGTTTAGGCAATGAGTGATGTTTCGTTTTTAGTCCGTAAATTTTGAAACATCACTCATTGCCTTAACGATTGCATATTTGTTTATTAGGTTAGATTATTCCCAGCGAATGGCCGAGGAGTTCCGAATGTATCGTTACGGAACGTTCTGTAACGTTTAGTGTAATTGAACGGGCTACAGAACTAATGACAAAATTGTTGAAGCTAAGAGTTGTTTTTGGTGTTTTTTTAGATTATAAAAAGAACGCATACCCGGTGGGGCATACTTTCGTAGATCTTGGTCATGAAATAATTTTCTACGGACATTCTCCCTCCTACCACTGATTCTAAATCATGTAGGACAGTAGTCAGTCACTGAATTATGTATGCGCCTAGTAGTTGATTAACAGGTAAATCCAGAGATTCATGTGACCATTTAGGAATTTTCGGGGAAAGAAACCACTTACCACTATCGTTGATGGGTCAGGCAAAGCGCAATCATAGCGACTAAACATAAAGTATCCACTGTAATTCTTAAACTCAGTTTCTTTGATTTAAGCCAAATAAAGTAAGAAATGTTCATTTTAAACAGAATTATCATAAACCCTTGCACAATTCATCGGGCGCCGCCATTATTCTGCTTTACCTGAAGTACTTTTACCCGTCACAATACGACTGAGAACCAGACAAATGCTCTATGTCATATTGGTTGTAAGAAAAACATCTACCACTCTTACAGCACATATCAAATTTAATCATAACATAACATAACATAACATAACTTTATTGCATAAAATGAAAAAACATTTATAGCAATACAATCAATTGAAAATAATATAAATATGAATACAATTACATTATACAAAGACATGAAATATACAAAAGTTATCAGAGAAGCAAATATAAAATCAACAAACAAATATAAAAATATACAATACAATGCACAACAATTTTTTCATGGTACACTAACTCTGTCCGACTGAAAACTATTGCTTTAAGGAGTTATCTCCCTTTATTATTTTGATTTAAAAATGCGCGCCTGGCTATGAATCAAAGAACTTTCAGACTGGCCCAACATGGACGACCGGAGTTCGGTTATGATATTATTTCTATGGTCATTTAGCATGTACCCAAGTTATGAAGAATAAAAATTGAAACTAAGGTTTATCCATATTCATGGACAGATGGTAAGTCGACTAATCGGGGAACAGGTCGTTTCTCCACTAAGTCATTTCTCCCCTGGTCATTTCTCCACTTTTAAGTAGTCATTTCTCCACTTTTATATATAATAGGTTTATAAGATATAGGTATGTTATTGAATTATGTACATGTTAATTTTGTAAATAATATTCATTTTGAATTATTATTTTGATGAAATTAATTAATATTGAAGTGCAAATTAAAATGTAATTTTGTTTGTTATTTAGTACAATGTATATTTCTTACAATATAATTTAGTAACTGACTAAAAATGAAATATTAAAAATGTAAAAAGGAATGATAATTTTGCTTATTGTAAATAAAATAAACTGAAATATATCAATTCGTTCATTGTCTGTTTAACCACATAGTTTTGATAAAAGGTTATTGTATCAATGCATGGAAATAATTGCATAAGTCGACTAATCACAGTGATTTGACATAAAACTGTCAAAATGGACGTAGGGCACTATTATAGTCATTCTCTTTCCTAGAGTCTAGTAGGATTCTCAATACTAGCTAGTATTGATAATCCTACTAGACTCTGGGTACGAGAATGTATTATAGTACATTTTACATTGATGTATTAACGCTCACAGATATAAATGTTTAGGTAAAAAGCAGTGACCACTCTTTACTTTCAGGACGGCTATATTGTGTGCGACCACGCATACACTATATATATAAAAATTGAGCTGTGTAAAATACTGTACAAAACGATAATAAAATAACAAAATAAAACACATATTAACAAACAAACAATTTAAATAAATATTTGAATGATGTACATCAAGTGTTTTAAATTGTATAAAGCTCACTGCCGGTAATCACGTGATTTTGTTATGATCAGCTGTACTATTAAATGGCGGCCAGACTCGTCACCTCAGGTAGGTTTTTCACATTTTTTAATTAGAAAACCACGGAATCTTGTTATTTCATTACGTGCAGAGTACCCTCCATTGCAAGCGATTTATGACAATACAAAAATGTTTTTCCTACGTCCATAAATAAAAAAGTTATTGAGCGAATTATTTTGAAATCTTACGTACTTGTTGTGATCGGCTGTACTATATATATCTGTTTTTGCCTTTTTGTACTGAATGAAGCCATTTGCCACAAGAATTTACCCACCAGGAAACTCAAAACATTATTCTATGATACTTGTGTCATCTTTTCTGTCAAAGGTCAGGGTGTAAATGTGAATTTTGACGGAAAACAAAAAATGATAAGCTGTACTATTTGAATTTCAATGATAAGCTGTACTATCAGATTCCTGAACCAACCGACAATGATGTTACACGTATCTAACAACGTAAAAAGTCAAATTCTTGGTTATAATTTTCCATTATTTGGTATGGATAGATGAAAGTAAATCATAGTTTAAAGTTCGGTTAAATGTCACCGTAAAATTACGTCATTTTATGAATATGAACTTATAAAAACGTATTTAACGACTTTACTTACTGAAATACGCTCATAGATAATCATTATCTGATGACTTAAGTTTTGAAGCAGAAGACGTTGTAATATAGTTACAAATTTACTGATTTCAGTTTTAGTGTGGATAAAGCTCGATGAGTTTAAACGAAAATTCGCCAGACTAATGTGATTTCGGGTCAATGTTTTTACAGAAATACAATTGTGTTTCCAAAATACACTTTCTGAAGAGGTACATATACCCTTCAACAAGTGGAATTTGTTTTGTACAATGTATTTTTTGCAAACAGTATTGTCGGTCACACATGAATTTACTATTTATATTCACATCGAATAATTACGTACATTACGTCTGTACATGCAATTATTTTAAGAATATATTGGCGTATTAAGGGGGCAATAAGTACTTCCGAATTTGGCTGTTTAAAATTCTTTTACTAGTATTATACCAGTGTCTTCTAAGACGCACTGGGTTAAGCACACTGTTCCGCCTTTTGGCTACAATAGCACTTTATGTCCGTTTGAAAAGATTTGTGTATAACATGTTATTGCAGATGCTGTTTTCCATATACTTTTTTGTTTCTTTACCAGGATCCTCGAGTTTGACTCTATCGAACGTGTCCGTCGGATGGGAAGGAAAAGATGGAGACTGTTGCGAGATCTAAAACAGCACTTCATAAAAGATCTTCGACCGTCCGTTGAGAAAAATCCTGAGGGAAAGAAGCCAAAATGCTCTCGTTCGATAAAATGTGGAGTAACATGAACACTAATAGATGTATTGTTTTAAGATTGAATTCCTTGACACCACATCACTTGAAACTTTCTAACTTGATATGTGGATACTCAGATAAATAGAACGGAACTGAAACAAACCGTGAAATACCGTGACATATACGATTTCATAATGCCTGAAATAAGTTCATCTGAGTAAACATTGTGGACATCAGTGACAGTGTTGTACTTACATGCAAGATATCAATTCTTTCTACTGAATTGTTTCCTGTACATGTAGATCTATATAGCAGGTCTCAGAAACAATTGATAAGAAACTTGTTTAGCTTCAGATAAATAGATAAACAGATAAATTTGAAGTTCTGATCGTCAAGGGACGTCATTGAAAATATGTTTAGAATTGGATATCAGAATCATTGTTTGTATAGATTTCAATTAGTTTTCCAATTATGTGTAAATTATGTGTTTAATTTTTTTTGCTACATTTTCTCTCGAGATGACCAATGGAGACGAAAATTATGTAGTCATTATTGATTTAATGTAATGTTTTTCGATGTGTTTGTGCATGTACGAATAAATTGATGAAACATTTTTCCAGAAACTTGTATGTCTTGATAGATTATATGCGTATATATATACACTGAACAAAAGTTCTAACCGATCACTTTTCAAATTTTGATCATTTTATAACGGGCCAATGGATCCTTATAGATTTTTGCTGAGGGAATGTTTGTGTCATTTTCTACCGATTTTTAGGGGGAAATACTTTGATACGGTCTGATGCACTCAATCGGCACACAGGGTGTGATTTACACACGGAATGTTCGTAAAGAGAGTGGTGATTATTAATTTACACTTCGGGTGAATCCTTGTTAACTTTATAAATGAAAAAAAAAACATAAAAGATTGCACGAATGTCGATCTTGTCGGCGAGTTGTAACCTTTGTTCTTGGTATTCGGCGACCGATAGGAACGGACTGATGGATCCTTATTAAATTTTGCAGAGGTGATTTTTGGGTCATGTTCTACCGATTTATGGGGAAAATGAATTTCATACGGTCCAATGCACTCGATCGGCACACAGGGTGTGGTTTTCACATTTGACTAGAAATGTTCGTGACAGAGAGTGGTGAGTATTAAATTTCACTTTGCATGAATCCTTGTTAACTTTATAAGTGAAAAAACATTGAACATTGCACAAATGCCGATGCAGGATCGTGGCGTAGCCAATGGAGTGTTGAATACCGGAGCCTCTATCAAACAAGTGAGTGGCTGTTCATGGAAACATCTTTAAAAAATATCGGAAAGTATTGTTAAAATAGAAAAAATGTTATAATTTTATTACTCTTAATGTGTAAATCCCTATTTCAAGTTGCATGACACTTTAATCCGGTCTTTTCGACCATCGCGACTTTGGACGATGTCGCAAGGGACGGGAATCGTTTCTAACTGACGCCGAAGACCAAGAACAAAGGTTACAACTCGCCGACAGGATCGACATTCGTGCAATGTTTTATGTTTTTTCATTTAAAAAGTTAACAAGGACTCATGCAAAGTGAAATTTATTTACTCACCATTCTGTACACGAACATTTCGTGACAAAATGAGTAAACCACACCAAGTGTGCCGATCGAGTGCATCGGATCGTATCAAATTATATTTTTCCCACAAATCGGTAGAAAATTACTCAAAAATCACCTCAGCAAAATTTAAAAAGGATCCATTGGCCAGTTATGAAATAGTCAAAATTTGAAAAGTGATCGGTTAGAACTTTTGTTCAGTGGTTTACTATAATTGCATGTCACTTATCATTTTAATGATATTCATTTTGTTAAGTAAGTGACACAATATCATTTCAGAAATGAATAAAACAACATAAATATGTTTCAAAAATAGTGTAATCATGTAAAACTTACCACAGAATCAACCCAGCCAACATTCTATATCGGCCCGACATCAAACCTATATGGTTTTCTATGACGGCCCGACGTCGGATTTAACCTCGGCTGCAAATAGGAATGATGTCGACCCGACATCGGTAGTACAATATCGGGCCGAGGTCTACACAATATCGGCCCGATATTTCTTGCCTACATCGGGCCAACATCAAAACAATAGCGGTGTGATGTCGGTCAACAGTAGAAATTATTCTTTATCGGCCTGACATCAAACCTATATGGTTTTCTATGACGGCCCAACGTCGGATTTAACCTCGGCTGCAAATAGGAATGATGTCGACCCGATATCGGTAGTACATTATCGGGCCGATTTATAAACAACATCGGCCCGATATTTCTTGCCTACATTGGGCTAACACCAAAACAATACCAAATGAAGTCAACACGCATTTATATACTATTGGACGAGTCAATTTTACAGAACAGTCCATTTCCAACCCGGAAGGTAAAACGAGTAGGGAGGTAATTTATATATTTCCCAATCTGACCTAACCAAATATTATATATAGATTTAAATTGATAAAACAAAGGTATGGATTTCCCTTAAAGTTCTAAATAAATAGTTAAAAAAGCCTAATACTACATAGTTTTAGACAATTAAAACGTATCACAATTCTAAACATGACAGAAAAAGAAGAAAATTCACCAAAACATTTAATTTTAGTAAAGGGAGATAATTTGTCAAAACCATTCAACAAAGAAATTGTTCAAAGGCGATCTTGCATACAAAGAAAAATGCTCTCGACAAAGTCGCTGAACAAAACGACAATGCCGGTTCGTTTCAACAGTACGTAAATATAATATAAAATAACAAAGGTGTTTCATTGGAAAAAAAATATTTCATGATATTTCAACGATTTAACAAAATATGGACGTGTAACAGAAAATGCAATGTCGTACCGTTGTCAATCCGATATACAAAATAGTTGCGTCCATTGCCATGCAGGCCCGACGCAGACCCGATATACGTTTTTTGACGTTACATGAAATGGGGTTAGTGTGGTTCTGGAAATTGAAATCATACACAGGACTATTTATTAACAAAATTAAGTAAACAATACAATTGCATTTAGAATTTCAAAATATTGAGTATGTCGGCACAGCAGTGGTCCGATGTCGGCCCCAAAATTGGCACATTTTGCCGGTATGACAGTACGTGAATATAATAAGTAACTTACAAAGAAGTTTCATTGGAATAATTCTATTTCATAATATTTTAACGATTTAACAATATATTGACGTGTAGCAGAAAACGCACTATCGTACCGATGTCAACCCGATATACAAATAGTTGCATTAATTGATCATGTAGGCCCGACGCAGACCCGATATACTTTTTTTGATGTAACATGAAATGTGGTTAGTGTGCTTCTAGTAATTGAAATCAAACACACGACTATTTATTTACATTATTAAGTATACAATACAATTGCATTTAGAATTTTTCAAAATATTGGGTATGTCGGCACTGCAGCGGTCCGATGTCGGCCCCAAATCGGAACATTTTGCCGACATGCCGACATTAATTGTATATCGGCCCGATATGGTCATGCTGGCTGGGAATGCCATTATACCATAATTTAATTTAAAAAAAGCAACAATATCACAAAACTTACAAATCATTAAAATCTACAATCATTAATATGGATACTCTTAAGTATCTCAACTTTGTATCCAGATAAACACGAAATGTTGAACATTCTGTAATTCTCGTCTTATTTATGTTTTGACTGCAATGTATACATTCAACAGAAAATTGGTAAATGCAACATCATTATACGTCTTGTTACTCTTATATGAAAATGAGTGTTATATGAAGTCAAATAACAATACGTGTCTTGAAAGCGTAACAATAAGTATTAAAGTACAATTTAACTGCATTAATTCAAACTTTGTTTGATAAGGCCTTGTAGTCAAAACGTTAATACAGGACGAAAATAAAGAGTATTGTTTTTACTTATTGTAAAAATAAACATGTTGCTTTTTGCATTTCAAATACACATCATCGACAAAACAACCAAGCCTCAATTGGAGGTAAACACAATGCCAATGAACACAGTGTGGCATTATGCTAAACTGTTGATCGGAAATAACTTGACAAATCGAATGTGAGAAAACTATTTTCGGAGCATTTGCAAAAAAATTGCACACGTTTCTGGACATAAGAAATAACCATATCAGGTAACTTGCAAAGTAAATTGTTCAAGTTACAGCATAGTTAGAGCTATTATGTTAATGCGCTTTGAATGATTTCACAATTTGCATTATAATGTATCACCGAAGACGTGAATCAGACTATATAACCAATCAAATAGAGTAAAAAGAAAATTACAATTTTTACTAAGACTAGCTGATCTGAGCCGGACAAATAATGAAGGTGTTACAGTGGTCACTAACAAATGATGATAACGGACAATCGATAAATATTAATTGTGATTGTAATAATTGTGATAAAAGTTCTCAGGTGAGCAATAAGAAAAGACAAGAAGAAACTAGATTACTAGACCATTTTCCACAAGAGTGAGATTTCTTGCCCACGTGTACTGCTTTCTGATGCTCAACCAAATGTCCTCTTCTAGTAAACAGTTGTTTACACGTTTCACACGTGTATTATTCCCATTTATTTCTTTCTTATCGTCGGTAAGGCCTTTAATCGCAAACTTTTCTCCACAGTTGTCGCACACATACCGTTTTTCATCACCATGCTTATTGCCACTACAACGATAAATAATAGAAAAAAACAACTTTAATATATTTAATAGTGTATAAAAAATTGTTTTCAAGTGAAAGAAAACTGGTGTTTAAGATGAGAAACATTATGTACTCCTTGAGTTTTTGTCATAAAGTCCACCTCAGGAAACAGTGCCCGGTACAGACCAGTTTCAGAATGATGTCAAATGAAACCGCTATCGTATTGAAAAATAACTAGTTGGCTGAAACGACTCGTGTTAATGCACCCAATACAAGAACAGACTCTTTATTTGAAACATTTTTATAAGTTGGTCGATATCAATAGTTTTATTTGTATAGAACGGTTTAAAAGGACCGAAAGGATTTGCATGTTAGGCGGGGAAACTGCATTCATCAATAATTATTCTACAATTGAGACATAAACATGTCTTGAAACAATTGCTACATTTATAATTCATGACTTTTTAAATTATTTAACATTAAAATGTGCATTCCATTATCTTTTCATGCTTAGGAATAATATGAATGTTTGGTTAACATTGATTAAACGATTCCAAGACAAAATAACTATGTAACAGTGTGTTTAAAAAACGAAAATGTAACATAAAACTGGTCTATCGTTTTTAATAAAATTCTCGATACCAATTTAATTGAAATGCAACATCTCATTATTTACCACACGAATAATTACAAATAATTAGACATTTACCGATGCATACTGTACAAAAGAAAATGAAAAACATCCTCAGCAATTATACGGAGCCTTTCCAATGTGTTCTCTCTCGTGGATACTTAGACTTCCTTGTGGTTTGAAGAACTTTCCGCAGTATCAGTAAAAACTTTACCAGTGTCCATAATTCTGGAACGAATAAAACGTATTACAATGACCAATAAGATGAATATATCAATACACAAAACAGGAAGCGAGAAACAAATCACAACTTGTCTCACTCAATGACACTAAATAGATATTTAGACAGAGACATGCAATGGTACTCGAGAATATACACAACGTCTTCTGCATAAAAACTTAAGTCATCAGATAATGATTATCTATGATCGTATTTCAGAGAGTAAAGTCGTTAAATATATTTTTATAAGTTCATAAAATGACGTAATTTGACGGTGACATTTAACCAAACTTTACATTATGGTTTACTTTCATTTATCCTTACCAAAAAATTGAAATTTACAACCGAGGAATTCGACATTTAACGTAGTAAGATACGTGTAACATCATTGTCGGTTGGTTCAGGAATCTGATAGTACAGCTTATCATTGAAATTCAGATAGTACAGCTTATCATTTTTTGTTTTCCGTCAAAATTCACATTTACACCCTGACCTTTGACAGAAAAGATGACACAAGTATCATAGAATAATGTTTTGAGTTTCCTGGTGGGTAAATTCTTGTGGCAAATGGTTTCATTCAGTACAAAAAGGCAAAAACAGATATATATAGTACAGCCGATCACAACAAGTACGTAAGATTTCAAAATAATTCGCTCAATAACTTTTTTATTTATGGACGTAGGAAAAACATTTTTGTATTGTCATAAATCGCTTGCAATGGAGGGTACTCTGCACGTAATGAAATAACAAGATTCCGTGGTTTTCTAATTAAAAAATGTGAAAAACCTACCTGAGGTGACGAGTCTGGTCGCCATTTAATAGTACAGCTGATCATAACAAAATCACGTGATTACCGGCAGTGAAGCTATTGGCGACAGCTTATAGCGAATAAATGACATTACTGTTAAGTTACAACAAAAGCCAGCAAAATTGATGGTCTTAATAGCGAAATGGTTTGGTACTTATAAATTGACAAAATTGCACGATTTTGCTATGAAGAAGGTGTCCTTTATAGCGTAAATTTAATGTAATTGTCATAAATTATATATACGAACTTCGTATTCAGCATGTTTGAACGAGTTCAACGGCACCTACGTTCATTATGGTTTTACAGTGATATGTTTTATTTAGTAACCCCCTATTAATAATGATTGATATAGCATTATATACTTTAAAACTTTAGTTCTTATGTGACAATCGTGTTCCTTTGTTGTTTTTTCTCGTAGGTGAGTTTAATAACAATATGCAAAACTCGCTCATCATGAGATAAATATATTTAACACACGGACGATCCTGTATTGCTCTGATCCGGTAACACTTTTGATACATTGTAAATTCTGCCATTTAAAGTCAGATATTTCTTGAAATATGTCTGATAGCGTGGTATATTGTAAGCATACAACAATGGGTTTACAGCAGATTTCATCCACA
Organism: Mactra quadrangularis; assembly: GCA_025267735.1. Taxonomy (NCBI): domain Eukaryota; kingdom Metazoa; phylum Mollusca; class Bivalvia; order Venerida; family Mactridae; genus Mactra; species Mactra quadrangularis. The sequence goes on along the minus strand of CM046306.1, from coordinate 23,997,295 downwards.
GCAACCAGTTGAAGAATTCATAAAGACTTGTGCCCACGCATTCGTCACAGAATGAAATAACGACTGTAGTAACCGTGTACGGTGCCCAAAATATCAAGAACGCCAGTACGAGGATTCCGAGAAATTTTGCTGCTTTATCTTGCTTTTGTGGTTTTGCTTTTTTGTCAATTTTAGTATCGGTTTGCTTATTGCCATCTTCAATATTGATTTCTCTGCTTGTCACATGTTTTTTAGGCTGATTAGGTCCGGGTTCACTTTGAGCAATTTTGATTTTGCTAACGACATCATGATCATATGGAATCAAACAAGTTTTACCATTGCTGTCAACTCCGAAACGCATTGTCTTTGCGTTGGCTTTCTGTTTCACTTGCAGTCTTATTTTGTAATATATAAAAGCATTTATCGATGTCAGGCAAACAAATGGCAAGACAAACTCAGCAACAGCAGTTGCAGAAGTAAATGGTACATCGTTTACAAACTCAACGTCGCAATCATTTTTTTCAACAGTGGAATATCCCACCCAGTGGTTCCAGCCTATAATAGCCGGTCCGTACACAAGAAATGACAATACCCATGAAATTGCTATGACAACGCTAGCGATGCGTTTCGTAAACTTAAACAAATATGAAGAACCGAATTTCATCATGAGTAGAATATCACAACTGAGCAGAAGCATTATCAAAATTGATTCGAAGCAAAGTGTAAAATCCATGATCAACCAGATCTTACAAAAAGCATACCCAAATGGCCATGTGAATTCCATCAGTGTGTACACGGTATAGAAAGGCATGCTAATACAACAAAGCAGAAGGTCGGTTATCGCCAAGTGGAAGATGTAGAAATCATACACTGAACTGACTTTTTTGTCAAAACAATAAGCACAGATGGTCATGGCATTTCCTACGATACCGACGAGTATTAATATAGAGAGCCCGATTGCGGATGGAATTTGAACTTCCGGTGTCATGGGAACTATTGTGTCGTCATAATAATAATCTTCTGTTGTCGTGGTAACCATTCTGTCGTCTGTGTTTGGAGTTACTTCAAATTAACACTGAAAGAACAATAAATTGTTTATGTCAACAATATGATGTTTTAAGTTTCGAAAGGTCGGTACTTGTAGTACAGGCCTTACATGCAACAAATAACAAACAGCATGTGCATCGACAGACTTTTATAATATTAGAACTTACGAAGCCCCCAAGTGGGCACTAATGCTGATGGATGTTCGGGCGGGAGCCTTGGATAAGAATCCAACTTTGCACCTTGCAATCATGAATTTCAAGCTTATTAGACAGTTGTTCGGGATACCAAACAAGCGGTAAATCGTAATGTCGGACGTTAGGCATTTAGATCATCAGAACGATCGGGCTTGCTTAAGTTGTTACACAGTTTAAAGCCTTTTTTTACATTTCATACCATTGCTCCTGGGATGGTGTTCAAAGAACAGTCAACTGATACCCGAGGCCGTATGCAGATATTTGTAAACGGTATACGGTCGATTCGTCCACAAGACTATTCTCCCCTTAGACAACCCGTCCCCCGTCACATTCGTCCTTGGACGATTCATACCAAACATTTTTTTTTAGTTTAGACGATTCGTACAAATTTTGTGTTCAGGGGAGTTAAATTTCGACAAGAATTTTATTCTGATATTCACTTTTCTTACTTTTTAGTTATTGTAGAACTTAGGTGATAGTTTTAATCATTATCAAATGCTACATGTATTCGTGTATTCAAACATACATGAAACGTTTAATAGATTAGAGATTAGAGCTGTCATTTATTGGACTTGAAGCGTATCGACGATAGCAATACATCAAGAAATAAATATCGACGATACATCGATAAATATCGATACATTCATTACAGTTATATAAAGACCATTTATGTTGTCATAAACTCACAATAGATATATATTCGTCATGAAAGAAATGCAACAATGAACCATCTGTGGAATAAGGCTATTTCGTCAATGGGGTTGTCGTCAATGTTTAAACCTATTTGTTCATATTATAACAGTGCACTTGTTTCCGCTCACGATAGAAGGCTCGTCTCGCAAATTTTGACACTTTTATTTATTCATTATATAGGCTTTATTATCGATATTTAAAAATACATATCGATTATTGATCGGAGATACATCGATACATCGATATCGTTGGAAACGATGATAGCTCTATTTGAGATACATTTTTGGAGCTTAACAGAGAACTAAATCTGTAACTTTAATACATTGTATTTTGTTCTGTTCTGCTATGTGAGTTAATGTTTCTTTAATTTTGATATTGTTTAGCGTTGTTTGTTTGGTAAAGATTAAATATAATTAAAAAATAAAAATATAAAATAAAAAAGATAAAAACTGCACGTGTTAAAAAGATAATTTGAATTGAGCAATTACTCAATTTTACTTACCATGCGGCACATTGCATGGTGTGTGAAAACAACAATCGGCGAACAGAAGAATTAAAAATTTTAATTTACAAACTTGATAAGTGTCAATTGTTAAATCCTTTGAAAGGATTGTGTAAGTAAGTAAGGTTTTTACTAAAGTGACATGTGTAAGATATAATACATAATAAAGAACAAGGTAATATATAAGAACAAAATACACCCGGCCCTATGGACCTATAAGTCACTGTATTAACAAATACATAGAATTATCTATTATAAGTAAGTCTCTGTCTCTTTAAGTATGCTTTCACTAGGTACGTACTTTGCGACTTTACGCGGATGGTTTAAAAGTAGGGTTTTATTCTTATTTTCATCATTAAATTCTAAAAAAAGTCAATATTTAAGAATGTATCATGAAATATTTCATCTCTAATGTTGTTATTACAATTACAATTTAATAAAATGTGTGTCTCTGTTTCAACACTATTTTGATCACAGAAAAACATAGTCTCTGTTCTGAAGGTTCTCTGTTATAACGACCAGTTTCAACTCTTATATGCAAAATGTCAAAAGCTGCGCTAGTGTTGGAAGTTAAGTTGACAATTAAGTTTGAGTAATCTAGCCGCGATTTTGACACTGTTTATACATTTTGTATATATAAAATGTTTAAAGTATCGTTATAATTACGGGCATATCATTTAATTTTATCGAATATAAACTAAGTACAAACAATCACGTCATTAAAAATGTGTGTCGGCTCCGTGGCCCTTTGAACTTACAGTCAAAGCATTTCAGTTTCTTTATTGATTACCGCCGACCTAAATTTTATAATGACGGTCAATTTCTTTGTTATTAATTTGAGAGCTGTGTGGTCGGTTATTAGTAAATTAACTCTTAATTAGGGACTTTAGTCAGTTATCTTTCCCTGATAAAATCGGAATCAATCCAATTGGTAAGTAGGTCCTTACAATTGGAATCCTCGGATTTTATCATTGAATTCCTATGTAAGGGTAACAAAATATTTCATCTAATATCTTTCTTGTTTATGAAGATATTAACAGACGTGATGAAATTTAGATAGTTCTTAATCTTAAAAATAATTAGCTTGAATTTCAAACAAATTTAATGATATACAAAAAAGTTATTTAAGATTAATTTTGTCAAATTAACATTGAAAAGTAAGGGTAAAATCCGAGTAATCCAACTAATAAGACCTACCTATTTTGAAGAGTATACAAGGGGAAATAACTAACTAAAGTCCCTTATTATTGATAATTGATCGTATGATTACGGACCGATGCACCGTAACTTTTACGTGTGTTTCAAGACAGAGAAAAAATACGATCCTATCAAGTTTTTATTCCGTCGAAAAAATCGACCGAAAGTTTTTGCCTTTAGACCGAAACTCGGCCGATTTTTTTCATTTCGATTTTGCCAAAGAAATCGGCAGAACGTTTTTTTCAGATTTTGCCCAAATTTTTTAATGCATTCGTCATCAAACAAAGGATTGATAATGATTTTTATTGCTGCAAACAATTAAGGTAGCTCCACACTTTACCAATTAATTTTCGACTTTCCTTCGATCTTGCTCAAATTAAGTACACTTGTCAATTTAAGTTTCGTCTTTTCGGTTTTGGTGTTTAAAATGATTAAAACATTGCCTTGGTGACGTCGTGCGGCGAATTGGTGTGTGACATATTTTGCGGTGGTTTTTGCGTTTCAACGTTCATAAAATGAAGAATTATTGACGTAAATTTATCAAACAAACTTGAAAATATCCAACATACACATGAATATATGTTGTGTTCTCATAGATTTAAACGTCGTGAGACGGTGATTTTGTTAGCTCATACAAATAGAATTATTTCATATTAAAACGCGTTTTACGAAAAAAAGTAGTCTGGTGACATACCTGACATTTTTATATTTTATTCTCAGATGCGCATGTAAAGATATTATGAAATAAAAAGACATGTCTTCGAACTATTTTTTATATAAAGTGATGTTCAAATTCATGGTGACACATGAACCAAGTGTTGTTGGAGTTAAGTTCACGAATAGCATTTTTGGTCAATGCTTCACAATTGTTCTTATTCCTATCAAAGTTTACCGCCATACGAACTTTGCGTATTGACTGGCGACGCTATTTCGGATATAAATTGCTAACTAAAAACGTGAAGGACTTTTAAAAACGTAAAGAAGCACGATGCGTAATTTTGACGTCGATTTTTTTTTCTCTCTATACAATATAAAAGAATTTGAGTCGCGGCAAATTTCGTTAGTCGGTCGCGTTACCGCAAACAAATTTTTAAAGGTTTGCGTTGACATTATTGATTTAAAGCCGAAAATATATATTTACAAAGATTAAATATAAGATAAATCTTAGTTGAACTGTAGAGATGATCCTCATTGCCTATCACTGCTTTATTACGCAATTACCAGAAAACCTATTTAATGGCCGACTGTATCTACTGCTTGTGACTTCTTTTATTCTTTTTCACTAGTTCTTATGGCAATGTGACTACGTTATTAAGCGTCCATCACAGTTGTTGCTAAACTTTATCATGTTGCTTGTACATTAGAAATACCTATTTTCCTGGAAAATTCAATGCGGCTTTTTATAATTATTATGCTTATATTATTAGTTTGTTAATTTCCTTTATTCTTTAACTACGAAGCGGTTTCGTTTGTTAAAAGGAAAGCCCACACCGTGCCACGCATATTATTTTGAAATCAATGAGTACTCCAGGCAAAAGAAAAAAAATCACAATATACATGTTTTGTCTTTCGATACATGAATTTTAAAATTTAAAGAGACGTAATGCATATGTTATTGAAAGTGTCAATATTTTATATATTTTTTATAAGTTTTATAAGGAACTTTTACCTTAAAGGTCGCTATTTTAAAGGGAAGAAGTGGGGCTTAAGTACATTGATAATCAAAATAATCACCCGAAATTATAAATAAACATTAATCATTTCAAAATAATAATTCAGTTTTGAAATAAAAATTTATTAAACCACTGGCTTTTTTTACCTCGTGTAGTTTTACCATTTTATGGTTTGGCATTTTAACACTTATAGGTATGACATTTTTATATATGGCATTTTTACCGAATACCTTTAATAATACATATCATATTCATATAGTGGTCATTCTCGTTCCCAGAGTCTAGTAGGATTCTCAATCCTACTAGACTCTGGGTACGAGAATTATAGTTGTTTGTTTGTTTGGGTTTTACGGCGGATCAACACAGAAAGGTTATAACGCTTCAAGTAATATGATATTTAAAAAACATTGGAATAACAAAGTCCCTATATTAAATCTAAATCTATGATATAAAACATCTAAAATATTACAGAACAGAACAGACCATATCTTGTCTTCTCTATACTCCATAATAAAAACAAACAACATAATAGCTTTAACCAGACGTGCTATATGCGGTTTTAATGTAAAGGTAGATACATGTACAAGTTAAAATAACGATATAAAGATACATGTTCAGTGAAATAGTATGACATTTTAGTGTTACATGAATGAAAATATCTTGTTTCTTGTAAAATACAAAACTGCAAACACATACTGTATGAAATATCTATTGATAAGTATCAAAATGCGCCAGACTCGCCCAGTAAAAACCAGAGATCGACATTTATTCTTTTGTCTTTGCTCTGGAAAACTGTGTCAGTTTGTCAAGACAGATAGATAGTCAAGTGTCTGCCGCTGAATGTTAGACCTCATTCTTGATACTATATAATAACCCTGATTGCTAAATCTTTACTAGATCGTACACGATAAAATGTTTTCCTTAAACTATAAAATATTCAATATGCATATATAATGTCAATTAGTTAGACATTAGTTAGACCCGTTGAAAAAACAGTGTATGTACAAGCAATATACTGATTAATGACATGGCAAACAATATGTATCACTATTAACTAACAGCATAAAAACTTGAGCTTATAAGCTACAGAACAAAAGGAACAATATTTAGGACAATCACGGTGACAATATTAGATAGTTATGTATTCGTTTTTATATTAAACAAAATAAAATTTACATTAATAAATTCTAAAAAGAATACATTAACTTCCTCAGACTAAATCCTTAAATTGAGATATAACTGTGCTAAAATGAAATGCTTATTTTCATCCAGTAAAATCTATATTACAGATATTTTACAGAATTTGACGTACAAATTTGACTAGTAATTATTAACTTTGTCTTCTGAATTTGTAAAAGCATACACTCTTATAATAAAATAACATACACACATATATAAATAAATATATCTATACATGATTTTAAGAGAATGGTTAATTCGACAACAAATTGGGAATTCAAAATTTTCCCACAACGTCAACCCCTTATCATGCATTAAATTTTGCGTGTTTTCACCGCAAAAGCATCTGGTAGAATGAATTATAAAATCCTAACTATTACCCGCGAAAACCAACATATTCACGCTTTCCTCGTGCTCATACAATTACATTTCACTGTACTGAATATGTAACGCGGAAGACAATTATTTTACGCTATTCTACGTACCGCGTAAAATATTAATTATTTTGTCACAGTTTACAAAGTAAATACATGTGAGCAAATATTAACATAAATAAATAAATACAACATGACGGTACAATTTCAAAAATTAAGAACTCGTTGTCAAATTTGCAATTAATTATATAACATCACTGTCATAAATTTATGAAATATTTAGAAAAATTATCGAAAATTTATCGAAATTACGATTGAGAAAAAATAATGAAGTAAATGGGTTTTCTTACCTGATAAAGGAGGATAGCTCCGGCATGAATGTAAATATTTGATAATTTAACTTACAGTTGCTTTCTATAATAAATGAAAATGGTACTAAAACAAACAGTCCTGCTAATGTCAAGTTAACACCTACATTCCAATTATCATTTAAAGAATATTAATTTTTAAACTAATCAAATTTAACAGATCAATTTGTTTTAACCGATCAAATTGTTAAATAAGAAGAGAACATAACAGAAGAATGGAACAGAACAGAACAGAGCAAAGTACGAGGCTACAGTTAACGCTCTATAACTCATTTTATAACTCGAGCAAACAAACACCACTAAAATAATTGATATAACAACATGACACCAACCTGTAGATTAAAACACAAAGACAATAAAGTGCTTTGTTTATTTTACATGTGACACTGATGGTATCTTAACCACGTGTCATATATGAGATAATCCGATAAAGAGGGCATCATTGGTATGTGTAAAATTTGGTTGATAATTATTTAAGATCCTGAAAGTTATAGATCAATGAATGAAAATAAAATGCATAGTGTTAATCAATTTCTTAGATAAGTTTGTAAAATTGATGAAAGCATAGTTAAAACGAATGACTTCTATAAGTTTTCAATATTTCAAATTTAAATCTTTTAATAAGATGTAATTAATAAGTTTGTACAATGTTTAAACACCAAACGATTAAAACCCAAACACGTTTCTTTCATTTAGGCATTTCAGTAGACACGTGTCACCGAAGTCAGAGAGCGAAAGTTGAGAGAGTGTATAACAACAACAACAACTTTATTGCTCTAAACATTTACAACTTGTTTATGGCAAACAGAATGAAATTTACAAACACATTTGTAAAACACAAGGGGTTGTTTCAATTATTTGTATAAAATAAATTTTCCTTTTATTCGATATCCAAAGGAATCGCACAAGTCAATTAGATCATTCATATTATGCAATTGCCATAGTTCTTTTGACATTTTTCATGAAGTTGATGTAGATGTCTTGTTTTCTCTTATTAATTCTTTTACGGTCACTTACGGCTATATATATAGGTAGTTTAATATCTAGTATATTCTGTCAAATTTTATCTTAGAGTTATGTTTCCGGACAACATGCAGATAATTTTATGGTGCTAGAATCACAACGACGTCTTTAAGTTATAAATAACTAAGATAAAAACAGATATCTATGTGCATTTATTATAATAAAATAAACAATATAATTGGTTTTATCTTATTTATCAATAATCTTAATCTGCGTTTAAACGACAAGATTACATTGTTTATTTATATATTATAACATTATTACATTAGAAGAAAAACACTTTATCATACAATGTGATCATTACAACACCATCCGTGAATATATATTTAATGATTCTTTATACAATACTTCCTTTTAGTGAACAAATACGGAGCCCCTAAAGTGACATTTTGAAATATTTTTTTTTATTTTTACAAGTATTTCGTTTAAACGTTATATTATTTCGTTTTTTACAAAATATTATTTCGTTTATTCGAAATATTATTTCGTTAATTCGAAATATTATTTCGTTTATTCGAAATATTATTTCGTTCATTCGAAATATATTCCGATTAAACGAAATAATATTACGTTTTTACGATATATATTTATATATATATTCATTATCTTATATCCTATTCGTTTAAATATATCGTCACTTTGTATATATATTTTGTGCAACCCGTTTATACTTTCATAATTTGTTATATAATGTTAGTGACTTATAGACCCATTGGGTCGGGTGCATGTACATTGTATCATTCTATTATTGTATTATATTTGGTAAATTGCACATGTCACGTTAATAAATAAATAAATACTTGCTTACTTTGCTTACTTTAATTGTTTGTTTATTGTTATAATATAACTTATGCTAGTCGTAAATTAATAGATAAATGGGCAAGTGTATTTTAAGAATATCACTTGTCCGAGGACTGGTGGAAAAATAGGAGTTCCATTCCATTGCTTCGATTGCCGGGCGGGACATACTTTTGTAGAACTTGGTCATGAAATTATTTCTACTGCCTTTCTCTATCCTACCAATTAGTCTTAATCATGTAGGGCAGTTGTCAGTCAATGACGTAAGTATGTGCTTAGTAGTTGGTTAGCAGCTCAATCCAGAGATTTAACCTTTCAAGGAACAGTAAGTAGCTTGACTGACCGCCGTTATATGACCTATACAATGTGTTGCTACTACGTTAAACCCAACAATAACAAAACAAACAAACCAAAAAAAAAAACAATACAATGTCGGATGACTAAGATTCAAATAATTCTATTTTATTAAGATAGCAGAACCCTTTTAACAGTGTCCTACATGTAAGTCAACAACAGCCATTTCAACACAATTGGGCTTGCCTGATATGATCTTTTACATCCGATTATGACGGACCTGTCAATATTATTACATGCAGTGCTTTCAGCGCTTTGATTTCTTATATACAATTTCTTGTAAGCCTGTCTCATATGCATGATAAAACTTAATTACAAGTTCATCATATCTTCATATAGCAAGAAAAAAAATACAGACACAGGGTAAGGCATATCACGAAGTTTATAATTTGAAATATTTCATTCAAATTGTATTGATGCGTAAAACGTCTAGACATTCTTAGTGCAATCGTACTGAGACAGACACCAGCTTAGTGGCAGAGTGTCCGTGTATTATTCGGGGGGGGGGGGATTAGGAGATTCGAACCGGCCTGGCCGCGTCATAACGAAGATGATAAAATAAGAACCAGGACAGCATATTATGAAAAATCTTACGACAATTTAACAATACATTAACATTATAGAATGACTTACGACTAAAATTGGTCGTAAGACGCTTGATAATACAAGCCCCAGACACATAATCCATGTCGTATTGATTGTAAGGAAAACAGAATACTCTTACAGCATTAAATATAATCAAATCTATTCAACAACAAATAGAAAATATATGTAAAATATACTAACACATCGATTTTATTGGTATAGTACTGTTTAATCGTTTTATAAACTCACACAGTTCACCACATTTTTTTCATGGTACACCAACTCTGTCCGTCTGAAAGTTATTGGTGAAAGGAACTTTCGCGTCTTGCTATGAATTAAAGAACTGTAAATTCCACTTCCAGGCTGTAACATCATAAATGTTCAAAGTTAGGTCATAAAATGTTCTTTATGACCATTTACCATGTACCTATGTTGTGAAGAATGAAGATATATGTAAGTACTGGTCAAAAACGTAGAAACTGAGGTTTATCCATATTCATGGACAGAAGGTAAGTCCATTCGGAACTCCTCGGCCATTCGCTACGAATAACCTCGGACATATTTAGACGCCATTTTGGAAAAACCGGTGTTGAAGTAAACAAATACACGGTCGTTTAGGCGATGAATGAAGTTTCGTTTTTAGTCCGTAAATTACACTTTCAGTGATATCGATGAGCAATATTTGGTTCAATTTAAAACAAAGAAATATGTTTAGACAGTTCTGTGTGTATACTACAAGAACTATTTTGCGTAACCGTTACGTGCTTCGCCTCGCGTAGGTAGTAAAATCACAAAATCCAGGGAAGACCCCCCACGAATCCTTCCCAGATTATTCATTCATGAAAGGTCGAGGTGGTCCGAATGAAGGTAAATCGACTAACCGCGCAGTGATTTGACATAAAACTGTCAAAAATGGACGTAAGGCACTATTACATTTAATTTTATAATACATTTTACATGGGTACAGCAAAGCTCACAAAGACATGAAGTTCTAGGTAAAAAGCAGTGACTGCTCTAAAACTTCTTCGAGCACGACTGTATGTGTGCAATCACGCATACATATTTCATATAAATATTGAGCTGTGTAAAATCTTGTACAAAACTACAATAAAATAACAAAATAAAGTAGATATTTACAAACAAATAATTTAAATAAATATTTAAATGTCGTTTATACATTGTTTGAATTATATAAAGCTAAAGCCGAAGTTTATGGCATATAAATTTCAATACAGAAAAGTTCTCAACTGCAAAGACCATCAAAATTGATGGTCTTAATAGCGAAATGGTTTATATGTTGGGACATTTTTCTTCTCAAATTAAACATTTGGAACTTAAAGGTACTAGTTTACAGATTTGGTTATAAGTCACAATAAAAGTCATAAAAATGCACTAAAATTGTCGATATCGTTACATACGGGGTAGATATTTACTACATGTACACAAAACACCATCATTTGTAGTCGTATGCGCTAAAATTGTCATTATCAGAACACTACTTTCCTGCTTCCAAAAATATTTCAATACAAGTTTGATAGTTTTAGAAAAAGTTGATATCTAAGTTGAAATCTGTTAATGAGTACCTTTAAAGATTAGCATAATCACGTGCTTTTGCATTAAAAAAGGTGCCGTTTATAGCGTAACTATACAGTAATGTAATAATTATTTATGAAGTTTTTGTTTAGTTTGTTTGTTCGGGTTCAAAAGCACCCATGTGAATCATGGTAATACTGTGATATGTTTTATCTTGTAACACCCTTTTAATAATACATGTACAGTATCCACCAAAAGTTTGGAGACATTTTCACTTTGAAAGGCTACTGCATAGGGTTTTTTCTATTATTTGTTTACCATTTATTTTGTAATGTAGCTTTGTTGAACCTCATTTTTCACAAACCGTGTTTTTCACAACTTGTGAAAAACGCGTACGCAATTTTCACAAGTTGTGAAAATTGCGTACGCGTTTTTCACAAATGAGCAATGTGAAAATTACGTTAGACATATTTTTCGATTTTTAGTCCTAACGCAATTTTCACAACATGAGTCAATATCAAAGTAAATTTAAAAGTATATTATGATAAACAAAATTAATGTTTCTGGTTTTTTTTAATATATCATTTTGAAGTTTAATGTCGCACATGGAAGCAAGATGTCGCAATCACCCAAGGTCTTCCACCAGCCAGATTTGTGCCTTATTTAACCACATTTACGTGCACGCAACCACTTACGCGCATAGAGAAACCATCTTATGGTACATATTAAGCACACATGCCCCATGGTACTGTTAAAATGTTCGTATTAACAAGATTCGCATCCAAAGCGACCGCCTCGGACCCATAGCAGCTGCTCAAGCACACTCTCATTGCAACATTTTCATTGCCCATATTAATTACGTTAATGTTTCTAGCAAACATTTAGGTCCTAGCATCCTATGTTACGGTCCCTAGAAACAGCACAGATATCCATGGTAACATTTATGTCCATAGCAACTTCTATCTAGTTTTAGTCGTTTAAGTTCAAACTAGCGACTCTTGGGGCATGAAGCATATAACCCATTATCCACACTGACACTCATATTGATATACATGTATTGTGCATAGCTGGCAACATGAAGATTCTAAATTATTTCATATTTTGGTAAGATATACAGTTGGTAAAAAAGGTTTACATGTTGGGAAGATGCATGAATATAAAACTTAAATAAATATGGTTATAGCTAATACAATTGATTTAAAAAAGTAAAGGACATCAATTTTTTAAACGTTTGATAATTGTAATTTATATTTTGTGAATTGTTACACAGTGGTCAATTTCAGAGGTGCAGATTTAATTGTCAGATTTTTTACCGTCGCTCAATATTGGAATTCGTAACAAAATTGCTGAGAAAGGGTGCCGATAAAACCTCGAGGCCGACAACATATTCCGGTATTGAGCAAGTTTGCCATGTTGATCCTCGTTTTTCACAAACGTGCTCTTCATAGGTTGTGAAAAACGCGTTCTGTGAAAAATGAGGTTCAAACGTTGAACCTCATTTTTCACACACCGTGTTTTTCACAACCTGTAAAAATTACGCTCGTGTTTTTTTACAACGTTTGTCCTTTTTGTGATAAAACCCCGAATTGTAATAATTATTTATAATAAATGGGTTGGTAAGTTCAACCACTTTTTAAATACTCGTTTTTCAATATAATATGACAACTTGTTTTTCTGACGAAATCTTCAAATTAATATGACGAATGCAAGTAATTTGTCTATTTGAACATTATTATTTGCTTGTTAAACATTATTTTCTTTCCTTACCAATAATTCAAAGTATCGTACTATATTTTATGATAAAATTAATATAACTAGACATTTTATTACATTTCGGGATTTGATTACAAATTGCTTTTGTATGTTCAATTACTTTTGTAATAACCCGTTTTGTAATAATTAAAACAATTCGGGCTTTTATTACAAAACGGATTGTAACAAACTTTAAACCTCGTTTTTCACAAAAATCTTTTTGCAAGTGTGGTTCTTACACTCACTGGGTCTCGTGTTTATCTGTAAATACTCATGTTGTTTTCGTGTTTGATATATTGTCATAAAACATGTCACAAAAATAAAATAAAAATACTTACTTACTTACTAACTTACAGCTAGCAACTTAAAATCACAAGTGTGAAAAATGTGTTAGTACCAAAAAACTCATTTTTTTTCAAAACTTTTTACGTCACATTTGAAGTTGTGAAAAATGCGTTTCTATGCCCGTATGAAATTTGTATGCTAACGTGTTTTTCACATAAGTTGTGAAACAAGTTGTGAAAATTGCGAACGCGTTTTTCACAAGTTGTGAAAAACACGGGTTGTGAAAAATGAGGTTCAACAGCGCCCCCTATATTAACTAATACGGGAGATAATCCAATAAAGTCACTAATTAACAAATATCATTTACCATCGCGGATTCTAAAACATGTTATTAAATTACGCTCGTTATCTATTAACAAATAAATATCCGCTAAACGCTCATGAGAGAAAAAAGATGCACACAAATCAAATTCGTTTGCAAAAAAGTAGTCCATGCTCAATCAATGAATATGTGTTACTTATCGCTCGAATCGTTGTGTAAGTCGGATATCACGGTGGCGAACCCACGTGACTTCATCTGGGCATTTTTCACCATATTTGGAATCTAGGTCGCTCGCCTTAGGAAGGTTTTTTGCTCTTTTTGAACTTATCACTTTGCGTTTTTTCATAAGAATACGCGCATAAAACCCCTGCTAAAAAGATACAATTATGAAATTTAACGATTAAATGAATAAAACTTATCGGCCTTACCGTAATTCAAACTTAAAATAATATTAACGATACATATACGCAATAAATACAACGCAATTGACACTTTTAACGAACTATTTATTTCAAGTGTCTTACAGTTATTGTTAACAAAGACTCTTTTATGATGCCATTATTATGTTCTCCAAAATAAGTAATATCGCTCAACAGTAAAAAACAGTATGAAGTCCTTATAGATATGCAATAAATGTTAGAACTAAATAGGTGGATTCAAGTTTTGTATAGAGCCATGTCAGTATGTTAAGATATACTGGGTAGGCCAAATATTGCAGCAAAGTATTCAACTTCCCTTATATGAGCTAGCTCAGATTTGTTAAAAACCCCTTCCACATCAACATTGCATGAAAAAGACATTTTACCTAAACTCCCTTTATGTGAAACAGTAATTAATATATCAGACACCTATCTTCCAAATGATTCATTTTTTTCTCTGTTTTGACACAAAAAATTCATCACTCTAGGGTATTATTCTTGGTTTTCCAGAACTAAGCAATTTCAGATTAAGTAACAGCATAATGTTGCAACACTGCATTGTTTGGATTAGAATCGAACAAACATCGAACTTGCCATGCGAAATGCATCTAAGCCATTTTTTTGGGGAAAAAACTTGTATATACGTGACTTTTGGAGGCTTTTTAGAGGTCATGACAACACTAAGTCCGATCTGTCTATCGATGATTTTAAACAGTATTTTTCTTCTATGTTCGATCAAATTCAAACTAATGATATTGACGAAGTTGAAAGCCTTTTTTCCTCCAATGAAATAAACACATGTCTCAACGACAATGTATCAATAGATTTAAACAAACCTATATGTATATCTGAGGTGAAAAATGCAGTTAAACGCTTGAAACGTAACAAAGCATCTTGTCCTTCTGATGATCTGTTGAACGAATATTTTATAGACACTATCGATATTTTAGCTAGTCATTTAACTGATATATTTAATGTTGTTTTTAATTCAGGCATTTTTCCTGAAAAATGGGCGCAAGGTTTTATAATACCCCTTCACAAAAAGAATAATATTAACGATGTTAATAACTATCGAGGAATCACATTGTTAAGTAACTTAGGCAAATTGTTCACCAGTATTCTTGATGCACGAGTTGAAAAATGGTATAACGAACAAAATATTCTTTCAGATGCACAATTTGGTTTTCGGAAAGATCATAGTACTGTTGACGCAGTTTTTGTTCTGCAAAACTTAATTGATCAACATATTCACGATAAAAAACGCTTATATTGCGCATTTGTTGACTTAAAGAAAGCGTTCGATTCGGTAAATAGAAATTCACTTTGGTTCAAATTATTTAAACAAGGCTTAGACGGTAAAATCTTGACTATGTTTAGAAGTATGTATAACATTGTAAAATCTAGCGTCAAATACTGCGGTAAATATTCCGACTTTTTTAAATAGCGATCGGCTTAAGACAAGGCCAAACCAATTCTCCGGCATTTTTCTAATTACAGTCCAACCTGTGAACAACGGCCGGCCAAGGGAAAATAGAAAAGTGGCCTTTGTTCACAGGTGGCCTTTGTTCGGAGGGAGGAACAAACGGGCAATGTTTCGTCAGACTTGAGAGACAGACTTCATAATTAACATGAATTAATAATTAAAATTGTTTTTATTTTCAACCTTAATTCATTATTCATATTATCATTATTGAAGTTGTGACTATAAATGAATAAAACAAAACTTTGAACAAAGAATGACTAAAACAAAGAAATCAGTGATTTTTTGTTTGCAGCTACATTTCATGCTATGCCCTCAACATTAACAAATGCACTCCACAAATTCTCACTACTCTGACCTTTTGTATAGACTTTCTATCTTATCCCAGTTGTCAAATTACCTATATACAGCTGTCACAGTTGAACGAATTTAGCATGAATTAATAATTAAAATTGTTTTAATTTTCAACCTTAATTCATTATTCACATTATCATTATTGAAGTTGTGACTATAAATGAATAAAACAAAACTTTGAACAAAGAATGACTAAAACAAAGAAATCAGTGATTTTTTGTTTGCAGCTACATTTCATGCTATGCCCTCAACATTAACAAATGTACTCTACAAAATCTCACTACTCTGACCTTTTGTATAGTCTTTCTATCTTATCCCAGTTGTCAAATTACCTGTATACAACGGTCACAGTTGAACGAATTTAGGAATTAACAGCGTGTCACAATTATTTATCTAACTGCCGGACGTGTGAAAAACAAACCTAGTAGAGTCTCCAAACATTCAAAACTAATTAACAAAGTGTCATCACATGACGTAATTTACTCCAGATTTACAAATAAATTTAACAATAAAAGGATACATTAACATATTTTTATAATAAGGTGACGAGAAAATTGTCTACAGCTTGATTATAACTAATAAAATCGTACTCGAGATGGTTTGTATACATACGAAAAATTAGGAAAAAATCGGATTACGGGTTTTTAGCTTAACTTTAACAAAAATGGCGGCCTGCTTTCGAAATCGCCTTTATACGAAATACTCTCTTCAAACAATCGTCTGGCCGTTGTTCACAGTTCTAAACTGGCCGCGGGGATGGTTTTGACTGGCCGCTGGTCGCAGTCGACAGGTGGCCGTTATTCACGGCCTTTTTAAGAGCGTTTTCGGTCGGGGGGAAATCAAAATGGCCGCTGTCGGCAGGTGCCCGTTATTCGGAGGTGGCCGTTAGCACAAGTTGGACTGTATTCATCAATGATATAGAACTATTTATGCAACGTGATATTTATTCTGGTTTAACTATTGATGAAATTTGTATTATATTATTGTTATTTGCTGATGATATGGTAATATGTGGTAACTCTGTTGAAGACTTACAATCAAGCCTTGTGTCCCTTTACGAATATTGTAATAAATGGGGTTTAGAAGTCAACACATCCAAAACTAAAATTGTAGTATTTAGAAAAAGAGGACCTTTAAGAATTAATGAAGTTTGGTATTATAATCATGAAAAACTAGAAGTAGTTGAAAACTTCAATTATCTTGGCGTAACTCTTAACTATACTGGTAACTTAGTCTTAAATATCAAATGCATTAAAGGTAAAGCGCTACGTGCTATGTACACATTGCTTAATAATGTAAAAAAATTCAATCTTCGTCCAGATATTGCATTGCAACTTTTTGATGCGTTTGTTGGGTCAATATTGAATTATGGCTGTCCTATATGGGGTGTAACTAAATCTTCTGAATTAGAGCGTGTTCATCTTCAATTTTGCAAATCGATCTTGGGGGTAAAACAATCAACTAGCAATGTCGCAATATATGCAGAATTAGGTCGGCATCCCTTGTATGTTAATCGTTTTGTCCAAGTCATCAAATACTGGTTTAAAGTCATTAACTCTGATAATGTATTGTTAAAATCTGTTTACACGCATTCTTTGTCTCAGTATAGATCTGGTAAAAAGAACTGGATAAGTAATGTTAAGAAACTGCTCGACGATTACGGATTTAGTCACGTATTTGAAGATCCATATAATACTGATATTAAATCTTTTATATACTTGTTCAAGAAAGCCGTGATCGATTGTTCGATTCAGAAACTTTTTAGTGATATAGAAAGAAACGAAATTCTTAAGTCTTTATATATCAATTTAAAGCCTACCTTTGGTATGTCCAACTATTTAGTTGTTTTAAATTCATTTAAATTGAGAAACTGTATTACAAGATTAAGAACTTCATCACATAGTCTTTTTATTGAAACTCTAAGATACGGCAGAAATAGAAAACCTAGGAATGAAAGAATTTGTTACTTTTGTAAAGATGATATTGAAGATGAATACCACTTCATTATGGTGTGTAGTCAATATACCGACATTCGCGATAAGCACATGCCTAAAAAGTATTTTAAAAAACCAAGCATGTACAAATTCGTTGAATTACTTCAATCCACAAATAGAAAATTAATGCTAAATTTAGGCAACTTTATAAACCTTGCTTTCAAAAGAAGAAAATCCCTAGAACCAAATTTTAACATGTAGTGACGTTATTTACATATATTTACATAAATCATAAAAATAAGTATCTCATACAAAATCTTCACTGTTGTCGTGATTAAAGTCATTTGAAACTAGTTGTAATTATTTGTATTGCAATATGGTATACATATATAGCATTTTGTCATTTGTATTGTAATATGGATATATGTATATATATGGTGTTTTGACAGCTGTATTGTAATATTTTATCAATTCATGGTATTTTGGCTGCTGTATTGCAATGATATTTTGTCAGCTGTACTGTCTTATTTAATACTTACCTGGTATTTTGACAGCTGTATAGTAATGATATTTTGTCAGCTGTACTGTCATATTTGATTCTTACATGGTACTTGACAACTGTTTAGTAATAATATTTTGCCAGATGTATTGTTATATTTAAAACTTACGTGTTATTTTGCCAGCTGTATAGTAATGATATTTGACAAATGTATTGTCATAGTTGATACTTACGTGGTATTTTGCCAGCTGTATAGTAATGATATTTGACAAATATATTGTCATAGTTGATACTTACATGGGATTTTGCCAGCTGTATAGTGATGATATTTGACAAATATATTGTCATATTTTACACTTACATGGTATTTTGACAGCTGTATAGTAATGCTATTTTGACAACTGTATTGTAATATTGAATACTTACTTGGTATTTTGACAGCTGTATTGTAATGATTTTTTGACATCTGTATTGTAATATTTTATACTTACATGGTATTTTGACAGCTGTATAGTTATGATATTTTGACAACTGTATTGTCTTATTTAATACTTATATGGTATTTTGACAGCTGCATAGTAATGATATTTTGACATCTGTACTGTCATATATAACACTTATATGGTATTTTGACAGCTTCATAGTAATGATATTTTGACATCTGTATTGTCATTTTTTACACTTACATGGTATTTTGACAGCTGTATAGTAATGATATTTTGACAACTGTATTGTAATATTGAATACTTATATGGTGTTCTGACAGCTGTATAGTAATGATATTTTGACATCTATATTATCTTATCTTATACTTACATGGTATTTTGACAGCTATATAGTTATGATATTTTGACATCTGTACTGTCATATCTAATACTTACATGGTATTTTGACAGCTGTATAGTACTGATATTTTGACATCTGTACTGTCATATTTAATACTTACATGGTATTTTGACAGCTGTATCGTATTGATATTTTGACATCAGTTCTGTCATATTTTATACTTACATGGTATTTTGACAGCCGTATAGTAATGATATTTTGACATCAGTACTGTCATATTAATACTTACATGGTATTTTTACTGCTGTATAGTAATGATATTTTGACATCTGTATTGTCAATACTTACATGGTATTTTGACAGATGAATAATAATGTTACAGGGCCGGATCCAGAAGGGTCGTAAGTGGGGGGGCACAGGGGGTGGGTTCGGGACGGTATAGAAATTTTTGAGTTTTTCACATGTCAAAGGTGCAAATCTGAGCACTTTAAAATGCTCTTTTAAACAAATTGAATGAAGCTAAAACTAGGTTAATTACCTTTTTTTTTCTGTGAAAAAGTGATGCAATGCGTAACAATTCATATTCAAGTGATTGATTAGCTTTTTATAAATATTCATAAATAAAAAAAATGCATTCATGTGAGTTAGATCACAGGGCATGATACAGAGGAGTCTTTATTGGGGAGTACGGTTGGGGTGGGTACGGGAGGGGTATCCCCTCCCGAAGATGTGGAAAAATTTTGAATTTTTGCATGTCAAAGGTGTAAATCTGAGCACTTTTGAACACACTTTAAATGGATAAAATGAAGCTAAAATTTGGTAAATTATCATTACATTTTAAGCACTTTTGGGCACTACCTAGGAAATATTGAGCGCCATAATTAAGGTATCCTTCATGCATGTGCCCGTTTTGTTCGTTTAGATTTAATTTGTTGGCTTATTAAATCCCATTCTCGTACCCCGAAATTTTCCAGGAACGAGAATGGATAAAATCCTGATTTATAAAAAAATCAGCAATTTCATCATGAAAATGCCGAGAATTTATAATGTATAAAATCACCGAATGCAATGAGAAAATTCTCCGATTTAACATCCAAAAAAGCCGGTTTATGATACGTTTTTTTGTTGTTGTGAGTTTTTCGGACGTTTACAAGAATGGTTGTTGGGGCGATCCAAAACGTGAAAATCCTTCGAAGAATAACATTTTTTGATTCCTTTGGAACAAATCATAAGCAATACAAGTATTTTAAACACGTAAAATGATATAAAATAAAATCAACGATTTAAACATTAACGTAACACAAGCCTATTAATGTATGATTGGATGAAAAAAATGTTTAACCACTGATTAATTTTTGTCTTCTTTTTCGTTAGAAAACTTGTTGTAGGGTAGGTCACTCTTGAAAAGTTATTTGAAAGTTTAATTCATTTACCTACATTTTCTAAAAAAAACAACAACAACATAAAACGCTCGCTTTTTTCCGATTTTAACTTACTTTTAATTAACTCATTTTAATGACAAACATTCATTCGACTATACTCGGCTTTTCTCAGTCTATTACTTGATATGCAAAACGCCAATGTCCTCCATAAATACTTAATTTATGTTCAGTCACTTTTTAAAAGTAATTCGGAATTTTAATACCATAAAAATCATCAGACGATCGTGCATGTTTTCGAAATTTACTAAGTTCGAGTGTCATAGTAGTGACGTATAAAATGCTCTTGACTAGCTGTCCTCGTCTTTTCTCTGTCTTACTTGCTATGAAAACGCCGATGATATCCACTAGTAAATAAGATTAGAGAGTGCACAATAACCAAATTTAGGCCTCGTAAGCTAGTTACCATGGTAATTTCACTGGTGACGGTCTTAAATATACTGTTGAGGTATGTGTAATATAGACAATAAACAATTGGTATCTATGTGTATGTATAGAGGGACCATACACTTGCACGATCAATGATTTGAACACTTGATAAGGCCCGATCTGGGTACCCTAAGATGCTTGAATGTATGAATTTAGATCATTATCTTTTTTAATAGCTCGGATGGATGATTGCATATTAAAATTGATCTAAAAGTCGAGTTGATATTGCTTTGATAGTGCCGATTTTGTGCCCTTTTTTTTGTTTGAGAGTCAATATCTGTGGGGCCAGGTGGGGGGGGCACGTGCCCCCTGTGCCCCCCGGTAAATCCGGGCCTGTGTTATAATGTCAGCTGTATTGTAATACATGTGTAACATGTATGTTATTCATATTTGTTTTGACATCAGTATTGCTATAATTTTACAAATAGTTATTTTGTAATATTCTTTAACATCCTCGAATAATACAAAAACATCTATCGTTTTTCATTCACCATTTATACTTACTTTGTATGTATTGTATCATTATGATAATTGTAATAAATATATGTGTAAGAGTGTGCGTGTGTGTGGGGCGTGTGTGTGTGTGTGTGTGTGAGTGCGAGTGAGTGTTGTATGAATATGTGCGAGTGGAAGTGCATGAGTGAGCGAGAGCGTATTTCACTTTTGTATTGTATTATCAAATTGCGACAATGTACTTTATCATGTACAAGTCTAAATAAAATCTTATCTATCTATCTATATATTTTATGTTGTAAATGGCTGTGTACATATTTGTATACGCTAATTAAAAATATAACTATCTATGTAATAACATTACCCCTAGGGCAGGCCATCAAAAGCCAATAATTGATATAATCAAAATCAATTTGTAATTAATTAATTTGTAAAAAATGTATTTTTTTTTTTGAATTTTCGATATATTTTTCAGAAGGACTAGCCAGTGAGACGGAGCTGTTAATCATGATATTCAAGTTTATAAACAACTTCTCGATGGTGGAAAAAGTAAAAAATTGGGGAAAAAATACAAAATATACAGTTATGGTAATTTTTTTTGTTCGCATTAACTTCTTGACACACGCTTACAGAATTGGAAAATTTTCATTCTGTACAATATGTTTTCAACTTTTTCTATGGATTTATTCATAACATTACTTGCAAATGTATATTATCTAATAATAATTCATATGAAGTAAGTAATTACAATTTCTTGTACGGATTATTTCATAACAAGACTGGCAATTGTTCATTATCTGATAATAGTTCATATAAGGTAAGTAATTACCTCCCTTTAGTGGAGAATACTTATAGCACAGGGAATTGTCAAGTTACCTCCCTTTGATTTTTCAAACATACCTTTAATATACTTATATACAAGGGGTACAACTGCGTTTACTAGACCGATTCATCTAGATTTCTTATTTTGTGGCTCACAAAAAATACTGATACCCTAGTAGCACTTTTACCGCACGATTAAATTGATTAAACATAACTCTTCGAGCTATGAATATTAAATGTTTCATAGGGCAGACCATTAATACGATTAAAGTTTCAAAAACATAAAAAACAACACAAAAATCTCAACTCGGACAAGTTAGTGCACAGATGAAATCGAGTCTGGATTACCTGCCCCTTACCACTATTGTTATCAGGTCAGGCAAAGCACGATCATGGCTGCACTCCCAGTTTTTATTCAGATAACAAAATTATCGTCTACGTTTTTCTTTATCTGCATGATCATTTGCTGACAATAGTAACTTAAGTAGAAATTTGGTATAATATAAGAAATTCAAAGCCAATTTACTGATTGCTCGTATACTTAGCGAACAATTAAGCAAAAACCATGTATCGAAGTGAACACAATTTAGACGTGAAATAGTCTCGTTAGAATTTCGGAAACTTTATTTAGCATAAATGTAACCGAACTACTAAAACAATTATCCACTGTAATTTTTGTACAATGATCCTTAGATTTAAGCCCGTGTAGTGAGAAATGTTCATATGAAAACATTATTATCCAATACCTAATTCATTTCATAGGGCGCGGCCATTATCATGCTTTGTCTGACGTTCTTTTGCCTGTCAAAGTACGACTAGGAACCGGACAAATCTATTTGAAAGCCAACCGAAGTTTTGAGAAAATAACTGTCCTTATTGCTTATTACCGGGAGACAAGGAAGCGAATTTTTTATAAGTCTAAAACTACCGCAAACGAATGATTTTATTGAATTCATCCGATCAAGTTAATACAACATGTTATGTTATTTCAAAGGAAACCAAGATCTATATTTAAGACAAAAAGCTTTTCGATCAATTGTATTTTGGATAGTTCATATTTTCAACAAAACAAATGTTAAGGCGTCATCATGCACAAATGTTTATAAAACATAATGTATTTAACAATGTAATTGAGATTTTCTACCATTTTTGTTCACGACAATCGAATAGGAGTTCACTCCCCCTCGTGAGGAGTAAAAATTTGTGATTGGGTTTGTTCCCTTTACACCAGATTTTAGAGTTTAAAATTAATAGATAAATCGATAGTGTGCAGTGTCATAATCCGATAGAAAATCGATATAATAAAGATGATGTCTAAAATATATAGGACACCCATGGTGTCACACTAACTGATAAGATCGGACAATAGATAAGCATATGTGATTGAGCAAAATATTTACATGATAATTTTTGAAAAAAAACTAGAAGCCAATGTTATACATGTAGTAGTGTCGTTGACACGGGGGAAAGTTGGACGTTATGCTAACACTTAAAACATACTTTCAAAAAAAAATAGTGGTAGGGGTTGATTCAAAGGTCCACTTGTTCCTACATAATAGAACGACCAGTATTATGTAACACAATACTCCATAAGCAAATTTTGTTAGCATACCTATATATGTGATTATTCTGCTGATGCAATTCACATCTATCCACTCTCTTAATTACATATTAAACCGACTATATATGAGAAATATTGTCTAAATAGAATATTTACATGTTTATTAGGTATAACAATGCAGAAAATGATGAAATTCGTAAACAATAACATGTACTTACAGCCTAATAACTCTCTTGGTTAGCCAAAACATTCTTTAGTTCTGCAATAAAGAATTATTCCTGAGACGAAGCACCACTGTGATTGTTTATCAGAAATGATTGTTGATTTGTATTTTTATTTATTGTTCAATTGCCGATAAATTATGTACATGAGCACAAATATTTATATCCATGAATAACACAATCTAAATGTTGTTCATGAGTTTTAATTAGCTTTCGCACGAAATTCACGACACAAATATCGTACGCTTTAGATTAAGGCCAACCATATTTCTCTGCGTTTTATATGGCTTTAAGGTGACAGTAGTATAAATACGTGACAAAACAAATGGAAATGGACATTATAAACATATAATTTCATACCCGTTGTCTAAGTCGGATAGAGTACTCGTAGCAGTTTGATATGAGATTTATCAACTCGCTTCGCTCGTTGATAAATCCCATATCAAACTGCTACTCATGCTCTATCCTATACTTACAATACATTCAATTTTTTTGTATGGATTAAATTCATGACATGATTTCCAAATAGTATATTATTTGACAATCAATCATATGAGTATTTATTTTTCTTTCATGGAGAATACCTCTTATATTCTGTTCATAGTGGCGTTGCGCTCAATACTGAACGTCGGAAAATATGCCAGTAAGACGTAACAGAAACAAGTAAATTTCGTTATAAAAACCCAGTTTTCTACCGTATGAAGAAACGATTTTATCAGAAAAGCTTACAATGTTTGTGTAACTGAACTACCTTATACATAGATAAAGTTTTATCAAAATATAAACATAGCTATACGCAAAATTATTAGAAAATATATGTTTGTTGAAAAGGTAAGATTTTAATTTTACAAATGATCTCGTTTACAACTTCGATATATTTGGTGCAATAATTAAATTGACATAATGATTTTTAGTATTTTTTAAAAGTTCATTTTTTAACTCGTAGATACATTTTAAAATGAAATAATTAAGCAAACGGAAAGCGGCGTTAGCCAGGTTTAAAAATGTCTAGCCTAGATGTAACGCATCCACAAAATGCCGAAAATAGACTCGACTCAGATATTTTACAGATCATCGTTCACAGAATTAAACAAAATAGCGAAATTTCATATCAATCATCAAAAAGTTCAAACTAAAACTTATAACATAATACAATATCAATATGATATTGGTGAAATAACTTAGAAAAATTAACAATTTTAAATGTCTAGCCATAATGTAACGCTGCCTATCTTAGACGTTTTTAACGTCAATGTTGTTTGACTATTTTTTCTGTTTGGATTATATAACTTAAAAGTAATGCAAAAAATGAGCAGTTCAAATCGGTAAAAAATAAGATGGCAAAGGAGAAGGCAAACAAAGATTAAAACAAATAAAAAATGCAATTAAAATATTGCAAAACATGATAATTAGCATGAAAACTGGAAGACACCTTAATTTACATTGATATTTGGTAAAAAAACTTATAGGTATGTATCTGAGAATATGGGAAAATGACACATCTGTGGTCCATTTCACAAAAATTCTTACGAAAAATATTACTCTTAAGAGAAAAGTTACGATGACGACGTCTTTCACAAAAAAACTTACGTTTTTTCGTAAGTAAACTTTTCTCGTAAGACTGCGAGAGCTCTAGACCACTCGTAAGAGAAACAATATATGCATAATCACGCCCAAAGCTTCACAACAATAAAAAAATGGCTGCCGCTTTCTTTATTTTATTCAACAATGATCGAGCTCTAGCCAGTGATGACGAGTTGATACAGAAACCAACCAAAAGATCTTTCGCTTTAGAGCCGCACATTCAGGTAGGCATTTCGTTAATGATTTGTTTATAAAAGGAAAATAACTGTTCCACCTTGACAACAGTTCCCTCTTCATCAATTTCGTCCTCATTATTAGTAATTTACTCTGACAGTTGGGACAGACGACAGTTAAAACAAGGTCGATCAAGGGCGGATAACCGTGTTGTGATTCCAAAGCGAAACCGGAAACGTTCGGTGCGAATGCCCGAACGCGTCGTCAAGTAACACTTCACTCGTAAGAAAACACTTACGCAAATCGTAAATCGTAGTATTAAACTTTTTCTTACGAATTATTTAATACTTACGAATAGTTTCGTGAAATAGACTTAAGATTACTATGATATTGAATGCTGACTATGGCGTATTAAATACAAAATATTTTTATAAAACGTTACTTTTGACGTTACGCAAATTGACGCCAGTATTGGACGGAACGTCAATGTTTCAATATGTTCAACCTTTTGCATGGTTTTAATTCATTACATGACATGCGTTTGTATATTATCTGATAATAATTCGTATAAAGTCAGTAATTACCTCCCTTTCGTGGAGAACACTTGTAGTACAATCGTTATTATGTTCATTGTTTTACAATATGGATATCTTTTTGGAACGATGTTAATTTAGCATCGTTCCAATGGTAACAAGAAAGTATAAGATAACTCTTTTCACGCTTCAACAATTTTCAACATAGACAAAGAGGCGTAATTCAAGCGTGAAACTCATTAACATCTTATTTAATAATGTAATACAACGCTGGCTTGTGTTGTTTTTCTTGAAACTCTTCAGGAAAAGGGAGGTTACTCTCAGGACATACAAATCTTGCAATGGAGACGGGACAACTCAACCCGTAGACAACTCAACCCGTGACAACTGCAATGGTTACTTGTTGGAGTAAAAAGGACCTACGATGTTTTTGACAATGCATGTTATATGCGTAGCATAATTACGTCATTCGATAGTAATAAACAATATAAAATGATCGTATTATATTATGTTACTTATACCAATACATTAAGGACGATTTTAGTTTTTGTGCTCACCGTTCTGTGCATATCTAAAACACGGTTTGACACGAAAAAACACACACCACACACACCACACACACACACCACTTTGTATAACATGATATAAGACTTATTTTCGATTGTTTACCTGTTTTAAACCCTAATTGTGGTATAAATTAACAGAATTACATAAATTAATCAATAATTAGATCGTAAAACGCGTTGGAAATTGTCATAGAAAATGTCATTAGATGTTCGTGTACACACCACACACACATAACTTTGTATAACATGATATAATTCTTTTCCGAATATTAACCTGTTTTAAACCCTAATTATCATGGCATAAATTAACAGAATTACATAAGTCAATCAATAATCAGTAGATCCCTGGTCCAATCTCCAGTCAAAGCAGGTTATATCAGTGTATGAAAACTTGATTTTAATATCACATTACATGCACAAAATGAGAAGTTGCCAGCTCCTTGTGGTTAAAGAAAATAGTCCAGAATAATCTTTAGTTTGGTGAGATGGCTACTGTACATGACCCTATATAGTGTTGATGAAAATTAATTCTTTGACTGATTTATTTTGTTTGATAAAGTAAGATGAACCTTTCCATGAGCAAACCACTTAAGAAGTATAGTCCTATGATCTTGTTAAATTCTGTTAATTGATACTTAATGCATTTTTTAATAGATAATATAAATATTTTGACATAATTATATTCTTTAATAAAAAATAAGTTCAGGACATCGTTCCTCCAGCACTCCAGTGCTTTGAATAGGGTTCATTACACACAGCTACTTATTATTTGATAATAACTCATATGGAGTAGTTTGTTACCTCCCTTTCTTTGGAGAATACCTGTATCTTAATTATGTACATTGTGTTTTCATTATGTTTAACTGTTTGTATTGATTAATTTCATTACCTCACTTGCAATTGTATATTATTTGACACTGATACATCCTAAGTAAGTAGTTATGCCCCTTTCTTTGAAAAAAGTGAAATTTTATTTATCTTTCAATTTAAGTCTGTGTTTTTGACAAAAGTAATCTGGCATGTTAAAAAGTCAAAATTTAATTGTACAAGCAAGTTAAAACATTTTAGGTACAAGTTGTTTCATCATATTTTGTTGTTATTGCTTATCTTTTTCTCTCTTTTTTGGTACTACTCGGTAATAATGCTATCTTTTCCTTCTTTTTTGGTACTACTCGGTAATAATGCTATCTTTTCCTTCATTTTTGGTACTACTCGGTAATAATGCTCCAGTCTGTAAAACATAAAAACCCATGTCATATAGTACAACATCCTTTTATTGTGCTTATCATTATAATCTATGTTATATATACATATGTAATTTGAAGCAATAAATAATTACAAAAAATCAATTAGATATTGGTCCTTGAGGTCACAATAGATAACCATTTTTTAAATTAATCTGCGGTTGCATTTTTTTTTGTTTGAGGACAAAGTTCTTTTAGTTGCTTTTCTGCTATTCTCTGTCCTGTGCTCCACATAATTTTGGATTTCCATTATAATCTTTCATTTTTTCAGAAATGTATTTGTCGTATACTTGTAGTATACCTCATGTTTGTGCTTGGTGTTCAACTTTTTCCGTGCAAGGACCATTATTATTTTTTGCATCTTTTCATATCACATCACAGGTTTCGTAAGCATTGTAGACTACGAACTTTTCGTGTTTTCAGGTCAGAGTGTTCACTACATTATTAATACTAACTTCACTAGCATATTTGATCTTGCTGACAAATTCGAATACAAACTACAGTTTGATCCCGTGCTCATTTATTTTAAGGTGAGTATATTTATTGATGATTTTGTGTTTAACTTTGTGCTTTTTATTTATTTACTGATACATGTACTGGGTTATTAGCCGTGTCAACACGTTTTGGTTTATTTTACGTCGCACGTTACCTAGGTTTCCTGGACCCTTGTCTATAACCAATACTCACCCAACCTAATGAGGTTGTTATCAATTTATATTATATGGCATATATCACTTATACTATTATAGAGTAAAACAGTTTTGGCCTAGTATAACTAGCTTCAAACTTCTCATCTGTATTTCATAGTTATAAAATAAATAGAAATACGGATAGACATGCTCCAAGAGAAGATATTTTGAATCAAAGCGCTGAAAGCGCTGAAATTTAGTGCATTCAATTCTGTACTTGAGTCACAATTAACTTCAATACTTAAATTCAAAATAAATCCTAAGTTTAATTTGAAAAAATGGCTAAAAAGCATTTTGAGCTGCAATTTCTATGTTCGATTCCAATCCAAATTATGCATTGTTGCAACATCGTGCTGTAACAGTTGTATCAGTTGATGAACATAGAAAAACATCCATCAAGTGGGTGGGGTAACTAAATATACTAAACTATCCATAAATGCCGGATAATATTGACATATTTAATAATGACTGCAACTCGGTCTAGTTGTTTAATTGATTGGAACGCCAGGTTCCGGTACAACTCAACCCGTGGACAACTCAACCCAAAGTATGAGCAACTCAGCCCGCTTATAGAGACGTCTCAACCAGGGGGTTACTCACTCCGTATCATATATAATTGAGAAAAATTCAATAGTTGTTGGGTTTATTGTGGTTGTTTTTCCTCAAATTATAATGACAGACTGTACTCAAAACAGTCACAAGTTTGAATGGATAACTTTTGTTAAATTTATTCTCGACGAATACAGACTACATTATATTGGCTAACCAAATGACAATGGTTCCAAACATATTAACAGTAAACAATAGAAAATATTTTGTCTACTAAGGTTTTGCAAACATGAAACCAGATTTTTAACACATCAAATAAATGTTTAAATTACAGACTTTACAAAAGTCGTACATGGTCTTAAACACTATTTAGATGTATTTCATAGTAAATTATTAAATTCGATCATTAACTTTTGATTATGTAACAATAAATTACCCATTAAAAGAAGGCGATGGTCGCATCAGGATTTTTAAATTGAAAATGCAATTTATGTAATAATAACGAAATTGGGGATGAGTTTCATTATTGATTCAAATGTCTACACTTTACGAAAGAAAGAAATCATCCGTCATCAAAACACTTCTGCAGATCCAAGTATGTACGCTTTTCAGAATATGTAAAATACGACTAACTAGATAAAATAGTTCAAAACAGGGATATTTTATCAAGTTAGTACTTATGCAGGTTTCAGACCACTACCTGGTTAATTAAAACAATGTTTTTACAATGTTTGGAAGATTTACAAAAAGGTCGTACGAACTGGGTCACTAATGTGAAATCACTTCTTGATACTTACGGATTTTCGTACATTTTTTATTCAAATATTCATGTAGATCCCAAATCGTTCCCCAATATATTCAAAAACCGAGTTCTCGATTGTTATAAACAAGAATGGGCCACTACTTTAAATCGTAGCTCAGTATTAAGTAATTATAAACATTTTAAAACACTTTTCGTGTACGAAAATTATCTTGATATTATACCAAAAGATCTCAGAGTTTATTTTTGTAGATTACGAATATTCGTCCATCTTTTAATGATTCAAACAGGCCGTACTGCTCAAAACTCTATTCCACGTGACAGACGAATATGTATTTTTTGTAATAAAAATGACATTGAGGATGATTTTCATTTCATTTGTATATGTCCCAAGTATTTATCTATGCGTAAAAAGTACCTGAAAAAGTATTTTTATGTAAAGCATTCAATGTTTAAATTTTTTGAATTATTACTTTCTAAAAACAAATGTACTCTTTTTAAACTAACTAAATACATAAAGGAATCATTTATAATTAGGTCCTCTCACGTTAACTTTTGACATAATAACCTGAAATTCTTTTACTGATTAACTTGGTTAAATATCTCTATGTAATTTTAACCTCTTTTGAATGTTTATATTGTATAATATGTTTTCATGTCGCATGTAATTGTATATATATGTATATTGTATTTATTTGGGTGAGGAGTATTGCTCAAGCCCTGAAATAAAGTATCTGTTCTGTTCTAATAATTCGTAACCTTTTTAAAACCTTTTGTTCCCAGATGTATCAATATTTCTCTTTTCTTCGTTTTTGTGTATCTATACTTTTTATATATGCTATATGCAATTAAGTTGTTTATCCATCCACAACCATGTATATTCGTTGTTAAATGTTGTACATTACATATACATTACAAGTAATCGTTTATAAATTAACATGATTGTACTAAGAGTACAAAAAACAACTGTAAACAGGACTCCTACTTTTGTTCTTAAAAATAGAAAACTACCACATTGTCTCACAAATCACGATCTACAATCATTAAATGAATTACTAATCTATCAATCTAATATTTTCATGAAACATTACTTTCTGTTTATTAGGAATATAACTGAACATAATGACATTTATAATAGCAAAATTACTAGAGGGTTAAAATACAGTGAAAAAACTACTAAATTCGATGAAAAGATATTACCTACAAGAGCAAAAGTCTGGAAAAATAAACACAGAAACTCTAACATTGTACGTACATGGGAGAAGAGTTCTAAGAACAGTGGAAAAATCATATCGCCTGGAGAGAGAATATGGAATGAAATTCACACAGGATATTTGAGTGAAGAAGAAGCTATGTCTGATAAGCCATGTGAAAATCTACATAAATCTACTAGCCCAACTAATACAAAAGTAATTATCCAAGGTAAATATAAAAACGTCGTAATGATCTCAGGAAATAAATCAGTCACAGAACTGACAAAACACCACTTGAAAGTACTTAAAGTGCCCGGTAGACTGCGCTTTGTTTAAAAAGTTACATACATGTATATTTATAAATATACATGTTCTTAAAAACGTTTTCGTGCATTTTCTCTACCAACCGCTATATTTTAAAACGTCAAAATACTACGTGTTTTCCTACACTGACTAACGAATTCGATCGATATAAAATAATGAAATGTACATAAATGTGTGTTATGTCGCAACGGAGAATCAAACTCATTCTTAATGAGAAGAAATCCTTCTCTTTATGCTGCATGAGATTCGGCCGAAGATTTTTTTCCCGATAAACTTACTTTACTGTTACAATGCAAACACACTTTTATTGATTGCAAAACATTCTACGCCAATTAAATTACGTGTGACTATCAAAACAAAGAATTCATAAATCTCACAAAAACCAATGAGAATTTTAAAATTCCTACGGCGAAAGGATTTTCCCATTCAAGAATATCAATTTCCACGAACAATTTGACTGAAAATTAAACATAGTTCTATCTAAAAGATCTGGATGAAAAATGTTAGGTCTCATGTCCATATCATGTCATGTCGACATTTGCAGAAAGTTTGAATGGAATCGGATGAAAATGAAAAAAGAGTTTGCAAGATTTCCTGATACTAAGACCTATCCTGGAATGTGTTAATATATTCATAAAGATAACTCAATGCAATTTCAGATAACAAAAGAAGCTTCTTACTGAATGCCAGAATCCGACTGATGATTACTACATATGATTATTATAATAAACCCAGGACAGAAGGTGGGGATATTTTCGTGGCAACCATGAAAACTCAGTCTAAAAATGCTAGTGCTCCTGGTATCGTGACAGATTTACACAATGGTTCATATAAGGTGGAATTCAATGCTTTGTGGACTGGGAAGGCAGTTATAAGCGTCACCTTAGCGTACACTAAGCAAACCATTGCCTCTTACTTTCGAGCCCGTAGAAAGGTATGGTTTAAAAGTACTGTTTTTCTCCCTCTATTTCATTAATAGTTTTGCACTAAATAACTGGTAAACAGCTAATCCAGAGATTTACTTTCAAATACAATGTAAAGTGAGGTGATTGTCTGACTGACGAATTAAAACTTTTTCAATGTGTAGCGTTAAACTAATCTACTTTCTTATGAAACACCATCATTGTCTTCATCAACACTTGTGTAAAGCACAACGAAGCATTGAATTGGTTTAGTATTGTAAACAATTTATTATGGATTTCTACATGTTTGGCATTCCATATTCGGTAAATATTAAACAGTAACGTTGATACCAATATTTAAACAGATGCTTCTTGACGAGTTTTTACATTCATGGTACATGAAAAAGAGTCAAGTAGTTCTGAAAAATGTTTATGATTCTATTCCAGAATTTTATTTGGACCTTAATTGAACATAATTATATCTCAAAAATATATAACAGCTCTGACAAAATTACGTTTTTCTGGTCATAATTTTAGAATACAAAAAGATCAATACTCAGACGCTAGAGTCCAACAAAATCAGCGGTATTGTTAAATTTGAGAGTATGAGTTAACATAAATGTATTACAACGTCGTACATTATTATTTACGAGTTATGATTTTTTACCTTTACATTACATCAATGCAAGATGTGCATCGTTATTTTGTCGCCAATTCCCTCTATGTTTATAACTGGGTCAGTATGCTTTAAATTGATCTCAAAATGATATAATAAAGAGTATATGTTGTATTTATTATCTTTTTGAAATTATTTTCTGTCTTTTGATTTACATGTCAAATCACTTATCTAATGACAATTTGATTAAATAACTACTTACGGATTAGAATTTGATATTGGCCCTGTTTTTTCAACCAATCAGAGCGCAGAAATTGTCATTGGGCCATGTCCATTAGTGTTATTGCTCCTATCACATAATTCGGTCTTGTTTTTAGTTTTATCAAACAGAGTATTGTGCAGTGAATTTGGCCGTATTATGCAGTGAATTTGGCTCTTCACAGGGTAAATAGCACATAGTTATTCAATTGTTTTGCTTTTACTTATGTAATTTAACAACAATGACTTTGTAACGGAATTTCATGTTTCAGCATTCTCCAACTGAGTACCTAGTTGCAATATATGAGAACGAACAGAATGTATCTGAAAGTGTCTATTGCCATCCAAACTATACTATGATGTCTTATAATGAAATATGTATGAAGGACAGTGTTGTTGGCTCTGTAGTGTGTAACGATGAAGGCTTAACGCCAGAGAGAAAAGAGATATGTAACTTTACTACAACTAATAGTGGGTCGCCATTTTATTGTTTTAAACCATTAAAGTCTGGATTGATGTGTAAGGATTGGAAGTACGTCAAAGGAAACTCCCTGGATGATTTTTTAATTCTGACAGATTGCGAGATAAAGTAAGAAAAAAACTTAATCAAATAGCAAAAATGTATAATGTCAAACAATTTTTAGATCAGGATTTTTATATTGATTTGCTCAAAATTTAATTTCCTTGAGTTTACACAATAATTGTGAAATTATTTCGATTAACCTTAACAGTTAACTTAAACACAAAAGTTTAGGCTATATACCTTTTCATTCAATTTGTTAATTTGGATGTTTTGTAAAAAGTGTTTAAAAACTATACTGATTGTGAATTATCGATTGAATGCTTGCAAAATTTAATAATTTTACTTCAGCAAAAACCGTTATAGTTTGCTTGTGTTGTATTTATAGTCACACCAATCGAAAGCTTTCTACAACAATTAACATTTTCGTTAGACGCCAGTCAAAAATTGATACAAGAACAATGATAGACTTGCCAAACAAACCATGTTCTAAGTACAATCGGACATCTTTATGGCTTCGACGAGAACCTACAGGCTTTTATTACAAAGGAATTTGGCATCTTCGCCACTGCAAAGGTAATGCATAATACGATGTTCCAATTCTTGTTTATACTGCATATCAACCTTTTGAATACAGAATGTACATGTTAATAACATTTTCACTAATATGGTGTGGGTATGCAAATGGAATGTTTTACACTTATGATTTGACAAAAAAGTATCTTCAAAGGATAATTCCGTGAATTTATCAACCCAAACTTGTATAAACTGTAGTAAATTCATTAAAAAAATTCGTAGAAATTTTGAAAGCCAGCAGTACGTTTTGTCAACGGTCATTAGGTCGGTCTAAACTAAGACTGATCTGTAAGAGCCGTGTTAATAAAACAAACATACTTTGGTCGTAGAAAAAGTCGTAACTGGCAGATTCAAGATACGATCGGTCTTATAACGAATGTAAAATACGTGACTGCTTTACGCTATCAAGTTCAGAGTGCTTAGAGTTAATCGTTTGATATTTTGCTCAGTGAGTAATATGTTTTGGCGATTATTCCGTATAGTTTCATCAGGACGAAAGACGAAAACAAGACTTTAGATGAAGCATTTAACGGCACCAAATGTAAGCTTCTCAGATGTAAAATTTGTAAGATGTAATTTTTTTTCTATTTTACAGCTCCATTAAATATCATTAGCTGTATGGAAAATAAGAACTTTTATCTGATTGGAGATTCAACTATGCGGCAATGGTATGTCGCATTAAGAGAGCGCTACAACTGTGAACAAATAACAGAAAAGTGGACAGAGCCTAAGTGGTTAAAGAAAACAATATGCGTAAACTGGGAACATAATTTCACTGTCACCTTCGGATTTCATAACCTTCCGGTTATTTTGTCTCCTATTCGTGAGAAAGAGGTTTTCTTGAATTCTGTTGGTCGATATATGGATAACATCACCGATGACGAGCACGCTGTCGTCATTTTCAATTTGTTTTCTCATATGAATCGTCATCATCCGGAACTAACACGTTTAAAAATGAAACAGATATATACTAGTGCCAAACAATTACTAAACAGAAACAAAAAAGTTAAAATTATGATCAAGGCGCCACATTACTATTATGGGACAGGGTCCATATTGGGATATAATACTGAAAGGATTATTTTTGAAATTTTTTATGATATTTTTGAAAAAGTGATGTTTTTAAACAATAGAGATTCTTCCATCGCTGCCAATAGTGGCAACATTCATCCTGAAGCTAAGGTCGTGTTCCCAATGATTGATCAAGCATTAACATACGCTTGTGATTAATCAAACTCTGAGGCATAGTATTGCTGCTAAACGTTGTAATTGACGCTAAACGTCTAAGAGTGGCTGTTTTAGAGTCATATTTGTCCTATGTTAAATTTGTCTTGTTAGATACTAAATATTCCTAACAAGAGCGACGTTCAGCGTCAAGGTTGTGACATTTAGCGTATTTCGATTAATGTGCGACGTACAGTGTCAGAGTAACAGTTTCGACATTTATCGTTATTGCGATTTTAAGCGGTGCTACCTATATTTCTTGAAATGGTACGTTAGGATATGCATCATGGTGACATGGCTTGTTACATATTTTCGACTCAGGTATCGCACAGAATATGGAGATCGGTTGATTATATACAACAGTAACTGATACTTAAGTATGGCTAGGTCAGTAGCTCATGTATCAGAGACGATAGTAAATAAATAAACTCTTTGTTACAGGATCAAATCCTGTCAAAAATAAAAAATATTATTCTTTTTTAATGAATGGATTAACCATATATTAAATGCCTGACATGTGTATTCTCGTGATTATAAAAAAATGTTTGTTTCGTTGAGGTGAGTATTTGATTTTGTGCTGATCAATCATAATGTTGTATTTCCATAAAAATGATAAAAGTAACAAACAAAGGTAAATACAAAGTATAAAAAATGGTTAATTTTTAAAAGATGTAAATTTTCCAAAATTATAGAAAATAGAACTGTATGTAAATAAATAGTTTCCACAAAAATTGAAGTGAGATTTGAGCTTAAAAGTCTGTGTTCTGAAGAGAGACATAATAGCCATAGACGTTGATGCACATCTTCCAGACTCGATCACGGACGGCACTTACCCGTAAAGAGAGCCGCGGACAATATCAGAGCTTGCGGGCCACTTGTAGAATACGCACGATACATTAGCGCAACAACGGCACATAAATTTCGTAGGTTTCATGATTGTAAAATATCTATAGTTGACTAAAAGATGACACGAATACGTACACTACGCTTGTTTGTTTTGTTGGATGTAGAAATGGGAAAAGTTGAGAAAAGGAAGAGAGCATTTGTATCTTGTCTGATTAGGTGGAGATTCCTGTATTACTGGTGTTTAAGGTTCTGTCTCCCCACCTTGCACGTTCTACTGAGTAGAAGACTCAGTAGTAATAGTTTTTGCCGCTCACCTTCCCTTTCTATAGCCCCAAATGTAATTAAAAATTGACTCACAACTTTAACCTTTCTAATAACAATAATAGAAACGTTGACAATTTTCTCATTTACGTCAGCGAATGGCATAGAACCGGTTACATGCTACTTTTTATACAAGGTGAAACAAAAGTTGCGCATCGTCCATGTCTCAATACATCATAACCCCGATAAGTGATCAGAGCTCATTCTTGCCATATATAAAGCGTGAAATCCGTTCATCTAACTGCAATTTACTGTCATAAAGATTTTTGTAGCAACCCTTGTGTACTTAAATAAGTGATGCCTCCTTGTTTGACTACCTTGAGGGTGACACCTTCAAAGGAAAGCACAACCCTTTTTCCAACATGGAACTTCTCACCAATTTGTAAATTGCGTCGTTAATTCTTGAACCAAAAATTTGCTGCAATATGGAATGGACGGAGAGGTACAGTGGAGTTGCCACCAATATTTTAAGATATACCCTCTTGACAAATTTCTATGGAAACATTTTAACTAACGTTTTACTAAATTGTTGGATCATTGTTGATAATTATTTCAAGGATTAAATTACATCCTAACGGCACCACCGCAGCCACCAAGAGAGTGGGTGAGATCAATATAAGCCTTCAATATTATGATATGCAATACATGTGTGCTGCATGTACACATTAAAGGTACACGATTTTTGGCATATCCTGTGCATTTGTGTAATAGTGAGAAGAGTGACTACTTCGTTTTTATTTAATTTAGAAAGTAAAAAACATATTCCAATTCACTAATTTGAGAGGGGTAAGCCAGAAGTACATGTATACAAAACGGTACATTTTACTTAATTTTGACCATTAGCTTCGATCCAATAGAAGAGACAGATATTAATATTTAAGTATAGCACTGTTGAACCTCATTTATCACATCCCGTGTTTTTCACAACATGTGAAAAACGCGTACGCAATTTTCACAACTTGTGAAAAACACGTTAGAAATTTTTGTAAGTTGTGAAAATTGCGTACGCGTTTTTCACAAATGAGCAATGAGAAAATTACGTTAGACAATTTTTTTCGATTTTTAGTCCTAACCTAATTTTCACAACATGGGTCAATATCATAGTATATCTTAAAGTATATAATAAACAAAACTAATTTTCAGTTGCTTTAAAATATTTTACATAGATGGTTAACCTTGCGACATGGGCGCAAGATATCACAACCACCTTAATGTCTTCAACAAGCCAGTATTGTGCCTTATTTAACCACCTTTACGTACAATCAACCACTTTAGCACATAGAGAAGCCATCTTAAGGTACATAGTAAGCACACATGCCCCATGGTATTGTTATAATGTCCGTATTAACAAGTTTCGCATCTAAAGCAACCGCTTCGAGGTCCATAGCAACTGCTCAAGCACACTTAGCAACAGTTTCATTATCCATAGTAATTTTCCCTTATGCTACTAGCAAACTCTTAGGTCCTAGCATCCTACGTTACGCTTCCTAGCAACAGTACGAATATCCATGCTAACATTGGTGTCCATAGCAACTTCTATCGAGCCGAAGTCGTTTAAGTCGAGATGAGGGATTCAAACGAGCGATTCTTGGGGCATGAAGCATGAAGCACATAACCCTATTTATTATGCATAGATGGCAACATGAAGATTCTGCAGTATTTCATATTTTGGTAAGATATACCATTGGTAAAAAAGGTTTACATGTTGGGAAGATGCATGCTTATTAAACTTAAATAAATATGATTGTAGCTTATGTAATTGATACATAAAATTAAAGGTCATTTTATTCTTATTTATGCAAACATTTGTCAATTGTGAGTCATATTTTGTGAATTGTAACACAGAGGTCATTTTCAGAGGTACATATTTCATTGTCAGATTTGTAACCGTCGCTCAATACTGGAATTCATATGTTGTATGAATAGTAACACAGTTGCTGTGAAAGTGTGCCGAAGACGCCTCGAAGCTGGCTGTATATTCCAGTATTGAGCAAGTTTGACATATTGATACCCGTTTTTCACCAACGTGTTCTTCACAGGTTGTGAAAAACGCGTTCTGTGAAAAATGAGGTTCAACGATTGATACAACCCGTTTTGTAATAAAAACCTGAACTGTAATAATTAGTACAAAATCGATAACCGTGATTTTCACAAGTAATGAGGTTCAACGATTGATACAACCCGTTTTGTAATGAAAACCCGAACTGTAATAATTAATACAAAACTTTATATTGTATATACATGTACCTATCATGTGAACCAGATGTTGACATATAGACTCACTGGGTCGGGTGTTTATCTGTAAAAAACTCTTCATGTTGTAATCATGTTTGTAATATTGTCATAACATATTTCACGAAAATAAATAATTTACTTCCTTACTTTTACTTACTTACAGCTGGCAACTAAAAAACTAACATGTGTGAAAAATGCGTTCCAAAAAACTCAAATTTTTCAAACACTTTTTTCGTCAATTTTGAAGTTGTGAAAAATGCGTTTTATATGATCGTATGAAATTTGTGTGCTAATGTGTTTTTCACACAAGTTGTGAAAAATGCGAGTTCACGCGTTTTTCACAAGTTGTGAAAAACACGGGTTGTGAAAAATGAGGTTCAACATAGCTTTATATACTTTAAAATTTCAGTCCTAATTAAACTAATATAACAATTGTGCTACTTCGTTGCTTTTTCTCGTAAGCGAGTACATTAACAATATGCCAAACTCGCACATAATGTGAAATATATATTTAACACACGGACGATATGGTATTGGTCTGTTCCGGAGATACTTTTGACCCTTTGCAAATTCTGCCATTCAATGTCAGATATTTCTTGAAGTATTTCTGGTAGCGTGGTATATTGTAGGCATACAACAGTGGATTTACAGCAGATTTCATCCACAGCAGCCAGTTGAAGAATTCATACAGACTTGTACCCACGCATTCGTCACAGAACGATATAACAACTGTAGTAACCGTGTACGGTGCCCAAAATATCAAGAACGCCAGTACGAGTATTCCGAGAAATTTTGCTGCTTTTTCATGCTTTTGTGACCTTGCCTTGTCGTCAGTAGTATCGGTTTGCTTATTACCATCCTTAAGATCGCTTTCTTTGCTTGTCATTGGTTTATCGGGCTCGTTAGATTGTCCGGGTTCACTTTGAGCAATTTTGTTTTTGTTAGTGGCATCATCATCAAATGGAATCAAACAAGTTTTACCATTGCTGCCAACTCCGAAACGCATTGTCTTTGCTCTAGCTTTCTGTTTCACTTGCAGTCTAATTTTATAATAGATGATAGCATTGACAGATGTCAGACAAACAAATGGCAGGACAAACTCAATAAAGGCAGTTGCAGTTGTAAATGGCACATCGTTTACAAACTCAACGTCGCAATCGTTTTCTTCAACAGTGGAATACCCCACCCAGTGGTTCCAGCCTATAATAGCCGGTCCG
This sequence comes from Mactra quadrangularis, assembly GCA_025267735.1. NCBI lineage: Eukaryota > Metazoa > Mollusca > Bivalvia > Venerida > Mactridae > Mactra > Mactra quadrangularis. The sequence goes on along the minus strand of CM046306.1, from coordinate 23,956,709 downwards.
TACACAAGAAATGACAATACCCATGAAATTGCTATGACAACGCCGGCGATGCTTTTCGTAAACTTAAACAAATATGAAGGACCGAACTTCATCATGAGTAGAATGTCACAGCTGAGCAGAAGCATTATCAAAATTGATTCGAAGCAAAGTGTGAAGTCCATGATCAACCAGATCTTACAAAAAGCATACCCAAATGGCCAAGTAAATTCCATCAGCGTGTACACAGCATAGAAAGGCATGCTAATGCAACACAGCAAAAGGTCGGTTATCGCCAAGTGGAAGATGTAGAAATCATACACTGAGCCGACTTTGTTGTCAAAACAATAAGCACAGATGGTCATGGCATTTCCTACGATACCGATGAGTATTAATATAGAGAGCCCGATTGCCGATGGAATTTGAACTCCCGGTGTCATGGGAACTATTGTGTCGTCATAATAATATTCTTCTGTTGTCGTGGTAACCATTTTTGTCGCCTGTGTTTGAAGTTACTTCAAATTAACCCTGAAAGAAAAATAAATTGTTTATGTCAACAATATGATGTTTTATAGTTCGCACAAAATAACATTACATGTATGTGTAAACATTGAAATAGTGGGGTTTTTTTTGTAAAATAAACGTGCCAGATAAACCACCACTCTCTTAGTCAATCATGCTTGTAATGGTATAACGCTTGTATATATAGTGTTTTTGATTCGGGGATGTGGCAGCCGCCAGTGCTTTGCCTTACAAACAACAAAAATCAAACACCATTTGCATCGGCAAAGACTTTCATAGTATGAGAACTTAAGAAGCCTAAAAAAGGTATGCATACAGGGAACATTATAATGTCGAATTATGATAAACTACGTGTCTACAGTTTGAAGTTTAGCGTAGAACTGAATATTCCATGCAATATTTCCACCACTAACCGATTCTTTCATTGTGACTTATCGCTAGGCGGTAAAACAACCCGTATGTTGAATACAAAAACTAGGGCTGTGGATCGTTGAGCAAGTGGCAATCCGATCCGAACCACGATTCATGCATGTGTATCGATTCACAAATCGAACCACGGTTCACTAGTTAATGGAGAAGCATATAGGAATTCATGTAATAACAAAAATAAGTGAAGAATTACATAAGCTTTTACTATAAGGAAACCATGTACTCCAAACATTTCTATTACCAGGCGTTTTATGAAAATTTTCAGTGATAACATTTTTGTTTAAATGTGTATCAATCCAAATTTTGAATTAAATTAAAATTTTTAATAGTAGTGTGGCTCGTTTTCAGTGATAATAAGGCTGAAAATGTTCTTTCATTATTTCCAAAAATAGATCGCGATCCGACGATTTCGCACGTGACGTATATTCGTACTCGATTTTCTGGTCGGGATCGCGAAAATCCGAGTACTCGGATACTCACAGCAGCCGTAACAAAAACCGTGAAGACATACATGTACATTCTGTAGCTATACTAAGTAACGAACAGAACTTCAATTCCATCGGCTTGGTAGCTGCGGCCGTAACGTAGTGATATGGCACATGGTTTCGAGAAAAACTAACTGGGAAGTTTTAAGGTTCTTGTGGTAGGGTTTGACGACTACTGGTTAAGAAGAGTCAATGAAAGGCGGTCATGAAAGCAGCAGTCGTAAATAACCTAGCAAAAGTGGTATTTGCGCAAAATCTAACTAACTGTAGAAAGAACTGAAAATGATAGTCAGATAACATTTATATAACACTCTCTTTTGGATTTCGAGTGCCGAACTAAGAAATGTCAGATATTCAAAAAAATATACTATGAAAATTAACGCAATTAGAATTTCAAGCTTGTCATCGAGTTGTTCAGGATACCGGATTCGCGGTATATCCAATGTCGGACCTTGGGCATGTTAATCATCCGGACAGATCGGGCATGCTTAAATTGTTTCATAGCTTAAAGTCACGTTGCATTTCACAGCAATGCGCCTATTGCAATGCGAAAACTCGAAGATACTATTGTTTTACCTATCTGAAATCGGACGTTCGATTTATTTAGACCTATATGATATCGGGTGTGTACACATGTGATTTTTGAACAGGTAAACTGTTGGCTCAAGGAGGAGGGGATAATGTTTTGAACAGTCAACTGTCACCCGTGGCTGTATGCAGATATGTGTAAACAATACAATAATTATTGATGTCTAAATAAATACATATTTATACTAGAATAAGAAATATATAGTAAGATATACGCGATACTACTGGCATTTATTAAATGTCTTTTTTCGTTGAGACGTTAGACCTTTAAAATTGGAACAAATTTTTATTTATTTTTATTGGATTTTAACGCCGTGTCAACACAATTTAGGTCATTTTACGGAGTCCAGCGCACCTAACCTAGCTTTCCTGGACCCTTGTCTATAACCAGTACTCACCTATCCTTCCACAAGGCCGGAAACTTCTCGATATGTCTTATTTATGGAGGAAAATTGACATTATTGTCAAATTTTCATGGAAGGGTATAACCTCTCCGATGGGATTCGAACCCGTACCCTCTTCGGGACACGAGATTCTAAATCCCGGCGCACTACCAACTGCGCCACCGTCTCGGGTAAAAAAACAAAACAAATTATTCACGAGACAGTGTTCATGTAAACTGAGACGACTTGAAACGCCTTTAAGACCAAAAAAACTTTCGAGATATCTCTGATATTTACGTAAAAGTTGTAAGAGACTGAATGTGACTGGTAACCAATTTATAATTTGCCGAACTGAATTAAATTCACTGATTATGCCTTGGCAAAGTGACCGCTAATCATTTCAAATGTTTCAATAATATCATCATTTCACTCCGTTCTTTTCATTTTTCATAATTTGTAAAAAGATTATATCATTTGCTTTCGATTTTACTGAATTGAAGCGGTAAGAAAATGGTTACATAAATTAAATTTAAGATAAATCTTACTTGAATTCCAAAAGTGTTCTTCTATTCCTAGTACATGTACTGCTTTGCAACACAATTGACAGAAAAACTGATTCAATGCCTGAGTGTATCTACTGATTGTGACTTCTTTTATTCGTCTCTGCTGGTTGTTATGACAATGTGACTACGTTATTAAGTGTCGATGACAGTTGTTGCAAGACTTTATCATGTTGCTTGTACATTAGAAATATCAATTTACCTGGAAAATACATTGAAACTTTTATAATTATGGTGATTATATTATTAGTCGGTTAATTTCCTTTATTTGAACCACGAAGCGGTTTCAATTGTTCAAATGAAAAGCCCACAAGCATATTATTTTGAAATGGAAGACTACTCACACGCAATAGAAAAAACATGATGTGCATGTTTGTCTTTCAATACATGCGTTTTACAATGTAAAGAGACGTAATTCGCATGTAACATTCTCGTTCCCAGAGTCTAGTATTGAGAATCCCACTAGAATCTGGGAACGAGAACGGCATGTAATTGATACGGCCATATTTAAACAAATTAATGTATCATAACTTTAGAACCCTTCACCTTCAGGGTCGCTATTTTTAAGGTGAAGAAATGGGACTCAAGGACATTGATAACTAAAATAATCACCGTAAATGTGATTGCTAAGTCGGTCATTCGCACGATTACAGCTGTCACTAATGGAAGATAACTTTAGACTGAGCAATTTCTGCCAATTTCAGACAAGCTATTTCAAAAATAGCGTCAGCTTTTCTTAGATGTGATATTATTTTCTTATCCAAATTCTCGATTAAACATCTTGGTATGATAATGATTACATTATAACTGATACATTGTATATTCTGTCCAATTTTATCTAATAGGTATGTTTCTGGACAGCATGCAGATAGTTTAATGGTGTTAGAATCACAACGACGTCTTTAAGTTACAGATAAGTTAGATAACTAAGATAACAACAGATATCTATGTGCATTCATTGCCCTAAAATAAACAATATCATTGCAATTATCTTATTTATCAATAATCGTAATCTGCGTTTAAATGACAAGATCACAGTGTTTATTATAATGATATAACACACTTGTTGTTAGGTCTCAGTTAAGCTACAGTCCCATAAAAAAAAATTAAAAAAAAGCCGCGAGGGCATCGTACGGGCGCCGTACGATCAAGCTCCGCAAGGACCCGAACGAACTCTTGCGTACCCGTACGGACTGTTACATTTTTACCAGGGTCCGTGAGATGAGCCCAGGATACACGTGTCAGTTTCTGAGTGAAATCGTGAACAAAATCGTGGCCGAGTATGCATTAAACATGCATATTTTCCAGCTACGGCTCCGTACGGGTGTGTTGTTTTGTACCATGTGCGTACCACCGCCTTGATACGCAAGGCTTCCCACGGCCTACGACTGTCTGCAAGTACGGGTCCGTAACAAGCCACGATTTTATGGGACTGAGGCATTACACTAACCGATCGGGATGTTTAAAATGTTTAAAATTCTAGATCGGTGGAAATTTCAAATGAATTACCGATTGACAAGATGTCTATGACCGATATCACCGATATGTCTCTGATAAGCCACCGATGAACAAATATGAATCACCGATGGGAAAAGACGGTCAGTTTTTACCGATGAAACTCATCTTTCCCCAGCTTGTGAAAAGTGATAAATTTGCGGCTAATCGGAGACGTCGGTGCTAAATCGGTATTCGTCGGTTCCGTTCTAAACTGGAAAAAACGAACAACCGATCTATCACCGGTCCCCATCGCCGATACCCTGTTACACATGAAGTCTGAAATACAGTTACCGATGACAACCGATCAGATAAGAGAAATACCGATTGAGGACCGATTTATGTCCGACCGTATGTGTAACTGGGGTGTTTTCAAGGATATATAGGGTTCTTGTTAACTGACTGATTTTAGTTTTATAAGGGTCCATCAGATCTAAAAAGATGCATTATGTGCAGACCCCGCAAATGGTTCTTGTTGTTATGACAATAGTTAATAAACTATACTAACAGCTATGACAACGGTTAGGCCAAATTTATAAGATGGTACATAAATTTCAGACATATATAAGTTTTCTTTGTACAAAACCATTAATGTAATCCACAAAATCTTACAAATCGAACCAGACAAATTATTACTAGGAGCTCGCTCTCATCCTAGTAAGCCTTATAATACGAAACGCAGTCTTTGAATGTTTGATAAAAGTTTGAAGCGAGGGGTGTGAAATTACTATGCTCGACGCGCCAGACTCGTACATTTTGTAGAGGACAAGTAAAAATATCAATTCCACTTGTCCGAGGACAAGTGATATTTTAGCCGTAAATATACTAAATAAAAATGTAAATGTCTAAACGTTTTAGTCAAATTCAACGGTAAACTACCCTGTGTTATATTGTCAGTCATTTATTAATACTTATTAAATGTATTAAATAGCATATTCTCAATATGTCTTTTTGAATATTGAACCTTTGAACAAGTGCATTTTGACCCCGGACAGGTATATTTAAGATATCAATTGTCCGACAACAAGTGAAAAAATAGGAATTCCACATCCCTGCTTTAGTGCAAGTAAAATTGAACAGTTAATGGCTATAATGACACAATCTGATTAAAACCCGATCTAAAATTTTACCGCTCGCCTACTCGCTAATTTAGATCTGGCCTTTTCCAAACGAAGGTCACGTTCAGGTGACCTTTTCTCATCATAATATTCATGACGAAATTGTTATGATACGTTACTTGTTTACATCGTCTACGTCACGCAATTTGAAATGAGCCGCTCAATCACAGACTGTGAATAATAACGCTGTTAAATTTGCATGCAAAACTTGGTCTAAAAATAGAAATTACGAAATCAAAATGTGTTTAATTGTGTTTTCGTCTAGATGAAAGCTACGCATTGATTGGTCGACACAAAGTTCATCTCGACGTGACCCTCAACGGAGAAAGTAGAGAGTCAGTACGACAACGCTCTACAGGATGTCTGTTTACGGAGAGTGTATTATGATGGACCTGCCAATATTTTTTGCATGCAGTGCTTTCAGCGCTTTGATTTATCATATTATTATAATTCCGTGAAAGGTTACAGGGTGGAGAATCAAAACCAGTTCGTATCATATAAACTGTAAACAAACGGACGCCATTTTGGAAATTTTCAGGTATTTTTTCTTATTTACTCTTTTAATCGTCCACTAATGAAAAAACAAATATTACCATAACACGCTTCTCATTTTTCTGCTTCTAATGATGTATATAACATACAGATTCAATAAGAATTTCAACAAGTTATCCCGGACATTGGAATCGAAGTGAGCAAGAATTAGGTCATTTTTGACGGATGCGAACTGGTTCAAATTCATGCATTTGCCTAGTTTATCACAAAAATGCATTTCTTCTCGTTAAAATTGCTGTGTATAACCCACGGAACACGTATGTAGTCTAGTAGAAAAGTATTAACTCTTCCTGACTTAGTTTTGACATAAAAATATAATTTTTTGAGAATGATGCGAACCGGTTCAGGTTTATACAATGATACGAACCGGTTCAGATTTATAGTATTTTGCAATTTTATTTTTATTTGCACACGTTCTTTGTCGATGTCAGTTTCACGGCATTATTTTTCCAAACTTACACAATTTTATTTCGTTTTCGTCTCGATTTCAAGACTTTTTACAACGATCTGATTTTTCGGGAGTTTTAGCTGAAAATGAATTCATATTACCATATAACTCACCGGTTACGTTTATGAAGACATGACTGTGGACATATGCATGGTCAGGTGGAGAAAAAGTAAATGCGAATGGAACGTTCACATTTTTGTCATCCAAAATAAAGATGGTGTTCGGTTTAGTATAAAGTCATTTTCAGCTAAAAATCCCGAATTAGTCAAATCGTTTGCGAAAGTTGTTAAATGAGACAAAATGACGATCACAATTCGCTATTCAAAGTATTGAAAGACTTTCGTACACATTGAAACCTAATAAATACATACTAAAATTACTCCTTAATAGATTCAAGTACGAATCGAAAAGTGCATGACAAGCTGACGAAATTTTAATTTCACAAAAAAATATTTTTGTTTCCTCTTTCCTAAACATGACTTATAAAACACATAAATTATGTAGGTAGGTATGTCGGTTTTTTGGAAAACATATCCATTTTGGGGACTGGAGACAGCGGTTACACTGACACAAACACAAAATCTGGTTTATCACTGGGTTAATTTTACTTAAGACTGTCTGTCTGTATTCATTTTGTAAAACTCAAAATATCCGACGTCAAAACACTGACCAACAGCACATTATTACTTGCGCAGTGATTTATTTTGAAGCTGGAAAACATTAGTCCATGGGACATATTTTGAAACAATGAGTCTCACCCAAAAAAACAACGAATCTGGAGATTTTGGTCACTAAAGCATGTCCTTCAAATAATGCATAATTTTTAAACAATCATTTTTCATTCAATATTATTGTGTAGTCTCAATGACTTGGTGTATTTTATATTAATATTATCACATTTATTTTCATTAGTAAATAAGTTTTGTGAATCATTTGTAATGTTAAAACATATTTCATGATAAATTGCAGACTAGGTCATTATTTGTTATTGTGAAGTATTTATCAATTTTAGCTTGTTTATTTCTAAATTTTTACATTTTTTTATTTCTATATACATTAATTAACTTGGATTGTTTTACACACACCACAGTACAAAATATTACGATCGGCCACGTTTACAAAATTATTGTGGACATAAGTCAAATTTCACGATGCCATTTACTTTTTATAGTCAAGTAAATGGTTTGATCAATTATATACATATTACTAAATCATCATAAAATGATGTGGGTTAAAATTTCTATTAAAATAATAGCCACAAACATTTATAATATACTGTAAAATTCGTAATATTCGATAGTAACCTTTCATGTCATACTGCAGAACACTGTATCGCTTTGACGTAGTTTTCAGCTGAGGTTTACTTTAATTTTACAGGTATAACGCGCATTAAAAAATCTGAGCAAAATCTGAAAAAAATCAGCCGATTTTTCGGCGAAATCGAGATGATCGGCCGATTTTTCGGCGAAAAGACAAAATCTCGCGGCCGATTTCTTCGGCAAAATCGAAAAAGAAATAGCTTACGGCCGTTTTTTTCCACGGCGAAATCGAACATGTTAGGATCGCATAATTTCACTCTTTGTGGTGAAACAGGCTTAAAGTTACGGTGCAACGGCCCATAATCATACTATCAATTATCAATAAATATGAGTTCAATCACTTACAACCGACCACACAGCTCTCAAATCAATAACAAAGACATCGTCCGTCATTATATAATTAAGGTCGGCGGTTATCATCAAAGAAGTTAATATACATTAACAATAAGTTCGAAGGGACACAGAGCCGACTCACATTAAATTGATTTTAATGACGTTATTATTAGAGCTTTGTTCTTACTCGGATAAAAAAATAAATTATATGCCCGTAATTTTTACGTATATTTTATGGATATTCATAAATATAAAAAAATGTCAAAATCACGACAAATTTTACTAAAACAATCATTACTCGGTGCTTATTATCACCTAACCTTCTATGTATAAATTAACTGCCAACACGTTATCGTTTATCAATTGACGCATGTCCGCGGTTCAAAGTTAGCGTCTCTAACGCAGTACGCACGGCAAAATGAATCACTGCTTGAACGCCGGGTCGGAAAAAAGTCGTTGTTAAAAGTCCTACATCCAGATTGGATTGAAAAAAATCCTGATTTCGGCAATAAAAACTTATGAGTGGGCGGGCTTTTTGGTCGTCGGTCGAGAAAGGGAAAACATGTGTATTTTTAAGTTTGGTCCTAAAATAATTATGGTACAATACTGTTCGACATTCAAATGAACGACATTGCATTCTAAAAATAGATGGTGAAGATATCACCTGTATACTAACCCGCACAACCTTCCCAGATTTCGGCGTTTTAGTACGCAACAGAATATAGTGCGGCGCATGAAGACAAAATCTTTGGGGTTTTTTTCGTTTTTTTACAAAATCATTGTTAAAATTTAAAATAAATTATCAATTATAGCTACAGGAATATAAATTAATGTATTCAAAGTACATTTAAACAACTAAAGGTACAGATGCATAGTTAAACTGTGTTTTCTACTTTCGATTTCAAATGTCTGTGTAAAGAATGACAGATGTAAACACGTTACGACGGAGGTTTAATTACGGGTTAAAAAGTTTAATTCAATGAGGAAAGTTGGTTGGATAGTAAAATTTAATTGAGTAGACACAAAATACATACTCTATTTGTTGAGTATACTTGTTGGGGAAATTACTGGAATGTAAACATTGCCACGTGTTTTTAGGTAAGTAAACAGTTTTACCCATGATGCTCGGCGTCTCCGAACGAAGGTCAGTCAGACCGTTTGTATACAGAATGACGATTGTGCAAGTTTTTAATATTAATGCCGTGAAACAGACATCGACGAAGAACGTATGCAAATGATGTAAAAAAGTAAAATATCATAAATCTGAACCGGTTCGTATCATTGTATTAATCTGAACCGGTTCGCATCATTCTTCAAAATTCTATTTTTATGTCCAAACTATTTCTGGAGGAGTTGATACTTTACTACAAGACTACATACGTGTTCCGTGGGTTATACATAGCAATTTTGACGAGAATAAATGCTTTTTTGTGATAAACTAGGCTAAAGTATGAATTTGAACCAGTTCGCATCCGTCAAATACGATCCAATTTTTGCTCACTTCGATTCCAATGTCCGGGATAACTTGTTGAAATTCTAATTGAATCTGTGGGTAATATACATCACTAGAAGCGGAAAAATGAGTAGCATGTTATAGTAATTTTCGTTTTTTCATTCGTGGACGAATAAAAGAGTAAATTAGAAAAATTACCTGAAAATTTCGTAAATGGCGTCCGTTTGTTTACGTTTTGAGTGATACGAACTGGTTTTGATTCTCCACCCTGGGTTATCTCACATGCATGATAAACTTAATTAAAAGTATGTCATGTCTTCTAATAGCAAGAAAAAATACCGACAAAGGGAAAGGCATATCACGAAGAGAATATTTTAAAAAGATTCCCTTACTCCGTTGAAGCGCGTGCATTCACACGTGTTTGTTTCTAAATGTAACTACTTCGTGTTGATACGTAATACGTCTGGACTGTCTAAGTTTTCCCAACGGAACAGTAGGGCGTCTGCGCATGGCCACTATATACGTACATGTCTATATAGGGTCTTTGGTCTGCGACAGGTTCGAAAGGTGGGGGTAGCAGGTTCGATCCCTGGTCTTCTTATCTTAAATTGATATTTTATAATATTGTATATGATAATTGAGTAATTGTAATAAATTATGCTGGAAAATTCAATTAACTTTATTGAAAGCATAACACAATACTCGAAACTTATAACATAGCTCATATGATGAAAAATGAACATAAAGTAGAGAATATGTACCAAAAGCACTGCATTATAGACATGAGAAGGTATTTACAGCATAAAGGAACCAAATATAACATTTCCAGTAGTTATCTTAACCAGTTTAATAGCAACGTTTAATTCATTTAAAATAAATAATACAAGTATAGTTGAAAGTTCTATCAATTTATGTAATACAGTGGTCATTGGCACAATATATAAGTATAAATCATGACTTTTTCTCTACCTAGTATATGCCCAGTAAGTCATATTACAGTTGGGACCATATGTCCACCCCTTACATACTGAGATTTGATGAAATGAGATGGGATCAGTTGCCCATCCCTGTCAATTTGACTTGGGACCAGTTGTCCAGCTTGGCAAAATTAGAAGGTATCAATTGTGCACCCCTGTCAAAAATGGCTTTGGACCAGTTGTCCAACATTCGTTTCAAATCGTACACAATCGTTGCTTTATTTGTCTGAAAAGTGTACCCAGTTCTATTGGTTGTACTACATTAGTCATTAGGAATGGTTTCTACGGCTGTAGATCGTTGAACAAGTGGCGATCCGATCCGAACCACGATTCATGTATAGCGATTCACGAATCGAACCACGAATCACATGTTAATGGTAAAGCATACAGAAATTATGTAATAACAGAAATAACAAAAATACAGAAACTTTTACTGTATAGGAAACCACGTACTCCAAACATTACAATCAGATGTTTTATGAGCATTACCAGTGATATCATGTTTGTTCATAAGTGTATCAATCGAAATTTTTATACACGATTATTCAGTCCCTACATAAATTCAACTTTTCATTAGTAGCGCGACTCGTTTTCAGTAATAATTAAACTAAAAATGTTTGGGTTTTTTTCCTAAAACTAGATCGCAATCAGACGATTTCGGACGTGTCGAATATTCGTACTCGGTTCTCTGGTCTAGATCGCGAATATCCGAGTACTCTGATACATGCCGCAGCCCTATTGGTTTCGTACTGACTCGTACCAAACAGATAACGATTCTTTTTCCGCTACTACCAGTTGTAAATACATTATTAGAGACGTATGATTAATATCGGACAGAAAAGGCCTATTTTTATTTCGTAACGTATACATGTACATACATCGCATCTTGATCGAGGGGTCGTGGGTTCGATTCCCGGGCGTGGCATAATTTCGTGGAGTTTGGTCATGAAATTATTTCTACGGCCACTCTCCCTCCTACCAATGATTTTTAGTTATGTAGGGCAGTTGTCAGTCACTGACGAAAGTATGGGCTTAGTAATTGGTTAACAGCTAAAATCCAGAGATTTAGCCTTTCCAGGAACAGTGAGTAGGTTGACTGCCCGCCGTATATGACCTCTACTGTACAATATGTTGCTACAGCGTTAAACCCAACAAAAACAAAAAACAATCATTACGACTTGAGTACGAATCGCTGCGACTCCAATATAACAATGGTACGAATCATCACGATTTTCAACGCCTCTGTCATATTTTAGCAGTGGGAGCAAGTTGCTTTTCTTCCCATAGCTGGTGTACACTCTTGGGCATCCACGCACTCGGTGGCAGACAAGGTTATGTGGCGTGAAAGTTGCAGGTAGAATCGGTTAAATAACAAAATCCTGTTAAAATCGCACCAAAGCTGTACTCAATGTAATCGTTGTTGTTTTTCAAGAAGAAGGGATTCGGTATTATTGATAATTGCATTTTAAATCAGAATGAAATGTAAACTACGTCATGGCGCTATACGTAGCGATATATTTACTGTGAATAAATCATGCTAATGTAATTCGAGGGCTGCCTGCATGACTGTTGTAACTCGCTCTTTAAAACAATGCACTTATTACAGTCTTGTGGGTAACCCTCGAATTAATCGTTTAGACTTGGTGATGTTTCTACAACCAACGTGTAAAGAAGCAGGGAACGCTGATTAAATATCAAACATATACATTTAGTATCCTTGTGGGATCGTTAAATCCAACGTTCCAACCCCACTAAGCACATTGACAATTTCCATGAGCCGACAACCTACAGTTGTTTCACTCCACTCAGGTGTAACTGGATACTGTGACAGTCCTCTGCTTGAAGGTGATTTCAACCATCAGGGATTAATTATCGCATATATTAGTAAATGCGGTTGAACAAGTATATTGAAGTACACTTCAAACTTCACTATAAGTGTTAAAGTTCTGGCTAAAGTCTGCTTCCGACTACATGTTCAGCCGGCTATACAATATTGTACGATAACTCCTGATCATTGAAATCACCCTCAGGCAGGCGATCCCTCACAATAGCTATTTACACCTGGGTAGAGTGGAACAATTGTAGGTTAATTTCTTGCTTAAAGAAACTAGCAGTGTCCCTAGTGGGGATCGAACCCGGGATCTTTTGACCCCTAAGCGCGCGTCATACTACTGGACCAATGCTACTTATAAACAGTAATCTACAGTGCATATAAAACAAGTAGAGACCTACTGAACACGTACATATCACACACGGACAATTCAAAATTTTACCCGTATCGTGTCTTTAATCTTCAGTGCTTGCAAACTCAAGCAGTTATAGATTGGAATCATGTCTGCGAAAAACAGATCTTTTTTGTTTAACGCCATGTCAACACAATTTAAGACATTTTACCGCGTCTAACCTAGCTTTTATGGACCCTTGTCTATAACTAGTACTCACCTACCCTTCCACGAGACCGGAAACTTCTCAATATTATGTAATCAAAGGAGGAAAATTGAAATTTCATTTTTGTATTGTCAAGTTTTCATAGAAGGGTATAACCTTCCTGGGTGGGAATCGAACCCGTACCCCCTTCGGGACACGAGATTTCAAATCCCAGCGCGCTACCAACTGCGCAACCGACCCGGGTTGAAGGAATCTAGAGGGGTATCAAATGATCTTATTGACAATTAGGGACTTTAGTCAGTTATCTTTCCCTGATAAAATCTGAAGCAATCCAATTGGTAAGTGGGTCCTTACAGTTGGAATCCTCGGATTTTATCATTGAAGTCCTATGTAAGGATATTAAAATATTTCATCTAATATCTTTCTTGTTAATAAAGATATTAACCGAAGTGATGAAATTTAGATAGTTCTTTACCCTAAAAATACTGAGCTTGAATTTCAAACAAATTAAATGATTTACAAAAAAGTTATTTAAGATTAATATTGGCAAATTGACATTGAAAAGTAAGGGCAAAATCCGAGTAATCCAACTAATTGGACCTACCTATTTGAAGAGTATACAAGGGGAAATAACTGACTAAAGTTCCTTATTAAATATACATGTAGTCTCACACGTGTTTACAAGTTTATAAACAGCAATTTTATCATCACACTTCAGCTGCTTCAACAGGATCTTTTACGAACGATGTTCGTCATAAGAGTAATAGATCTGCAAATAGATCAAATACATGTATATCGCGCTTTTAGCGTTTTGATTTAATTGGTTTTTTTATGAAACATAAGAGACAAAGATGTAGACGGAGCTGCCATTCCCCGATTTCTATGTCTGTGGATATATCAATTTTCGATCGTATTTATTCTATACATTAATTGAAAATGCTGTTTATAACAACACTTCTAAAAGCATAAAAACGCCATATCGCTTTGAAATTACGCGAAACTGCGTATATTGTGAACATTCTATAAGATATTTCTATTATTTCCCGCTATTTTTATCATTTCCCCCGCACTTTTTTACTTTTTACAGGTTCACTCCTTTCTTGTTAACACTTTCAAAGTGTGTCTATGTCTGAGATTTATAATTGGATTTTCATTTTGTTGAAGTGTGAAAATGGTCCGATTTCTGCAGAACGGATACGGAAATATTTGCCTGTTTCAACCATCAAAAAAGTTCTAATTTCACCTCGATAAACAGAGCGTGAGCCTCCGAAATAGACTACACCCGGAATTCAAATATTTGGGGCTTACCTTGCGGTACAAACATACTATCATTGTCACAATGAAAATATATGTAAAAAGAACAAAGGGATATAATCCATATTTGGTGATTTTCAGCAATAATGTGTACAACTACAAACACCGTGTGTACTGCTTGCCCACGGACGAAAACCCCCACAAATTTGAGTTATAATCAGGTCTATTATAGACGAAGTTCCAAGAAGACTAAATTAGGTGCCCATATAGCGGTAAAATGGCTATACTTTGTGTTGGCACGACCTTAAACTAAATCTGTCAAAGGAAATTGGTCACAGTTCGGCTAGGGTTAGTAGCATTTGCTCAAGTGTAATGTAAATCATATATAAATAACTTTTCGTTAGAAACGGTTGAATTAATGTTCAGAATGTCTCTATATAGATATACATACATGTAGTGTACACCTTAAGGACTTATATTAAAGTAATTAGCATAATCTTAGCGATTGGTGAAAACATCTTTAAACAAGATAATAAAATATACCATACAGTATATAATTTTAAGTCCAAAATGCTTTATTTAAGGAGTAATATACTAAGACCATTCCACATTTTAGGTCATCGATTTTGATGGTCCATATAGTGGAACTTTACAGTACGAGTGACCTTTGTACACAACGTTGTAATATAAACAAATATCCAATCAGAAACATGTACATTTATAGTCATTTATTTTTAAAAAAAAACAGTGCGTACAAAAAACAAACCGTGTTTGGGCAAACATTAAACATAAGACAATCCATCTCAGGGGTAGGCAGTAATGAAAATAAAATACGTGTAAATTGTAATTCATTTTAACACTATTAGCATGATGAATACCACCATTTGTTGGTAAATCATGCTTGTAATAATAAAAATCGTTTCCATTACACTAACAACTAAGACACTAGTAAAATATACCACAATTGTTTATTTAATAGTCATCCTGAGCGTCCCCGATCGTTGTGGATTAGTTTATTGTATTGTTATTATAAACAGTGTTTCGTTTTTTTGTTCGCACTATAACTTATATTCAAGATGCAATCGTATCAGATTACATTATTATCATTTCAACAATTTTGTTCCACAAGCCCGCAGTGTCACTTAGTGTAGCTGATTTGGATTTTTTACGTTTCTCTAAGTTGTTCTTCACTGTGTGTACTAAAAATGACTTCGAGTATATTTTAGTAAACTTTAAACTTTAAGTACTAAAAAGTCATTTAATTCCTTCGAAAATATAAAGTATGAATAATCAGATAAAGTGTGAATCATCAGGTATTTCTGTAATTCGTATCGCATCTTTGTACTTGGGACTCTTCTTTTAGTTAATGACAGAAAATACCGATTTTACATTCGTAACTCTTCTTTCAAACAAAATATAAAGCAGACAAATCATATTTTACAAATTCTTTGTTTAATGCATTGCTTAAACGTCAGTGAACGAAAATTGCTAATTCGGAATTACATTTCGAATTAATTCGATGAAAATCCATTCGGAGCACCTCGACCATTAATTGAATGAATGGCCAATGAGTACCAAATGTAAAACCTCCATGCGGAAAATACCGAATGTTCATTCGGAAATAATCGACCTCCAAGCCAACCATAAACGGAACTTTCCGATAAATCTCAAATGTATCCTAAGAAAAGGAACATACCAAAATGTAATAAAATCCACATATATCATGTCACATAATTCCCAACCTCCACATCGACTAACTTTTCAAGTATTGCTAACTTTTATATTATATTATTTGCATTGTAAACACAGACGATACTGTAGTTCGAACAAAAAAAACACTGTTTATAATAACAATACAATGAACTTATCCACGACGAGGGATGTTCTAGATGACAAAAACATAAACAATTGTGATATATTTTACGAGTGGCTTAGTTGTTGGTGTAATGGAAAAGCGTTCTACCATTACAAGCATGATTTACCAAGTGGTAGTGGTTTATCCGTCATGCTAATTTTGTTAAAATTAATTACACATTTTTTTTCAAAACTGCCTACCCCTGAAATGGATTGTCTCATTTTTAATGTTTACACAAACACGTTTTGTTATTTTGTACGCACTATATAATACGTATTGTATACAATGGACCTTTCCATGACTTCATCTATTAACATATTTAACAAATGTTTACAGTTACATTTGATCCCACAAACAAGATGGTAACAAAAGACAGGGTGTTAATACATCAGACAGTTACGTGACTTTATCAAATACTAGCAGTCTTTTAAAATTATAGTGTGCATAATTTTACACAATCTTGACATAGGGACAGACAGGGGCGCATCCAGGATTTTTTATTTAGGGTTATTTAGTCTAAATTTTGATACCACATTATACACTGTTTGCAGAAAAACGAAACATATTAATGATAAAAAACAACAAAACATTTAGACCTGTCATAAACACGAGGACGAGTAAAGCAGCCTGAGAAAAAATGCTTCACGCTACGTAAAATTGTTCATAG
Source organism: Mactra quadrangularis (assembly GCA_025267735.1). Classification (NCBI taxonomy): domain Eukaryota; kingdom Metazoa; phylum Mollusca; class Bivalvia; order Venerida; family Mactridae; genus Mactra; species Mactra quadrangularis. Next base: position 23,939,908 of record CM046306.1, on the reverse strand, counting down.
TTAAAATATACACTCCGGGCATGAAATATTTTAAAAATTGCAGGAGGGAGGTGCAGACCTCCTGAACCCCGCTAGATTAGCATATGACAGATGAAGGGATATAAACAAAATGTGGAAGGTATTTTCATAGCACCTGGCCATGACGTACCTCCGGTCTATCACGGTCCTAATCCATGATCTTTAAAAGATATTTTAGTAATCATTTCATTTGTCTGGCTAATGCACTTTGTTGGCGAAGTTACATGTATATGATTTGTTTCTTGTTCAGGTGCGTAGGCAGGATCTAAATATTGGGGCCGCAGTTGGGGTGGGTACGGTCGAAAATATTTGTGAATGTATGCATATGAAACTCGATTTCCAGCACTTTCAATACCCCCTGTTTAAGAACATTTTTTTTGTATTAGACCTCCAGATTTTCAATTTGTGTCATTAAAACATTAACCCGCGGTCCAATTGCCGCTGCTTGTCAGGCTGCGGCCCCAGCTTCTACGCGCCTGTTGTTATCTAATTTTGTATAACATTTACCCCATACTACAAATATTTACGTGGGTGAAATAAAAATTTTGTTCTGTTCTGGTCAGGTCAGATCAGGTCTGTTCTGGCCAGGTCTGGTCAGGTCTGTTCTGGTCTTGTCTGCACTGGTCTATTGTGTTCTGTTCTGTTCTTGTCTGACCTGGCCTGGTCTGGTCTGTTCTGGTCTGTTCAGGTCTGCTCTGTTCTGTTCTATTCTGGTCTGTTGTATTCTGTTCCGGTCTGGTCAAGTCTGATCTGTTCTGTTCAGGTCTGCTCTGTTAAGGTCTGCTCTGTTCTGTCCAGGTCAGGTCAGGTCTGCTCTGGTCTGTTCTGTTCTGGTCAAGTCTGGTCAGATATGTTCTGTTTAGGTCTGGTCTGTTCAGGTCTGCTATGTTCTGTTTAGGTCTAGTCAGGTCTTTTCTGTTCAGGCCAGATCTGTTCTGTTTTGTTCTGTTCTGTCCGTTTCGGTTCTTTTCGGTTTGGTTTGGTTTGGATCGGTTTGGTTCGGTTCTAGTGAAGTGAGTCGATTTATTCCAATAAAGTACTTTGACGTGACTCAATAGGAAATTTGAGACGAAGTAGTGTCTCTATGAAATATTCCATAGAGGATTCTAATATAAGTGGTAGATGACAAAAATCGACCTATTTTCCTATTCAAGGCCACAACAAGTTGATGATATGTTCTACGGATTTTTATAGAAAAAAATTGGGCGAGCGAGCGAAGAAAAAAAATATCCAAAATAAAATCTTAATTCAGTTGCTTTATATAGCGGTTTGACCAAATTTTTATGAGCGAGCGAGGAAATAAACATTTTTTTTGTGTGTAAAAACCGTCAAAATTATGGTGCGAGCGAAACCATAGAACATATGATCAATTTGTTGTGGCCCAATACAATAATTGAATGTGATATATTAATTTTGCATCAGATGTTAACTTTAAATAGCACCAATATTAAATTAATGAGATATTGAATGACTGTCTATTTTTGAAGGTTTTGTTTTACTTTTACTAAACACTTTTAATAATGTTGTAACACTGTTTTATGGTTAGAAATATTTTAAAATGTTTTATTTGTTTAATTAAAATGATGACATTAGAACGAACTTGCACATCGATTTGTATCTATAATTTAGCAATGCCTCTAAATTAAGGTTTATTTACAGAATCGAAAGAGCTAACATATCTTGCAAGGAACGGAACAGACAACAAAACAATTGCAAGGCATTGTTTACATTTATCTATGGTTTAACAAAATCCAAGCCGCTGCTGTGACCATATAATCAGTAACTGTGTTAATTGGTTTTAGCATAAAAATGTCGTACGAAGGTTTTGATAGTACGATTTACTATCGACATATTAAATACAAGAATTTATTTTCAACTTAAAATATTGACAATTTGCTCACGACATACACTCTGATAATTTTGCATGAATACACCGATGTATGCACCTAATAAATCAAAGCGCTGAAAACAATGAAAGAAATATTTATTGTCTCTCTTTTTTACTCTTTCTTTTACTGGGTTTAACACCGTTGTCAACACAATTTAGGTCATTTTACGGCGTCCAGCGCACCAAACCTAGCTTTCCTGGACCATTGTCTATAACCAGTACTGACCTACCCTTCCACAAGGCCGGAAACTTCTCCATATTATCTAATCAATGGAGGAAAATTGACATTATTGTCAAATTTTCATGGAAGGGTATAACCTCCCCGGTTGGAATTCGAACCCGTACCCTACCCCCTTCGGGAAACGAGATTCCAAATCCAGGCGCACTACCAACTGTGCTATCGACCCGGGTTGAAATATTTTTTGGCAGGTCTATTACACTTAAGAGTCGATACCATCATATGCGATAATTTACTACACTTGTATTTGAAGGAAATAAATATATATCATAAAATATAAGACTTTGAACCATTATAATTCGGTCGCATTAATTGTATCACCAATTGCTTTTTTCTACCAAATCACCAAACCGTTTAAAGTCAACTAGTAAAATCACAAAATGCAAAATCTTTTAATAATTTCAGCAAATCAAATAATAAACTTCATAAAACATACCTCTGTATTATAATCGTCCAATACAGAATAAATTAGTTTGATCAAGGATATAATTTACCTGACCATGAAGTGTCTAATATTCCTTATCTTTCAACAATACTCGGTTGTCACCAAGTTTCTTGTAGCATTTTAATATTATTTTCCGATACAAAAGTTGAACAAGTTTCTTGAACAAATCATGTCATAATTTAAGGTCAGACTTTTAGCTATGATCCAATGTCCAAAGCTCTTCATATCATTTTATTATCAGGCATGCAACACTTGTAAGCAAGTATTTTCATATCAGTAAAGCATTTAATCGTTATACATGATCAATAATATGCTATATCAGAAAAAATCGTTTTATAAGTAGGAGCGGTAATACAGTGGTAGGACGCGCTAAAATGATTGAGAGGTCTTGTGTTCGAACCCCACAAAGAGTACTGCTAATTCCCTTGAGCTAGGAATTTACCTGCGATTGCTTCACTTAACCCAAGTGTAAATGGTTATCTGCGAGAGTAGTATAATTTCGTCGCGCAAATACACGCGGAGTAAAATATTCACAAAGGAGATAGATAGATAGATACAAATATCCGATGACCAGAGGTAACAGCTGTAAAGTCGATGAACGTGCATATGCATAAAACTTAAACTATACATGCAATTACAACGTACATGTACTTTGTTATACATTTGTTGAGCAGTGAGTTTGTTCAGCAATCAGAGTTTGATTCGTAGTCACAACAGAGCAGACAAGTTGTATTGTTTCATGCAAAGACGGCCGGCACAGTGCAAATCTACTCGTACAGTATATACACAGAAGAGATTCCGCTATAAAGACCATCCTTGTTATTGCTAGTAATGCGAGTTTTGACGATTTAAATGTGCAAAACGCTTAATTAGAGAAGAAAATGGACGCTACATTAAAACTTTTCGGATATTAAATACATTGATCCCCAAAACTGGTGACAGTTTCTCGAGATTTGACCACTTTTGATATGTCCACACAAAATTCATTCAGAGGTCAGACAATCTGCTTTACAATCAAAAAAAATAAAATTCCAGTGAATTGGCATACGGTCCCTAAGAGACTCGACTAATTATAACATCATATAAAGAGATACATATTTTTACGAAAGTTTCATACGGATACATGTGCCTTGACTAATATACTGAGAAAATGTTACCTGAGCAATCAAAACAAAAACAAAACTGATGAATCCTCCTCTGATGTCTTGTTCGAAATACGAATGAGCAAAATCCCAGAGAAATTTGGAAACTTATTAATCCAAACGTTTTAAACTGAGTGGCAGTATCTGTTAATAGAGGACAAAATAAAAGCAAGCGTATTATATTGACTTATGGGTTTATTGTTTAGAAGAGTTGAGGGCGATGTTCCAGGAATATTAGATGCCCTACTGAAATGCGCGAATTTGATTGGTCGAGAACAGGTCACGTGGTTGTCAGTAAAACGTGATATTTCCTCTTTGTGATTTGATTGGAACATTTTCTGTTTAAACTTTTCGTTTTTCATTTTATTTTTATTTTTTGTCTCAGAAAATTGACATTTAGATGCAGAGTGGTGTAATCCAGCAAAATCACCCAATGGCGTTTCCGTAAGAGAGGTAGTTTTTATACAAAATGCTCATTGTCTTTTTTTAAACCATTTAAAAATAATTCGATAAACAAATACAAACAATTCTTATTAATATAACCCCTGAATAGTGTAAATTGCTGCTTTCAATTGACGGTAGCAATTAACGTTTTTAACCGTTTCCGGTTTACAGGAAAGCTCCCTGAAGATAATTGCTGCACGTGACTTACTACGAGTATTAATAACTTATAAAGCACCCTCTGCAAATATGGCGTGATTTATAAAATCGAAATAAAATATGGCATGATCAACAAAATCACCTGACTTTAAGTTCAAGACAATTGAACGTTTATTTCAAATTTCAAGGTACAGCCAGTGCACAGACATGTATATATGCACACGACATTGACGTGTGCTTGCTCAGTAAACAAGAGCGAATGATTCTGATTTATAAATTGTTGGCTCTTATTTAAAGGTTAAATCAATTTAGAAATGTTTGTGTTTTGTGCTGATTGCATTGATACTAGTAGAGAGGGGAGAATGAAGGGTCAGTATGACGTAGAGGTTTGATACAGCACATGTACTCCCAAGGATTCAAGTTTGCTATAACATTGTACATGCACGATAAAGTGTCCACTTGCGACTTGGAACGTCGTAAGTTTATTCCAATTCGGACCATATTAACATTGTCACAATATAACAAGACATTAAAAGCCTAAACTTTGATCTTGTCGCAAAAGTTGATGATAAAAAGCCTATTTTTAATGTTAACACTTATTTTGTAAATATTAATTACTACCATATACAGTTGTACACTGAGCACCTTTTCACAAAAATTCTTACGAAAAAAGTTGTCGTAAGTTTATTTACTAAATTTTGCGGTTCAAAGTCAGACGGATAATACACATAAGTATATGATGTTTAAAAGGTACAATAATATAATATCATATTTTACATAATTCGATAATGTCTGGAATTGATAGGCCAACAAATGAACGTATTATTATTGTTTCTTGCTCTTGACTTTCGATGATTTTTATTGTAAGATTTTTTTGTGAAAAGCGCCTTAGGCTCGCAAGTGCTCTAAAAGCATTTCAGTATAAGTTGATATTACGTACTGATGCATACGAACTTTCTTTGGCATACATGTAGATGACACCCCTGTGGCTCTGTCCTCGTTCAAAAAAACTGTGAAGGCACGGACTAATTCCAATGTCACTGATAGCTTATCCTCACTGCTGCGTCAATATTCTCACAGCTAGATGGTAATCAACTCAGATACCGGCAGACTAAATATCATGATATCGTCTGTATCATCATCTTTTACATCACTATTGTTATTTTCACCATAATCATCATCATATAACATCATTATAATCAATCATCATCATCATCATAATCATCATCATCATCATCATCATAATCATCATCATCATCATCATCATCATCATCATCATCATCATCATCATCATCATCATCATCATCATCATCATATAACATCATCATCATATAACATCATCATATAACATCACTATAATCAATCATCATCATGATCATGATCATCATCATAGTTATTATCATCGTTTTTATAAACATCTTTATCGTTGTTATCATAATAATGATAATAATAATCATAATAATAATCATCATTAACATCATCATCATCATTATCAACATCACAGTTATCATCATCATAGTTATCATCATCATTATATACATCATTATCTTTATTATTATCTTCACCCTAATCATCATAGTTATCAATATTATCATCATCATTATTATCATTATTAGCATCATTAATTTCCATTCACTGCAATGGTTTTTCATATTTACAAACATAAATGCTATATCATAGAAAATCAGCAGATTATCGGTAATACTATACAATGTACATGTAAACATGTTATTTCACCATCTACTTTGTTCTTTGAGAAATGCCAACACCTGGGGGACAGAAATAAAGTTTGTGCTTCTAAAGTTTCCTATTTTTAAGTTTATATTGAATAAACGTGATCCTACACAATATGGTATTGGCTTAAAGTTCATATATCAAGCCTGAAAACAGTCTGTGGACAGCAAAGAAAATACTTATTCATCTGGTATAGATGTATTTCATAATATCTCAACACCTTTACATGTAATGAAAAAAAAACTTATTGATTGTCTGAAGTTTTCACTTTAATATCGTTATGTTATCTATTGCATTTCAAATTTAAGTGGGTTGAAACTGAAAATAGAATTTGGATGTCAACCCTTAAGACAGTAGTTTTACAAATTAACAATATGAAGTCTTATGATAGAAAAACTTTCACCTTACTACATAATCAAGCTTATGGTGGCATATTTCTGCCAACAGATAACCACATAACTAACTAATTAATTAAGACAGTTTTAATGTCCGCTGCAAATGAATATACAGTACCCACCAAAAGTTTTGAGACAAAAGAAATTTAATACAATTCTTGGATTGTAATGATTACTTTTGTAGAATCATTATTTTTAACATGTTTAAGTATGGTTGTGATAAAATGACAGCAAATTTCATTAATGCAACACATTTATAATATTCATCATCTTACATTCTGAAGCCTCCAAAACAATGTTTAGGCCACAACAAGTTGATCATATGTTCTACGGATATTTCTGGGAAAAAAAATGGGGCGAGCGAGCGAAGAAAAAAAAAAAAAGTCTTTATTCACTTGCTTTATATAGCAGTTTGACCAAATTTTAATGAGCGAGCGAGGAAATAAAAATATTTTTTGTAAAAACCGTCAAAATTAAGGTGCGAGCGAATCCATAGAACATATGATCAATTTGTTGTGGCCTTATTGTAATTATTTTCCATAACTTAATTTGTATGCTTTATCAGTAGTCTCAGTTGTAAATATAATAAAAGCCAAAAAAATAAAGCAGTACTAAAAAGCATTTCAAAATAAACAATCATCAAATTTCCGATAAAAGCTATTCAGTAGGCTTATAAAGTGAAAATGTCTCCAAACTTTTGGTGGGTACTGTATCTTCATTTACTGACATTAATGACATTACACAGTTATTTCCCATTTATTTTATGTTATACTTTTATGTGATACATTTTGCAATTGAAGACTATCGCCACAATTAATTGTCTATAAAATATAGCTTATATGATTGCTGAAAGTTACAATCACCTGTCTGTGTTTCCCTTGATACCATATTTATCAGTCTTAAATCATTTAATAATAATTCGTCGATGAAACTGTGTCAACAAGCACTGTTATACGAGTAACTTATATATATCGTGGTAATGGAGGTTACTGATATTCTGAAGTGTTTCATTAAAGGTATTCTATAAAAGCCAGGATGTAGGCCTTTGGCTTATTTGATTGTCCTGGGAAATCTGTTTTAAATAGAACAGTAATAATTATGTAAGTTATGTTGAATTCGATTGTTTTGCTCAATACACGGACGAAGTTTACATACCAGAGTGTACAGGTCGTATTCTAGGTCATGCGTGTGTTTGTACTTTAAATAATGGACTTGCCCACTAAATAGATGAATAAGCTAATGCATGAACAGCATTTTACTTATCTAAACAGGCCGTTCTTATGTGTAACATTTATTTTAAATAGTGTGTATGCACATTGTAAATTTTATTTGATATGTTTATAAAAATAAGTGTAAATTAATCAAACTATAAAATTGTAAAAATAATTCACCCCTAAATATTGGTGTGTAATGAAACTGGCTTGGTTTATATACGCAATGTTTACGTGGACGACCTGTATTTAGAACAGACTTGAATCACATTGATGTTAAACCAATATGGAGTCAATGAATAAATCATAGCCTTGTATTTACACAAATAGGTTGAATATAATACGATGATTTGCTCTGTTTGCTTTTCGAGTTCTAAATGACTTCTATTCTTTGATCAATTACATACGGAGCGTTGTTAATGACGCGTTCGTTCTTTTGTTTGACCGTACGTACGTCCGACGGATTTTGTTTATCAGTGTGTTTGTTTGGCTGGGATTAACGGCTCACCAATGTATGAAATCTTATTTCAATACGAAAAGTAAGAAATAGCATAAAGACGTTTTAGTTATTTTTGGTACCTAGTGTCATTTGAAAATAATACATGTACTTCTTTGATGGACAATGTCTTGCCATTTACAGCAGGGGACACCATTTCAATTAAAGCACAAAAACTCAAACAAATTTACAGCATTTGTCGTATAAATGTATTCTACCGTTGTCCTTCCTCAGACAAAACTCACGACAAATAATCCAAATGTCGTGTATGATTGTATTTTGTATGGCGCCCCGCTGGACGAAGATACGACATTGTAAAGATCCTTTTGTCGTACTTGAGTGTTTTATGCGGCGCCTAGCGGGAAGAAAATGCGAGATGGCGCAAATCAGCCATCATAAAATTAGACATTTAAATTGGTTTCAACAGTTTACTATACAGTTATACATTAGGACAACATACAGCCCATGCATCATTTGGTGCTATATTACAATGATAACTATCAGGACATCTTACTCCACCTCTTCCACAATGTACAATTTGTCGATTTTCATCAAGTATTGGTTCTTCACCATTTAAACAATAGTCAGCTAAAAATAAACATTAAAGGTCAAATCAATGGATGGAAACAACTTACAACTTCAGCCTAACTTAACTTAACTTAGTGTGTGCTACTGACAGTTGAATAAAATTTAAATAATACCTGGTCAAAAATGTGTTAAAATAGAAACAAAATTGTATGTGCTATTACATGGTATACAGCCGATTCTACAAAAAGTGCGTCTTTAGAGTGCTAGTTACAATTCATTCAGGCCTCCACCCCTCATGGATTATTCCTACGCATCAGTGTTGTTTAATTGACATTATACCTCCTAGATCATAATATTGTAATAGAAGGAAGAAAAGTTAAGTGCCTGATACGGGGATTGAATCTACGACTTACTGCTCGAAAGTCAGACGCTCTCCCAATTAAGATAATCCGGCTGATGACATCATACAAAAAAGTACATACAGAACTGTATTCTCTTACCCAGAGGCTATCACGATTCTCGAGATAACTTCTGGCGCCGAAAGATCAAGAACTTTGATAACCTCTGGGTACATGAGAATGGCAAAACTGTTGCAAGATTATATAATTATTATTTTATGAAAAAAGCACACAAACGTGTTTGTGAAGTGGTGTTTTGATTTTAGAATAAAAATAGTAACAATTATTTTTTATAACAATGAATATTTACACGTATATAGACACAATGTACCAATTCCATTATTACTTTCACACTAACAGTAATACATTTTTGTATATCATGCACGCTTTCTAAATTACTGTGAATTATCACTGTTGATAGATACGATTTTATACAATAAAATAATTACTGATTCTGGCACTTCTGGCACGACAAAAAAGTACACGTATACTTGTTCTGATTTTAAAACAATTTAACATGGTGAAAGGAGTAAACAGAACTTTTCACCATTCTACAATTCTATAGCTGTGACGAGGTAAAGAGAAACGGTTTTTTTGGAGGGGTTAACGCCGTAGCAGCACATTGTGTAGGTCATATCACGAAGGTATGTCAACCTACTTACCGTTCCTCGACAGGCTAAATCCCTAGATTCAGCTATTAACCAGTCACTAGGCGCATATATATATACGTTCTTCCGTCGGTGACTGACAGACTGTCCTACATTATAAAAATCAGTGGTTGATGGAAAAATTGCCGTAGAATTTTTCATGACCAAGTTCTATGACATAAATGTATTCTGTATATTTAAAATATAGAACCAGGTGAACTTCCGTAGACTATGGATCGCTTATTTAAATATATCTCGGTCAAAAGTATGAAATATTGATTCAGGTACGTGGTTACAGACAAGAACAGAGGGGTGGTTGTACTTTGATTGTTATAAAACTAGGATACTAAATTGACTTACGACAGCACAAAGCGTACACTCCGACAGGTGAAATTTCACAGTAGTGATGTTTTGGACAGACATGTCCACCTTCAGTGCAGTCTGCTCCAGCCAGAGGCCAACCATAACGACATGGATTAAAAAATGCTTCACTTTCTGAAAAAAAACCCAGTTTTAATGACTTATGTAAACATTCGAAGTACACGTCTCATTTTTTGTTGGGGTTGAATGCCGTAGCAACACATTGTATAGGATATTTAACGGCAGCCAGTCAACTTACTCACTGTTCCTGCAAAGACTAAATCTCTGGAATTAGCTGTTAACCAACTACGAGGCGCATACTTTCATCAGTGACTGACAACTGCCCTACATAATTAAAATCATTGTTAGGAGGGAGAATGGCCGTAGAAATAATTTCATTACCAATCTCCACGTAAGTACTCTAATTTAAGCTCTCATACTCGCAAAATGCGAGTGGATTTTGAAAATTGTGAGTAACTTTTATTTTAACTCGCAAATTTTTGCGAGTTAAAATTGCTTCAAAAATATCTCTGTCCAAATTAATGAGGCACAATTTAGCATTGAAACAGTCAGATAGATTGATAGTATAACTGAAGACTAACATTACAAACATGTTCGATATTCTGTGTCTACCCCACAATAATGCCCTTGTTCTATCTGTAATTAAATACATTGTATGTTGTTTTTATACTGCATATATGAATAGTTACCATGTATGCCATTAAAATTTAGAAAAAATCCAGCGATTTTCTTCACTTTTGCGAGTTAAAATAAAATCAGCTCAAATGGAATAAATATAAAAATCAATTATTACCAAAAGAGAAGCAAACACAAATGAAAGCAACAGCCACGACAAGTGAACGGAACTCCATTTTGTCTTGATTGAAGACCAACTGTACTCGTATGTGGCACGTGTTTGTTGTTTTTGTCACGATTGTTGACCAATATAATATTAGATAAGGAATTAAAAAACTTTCATGGTCATGGTCATTGCCAAGATATCAAGATCAAGGTCACCATACGTTTTTAATTAGATTTTAAATCGTTTATCAACAATTGTATTAGGTTGAATGTACGGAAGTCGCTCAACGCGTCCAACATTTAGGTCCTCGCGAGATATCCATTCGGAACCCGGCGGCCTTTCACTATGAAAAGTCTCCGACATATGTTGACACCATTTAGGAGCTACTTGTGTATCACATGCCCAAAAACAAAATGCTTTGAATGGTGTTGAAGTAAACAAATCCATGATCATTTGAATAAATTTGAAATACACCGCTGAACAATATTCAGAACATACATAATAGAACATACATATTTTTTGGTATTTACGACAAGAACTATTTTGCACAAACGTTAAATGCCTTTCGTACGTGCTTCGCCTTGTGTATGTAGTAAAATCCCAAGATTCTTGGTGGACCCTACTTTCCTTTGCATCGCTTAAAAGTTTCACTCGTTCACTTTCAGTAGTATATTCACTGAGCTGCATGAGGAACGTAGGTGGACCCCCACAAATCCTTCCGAGATTATCCATTCCATGCATGATCGAGGTATTCCAAATGACATGATCTGAAGTAAACTCTCGCTTTACAATTGATAAGTATCAGGGAATTCTGTGAACAGTCATAAAATTATACTTTTAGTAATTTAAGAACATTCACATGGTTACCTGGACAATATTTTTCATCTAGGCATGACTAAATTGGCCGTTGTACGAAGGTGACTGTTGCTGGGCAGTAGAATTTGACTGTTTAAGGGTACCTGTTTTGAGAATCTATTTTGTACAAATAAATGGACGAATCTTAACTGATATGATAAATCTGTCGTAGGTGCTGATATTAAAGGCAAAGAATAAATAATTTAAGGAATATTAGAGAAATAGTTTAATGAAGTAAGAATGCCATACACAATGTATTATACACGTGTGTTCTCTTATCATTCTCGAACCAAGAGACTATAAAAATTCTCGATCTAAAATTTTGACTACATCTGGGTACGAGAATGGTATGACCTGGGAGGTATTATCTGACTACACATATATTTCATTAATTAAAAAAAAATATACAGCGCCTCTCTCAAAAATTATGAGACAATATCATGTTTTTAGCACTAAATGATTCACATTTCCCTACGGAGCCTCTTACGTGACATTTTGAAATACTTATTATTTCAAATATTTTCGTAATTATTTCGTTTAAAAAATATTTCGATTAAACAAAATAGATATACGTTAAAACGAAATAATTACAATTGTATTACATTTAAACGAATTAATTGTGAAAATAAAAAAAGTGGGGCTCCGTATTTCCCTATGAAAGTAGAAACGGAGAATTGAATGTACCCTCGGCGCGATATGACCTTTCTGTGTTGGTGCGCCGTAAAACCCAAACAAACAAACAAACAAACAGAATGTACCAAATCCGAAATTAGCATTTATTAGTATATCAACATATTATTCAAACCATTTCATGAATAAGCTTTAATTGTCACAAGTGAGTAAAAATACTTGAGGTATGCATTGTAAGTTTCGTTAATGTTTTGTTTGCTGCCAATTAAAGTTGATGTAAATAAATGAATTAATTTGAACAATTAAAAATGTATTTACATAACAACATAACACTCAGAGTAATATCCGTTTCAATGGCCAATGTGTAAACAAAAAGCAATTTGCTTATTAAATTAACGAGCATTTTTTATTGATAGATCATACATTTTGTATATGTTTGCATAGTAAATTGATATTTTTTATAATTACTTTAAAATATTCTCTGCATGGTCTGGTTTCTAATTGTACTCGTATACTTTAAAAGTACTAAATACTGCGCACTTGGTGCCCTGGAAGATTACAAGATTTAGACATCCGGGCTGCGACAGGTAGCATGCTTCCATAATAAATCTTTAGCTAGTATCGCTTTTCTATTTATTGGGTTGTCGGCAACTTGTGCAAGAGCTCCAGCGTTGATTGTGATATGAAAAACCATCTTCGGCAAACACAGTGCTTCCGACTTTCTGTTCCGCTTCCTGTACGTACATAGAATAGCGTACTATAAATTAAGGTCTTCAGCGAACCCGTGTGTATACTGTTAATGAACGGGTACCGCATCTGATGAAAGTCAACATGTTAAAAGGCGGCCTGTAAAATTTGGTAGCCAGAACTAAGCGTACTAGTGCATCGTATCATCATAAGTTAACGTCATTCGGAACTCCTCGGCACACTCCTTGAATGACTCGCGGGGGCCACCAAGGATATTCAGAATGAACAAGACGAAGCACCTAAGAAGCACACAACCGTTTATGCAAAATAGTTCTTGTCGTAAACACGCATGGCTTTGTAAACATAGTTTTATGTTAGATGTGTGACTAGACTTTTGTTCAGCGATATCATTAAACACTGTATAATCATCGCTTAAACGATCATGGATTTGTTTACTTCTTCACCGGATGAAGAATTTTGTTTAGTCATGAGAAGCAAAGATAGTTCCATTATGGCGTTTTAACATGTCCGAGGTTACCTATATTGTATGGCCGAGGAGTTCCGAATGAAGTTGACATTAATCAGACAAAAGTCGTTTATCCATTACCTTGTCATATTGATTAAAGGGAGATAATAATACTTTGTTCTCTATTCTAAAGTGAGTTAACTCCCTTGAATAGACAATACGTAAAAGTTTAAAACGTGAGAAGTATATTGTTATGCTGAAAAATTCTGAAAATGATCAAAACAATACTCACAACTTACACTCGGACCGATTTCTACTTACTAAACAGAGGGATATATTATTGCCGAAATTTTTCATGATAATGTTATACATGATGCGGCCAGGAATCGAAATAGGGTCGATGCGGGATTTTAAGTTCAACATTAGGGTACATGTAATATAGTCATGTGACCTTTAGAATGTTAATAAACATTTGTTTTTTTCCTCAGATTCTTGTAGCAGTCAAACAACAGCAAAGAATTAAATAGAGCATAAAATTTTAACTGCTACATTTCTTTGTTCGAACATGCTTACATTACATGAAACCTGTGGCGGAGCTGTAACTATTCATTTTGAATCTTTCGTGGAAAATATCTTCGCAAATGAACGAAGTTACTGTCCAATTCCGCTCGATTCATTTTTTCTGCAGAGGATATGAAGTTAACGATGATACCTCATTCGGAACTACCTCGGCGATTTTCTACTCATATAAATCTTCGTAGATGATCGCCGAGGTTGTTCCGAATGGATGATACCTCGCCGGATTATTTGGATTTTTTCTGGGAAAGAGATGTAGATATGGTAAAGCTGTTTTATGCCACTTGACCATTTGTCTGGAAAGAGGAATGCTTAACTCATTACTTGTTGTTGTAGATCACATGACTACAGACCCTGAACATATTTATCCCTGCCAAGGACCCTACAGAACATATATTAAGGGTCCATGCCCTGCACTTAAACATCTGCATTCGATCAAAATAGGTTTGCATCAATAGTACAGTCGATATCAGTTTTCGGCAATAGAATAATCGATATAAGCTTTCGGAAATCCTCGGCAAAAGAACACCAATGTATTCACTGACAACGACCTTGACATTAGCCTTGACTCAACCCTTATCTTTATGTTATTCAGTGATCGTGACAATATATCAGTCATGTGGTACATGGACTCTATGACCCGGATCAAGACACATTTCAAAATGGAGTACCGTTCAGTTATCGTGGCTGTAGTAATTGTGTTTTTAAGCTGCTGTCTTGGTAATACCTATTGTTTTACTTGTTTTTTGAAGATATATATTTGGTATTTTCGCAGTCATTCTAATAAGCTAATTTTATCATTCAACGTGGTTCAATGTTTTTACCACATTTTTCATATGTTTTGTCTAATTAAATGACTCACAACATGCGGTTTAATACTTAACAGTTGATACATTTGCTGTATAATGTTTGTAATTAATAATTTGTGCTCGTGCTATTGATAACTGCTATCATTATTTCATTTTCTTTGAATTGTTTTAATAAGCGTTTTTACATGGGGTTTCTCCCATGTTACATGTAAGCATTCTCGTTCCCAGAAGCTATCAACATTCTCGATACTAGCTCGAGAATCTTGATAACCTCGGGGTACGAGAATGCATGTTAAGTGGCGGACTAAAGCAAATACTCATTAAAATCCATTGCAGACGATTACATTATGCCGCGCCAGGCAATTAAAGAGATAATTACTATTGCAATTAATATAGTCCGCATTACTAGTTTACAAGCAGACGATATGTTGTTTGTGCAATTGAAGTGCATGTATATCTAATGTGCATCATGTAGGTCAATTGTATTGCTTCCGTTCCTTGTATAAGCCATTACAAATGTATACTATATCAAAATCCCATGTCTGACAGCTCTATTAGCACTTTGATATTAACAGTGTGCCCGTCACCAGATGCGACGTTCATTAACAGAATAGACACTGGTTTGCTGAATACATTGAACCATATATTTTTTGACAGCTTATAAATATTGTTGTTCTCACGGGTCAAAAGGCTTGACAGGATGTATGAACAGTAAAGATATTTATTATGTGTTATTTGCCCTGTAAAATGTCAATTCACTGCATTGCCTTCGGCTTTGGGCCAATACGGCTGCCCTTAGAATTTTCCCAGGGCGTATATCAAATCACCGATTTAATAACATATAATATAATCTTTGAAATGACTATTCCATACAGATTGTGAGGCTGTATTTAACCCATGTAACTATGGTCAACCAAGAGCTGGATCTAACTGTGGTCGGGGTGGTCATCCTTGCCCATCACATTACTATTGTGAAATATCACCAATAGATGCCTATGCTGTATGTTGTCGTAAGTAATTTCATGATGATTTTCAGTTCTTTAAGGTACCGTTTTTTAGTCTTTTAACTATCGGCTTTAATCATTAGTTCTGACAATACGTCCAATTTCTACATGAGTTTCAACTTCCCTATTCTCGTAGCTAGATATTATCAATCATCTCTGGATACGAGAATGCATTTTCTCTAAAACACTTCATCCAGAATTCAAATCCATGTTTATTTACCAAACAAACGAACGAACGAACGAACGAACGAACGGACGGACGAACGGACGGACGGACGGACGGACGGACGGACGGACGGACAGACAGACAGACAGACAGACAGACAGACAGACAGACAGACAGACAGACAGACAAACAAATACAGTTAAAATGAAAAGTAATTACACAGAGAAAAATAGAATTAATTTTGTACTTTGTTATTTTCAGCAATATCAATGTGCCAATAAACCTAGTCAATGCGGGTGGAAAACCCAAACTTTTGTCTTCCGGATTCTACCTATTTCTCTTAGCTTTACAATTTTTCTTATTTTTCATTTAAAATAAATAAATTAGTTAAGACTTATACTGGCTTGATTCGACGTCACACAATTGTATATGAAAAATTTACAATCCAAACTCAGAAATTTGCAATACTTCAGGTAGGACACCAAGTGTTATTTAAAAAAAATATTTTTCAAATAATCTCTGCCTTCCTATGTGTAAGTTGTCGCGCTCTTGCCCCCAAAATTCTGGAAACCTATTGCGGGATAATTGGCGATCATTTTCTGAAATATGTTTTTAACACTTTTATACTCTCAAGTAAAGTACCGGTACATGCAAAAACACATGCATGTTCCTGACCTTGTCTCAAACAGAAAGCATACATTGAGTGGTTGCTATTGCACTTAATACGTTTTTGTTGGCTCTAAATAATGTAATAAATTGTGAAATTTTGGTCATGTTTGCTTGTAAATTTTAGTCATTTTCCCACTGTTACAACCTGATTTCGGCCCCATTTGGATAGAAAAATCTTTGACGTCATTTTGACGTCATAGGATACAACAGAGAGTTAAATGCCCATTCTATAAATAGAAGGTGAAGTCAGACCGTTTGTGTACAGAATGTTAAATGCCGGCTCTGTTTTTAATAATCGAACTATTTCGAAAATTCTTTGATAAATGTGTTTCTGGTATGATGGATTTTAGTTATGTCTCTTTATTTGACCTTTAATGTTTAATTTCAGCTGACTATTGTTTAAATGGTGACGAACCAATGCTTGATGAAAACCGACAAATTGTACATTGTGGTAGAGGTGGAGTAAGATGTCCTGATAGTTATCATTGTAATATAGCACCAAATGATGCATGGGCTGTATGTTGTCCTAATGTATAATTTTATAGTAAACTTTTGAAACAAGCAGGAAGTTCTTTTTCTATTGTTAACCGATAAAAATCCATGGTCTGAACTGAGAACCTACGAAATCTTTGCACTCTAACACTTCGCCATATAAGCTACATGTATTTTAAAAGCAAGGGAGTAAAAGTGCCGTTTTATACCTCTGCTACATACACCCCTCCTTAACAGAATTTTTACTTAAACTCTTTGAGCTTGATTGTCTGTGGGACTATCTTAGACTAAGGGTGCAATCACACAAATCTTAGTGGGTAATTAACGTTGGGCGCCAAATGTAACCCAATAAAAATCCATAGTTCAATCTAAGATTCTAACCCACAACTTCTGGAGTTGTAAGTGGACACTCTACCATGTCCATGTCACTATAATGCTAGCTTGAAGGCAAGGGAGTACAAGTGCTGTAATATACCACTGCTACACTAACATTATACATCATTAAATATATCCAGTTGTTTGTGAAAACATAGCTTGATTTTTAATCATTCCACACTCCACTCAGGACAAATTTATTATTTTCGAATATATTGTACATTTTCTATATAAATAAACACTAAACATATAGGCCTATAGTTCGAACAAAAAACATAACACTGTTTATAATAACAATACAATGAACTAATCCACGACGAGGGATGCTCAGGATGACAATAAAATAAACAATTCATTATTGTGATACGTTTTACGAGTGTCTTAGTTGTTGGTGTAATGGAAAAGCGTTCTACCATTACAAGCATGATTGACCCTGTGGTGGTGGTTTATCCGCCATGCTAATTTTGTTACAATGAATTACACAAATTTTATTTTCAACAATGCCTATAGTCTGGATTACCTGCCAAAGTATGACTGGGAACCAGACAATAATGCCTACCCCTAAAATGGATTGTCTCATCTTTTATGTTTACCCAAACACGTTTTGTTATTTTGTATGCACTGTATACATGCATACATTGTTTATTTTATCATAAACATACATGTTAGTAAGCCTATGAGTCACCGTTTACTGATAGAGAATATTATAGTGTGTTAAAACCAGAGCTCCACTGGGCTGGGCAATATACGCCCACATGGTGTCTCAACCAGATACTTGCAGCTGATGAAAGGTCTGCAACAATGGTTATGACCAGAATATGTTCTTACAAGTGCTGACAATTGTCCACACAGGGACAAACAGATCACCGGGTTTATCGCAAGCCGGTCGTAACTCAGTTGCAGAAAAGAGTGAGTTACCACCATTTTGTGCTTAACCCGAGATATGGCAACTCAATTATCAAAATACAGCCAGTCTTTCAAACAGGCATATGAAAACCAAGCAACCCAATTATGGTTCAAAATGTCATCATTCATATTAGTGATGGCTTGAGAACTTTGAGGTGATTCTGTACTTACAGGTATTGTGAAAGAACTAAATAGTAAACAAAACAAAGAAAGTGGTATAAAATTGTAGCATTTATTTATTTCTTCATGAAGAAAGGCACTGTTTTTGTTTAGAACATGTAACAAATAAGAAATATTTGGTTTACATGATGAAATATACAACACATATATTAGTATTGTAAAATAACATTATAATTTATACATAAACACAAAATTTACATAGGTCAAAGTTCAGTGTCTTCAAATCTTGACATTTTAGACTTCAGCAGCATTTATGTTATTCCCATACCCCAGAGCATATCAAGATTCTCAATGGAATGCTCAAAAATCTTGGTTTCCTCTGGGTACAAGAATGCCTTTATGTTTATATCCCTAACCCATTTTTAGATCCCCTAAAATTCAGACTTTCAGGACAACTTGTGAAACATTTACCTATGTATTGATAGTATGTATAGTGTGAAGTAAAGACAATGATCACCAGTCTCATACTGTACATGCATGGCTTCAATTTGTAGGCCTGGCTTTAATTATGGTCTGTGTGGACCATATTGAAAATTGGTTTACACCAAATATGTTATCCACAATAAATAAAGTCGTTATTATTATTATTATTATTATTATTATTATTATTATTAATTATGAATAAATGTACTTTTGTGCAGTTGTTATTTTCTTCTAAATTTAAACATTTAGGACTTAATTGTTGACACAAATCACCTGATTATGCAATATCTTAAACAGTCTTTGTAGCAGAATTTTACAGTTTTCCACAATAGAATTATCCTAGGACATATTATATATTTATAATTGAAGCCATTCCTTCAAATACCTGTATGAGATCATTGATCATTGTTTATATGAAAAAATAGTTGAAATAAACAACAGTAGAATACAAAATTTATGCGGGCTTAGCACAAAATGGTCGTAACTCACTCCTTTTTTCAATTAGTTTACGATCATTTTGCACCAAGACCACCAATAGTACTGTTGATATCTATTACAGTATGAATGATGTTTTAAGGAAGAAAAAACAGTGAGATACACAGTAAATACAGGAAGGGAAATGAAATAAAATATTTAATAAAGGGAACTAACTTATATTATGAAAAATATCTCATAAGCAGTTGTGTCCCTTGGTATACAAAAACCAGACAAATCAGATTCTCTCTAGTCAAGGTTCATAGAGTTGAGTCAGAATATTTTACAACAAAACAGAGCATTAACTAATTAAGTTAATTCAGTAAAAAACTATTGTTTTAAACTGTATTGTTTTGTATTGGTCACTTCAGTAATGCTTTTAGTAGGGTTAAAATAGCCTGAAATTTCAGACGCTCATTAAAGAAGTTAGTGGTGCATAACTTAGAACAAAATTTGTATACACCAAAATGTCTCATTCATGTAATAAAGGCAAAACTTAACATGATAAATTTGTCTTGAATTCTGAAAAAAGTATAATAATACTGTCAAAATAGATTAATAATAACAAATTAAATGTTAAAAAAAATCTATAAAAGTTTCTTTGATATGTAAGCAATGAAATGCCCTAGTCCATTAAACCATATTAATTTTTGTTGGTTCAATTCATGTTTAGGCCATTTACCATCAATATTCAATTTATCTACAGTGTACAGTGTTTAAATTAAGAAACAATTAGATCATAATTTGAAAATGGATAAAAATTTTAATGCTTTCAATATTAATAACTAAGTGGTTTTTAAAACCAACATACTGCTTATAGTCAACTATTTGGCAAAGGAATATAGTAACAAATCCACTAAGAAAATATCTAATTTGGTGCAATTATATAAATATACATGATGTGAAAATAGACAAACATGATTGGTATTTAGTGAAAATATATACATGTATTTGGGTTTTGGGATAGTAATACTAGTTTACTGTTTGTTTGGGTTTAACGGTGCATCAACACAAAAAAAGGTTATATCATGCTGAAAGTAATTGATGATAATAATTATACTAGTTTACTTTCTCAGCTCTTCTCAGTTCAAAAATTTTGAGAACTAAGAATAAATTCAAAAGTTAACTTCAATGAATCTATAGATTTCAGCCTTGTGGCGATCATACCCCCAACCCTAGGATTCAGCCAGACAGGCTTACAAATTAACCTGACCCCAGCCATAAGAGGACAGCTAGATATGTTATACTTAGTACAAAGCCCCATATTTGCCACTGGCCTCAAGATGTCTCCAAACCCAATAAAAATCAAACATATGAAATACATAATTTTCACTGGCCCAAATCTATTAGCACTAGTCATGAGCTTTGTGCTCGAGCGTTTCAGGGGATGGCTGTATTTATAGATATGTGGTTAGACCAATCATAGAACTAGTTTTATTTAGAGCTTTAAAACACACTAACAGACATATCTCATAAAAAACAAAAGCTCAATATGAGCTTAGCTCAGGAGAGCAGACAAAAAAACAGTAACAAAAATAAGACTAAATAAAATGTCTAAAATCTGTGAACCTTAAGCATCAATGTTTTATACAATATGATTTTATTGTTTTATAAACAAGAATAATAATGTTCCAATCCAACTAAAGCATTTGTTCTTTCCTATCACTGTTTGATCACGGGTTGGTCAAGTTATAATGACTTTTCTTAATTACCAAGTAATAATGACTTTTCTTAATTACCAAGTAGTAATGACTTTTCTTAATAACCAAGTAATAATGACTTTTCTTAATAACCAAGTAATAATGACTTTTCTTAATAACCAAGTAATAATGACTTTTCTTAATAACCAAGTAATAATGACTTTTCTTAATAACCAAGTAGTAATGGCTTTTCTTAATAACCAAGTAATAATGACTTTTCTTAATAACCTTGAAATAATAACTTTTCTTAATAACCAAGTAATAATGGCATTTCTTAATAACCTAGTAATAATGGCTTTTCTAAATAACCAAGTAATAATGACTTTTCTTAACAACCAAGTAATAATGACTTTTCTTAATAACCAAGTTATAATGGCTTTTCTTTATGTTTTTATAACCAATTAAAATCTAGCATTCTCTTTATTTTTGAAGAGATGAAAGATACTAGTTATAGTGATTAGCCCTTAAAAGTAAGTCCAAGCACTTCAAGCCTATTTTTTGGTAAGTCAGTCAACCTACTCAAGGTTCCTGGTAAGGCTAGATATCTGGATTTAACTGCAAACCATTTACTAGGTGCATACTTCCATCAGTGACAGACAACTGCTCTACATGATTTAAAATCAGTGGTAGGAGAGAGAATGGTTGTAAAAATGATATCATGACCAAACTCCACAAAACCAAGCCTGGCCCAGAAATTGAACCTACTACCTCTTGACTTGTGTGCTATCAACACAGCTGGCAGGGTGGCTTCCAATCTAACAATTAGAAGGTAATCATCAGAAATATCAGCGGTAGGGAAAACCAAAAGCTTTAATCAGATTGAAAAATGTTGTATTAGAAAAGACTTTCAGCCCAAAATACAATGGATTTCATGGATCGTGATTATATTAAGTCAGATAATTAATGAAATAATTAAGTAGTTTAACCAATTAAAAAGAAAATTTTCATATGCAACAGAACAGATAATAACTTTCATAGAAATATATATTTCAAATTTTTAAATAGTTTGTTAACAATTGTGTAAACATGTCTTTTAACATTGATGTTGGACAAACATGATGTTTTGTTTAGACATTTTAATTGTGTAGATAAACAAGGCAAGTTTATTTTAAAAAGAACTTAAATATTCATTGTTTACAGGTATACAAAATGAACAAACAGTTTGTATGAAGAGTACCAATTTGACAAAAAAGAATAAAAGACGACAGTGTATACCACAAAATATAAGGTTTAATAAATTAATTCATTTTTTTTTAAAAATTAGAGAATTCATCCAAACTTTTTTACATGGGTTTAATCCATCTCCTATAAGTCATTCAGTATGAGACAGTCTTCACATAAATTAAGACAAAAATTAAAACAATATCTTGGTCACTTTTTACATAAACACCTACAACAAATAATAAACATAGAATGTAGGTTTTATTACATGAGACAAACAAAATAAATTGTTGGAATAGTTGACCAAAGATTGAAATATCTAACTAGATAAAATATCCTGAAAACTTCACCATAATTAAGTGAATAAAAACCTGTTCACATTGAAGCTGAAATACTTGACACAGGTCAATGTGAACAAGTTATATATAGATATGACATTGAACTACTTTTCTCAGGTCAACTTGAACAAGCATTGACATTCTATTTTCGGAAGAAACATTCTTCCAAAAGTTGTATATCTGAATAAAACCATTTACCACTGAGATAAGTGGGCTCTGTAGAGTAATTAATCTCAATTGAAGGAAATTGTTTCTCAATTGTAGCCAAAATAAATTTGTATAACTTGAACAAGTGAAAGGAATCACTCCATAAATTTTAATTCCTCTCATTCAGTTTTCATGACTTTTAGAGAATATATACGTTGTGGTGAGACTTATGTATTACTTTGTTATATAAATCTAATTTTCTAGCCAAGAGAGTGCCCTTCAACGTAAATCTAGTTTACACAAGAAATATTGAAATTTTAATGTAAGTTGAAATAACTACTTTGAAGAAAATCACAAATACAAATTCTCTTGACAAAGTAAGTTTGATGAGATTTTGTTATTTTATGTCACATCTTGTTGTGCAATGATTTTTCTTTAACGCCCTCTTTTTGTATTTCTCCATAGGAAGCCAAGGTGGCGAAAAAATGTAAGATTATTAATTTTGAAATAAGTAGTAAAATGAAACGCATTGAATAAATGACAACATTGAAAAAATACAGTATCTCTGTTAAACAGTATTATAACAAAGACCAAATAAACTAATAAATTCAGACCAACATAAAATAATTCATAATTAGGTCATTCATATTGCAATAATAATAAATTTAGGCCTAACATATTGCAATAATAGTAAATTTAGGCCTAACATATTGCAATAAGAATTAAATTAGGCCCAACATACACTAATTTAGACCAAACAAAGAACAATGACTGTATATCTACACATAAATTATACAGTAAGAACAGTCATATATCCTTTAATGGTCATCTTTCATTAACAAAAACCTATCAAAAACAGTCATATAAAAATCACCCATTTTTCATTTTCTAATGAAAATAACCCTCTCTCAAACAATACATGTTTTAAACAAAATGCAACACACTAAAACGGTTTTTTTTATCTATAACAATTAAACATTCAAAGTTCAGCTACTGACTGACACATGTAAGGAGAATTCTCAGTAATAAGTTAAGAGTCAAACTGGAACAGAAGTTAAAGAATAAACAATTAAAGCTATTACATTGTGTAAACAAATAAAAAAATACCATAACCTTAATATAGACACACTTGACTTGAATTGTAGAATAATTCTTGAAAAAATTATTAACAAAAATAATCAAAATTACTGAACATAGCACCAATTTATAAACCTGCCCCCGTGAAAACATTTGATAATCATTACACAATCAGCATGTAATGATGTGATTCATCATTGGACTTTAAAATTTCACCATAGTGATTTCTTTATATGACAGATATTAAAACATGTTTCCAGTTCATTTACATTGAGTTACACCACATTGAAGTTATACTGTGTGCATTAAATTGTATCTCTGTTTATAAATTTCATGTTCACATGGGTGAAAGTTAGAAAAATTCAATACATGTATCATGAAATCCTCCATTTTCATAATTTAAGCAGCTTTTATCAAACAAAATGAATCCTTTTTGGGTTCCAAAAACCTTTAACTTCAGGGCCATTTCTAAAACCTTTCATCCGTGTATTCGGTCAATGTGTTATGTCTTCACAAGAGCAAGTTAAAACTAGTACTTCATTCAACATTTACAAAAAGACATTATTAAATAATAAATCAACAACAGAAATTCAAAACCCACAATTTACTTATGAAAATCCAATCAAATAACATCAAGTTAACAGTGAAACCTCTCTTAACAGCTACTTCCCAACTTAAACACCTTTCAGTCTCCATTGTCATTCTTTTCCAATGAAATACGACCCAACAACAATCATCTCTCTGTAATAGTTGATTTTAAGTAAAATTACAAATAGAATTTAAAACCTTTAATCCCAATGATTCAACCAACCAACAAACAAAATATCATAGCAATATAATAATATCATAAATTGTACATATCAAAATTTAATGAAAAACATAACAACTTTTATAGTAACACTATATCAATTAGTCAACACAAAAACAAAATTTAATTACAGTTAAAGCAAGAAATGTGGACTCCTTTGTAGCAAAGCCAAACATATCTGATTTTATAACTTATCATATCTGAGGGAATCAAATCCTTAAGGAGCTATTGGTAATTTTATTCAACTGTCAGTGGAGCATAAATTGACCTTGCTGGTTTAAATACTCAAAATTTCTTTGATTTTTTCTGAACATAAATCGCAAAGTCATAAAGCATACTTGAGCATGTGACCTTGACATTCAGAGAATGACCTACACTGAAGAATCAACTACTAAAATATTAAAATTAACCATTAAGAAGAAAAAACTTGGAAAAAATTCTTATTGCACAAAATTCTCGTAAAATATAATTGACACACCTTAAATGCAAGTAGTAAAAGAGACCAAATCTAACAAACTATGCTAATTTTATTGCAATGAAAAATTATAAAGTAAAGAGTATACCGGTAGTTAATTCAATGAATATGAAATATATAATTATCATTAAAATGAACAAATAGTGAATATAGGGATGAAATAATGATTAAACATTACATTTCTTGTTGGGTTTCCAACATTTGACCTTTTGTGTATATCTCATTTTTATGTCATGGAAATTATGACCAATATACATGTATTAGAAACAGTCTTCAAGTTCAGCCATTGCAGTGGACCTGGTCTACAAAAATCACTGTAGAGCCAGTCGCTTTTAGAATGTGAATGATTCAACTGTACAACATCTTTTTATGGCCACTATTTTTCTAATTCCATCACAATTATATCATTAATAAGAAATTTCACAAATGAATAAAAACAGCGTATTAAATAATTCATTAAAAATCTATCTACTTTACATATTTTTACCCCATGTATATTGTTTATTCAATTTTAGGATATATAATGCCAAATCATCTAAATGGACAGCATATTTAAAAAATCACGTAAAATTTTTTTGGGGTCCTTGGTCCAGGGAAAAAATCCATAATGCTAGACCAAATGTCAAGTGCTAATAAATGTTTGTAGTAAAGGCTGAGAAATAGTCGGTTATAAAAGTTCATTAGAACTGATGTTACGGTATATTGTTAAGCAGTCTTGCCGACTCAAAAAAAATCTTATCTTATCAAAATTTCAAATGAAACACAGAATGAACCAATCAGATGTTAGTTTTCTTTAAATGACTGAAGCACCAGCTTTCTTTACTGAGAATACAAGAATAAGTCAAAAGTAAGTTATCTTACACTATGTTTAAAATCCTATGATCACTGGTAATATGTACACATACAAAAAAAACATATCATGGGTTTAGCACAAAACTGTTGTAATTCAATATACGAAAAGAGCGAGTTATGTCCGTTTTGTGCTTAACCCGCGATATATAAATCAGCATACAGAAAAACAACATAAATATAATTAAATATTGATTAACAGTCAATTAATTAAAAAACACATATACACTATGTGAAAAAATATTTCTCAATGCTCTAATTAGGGAATAATCAGTATTCAAATGGAATGTAATATATTGTTTATAATAATACAGAAATCACAGAAAAAACACATATATAATTTACACAATAATAATTACACATTTTTATAATTACAATTCTTAAAAATTAATTCATTATCACATATTTTACAATATAACATATTTACAAATTTTTCATAAGAAAACAATGGCGATGAATATGGTGATGAATAAATCATTAATATTTTCCCATTCAATGAATAAACAAAATATGAAAATTAGCCGCAGACACATTCACAAACAATCACTGACATAATTATCATTTTTATAATCCCCACATTTCTGAACCATAGATTTAAAACACTCAAAACCCCCATTTTTCGTAGTTATAATAGCAAGTATACTTAAATACTAGGTAAAAGTAAACCATTTGAACTCAACATAAAAGTCAAGTTACAAATCTTCATCTCAGGACATAAAAGTCAATAAAAAGCAATAATCAAATTTTCCTTTGGTTTTAAGTAATACACACAATTAAAGTTCAATTTAATAATACAGTAAAAGAAATAAAATACTGTAATTTAAGCAATTTATAGAAAAAAATCTTACAGTTTAAAAAAGAAAATAATTTTGGCTTTTCAACTTAAAAGAGCACCTACATGGCTATCAAATTTCTATCTCGTTCATTTATCAGTACCTGGTTAAAGGTACACTGTACAAAGTATATATAACAAAGGTATACATATCAGAAAATTCAAGAATTTACTAGCTTAAATATTTGGAATGAACCCTATCTCGTATCCTATAAATCCCAAATTTCAGAACTGGTCCTTACAATTTCACCCCCAAAACTAATGAAAGCTCACTTGCCATACCATATAAGACATTTAAGAGGAAAAGGAAACATAAACGATACAGAAGTAACCACTATGCATTATAATATTACTTCAGCTATGAACTAAATAAACTTTGGTATCAATGAATGCCCCTTCTGATTATTTTAAGGAAGAAACTTTAATGTTTGAGGTAAACAATAGGTTTTTGAGTATACGTGTATAAAATAAAATAAACTGAAATTTATTTTTATTAACATAAAAAAGTATATGCATAGAGTATGAGCATTTAACATTTTAGGTCAATTTTAATGCAATTACAACTAATCATTTGAATGCAAACAAAGAAAGAAGATAGGATGGGCCAAACACCTTTTTTGTTACATAAAATTTATTTCAATCACTTTAAAGTATAAGACAACCAAAATGTGATGCATTTCATTCATGAGAAAAAATATTATGTTTTGATCTTGATGAAATTTGGTACACAATGTGCGCATTATATATAGATTTTCATTTTCCTCTTTTTTTGTTTTTAGAGCTAATTAGATTTATCAACACTTTACCTGCACTACAATTAAGGAACCATGACAAAATAGATCAGTAAAGCAAAACAAAACCTTTGGTGTTGAAGTTAAAGTGTAACTCTATAAAGCTGTTAGTCTGTTACCATTGAAACACAAAATGAAACATTAAGCTATTAAACAAACAAAAAACAACAATAAATTTCCAGGCCTGTCAAAAAGGTTGGAAAAATATGTGTGGGGGTTTGACCCCAGTACAGTGACTACAGTCCTTTGATTTGAATATATTTACTGCTCCAATCAGCTGAGGACATTGTTTAACAGAGTATATCTACACATGTCTTAGAAAAGACTAATTCAAAACATAGAACAGTAAGTTGAGCTGTACAGTAAGTTGAACTCAAATTAAAACCTTAAAATATAAAGCCAGAAAATGGGATTTGGCAGGATACTACTCCCTAAAGGAGAGAACCACATTACCCCCAAAAAACAAATGAACCCCCCCTCCCCAAACAAACCAAGCACAATTAGATGATACAATTTCGCAGCATACTATGATATGGAAGAGAGAGAACACACAAAATTTGATAGATTATTCAGCTCTGATGATACCATTGGGTGATTTACGTTTCCAGTACCAGATTTGTCTGTCTGTACCAGTACATTGCTCCATCAATAATTTCTGTCCATCTAAAGACACTGTCATACATTTGTTTGTATTAACATGTACAATAGTGTTATCCTGAAACAAAAGAAGAAAATATAGAATGTAATTGTTGAATAGCATAAATATACATTAGAATGTTAGAATGTATTAACCCTTTAACTAATAATAATGTTCCCTTTTATGCCCCTATGTGAATTTAATAGTATCTCTTTTTATCTTGTTTGTGATTCAACAATGTCCCTTTTTGTCTCCAGTTTGTGATTCAATAGTGTCCCCGTTTTTGTCCCTGATATGCCATTCTAATAATGTCCTATTTTGACCCCTTAGTTTGTTCCCATTATGTGATTCAATAATGCCCCCTATTGTCATTCGCCACATGCATCCATAACCAACAAAACAAAATAGATATACTGCTGAAGCTTTTATGATACAAAATGCTTATAAAAACTTATAAAATATGAAAAAAATGTTAAATAAATACATTTTTCTCAAAATTCCATAGGTTATTAAAGGTTATTAGGACTTCCTGCTGGGAGGCCTGTCAACCTTAACCTTGTTTATGGTTTAACAATGGTTTGTTCATTCCGTAAAGATGCATTACACACTGCATGATCCATCCTAAACCTACGTACACTAAGGGTAAACACAAAAAGAAGAAAATTCCTACCTCTCTATATTTCCATTCCTGGTTGCCTTTCTGTCCATGACAAGGGTAGATAATGACGTTATTATTACCGCCAGAGTAATCCTGACAACCGTCGTCACGACGTATCTCACCATTCTTACTTAACATCCAGAATTGATTACCACCCTGGTTGTGACATGGCCACATGTTTACTGGTTTATGATAATTTTGACTATCTACAGCACTGTCTATACACATTGGTTTTGATTTACTACGGATCTATAAAATAGAAAAGATCATGTTTTAGTGCAATGTATGGTGCATTATGCCACATTTCAATAAATTTTCTGTAATGTATCTGCAGCCATACGTTTTGCTCAATGTTCCCACACAGGCCTATGTTTTAAGACCAAAGGGTTTAAACTAGCAGTAAGTATATGAATGTTCATAAATTAAAGAAATATGGAAAAACACACTTATGTTCATTCCAACTTTTTACACTATCATTGTAAACATTATCGAAAAAATTGCAAGTAGCCTACTGTGCCCAAAGACTGTTGCTGCAATGTCCATCATTTAATATTAGGATAGTCAATAAATCAATCAAACCCAAGATTTTATTTTTCAACTATTGCTGTGGACATCCCACAAACTTGGGTAGGCAGCAGGCAGCTAGATAGTCTGACATTTGATCACCATGAGACCCTATTTAGAGGATCATTGCCAATGAGGTTATAATATTATGTTTTTATGTCAGATTTATACATTTTGACCCTGTCTTCCTTGGACACCCAAGCTTACTGGGACATGGTATTCTCATGGTGGTGATAGTATTCATGCAGGCTGACAAACCCATCACATGCAAGTACTATCTAAGTGGCCTGGAGTGAAGTGCTTCAGTCACCTCTTGTATGTCTAACTTGGCACAGAGCAGCTGTGGTAATATTGCCAATAGTATTAACACATTAGTAGCACACTCAGAATTGGAATCTAGTGTTGGAAGGGGGTACATGTTCCAATCCCATCCTAGGAGGTTATACCCTTCCAAGAAAATTTGACCATTATGTCAATTTTCCTCCATAAATAAGGTTTATGAAGAAGTTTCCAGCCTTGTGGAAGGGTAAGTGAGCACTGGTTGTAGACAAGGGCCCAGGAAAGCTAGGTTATGTGCGTTAGGTGTGCTGGATGCTGTAAATAACCAAAATCTGTTGACAGCGTTAAACCCAGTAAAAACATAAAAACATTTCTTACCTCCCCTGAAGCTACAGATTCTCCAGGTACAAAAAGATCAGGATATATATTCTTAACAAACCAATCAAAACTTTGACATTGTAACTTTTCACGTAAAGATTTTCTTTCTGATATATCACCAAAATCACCCTGAAAAAAATATGTTATACAATGAGTTAGAAATACAAGACCAATTTAAAAAGTAAATTTAAACCAAGCAGCAGAATGTTTAAACTTCCTTCCTTTTCTGGTTTGGATTACGCCATACCAACACACCTTAAAGGTCATTAAAGGATTGCCAGTTAACCTAATCACTGTTCCTGTAAAGTAAGGACCCTATAGTATAGGTTCCTTGAGTCAAGGCTAAATCTTTGGCTATTATTAAGATTTCTAGTACTAATTGATTTTGTTTTGTTTTTCTCTTTCCTTAGTACTGTACATTTTTCTTAGAAATCAACAAAAAATCATGAAAATTGTGAAACTTTCCTCATAATTAAAAAAAAATCATTTTTCTTAGAAATTTGGTAATTTCTCTGATTATAAAAAAGCCTAATTTAGGCCAAAATTTAAGGGAAAAGTCAACATCATAGTAGTATTAAAACCTACTTATTAATGAATAAGACCGCTTAAATGACCTTTTGCAGAAAATATTTCTATATTTCATGTAAGATCATCAAAGTTTTCATCTTATATTAATAGAGATATTAAGTGAGAAATAATATACTATAGCACAATAAAACTTTATAATGATGATTCTAAACAAATTGACAATTTCTCTAAAATATTATTATGACAAATGCCTCAGAAATACCCATAAACCATTAAGAAAACTAAGAACAAAAATTAGGTTTCCTGTCGATGATTACACAACTCAGTAAGGATAATATATATTTCTACAGTATAGAATTACCTCTCTCAGCAAGTACTTATCTTAGAAACTTATATAAATCATTCATCGTCTTAAATCACACAGTAATCATTAAAACCTACGAAAACATTTTCGACTGAAGGAAAAAGAGAACATTACACGTAATCAAGATAACTGGAAATACATCAACACATAAGGCAATCAACCACCATTACCCTCATATTACTGACTTATTTGATGTCAAATAAGTAATGCATGATGATATCTACACATAATGATAACAACACATCATGATAACTACACATGATATGTACACATCATGATAACTGCACAAGATAAATACACAGCATAATATCGACACATCATAATAACTACACAGCATGATACATTTTTGTAAGTACACATTATGATAACTATGTACACAGCATGATAACTATACAACATAATATCTACACATCATGATATCTACACATCATAATAACTACAAACTATGATAACATCTACATATAATATCTACACACCATGATAACTACACATCATGATATCTACATACCATGATAACTACACATATAACAAGTAAATCTGTGAGCTAATGCTCACTAGTGATACCCCCGCAAAAATCTAAAAATATGCGACAAACAGGAAGTAGATGAGCAAGGAGCATGAAATCGATTTACACCACATGGGACTATGGGATGAAGCAATATGCAAAGTATTAGGCTGCTGCATGTTATAGTTGCTGAGAAAACTGCGACGGAAATTTTATAACGGACGGATGGACGGACGGACGCACGGACAAGGGTAAAACAGTATACCCCCTCTTCTTCGAAGCGGGGGTATAATGATGAAAATAACCTTTATATATCAGCACTATTATGTCTACTCTGTTGATGCCTTAAAACTTCCGTATTATGATAAGCTGCAAATATGTAATTCTTTTCTCATCAAGGGAAAAGATAAAACAAATTGGAATAATTTAAATATTCAAAAAATACTTTATGTCTGTCTACAAATTATACAGAAGCAAGAAGAAAGTAAATATTTGATACATTCGGAGAGATAATATAAATCAAAGTACTGAAAGTACTTAAGATGGGGAGTGCCTTAATAGAAAAAGGTTTTTTTCATATTTTTTTCTGATGACAGAAAACTATAGACAAATGATTGAATACAACAATGATTGTATATTATATTATTTTTTTTGAGTAACTTATAAAACAACCAAGACAAAATATTTTTGCTCATCATCTTGTCATCATTTTGGGCCATGTCTCTGCACTCAATGACACTGATCTACTTGTTTTTGGTGATGAGGGGCACTGGGTCCTCTCCGGACCCCTGAGACATCTTTTGGTGGGGAAGGCATGCTAAAAGGTCAGTTCTAAGGCAATTTCCTAAAATGAAATTCCCTAATTCCAGTAAAACACTAGATTCAAGCCATACAATGGTCATTTTGAAAGGGGGCAGACATATAAAAACCAGGGATGACTGGCTTAGGGTAAAACATAATCCTTTATTCTATTTATTACCACTATTTTCTCCTTTATAAGGGGGCCACATCAACTTCTCACCACATACTGACAGGACAAGCCATTGATGAACCACCTGATACAGACATATAAATGTTCTCACTGTCATGTTACATTATTTATAATAAGACCAACAGACTGTGTATATAATATATCAGATATAATAGATTATTTTACACTGACCACAATATCTCCGGTCACATATCTCTACATACAACCATGATTACATACAAGATAAGAACATTCATCCAAAATTGTCTACAAGTCTGTGGTCAAGTAAATATTCTTTCTATGTGTGATGTCTACATTCCAAAAAACTTCAGAATCCAATTTTCAACAACTGCAAATTAGTACTTTTTTTAGCTCTTATACCTTAATTGTCCCCTTTTGATCCCTGTATACAATACTCACATCTTTTTTGTTCTAGGTATGTAATTCTAAAGATGTCCTTTTTCATCCTCTTGTTGTGATTTTAAATACATGTATGTGCCTTTTTGTCCCCTTTCAGCAAATTACAAACATGCTACAAACTATCTCTAATTTTTTCTATCTGACCTCATAAGCTTCAACCTTAGATTTTTCACACAAAACCTCATAGAGAAGCAGATACTTTCCAACAAATGTCCTAGTTATTAACTTACCAAGTCATGATTGAATCTTTCATAATAATAATTTTTATATTCATCCATCCATACTTCAGCTAATCTAACAGAATTCTTCTTGACAACATTAACACCACCTCTCCATTTATATGGTGATCTTTTACGGAATATATGACCTACATGAGAACATGGTATAATTTCTAATGTTCCACCACACATCCACACCTGAAATGAGAAAACAAACAGAATGTCATAAAATAAGGTCATTGTGTAATTTAAGGCCACATCATTTAGCAAGCTTATTGTGCAATACCACACCATTTTTAGTCATAAAGTAAGCTCATTATGTAATATCTATGTCATGAAGTAAGGTTATTGTACAAAATATATATCATAAAGTAAGCTCATTGTATAATTTATGTCATATGTAATTCAAGGCTGTATAAATGACATAAAATAAAAGCTCATTGTACAATATCACACTATTTTTGAGTCGTAAAGTAAGTTCATTGTGCATTTTCTATGTCACAAAGGAAACTCATAGTGCAATATCTATGTCATAAAGAAAGCTCATTGTACAATATATATGTAATAAAAAAGCTCATTGTACAATATCTATGTCATAAAGTAAGCTTATTGTACAATATCTATGTCATAAAGTAAGCTTATTGTACAATATCTATGTCATAAAGTAAGCTCATTGTACAATATCTATGTCATAAAGTAAGCTCATTGTACAATATCTGTGTCATAAAGTAAGCTCATTGTACAATATAAATGTAATAAAAAAGCTCATTGTACAATATCTATGTCATAAAGTAAGCTTATTGTACAATATCTATGTCATAAAGTAAGCTCATTGTACAATATCTATGTCATAAAGTAAGCTCATTGTACAATATCTATGTCATAAAGTAAGCTTATTGTACAATATCTATGTCATAAAGAAAGCTCATTGTACAATATCTGTGTCATAAAATAAGCTCATTGTACAATATATGTCATAAAGTAAGCTTATAGCATTATTCAAAGCCATATAAATGACATAAAATGAAAGCTCATTGTACAATAATACACTATTTTTCAGTCATAAAATAAGCTCATTGTGTAATAAAAGCCCATAATCTAGGACCAAATATATTAAAGGGAAAGTCAACAAAATTAAATCTTTTTGGAAAGGTATGCCAACAGCATTATTGTCACAGGATCCAAACTAAGATATCTAGATTAAAGTTATTGCCATACATACTAAAGCTACAGTCCCATAAACATAAAAATAGCCGTGAGGGCACCATACAGGCGCCGTGCAATCAAGCTCCGCAAGGACCTGTACGAACTCTTCCATACCCGTAGGGACTGTTACTTTTTACCAGGGTCAGTGAGATAAGCCCAGGATACACGCATCAGTTTCAAAGTCAAATCTTGAATAAATCGTGGCCGAGTATGGATTAAACTTGCATATCTTCCAGCTATGGCTCCATAAGGGTGTGTTGTTTCGTGCCATGTGCGCTCTGTCACCTTAATACGCAGGGCTTCCCACGGCCTACGGCTGTCTGCACGTACGGGTCCACAAAAGCCACAAATTTATGGGACTGAGGCATAACATTAAGATTTCCAAGATGTCTAACAATACAAAATCAACTTATTTATGGAGAAGAAACTAAGAAAAAAATGCTTTTTTAACATATACTCAATAATATGAATGAACAATGACTAAAACCCATTGCTCTAGAAATTGCTACCCTCAAGTGTCCAATAACATAAAAAAAAAGCTGCATCTTAAATAATGTCAGATAAGATAGAAAATACAATTATGGTTAAGACATTATGCAGTAATGATGTCAGAATGCATCATAATATCTTTTATAATATATAGACTGTTATCAAGAAAATAAAATTAGTCTAGTTGAATTAGACATTGTTCCAAAGCAGCTAATCCAGACCCTTGTAAATAGTCTATTGTCATGCCAATAGAATTTCCCTCAGGAACATCTTACTAAGAAATGTAAGTGGTCAGGTTTCTATCATAAAAGCGTATAAGAAATTTGTTTATACTTGAGAACATTCAAAGAATGATATAATTATTGCCTATTGGACTGACTAATAAGTTACAGAAGAATTTGATGTGTGTAGAACTAAAGTGACAAATTTTCAAAGTGTAGTTCAGATATGTTGCACTTATGCATGCTATTCAAAGAATGGATTTTTTGGTTGAGTTTAACACTGTAGCAAAACATTGTATAGGTAATATCAAGGTGATCAGTCAACCTAGTGAAGTTCTTGGACAGGATTAATCTCTGGATTTAGAGATCTCATATGGATTTAATAATCAGTTACTTCTAAGCCACATAATTCCACATGTGACTGACAATTTCCCTGCATGATTTAGAATAAGTGGTAGGACGTAGAATGACAGTAAAAAATATTCTATGGTCAAACTCCACAAAAGTATGCCTCGTATAGGAATAGAACTCTTTTTAAATGGAGGGCTGAAAGAAACTATTGTATCTTCATTTGAAAATAAGTTACAACATTTTACAGTGTTTTGTTCAGCCCTGGAAATGGTCTCAAACAAGCTTCACAACTTCAATGGTCCCAAACAAGTTACACAAGAAGAAAGTTTTAAAACAAGTCTTCACCACCATTTCAATTATCTTAAAATTTTTTATCAAAATAATGCTTTCAAACCAGTAGCTTCCTGTCATTCTGTTATGATCACAACTAAGGGAAAGCTATTTCTGAAAATTCAGTGAGAAGACAGTCACACATCATGCAGACAACACTTTCAATTAATTAATGGAAAAAGCCAAAACACACTATTGAGCAATTAATGTAATTTCCTTAGAGTATGATCTTTAAACATTAAATTCTCAAAAAATCTGAAAAGTTAACAAACAGAAATTAAGGTGAGATCATATTTCATTTTATCATCAATCTAAATGCTATAGATATCCACTTGAAATTTTCCCTCGACAGATGACAAATATGGGTTTTCACCTTCCCATATGGACACAGAGTATTATCAATCAGAAAATTGCAAACAAGGGAAATTTGAAACACTAAGCATCCAATGTCATATAATACATAATACAATGATTGCATTGCTGCTAGTGACATGGAAATAAAGTGTGATCTTTGTCATGCTTTAACAATTATTATACAGAGGGCTTTCTATTGCTTTTAGCTCAAAGTGTTTCTCAATTAAACATTACTATGCCATTTTTATTTTTCATCATTGACAAATACCATTGTCATCATAACAAACTTTAAAGTTCTAGTTAGTTTAAACATTTGATTATGCCAAGCTGCCCAATGCTAATTCAGTTGATAGCGCACAAGTTTATTGATTGGGGGGTTGCAGGTTTGATTCCCAGGCAGGGCATACTTTCAAGGAGCTTTGTCATGAAATAAATTTTATGGCAATTTTACCCTTTACACTAATGCTAAATCATGTCCGTCAGTAGTCAGTCACTGACATAAGTATTTTCCCAGTACATAGTCAACAGCAAAAAATCAGAGATGTAGTCTTTCCAAGAATGGAAAGTAGGTTGACTGACACTTGTAATATGACCTATACAATGTGTCCGTACATTTTAAACATAAGGACACAACAAGTTGATGATATGTTCTACTGATTTTTCTGGAAAAAAATGGGGCGAGCCAGCGAAAAAAGTCTTAATTCAGGACATGCTTTATATAGCGAATTGACCAAATTTTAATGAGTGAGCAAGGAAATAAATTTTTTTTTGGAAAAAACGTAAAAATTAAGGTGCAAGCGAATCCATAAAATACATGACTAACCCAAAAAACTAAATGGATACAATTTGCACCAACCACGTAAGGTTATCAGGTAGCTAATAAAAATCTTAATCCGGAAATTATGAGGTTTTACAGAGTTTATCCCCAGTAGGTATCAATTGTCATCAAACTTAATTCAGCTAAAATACCTCCACACACTTTACATGACAGACTATAATCCAAATATAAGGAGGACAGATAGATGAACAGGCGAAGACACTTTTACAGATATATAAGACACTAAGCTATCTAGAGATGGAATTGGGACTTAAAAGCTTATGTGATACATTTGTGGGGGTCTGTTTCAATATTAAGGGAGAAAATAATTAATTTGAGATTACAACTATAATATCATTAAGGAATATGTGACATTTATCACAGATCTTGTAAGATTAGAAGGCATAGAAACATTTCAGAGACAATTTTCAATCTGCAGAGGTTTTATTTACAGTGCATAATATAATTTAATGAACTTATGCAGTAAAACAACATAAAATCTAATCTAATGACATTATTACAATTATTCAACCCATTAATAGACAAAGTCAGGTTTTCACGTATTTCATGATATTTCAGCAGACAACATCGCATTTCATGCACATTGATAAAATGGGTTATTTTGTTAAAATTTTTTGTTGTAATTTTCAAACATCCAAATAAAAGGAAAAAGCAATATTCAATTTTTAAAAAAATAAGATTTATCAATAGAGTTATTGAAGAAATTGTTTTTTCCAAATGTCGGTCATTATCTGTAAAGTTTTTCCATACTAAATATGACAAACAAAAAAACTAGGTCATGCATGTTTTAAGAATTAATATCAATAAAACGATTAAATAAAAATTAAGATTCTATAGTCGCTCTGCTGGTGTTTTATGAAAATTTGTTATGTAATAGTTATCCCAATATTTAAAACCAATCAGCAATAATGTAATTAGGAGCAAATATTGGAGTTAAATGCAGCCAAAAAATAATAATAAAATACTAAATCCAAAAACAAAGAGAACAAGTAAATCTGTGAGCTAATGCTCACTAGTGATACCCCCGCCAAAATCTAAAAATATGCGACAAACAGGAAGTAGATGAGCAAGGAGCATAAAATCGCTTTACACCACATGGGACTATGGGATGAAGCAATATGCAAAGTATTAGGCTGCTGCATGTTATAGTTGCTGAGAGAACTGCGACGGAAATTTTGTAACGGACGGACGGACACACACACGCACGCACGGACAAGGGTTAAACAGTATACCCCCCTCTTCTTCGAAGCGGGGGTATAATTACAGACAATATCTCCCACTGACATCAATTGCCTTCAGCCAAAAATCCTCAAATCTTTCTATGTGAAAGACTAATAATCCAAGCACTGTCAATGTGACAGACCAAATCCTAGCTTAATGAGAATGAAATCATTGTTTTAAATGTAACTATGACAATCAGGAGAAGATTGAATACACTTTAAAGCCCTCTGAAAATTTGACAGAAGACCAAAGAGTTGCAAGTTAAACAGTTTGTTAGTCTGTTTCAATATTAAAGAAAAATAATAATTGAGATTGTAACCACACATACATGTAAAGCCGCTGCCGTGGCAAAGTGGTTAGCATGTCTGACTTCGAATTCAGAGATCGCAGGTTTGAAACCCGTCGCGGTAGGTCATACCCTATACACTAGTTGTCGGCCTTGTGGTAGGGTAAGTTAGTACTGGCGATAGAAAAGTGTCCAGGAAACCTATAGTAGAAAGAGCTGGCCTTCGTATATATGACCTATATATGTGTTGAATACGACGTAAAAAAAAAACAAAAACAAAACCAACATACATGTAGCACCATGTAGCTTAGTAGTTGGTTAACAGCTAAATCCAGAGATTTAGCCTTTCCAGGAACAGTGAGTGGGTTGACTGACCGCCATTATATGACCTATAAAATGTGTTGCTATGGCGTTAAACCCAACAAAACAAACAAACAAAACTAGAATAGCAAGAATTTTCAGTTTAATACAACATTATAAGGGTAAATCTACTTATGCTTAATTATTGCAGTAATCTCACCAGTTTTTTGTCCTCTTACACCCAGGGGGCGTTTAATAGGGAATATTTGGTACAACTTACAAATTGACATAGGCATTTTTGGACATAGAGATGTAAGTTATTTTATGCAATATTTGAATATTTTCTACATAATATGGCTGCTTAAAGAATTTGATAAAAACAGGAGTTTGTTCACTTTTTGAAGATTACACAACTATATTCGCTGATACAAAAGACAAATATTACAATGTTCATTTAATAACTGAGTAAATAAAACATCAATGTTAGGTTTGAAATTTAGTATAAAAAAGTTATATTGCCACATTCAGGTTTCTTAAACCAACAGACCCAAACTAACTAATGGAAGACAAATCAACTCAAAATACATGATACAAAATCTTATTTGCAGTCTGTATTACATATAACAATTAACATTAGCTATTGAATAGCTATTGAATATTTTAAGAAACACTGCCTATCTGCAAAATGATATAAACACTCATTCAACCCAAGACCCTATATAAATGTATATAGGGTCCTTGTTCAACTTAACTCTTAATTATTCTGGGTTTAACACCTTGTCAACACAATTTATGTTATTTTATGGAGGCCAGTGCACCTAACCTTGCTTTCCTGGACCCTTGACTATAACCTCTACCTTACTCATACCAACAAGGGCATGCAGCGTTTTAAGCTCCCAAATACTAAATCTTAACATAAGAGGTTTCACAGAAAATAGGTCCAATAGATTTCCATTCAAACTTAATTCTGCCAATATTCCTCGACTCTTTCCATGTGACAGACTGTAATCCTAGACTATAATCCTATAAGACTGGAAAGACGTGATGGTTACAGCTCATAGATCTATAATCCAGATTTTTAAATGTGATCAAGACAATCTTATGAAGATTATACTCTAAGCTCTCTAGAAATGGAACGGAGACAATGTAAGCCATACACTGAGGGTTTGTATCAGTAATGTAGAGAACATATTAGAGATTGTGACTATAGTAACATCATAGAATATTTGACACTGTTCACAACCCGGGCCGATAGCGCAGTTGGTAGCGCACAGGGATTTGGAATCTCGTGCCCGAGGGGGTGCGGATTCGAATCCCACCTGGGGAGGTTATACCATTCCATGAAAATTTGACAATAATGCGGATTTAGATCATAGATGATGTGGAGAAGTTTCCGGCCTTGTGGAAGGGTAGGTGAGTACTGGTTATAGACAATAGTCCAGGAAAGCTAGGATAGGTGGGCTGGACGCCATAAAATGACCTAAGTTGTGTAGACACGGCGTTAAATCCAGTAAAAAAAAATTGACATTGTTCATGAAACATGAAAGCTGCTCTGCTAGCTCACTTGGTAGCACACGAGCCAACTGATTAATGGGTGGTAGGTTCAATTCCCCAGCAAGGTGAAGTTGCCCTTGGTCCAGAAATAATTTCTATGGCCATTCTTTGAGGGATCCAGGGTTTGATTAATGAGTGGGGCATACTTTGTACAGTTAGGTCCAGAAATATTTTTACAGCCATTTTCCTGCCTACCACTGATTCTTAACCATGCAGGGCAGTTGTCAGTCACTAATGGAAGTTATAATGCACTAATGTAATGAAACTGGTTAACAACTAAATCAAGAAATTCAGCCTTTCCAGGAATGGTGAGTAGGTTGGCTGACTGCTATGGAATGACCTAAACAATGTGTTGCTATGGCAAATTCAACTATAAGCATATTACATAAGAAGGTTACGAGTTCTTTAAAACAAGACTTTCTACAAGTAGTGGTTTCTATAACCTTGACCCTGAATCGTTACTTTTATCAGGAATTCATTATTTCATTGTCCACAGACATAATCATATCAGCTGATTCAATCTTGGTCATCACTAAATTATATTTTATCCTAGACAGGAGAAAAGATCTACAGTAAGAAACATTATCTCATCAACCGTCTATACCTAATAAACAAAGAAATGCTTGAAACCAAAAAAAAATTGGAAAGCCTGGTAGAAATGACTTTTATCATTGGTGTGACTTTGTTAAAAGTACCTTTTACTTGAGCAGAACATTTCACCTAAACATCATTTGGAACATTCCTAACTATCATCATGATACAAGCTAATGAATCTGTTTTGTATTGGGCTTGACGCAGTGTCAACACAATTAAGGTCATTTTACGTTGTCCAGCACACTTAACCTAGCTTTCCTGGACCATTGTCTATAACTAGTACTCACCTACCCTTACACAAGGCCAGAAACTTCTCCATATAGCTTATTAGTGGAGAAAATTGACATAATTGTCAAATTTTCATGGAAGGGTATAACCTCCCTGAGTGGGA
The DNA here is from genome assembly GCA_025267735.1 of Mactra quadrangularis. Lineage (NCBI taxonomy): Eukaryota > Metazoa > Mollusca > Bivalvia > Venerida > Mactridae > Mactra > Mactra quadrangularis. Next base: position 23,898,460 of record CM046306.1, on the reverse strand, counting down.
TTTGAATCCAATATTACCCCATTCAAGACACGAGATTCCAAATCCTGGCGCGCTACAAAAGAATCTAAGACAAACAACATTTTTTGGAGAGAGAGAGCAATGAGGTATGCTCACTTGCTTTTTGGTCCTATAACCAGTAAGTGTAATGGAAACGCATTGAAGCAGTCCACATACCAAAACAGCAGTTACAAGGGTTAATTAATATTGTACTATAAACAAGTGTCTTAAGTGACACAGACTGGTTTCAGAGTCTAAGGACCTAACATGAGCACAATTAAGCAGAAAGTGGTAAATTAGGTGAAAAGATGCCACTTATTCACCACTTGTTATTGGCGTAGCTTCCTATAGGCACACAAGGCACGTCCCTACACATTTTTTGGAAAATTCGAAAAAAAATAAAAAGGCTAAATATGCCAAAAATGCAATAAATATCAGTGTATGACTAAACTACAAGACTGACTTAGTGTTGTGATTTCGTTTAACATATAACTCTAGAATGCAGCTACTGAGATGTAGAATTTAAAAAGATTTTCGGGGGACTATGCCCCCTGGACCCCCCTAGGTTACTTGTGCCTACACATTTATTTTGGGCAAGCTACGCCCCTGCTTGTGGTAAAAAAAATGGTGTTCATCCTGAGAGCATATTTTGAATGCCAATTCCAATGAAAATATTGAAAATCTGAAGTAAGCAGCTCTGCAGTATGACCTTCAAAATATTTGCAGCAAGTGTAGGTGCGATCAAATTTGTCCCAGACAATGAAAGTGTCCAATCTGGTAATTTAGAAATAAATCAATGTATAGACTATTACATGGAATTAAATCAAACCTAACAGAAATCTAAAGTGATATTATACAACTAACATGGGAAAAACATACGTCAATCAAAGACAATAGCTTTCTTAACATAAAATAGAATTAACATAAACTTTCTCATTTGTAACATGCAGGTTTATTACCAAATTGAAGCATATTTCAGACAAAAACCATAAAATGAAGGCATAAAATAAGTAAATGCTATAATTACTCACAGAACAATATTTTATTGAACATAAAAACGTCTGAGATACTTGTTTCTATTATCATTATATCAAAACTAATCTGTACTATACAGTATATGATACACCCAGATTCACACTTTATTTTTGCTGGTTTAACGCGGTATAAATCACATTTAAAACCAACCTATCTGTTTCCTTGAAGAAAATACTTCATTTAACCACTTAAAACTGGGGACAAAGAAGCAGACTCAAATCTGATTAATCTGAATTTGAAGAACTATTATGTTTCACAATTGAACCAAAATAAATTAGTATAAACTAAATTAAGTTATTTCCTAAATTTGAAATTGAAACCTTAAACACCACACAGACTGATACATACTATAACTGAGAAGAATTTTCTAACAGACGTAAAGCTAAGTGAACTATCACCTCACGACAAAATGAAACATTGAATGAATGACAAGAAGAAATTACATGACAACAAAGTAACAAGACTGTCAGAGAAAATGACACAATAAAAAATAACACTATTTATTGTAGGATCATTTTTGTTCTCTGTATATAAGGAATCAGTCGAAAAAATATAATACACTCATAATCAACAATCTGTCGTAAAATTAATTGGAAAACTTGACAGAACCTTCAATGGTAAATGAAATACACGTAAAATATTATCAGACAAGTCTAGAGTTTCCGTGTTACGGATATACTTTAAGAAATCACGCACACAGAAATCTTTGTGATCGAGAAATCTTAACAAAAAAATAAACACAAGCAACGTCAGAAATATAATGACAGGTGCATATCACAACGTTGAAACAATAGCTGCGTGACATATTTAATATCTGGGAGATAATAAGATATTTTCTAGAAATAATTTCTATCCTCGTAGCTATATGATGGAATATAAATATTCATGTATTTATGTAAGACACAGCTAAATGACGATAATTTCCTTGAGTTTTGTACAAAAAATGTAAATGTTATTTCCATAACAATGAAAAAAACACAGCTTTGCAATAAAATGTAAAATATACCATTTGAATCTTAAACTGGATCGCAGGTTAAATCTTAAACTGGATTGCAGGTTAAATCTTAAACTGGATTGCAGGTTAAATCTTATACTGGATTGCATTGTAAAATCTTATACTGGATTGCAGGTTAAATCTTAAACTGGATTGCAGGTAAAATCTTATACTGGATTGCAGGTTAAATCTTAAACTGGATTGCAGGTTAAATCTTAAACTGGATTGCAGGTTAAATCTCAAACTGATAGCCACACTTAATTCCACGAAAGGAACTTACAACATGGTAATGAAACTGTATTTATTTAATTAAGCTACTTACCCTAAATGAAAGTTCTAAGTTTTCACCTCCCCATATATCCATACCAGGATCATATGTACCTAAATGTTCAAAATATTCTCTGGATATAGAAAACAGACCACCAGCCATTGTTGGACTCCTGAAAGTATATATCATTACAACTGAGGGTCAAAATATATGTATATGTATCACAAAATATAGTAAAGTTCTGCAACATGTAGAAAGAACATCTTGGCTATTGCAAAATCATGCAATTTGTAACGCTTTAAGCTTTCAACACTTTCACTGAAGTAAATTTCTGCTATAAGGACCATCTTGGCTCATGCAAAATTGTAAAGGTCATTAGTTGAAATTCTCCATCCAAGGGGCCAAAATCAGACTGATTAGTCATATAAATGTTAACATTAGGAATACAGAATACAGGTGGTGGTGCTACAACTCCACTACCCATCTCTGGAGCAGGCATACCATGTCCTACAGCCCCAGCATTCTGTCTTATAAGTCTCAAGTTATAAAGACTGTTTCAGCTATTAAGACCATTGATTTTGACAGTCATATTAGTGAAACACAACAGTATGCTAAATCCTGTAAAATGGTTTCAGAGATGAAATGGACAAACCAATTTTAAATTGTACCAAGGTGTTTCACAATTCAAAGTCGGTTATTCATGAGTTGAAATGTTTTTTTTTTCCTTTCCAAAGTCTTTTGATGACATTACATGACACAAGCAATACTAATTTTTTTTTCTCTCAAAAACATGAAAAAACACATTTTTCTTCGGATGAAATCAATGTTTTTTTCCACAAATTTGGGATAATGACCCATACCCCTAGAATTGGGAATTTTATCGGCATTTTGGTTTAAATTGGGATAAAATGTTAAGCAAATTTAATAACAATGGCAGATTTAACAAAGTTTTAGTTTTGTTTTTCATTAAGTTAGTTAGTTAATAAAAAAGAATGATTACTGGGATGTATAATTTTAAGCTGAAGCATACTTTCAGCTTTCTTTTTTGAATTTTTTTTTTCAATTTTAATTGGGAACTTTTGATTGAAATTTGGGAAAAAAAGACATGATTTTGGATTGGGAATATAGCCCATAAATGGCTATAAAATTGACCAAAAATAAACACTGGAAATTAATGCCATAGTAACACTATTGTATAGGTAAATTACATTGATGGAAAAAAACATGTTAAACATTGTCAATACTTGAAAGCCGAAACCGTGGCGTAGTGGTAAAAGCATGTCTGACTTCGAATCCGGAGATCGTGGGTTCGAAACCCGGCCGCGTGAGTTCATACCCTATACATGAGTTGTCGGCCTCGTGGAATGGTAAGTTAGTACTGGTGAAAGAAAAAGTGTCCAGGAAACCTATAGTAGGAAGAGCTGGCCGTCGTATATATGACCTATATATGTATTGAATACGACGTTTAGAAAAAAACGCCACATCATTACTTAAAAAATAACATAACAGAGCATAGCAAGGTAAAACCATTGACTATGTCTACTAAGAAATGTTACACAAAAATACGAAGATCTTCAAACAGCAGCTGAGACCACCTGGTAGTTTAAGTTTAACATGAATGAGGGGTGATCTAGAAATTCGTGGACACCTTGCATGAAACAAAAAGTTATAAAGCAAATTACATGAACTTCTTGTATCTTATTAAGTGAGCATCTGTCAACAAATTCTTAAATATTTTAAAGGTTGGACCAGAATTAATGATTCTGAGCCATTTTATATACATAGACATGACGAAATGCGGCGCAGCTCATGAAGTCTCAAACGACGTTGTGTTGTCAAAAAAGTAAACTACATTATCGTCCTGCCTTATAAATCTTCAAAGTATTCCCCTTTGACATGCACAATGCAATTCTCCTGCCATTGAAAATTCTTTGTTTGCTCAGATTTTACATGGGTTTGAATGAGGTGAAATCATATACACCATGGAGAAAAAATTAGCTGCGCCGCAATATCAACAATGCATATTTTGGTGTTGTCATATATATAGGAAAATGCAGTTAATGTTTTAAAATTTTGTCAATTTATTAAAAAAGCATTGATTAATAATATCAGAACAAATCGGCAAGGTAGGACGTCACGATATGGAGATACACACCTTGTCCACGAATTTCTGGATCAACCCTCGTTCAACATGAATGACATACAAATTATCTATACCATATGTGACTCAAGTTATAATTTACAACTTCTTAGTTTTATGTTGGAATTTTAGTTTTCAAGTAATGATGCGTAATCTATAATTTTTGTATGTTTCAGACTGTTATTGACAGGTCAATAAATCATTTTTGTTATTTTTAGTATTTTTTTGTACTTTATTAAAGAAGGCCAATGCTTGAATTCAGTTGACATGTTATTTTTATATGACTTAGTATGCTTTATTATGTTACCTTCTATTAATAAAGTCATAAATGAATCTTTCCAGTGGCAGGACATTAGTTTAAAACCATTCTGGCTCATGAATATTCAATTTTTATTATTAGGCCACAAAAAATTGATCATGTGTTCTATGGATTCGCTCGCACCTTAATTTTGATGGTTTTTACCCAAAAAAATATTTTTATTTCCTCGCTCGCTCATAAAAATTTGGTCAAACCGCTATATAAGGCAAGTGAATAAAGACTTTTTAAATTTTTTTTCTTCACTCACTCGCCCCATTTTTTTTCCAGAAAAATTTGTAGAACACATGATCAACTTGTTGTGGCCTTATTATCATTATTTTTTTTATATTTATTTGATGCATTAATAACGGATTCAAACCTAATGATATTCCATATGGACAATAATAATTACAGAAATTAGTCTAACTCCAATTACATGATGGTTATTCAAGCAACAGTAGGGTTAGGAAGCTATGAGGACATGCCTTAGAAAGTTTTCTCTCAGCAAGAACAGATTCATTGTCCCGTACTACCATTGGCCTTGGAGGTTAGAACATCTGCAGGGCTTTTTTTATTGTTTGGGGAAGGGGCCTGTGACCTTTTTTATATAAAACTTTTTGGGAAATAATATCACAATTTCAAAGATAGGGGAACAAAAAAATTCAATTTAAACTCCAAATTTGGGGAAAACTGCATGATTTTAAAGATACCTCATGAGGGAAAGCACCTGTAAACGGCCCCACAGTTATATAAGGAAAAAAAAGGTCTGATCTGTATGCTATAATATGCAACAACAGACACAGTGACAAGACACAGCTGTTAGAAATCTTGAATTATTTCAAAAGTGGAACACATAAAACTGAAGAACACACAGACAGACAGACAGACAGACAAGCAGACAGGAAATAGTCTATAAAATGAGTAAAAAAGTAGGAAATAATGTCACAATGTGCAACTTTAATGCCCCTTACTTAAAATCCAACATATATTACTACACTGTCACCTGACTTGTCAACTGTCTGACATTTAAAAGGTAAAATGGTATAACAAGCATTCTACCATGTAACATTTTACAACATTGTCTTGTCAGAAATTGTTCCGTTTGTTGCTTTTATATAATTAATGATGGACAACATTATGTACTGCAGCAAGTGGGTCAAATAAAAGTTTGTTTTTATGTTGTCTAGGAAATCTTACAAAGTTGAAGCAACAGTAATGTGATTTCTATGAGTTAAAATATGTTGTTTTAATAGTTAGACACTCCAGTTTTTTTTTTAAATTTGGTAAGTGCTTTTAAAGACTGTTTCACCCACAGAATTTTAATATGGTAGGAGATCTCATAACTGAGTGGTGGCAACTTTAGAGAAATTAACATTGGATAGGCCAACTATGTAATGGTTCAAATTACATTTAAAATGTACAGAGTTGTTTCTATGATCAAGAAACTTTGTTCGACTTGCTTAATGCAGGAACTGTCGCCCAGTGGAAGGATACACACTTTTAATCAAACAGGTATTGAGTTCAATCCCTACTCTTAAAGGGCAAATTTAATTTCCTTAAGCCAAAAAGTTACCTACAGTTGTTTCACTCCATCCAAGTGTAAATGGCTTCTGTGAGGGATCATCTGCTTGAGGGAAATTAGCACTGTCCCAAGAGGAGTTTGAACACAAGAATTCTAGATTCCTAAGCACGCATTCTGCCACTGGACCAGGCTTCTACTATACAAATAATTTTAGCATATGGCTAGGGGGTGTGACAGTTTGCCTGATCCCTTTTAGTATTTGAAATGCTCACAATTAATTAAAAAGCAGACTTAAAATCAATGTTTTGTGTCTGAATACCCCATAGATAAAAGCTTGCCTAGGACCTTCCCTAGATACCTTTTCACATGAATTTAACATAAAAGTTGGAGTGACATTGAGGCTATATATTAAAAATAATTAACTAAGACCAATAAAAACAGAATTTATGTTAAAATCAGATCATTAAAATACGGACATAAAAAATGGAAGAGCCAATATTTAGTAGAAATTGTTTAAACACTAACAATTTTCAAACAGATTATTCAATCACTTCAGTGCTTAAAGCTTAAGCTATAGGATAAAACATTTCAAACAAAACTAAACAAATCCACAGGAAAAAACCTTGAGCATCATGTGTGTTTTATTTTAACAGAGGAAATCTTGGAGCGCTGTAATATTCACGTTGAAGCATCATTAAGCCTGATAATGATTGAGAGCGGAAATTCAAGGAAATTCACCACTTGCTCTGGTGCTTGTTTTTTTAATAAAGTCTCCTTTAATCGTAGTCTCAAGCACAAGTACACGTAATTAAGCAAATCTAATTATCGCCTCACACATTGATAAATAGTTCTCAACAAGAATAAATGGGGACTTTTCTGACAGCATTTGCACGATATAGAACCTTGTTAAGTTTGAAACGTAATTAGAGTACAGTAGAAATATTCCAGCTATATTACTAGGGAGAACACGATCGAAACATGAGCGTTTACGAGAAAAACTAAATTTAGGAGCTGTTACTTCGACACAAAACATGAAAGACGTATGAGAACATTCACTTGCAAGAAAATTGTGGAAGTTTTCATCAAGAACAATTGATAGGAATAGAAATAAAAATGATCACTTGGAAACATTTTATTTCCAATCAGAAAGAGAAATGAGGGTGGAGCTTAAGCGAAGGAAAATTAAGAGCTCACCCTATGACATTTGTGATTAAATTTAAAGATACTAAAGTTAGCTAGGGTTGATTGACTTTATTACTTCAACATGGGTTTTAAATGTCTAGTGGCATACAGATATCGGAACGTGCAAGTTGTCACACGGTACGGACAGTACACGCACGTTATACGAACACGGACTGCACGTTACACGATACACGAACACGTTAGATAGCTTGATTTGCGGTAAAATACACGATTCCGAGTCTCGATACACGTTTGACACAATTGTTCGAAATCCTCGGCTTTTCTTCGCCCAGAGAAAAACGTTTCAACGACGACACGTTAAACGGTTAATGCGTCTCAAATGTAGATTGAAAACAAAAAATATTTTTCTGTTTCGTCGTAAATATGTAACTTAAAACTATAAGTTTTGTTAAATTTATTGAAAATCGAGTTTACCTGCTCAAATTCTTAAAAACAAAATGTTAAAAGTTGGCTTAAATCGAATTTAAATTCACGCACACGATTGTCAACTTCGAAATCACACGATAGATAAAGAAATAACAATTTAAATATGTTACATTGGTTCATTACACAGTTAAGCTTGATTGTAAAATATAATATTGTATCAATAAATTTATTGAATATCAACATTTTAAGTAGAAATTAAGGTACACGATAGGCGGGCAGTCAATACACGATAGACAAAAAAGAACACAATTGATAATATTTTGTATAAAAATTAAATTAGTACACGGTGTACAACAAAAATACAAACTGTATAATAAAGAATATTATTACTGTCAAAATAATTTAATGTCATTCTTAGTAAGTTTGTTTTAATCGAATTAAAAACCACGCAAAGCCGATCAACTCACACGATTGATAAAAATACACGTTTAAAGTTTTTTCCTTTGTTTTCTTCAAGTCATTCATTGAGAAAAGATGTCATAATTGTATGTGGTTATATTTCAAAAGTTAAACACAGTCTTAGCTTGATTGTAAAAATATAAGCAAGTCATATAGTATAGATTATTTTATTGAATATCGACATTTTTAGTAGAAATTAAGGTACACGATAGGCGAGCAGTCATTACACGATAGACAAAGAAGAACACAATTGATATTTTTTTTATCAAACAAATTATGTAAGTACTTGATGTATAACAAAAATACAAACTGCAGAATAAAGAATAACATTACTGTCAAAAATTGTTTATGTCATTCTTTGTAAGTTGGCTTTATTCAGATTTAAAACCACACACACGATAGCCGGCGAAACCCACACGATAGAAAAAGAAATACACGTTTCAAGTTTTTTCTCTGTTTTATTTTCAAGCCATTCATGGTGAAAAATACTTTGAATTAGTATATTTTTTTCAAAACACAGTCTACGCGTGATTAAAAAATATAAGCATGTCATATTGTATAATGGTCGCCTTTTTAGTAGTATGTATACTAGATATAAACGTTTACATGCAGTGCTTGCGTGAAGACGAGGTATTAAGACAGTACACACACCGTGTTAACTTACTATTTTATGCCGACTACAAAATCGATATTTAAATAACAAGTTTTACATATAAATACGCGAATATGAGTAAATAATACGAATAAACTGTAAAAACTAAATTATTTAATTTACTTTAAGAATTAAAACAATGATGGCTTTTTTAATCATATAGAGTCGTGATAAATGACCAAGTGAGATTATAACAGTTTGTTTACTAAACGCTTTAGCCACTGACAAACAAAGAAAATGTTTGATGATTAAGATAAATGAAAGCATGTGCTTACATTTTAAATATAATAATAATATAACGATTATTTTAATTTAGTAACAACATTTCGGTTGGGCCGTAATTTAATTGACCGCAGATTGGTCCGGTATGAGCCGCAGTTTATCGACGTACGGCATTTTAAACAGGAATTTCTGGTTTAAACATAGTCAACATTTATTCTAAACTCAACTTAATGAATGGCTGTGTTTCTTTCTGTTTACGGATGATGATTTGTCGACAATGTATGAGTATTTAATACATTTATACGTATGGATTTGTCAATATCTCAGGCACACGATACACGATAATAAAACGCAAAATCACAATATCTCGGACCGATTTTTACCGTGTATTTACACGATGAGCGGTCTACACGTTACACGATTGAAATACACGGTGAATTATACACGCACACGGTATGAATGATACACGCACGATACACGCACGATACACGCAAATTTCGGAAACTTGCACGATCCGAGATCTGTATGCAGGCATTTAGTGAAACTGATACATTAATTACCATTGAGTTTAGAGTATCATTTGTACCCATTGATATAACTTAGTACGTTAAATCTTAGTAATTTATATACTATATAAATATTTTTACATTTGGTTTTCCCATGTTAACAAGCAGACTGACGCAAATTCTCATGAAAATCTGCCGACATGTCCAATTAAAGGGAAAATTACTACTGCAATTAAAGTAGTCCACTGGTTAACAAGCAGACTATATGCTGTTTGTGCAATTGAAGTACATCCAGGGCTCGAATTTAAGCTCGCATACTCACAAAATGCGAGTGGATTTTGAAAACTGCGAGTAACTTTTATTTTAACTCGCAAATTTTCGCAAGTTGAAATCGACACACAAAAACATTACTGTCTGAAATGAAGCTCAAATCAGCATTTAAACAGTCAGATCAATAAAATTAATTAAAGATTCAACGTAAAAGCATGATATTCTTAATCTATCCCACAAGAACACCCTTATTCTATTTACAGTTTAATAATAGTACTACATGTATGGAGTTTGCACATATGATTAGTATCCATCTATGCTATTAAAATTTCGAGCAAGAAAAAAAATACGCGTGACTTCTCCTTTTTTTGCGAGTTGTAATAAAATCAACTCGCAAAAATTTGAAAGTCCAATTTTTTGTTAAATTCAAGCCCTGAGTACATGTATATCTAATATGACTTATGTAAGGCAGACCCTTGTATTGCTTCAGTTTGTTGTATAAGTCATAAACTCCATCAAAACCCAGTGTTTGACAGTGCTATTGGTGCTTTGATTATCGACTGTGAGTCAAGAAGTACTGTCTTTAGTGAGTATTTACATAAGCAGAGTTAATGTAAGTGCCACTGACAGTTGAATGAAATAAAATGTAACATCTTAATAAAATTTACCTGACAGGAGCATAGTCCTTATACTTTCTACGTTTTCTCTCATTCTCTGGTATGGCGTGCCAATTAAACTGTAGATTCCAATCAAAACCACCGATACTAGTAGATCTAGCATTACCATATTGATATTTAAATGAATCATCTTCTATTACATCTATAACTGGACATACAACATTACTCTTGTTTTCTGCTATACGATCTAACAATGGTTCAACCCAACCTGAAATCATAGTATTGTTATCAAAGTCTTGTTGACTGGTATTACTTATGAATGGAAGTCAAGTACAAGTAGTAGAATGGTCACTGAGGCATTAATAAGTTCTTCAGTAATGCCTTTGGCATTTTAAGAAGTCCTCCAATGATGCCTTTGTCATTTTTAGAAGTCCTCCAATGATGCCTTTGTCATTTTTAGAAGTCCTTCAATGATGCCTTTGTCATTTTTAGAAGTCCTCCAATGATGCCTTTGTCATTTTTAGAAGTCCTCCAGTGATGCCTTTGTCATTATAAGAAGTCCTCCAATGATGCCTTTGGCATTTTTAGAAGTCCTCCAATGATGCCTTTGGCATTATAAGAAGTCCTCCTATGATGCCTTTGGCATTTTTAGAAGTCCTCCTATAATGCCTTTGGCATTTTTAGAAGTCCTCCAATGATGCCTTTGGCATTTTTAGAAGTCCTTCAATCATGTCTTTGGCATTTTTAGAAGTCCTCCAATGATGCCTTTGGCATTATAAGAAGTCCTCCAATGATGCCTTTGGCATTTTTAGAAGTCCTCCAATGATGCCTTTGGCATTTTTAGAAGTCCTTCAATCTTGTCTTTGGCATTTTGAATAAATCAAAATACTGATAGCACACTAAGACTTCTGTGTGCATTGAAACTAAACAGATCCAAAACAGGAAACAAGCAATGTGACAACTATGTTCATGTCTGATGGCATAAACTAGTTAACATAAAAATGGGTATAGAAATCAGCTCATAAAATGTGGTCTTTTACCATCATAATTGTCCAATAGAACTTAATAGTATGTTATTTAAATTAACCCACAATCTAATAGTAATTTGACCTACATCTACAACTAATGAGGTAAACAATAAATTTCTTTTTTGCCCTATTTTTCTTTCTAAACAAATATTTAAATAACACCAAATAGCACATAAAATTGCTCATACCAATCTTTTCCAGAAAAATGCAAATTTATTGCTCTTTGGTTAATTGTTTTATACATTATTATTTATAGTTTTGTGTTATATGAACTTTTATATAATACCATTGACAAAATAAAATTATAAAAACATTATAAACTGGATTTTTCATTTTGAATCTAAATAAAACAACAATTTTGTACTTACCTACAGCACATTCACAATGTGAATCAAGGAAAGTAACAACATCACCTTTAGCATTAGAGAAACCTAATAATCTAGCTCTAATAAGACCTTCACGTTGTTTAGTTCTAACTATCTTTACTTTAGGATAATCTTTTATATACTCTTCTAATGGTGTAGCCAAGTGTTCTGTAAATACATGCAAAATAAACATGTTATAAATAAGGTGACAAAATATAAAAAAAAATGAATGCTGATGTTTCAAGGAACACAACTCTTGATCTCCATAGGTTCAAAAACTGTTAATTTACATTGTCGATAGACTTTATCTTATGACTTTTTTACTTTTATGGGGGTTTCTTCATGTTTAGAAGCAGACTGTAGCAAATCCTCAATTCAATCAGTTGCAGACAGCAACATTAGGTCCCATATGCGCAATTAAGAGAAAATTACAACTTCAATTAATGAAGTCCACATTGTACATTAACAAGCAGACTATAATTATGCTGTTTTGGTTTGTTGTATGATCCTGTCTTTATAGTCCATCAAAACCCAGAGTCCAACAATGCTATCATGGCTGTGATAATGATACATGTTCCACTAACAACAAATCTAATTTTCTCCATGTATCGATCATTACAATTAATATTAACACTCAACCACATCTTCTCAAATTATAAATTTGTTCAGCCTAAAATGCCTTTTCTAGGATTCAATAATGATGCAGTAAATGCATTAGCTATACCATAAACTAGATTTAAACTATAATATTCTAAGAAATAAAATATACTTAAAGGAACATAGTTCTCCACAACTGTCATAATTCTGTAAACATAATGTAGGTTTTATTTAATTTCAATCATGTAGCAATCTTAGGTGCTGTGCTGTTTAAGTTTGACTTAGTAACTCCGAGGTTTTACTTTGTTTGTTTGTTATGTAGCAACTTACATACAAAATACAAAAGACAACAATTTCTTCACACAGGCATTATGTCATGGGACCTTCCAAGACTTTCCTCATGATTTTCATTTGTATATCTACATGAAAACTATAAGAAAGTGTCTTAAGGTCACATGACATATCCCTGTGTTTTGTTTAAGGGCACTCACAATAAATAGAGAATATTTAATCAAATCTGTAAGCAGTAGTGTGTTCAAACTTAAGCCAGTTACTGCAGGCAAATTATAGTCATTCAACAAAGGTATAGCTTTAAATGCTAGTCATCACCTTAAACCACAAGCCAAAGACCTGCAGCGTGTTCAGTTACCCTGAACGTTCCAAAACGTTTCGTAACGGAAGTGTCGGAACAACTCAACCCAAAGACAACTCAACTAGTGTGAGAGACAACTCAATCCCCTACTAACCGATTGAGTTGTCCAAACTTTGAGTTAAGTTTTGCACGGGTTGAGTTGTCTTCGGGTTGAGTTCTCCCGTACCTGTAACGTTAGCTAACAGTTGTTACTGGACATGGGGCTGGAATTATCAAAAATTGATTCAGGCAAGTGAAAATTACTTCTTTTATATAGTTGAGCTTATTGATATTACATAATACCGAGGTCTGAACATAACTATTGTATTTCCCGTTATTTTCAAATGGAGTTACAATATAGTTTCATTCAGCCATCGATTATATCAGGCAACTGATCATGAAAACTTTAGGGGGACTGAATGGTCATATCAATAAAACACTCAATCCAACTGAAACAGAAAAAAATCAAAGAAAAATAATTGAAAGTCCAAATGACCAAGTCCCACAATATCTAAGATTCAAGACAATTATCAAGTGATAAAACACAATATAGCAGCAATATAACATGGAGAACCTTCAAGGCAGTAATTTCCTCATCACCTGCGGCAAACCAATTCTTAGAAATGATCAGATAATATTCAGGCACTATTAAGAAATATAACATTTTCACAATATTTAAACAAATACTCCTAAGGGAGTTACTAACATCTTTGCTTACAGCACTTAAAGAAATAAATCCATTATAAAACAGATAATATGATTTTCATAACCTTAATAACAGCTCGAATTTAAGCTCTTTGAATATTGTGGATAACTTTTATTTTAACTCGCAAATTTTCGTGAGTTGAAATCGCTGCAAAAATATTTCTGTCCAAACTAATGCCACTCAAATCAGCATTGAAACAGTCAAATAGATCAATAGCATTAGTAAAAGATTCACAATACAAACATGTTGGATATTCTTTGTCTATCCCACAATAACGCCCTTGTTCTATCTGTAGTAATTTTAGTATTATGTTGTTTTATATTGAATTTAATTTTGGAGATCAAAATGAGAGCGTTTTTTTTTCATTTTTGCGAGTTGAAAAAAAATCAACTCGCAAAAATTGCAAGTCCAATTTTTTGTTAAATTTGAGCCCTGCTGTAATATAAGACTAAAACTTTATACTTTGAAATACTTTAAATGATCTAATCATGCCAACATGTACCTGTATGAGACTTAGTAATGTACTAGATCTGTTATTAATTTATAGCAATATGGTGTTTTTGATAAATGAACAATAAAAACAACAAAAGCAATATCAAGTTCTTTATCAATATACAATAAATAACAACAACAACAATAGCAAAAAAAAATCAGCTTCAAAACAAATTAATTTCAAAGCAATCGATAAAGATGTAATTGAATTTTATCACAGACACTCGGAAAGGCCAACACGCTATCTTAAACATTCTGTAGAATCCCAAATAAACATTCAACCAAGCAGAATGAGAAAGAAAACTTTCACTTGTCAAAATGTTATCAAATCGGAATGGCACCGCAAGAGAAAGCGATAGAAATCTCTGGAGATGGAAATTTATTGGCTGAAAACATCACTATATCAGTCTGCAGAAATAAAATAAAATAAGAAACAAACCTTATTTTATGTCATTATGATTACTGTAATTTTTTATTTGTTAATGTGCTTATTTATGTGAATTTAATTTTTTAGCATTTATAGACTATGGATTATTAGATTTTTTAGTGGTGTCTTTCATATGACATTTTTTTTATTTTTGGTTGGGTTATTAATGCCTGAACAACACTTTTATAATTTTATAACTGTCGTCACTCAAACTTTACCTTTCCGTTAACAGCTAAAATCTCTGGATTTAGCTGTTAACCAGTTACAAGGCACATACTTTGATCAGTGACGAACAACTGCCCTACATGATTTAAAATCAGTGGTGAGGGAGAATAGCTGTTTAAATTATTTAAAATTATTCAATTATTTAATGAAAGTATAATGCCCTGCCCAGAAATCGAACCTACTTGACTTCTCAATTAGTAGACTCTTGCACTATCAAGTGAGATAGCTGGGCAGCTCATCACCATGTGCAAACAGTCTAAATACAGTTAATACACTGCTACTGTTTTACACCCTGTATACAATCATCCATTTAAAATCAATTAAAATACAATTACCGAACTACAGTAAATCTGTCAATCTATCAGAATTGTTTAAAAATAAAGTACTATATAAATTGTCAATAAAAAAAGAACAAAACTTAACTCCAGCAATATTTTTTCTCTGAATGTATAATTTTATTCCATGACAGAAAATGAAATATTGAATAATTATTTAAGATTTATAGTCATCAAGTTCGTACTATATCTTAGTTAACTTACCCATTTTAGTCTCAGTATTTAATAAAGCTTTATTCCCTACGGGGCCATAAATTCTTGCAAGAAAAAAACCAATACATTAAGTATTTTTGACAAAATAAGTTAAATATAATACAAATAAGGGAAAAAGTAAAACATTTGGTGTTTACAGATCAGTAAAATATTGTTAACTTTTATTCAACAGTCAATCATGCGCATACATTAACTCGCCAATTTAAATATTCACCAAACACAGAAACTCTGGATACCAATTCATATGCTCTACAACTGAAATGACCAAGGCTTAAAAATACATTGGTCTAGAAATCAGAGTTTAACTGGGTTCAATTTTAAGTTCCGAGATGTGAGTTTTCTTCCATGAAAATTTCACACTTAAATAAATCAAAAAGCTGAGAAGTTGCTTCAAGAAGATAGGGTTAGCAATATAGAAAATGAAAGTCCCAATAAATGGTGAAAAAAATACTCAGGAAAGATGGCAACTAGAGTGCAAGACTGCCATCAATAGCTGAAAAAATTGTTGATATTTAGACAGTCCGAGTGAACCACCTTAAAATAAAATATGTTTTATTCTTTTAATTTCATTTAATGCTATATATATCAACATTTTATGTTATAGTGGATACTTATAAATAAGTTTTATAAGTATATATAAATAAGTTTATTTATTTTTTAATTTTATTTATTGGAGTTAACGCCGTGTCTGTTGTGTATTTTCATTCTACCAATCATATTGTACTACTGTTAAACGTGCTGATAAGCCACGCCTTCTGTATTGTATTTGTAACATGTACTCTGGTCATTTAGATAGTATTAAACTAGCCACTATAGCATACAGTATTCTCTTATTATATGAACCCAAGACATAATAAACTGGCGACGAGGATTTTCAAGTGATATTATATTTCGGAAGCTTTACCTTTTATAACATTTTAGTTTTATTACGTGTAAACTTTGGATATAAAATCATGGCATCATTTATTGGAAATGTGTGTGCATATGACAGTAATGTAGAATCATGGTCATCGTACCAGGAACGCATTGAACAGTTTTTCATTGTGAATGGCATTGCTGATGGAAAGAAGGTGGCTGGACTTTTGACCATACTTGGTGAAAAAACGTACGGACTCTTGAGAAACCTATGTGCACCTAGGAAACCTTCGGACTTGTCTTATGAGGATTTATGTGGACATTTAACTTCACATTTTTGTCCTAAACCACTAGTGATTGCTGAACGTTTTCGATTTCATCGAAGAAATCAAATGGTGGGAGAAAATGTCCAGGATTTCTTGGCTGCGTTAAGGAAGTTAGCTGAACATTGTCAGTTTCAAGCAAATCTGGAAGATGCCTTACGTGACAGATTTGTTTGTGGTCTTCGTGAAGAGTCCATACAAAGGAAGTTGTTGTCGACAGTTGATTTGACCCTTCAACGGTCAATCCAGATTGCAACAGCCATGGAGACAGCAAGTAAAGATGCAGCTGAACTGCAATCTTCAGCAGCTGGGGTAGCTGTCAACCGAGTTGAAAACAAGGGGTCAAAAGTAAAATCTCGTGGTAAAAAGACCGCGTGGAAATCATGTTTTCACTGTGGAAGATCAAACCATGTGGCAGATAAGTGCAGATTTAAAGATGTTGTGTGTTTTAACTGCCACACTAAGGGACATATAAAAAAGGTATGTTCGAGGATCGTTAAGACAGTGAACAATGATGAAGGGGTAATGATTGTTAACACAGTCAAAAAGGTTAACAATGGAAAAATTATGGTTTCACCTATAATTGACAGTAAGCAGGTAGCAATGGAGGTAGATACTGGCTCAGCAGTATCGCTGATGTCTAGCTATGATTTTCATCAGATTTTCGGACATAGGAAGTTGAATCCAGCAGATTCTATCCTGAAAACCTATTCAGGAGAGATTATTCAACAGGACGGAACAGTCAATGTAAATGTGTGTTACAACGGACAATCAAAGACATTGAAACTTTGTATTGTGAAAGGTAACGGGCCATCACTTTTTGGCAGAGACTGGCTTAGTCACATAAGGCTTGACTGGAACAAAATTATTTCTGTTAATTCTGTGACGGATGACAGTGTGAAAGTTCGTTTGAACAAGGTACTGTCAAGTTATAAATCTGTGTTTGAAGATGGTATTGGTTGTGTTAAAGATGTTAAAGCCAAATTGATCTTGAAGGAAAATTCGAGCCCCAAGTTTCTAAAAGCAAGATCTGTGCCATTTTCAATAAGGTCAAAAATCGAAAAGGAGCTAGACAACTTGGAATCACAGGGAATTATTTCCAAGGTTAATTGTAGTGAATGGGCTACGCCCATTGTGCCTGTAGTGAAATCCAACGGTGATGTAAGGATATGTGGAGATTTTAAAGTGTCAGTGAATCCGCAGTTAAATACGGATAAATATCCACTTCCTAAGATTGACGATATTTTTGCTAATCTGTCAAATGGGCAAAAATACAGCAAGTTGGATCTAAGACAAGCTTACCTACAGATGGAAGTCCAACAGGAAAGTAAAGAATTGTTGACAATTAACACTCATAGGGGATTATATAGGTACAATAGACTATTGTATGGAATTGCTTCTGCCCCTAGTATATGGCAGCGTACCATGGACATGATACTTCAAGGACTGCCTGGAGTGCAATGTATTCTTGATGATATGATTATAACAGGTTCCAATGACTGTGAACATTTGGATAATCTAGAAAAGGTTTTATGTAGACTCTCAGATTATGGTGTTAAAGTAAACAAAGACAAATGCATGTTCTTAGAATCTAGAATTAAGTTTTGTGGTCATGAGATTGATAAAGATGGATTATGGAAATGCACCGATAAGGTGGAGGCTGTGTTGAAGACACCGCCACCACAAGATGTCTCTTCCTTAAGAGGGTATCTGGGTGTTCTGAATTATTACCATAAGTTCTTACCCGATCTCGCAACTGTTACGAAACCATTGAATGCCTTGCTTGAGAAAAATAGCACTTTCAAGTGGTCTAAAGAATGTCAAAACGCGTTCGAAAATTCTAAGAAATTATTAACATCTGAACCTGTTCTTACTCATTACAATCCAGAACTTCCTGTTAGACTGGCAACCGATGCCTCGCCATATGGTATTTCCGGCATATTATCTCATGTTATGCCCGATGGCTCCGAGAAGCCAATTGCGTTTGCATCAAGGTCTTTGTCTAAGGCAGAGCGCAATTATGCACAAATACAAAGGGAGGCTACCGCTATTTATTGGGCTGTTAAGAAATTTTATCAGTATCTGTTTGGTAAGAAATTCACATTGGTTACTGACTGTCAACCTCTGTTGTCAATATTTAGCCCAACTAAAGGTATACCGGCTATGACAGCTGCTCGTATACAACGTTATGCATTGTATTTATCTGGGTTTGAATATGATATTCAATACAAAAATACTAAACGGCATACTAATGTTGACGGTTTATCGCGTTTACCTGCGCCGTTGAATGAAAATAGTGAGGAGAGTTCAATTGAGGACGTATTTTTCACATCTCAATTCGAACAGCTCCCTGTTACTAATCGTGAGATTAGCCGTGAAACAAAGAGAGAGAAAGTTTTATCTCGTGTATTCACCTTTGTTCAAAATGGTTGGAGTGTCAATGATAATGACCCGCTGTTAAAAGGCTATTTTACACGTCGTAATGAGCTCTCTATTCACTCTGGATGTTTAATGTGGGGAATTAGAGTAATAATACCCGTGAAACTTCGCGAGCGTGTCTTAGATTTATTGCATGCTAGCCATCCAGGAATTGTCAAAATGAAAATGTTGGCACATAGTTATGTCTGGTGGCCAGGTATTGATTCGGACATTGAGCATATGGTCAAAAGATGTTCATCATGTCAAATGCAGTCTAAGTCGCCTGCTCAAGTTCACTTACACCCATGGGAATGGCCAACATCTAGTTGGGAACGAATTCATGTTGATTTTGTAGGGCCATTTTTAGGTTTTATGTTCCTTGTAATAGTTGATGCTCACTCAAAGTGGCCTGAAGTTATTAAAATGAAATCAACAACTGCTAGCAATACAATTAATGAAATACGGAATTTATTTGCTAGGTATGGCATTCCTAAACAAGTTGTTTCTGATAATGGTCCCCAATTCAGTTGTGAAGAATGGTCAAGGTTCATGAATTTGAATGGAATTTGTCATATTAGAACCGCAGTGGCCAAGCCATCAACAAATGGTTTAGTTGAAAGGTTTAACGGTACTTTCAAGTCCGCTATGCGTGCAATGAGTAGTAATATAGATTTGAACTTGAAAATGAATGTTTTCTTGCTCGGATATCGAAACACTCCACATTGCACGACTGGAGAAACGCCTGCGAAATTATTTTTCTGTCGTTATTTGCGTACTACATTAGATTTAATTAAACCGGATATGCAGAAACATGTCACTGACTCGCAAATGAAAAATGCATTCTCTAAGAATAGTAAATGTAGAGAATTTGAGCTAGGACAAAACGTTTTAGTTAGAGATTATAGGCCGACTTCAAAGGAAAAATGGATTTTAGGATGTATTGTTTCTCGTGACGGACCGTTGTTATATAAAGTAGATATAGGTAACGGCATTACCTGGAAGAGACACGTGGATCAAATTCGTAATACTGAAATTAAGTCAGGATTTAATAATGAATCGCAAACTTTAATTGAACCCCAAATCCTCTCAGATGAGATTAGGATAGATTATGATCAAATTGATTCCAATAAAACTTCCACTGTGCCGACAACTGACCAGTCTGTTATACTAAGGGAAAGTAATACTCCCTCTGTCGTAAATTCTCAGACACCTGCCAGAAGGTACCCATTAAGGGATAGACATCCGCCACAACGTCTTGAGTACCAATAAATACTCGTACATGTCTGTCAAAATGAATTGACTTGAATTGGCGTGGGAAATAAATGAATGACCTCTCTGAGGTGTATTTAATCCTCATGGTGAAATTACAATTATGTGCTAATGAAATGCTACATTAATTTTCACTGTAACTTTATTGCTTGGAATGTTGTTTATTTATTGCTCCAAGATTGATAATTGTAAATGTTCTCAAGTTCAGGTCATTTGTATTGAATTGTTTATTCAATGAATTTAATAGGGGAGAATTGTTGTGTATTTTCATTCTACCAATCATATTGTACTACTGTTAAACGTGCTGATAAGCCACGCCTTCTGTATTGTATTTGTAACATGTACTCTGGTCATTTAGATAGTATTAAACTAGCCACTATAGCATACAGTATTCTCTTATTATATGAACCCAAGACATAATAGTGTCAACACAATTTAAGTCATTTTATGGCATCCAGCGCACCTAACCCAGCTTTCCCGGACCATTGTCTACCAGTACTCACCTACCCTTCCACAAGGCCGGAAACTTCTCCATACTATCTTATCAATGGAGGAAAATCGACATTATTGTCAAATTTTCATGGAAGGGTATAACCTCTCCGGGTGGGATTCGAACCTGCACCCCATCAGGCACGAGATTCCAAATCCCGGAGCACTACCAACTGCGCTATCGACCCGGGTTTATATAAATAAGTATAGACACAAGTCATATAGTGTAAACAACATTACAGACAGACTTAAGTCACACAGTCCAAAATTTTCAATTCCAATGAAATTAAAATATCATATAAGCAGACAATAGAAGCGTTTAATTGACAATTTTCAATTTATTTTATTCAGGAAACAGACAAGAGTACCAGACAATTTCTTAATTAATTATTTTTAGTTTAATTTTTTTCAACAATTTTATAAATTAAATAACACAGGTGCAGATTTGAACAAGAGAATAGGTACATGAAGAAATTATATTCCTTAAAATTGTTTTGTTTTCTCATATTTTGCTAAATTATTTTGATGCCAAGTATACATGCATGCACAATGCACTTATAAGTCAAATAATGGTAATAAGGGACTTAAGTCAGTTTTTTCCCTTTGCATACTCTTCAAATAGCATAGGTCCAATCAGTCAGATTACTCGGATTTTACCCTTATTTTTCAATGTCAATTTGACACAATCAATCTCAAATACCTTTTTTGTAAATCTATTAATTTGTTTGAAAATCAACCAAAGTATTGCCAATTGGATTGCTTCAGACTTTATCAAGGAAGGATAACTGACTAATTATATTCCTCATTAAAATTTCTGTGCTTCATGTAGGATAGTTCCCAGCCACTGGGGAAGTTTCTTGCCAAGTAGCAGGATAGAAGCTTCAATCCAGAGTCAACATAATTTTTCATGATTCCCCCCCCCCCCCCAAAAAAACAACAACTATGAAACAGAAGATTATTCCCTGAATGGAATAAACTGTCATCTAACACAAAGTTATTGCTGCAACGCCAACTTGTTTTAGTGAATATTAAAGGTACAATTACAAGAAATTTTTCAAGTCATTATCACTAATACAAATATAATACCCTAAACACAAGTCATTGACTTTAAGGAACTTTTAACTGTGCTTTTTTTCCGACCAAATTAATTTTAGCTGTTAAAAAACTTGGAAGAAACAATCACAAGAAAATTTATTACAAAGCTCGTGAAATATTCAATAGCAGACAAATTAAAATAAATTTTGTCTTAAAGAAATCAAGGAGAAGTCATTCCTTATCATGTGTTCTTCTCTAAATCTCTAAAGAAAGGTTGCTCAGGCTGTAGTCATTCAATTCTTCAGCTACCATATTAAAAGTACTTATTATTTCAGTCAAAGTTTCTAATTAATTTAACACTGATTTTTTTAACATTGTAACAGAATTCATGACTAAACAATCTATTACACCATTAATTAAAAAACAGTTTTTTTATCATTGATGTAAGCAGGCACTTTGAATTCAACTTCCCCTTTTTTGGTTGGGTTAAACACCATTATAAGCAACACATTGAATAGGTCACGGCAATCAGTCAACCTACTCACCATAATCCTGGAAAGGCTAAATCTCTGGATTTAACAGTTAACAAGTAACTTAGGCACAAACTTTTGTCAGTGACTAACAACTGCCCTATATTATTCAGAATTAGTGGTAGGAGAGAGAATGGTAGAATTAGTGGTAGAAATTATTCCATAACATAACACCACGAAAGAATGCGCTGCCTGGAAATCAAACTTGAGACCCCTTTCTCAGTAGTCTTGTATTTTACTGATTGAGCTAGCCAGGTGCATGTTGGGCTATATGAAAATACACAACTCATGAAATATTTACATACAGTTGTATTAATATGTCAATGAAAAAGACAAGAGAAATATGTCCTACATTGTTGACAAACAATGTTAAGTATAAACATCCAAACAAAATTTCCGAGAAACGTCCTCTCAGAGTATATAACACCAAAGTTAAAACTAATGAGTAAAGTAATAAGTATAGACAGTAATCAATTTGTTAACAAGTCTACAAACCCAACACAATAATCAATTAAGACTAGACAATTAATTAACTAATTAATTACACACTGTTGACTGTCTACATTCCTTCATTTCACCATACTTAGCAACAGGGTGTTAACAAAGAAAAATGAACAAATACTGAATAGGCTTTTATCAATGACTACAAGTACTAGTAGAATGGAAATTAAGGTGGCTTACCTAAGATTACAGAGGCCAGAAAGACTGGATAAGTAAGTTTTCATCCTTTCATTACCTTATACTCTGTTTATACTCAGAACAAGAGTATTCCACAGAGAGCATCCTTGACTCTTCAGTGCATTTGTGTAAAAAATCAATCAATGATATGCAATCCCATTTGGATGAATGAACTTTTTAACAAGAATAATTTCATCTGTTTAAGTTTAAACATTTGCATGCAAATACAGGGCTCAACATTTTTTAAAAATTTGACAACCTGCTACAGACAGATCTCGATACAACGACATCCGTTACAACGACATTCTCATTATACTGACATATTTTATGGAACCAATACCAACATGTACATGGTCGGAAGAATTCATTACACTGACATGATGCATTATAACGACACATTTCTTGGAAACGAACAATGTCCTTGTATCGAGATCTGACTGTATATATTTCATTTGCCTGAACCAAAGGTTTACTGCCAGTAACAAATTGCCTTAGGTTGTGTGGTACATTGGGATGACCATTAACTATTCAACCCAGGAACTACCAAGTATAAAAGGGCCACAATTCAGTCAAAATTAAAATGCTAGAGTTATGCAACTTGGTATTCAACTACCAAATCGTAATGCCTAAACCTAAAGAAGCGTTACGCCAACACTGATGCACAGCTGGGTAGGATAGCCCCACTATTCTTGGAATATTCAAGACAGAAAAAGCATTTAAATGCTAACACTTATGTACCATTTTTACCAGTACATTATATAAAATAGCAAATAAGAAAGGAAAAAGAAAAGTTTCTGATAGTATAAAAGCAAATCAAAATAGAAAAATGTCTGCATTCCTGACATTTCCCCATTGCATCTCAGTGCAAAGAGGTGAAGACATGAGCAGAACAAAGAGTAGATTAGAATGCACTCAGCTGTTCTATTTAATCTTACAGAAACCAGTAAAGTGAATCCCATTATCAAATAATAACTACACCGCCAAATTATTTATTCAGTAAAATAATGAGGATGGAAAAACTTTATAATGATCAGAAAAATAGAATTTCTTGATTCCATTATTTTTTACTAAGAAACAATTATCCTCACAGACAACCACATCCTAACACTGTAAATTGCAATAACAAAATCTTCCTCATCCAATTTAATCTTTCCTGATAATCTTAACAAAAAATAAACTAAATAACAAATTGACACAATTGTGAAGAGTTGATAAAAATCATGATACATTTAGACCTTACAGTACAAACAAAGTATCTGTAATTTATTGACGCCAAAAATGGAAACAATGAGTAACATCAGTCAACAGCATTACAAATATCAGCAACAAGTAAGCATGCCAGGCACAATACAATGATTTGAGAAAATAGATTGAGAAATAATGTAGAAGTCATAAAGATAAAGGTTGCCCAATTGGTCAGGCAGCTGTACATTTTATTTGTCCATGATCAGGCAGCTGTACATTTTATTTGCCCAAGGTCAGGCAGCTGTACATTTTATTTGCCCAAACCAAATGTTTACTATCAGTTACTAGAAGCCAGAACCCTAGCACAGGTCCTCAGAGGCAATAGTATGATCTTGTTTAGCCAGCTGATGATTTTACAAAATAGTGAAGAATCACCTTAAGTCATCAACAAACCTTCACAAAATAGTGACGTTTCACCTCAAGTCAATGGGATAACTATTACAAAATAGTGACAATATATCACCTAAAATAAATTAATTTACACAATTTTACATCAAGTCTAGAATCACCTTAATAATTTTTTTTGCAAATCTCAAGAATTTGGCAAAACTTACAAAATAGTGTATTAATACACTTTTACTGGAACAAAAGCACATTAACCCAATTTTACAAAATAATGGTATATTACCTTAAAAGTACAAGAAAGCTAATGGAAAGGAGTGATTGGGATGAGCTGATGATGAAATTGTAGTAGAAAAGAGTCATATTGTTCTGTTTAAGGAACATCTTATTCTAACAATAGAAGAAACATTGACATTGTTTTAAAAGACCATTCAAATACTTAACTCTTTAAATATTCATAAGAAAACAAATTGAAATTTCTTTGTAGTTTTCAGTTAGTATGCAGAAGTCACTTCCAATAAAGATTTCAATGAAAGACATGTCTTGAGCTTACCACCACTTTTTTAACATGACACATATGTCAGCAGAAAATATTGTCCATTAGTCAACTGCAATAAGTTTGTTAGAAATGTCAGTAGAATTCAACTTCAAGTTTTGTCATTGGAGAAAATCTTTGTATAAATAAATCTTTGAAGAAATAAACAATGATATCTAAGTTTCAGATTTGTCATTTTGTACCCAAAGGATTTGGGATTTAAATCTAGGGCTTAAAATGACATTTCAGTTCAGGATTTAATACAGCCCTCTAAATCAAAGGTTTGTCATTTGGCTTCAACTGCAATTTGCATTCATACTACAGATCATCAGAGATTTCAATTAGTAGTCAGTGTATGCCAAATATGGCCAAAACAGTTTGCTGATTCAGCATTAGTGATTGCCATTCAGCTATTGTACCTGTTTCAGCGTTGCCATATAAACATTAGTGTGATAGTCATTTAACATCAAACATTTTATCTCAGGGTTATAGTGATAGTCCTTCCTGCTTTAAAGATTGTCTGTTTAGTCAACTTAGATTTTTGCCAATTAGGCTAAAGTTATTGCCAATGAGCTAAGGAGAGCTAAGCATAGCTAAGCATTTGTCTTTTTTTTATTCAACTTCTGGTATTGCCAAATGAAGGCTTTACAATCAATGCACATAATCTAGTCAAGTGTTTTGCCTACCTAACAACACTAGTCTAACTGCTCACAACACAGTTTGAGAAGCAGTGACAATTCACCCGTTCATTAAACTGATTTACAATTTTTGGTACCATCCACCACAGCAAACCAAGTCAAAAGTAAAGAAGCAATGGGAAACCAATACTAATATTAAGTATAAACAATTTCATCTGGGACATGCTGCATTAAATCTTTGTACATTCATCAGAACTTAACCAACAGAGTTAGAAAGATTCCAATTTTGGTTTCAAAATTTAGAAATTTCGAATAATAAGAAGACGAAAACTTAACTCCAATGACAAACCAAACTTATCAACATTTTCCTTAGAGTGTTTCCACTGGGATAAAATATTTACATAAATACATAGCTTTAAACAATATACAAGGAAAACTTAATACAATTTACAAGAGGTATCAACAAAAAATCCCCTTGGAGATTATTTGTACCAAGATGTCCCAGAATACACCAGGAGAATGTATGATAAGTCATTGTAATCTAATTGTCAAGGAGATAAAACTCTCACATGCATATGAGAAATAATTCATCTCTTAGAACAAAAATACCATCTATCTATCTACATGTATGAAGCTTTAAGGTGAAATCTGTAAGTTAAAATATAATCTTGAATGTTCTATGAAAATTTGAATTTATCTATATCTTAAATAACTTTGCAGAGCAAGGAGACTTAGAAGTTCTTTGTTTCACAGTTTTGAGGGGGAAACACAAAGTAATTAGAAATACAGTGTCCTCCAAAAGGTTTTTGACAAACGAAATGTTGCAGAATTAATGGAGCAAGATTGTACAGTGTTTTGCTTTTGAGATTTTCATGAGCTGTGTAATTATTAAGACTACTCAGCTGAAGTTTTAGATAACATCAAGATTTTTTCTTTATACATAAAGTACAATTTAAAGATCCTTCCTTGAGTTTCCTTGCATAGTAGTTGTCCTCAAAATCTGAAGTAAAGCTTAATCCCCCCCCCCCCCCCAAAAAAACAAATATTGTGTGAGAAAAAATCATTATATGCATGTACTTTTAAAGCCCCCATCCTAAAATATACTAAAACACTTTTTACAGCCTCACATAGGGAAAGAATATTCTCCCATAACAAACTCATAAAACATTTATTTTACAAAGATTGCACATTCTAAACTGCCTTTTCTAAGATAATGTTCACACTTGTATTATAAGATATTACTTGACAAAACAACATAAAATACTTTGTTTTTAAAGTAAATATTACATGAACATGAAATATCTGTGCTAAAAAATCCTGCAGGGAGATGTGCTGGCACATTGCTGTCATGTTTTTAGGTTTACCTTGCAAGTCATCTATCACCAAGCATGATTAGATGTTTTCACAGGGTAACAGCTATCTAAAATTCATAGACTGTCAGATATAATTAGATGTATTGGTGGCAATATAAACGAGTTGTACATTAAGCAGACAGGCAGAGAAGAAAGCATGTGTTTGTTTGACACTGCAGCACTGGTTTCCAATAAATAGTGAAATCTTAAAATTCTTTCATGACCACCTCCCAGTAACAGCCATCTAAAAAGACTGTAAAACATTATTAAAATAAACAGTGAAAATTCCCTTAATTGAGACAGCCAAAACACATCATCATGTTATAACATATCCTCAAGGCCTGCAGTAGTGACTTACAAAATGACCACCTCCTAGTTAAACAGCCACCTATAAAGACTGTATAACATTATTACAATAAACAGTGAAAATTCCCTTAATTGAGTCTGCCAAAACACAGCAACTTGTCATAAGATATCCTCAAGTCCTGCAGTAGAGACTTTCAAAATACAGTTAAGACCAACAATTATGACCTTCAAAACCCATGGTCTTAATAGCAGAATGGTGTTATAACATAGGGACCCTTATCTTCTCAAATTAAGCATGCAGGCCTTAAAATCATCAAAAAATGCATGTTCTAAAATAAACAAGGTGGTTTTATAGGATAAGTTTACAGTTCAGTGAAAGGTAACTCAACATTGCTGGGGCAGGGGGTTGCCTCTCTGTTACAGTCATAAAAGCCATTTCAAAGTAAAAGATAAATGCCCAATTAAAGCATTTCATCTGAACCTGGTTTACATTGGTCCCTGGATGCTGTAAACAGCCAATCTAACCACTTCTCTTCACTGACTGCTTAATACTGGTTATACGGAATGTCAAAAGTTGTCCCAAAAAGAGACCAAGTGATTGATATAACATTGTTACATTATTTGTGCAATCAACTTAATGCATGCACATTAAGCAAACTAAAGTACAATAACTGACAATCTATATTTACAAAGTGAAACATTATAGCATCTAGTAATCATAGCAACACTATTTATAATTACAATAATGACAGATTGTTAATGATATCAAATAACATTATAACATTAAACAAATACCAAGATAACATTAGATACATCTGATAACATTAAATCATACTATGACTGAATATCTGAATGTTTCAATAACCACTGATTTACAGAATGAAGGGCAATCTTCAAATATTTTACTAACATTCTAAACTATTCCTAATAAAGTAACCAACATGTACTATTGGAAAAAAGATCAGTGAAGTGATATGGCATGTTTTAGAAACAATACAAAATCATGGTGTTTCATTTTTCTAAAAAAGTAAAGATTCTTTCCAACAATCTTTTTATGCATGGATTACTTAATAGTAAGAAAGGGCACTCCATGTTATTACATAAAAATGGGAAATGGCAAAAACAGTTATGAAAGAAAATGCTACCATCACTGATCACAAAAAGCCTGATAGTAAAGGAATAAAATGTGATAAGTATGCCCTGTTTCTATGTGTGATTGTCAGTATGTAAGCAGTTATAATGGCTATAGGGAGATTGGATTTAACAATAAAGTTAAGTATATAAGTAATTTTCTACAAACAAATCAATTAATCTGAACTCCACAAGGTTCACAGGATGTATTAATTGTACAGAAATCAAACAGAAAACATTAATGTTTAAAGAAAAGCATTGCATAGCTAAGATCCTCTGTTCACCATGTATACATGTACAGTACCTTCCTAAGTAACCTTAAGTTTTCTTTTGCATCAAGGATTATCATGTTTCCTGGTACAAGAAAAAGTCTTTTATTGTCATTCTACATAAATGGTTTATGGAAATAATTAGAGCATTATTTTACAGTAAAAGATAATCAGAAGTTTTTCAAGAGCAAATCGAATGGTGACAATACCATGTAACAATGACATCACAAATGCTACAGTTTCAAGAAAAAAAACTGCAAATACAAATGTATTCCACCTTAAATTTAAAGTTTTAAAGAGCTTTAGGTACCTTTAAATCCTGTATTTCAATTGATTTCTATACTATATAATGTTATAACGATAGGGAAAGTAATAAACCCGTAACTTATGTGCTTATTATTTAGAGGTTAATGATTAGTTGCTACTCGCCATTATGCGATAATCACCCGATGAAGTCCATAATAGCCTGAGGGCCTTTGGCCCGAAGGCTATTATGGACTCGAGGGTGATTATCGCATAATGGCGAGTAGCAACTAATCATTAACGTCTTTAATACGTTTGTTCAGAATCCGGACTCGATTTTTTAGTAAACTAAAAACATTTTATTCAGGGACGAATAAATAACTGACGAATTTTCCGAGGACAAATCAGTACTTTGATGACGTAATAAAACAATGACGTAGAATCTAATGTAAACTTTGTTGTCAAATGGCGGTCATGTTTTTAAACGTTTGCGACGAATATACGTTCATTTATCATGGATTAAAACGATATTATCAGGAGACTGGAACGTAATTACTAGTGTATACGTGTTTTTCAAACTTTAAATTGACGATATGGATGTAAGGATTATGTATGGAAATACACAAGGCTCTGAAAGGAAGGGATGAGTCATTCAATGATTCATGGATTTTCCGAAAATGGCATAGACGTTGCTGATTATTTCTAGAAACCAGTTCCATTATATTTAATCTATGCATGGCTTGGTTTTGGTAAAACAGAAGTCAACCTACGCATTTACTGTATAATGGCTGGATATTCGTCAAATTGAACACAGAAAGGAATTCAGTTCGAATTTCGGAGTTTGGTATTTGACAGCGTCAACGGTTGAGTGTCTGTTGAATTTGAATGGTGAAGTAAGTGATTTATAATGAAATTATGTATTTGTAAAATCTCAGATAAATCTTTTTTGTGTCTTATATTTTTGTATAATCTATCCTGACAGTGAAATTCTATTTGACAAAGACTCAAAAATTCTTTCGGCCGCCATGTTCGAAGCTAATTACGGCTACTTGATGACGTTATCAGTGCGCGTGCAAGCAATCGGCGCCTATTATGCATAATGGGCGAGTTGCAGGCGGCCAAAATCGCATAATACGGGAAAAAGTCGCGTAATGTCCGTGTAGACTTGTCACATTTGTTACTAT
Organism: Mactra quadrangularis; assembly: GCA_025267735.1. NCBI lineage: Eukaryota > Metazoa > Mollusca > Bivalvia > Venerida > Mactridae > Mactra > Mactra quadrangularis. The sequence goes on along the minus strand of CM046306.1, from coordinate 23,868,050 downwards.
ATATAGTAACAAACGTATTAAGTATATATTGCATGGATATGTGGATTAGCATCAGATTGTTTATTTAACAGTCATGTAATAAGGCCTCAGGTGGCAAAAAGTTTTACAAGAAAATGGATAGAAAACATCTTTAAACACTGCTGAACTTAAAGCCTCTCTACCTATAAAATAAAGTTATTCTAAATAATGAGTAAAATATCAATCAGAAGCAATCAAGCCTTCTACGTGTAGACGTATAGCAAGCAGACGGAAGCAAGTCATCAGTACCAATCAATTAACTAACAGAAGAAAAAACTTAATTAAAATCTTTTAAAGATTGAACAATAAATTGGACCAAGGTCTACTGCAGCCACATAAATAATTCACAGCAGGTGTTTATTTCAACAGGCTTTGACTGATTTCCATACGAGAATTAATCAACGTCCCATAAACGTATGGTGATTAATGGCAAATTAAGTCAGTCTGAATAACTGCATAATATATGGTCACAAATCAGTCGGATTGACATTTAAAATAAATCAGTGAAGTAACCCCCTTAATACCCTCTTGGGAATATTTAAATGGTAAGCAATACAATGACAAGAACCATACATTTTTTCCTGAACTTGTTTAATTAATCAAATATCATAGGCCATATTGTAGACATATACAAAGACCTCAGGGTTGATCGTACTCTAGTGTAGACTTAAATAGAAAACTTCAAGGCTGATCCTGAATGCACTTTCATCCATTTATCAGAAAGTCAGCTGACAAAGGATATGTTAAAAGTGACACATACATGGTATACAAATTACATGAGCCATATAGATGGTGTAATCAATTTTCGTCACAAAATTTGTAACACTTTCATTGAATAAAAATCTCAACAGCAATCAATAGTCACATACAGGAACTTGTATAAATGTAAATATAGCAAAACTAATTCCAACGAAAAGACCTATCTCAAATTCTGCTAATTACCAACTTATTTATTCAAATTTATCAAATAAGGCTAAATGAGGGCTGTACATTATCCATGACTATATCAACAATATCTACAGCCATGCTCATAACAGTCGCAACTAAACTAAAAAATTTATTACTGGCAAGTCCTGTGAATATCAAACTTTTACAGGACTGAACAAAGTCTTACAGGACCAGAGGTATTCAACATATTATAATCAATTTGACAATTAACCATAGCTATTTAATTATTCAAATGTATGCGTGGGAGTTAAAATATATTTTATTTCAAATATGATCATACTATGTGTCAGCTTAAATTTTGCAACAGTCTGTCCTATGAAACTGTATGATCCAGATGGACCTTCTGATTTCTGTCCCAATTTGTCTGTGAGTCTGCCATGATTCACAGTGACAGTCATGAGCTAAGGTTCATGGTTAAATTAGGTAACTTGAAGTCTTGTCCAAACATTAGTATTACATAAAGAAAAACCTTTAATAAAAAATACTTAGCAATTTATGCAACATTTCTTGATAGTCGGAAATCCAAGTACAAGCTTACCAGACATTTTTTTCACACAAACGACATCAGAAACTTTTTTCAATTGTATAAAATAATTACATTGTCGATACACGACAGAACTACTTTAAGAGACGAAATCCGACTATCTAGTATCAATTGAAGAGTTGCAGAAAAAAGAGAGAATAATGCAGAATAATGTGAATCTATCTAGATCTTGTCTTAGTACATCAATACATAGTCTCTTGTTTTATCAATATCTAATGAAATCATCAACATTTCTATCATCATGCAAGTTACTTCTTATACCTCTCTTTAAGGTTTCTTTGTGTCTCTTAATGATTGCCTTTAATGTAACTGAATATTTTGTACGACTATATACCTTATAAAAAATACATCTTTTGTAAGACAGGATATTTTGTAAGAAAGCATACTTTGTAAGAAAGCAACTTTTGTAAGACAGTATATTTTGTAAGACATTGCACACACTTTGTAAGAAAGCATTTACTTTTGTAAGACAGGATATTTTGTAAGACAACACACTTTGTAAGACTGCATATTTTGTCATACATGTATTTCACATTTTGTAGGGAAGAATTTTTTGTGAGACAACATTGTTGTTAAACAGTAATGTAATTTTGTGAGACAGAATTACAATTTTGTAAGACAGTATCATAATTTTGTATGACTACAAAATACTTTTGAAACAGTACAATTTCTAGTTTGTACAAAAACTATATATTTGAATTCCCAATTATGGATTATTATATAAAGTCAATTACCTCAAACAATTGTTCAAACATTTATTTATTTATTGGAGTTAACAACATGTCAACACAATTTAGGTCATTTTACTGCGTCCAGCGCACCTAACCTAGCTTTCCTGGACTATTGTCTATAACCAGTACTCACCTACCCTTCCACAAGGCTGGAAACTTCTCCATATTATCTAATCAATGGAGGGAAATTGACATTATTGTCAAATTTTCAAGGAAGGGTATAACCTCCCTGGGTGGAATTCGAACCCGCACCCCCTCGGGCACGAGATTCCTAATCCCGGTGCGCTACCAACTGCGCTGTCGACCCGGGTTTTCAAACATCCAAATTGAAGAACTTTTTCACAGTGCAAATCATATTTACTCCACAGCTGACTTACCTTTATCAGAGAAATCATCCACCAGAATTATTTCTCTAAGAAGTTCTGGAGGTGTTCTGTCTAACACACTATGGAATGTACGAAGTAGTACCGTCCATGCTTCATTATGAAAACATATCACTACACTTGTATCTGGAAGTTTTCTTCTATACTTCAATGTTTTACATCTGTAAAAAAAATAGTATCATTTGCATTATATTACCCATTTAAGTAATTTCTTGATTAACAAGACACACAAAAAATCAAAGCGCTGAATGCACTAAATAAATAATTATTGAAAGTTTCCCTCATTTAATTCAGGACGGATTTTACTACATACACTAGGAGATACCCTAACACAATTAGATCCAAATAATATCAGCATAAATTGACAAGTCAGTTGACTTTAAATATGGTTGTATCCTTCTGTCTCAGCCAGCTTAAAGTTGATAATTTTATCAGAATAAATACTTGACAGGTAATTTTCTCTTTATTTCTAGCATAAAAAACAAAACACATCTCACAGAGGTTAACTAGACATTCCTAAAAACATAATTGAAGTCTTAAGATCTAACTAGGAAATAAAAAATATCAAATATTCCTTAAAAACCTGAAATCTTTACTAACAATAATACTGAAATTAGGTTCATTTCAGTGTCACATGTAGACAGTCTATTAAAGGTTCTAAGATAATATTTCAAAAGAAAATAGAAAGAAATAATAAGGACAAGTAATTGACAGCAATGGGGTAACATGCTGACGTAAATTATACACAATTACTGAATAATAGACCAAAAAATTGTCTCCTAAATTTTAAATATATTTCAGGAACAATAACTTGTGTCACCACAATGTGTCATAGACCTCAGAGTATTTTACTGTTAAAAGAATTAGATCTGTGATAATGATATAATGCAAATTGAAGAAAAGGGAAGATGTAAATTCTTTAATCTATTAAGTCCTATCACTAACTAGCAATAGGAAAAACAGTGTCTTCAAGAAAATGGTATAAATAAGAACAGTTGATAAAATTTAAATGACCCTTTTTTTCATCAGACAATTCTCACTAACAATCAATTTAGTGTAACCATTCTTGACTAGCTGTTGATGGGTCCATTTATTTGCCTTCAAGTCACATTTAATGTTGACAGTAGAACAAAGATTACACGTGCAAAGATGATCTTTCAGTTTCTAAAATAATACACAAGCCAAAGTTTTATCCTGATTATTATGAAGAACACACTAACCCTTAACCACCTGAATTTAAATAATGGACTCATTCTGTCTAAAATTCTGTAAAATTCAAAATAAAAAGAAGAGCAGCTACCAATTTAAATGCCAGACAAAGCCAGATAGCACACTAGATTCTGTATAACATAACTTAAAAGTGATAAGCTTAAAATTTGCTGTTTTTTGCCAAAAGCATGGTAAGGATGAGTACTAAAACTTAATAAAAATTCCATTCAGCCATTTCCAAATGTAGACAGTAATTGAGGTTGAAGGTAAAGGCCAAAACCATTCATTAAAAATTTAATGGATCACCATCATAAACCAAATGTCACAGACAATAGTCAGAAGTCATAGCAACTCAACATAATTTGTTTGTCATATTATAGTGACATATATCAAGAAGAATGAGTGGTCAGTCGTTCAGTAATTGGGAAGAGAAAAAAAATCAATCAGTCATTAGGCTGTAAGAATGTTGTTGTCGATGATATGACGAGGAGAGGTTTGTTTGTTTGTTGGGTTTAACGCCGTAGCAACACATTATATAGGTTATATCACGGCGGTCAGTCAACCTACTCACTCCTCCTGGAAAGGCTAAATCTCTGGATTTAGCTGTTAACCAACTACTAAGCGCATACTTTCGTCAGTGACTGACAACTGCCCTACATAATTAAAAATCATTGGTAGGAGGGAGAATGGTCATAGAAATAATTTCATGACCAAGCTCCACAAAAGTATGCCCCGCCGTGGAATCAACCCACGAGCCCTTGATCAGTAGACTTGAGTTCTACCAACTGAGCTAGCCGGGCCGCTGAACAAGGAGAGGTAAACACTATAAGTAACAATATTACTAAGACAGAAACAAAACACAGCTGAAGTCTAGGACTTAATAGACAACTTTAATAGAAGTCACTGACCTAAATAATGTACGTCAGGCAATAAGAATATAGGTGATGTCGTGACAAAAACATCTTAATATGATAAGTATAACAAGACCAGTCAATGGATAGTGCACTGATGCATACAGGTTGCTCATGTATAACAAAAGTAATTAATTTATGTGCTAGAACCTGCATGTGACACGTATACTTCTTACAATTATAGAATAATAGTCACAACAATAACACATACAAACATAGCATTTTTTTTTTTTTACACTTCTTACAAAGTATTTTCTAAGTAAAAATGCCAGAATTCAGTCAAAATATAAATGAACCAAGGTATTTGGCTATAAATGGCATTTTGCATTAGACATGTGTAACATTACAAGTGAATGTTTAAAGTTAAGGAACAAAAGATAAAATGTTGCAACAAAATTCCTTAACAAAGATTTGTCCAAGTATAAAAGGGCCACAACCCAATAAAACTACGCTTAAGTTATGAAATTTGGAAACTTGTTATTTGCTTTCGAGTGGTAACCTCGTAGACACAAGTAAAGTTTGAAGTGAATCCCTCCAGTAGCAGCAAGCATAAAATATTGCCTCTAAACTCTTAAGTGAGAAGAGTCATGCCAACACAAACACTCATCTAAATGATGAATAGACCTACTGTTCTCAAAATAGACAAACTAAAAACAAAAGTAACAGTCTCACTTAAGTACAGGAACAAAAGATTGCCAAGTCCAGGACAAAGTTGAAGGATATAACAATATAATGCCATGACAAAAGGCAACTTAAACCCATCAGTAATAATACGAATAGTGCAGAAACTAAGAATGCTGAAGTTGACAAAATTGGAGTCATGACCTTCTTGTGACAGGAAATAGTTATAAATGACAACTTTTCTTCTATTACAATACACTGATTCCTTGATTTATGCATTGGATTCAGGGGTGTTTTTATCCTTAACCTAATGTATTTAACAAAGAATATTTTATTCATGCATGCAAGACAGAAGTATAGGATTATATATGCTTGAATGAACACATTAGGAATGAAGAATATATTCCAAGAATAGCGCTATCATGATTAATGGGACAATTCAGAACAAATTCACCAAGTCAGATTAAGATGTCACCATTGACTTAATCTACATATATAGAGTCTGTCATTGTTAAAGAATTTAATTCTACTTCATTAAATGTCTTAACAGAGGGTTTTAACTGATATGCAATCATCTGAGAAACAAGTTATCAGTGTTTCATTTTAATGTACCAGTAGTATGGTTTTCTGAAATGGGGGCCCATTTTTACAACTGTTGACATATGGCATAAAGGACAATAACTCTGTTTGTCAACAGATAGATTGGTTAAGACTTTACATTGTCATGTAACCACTTCAAATATATGTTGCATAGAAGTCTTCACTACAAACACGGTGTGGCATAACAATAGATACTTAAAAAAGGGGTTGCATTGTCACCAACACTACAGGCCATAACCATAACATTACATCTTTAGATGACATTTAATTAAGGTCCATGATAAGTATAATCTAACATTCATAATCTACATAAGTTTGCAAGTCCTGTGTCAAAACTTAATAAAAATAATACAATAATGATAAATCCAGTACGAGGGGTCTGTAAGGTCCCTCAAATTCAGCAAAGCTATTTTGACAACAAGTCATTCTACCTCCTTTCCATCATTAGAAAGAAATAATGTAAAGAATCAACTACAAAACCAACCAATTGTTACTGTGCAGGTACCATCATTTTAATCTATCAAGAAGATTTCTGTTCCCATATTGGATCATAAATAATTTAACAGTAGATGTCTAAACCAAAACAAAAATCCCGGAGACCCAATCCCGAGCCAACTAGTGTTGATAAAGCACTCTTTCTACAGTAAGATTAAATCATGTTCAAAACAATGAATATCTAAGTATAAACCCAAGAGACTTTAAGCTAAAACAGTTGCTGAGAAAGTCACAAACAATATAACAAAAAATGCCAACCATAAAATACAAAGATAAACCAGGAAGCTTTTCAAAACACAAAGTCAATTCAAATTATTGCAGACAAAGAGAAAATTAAAATTTAGAAGCCGATGTTATCCTACTTTTAAAATATCCATGACAGGTTCTCCATGTATCATCAAAACACCATTTATTGGGTTCAAATTTAAATCATATTATGTTTTCTAAAGAAATTCTTCAAGCAGAAATGATGTACACATTATTTTTCCTTGAAGCAAAGGATTATAAAATATATCACAAGTTTGTAGATTGATGGATAAATAAAGCCTGGAGGTGATTCAGACAAACTTGCTAGACAAAAACATGCAATGGAATTAATCCCCTAGGACAACCATTAAATTCCTATTTATTTCTTCTTTCACAACCTCCCTGTCTCATGGTTATAAAATTTTCAATAGAAATTATAAAAGTGTACTTCTCTATATAACAATATGGAATTTGAATTTCAAACAGAGTGTTTTCAATTTAGATTTTACAACATTTACTAACACTCTCTGTTTGGTGTATATTTATGACGACATGCCTATATAATCAGTTTCATGGGAATAGTCTTATTCCAGTACTCACATACCTTTTCAAATTTCCAACATTTGCATCTCAATACCTTGTATACTTGTAAGTCAAACACAATTCTTAATGAGCTAAACAATGTCCAAGGCAGTTGATATTGTATTTAAATTAAAAGCAAGTTAAACAAGACCTATGATTGAATGTGAGGAATATCCCAAACAGGTCTTTTGTCAAGAAATTTGAATCGAATCTGCACGATACGTGCTGAGAAAATGAGTGGACAAGATTTTTTATCAAACAGCCATAACTCAGCAAAAAGTCAATGAATTGTAACCAAAATGAGATATGCACAAGCCTGCCTCTTGAAACACAAATAATATTTGGACTGCAATATAAGTTTTGCACAATAAAACATGACAACAAAAAAGAATGACAATTCAGTATTTTTTACATTTTAATAAAACTTCAGCTGCATCAAAATATTTAATTCAAAACAAGCAATAAAATGAAATACAAGCATCTCTTATTCTTGCAAAAATACTAACAAAAATTCTTATCATTCATTATTTAACTAAATACTGACAAAAATCCTAAAGGAACCCGATACCAGAATGTCTGGATGCTAATGAAACAGGAAATAGGAAAAATCTTTAACAGAACTTTAGTTCCAGGAAATGTCCATACCTCACAGAAATAGTTCTGACAAACACAGACTACAAAGCTTGAAGCATTCAATTATTGCATTACATGGTTCTGTCATCATTTATTCATGCTGAAAATTTCTATCACTTCAACATTAATACACTTCATGAAAATTATTCAAACAAAAGTTTAGAGCCAATCAAAGTCAGCCAGCTTATCAATCAAATTCAACAGCTTTGGAAAAAACAAATTTCACAGTTAAATTAAAATCTGATTTTTTAAGGTTTTCAGTTGTACCCTTTAATTTTATCCTCTTTGAATTAATAACACATCTTATAATGCAACTCTTTATCAAAGATTGCTGGTTTTGATTGAATATCTTTTCATTGTTTTTGAAGTTTAATTATTTTCCTGTCAAAGTCAGAACCACTTTATTCCAGGTTCAGCCAATACTGTCTATTTGTTTAATAGCCTTTCAATGGCAAGCATGTAGGTGAAACAATTTCAAGACGTTCACAGTATAGCTAAATGAGCAGTGGTATGCAGCCTATAATGATTATGAACATAAACTATGAAGTCAGCAGCCTCTCTATCCGTTTTAGTGTTAAGAACCAAAACATGACATTCCATTTCACAATTTGTCTAATTTTACCAAGTCTAACATACTTGGGGCATAACAACACTTTGCAAAAATTGAGAAATTATTTATATTAAAATATAAAAATTTAACCTGTACTAAAATATTATGAATGCCACTTTGCTTTTAAGATCCTTTTAATCAACATGCATGCTTCTCTGATTATTGAAAAAAAAACTGAGCAAATTATGATACCCCAGAGTTTTTATTCATATTATATGAAGAAGATAATTGCATCTAAAAACTTTAATACTGCCAATTCAGTTTAATTCAAACACAATACCTCCTGTGTTAACAAAGTCAATTACATTTGTAATTGTATTAGCAATAAAGGCATGTAATATTAAACATAGTTTGCTATTGTCTGATGCTAATTAACATTAATGCATAAACTATTGTCACAAACAGGGTTGTGCATGTTAACAAAAGTACCAAGTACTTTTGAATGTTAATTGGCTATTCACAATTTTAAGTCCATTAAACAATATAATGATACCTCTTGTGCTGAACAAAAGGTTAAACCTTTAAACAAGTAAGCACCTCCTTAAGTCAGCAATAAGTGAAGATTTAAATAAAAACTACTTACTCTCTATCTCTAACATCTTTAAGACTTCTATGAAGTGAGATCTGATCACTGACAAATTGATTAAAAGCATTATCTTGCCAACCATCATCATACTTCTTACGATCAGCAGCTGATAATGTATCTTTATTTACAGCTACTCCTTCTCCTTGCTCACCTGAAGATATAAAAAATTACAATTCTAAATATAGCAACATTTTTAAAAATAGCAACATTTCTAAATATAGCAATATTTCTAAATATAGTAACATTTCTAAATATAGCAACATTTCTTAATACAGTAACATTTCTAAATATAGCAACATTTCTAAATATAGTAGCATTTCTAAATATAGCAGCATTTCTAAATATAGCAACATTTTTTTAATAGAGTTAAATTTCTCCTTGCTTACTTTAAGGACAGTAATATTTCTTAATTTAGATACAAATCTAAATAAAGTAGGGATAATAAATAGAGTAACAGTTCTAAATAAAGTTGCAGTTCTATATATAGTAACAGCTCTAAATACAATATGTATAGTAAGTTCTGTAACACTTCTTAATTCAGTAGCATTTCTAAATTTATAAAATTTCTGAATTCATTAACATTTTTAAATACAGTAACATTCCTCATTTAAACACATTTCTAATTATATTAAAACATTACTTAATTTAGTTACACTTCTAAATATAGAAATTAGTCTAAATTTAGTTGCATTTCTAAATATAGTACATGTAACACCTCTAAATTTAGTTACATTATAAAAATAGCTTCTCACTTTTTACTAACATTTTTGTACATTCAGTATAACTAATCAAAAGCCTTAACTCATCTTAACTGCAATTAAACTGGGTAGATGTAGAATAACTTCTTAAATTCTTAAAATAATGTGGAGATATTCTAACTCCAACAACATAAAATCTAATTTCATGTCATTTCTAAACAAGAGATTTTAGAGAATATTTTTTCCCTAACAAAAAGATACTGCCTGAACAAATCATCACACAAAGTACAACATTTGCAACATCATAAATTTGATTATAAAGGGAAAGATTTGTTGCTACAATACCAACACAATTATAAAATCACATACAAAAAACAACATGATTTCCACTTCATTCAACGAAATGAAAAGAAAAAAATCCAACAAAACACTTCCAATTGTTAGATGAGTAAAAAATTCATTCGCCTACCTAAAGATTGTATCAATTGAGCATACTTAATTTAGTTGAGAGCAGAGATCAATTTTCATCATTATTATACAACATAGTTATCTCCCTTGACATTTTTATCATTTGATTGATGTAGTCAAATATAGGGGCATTGTCAACCTTCATATAACAACATGGATTTACAATTCTTTATTGATAAAATCTGCAGGAAAACATTCAAAGCATGATTTCTTAGAGACTAGGGGGTTTAATTCCGAGATAGGAAATAATAATTCAGACTATATTAAGCCAGAAAAATATTTAATTCCCAAGAAGAGAATTTCAAAAACAATTTCATGACAAATGAAAATTTAATGTATCAGCAAACATCTACCAATTTTCTTAAAATGTCTGAATTTCATTATTTCAGCATATCTTACATTGAAGAGAAGAACTATTTCTCTAGTCCTAAAATACAGAATTTCAGCATCAGTATCATGAGTATGGTAAACTTTTAGCCATTAGGTAGTGCAGTGAAGTGATTAAAATATATCAGAGCAAATCATATAAATGAGGTTCATTTATCTCTTAGTAGCTAAAGAAGAATGAGTCAATCTATTAATTTAGTGTCACATTGGGATCGGGAAACATTGAAAACCGGTTACCAACCCATTAAAATTCCTATATTGAAGTGAAGCTTCTTGATTTCTTTCTCATAAATTGGATTATATGAAGAAATTTAGCAAAACATCCCTAATTTGTCACATACATATGATTTACATCAAAATCGGCCTTGAGAATCTCCTACATAACCACAACATAATATATTGACTTTTCGGTATACGGGAATAAATGTACATTCTAAATTGAGTAAATCAAATAATTCACAAAGTGTATGTCATCATTTACTGATGAAAACTCTATTACTAATTCCCTAACGTCTATAGAAAGTCTTAAAACGTCAGTTCTTATCTGAGAGAATATAATATTGATACTGCATGACAAGAGAAATATTGGTTTTGACAAAGTGTCATATCATAGTGTCAAAGAAAAGTAAACTTGCTATAATAATTAGAACTAATTTCAGTAGATATATACAGTCTGTGACTCAGATGTTAAGTGTGAATAATGATAAATTCTAACAGTAGAAAATTATAGCTGCCATATTTTGATGGGAATGAATGAAAAGCATTCACAGCTTACAGTGTGTATACAGTAAAAGTGAGTAGAGAAAATTTCTACAAGAGTTGAAAAAAAATGTTGATCAGGAATATTTTCTGTAATTTGGGAGTAAGTTTGTGACACAATTAAATTAGGGTCCATAAAATATTAACCAGTACTGTTTTTCTTGTTCATTTTGCTTGATTTGATGGCACTGTTTCAGCAATTTATATATTTTGTACTATTCAAGTAGTATTGTAAAATGCAAACTATCTATGGATTCACATTTACAACTTTCTACAACAGCCAATAGGGTGACATTGCAAAATTGTTTGTTTTGAAGAGTTGATCCTTATAGGTAGGACCATAAGACTATATTATCATTAAGGGGCAAAAAGTGCAAGACGTAAGAATTCTATGTGGCTATTGTAAAAAGTTTCATGTAAATGTGAGTTGAATTTTGTATTACCTTAAACAAGCTTATCTAAGGCATCAGCTGGTTGAAATCTGACATGCAAAGAGACAAGACTGTGTGAGTCACATCTTGTTAACAATGTATTCATTTGAAACACTAGAACCTATGTTGCAAAAACCTTACTTTGTCTTACAAATAAGATTTACATTCAGGTACAAAAATCAATGAAATGAGATGTCATTGTTTCTCCTATGATGATAATGATGCCTTTCTAGTAGAGGTGAAACGATTAATCGCGGTTCACAAAGAATCGCGATTTTTAACGCTCGATTCGGTTCGGTTCGATTCGATTCGGAAGAGGCAGTTTCGATTCGATTCTTTTTTTTTAAATACTGTCTTTTTCAGTAGTTTTGTGAGTTGAATGAAACGCCCCTTTTCGATTAAAATAAGCATTTTTTATAGTAAACTAAAATAGTGTACCCTTATTGACCGACGATTGTTAATCCAGATAAGAGTTGTAAAAAGTAAGACTGCTTAATGAGACTGATTAAATCAAGCATGATAAAGTAATTTAGAGATAAACTGTAAACTTAATTGTTTGTTTGACGTTATTTACGTTTATTTTCGGGAAAATCCTCTTTGTTTTTCTTAACTATGAAAATCGGGCAAAACGTGGTTGGTTAGATTTTATTTACTATAAATTGGAAATGAATTCTATGAAATGTCCGAAGATAATTGTATATTTTCACCAATACGTTCATTTAAGCCCAAAAATAATTTTATTTTGAAATAAACATTAGTGTAAGAAAGTTATAAATATAGATCTAGAGTTAATAAAAATTAATTCAACGTTTATGATGTGATGAGAATTACTTTAAATCATGCCAGAACCAAAAAAAAAATTTTGAAACAAACTAAATTAAGCTGGTCATAGTGATCTACATTTGCTGAATGCTTGAAATTTTTTATTGTCTAAGCGTAACCTTAACTAGCCATTAATAATGGCATTGATGCACTGATGAATAATTTTATTTTGATAATGACTTGAGTAATATACTGTTAGTACGTACATGTAGGTAAGGAGAAATAAACAATTTGTCCATGGGCATTACTTTTCATTAAAAAGTTGGAATAATAAGATTTGTCATTTATATATGCTAAAATGCAGTAAAATATTTTTAACTATTCAAGCTCTAATACCTGTAAAATGGGTATTATTAAAGAATTAGAATTAGAATTTTTCGTCTTCCGGGAGGGAGGTCCCTCAGATAAAAATGCACTGTTCTTAAATATATATATATATCTATGTTCTCTTGTCTTTGGGTTGTATCTCTTTCTTAATTCTTTTTATAATTTATTTTTTGTTATGTCCTATATAATTCTAGTAGAAAATCGAATTGAATCGAAAAATTGAATCGTTTGATGAAAAATCGAAATCGAATCGAATCGAAAATTTTTGAATCGTTTCACCTCTACTTTCTAGGGAGTGTTATCAATGAATACAGGCTGTTATTTAAAATGCTGGTAACTTCATGCGAATGTCTTAACAAAATGCCCCTAACACCATGGGTTACACGATGAAATGGAACAAAATCATTATCACTTGATTATCGAATTCCATTTATAAATTCAATGCTTAAATATAGGCAAAGTAAGAATAAAAGGCGTTCAGTGAACATCAAATATGAAGACATACATGATTTAAAACAAAAATTTGATGATCTCAACGTCAGAATGTTTGAATTAAGATAATGAGATTCAAGACTGCTGCAGAATTAAGTAAATATTATATCAAGAGCAGTTGTTAATTGACATTTCATCACAATATAGATTCCAGCTTTTGTTGCTAAAATAATGCATACATCAATCAAACATGGAATATTTTCCCAATCATGAATGTTCTTCTTCATGAAGACAGTTATCTGAATAAACTTGTATAGATATTGATCAAGAAAATGGCAAAGGTTAAAATCAAGGTGCAATTTGAACATCATTTTCAAACTGGCCAATGTGTGAATTTGTTTCCAATTCCTAACATTGTTGCACAAAGGACTATCATTTGGCATCATGCCCTAACAGAGCCGAAGATGTAAAAAATTTCCATACAAATTATCAAAGTTAAATATAGACATAGAACATAAAACAGAACATTGTGAACCAAACATAAAACAGAACATTGTGAACCAAACATAAAACAGAACATTGTGAACCAAACATAAAACAGAACATTGTGAACCAAACATAAAACAGAACATTGTGAACCAAACATAAAACAGAACATTGTGAACCAAACATAAAACAGAACATTGTGAACCAAACATAAAACAGAACATTGTGAACCAAACATAAAACAGAACATTGAGAACCAAACATAAAATAGAACATTGTGAACCAAACATAAAACAGAACATTGTGAACCAAACATAAAACAGAACATTGTGAACCAAACATAAAACAGAACATAGTGACCCTTGAGTCATACAATACAGATACAGAAAGAAGAGTTACAGCATACAGAACAAATGGTCATGTAACATTCATACAGTAGCTTTTTACAGCTCTCTATAACTGATATTACACCAAATACAGTATTACAAAAATCCTTGTTTCATTGCAAGATTTCTGAACAATGTATTAGAAATTATAAGAAAAATTAAATACTATCATACAATTTGTTTTGTTTATGATCCCTGGCTCATCAATCTGCTTTTCTGAAGTCTATTCTGTACCTAAGAGCTCTACATTCTGTTTAACATGGAATGGAACACTTCCCCTTATATGGAGACAAATAGCAAACACTACAACAAGCAGGATTCCAAAAAGGAAACCAAGATATTCAGTGCACTTACAATTAGAACACAACTTAGTCAGCAAAAGTAAGGACTTAAAGACAAACAAATTCTAATACTACAAATTAAGACAATTTTCCTCAGTTTTAGAGCAGCATAAGAAAATGGGAATAAATTGTTTGCCTTTATTTGCTAAATGCCAAAATACACATAACAGTAAAGATTTGGAGTTTTTTTCCTACTGAATATAGCTATAAGATTCATTACATCCTGAGAGAACACTGTAATCAGAGATTTGTCAATTCTCTAAAGTAACAGCAAATGTCTAAACCACAACTGATTTCCTATCCTCGTAATAACTGCTGCAAGGAATGTAATTTCCTTCGTTCATTGGCGTGTCACTCAGTCTTGCTAAACTTAGAGGCCATACATTGTTGAAAATAATTACTAGAAAAGACTTTGAAGATAGTTCCTCTTCCAATTTTATTGGAATACTAAAACATCAGGTTGCAGTTTTGTTTAATGAAAACATTTTCCCCGCAGATGCAGTCTTTGATTTAATATCATTAAACTACGTAAATGGGTATAATCAAAGTACTGAAAATACAGGTGGAACATGTGTAACAAAGAATTAGGAGTCCATTAAACCAATAGATTTATAAGCTCTCTATTATACATTCCATCTAAAAGCTTAGATAAAGCAGGCAAATATAGTATCAAATATTTTGTAACTAGCAAGAAATTAACAAAAAACATAGAACTGCTCTAAAATAAACATCAAAAGGAAAGACAAGACTATTTAAAAAAAAAGAGTATCTCAAAAGATTTTTCCCGTAAATTTTATTATCCATGAACAATATATCAGCATTTTTATTATGTAAATATTGATGCATTACTAATTAAAAACAACAATTCACATGTTTTTTACAGCTCATTGATATCATTTGTAACAATTTAATACTGTTACAGTCACTAAATAATCAATTGTGACACAACAGTATCTTTAAAGCTTAAAAAAAAACAAGAAAATCTACCATTTCTGTATTATTACGTTAGGATCAATGAATTTTTATTGAATAAATAAAGACTTATTACCATGTTATTTTTTGTAGAAAAAAGACAGAGACCATAAATTTCTTCGGTGACAATTTCACTTCCTTAGGAAAGAAATGAACATTATAACACTCGAACAAAAAACAGCCACAATGTTAGGAGTAAATTAACCAAGAACCTAACATTAAATTACCCCAGCAATAATATTAGGTTATATTCTTTTCGGTCAAATCCAGTTATGGACCTCATCACATACAATTATACAGCCAATTTATTTCCGACAATTCACCATCCAAACATCACCGAGGGCAATTTATTGTCGCACAAACACAGTATTTGCCAAGCAGCCAGCCCTGTCAATTTCCTGTCTGGAATTTACAAAATTACAGCGTTGATCGGAAATTGAGACAATACGGCAGATAAATCAATGAATATAGAGACAATGATGTAGGGCATAAGACAAAGGTAGTTATTAGTTTAAAGGATGTACAATAATTTATGTTAAAACAAGAAATCTAATCATTCACTAAACCATTTATATACAGGAAGGGCCAGAATGTTAGATTTATAGTGTAGGTAAAAATCTTAGTTTAAGGTTCTGGCAAAACAATGACCGTACAAGGGCAGAATAAAAAATGTTAAAAATTAGGGAAGGTATATACATTTTTCAAACCTAGTATATGACCTATTGAAGTGCATTAAGTTTAAAAACCTTTATATACATGTAGTTTCTAACTGTACATGTGACCTAAAACCTTTAAATGATCCCTTATCAATGTTGTCCTAGTAAAATATTGAAGTTCAGAATCAAAACTAATCTTATACTTGTGGGAACAGTCTACATAATTGCAAAACCAGTGTTGACAATTATGAAAAAAAATGCTATCATTATTTTACACTATTTATCATCATTTTTCAGTTATTTACACATGCAAAAATGGCTCATCAAACTAGATTACTCTAGATGATACAAGAATTTGCTCTGTAATTCTTCTTCAAGAGGCTGAATTATTTGAATAAATTATAAAAATAATTACAAAAGATTACCCCATTTCATTAACCTGTCAATGGATAAACCTTCCAACAGCTGAACAGAATCTAAATCTGATATGCTATAAATGGAATGATTGCTTTTGAGTAAATATTACATTGTAACCACAAAATCAAGTATAAGTGAAAGTTTAATCAAATTTGACTCTCAATAATACTAGTAATTATACTACTGTATGTTATTATTTGCAAAGAGGAAGAAGATAACACCACACAGACTAATAGAGCAACAACTGGTTCACAAATACTTTAAAAATCACAAGAATAAATAGACAACTAGGTGTACATTCTCTCCACACCAAAATGAGACCTTTAAACAATTCTTAACAGTGTTAAAATCAAAGATAACTTCAGACAACATATTCTAGGAATGTTTAATTAATAAAAAATAGACAAAAAATGGTTGCAGCGTTTTTGCAAAATAAAGCTAGAATGTATAGACCCAATAGCTATGTGAGCATCATTTGTGCTTTTAAAATATCACAAATACAAATAATGGAAATAACTACCCCATAGGATTCATTTGATTTGGAATGAAAGTTTACTGATACATTTTCACTCAACCAGTATGTAAAATGATACCATATACATGTATAATATGGAAAATTTCATCAGCAAACATTAAATTGATTTTCCTACATTAGTATCAGGGCCAATATACAAAAACACAGAATTCAATTGTTTAAAGAAACACATAGATTATGTTTTTGTTTCCAAACTTATTAACAAAAACTATTAACATATATTCACACACTCTGCATTATTAAGGAAAACAATAAGATGGCAGAATAATTTGAGGAAAAAATGCAAAAAAAACCAACAAAAACTTGGTAACAACGAAAATGTTAAAATTTATTATCATTATATTTTCTAAATATGGTTGAATTTGTCAGTAATGTTCATTCCATTCATTGGAAAACCAATAAAAGGCTTTGAATAATAAATGAAATAATTAATCAAGAATAGCTTTACTTTGTATGAGAGTTTTTAGTTGCTAGAACATTAGCAGGTTGTTTGGGGGTATGTTTGGCTTATTTTCTTGGGAGAAGTCTTACAACATATACAAGCATGGAAAACTCTAAAAATATGAAGTAAAAACTGTTAACACATTTTTATCATTAAAACATGCAGAAGGAATTATAAAAATTGTTCAGAACAAAATGTTCAATTATATTCTTAAAACAATTTTTACAAAATGTTAAAACAAAATAAATGAAGCATAAATTTGAAAGCAAAATTACAATATTTATTTAACAGGGATTAGGCAAAGGATCAAGGACAACTATTCTTATTTCAGTCATTGCTAACATAATTTGTTTATATCATATTTACAAACTTGAACTACACAATTTCATCTGCGATATTCTCTATCTTCAATATTTGTCATGTCAGTGGAAAAACAAATTCTTGTATGTTTAACTGTTTCCAACCAAGATATTGTTCAAGTATGCATGATAATTTCACAGGGGTAATCTCCATATAAGTCTCATATAATTTACCAAATATACAAAACTTTATGGTATAATAAACAAACACAAATTTTCATATCCCTAAAATTGCCAAAGTGAATGACATACTCCCAGCTGCCATAGGAATTTATGGCTAAATACAGACATACGAGAGGAATTAAATAACATTTTCATGGCTTTAACATGGCATTACTGTATGAATTTGGTACACAAATTTCATTGTACCAATTTGAAATGCTTTTCTGAACATTCAATATTGTATATATTGCAAGGTTATAAACTCCACAGATTTAATAACACAAGTTTTATTGGTATACAAGGGAGCAATAATTCAAATATTCTGATTTTCTGTCCATATAATAGAATCTAACAAAGGTTATTAACTTATTTTAAGATCCTATAAATTTTGACATACCTGTATTGCAATACAGTAAAATGCAAATTGATGTGGACTAGTTATTAGGTTGTAAGTGCTTCTTACAGTCATTACACTTATGACCTTTTGAAACTAAAGCATGGAAACATTTATAACCTTTATAAGACAGTGACTGAGTTAGAATTTTTTTTAATTTATTTTATGCTTAAGAAATTCAGTAACCATGACATGAATAAGGCTTTTTGATGATGGCAACATGAGACACTCTAGTAACCTAATTTTCAATAGACAAATGCGGGTAATATTCAAAACAGTGTAGAACAAAAGAAAGTCTACAAATTCAGACAATAAGAATTTAAGTTACCCATAAGTTTAGAGACTAGACAAATATAACATGATTTTATAGAAATTTAGTGCCAAGACTGTGACAAGAAACATACCAACACAATGAATTTCAACTCCCCTACAATTGTTTTTCAAATTACAACAAAAAGATCATTCACTGTACCTGATATTTAACATTTTAGTCAATGCCCGTGGCACAGTAAGCTTCCTGCAGGGTTTCAAATCTAGTGTCCCAAAAGAGACAAAAGGGAGCCCCACCTGGGATTGGTAACCCTATCATGAAAACTTAACAATAATGTTTGATATTCATCCATTATTAGTGTATATGGAGAAGGCATTGGCCTTGTGGAAGGGAATGTGAGAACTAGTTATATTCAAAAGCTTACAATATAGACAAACAAAATATCAATTCCAAGAAAATTGGTGCCAATATTGTGAATAGAAACATACCAACACAATGAATTTTAATACATTACAATTAATGTTAACAAAACAACAATGCTAACAAAGTCTGGACCTGATATCGAATACAAAAATACAGAAGGGAAGTGTCACATGAAAGCCTTTAAAGAGATATTAATGTTAACATCCAACAGATAAAATCAAGTCTCCACAGCAACTAACTTAACATGGCTATTCTATTACAAACACTTCAAAACGTCTTCAGAAAATTCCATTCAAGAAGAAATATAACAAATAAACAGACACTTTTATCCCCAAAACTTCAGTCTCCATTAATAGGCAATAACTTAAAAGCATATTTTACCATTCAAACCATGCTGCTCTTATCTTCATGGTAAAGTGTTGCCTCCTAACATTAAATATCAATTTGTTTAAACAATTGACTGAAGGCATATTGCCACTTTTAATGAAATTGAGATATATCTGCAAATATCTCAACTGAGAGAGGCAAAATCTGATAGGAGGAACAAAAGGCTTGTTTTCATTGTAATAAATAAATTAGTATTACTGATACAGATTTAACTTCAGGGACGAGGGAATATTCTGATGATTGAAAAATCCCTCAAACTAAATTAATCAACTGCAATGCTAAAGTTTACAGTATGTAGATCTGTAGTTTAAATCATATTCAATATTTTAAAAACAATTACCATTTTTTAAATTGTGATGTTTTTAGTACAATGTGCAACCTTAGGTTATAAAACAGTTGAGAGGATAAGGATTATCTTAATTAATCAAAAATAGCTTAACTTTGTATGAGATTTTTTAGTTTAGTTGCTAAAACCTTAACAGGTTGTTTGGGGTATGTTTTGAGTTATTTTCTTGGGAGAGATCTTACAACATATACAAGTATTGTAAACTCGAAGAAAATTTAGTAAAATCTGTTAACACATTTACATCATTAAAATCATTCAGAAGGGATTGGAAAAATTGTTCAGCACATAATGTTTAATTATTTTCTTAAAACAATCTGTACAAAACGTTAAATCACTACAAGAGCAGTCCACAGCGTGCTCGACTATTCAGGGTATTCGTGTAAACGACAGCAACAACCAATCAAAACTCATGCTGGAGTTATGCAACTTGGTATTTGACCTTCATTCCTAACCCCTTTGACATGTGTGAAGTTTCAAGTAAATCCATTCAGTAGTTTCAAAAACAAAATGTTGCACTAAAAAACTTGACCAAAAATTTCTAAGTAATAGAGGACCATAATCCAGTCAAAATTCATGCTAGAGTTATGCAACTTGGTATATGACATCAATTAGTAACCCCCGTAGACATGTGTGAAGTTTCAAGTGAATCTTTTCAGTAGTTGTAAAGAAAAAATGTTGCACCTAAAATTTATTTATTTATTTATTTTATTTATTGGAGTTAACACCGTATGAACACAATTGAGGTCATTTCACGGCGTCCAGTGCACCTAACCTAGCTTTCCTGGACCATTGTCTATAACCAGTACTCACCTACCCTTCCACAAGGCCGGAAACTTCTCCATATTATCTAACCAATGGAGGAAAATCGACATTATTGTCAAAATTTCATGGAAGGGTATAACCTCCCCGGGTGGGATTCGAACCCGCACCTCCTCGGGCACGAGTATCCAAATCCCGGCGCGCTACCAACTGCGCTATCAACCCTGGTTTTGCACCTAAAAACTTAACCAAGAATTTCTCAGTATATAAGGGCCATAATTCAGTTCAAATTCATCCAAGAGTTACGTAACTTGGTATTTGACCTCCAATGGTAACCCCGTAGACATGTGTGAAGTTTCAAGTGAATCCCTTCAGTAGTTGCAAAGAAAAAATGTTGCTCCTAAAAACTTAACCAAGAAATTTCTAGGTATGTAAGGGCCATAATTCAGTCCAAATTCATCCAAGAGTTATGTAACTTAGTATTTGACCTGCAATGGTAACCCTATAGACAAGTGGGAAGTTTCAAGTGAATCCCTTCAGTAGTTGCAAAGAAAAAATGTTGCACCTAAAAACTTAACCAAGAAGTGTTACGCCAACGCCAGCGCCAACGCACTGCTGAGTAGGATAGCACCACTATTCTTCAAGTAGTCAAGCTAAAAAATGAAGCATTATGTTGAAAAAAAATTACAATATTCATTTAGAAAGGCATGGGCAAATGATTAAAAACAACTATTCTTATTTCAGTCATTGCTAACATATTGTTTATCTCATATTTACAAACTTGAACTACACAATTTTATCTGCGATATTCTCTATCTTCAATAATTGTCATGTAAGAGGAAAAACAAATTCTTGCATGTTTTACTGTTTCCAACCAAGATATTGTTATCTTCATATAAGTCTCATATAATTTACCAAATACAACAAAACTTTATTGTATAATAAACAAACACAAATTTTCATATCCCTAAAATTGCCAAAGTGAATGACATACTCCCAGCTGCCATAGGAATTTATGGCTAAATACAGACATATGAGAGGAATTAAATAACATTTTCATGGCTTTAACATTGCATTACTGTATGAATTTGGTACACAAATTTCATTGTACCAATTTGAAATGCTTTTCTGAACATTCAATATTGTATACATTGCAAGGTTATAATCTCCACAGATTTAATAACACAAGTTTTATTGGTATACAAGGAAGCAATAATTCAAATATTCTGATTTTCTGTCCATATAATAGAATCTAACAAAAGTTATTTACTTTTTTTAAGATCCTATAAATTTTGACATACCAGTATTGCAATGCAGTGAAATGCAATTTGATGTGGACTTGTTATTAGGTTGCAAGTGCTTCTTACAGTAATTACACTTATGACCTTTTAAAACTAAAGCATCGAAACATTTATAACCTTTATAAGACAGTGACTGAGTTAGAATTTTTTTAAATTTATTTTATGTTTAAGAAATTCAGTAACCATGACATGAATATGGCTTTTTGATGTTGGCAACATGAGACACTCTAGTAACCTAATTTTCAATAGACAAATGCAGGTAATATTCAAAACAGTGTAGAACAAAAGAAAGTCTACAAATTCAGACAATAAGAATTAAAGTTACCTATAAGTTAAGAGACTAGACAAATATAACACAATTTTATAGAAATCTAGTGCTAAGACTGTTACAAGAAACATACTAACACAATGAATTTCAACTCCCCTACAATTGTTTTTCAAATTACAACAAAAAGATCATTCACTGTACCTGATATTTAACATTTTAGCCAATGCCTGAAGCACAGTAAGCTTCCTGCAGGATTTCAAATCTATTGTCCTAAAAGGGACAAAAGGGAGCCTTGTCTGGTATTGTTAACCCTATCATGAAAACTTAACAATAATGTTTGATATTCATCCATTATTAGTGTATATGGAGAAGGCATTGGCCTTGTGGAAGGGAATGTGAGAACTAGTTATATATATAAACAAAATTTTACAACATAGACAAACTAAATATCAATTCCAAGAAAATTGGTGCCAATATTGTGACTAGAAACATACCAACACAATGAATTTTAATACATTACAATTGATGTTAACAAAACAACAATCCTTACAAAGTCTGAACCTGTTATCTAACACAAAGATACAGAAGAGAAGGGCCACATGGAAGCCTTTGATGAGATATTGATGTTAACATCTAACATATAAAATCAAGTCTCCACAGCAACTAACTTAACATGGCTATTCTATTACAAGCACTTCAAAACGTCTTCAGAAAATTCCATTCAAGAAGAAATAAAACAAATAAACAGACACTTTTATCCCCAAAACTTCAGTCTCCATTAATAGGCAATAACTTAAAAGCATATTTTACCATTCAAACCATGCTGCTCTTATCTTCATGGTAAAGTGTTGCCTCCTAACATTAAATATCAATTTGTTTAAACAATTGACTGAAGACATATTGCCACTTTTAATGAAATTGAGATATATCTGCAAATATTTCAGCTGAGAGAGAAAAAATCTGATAGGAGGAACAAAAGGCTTGTTTTCATTGTAATAAATAAATTAGTATTACTGATACAGATTTAACTTCAGGGATGAGGGAATATTCTGATGATTGAAAAATCCCTCAACCTAAATTAATCAACTTCAATGCTTAAGTTTACAATATTCCAATATGTGGTGAAAGATCTTACTACAGTTTTCAAGTACCATTTTTATATGGTTTGAAGTAATAGCATTGGTGTGCAGATCCCAGTAGAAAAGGTAATAGCTTTCGCCCCCACTTCACCCTGGAAAGAAAATCGTATCTCCCTCAGCTGCAATTATTCATAACAGCCCAGTTATTTCTTAAACTGACAAAACAATTGGTAGACAAAAAAGGAAGACAATAAGTGTGTAAGAAATATAATTTTGAAACTGAAACTTGACCAATAAATACCGTTTTATGAATATGTTTAAACAATAAACTCAAGTTACCCCTCAAAAATTCATGGCGACCTTCCATTCCCTTAGGTGTAAGTATAATACAGAAACATGCTGATACATTAGAAAAAGGATCCATGAAACTAGCTTCACATTTACATAAGTGAAAGTTTAAAATATTCAAAATACTTAAGTTCTTTAAAAACTGAATTTTGAATATTTTGTGAATTTTCAGCACATCAATTTAAAAAAGGCAAAATATCTGGTCCATTTCAGGGCAAGGTAGTCTCAGTCAGGTAAACATGTCAGCTCAGACAGCTAAATTTATAAAGTTTTAAAATCCCAATAGTAACAAATGTGTTTTATATATAATACCAAACACCATTTCAAGTAGAAGTACATGTAAATCTAAACCAAAGTAGAATGTGGTAGTCAATATAACAAACAACCGTTTTGGACACAATATGTTTAAGACTTAAATAGAAAAATGTCTTTCAAATTGCATAAATAAGTTGAAAACATTACTAGATTATAAATATTCAGCATGAACAAAAATAAATAAGTAGCCCACTTAAAAATTACCATCAACCTTCTTTAAAAAATGGACACTTAGTCAAAATGGTTTGATATGTATATAGTCTCCTAGTGCATTTTTAATGACTTGAG
This sequence comes from Mactra quadrangularis, assembly GCA_025267735.1. Taxonomy (NCBI): domain Eukaryota; kingdom Metazoa; phylum Mollusca; class Bivalvia; order Venerida; family Mactridae; genus Mactra; species Mactra quadrangularis. The sequence goes on along the minus strand of CM046306.1, from coordinate 23,843,674 downwards.
GGTTTTAAAACAATCATTATAATATCTGCTGTAGATGAATATATCTTCGTATAGTGGGTTTAAATTCAGAGACAGTAACAATGATAAGATAAAAACAGGACACTTACCTGGTCCACTGTCTGAAGTTCTAAATTTCCCTGACTCATCAAAGTCTTTATGTACTATCAAATCATCTGGATTTCCATCAATATTATTATTATTATCATAACCTAATGCATTATTATCCTTTCCTATATCTAAATTTTTAGTCACTTTATTAACAAATGGATTAAAAGGTTCAACTATTTGATTTATCTTTTTAATTGGATTTTGAAATCCTTGAAATACTCCTCGGTTCTCTTGGACATTTCTTTTCACTATATCTGGTCCTTTTTCGTGTAGTGACTCTTCATTATTCGTGTTTTGGAAACTTAGAATAATTACTATTAAAAACCACAGAGCAGGAATTCCTAAGATGAGCTTAAATATAAGGCTCCGTTTTCTTCTGAAGAAACTAGCCATTATTTGTAGATTGTTTGTATCAAAAGGGGATCACTCTAAATGAAGTTGTAAAATCAAAGCGAGATCACTTGGGTGAATGCAACAAGGGAATTAACACTTGTTGCAACAGGGATTGAAAACTGGGTTGTCTCTACTCGAAACTGTTCTTTTGATGAATCAGCATTTCTTTTATCTGAAAATACAAGATAAAATACATTAATCATGATCAATATCTTTACATTTACTTTCAGCAGTAAGAGACAAGCAAGGCAGACAGTTAACCTAACCTTCAGTGCTGCTTATCCCTAAAGCAAAATAATAGCAACATATTGCAAAAGGATTCACTACTAAAATATGAGCATTTTAATAATAAAGGCCCAAAAACTAGACTTGCATCTTCTATACATAAGCAACAGAACATAATGATATAGTACAGAAATACAAAAAGTCATGGTTGGTAGCGGGGTTCAAAAGGATGACCTTCTACCACTGAAAGTAGACATATTTAAAGCCATCCATCTAGACAAATCAACAATGAAAACTGGTATATATCAAGACCAAAAAAAACAGACAAAACTTAATAACTAATCAATAAATTATCCTTTCAATGAAATGTCTATTTCATTTATAGTTTCTGTTTGCTTTCCTAAGCAGGAATTTATAAGCTGAGTGTGTCTACATATCTGTTTTATGTTTTACCAGAGTTTTACCGCCATTCATAATTGTTCAAACAGCCTCCATACAGTGGTATTGACCCGTTTAATATATACAATATTTACAGTATGAATAAATATCAAATCAAGCTATCTCATACATAAGTTATCAAATCTTATTACCACAATGCCAACATAAACAAACATGATTGTTATTTCAAGTAAATATGATAAGAAAAGTCATAATCTGTTTTTCAGGGACATTATTTCTCATTAAAAAAAATCAAATTATTATTTATAAAACTTCATACACAACATGGTTTCACAAGTATAATATAATAACTTGTATATTCTATCTTATGCTGCGAAAAGCATATATTATTTTAATTCATATTCTGAATAATTTGCTATCTGTAGTAACATGTTCAAGTTTGAGTATGAATCATAAAGACAAAAGTAGGAAACTAGTAGATTGCTTTAAGCAACCATCACACTTAATAGAACTTTACTGAAACAGTTATGTTCTGCCATAAAGACCACCGTGGTTATTGCAAAACCAAGTGATTTTTGACAAATTTTAAGCCCCAAATGATTAACTTAAAAAGATCAAAGACCATATATTAGAACTGTTCCATGGTTAAAACAATCGATTTTGATGATTCTATTAATGGAACTTTACTTTATAAAACATATTATCTTAAGACAAGTATATTATCTAAGTATGGTAGTAAACTATTAAATATAAGGAAACTATACTCCCTAGTGAATCTATATTGACAAATCACACTTGAATGGACTGTCTCCTAAGTTAAATGGGAGGAAATGAGAAATAAACATTCATGACAGATGGCAGTCTCAGGGGGTCAATAACTGGTAAGAAATTCTCCTAATCCGCTTTCGGTGCGGAACCAATCAGAAACAGATCAGGAACCAATCGTCGGCACTTGACACTCACTTCAACCCAGCTGGGACCTAACTCATTAATACTAAATGATATAGCAGCATGATCAAACAGTTAAAGACTGCAATTATCTATCATATTTCTTAGGGGATGATATTGTTCATTACCTTTCTCAGTGCTAATATTTTAACAGTATGGATATCATCATATGTAAACATTTATAAATTCTTATACCACCATATTTGGCACAACCCTAACAAGCGTTCATGTCCAAAGCAATAACAGAGCTTAATGCTTTGAATACAAGTTTTTTGTCTTGATCGCAGTACAAGTCTCCATTTATAAAACAGAATTTATTGTCGTCACGAGACACAGTAGAGTGGTAACAGACTTTCTGACGCCAGACGTTACAAGAGTTAACATGGTGCAATTAAAGTCTTTCTATGAAATATTTCCAGCACAGAAATATTTTTCATCAAATACCACATCCACATCACCTTAAACAAAAAAGCAAGATTAAAGTCTTTGAAACTTTCTGTCGCTCTGCAAACCATGTCATCTAGAATAGTTAGAAATTTACAAAGCAAAATTAAAGTTTAATCAGTCATGTTATTTGAACAGCCTAATTTCAGTGACTTTCACAAGTTGGCAACTACCAGAGGTCATAACAGAGTTCGAAGAATTGAAGAGGTCAATCAATAATCATTCTGTGCCTCTTTCCTTGTTTAAGAGAATACCAGCTTTTTTCAGTATTCGGGGAAAGGGCCAAGGATCTTTACTTGATTATGAACCTTTGGGAAATTTTATCACAATTTCATTAACATGGTAAAGAAGAAATTCAAAGGTTAACTCAAAATTTGGCAAAAACTATAACTTCCTTTCACGAAAATTCAAAAGATGGTGGGCCTGTAAACTGCCCCATTATATTTAGAGAAAAAGCCCTGTTACAAGGCAAAATAACAATCAGAAAACTAGAAACATGTAGAGGTTATTTGCCAATATTTCATACACAGACAGACAGACAAATAACATATTCTTAAATGTTTAATACTATCAGATATTTAGTAAATTGATAAATTGCTGAAATAAGACAGTAAATATCAATGCTTATGGAGCCATAACTCGTTTTAGCTAAGTCTCATACACTGACTGATATCTCATAATACAATTATGTCTTTCCCTCAACAATCCAACAAAATATCGGAAAAACTAGCCACTGTCTGTATTACACTATACAGTATGTGTCTCTCTGCACAATCCAACAAAATATCAGGACATAACTATAGAGCTTCTTTCAGTGAACTTCTTCTACTTAAACATCAAAGTATGTTCACTTGTTCTTTTGGATTGGTTTAATGCGGTCCTACCTGGGAAGCAACACATTGTATAGGTTATATGAACATTGTAAGTCAACCTACTCACCATTCCTGAAAAAGCTAAATTTCTGGTTTTAGCTGTTAACCAGTTACTAGGCACATACTACTGACAGTGACTGACAACTGCATGACATGATTTAGAATCAATCAGAGGTAGGAGGGAGAACAGCCACAGAAGTTATTTCATGACCAAACTCTAACAAAGTATGCCCCACCCAGAACTTAAACGACCAACATTCCCTCAATCAGTAGACTTATGTGCTACTGAGCTAGCCCTGTGGGCTCTCTCCTGAGATAATTAGTAGGTTAGCTAACTGCTAAGGAATGACTAAAATCGACAAAAGAGTCTTCTACAGTACTATGATAGGGGCAGAAAAAAATTATGACTCAGGTAAAATGTTTGGTGTTACCTAACAAGGAATGGCTGAAACTATTCCAACACCTTAGATGAACTCTTTAATGTTTTGTCTCTATTGTTTCCTTGTGTAATAAAAACAAGCTATATCCTTGATGCTTAAGTTTATATACCATCCTGTTGATTCCAGAAACAGACTACCATGTGATTAATACGAGCAATAAAGGCAATGATTCACTGCTGAGCAAGAATAAAAGTAGTACCGTCAGAGGAACCATAGAGATTGTCTGTTTTGAAACATTCTAACAAAAGCTGAATGGCACTATAACAATAGATAATGTACCTGTTTTATGTGCATCTAGTGTCATATATGCTGCGAGTGCATCATCTGTAAAATGAGTCTTGTCTAGGTTCAATTCAGATTTTATAACTCTATATAGATTTGACTTTGGAATTTCTACAGACTGTCTGATTCAACTAGACTGCCCACTTAAGGACATATCCATGAACTTAATTCAGATGGATAAATACTGAGACTCTGGGATGTGATGCTTTAACTGGAGACATTAGAAGTGATATTGGAATTAAAACATTATCTGTAGAATTACACGGTTTTAGACAAATCATCTTTTGAGAATGATTGGATTTATTGGGAAGTAGCAATATTGCCTCAAGCTATAGTCCCATAAACATAAAAATAGCCTTGAGGGCACCGTACGGGCGCCGTGCGATCAAGCTCCGCAAGGACCCATACAAACTATTGGGTATCCGTACAGATTGTTACATTTTTACCAGGGTCCATGAGATGAGCCCAGGATACACATATTAGTTTCAAGTCAAATTGTGAACAAAATCGTGGCCGAGTATGGATTACACTTGCACATCTTCCAGCTATGGCTCCGTGCCGGTGAGTTGTTTTGTGCCATAAGCGTACTGTCACTTTAATACGCAAGGCTTCCCACGACCTATGGCTATCTGCACGTACAGGTCCGCAACAAGCCACGATTTTATGGGACTGAGCCATTATATGGGATATAGACCCACTTTAAGAGACAGGGTTCAACAATTATTGTGCAATGGATCAGCACAAAACTAGTTAACAAAATGTTTTATTTACATGTAGTTAGAAAACCTAGTCTATATTAGGTGTTTTTTACATGAGTTAGACTAAATTTGCACTGAATTATTGCTATGATTTAGTTTAACCAATTTTAGATATTGAAGTAGATATTTTCACCACTGACTGGCAATTGCTGAACTTGAAAAAGCCAATCATTGCCTTATTGTTTTCTCCAGCACAAGCACAAATTATTATAAACCAGTAAAGGGCAAAATTATCAACTAACCTTACTAAATGAAGTATGAAATTTTCCCAGTCCAAATCAATTTTCACCAGTTTCAGGTTTCAGCCTAGATGGGTTTAAGGCAATGGCTGAATACAACAATATGAATATAAGAAACACTGGAGAAAGTATTAGACAGTCAAATCTAAGTTCAATGTAGAATACATGCAGCGTCATCTTCAGATATTTCATAATAGCAGGGCCAAAACACTCTTCTCAGCAGAAGCCGAATACAGGCTGTTTCCCCAAACAAAACTGACTCTTTTTCTCCTAGTTTGATCCTAAAAACTCCCCAATCCCATAAAATTCCCAATAGAATGTTTAACCACAATTCAAATAGAAAGGGAAAAATATTTGAGATACCTTCCCAACACAGTCTATGTTGTACCCTTAACCAAATAATTTACTGGATTATCTCATTGATTTTGTAACACTTATAATTGAATAAATTTATTTCTTATACTGGCTATGAAGTGGGTCATTTTACCCAAATAAGTGAAAACCACTCTAATTTTCCCCAAGAAAAAGGCCGTGGTCCCTTCCCCAAAAATGGTGTTTTGGCCCTGATAATAAACACCAATGATTACCATGTAAGATGAATATGAAACCAAATATGGGCAATAAGAACATTTGAGTAAGTACTCATTTTAAGATCATTCACTCAAAATGCATACACACAGCCCTAAGATTATTTTGAGCAGTAAGAAAACAAGAAGTAAACAGTAGGAATTAATAATACTATTCTCAAAATATTCCATATGAATAATTAATATTTCAAGAGTTTTGAAATGAAACAGCTCAAGGCTTATACATACAAAATTACATGAAATTTCAACTGTTAACAACAATTGTAAGTTCGAAAGAGCTATACAGTGCCCTCCTAAAATTCTCGGACAAATGAAATTTTCAAAAAAATAATTAATGTAAATTGCAAGTAATTTTAATTGTTTCAAGCTTATTCATAAAAAAGTTTGAATCATTAATTTTTTATCAACTATTTAATGTGATGTTGCATTTTGAAATGACTCTTTTTTCTTTCTTATGACTTTTGTGTTAATGTAAATTTGTTAACTAATATCCTAAAAAGCAATATTGTCCTAAACTTTTCTAGGGCAATTTATTTTTGTTTGTAAATTGAAAGCAATGATTTATTTTAAGTTTTTCACAATGTATGGATCATTCAGGATAACTTAAGACAAATCTAAAAAACCCACAAATACCAATTGGACCACCATTGGAAATAAGGGCTTGCATGGTGCTTGTTTGTGATATCCCTGGTGTTAGTGTGCTTAATTCATGCCATGATAAAGTACATTTACCGGGTATGTTCTATAATTGTATATTGTAATTTTGCTATGTGTACACTATGTCTATGTAAACAACCTATTAATGCTATTCCAATGCTATAAGCTTACAATTTATAATAAAGATATATCTTGAGACTTTAGGAGAAAACTGTAATACTCAATACAATTCAATGAAATTTTCTAAGTCAATACCAATGTAGGTTCAAATTGATTATAAATAGCAACAATGATGCCTGTCAACATTAATTACACAACAGAAGTGAAACAACAGTCTCTAAATAGAACAGAAAACATAATTAAATTATAACATTTCCTAAAATTCCATCATTGTGCAGTTTAACTGTTACATACTGGTGCATTTATATGTCTTGATTAAACTTGGTGTCTGTGCACCTAATGTAGACATACTTGCAGAAATTAGTCTGCCCTAGGACAACCCATTTGTCTTCATGTAGTATGAAATGGTTGTGTATTTTATCTATTTATGATATTCAAATGGAAGATTTATGTTCATTTATACATACAGATTTTACTCTATTTTATCAGCATTTTTTTCAAAAGGCAAACCTACTATCAGAACTAGGTAAATGTATGTTCAAGGGACTTGTGATGCATTTATAGGCGATTTTGCTTTACATAAGAAATAGTTCACCTTTAAGAAGTCTTCAACCTAACTGAATGCGACATGTGTGAAAAGTAGCCATTTTTTCACCTTACCACGCTAGGGCTATTTCAAGATGCTCAAACTCTAATACTTTACATTATTTTAGGACAACTTTCCTGAAGTGAAATTCACCAAATCCAGTTAAAGAACACCAATTTCAAGGCTGTGGCTGCCATTTTGATGGGGGGGTCCATACATGTAAAACTGGGGGATTGACCAGTTTAGGCTTAAGGAGTTAAGTACAATTGTGCCTGTCATAGTAGACAATCTGTTTAAATTGCTATTTATATCATGACAGAGCTAATGGTAGATTAAATACCTAAGGATTGATAGAGCCTGAAATTACAGAAGGTCTCTTGGGGCTAATATCCCCAAACAGATAAAAATTAAATGAGCAGATTTTTTTCCCTTAATTCTCACATTATTAATTAACAAACCTGTAGCTACAAAGAATAATTTAGTTTAATGTCAAATTTTTATGGTGGGGTATGGCATAGCTTATGAGAAATACAATTCAGCCAATTGATTGCAGCTCAGCCCTGCAGTGTGTTTTGTCCATTCTAAACATAAATAAGTACATAAAACACTGTGATACATTGAGCAATGCTAAAAAAACCCAAAACTAAAGTTTATTCAAATTTCAATATCACTTTTCAATAGTCACACTTTCATATAACCTATATAAAACAGATATTCACTTAAATAAAAACAGCAATTTTACTTGTTTAAAACTGTTATCCATTCAAATACAGCAATATTGCCAAAAAATTGGTTCATGCAGGCATTCAAGTTAGACAATATAGACGCCTACATGCCATTATATCTGCATGAAAATGTCCCTAGTTAAATTAAGTCTTAGAGATTTGGAAGTTTTGTGATAAGACATACAAGTATTGGTACGAGATAACAAACAAATTCAAGGATAATATCTGTATATATGATAGGCACAAGAGAACAATTCCTGGAGAAAATGGAAGATTTCAGGATGTATCTACAAGACAATTGGTATTTCTCATAACAAGAGATAGTACCATGTAGTGCAAGACTTGCAGTATTATTTTGAATGTCCTGTTGTCTCTCATTTCAAATTTGCTTCACTTATTTCATGCAGTTTTTGTAAGCAACCATGGTTAAAACATGGTTGACTGGGTCATGTGGGAGTAAAAACAGAATGGTCACAGAACAAACAAGAGCTGTCAGAGGAGACAGCATGCTCGACTAAGTAAGTATTTGTCACAGGAGATGTGGTTTATGATAAGGAACATACATATTTTAAAATTTTAAAATAATACCTTAATATCTTACTGCACAAAAACTTTAATCAGAAATGTGGACGCAGACACTGGGGCGAGTAGGAGAGCTCTCCATTTACTTTGTAAAGTCGAGCTAAAAAGGTAAGTTGTTAAATGCTTGATATCGATACTTTCAGTGAAATGCGCACAATGAGCCCAATAGGGAATAGTAATAGGGTCATTTGTATTTCTAAGGTGCAAATGATTTCATTGCAAGCCACTCTATAGATAGACCATTGTAAATGACTCTTTGGTTTGGACCAAGGCAATTAGACATCTTTTATCCTTTGGTGATATAAATGCACTACATTTAAGGTCTTATCAAAAACTACCATATTTAAATAACCAGCTGACAACTGTGTTCTATATATTAATTACAAGTACTAACTATATTTACCCCAGGGAACCAATCTCATTTATAATTAATCTAGACTAATAGAGATAATATCAATTAATGAGGCTTTTCACAGCTTCATTGTATAGCAGGGAACCAATCATGAATTTCTAGTATGCTCCTGAGTGTTTAACTTGAAGGAACCAGCAGTGAGGATTGTTTCCAAGCAAAAACAAGCCTCTGAGCTATTTTTCTATACAGAAATTTGTTTGTTTTGTTTGTTTTTATTGGATTTAGCACCGTAGCAACCCATTGTCTACAGTCAGTCAACCTACTGTTCCTGGAAAGGCTAAACCTCTGGACCATATTGAAAATTGGTTTACACCAAATATGTTATCCACAATAAAAAAGTCATTATTATTATTATTATTATTTAGCTGTTTAAACCAACTACTAAGCCCATACTTATACAAAAATTCATTGTTTAACCAGGAGTCAGCTATGCAATTCCTATTTCAATTCAGAGAGGTTCTATAAAGAGCTTCATTGTTTTCTAGGAACCATCCACAGGAAGTTCATATAGAATCATTGTAACTTATTCCACACGGGAACCAGAGATTATACAATAAATCTATTGTAAAACCACATGATTGATTACAATAAAAAGCTGAAAGTGTAAGGCTTAAGCTAGGACAAAATCTAGTGAGATAATTAAATTTTAATTAAACTTGATTTATATCCTATAATATATAAATATGGCTGGATTAACACCATAAGACGTGATTCAATATATCAAATTAGTGAAGAGTTTATGCTTGCAAAAAATACTAAGAAATTTATGGAAACATTATAAATTGCTGTTTCAGAAGCATATGATATCATAGAATAGTTATATTAAATAAAAGTCAGTAAGTTGGCAAGTAGACACTTAAGAACCTAGTTCAGCAGTCCCTTGGCTTGCTCAGACCTTAGCACATAAGTATTATACTGACTGAGAGGTCTCGGGTTCTATTTCTGGGCTGAGCAACTTTAGTGAAGATTGGTCCTAAAAAAGTATATTATGACCATTCTCCCTCCTACCACTAAGTATAAATGGGTAGTCTCTCTATTAATAAGTGCCCACAGTAGACAGAAGTGACTGATAGCGGTACAGAATTATGAAAAATCTAATGATTATTTAGTAATCGTTACAGTGCAGTCTATGACGAAAATGGTGAGACATTTGAATATACAGGCCCCAGTCCTATAAAATATTAAGACAATACATAAAAGAAACTATCATAAAAGATTAATATCAAGGTCTATATGAATGACATAATAAAAACCATAATTTCTTGTATAAAATTTTAGAAACATCTAGCAGTATAATTTTATTGATTCAAAATAAGCCAGTTTTGATAGTATCAAACACTTCTGATATTGCAGAAAGATTTTCTTTCATGCTTTACGATGAAACGTGGTGTTATTTGATGAAACTATAAGATGAAAATATATTAAGTTCTGTAATTTCATTGTAGTGAAAATATAATCTTACATTTTCATTGTTAATGATGTCATCTTCAAAGATAAATGACATCATCTAGCAGAAGAAGTGTCGATTTACAACGAATCTCTCAAATGTATCCATCTCATATATAATTATATTAAATTGTAACTTATAATAAAGATATTTCTTGTTTCCCCTGGCAATCTGAGTAGATTTAAGATAATTTAACTGCAAGTGCATTTATAGTGTTTCTTGGCAATGAACTAAGCTTTAAAAGAATGTCACTCTATATATAGACAATTTATTACCAAAAATACCATGATCTTATTAAGTTTCTCTTGTGATCATACACATGCTAAAAGTTGATCCCAATCGTCAATATAACGCCAAACAATACAGTGAGGACTTGATTCATCAAAATCGAAAAAAGAGGTTACTTTATATCCAGAAACACTTTCTGTATCGTGACCCATATTGTACCACATTTTGACTAAAAATATGCAGTCCCCAATATGAGCCATATTGTATCACATTTTGACTAAAAATATGCAGTCCCCAATGTGAGCCATATTTTGTATCACATTTTGACAGAAAATATGCAGTCCCCAATGTGAGCCATATTTTGTATCACATTTTGACTAAAAATATGCAGCCCCCAATGTGAGCCATATTGTATCACATTTTGACAGAAAATATGCAGTCCCCAATGTGAGCCATATTTTGTATCACATTTTGACAGAAAATTTGCAGCCCCCAATGTGAGCAATATTTTGTATCACATTTTGACAGAAAATTTGCAGCCCCCAATGGTCTATCACTATTTGTGTAAAGTTTAGTTCAGCAATTTGAACAATTTAGTAGAAAAACATTTTGCCAGTTCAATATGACAACTACAGAGAATTTCTAACAGTACTTTTGCCTGCAATTCATGACTTCATTTAGAGAATATCTCATAGTAGAAAAATGCTATTTCCATAGAAAATATTGGTTTGTTCTAATATTGGTTTGTTCTAAGTGTTAAGCCATATTTTGTATTATATGAGGTGTCGTAGCACTAGAAGATCACAGTTATGATCAAGACTGACAAATTTGTTTCAGGGAGCATTTATTTGTCAAATATCTCTATCCAATTTCACTCACTGACAGAACAAATTTCATATAATCTTTCACAAAGCAAAGGTGAAAAGTAACTATTATTTTGTAATTTTATCTGACAAAAGCTTCTAAATCACAAGGATCTATTTAAATAATCAAACACAGAGGTCACATAGATTTTTTTTAAATAATTCAAGCATGGTAAAAAATATGATGTTTTAAATAATAATACTGAAGTTTTGCAAGAGTAAAAGGGAATGTACAGCCCTTTTCTCAGTTCAACATTTTATTCAGTTATACTGCAGCGGCAAGTTGTCTTATTTACATTTCCAACACATGCCTATTTTTTTTCGAGACAGAACTCCGCAAAGGTATTTAGGTCCCGGAATTTGAAGCAAATCCAATAGATTAACTCTTCCAATTTTAGTTTAGAGCTATAATAGAAAAGTCACTACATTTTTTTTCAAGTACATTGAAAGTTTGGAGGCTTCATTTCCACAAGCTCTAACTATCTGGATGGGTCAAATTTTTAACCTGGTACCAATCTGGGGCCCAGTGTTTCATTCTTTATGTAAAAAGCCCCTAGAAAAATAGTGAAAACTAAAAGGCAACTTTAAAATCCAGTTAAAATGGATCAAACACCTGAGGCTCACTAGAAGTTTTTATCCTAAACCTTTAAGTTCCTAAGCTTTCAAACTTATACTGTAGTTAAGACTAGTTGTAGCCTGACCCATTATACTGGTGCAGAATGTAAAAAAAATGGATAAAATCTTTTCAAAACTTATGTTTTTTAAATTGAACAATATTTCACCACTGTGCTTAAGCTTTAAGATATATAAAAAAATGATACTAGAGAAGTAATTAATTGAACCAATTTTAAAATAGAAGTTTCTTGAACCAACTCCAGGCAAAATGTACTAGAAGTTACCCTGCTGGTTTATAATACACCGCTGGTACATGACAATTCATTAAGAATTATTTTTAGAAAGAAAATTTGCTTAACTTTAATCAATTAACAGTTGTCTTATGCAGTCAATCAGTGTTAAAATAACCTCTCCCCCGCATAACCCAAATTATCTGTTCCCTTTTATGACTTAATGCCAATTTTTTAACTAGAAGTCTGGATTTAAAATCCTGCATCCAAGCGACTGTGCCATTGGCTCTAGCTTTCTAAATTGACAATATTCCTCATTATTTCGAAGGTGGGCATAACAGCTGAGAGTCAAAGTTCACAAATCCAAGCACTAAATATCCTAGTGTACGAAGTTCCGACGCACCTAAGATATTATGACTATATACCGTTTCAAAATAAGGCTTCAACTAACAAATGACCCTAACTAATAATATTTTATTCATTTGTCCATCTTTTACAACTTTTATTAATACCTGTCACGTGACTTTCAGAAATAGCGAGAAATAAGGGATGCCAATCTGTCTGTCATATTTATTATTTTTGAGAAAACGACATTTTCAAAACTATACTAAGAAAGTAATAAGAAAAAACACCTTTTTTGCAGTGATTCACGGGAAAAGGTATGAAAAGAGTCCCTAAAAATTCCTGACTCTTCACATTTTGGCAGTAAGAAATCACTGTACTGCTTACTATTGGAAATGCGCGGGAATGACGTCACAGGGTAACCCAAAATCGAAATCGAGGCCAAAACAAAAATGGCGTCATAATAAAGATGTGTCGAAATAATTTGTACCGGAGGACAGAAGGACTAGAAAACTCACATTAATACAAAGCATATATAATCCATGACTGTAATTGTTTGCACCACAGGGGAAAACCCAAATATTTGAATTCCAGTCTCTTAGTCAATGTTTTAATTACGATTTTATTATTTGTCAATTTTTAACATTTGAAACTTTTGCCCACTTGGATGCCCTTTCAATCACTTTTACAAGAAATCAATTTGTTTTAATACTCCAAGCATGTTTTTTAATTCTTCGTTTTTAATCTCCAGAGTATTTTGGAATCAGCTGGCCGGTGCTCAGAAATGGGAAACGATAAAAAAACACCATCCTATTTAAGGATGTAACAATGTGTGCATGTGTTAGCAGTTTAATAAAAAATTTCTAACATCAACACAATAATTTCCACTAAGACATAAAAATGTTGTTGTGGTGAAAAAATGAACAAATTCATTACTTTAGAATGATACACATCAAGTTTGATGGGAAACATTCTCTTCTCACATGAATACAAATCTTGAAATTTAACTCAAGGTTGATCAATCTGAGTCACCCCCACCCCCCCCCCCCCAAAAAAAAAGAAATACTTCTCTCTCCACAGTGGCAAATTACCATGTGACTATGACGTCAAAAATCATGCTACGGTTTGAAGCTAAAAACAGTGTGCTCTTCTCCTTTGCTAAAATCATTTCTCACAAAAAAGGCAATAGCAAATACATAGCTTGAGTCTTTACAAAATTTTTTACATGCTCAGTGAGTCAGTCTATTAAGAAGGCCAATATACAGTGCCTTAAATAATTACCTTGAAACTTTGGTAAATATGTGATGTACATGTATTTTTTTTTCATGATACTTGAAAAATAACAAGACCTTTCACTAAATGTGATTAAATACCCCCAAAACGGGTGTTAGTTAAAAAATTGGGTGCTGAGAAAATGAGCTGACAAGATTTTTCATCAAAGGGCCATAACTTGGCAAAAAATCAATGGACCATAACCAAAATAGGATAATTATGCACATGTCTGCCTAATATCTGGTATAGGGTATGTGTGAATTTGAATCAAATCAGCAAAATAGATGCTGAGAAAATTTGAATGGAGAAGAAAAACAACAGACAGACCAACCAACCGACCAACAAGCTGACTGCTATATATCCTTAAATTTTTTTTTTTTGGGGGGGGGGGGTATAAAAACATGTTTTTGTATGCATGTCCACATACAACAATTACAATTGCAGGCTTGCATCAAGTTTCAATTGTTACAATCTATTATAACTATTCTAATGTGTAAATACATTTTGAATAAAATTCAATTTAAATGTTCAGGTACTCTTCACTTTTTATGTTAGCACATTATTTTTAATTTTAGATCTCAGATTCAAATAATACTTTATTACAATATAACTGAAATCTTTAGATTAATTATGTTGCAAAAATTTGTAATGAACATTTCTCAGTTATAGCTTAGTACCCAAATATAAACTATTAATTATATTTCACGTCGTTAAATGACTTTTAATTATAAGATAAATTAACAAGAACAATATGTAAAGAGACAGCTCGTTAACTAACTTTCCTTCGTTAATTACACCACGTTTTTGCATGAGCACTATATCATATAAAGTGGTAATTGTTTAATCTTTTCTAGCATATTTCGTAGAATATTGTAGGTAATTTATCAATATTTAATTAATCTTAAATTACCAATTATAGATTAAAACTTCTCACTAATATCATACTCAAATGAGTTAAAAAAAACTTTTCGAAAATTCAAAAACTTTCAGAAAATTAATCACCCATACTAACCTAGTACCAAAGTAGTTTCAGACTGTCGCTATAATGAAACAGTAAGCAATTTTCTTCATCTTTACCCTTAGGTATTTTTAAGTAATGCAGTTAATTTAAAATTTTCAAGTAACATTTAAGGCAAGATGAATGAGTACAAAGTCACCAAGTAAAACCAATTGTTAACAATAAATGAACACTGATTTGCAAGAATTTCTCCAATTTAAGCTGTAATAAAACAGTCAATGAGAATAGGGCACGACTAAATCATAGTCAGCATCCTGACGTTATAATTCCAAGAAAACAATATCAAGAACAATTAAAACTGCACCAACTTTCAAGGTAATTTTGACGTAAACTCAGTGCAAAGTCTTTTAATAAGGTAATTTTAACCACATTTGAAGAACCTCTGAAATGAACCTTGAAAATCAGCTTTTAGTTTCCCCCATATTAAAGCTATTCTCAGACATGGGATATTTTCAGCTAAGTTGTAAAACAAATACATGACAATTCTTTGTGAAGAAATATTCTTACAGGGTGTTGCCAAATACATTCAACGTTCCCAGCAAGCATTCATTATACAATAATTTGAAGCTAATGCAAATAAATGATTTATTTCGAGACCAAATTGATATTGAACGCTACGAAAACTTGAGAAAGACAAGACAATTGTACATTATAATAGTTGTGTAAGACTAGAAATGTGTCGTATTACCATGAGATGTAGAGAGTATTACTAAACATCCACAGAACTAAACATTGGGAGAGTCTCTGGACTGAGAAAAACTAAATAGTACACTTTATTAACTATATAATTACCTGCCTTAGGTCTCAGAATCAATGCATGTCCAGGGACCGTGTAAGCAACTAGGTCCAGGCACTGTCAGTAAGCAACGAGGCCCCGAACCTTGGGAGGTGAATGAAAGCCAAAACTTAAGTTCCACATCAGACTTGAGGCTTCAGCACTTAACAGCCACATACTATAGAATGTTAGGTTATCTTTAGGGCTGTCACTATATACTGGTATAATGCAAAACGCAGCTGCGGCAATATGTACCGCATCCAATATTTTGCGATATTTTATATTTCATTGGAAAATTCTTCTCTTCTCAAAACAAAAAGTAGCGAAGTTTCAGTTTTTCCATTGTTCATTCAATCTAACCTTAAGTTACAAGAACTTAACCGATTGGGGCAGGTCACAGTCCTAAATGACCATAAATACTTACAGAGACTAGATTCTATCAGTAGCTGCAAATTGTAAGATTTGCAATGTTTCTGTTAAATACAGGGACAACGAATCTAAAAGACCACAATATATCGTGGTTAATGTATCACAATACCCTGGCAGCATATATTGCGATACACTTCTGGTGTATTGTGGCAGCCCTAGTTATCTTATAAATTTTCATAGAATTTAACATACAAGCTTCAGGCGTTAGAATGAACTATAAACTTGCTGAGTTTGCACGTATGGAGTTATTACAGCCATTGCATTAGACGTTGACAATGCCACACATGCCAATCAACTCGCCCACACTAACACAATGGTCCAAATAAGCCTCAGTCTTCATGATTTTATTTGACTCACAGTGAAGTCAGTGTGACAAGACGTGAATCATTGACTTGACAATAACATGACAATTAAATTTTCTCCTTCAAGAATTATTGCTTCTTAGAATCACAATTCATGTTTTAAATCAACAACAAACATGGGGCAAAAAATTGTGAGAGAAAAAACAGCGGAGTTTAGAGAGTGAAGATTTTCAGTGTAAAAATGAACACATCAGAACCAATATCCTTGTCAATGAAATAAAGATTTCATACTATAAAGATTATATTATTTTTTTACTGAAGCCATGGCATGTTTGAAAATACAGCATTATAAAAAGGTAAATGCAATGAAAGAAATGATAGCAAGGAGAAATTTCATCTAGCTAAATTTATGGAGTTTGGCCATGAAATACATTCTTACAGCCATTTTCCTGTCCTATTTTTCAAGAGCGATTAAGCTATCAGACACTAATGCAGATAAGCTCTAGTTAAATGCTTTATTCCAGAACCAGTCAAATTATTAGCTCCTAAATTTCTTGAGCACATAAAGTAGCTTATTTCATTGTTATAAAGCTAAGGACAAAATGATCAACTTGCCAGAAACTATTTTTACTAGTCCTGGGCATCAGGCTAGAGAGGCAAGGCTAGAGACAGCAAGCAGGTTGGCTGACAGCTGCAAAAAGAAAGATAAATTGTCGCAAATACAACATACAAAAGCACCAAAAAAACCAAAAACTCAAAATCAGACACATTAAGTTATAATTGCAAATTATTTATAATATTCATAATAATAAAATACAATCCAAGACATTTTATGATTTTATGATAAAATAATTAAAAATGACAAAAGTTGACACGAACTAGAAAATGGTGCAGGCAAACTGTGAAATTATAAATTGTGTACCCAATAAAAAGATCAACAATTACGACTTACCAAAGGGAAAGGAAAACACTCAGAATAGTTTCTAGGAATTAATAAAGTTTTCTTGTCATTCCAAATTTAATTCTAGATCACTATAAGGTATCTCCAGAGAAAATGTTGAAAGTTTGTTTGCAGTAGTTAAGTGTTGTTTTTTGTTCAGCAAAACAACACTAAACACTGAATGTAATGAAATAAAAACAAACAAACAAGCCTTAAGCATGAGGCTACATCGCTACAGAAGATGAAAATTGCTCCCATGAATAACTATATCCAAATAAATACAAAGACTGTTACAGTTTTCCTCTCGACTTAACAAGAAGGTAAATGACAAGTTTAGCATTTAACATGAAGAAAAAACTTCCATTCTCTCATTTTAATATTTTACAAGAATATTAATTAACAAACATAGTTGAGAAATATTGTTATAATCTTCATTGAGTGATAACTAGACCTCATAAGGATAAACCGGGTCGATAGCGCAGTTGGTGGTACGCCAGGATTTGGCATCTCCTGCTCCAGGGGGTGCAGGTTCGAATCTCACCCCGGAGGTTATACCCTTCCGTGAAAATTTTACAATAATGTCGATTTTCCTTCATTGATTAGATAATATGGAGAAGTTTCCGGCCTTGTGGAAGGGTAGGTGAGTACTAGTTATAGACAATGGTCCAGGAAAGCTAGGTTGAGTGCGCTGGACGCCGTAAAATTACCTAAATTGTGTTGACATGGCGTTAAATCAAGTAAAAAAAAATAAAAAACTCATCAGGAAAAAATTTACCATTTTGTTCAGTTTTACAGCAATTAGTGAATTTTTCAGCCATGAAGGCAAGTTTTCCTTTGGATTTGTTTGTTTCATTCTCAATGTTCAGCAGCTACTTCAAGCAATGTAAGCAATCATTTTATGGAACAGCAACATAAAAATCATTGACATACCACACAGCCAAAGGGCAAGAGGGAGATGTTTTAAGATTTCTAAAATTTTGGTATAATGGCAATCTGATTAAAACCCGATCTAAAATTTTCCACTCGCCTACTCGCTAATTTAGATCTGGCCTTTTTCAAAAAAAGGTCACATTCAGGTGACTTTTTCTCATCATAAAATTAATGACGAAATTGTTGATACGTAACTTGTTTACATCGTCTACGTCACGCAATTTGAAATGAGCCATCCAATCGCAGAATGTGAATAATACCGCTGTTAAATTAGCTTGCAAACCTTGGTCTTAAAATAGAAATTACGAAATCAAACTGCTATTCATAGTGTTTCGTCTAGATGAAAGCTACGCATTGATTGGTCGACACAAAGTTCATCTCGACGTGACCTTCGATAGAGACAGTAGAGATCCTGTACGACAATGCTCTACAGGATATCTGTTTACGGAGATTGGTATAATGAACACCACAAGCAAATAATGCAAGCATGAACCTGAACCACCATTGAAACAGACAGTGGCAAAATAAATAAATTTACAACTGAGATTGGCAGTTCACCTTTCCATATTTTCTGGGATGCACCTGATTTAATAATGGACACTCATCCTCCATGAACAACTGTCTACATTCTCACATGACCCATAGTCAGTATCAGGGCCAAAACCTGCATCCCTCTGTCAGTGAGAGGTTACATGGTTTTTAAGTCAGTGGCCTAAATTGCTTGACTATGGTATGGGAGTTAAATTAAGAAACTTGTATGCTATAAATTATAAAGAATTTTCCCCTTACAGTATCCTAACATGCTTCAAGGGCAGACTTATAATATTTCAACTTTCCACCTAAGTTAATCTGCAATGCTTCATTAAGCTTAAAATACGTGTTAAAATCGGGAAAATTAAATGTCTTAGTCTCCTAAAGAAGTTGACAAAATGAGACCAGACATTTTTTCTCTAAAATGTCTTCAAGCCATATTGCTAAGGAAAAAAGACCATTCATTTCTCAGTTCTTATATATTGTAACATTATGCCTGAGAATGGCTAAATGGCGAAAATCGCATTAAACAATCGAAGATACCGTACATCATATATCACACATAATGACTTTAGAAAAAAAATCTCTAACTATATCTCCTTAAAGCTCTGGGAATAACTAAGCTGAGGACAAATTGAGAAGTCATACCTTAACACATTAATTTACTTGAATAATTTGTATACTTTCATGGGGATTTGATCTCTTGAATAATTCATGCTATAAATTTAGTATAAAATCATTTAGACCATGGTGAATAATTTTACAATGGAAAACAAACTGTTTGATGTATGTTTTCTTAAGTACATTTGGGCCAGAATTGTCATATTATGATATTAACAATAGAATAAGTTGTTTGTGGTTTTTGTGGTTTTTCCTATTAAACCTGGCTACAAATTTTATGAAGAAAGTACAAATTGTAATTCAATTCCATAGATATTCATGTAGTGTTTTTTTCCATATTATTTGTTTACTTTAATTTTATGCCATGGTTTGTCAACATTTTAATGTTGTTGCTTTATATAGAAAACTGCAGATCATGATGAGCCTTACACTAATTATTAAAGAAGTAAATCTGACATTCTTTAAGAATTTGAGTAATTCTTAAGGTTTTGAAAGATTGACTGTGAAAGATAAGAGAATTAAACTAGTCCCCCTGGGAATCAACAACTTCTCCTAATATGGGCCATCATTCTGCGGACAAAAATTCAAGAATCAAATCAATTTAAGTCAAGTCCATTTCCCTCTCAAAATTTACATAATATGCAAAAAGTACAATAAAAAGATAATTAAAATATATCAGCAGTGCCCTCCATTAACCTAAATGCACAACAAAAAGTGACTAAATATACATTGTATATAAATATTTCATTTGGAAAATATTTCTGAATTTATCCCAAGAAACATATATAGATCACATTATAGGCACATTTCTTTTAATGTTGCTTTATTAATACAAATCAGGTACCTTATTTTGATGAAAGATCTCAATCAGTGCATAATTTAGACAACAAACTTACATGTTTATAACCTAGTCTCTTGGAAGAAATTAACCATGCAAACATAATACATGTATATAAGGCCACAACAAGTTGATAATATGTTCTATGGATTCGCTAGCATCTTAATTTTGACGGTTATTACAAAATATTTTTTTTATTTCCTCGCTAATAAAAATTTGGTCAAACCACTATATAAAGCAACTGAATTAAGATTTTACTTTTTTTTTCTTCGCTCGCTCGCCACATTTTTTTCCAGAAAAATCCGTAGAACACATGATCAACTTGTAGTGGCCTAAGAGATTAAAAACAAAATACTAGGACAAAAATACATTTTTTTAATCTTGGCCATTCTGAAGTAACCATGTTTTTTTTAGAAATAAAACATGTATACAATATTAAGATCTCAAAGTTATTAACTTTAAATCATTTTAAATATCAACAGCCGGGCACCAAGCCCCCACAAAACATTATTTCAACATCATAGGAACATTTTCTAAAGATATGATTAACCTCATGTCTCCATGTTTTCTCTATAGAATATAAAACAAGGAACATTTCAAATTACTAAACTAATCAGCTCAGTCATTTAGGCCCCACTACATCATAACCAAACAGAAAAAATCACAGAATATGAAACATGCAATATTTTCATAATTTCAAGTGAAACATAACTAATGTGTTATGAAAGCTCATACATCAATGGCGACACAAAATTACACAATCAATTCAACACTCACAAATTATGTTTATTCATAGCAGACTCTTGAATATTAGATTAAAAAACCTCATAATATTATTTAATTTTTGTAACAGACCACGCTAATCAATTGTTGAAATGAATCCATAGGAAATTTTGTCTGTCTTAATTGAAAGCTGGTTTCACAATCAACAATAATTGTAACAAAATACCAATAATTAAAACCACAACACTGCCCAGAATCAATATCAGACAAAATAATACCAAATGGAAAAAATAACCAAAGGTGATTCACAACAAATTTGAAGGATTACCTGTCACAAGCAATTGCCAAAACTTTGTTAAGATAAATTATTAAAAACTAGTTTGAAGACGTATTTCTTGTTAAAATTTGAAGAATTACTGAAAAGTTAAAAAAAAAACATTTTGAATGCATTAACTTAAATTTTTACGGGCTCTTGGGACAATTTCCTTAAACCAGTCAAACAAAATTCATGGCTGAATGAATGAGTTATAAACATGGACGTGAAGAAATAGTACTATAATTCAATTTAGTCTGTAGGGTTGATCTTGTACACATTGTCGTATATCATATTTTTTGTCCATTTGGCTTTATTTTATCATATTCTTGTATATTTTTTAAAGTGCATCTATCGATGAAGGCTTTTGGCTGAAAATTAAGTTGATGGAGACAAAAGAGCAAATAACCATCATTACCTATAAAGACTTTAATTAGGTTATGTACAGTGGCAATCAGTCGTGGACATTTTTCATTACTGGTAAAATGTAACTACACATCCTTTTACTAAGAGCTGCAACTTCTAAGAACCATTTACAGAAAAAAATATCATTTTTCATGAAGCAGTTTATCTTGCTGCAGTGCAGCTCACAGAAATCAAAATTCAGACACCTTGAGATTCAAAATCCTGCCCACCCACTTGACTGCTATCTTTTATTACTACAATGATATTTAAACTGCAAATTAAACGACAGCCTTAAACTAACTTTATTAAATATAAAATTCATACAATCTACATGGATGAGTAATGAATTTTCAGAATCACTATAATATTGATGTTGTACTAGGAAAATTAAACACAAGTAACTACTTGAAAGAATGAAGCATTTCTTGTCTTTACTTGAGGAGTATTCTGACAGATTCTAAATTAGAAATATCTCCTTGTATAAAGTTTGATGGGTTACAATATTCATTCAAAGTTGAAATAAATGAAAACTCAACTAAAATCTGAGTCAGAATATCACACTTTTAATAATTTTGTATGTAGCAATCTTGAAGCAATATTTGAAACTTAAAATTAACATACAGTTAAACCTGTTAGTAACAACAACCTCCCAAAAATGACCACCTCTGAGTGTAAAATGACCATCTCACAAGCACAATTATTAGTAATGGCAGTTACTTCCAATCTTGGTCACTTACAAATGGTCATCTCCCACTAAAAGCTACTTTCCCAATCAAGGCCCCCTCCCAATTATAAATGGCCACCACCCAATACTGGCAAACTTCTGACTATGGTCATCTACCATAAGGTCGTCTCCCACTAAAAGATACTTTTTAAAGCTACCCTCCCAATAATGGCCCCTTCCCTAAAATGGCCACTTTCTAATAATGGCTTACTTCCAAATATGGTCACTAATATCAATGACCACTTCCCAAAACTGGCACTATTCAATACTGACCATCTTCCAATAATTGCTGCTTTATGATAAAGACTAACTATTTAGTCAACATCCAATAACATTTTAACCAACTCCAAAACATAGGAACATTCAAAATCAGTGCTTCTAAAAAATGTCCAAAAATCAAATACAAATGAAATACCAGGCTAGCGCTACAATAGTTTCAAAACATCTGTAAAAAACAATCGTTATTTCAGAGGTTCATAAAATATTCATACCAGGGCCTGGTAAAATGTCCTTTTCAATTTCTTCATGAAAATTTCAAGTGAAAGAGAAATCATAAACTGAACAACAAATTTATAAATGACGCCTTTTCAGTAAAAAAAAGACAGGACTTTATCAAAATGAACTTTTTCAACACATTAAACTTTAGTGCCATATTTCTTGAAAGTTCATGAATTTTTAAAGAGATAAAATAAAATGAGGATTCATGCTGTTAATTTACTACTATCTTTAAGAAAATTGTTCTATTACCTTAATGTCACCAAAGAAAAATAAAATATTTTGTACAATGTTAAATATTGGAAATGGAAAGTAATGAAATGTTTGCTGTCATATTTCAGTGGTTAGTAACTTAGTAGGACTGCAACAATTTGATTCGATACATCGAAAATCGATTGCGAGGGCTCGATTTGATTTCTATTTAAAGAACCTGCGTTTTTTTAAACTTGTCTAGAAAAGTCTTGAAGACTTTTAGTAACAATAAGAAACAAGTGAAAAATAAATCAGTATAAAAATTCATTTGCTTTATTAATCTTAGTCTGAAGAAAATGTTAATTATTTAAGTTACTATTTTATTTCATCTATATTAATTAGTTTTAAGCTCAATTGAATGGCGTTGTATTATGTACATTTAGAATAAATTTTACCATTGAATGTATCGAATTGGAAAAAATTGAATCGAAAGAAAAAGATCACATTAAATCCACTTTACAGTAAATTATTACAGCCTTTGTAGTTATAGACGTCCTACTCAGTCCCTAGAAAAATCTAGATCTCTGGATCCAATTTTTTAATCTCAGTACTACAGCACATGTCCATGCCATTGGCAATCTCCGTAAACAGAGATCCTGTTCTACTCGCGTTGTCATACTGGATCTCTACTTAGTTAATGCAAGGTCACGTCGAGATGAACTTTGTGTCGACCAATCAATGCGTAGCTTTCATCAAGACGAAAACAATATTAATCAGCCCTACTTGATACAGAGGTAGGTGTAAAGTTTTTAGGGCCCCAGAAATATTTTATGACTTAACTCTACTAGGGAATGTAGGTCCTGCCTAGGAATCAAACCCATGACCCCAGGTTTAGTTTTGAATATAACCCATCATCATTTTTTAAAAGCATTTGAAGCCTGACTTTTATGAGGGTAAATTATAGTCTTCATCTAAACGTCTTCATCTAAACCTATTCTCAGAAAGCCTATAAGGATTGGGAAAATTTATTCAGGCTGCCAATAAATTATGCATATTTTATATGTTGAGGCTAGTTTAGAATTGTGCAAATTATAAATTGGGTGAATGATAGTGTACATGTATGGTGAAGACTGGTAAAACCATTCATAATATCTTAAAATCCCAGTATAAAAACAAACAAATTCTCAGAGAGTTAAGATAATAAAACTGAGGGGGTAGTCTAGATCCTGTTACTATATGTATCCTAAAATATATCTGATTGTAGTTTTGTATTATATCTTATCACACATTATTGTTTTATAGAGACAAACATGTCAAAATATATTTTACAATAATTTATCATTCTTATACATACTTCAGAAATGCACTGTCTCCTTGGATTGTGGGATATTTCTATATTTCTTGTTGCTATAAAGTTCAAGTAATATCTTATACATGTATAAGCCTTTACACTTTAACCAGAAGCCCAGCGTATTATAGTCATTTAGCCCCCCACATTCAGTTGCTTGACCCTAAGGAAAAATGGAACAATTCCCTCAGAAAGGACTGGGCCCACCAAAGAAAAATTATTAAGAAGAGGAAAATTTATTTAGGCTTGTGAATGACAGGGACTGAGGGAGGTCCCGGAAACACCTTTTGATAGGGGAGGCACACAAAAATGTCATTTAAATCTAGTTAAACACACTAATATCAAGTCTGATAGCGGCCATTTGAAGTGGGTAAAGACATTTTGATGGTCATAAGATATTTTCTGCAGTCACTCCCCCGCTTATGGGCCTGCGGAAAGAGTATATGTATGAAGTTCAAGGACAATCATTGTAAACTGATATAATCTACAGACCACTGTCATAAGTCTTCTCTCCCAAAATTGTGTAGGGAAGCACATTCAGATGATATGTGTGCTGACCAACCAATGTATAGCATTTATCTAAAACAAAACACTATGAATGGCATTAGAATTTCATAATTAATGTTCTCTATATTGAGATCAGGTTTTCCAAGTTATTTAGACAGAGCATGTGTTTTTCATTTACTAATAATTAACTTATTTACATTTATTTTTCTATTCATTTAATTTCATGTGATATTTTGTCACGTATATCACAAAAAGATCAAGTGACCACAAAAACTTTGGTTTTGTAAATTTACTTTAATTAAATTCTTTCAATTAATTATTATAATTTACATTTTTTTTCTATTTTATACAGCATATTGTAATGTCACAGAAAAATCAATCTTTTTATCCACAGTGAGTATAGAAATACTGTAGTGAGTCAGTATAACCTCTGCATGGCGGCCCTCAAATAACAAATCCTCTGCAAAACAACAGCTTTTGATATTCCCATTAGGAGCAATTTTAATTGAATTTAACCCCTGCAGAGCAACAACCTCTGAAAAGCAACACTTTTCAGTCCCTTCCAGTAGGTGTTCCTCAAGAGATGTTGAACTGAATTTAAATCAGCAGGCCCATAGATAACATTAAGAAATCAAATTTCAGATATAAACAAAGCCTCATGTCAATAAGCTATATTGCAGTGTTTACAAAATGCAATTTAATCATCTCAATTAATGAGAGGCAGAAAACTTCATCAACATCAACTTAAAAACATGCAAGTGGGTGGGGTAATATCATTTACTAGGTACAGTAATTTAAATATGCTGGCTGAGTTAAGATTAAGTAACTAGTAATCAAGTTAATTGCAACCTGATTTGAACCCTATAAAGTCATCGCACTTTACAGGGAAAGTCTCTGGAATCTACAGGAAAAGAAAACAAGTGAAAGAAATCCAAATAAGTTGTTCAAATTCCTTACCTCTGCAATATGCAACCATGACTGACTTAAATGCCACAGTCCCATAAATATAAAAATAGCTGTGAGGGCACCGTATGGGCGCTGTGCAATCTAGCTCTGCAAGGATTCGTACGAACTATTGCGTACCCGTACGGACTGTTATGTTTTAACCAGGGTCCGTGAATTGAGCAATGGAAGCACGTATCAAATTCAAAGTCAAATTGTGAACACAATCGTAGCCGAGCATGAATTAAACTTGCATATCTTCCAGCTACGGCTCCGTACGGATGTGTTGTTCTGTTCCATGTACATACTGTTACCTTAATACCATTACCTTAATTCCTATGGCCTACAGCTGTCTGCACGTATGGGTCGGCAACAAGCCACGATTTTATGGACTGAGACATTAGGTAGATCATGTATGATAAACCATAAGTCAATCTCAGTTCATAAACCACTTTCTTTAACTATGGTTGAATAAAATGCTTGACGATGTTCAAGATATTGGTTGAACAAGGTGATCCATGGTTGAATAGGTTGAAAAAATCAATAGATTCAATCACAGACTATATGTATAGTATAAATGTATCAATTAATTAAATCTTAATTAATATATCTAGTATTACAGTAAAATCTCTCGACAACGACCAAGTGTATGACCATGTCAAAATGACTGTTACAAAGTAAGGACTAAAGTAGGGGGGGGGGGTCAATTTCTTTTGAAAAAAAAAACTTGTAAGGCAGACTTTTAGAAGACTCTCAAAGTGGGGTGATGGCAGGCCTCGAATTTAACAAAAACTTGGACTCGCCAAATTTTGCGAGTTGATTTTACTTCAACTCGCAAAATGAAAAAAATCCCGCGCATTTTTTTTTTCCAAATTTTAATAGCATACACAGTAACTATTTTGTATATGCAATATGAAAGCAACTTAGTACTATACTTAACTACAGATAGAACAAGTGCCTTACTGTAATATGAGCAAAAATATTTAATATGTTTTTACAGCGAATCTTTAATTATATAATACCAACTATCTATCTGGTCGTTTCAATGCTGATTACAGCCTCATTAGGTAAGACAGTAATATTTTTGCGGTGTTTTCAACTTGCAAAAATTTGCGAGTTAAAATAAAAGTTACTCGCAATTTTCAAAATCCACTCGCATTTTGCGAGTATGTGAGCTTAAATTCGAGCCCAGGGTGATGGTAGATATAAGTGCTTCACTCATTCATATACAGTATATGAAAACTACCGGTATTTGTTCTATGTGAATAATGTAGTGTAGTGGTTCATAGGGAAAGATTTGGGCTTTGCCCGAGAAAATAAATCCTTGATGTCATCGTCTTCGTCAGCAGCATCACCACCATCATCATTTTAATCATTGTCATCAATATCATTAGTGATGAGGTGAAATGAAAATTGCTATGCAGTTTTATTGATTTGACTTAGAGTTATGATTTATAAATATTATTGTATAGCGGTTCAATAAATTAAAAAGGTCCACTATCAGGACCGTCAAAATCAAAGGTCTTTAAGTAGTAGAATGAACTAAATATAAGGTAACTATTTCTTCTCTAAGTGAGCATTTGGGCCTTACAAATTGTCAAACTGGGGGTTTAGCGCAAAACCCTTATAACTCAACATAAGAGGAGTGAGTTATGACCCTTTTGCACTTAACCCACGAAATATGACATGATGTTGCAATAACAAAGGCACTTAAAAGGGAACTTCATGATATAAAACTTATTTATCAACTCAACCACAAGATGTATAGGAATGGTAAGATATTTAAGATCAATGTGAAATTAGTGGCTGAAAACATAAA
The DNA here is from genome assembly GCA_025267735.1 of Mactra quadrangularis. Classification (NCBI taxonomy): domain Eukaryota; kingdom Metazoa; phylum Mollusca; class Bivalvia; order Venerida; family Mactridae; genus Mactra; species Mactra quadrangularis. The sequence continues at coordinate 23,816,048 of CM046306.1, read as the reverse complement.
ACCATTTTACCTTGGAGACAACTAATTACTCTCTGGATGGTAATATAACAATTTCCTGGCAATTTTAACCACAATGATCTTGGACATCTTTTACAAGACTGGAGGGAAAAAAGTCTAGCTTAATATGACCATGATGTTTACGGCATTTTCTAAAACATGGAGTGAAGTAAAATGCAGTTACGCAGAGTGGAGCGGTTCAAGCAGGCATTCCTTTTCTCCAAAGTAAAATGTGTAACCCCAGCAGCTTGAAATTTCTTTGCATTTGCAGTGTATTTTGTGACTAAGCATTGGTACCCTCACCAAGACTGTGCTTGATTGGCAAGCAAGCATTCTTGGTAAAAAAATTGATGACAGTTTGGATTCCACAGCATGTGATTATTGGTCTTGTGTTGTAACCATGAGAACTTTTTCAGAGGAAACTTTATGGAAGCAAATCAATATAGAATATTGACTTTTTAAGGGAATAGTTTAACCAGCAACAGCTGGGAATCTAACCCAGGACCTCTGGATCCAATAGCCTGCACTCTACCACAGTGCCTTAAGTTTTAGAGAGTTAAAAAATATATGTACAGGGTTTCACTTGTCTTTTTTATCAACTGAACCTAATAATCTATTGGACTGAAAAGACAATACCAATAATGGAAATATGATCAGTTTTGTCTCTTTTTAAAGTAGCTGTTTATTTGGGCAAGGTCACATGTTTATAAACAAGTCTCTAGTTACACCACTCACTGTTTGACTAAAATAGCTTAGCAAAATCCAGGTTTACTAAATGTTTTAGCACAAGGAAGTCAAACTGTTCATAAAGATGTTAGATGTGTTTTCTTAAATAATGAAGTTTTAGAATGAAATGTGTTTTCTTGATATAACTAAAATTTGAAATATTGTCATTTCATGATAACAATTATATTTTAAGAAATCATGAACACTTAATGAATTGTTTAACATCATTATGCAAAGAGTGCATGATTTATCATAATATTTTGACAGGCAGTCACACATTGCAGTAGCTGATAGGCAATAAAAGCTGGCCATTTTTATATAAGATTACACGAATAAATTCTACATCAAATAAAACGAGAGAAATGCATGCATCTACTGACATTTAAATGCGTATTTATTAACAAAATTATGCAAGATTGTACAATATGATGAATCCCGGTTTTGTTATTTAATGAATAATTATTGTAATAAAGAAATCAGAATGGTCTTAACCTATCATCAACATTGCTTATTCTTAAGTATTGTATAATTATTCTAAGGTTAACAAAATTTTCAAATACTAAACAAGAAATATCTTTAAAAAGATAGTTGGCGCTATGCAGGGTTAATTTTATTCAGAATATATTTGAGTTCAATTGAAATATTAAAATACTATTAAAAAATTCAAATTTATATAACAAATAATAAAATAATAATAAAACGAAAAAAATAAAATTAGTAATCAATTCTTATTATGGGCTATACAAATTGCCATGTTAACATTTTAATATTGCAATTTAGAATAACTTTATATTCCACATATAACCATCCCAAGTGAGGGTCCAACCAGCAACCCCTTTGGGACACTAGATTCGCAATTGTGGTGCATAGCCTGCTACAACTAAAATGCTGCATACAGAAATCATTCATAACAATTTTAAATAAATAATCATTTATACTGGTATTTTATTTTTATATGTATGAAAAATAGTAAAAAATAGTTAACATAATGCATGTATATTGGAGTAAAATATTATTCAGTCTTTGAATTTAGCCAGTGAACTGTGTCCACTGAAATCGCCATCAATCCAAGTGAGAGGTCAGATGATCCACCAACATTTTACATCACAATTATCCTAATTAAAAAAAAATCATTTTCTGTTGTTATTCTGTTAATTTTATTTAGAATATATTATGCTAAATGGTTAAAATCAACAGCAGATTTTTATCACTTTTGTTTGATCCTTTCCGTCTAGTAAAAAATTCATTTTGCTGGACTATAGCTAATTGTCCAATGCTGATGAAAGTTTGTTCTGAAGATTGTAATTCAATGTACTTAATGTAATGAGAGATGGATGAACCAAGTGCACTATAGTTTTGACATTTAAAGACCATCATATAAATGGTCATAATAGCAGAAAGGTCTTAATAAACTATGGGACCTTTTTCTTCTGAAATTAAATATTTGGGAATTTAACTTTATAATCCTCATGCATGTAGAATTACAAAAAATACCTAAATTGCCATAACTATCTACTTTAAAAAGTTACATTACTTTACATATCATTCATTTATTAAATACATAAAAATACAAAAAATATCTTAATAGAAAATAAAATAATATAATTATTATCTTATAACACAAAAATACATAGATTCAAAATAAGTTCAAAATTATAAAAAAAACTGGAATGCCTGTATTTTAACAGCTATCACATATAAAAAAATACCATAAAACTCCTATGGTACAAAAATTTCTGAGCTCTACAACTTGTCGTAAGTAAATAAAATACAATATTTATACTAATAGATAATACAAAAGAATAATTGTTTACCTTTCAATTAAAAATCCAATTAATTTAAATAATAAAAGTATCGATAGTCTAATATCAATATGAAATGTCCATAAAAAAGTCCACAAGAAAGTTAGCGAATATTTACCAATACAGTATTACAGCGTATACTACAGTCGTCATATTTTATCCATAAAAGCAACTCTCACGATCAACATGGAACACTAAAGTCTCATTGAAAACTATCAACATCTTGTATCATCTATTTCGATAGCAATTTTCCAATGCTAGAAATACTATCACTGATAGAGATGTTAATTGTCAACAAACGTATGGTATATCAGCCTTTACATTAATTGTCAAAGCCTGTAGCCTGGCCATCATTATTGACATACCGCAAGTTTAAACCTGAACAATCCTGAGGTTAAATTTAACTAAACTTAAATCTTTCACATAGTAACCATTGGCATTGCTAGAAATTTAAAATCAATAAAACATTGGTATTATGATGGATTATGATTTTTTGAACCCTTATTGTTGACTTTTATTTTCTACGACTATTCCCTCCCTTTAACTTTGTATTTTTTCATTTTTTATTGGGTTTAACACCATGTCAACACAATTTAGGTCATTTTACCGAGTCCAGTGCACCTAACCTAGCTTTCCTAGACCCTTGTCTATGAGTACTCACCTACCCTTCCACAAGGCTGGAAACTTCTCCATATTATCTAATCAATGAAAGAAAATTGACATTATTGTCAAATTTTCATGGATGGATTTACCTCTTCGAGTGGGATTCAAACCTGGCGTACCCTCTTCAGGACACGAGATTCCAAATCCCGGCGCGCTATCAACTGTGCTATTGACCCGGGTTAAAACTTTAAATAATGTACAAGGTAAAAAATGTAATGTCCAGAGAACAAGGCCTTATTATCAAGGGACAATATGACAACTGACTGCAATATAACTGAAAAGATGTTGAAATGTGACATACTACAGCACAATAAACTGAAATTTTCATTCTAGAGTATACTTTTTAGAAAACCATCATAAACCCATTTCAGGCAATTGAATGGGCATCTCGAGTTCTGAGATATGCTTCAGTAACAACATTAATTTTAACAGATTAGTTGTAAGGCCACAACAAGTTGATCATATGTTCTACGGATTTTTCTGGAAAAAAAATGGGGCGAGCGAGCAAAGAAAAAAAATAAAAAAGTCTTTATTCACTTGCTTTATATAGTGGTTTGACCAAATTTTTATGAGCGAGCGAGGAAATAAAAATATTTTTTTGTAAAAACCGTCAAAATAAAGGCGCGAGCGAATCCATAGAACATATGATCAATTTGTTGTGGCCTAATTATAAATGAAATAAAAATGTGCTCTTTTGTCACAGGTCAATTATCACAAACTACATGTTAGAGATGTACCGGTATATTGCAATACGCAATACGTACCGCGGTAAGATTTAAACGTACTGGTATTTGGAGATATTTTTTATTTCATTGGAAAATTCTTCCCATTGCAAAAAAAGTACCGGTAGTGAAACATTAGTTTTCCCATTGTTCATTCAATTTAACCTTACGTTCAAAAATTTAACCAATTTGGGTGCCTCACAGTCCTGAATGACTATAAATACTAAAAGAGGCTAGACTCTATCAGTAGATACGCTTATGGTGTATCGTGACAGCCCTACTACATGTATTGTTACAAAGCAAATAACAACAATAAAATTGAAGTACCATTGCATGTATAAAGTATATTAAAATAGTAAGATATCAAATTGTATGTTATATATCATATATCATAAAGACATATAAACACCTAATATTTAATAATGTGTTTGCATGATGGGGACTCATCAAATTATAACCTTGTCTTTAAAGATGTCAGCATCTCAGTAAATATACAACAAGGGGGGGGGAGAGAATCATATACTATGTCACCTATATAAACATCATATTTCCATACTACAAGTCTAAGAAATTAGAATATGAAAGTGGTTGTCTAAGTAAATTAACAGGTCATTGCAGCAGCAAGCTCCAGCATTGTCAACTTTTATTCAACTGTCAGTGGTGCATACATTACCCCCACTGATTTTAAAGGTACTCATTCATAGATTTCAACTTGAACATCAACTTTTTTTGAAACTATCAAAATTGTTTGGAAACATTTTTAAGCAGAAAATTAGTGATTTGATAATGACAATTTTGGCGCTAATAAATTGACATACAAGTACAAATAATGTTGTTTCAAGTACATGTAGTAAAATTCTACCCCATATAGACAATTTTAGTGCATTTTTGTGACTTTTATTGAACATTTCTTGCAATATATAATGTAAGTTTGTCCTAAAATATTGAGACTTAATTTTTGACACAATTACAGACACTAAATAAGTATTTTAAAAACTTTGAAAAATCTTGACCAAATCAGTGAACTAGTACCTTTAATATTTTAAATTTAAATCAGTGGGGTTAATATAATTGTACCACTGACAGTTAAATAAAATTTAATAATAATTTGTTCCCAGATTTTTATGAGCTCAAAAGAAATTTTTGGTCACCCAAAATTAAAAAAGTAGTTGCCCTGGACACCCACTAACTTTTTTAGACTCACCGCAATATATACATGTATTAGCTAATACTTACTAACAATTTGTGCTTAGGTGAGCTAAAAAAGGAAATGAACCTAAAATGTAGAAAAATGTAGGAATAAAGGAACTGGTTGACAGTGGCTTGATATAACAGGAAGCCATATTGTCCCTAAAGACCTATAATTTTGGTTAGGGCAACTTGTTACTCTTAGTAAACATTTGTTTTAGGCAATTAAACCAACCCTGGACATGGAAAGGAAGACTCCTATTCAGACGAGACTGACAGGCCTCACCATTGCCAAAAGATTAATCAACGACTGTACTAAACTGAACTAGAGAGACAGACAGGACCCATGCCAAAGAAATAATCAACAACCTGCACCAAATTAAACCAGATGATGATGATAATGATGATTATGAAAACATTTAGCTGGTTGTCCAGCTCAGGGCAATCCAGTTTAAACAGAAATGTCAAGTCCTGGCCTGTTATACTGAACTGGTTATGATACAGTTAATGTACAAAGCAAAAAAGGGAAGTCTTACATTCTCCGACAAATACAAAGTAAAACAAAATCAGTAACTAAACAATTTATTAGTTAGAATTAAAATCAATTACAAAAGACAAAGGCTGAACCATCCAAGTACCAAACATAGATTATATGCATGAGTCTATTTTGGGTTCATTTATAACACTCAATGCCCATAAAAGGAAAAAGACATACATTAAAATAGAAAGTCGAGGAATCTCGTCAGGAATAATTAACGTAAAACTGAACACATTGTCTGGCACCCTATAGCTAATTGCAATTGGATCAACAACTATATTTAACTTTTCTCTGGAAGAGTAAATAATTTACAAGATGATCTGATCGCAGACGGAGGAAATATGTTTTTAACATTAAGTAAGCTATCAAGTAATTGTCTGCTTTATTAATCACGTTTAATTTGATACGACAATTTATATTCTATAATCTGACATTACAATGAATCTAAAATGACTCTGAGGTCAGACGTTGCTAAATTGTCTGCCAATTTATAAAAGACTCTCATAAATAATAGATTAATGTTAATTAATGCAAGGATGCAAAATCATCCTTAACTGTCATAAATCATAGATGGATTCCAAATTATGCAAGCCTGCCAAATCATGCTGAACTTTCAACGATTATAGATGGATTCAAAATAATGCAAGACAGCCAAATTATGTTTAATTGTCATAATTATAAATCCATTCAAAATAATGCATAGCTTCCATAATCATGCTTAACTGCCATAAATTATATTTATTTATTTATTTTATTGGAGTTAACGCCATGTCAACACAATTGTAGGTCATTTCACGGCGTCCAGCGCACCTAACCTAGCTTTCCTGGACCATTGTCTATAACCAGTACTCACCTACCCTTCCACAAGGGTGGAAACTTCTCCATATTATCTAATCAATGGAGGAAAATCGACATCATTGTCAAATTTTCATGGAAGGATATAACTTCCCCAGGTGGGATTCGAACCTGCAACCCCTCGGGCACAAGTATCCAAATCCCGGCGCCATAAATTATAGATGAATTCCAAATTATGCAAGGATGCCAAATATTGTGAAACTGTAAAAATTATACATAGATGCCAAATAATACTACGCTGTCAAACTATGCTATGCTACCAAATAATGCATTGCTGTCATAAATTATACACAAATGCTAATTTACGCTAGACAGTCAAATTATGCAAGGTTGCTAAATAATGCTTAACTGTCAAAACTATAGATAGAATCCAAACAAATGTTAAAACTGTCAATTTATACTAGACTCACTGAAGTCATACATGAATGCCAATACTAATGCTAGACTGTTTAGATTATGGACAGGTATCACTTCGCTAGAATGTGCATGTCCATCAATAAATCTCAATTTCTGATAAGCCTAAGTATTGTCAACTAAAATCACTTGGGCCCTTATTGCAGGGGGTTGTCCCATTAATGTGTGATTGAATGGAACTTAAATATAGATACAAAACGAAAACATAACACAATATATTTAAGAAGACAAAAAATTTCCAACAGTAAATTAAGGTTTAAAATGAATTCTCTAAATTAACATTCAATGGAGACAAAATCCTTAAGAAAAAAAGCAATAATCCATTAGATCCTAAAATTTATAACAATAGAATATGTCTAAAATTAAAGTTTACCATGTCATAAATCTTAACGTCACCTAATTACGGATGCAATTAAATGTATGCAAAAATCTCAGCTCATTAACCTACATTGATTTATATTACAGAAATACATCAAGTCTCCTTAAATTTCACATGTATTTTGTTGTTTTGTCAATTTAACAAGGCTCCCATATTCCTGAAACATAGTAGGTGCTGAACAATACCAAATAACCTGTAATAAATATCAGGAAAATCATTGCAATGAACTCAGCACTAATGGGTAATAAAATTGTGTGATGGGCAAAAAATGCATTCTTTAGTTTCCTAGTGAACTTAGAATACAGCATAAAAACCTGGTACAATTAAACACTCTGACAATTCAGTACAGTATTATAAATTTGATCATGACTTTTATATGTTTAAAAAGATGTAAAATATAAGAGAATGTGTCAATAAAACATGGAGTTTTTCTCTATTTCCTTATCTCTGTATAAAAATAACTTAAAGTTGTCGATGATCTGTGAGTGACTGGGTTTAAAAGTGACTGGTGCAACATCTTTGGTGCATTTGCCATTTAATAGATTACAATTCATTATATAATTATAGGAATATAGTTAAATTCTGTGGAAGAAAGTGGGCTTTAGTTGTTTCACTCCAACCTGGGTAAATAGGTACTGTGAAGAATCACCTGCTAAAAGATGGTTTCACTGATCAGGGTATATCATACAGACTTTAAACAGCACTTCATCTTTTTATTAAATGAATTTTAATCAACACACCAATTTCGTACTATTTATATTAGAACCTTATAAAGTGGAAATGCATGTGACCATATATACATCCTACATTTTCTTATTCTAAGTAAATATATATTAACACATACTTTATTCACAGTTTGTAACCTATCCTGACCCACATGGGTTTAGTTAGGAAACGCCCAAATATTTACAGAAATATAAATATTTTGACCAGCAATCTAGCATTGCATATGTTACAATCATATTATTTATAAAAATAGAACATAAAACCAGGAAAAGAAATAGTTGACATTTTGCCTATTGATTCCTTTAAAGGCAGTTTTCAGGTAACCTGCACTTTTCATATCTTAAGGTGTCTTAAGTCAACAGACTGCAAAGGTGTGTATCAAAAACATGTATGAGATGTGATAGCTCCAGTAAGATTATATTGGCTGTAGAAGAAAAGATAAAATATAAACAAATAGTTGAAGCATTGATTTGTATTAGGATATCCATCAATTATTGATAGTGAGAAAACACTGTCTAGACTGATCTGAAATATTTCATCACTAAAATCTCTCACAGTCCATTCCAAAATTACCATAATGCACTTAAATGAAACAGAATGCACTTGTTATCTTACAAGTAAATTTATAAGACTCATTGTCCATTCAAATAACATAATAACTTTCATAGACAAATTGAACACACTCATACTTCATGCCATTGTTGTTCATTAGCCACTTGGGATGCATAATATGGAACGATTCCCCTCCCCAAACACAACATTGTCATTCTTGTAGTGTTTAACAATCTTAGAGCAAAATTAAACTTAAATCTTTACAAAACACAAAAAAAATCCAGAAAATATAAATTAAATATAAATTATGTTTTAATACATTTTGATCGGACAGCTTGAAACTAGTCTATACCCTTCTTTATTTACATGAAGTAAGACTAGTTTTGCACTAACCTATTATATCAATAAGGGACTTTAGTCAGTTATTTCCCCTTGTATACTCTTCAAATAGGTAGGTCCTATTAGTTGGATTACTCAGATTTTACCCTTACTTTTCTATGTCAATTTGCCAAAATTAATCTTGAATATTTTTTTTGTAAATCATTAAATTTGTTTGAAATTCAAGCCAAGTATTTTTAGGGTAAAGAACTATCTAAATTTCGTCACTTCTGTTACTATCTCCATTAACAAGAAAGATATTAGATGAAATATTTTGTTATCCTTATATAGGAATTCAATGATAAAATCTGAGTATTCCAACTGTAAGGACCTACTAACCAATTGGATTGCTTCAGATTTTATCTGAAAGTCCCTAATTTGGCCCCTTTCCTCAGGAAGTAAAAATTAGTCAACACCAAGTGAAATTAAAATAAATAGAAATCAAATAAAATCCTTTCATCAAATGTTCCAACAAATCACAGCCACAAACCAGAAAAAAATACAGTAAAATTACAATACATCAAGTTAAATGTATCACTTTATCCCCCCCCCTTCCTCCTCCATTAAACTTTATTGTCCAAAAACAATGGTGGATTTCAAAAGGTTCAGATTGATGTTGATACGTTCATTTAATCTATTGTCATCATTCATTGTTGTCTTCGAAGGACAAAAAAGTATTTAATCAACAACCATCAAACAAATGAATTTCATGGTAATTTCAACATTTCCAGTAAAATTCTTTAAAGAGAAAACTGTCAGAAGAGATAATTTACCACTGAGACATTCGGCCAATCTATTTCATAACCACAATGACCTTAAACATTGGTTAAAGACAATCGGGTCATTGAGTGCTGAGAAATGTTTTCAGTCTCTGAAAAGACCTGGCATTTTAGACAGCAATTTTGGAAAATATTACTGTTCGAAATGCAATGTTGGGGTTGAAAAAGAGCAAAATTGCATTTTTCACCCTTTTTGCTCTGCCCCGGCATTGCCATGGTAACAGGGATCGTAGCTCAAATTGGTTTTTCTGAAAGCAAGTCATCCGGGGAATAACTTGGCCCAGTTGCATATCTGTATGTTAATTAGTAATGACATGACAGCATCTTGTAATAGCCCTAGCGTGTAATGGTGAAAAAATGGCTATTTTTCACACATGTCGCAACCAGTCAATGGTTGCAAAAGACTTGAAGGGGATAGTGGGCATCATCACCACTATCACCATCATCATCATTATCATCATCATCATCATTTTTATCATTATTATTATTATTATTTACAGTCACCATTAAAAAATTAAATTTATGCTCAAAATAATAATTAATCATTCAAAATTATGGCTCTTTGTTTCCTTTGACTAAACCCCACACAATTAACAAATGAATTAAATAAGTAGATAATAAATCATACACATGTTTAATAAATTAATTGATATTATTTGTTCATTTAGACATCACACAGCCAAATATGGTATAACTTCCTAAGTCACAAGAATCACTCCTCAAAAGCAATTTAGAGTTTACCTACGGCAATGTCAGTCACAGAGCTAAATTAATTAAACTAAGAGATTAGAACGCTTGAAGGCAGAATACATTGGACAGTATGGTATAGGATAATTGAAGCCTTAAAGGATGAGTGCCAGACAGAGTAATAGTTCTAATTTGACTGAACTGAATATAGGTAATGACAGTCATTACAACTCTTAACACAGCCAGTCACATTTAGCCTGTTAAATATTCAATCAATGAATTCTCTTAAAAACATAAGACAACTTTTTTAATTGAACATTGTTTTAAAGTTTGACTAATTGATTTTAAACTTATTTTTCTTCCAATTTAAGGCTGCCACCATGATGAATCTGTTTCAACAGAGAAGTTAGCCACACTTTAACTGTACAACTACAAGTGACCATTCACACTATCTAATTTATGTGAACCAGTTTTACAGGACCAGTGAAAGGATATGTGGGTAAGGAAAGAGAGGTCACAGGTTCAAACCCAAAATTTACCTACAATTGTACTGCTCCATCCAGGTGTAAATGAGTACTGCAGGGGATCACCTGCTTGACAATGATTTCAATAATCAGGTATTATTGTACACAATTGAGAAGTACGCTAAGCATGTATATGGACGCAACTTTAAACCACACTTTACTTAAGAACCTAAGACAGCAATGAAAGATGAAGAGTTTAATTCCAACAATTTCTGATACCTCCTTTCAACAAGGACATGTTCTTTGTCTGATATTTTAAACATTGGTTACAACTATAATTGGAAAAGACAAACCAGTTAATCAAAATTCAAAAAGACAAATCAGTTAATTACAATGACTACATAACAGTTGGAGAAATATGCTACATTTCAAACAGATCATTTTCTATTTTCTCTCACATTAACCCATCTTAAAAATCTCACAGAGAATGCAGTAAATATTGATGATACAAAGCGGCAAGAAATATTCATCTGCGAGGCAAAAAACTGATCATCGTATAGCCCCCATGGGTCTAATTAAAATGTAAGAGCAGGTGGCAGCAATAGAATCATAATTGGCCAATTTCACAACCAATCTGTTGGGATGTCGTCAGCAAGCACCCGGGATAATGACATATTACGGATGATAATGAAATAATAAAGTATTTGGTTACACGCTGACACAGAACCACTTAATTGATAAAGGTGACAACAACCAATCCTCGACCTGTCAGGAACTTCCTCCATGTTTCCTTTAATAATGAAAATAATGGCAATAATAACAACTTCACAGAATCATAAATACAAATGTATACAGACAAAACAAGACACAAGAAGTTCAAAATAAAACCTAACAACATCAAATCTTCTGTCTGGATGAGTATACGCATAAAAAAACACCATTTCACAAACAAGAAGGTGCTAAGGATCCCGGGCCTCTAATCTGAGAAAAAGATTCTAAAGGCATCAAACACAAAATCTTTGAACAGTTTTATGCTTAGGTGTATAAAAATTGTGACCCCTAGACAAGGCCAATTGTGACCCCAGGGGCATATTTGAACATACTTTGTTGATGACAATAAGGGGATGCCACATACCAAATACATTGCCAAGGGCTCAACTTCTGCAGATAATCAAGTAAATGCTTATACCCGTGATTAAAAGGATAATCAGAAAGTAATAGGTGTAAATATAAGAAAACATACCTTATAAAGAATTTTATTTCCTAGTTAGTGTTTTGACAATTCTGAAATAGAGAAAAAAGAGAATCATTACATTTTTTTCAAGTTTTACAAAAAGGCAATATTGTGTCCTTCCACAGGCATGGGGAATCAATGGTTCCCAGGTTGCATTTGCTCATCACTTCACCAAGTTTGTTAGGCAGCGTTTTCACAATAATCCCTACCAGTAGAAAATGTTTTAGAAAACTGTTTTAGTGATCGAGATAATGTGATGGAAATAACTAAATAATGTCTTACGTTAACAGAAACAGTTAAATCATTTTTACCCCCCCCCCTCAACTCTATATTTAAAAAAAAACTTCACTTGAGGGTCCTAAATAAATGACCTAATATTTACCAGAAACTGTGACAAATGAAGTAGGACGACCCCTTAGGGGACACAAGGAGTCTAGTGTATACATTGTAGCAGTAGCAATATAAATAATTTTATGAATGATGAAATTTTACTGAAAATGGTTTATCAACATGAGCAATTTCATATTCAATTTGTCAAGAATGCCAGAGTCAAGTCCCTATAGAAACAAAGTAAGAAAAAAAGTTAAAATTTATCTTGACAGTAAAATTTTACAGTTACACACAAGGGATGTCTAGAACTTTTTGTTGTTTTTAAATATACAATTATGCAGAGATCATTTATAGCTCTGTGGCACTTTTCACAAAAATCTTACATTAAAAATCATCATAAGTCAAAAGCAAGAAACATAATAATATAGCTCGTTTAGGATAACTTGAGGCAAACGACTCAGTCTGTTTACATATTTGGGACTCAGGTATTACATAAAACAGGGAGGTCAGCTGATTTTGTGTATTGAAAGTATTACACATGTCTTAATGCGTGGAACGTGTGTTCTCGTACTAAATTCAATACATCAAAAACACACTGATAATAGTCGATAATTACATGTACTAAACTTAAATCCACCTGTGTATAACAAGAGCAGTCCAAGGACAGCGTGCTCGACTTTTCGGGTGTTTTGTTCATGGCAAGGCTTATCTTTAAACAAAAGTAATTTCAAGACAGGACATAATTTTTGAAAGTATATAATTCAGTCAAACAATAATTACCAATTCATATTTGTAAAATATAAAAGGGGCATTACTCCTAGTAACGCCCCTTCAGAGTAAAGTAGACATAGTATCAACGAATAAGCATACCTACTTTCATTTAAATATCTATATGAAGAACTATAAATACATTGTATTTCAATTTGAACAAAATTCAAAATTAAAGTAAGGGGCATAACTTCTAAAAATAACATCATGAGTTATGTCCCTTTGTAGTCGCGTAGATGTAGTACTGATGAATAAGCATACTAATTGTCATTTAAATATCTTCTTAAGTATTGAAAATATTTCACTTCATAATACTTTCTCCCTAATTAAAAAGTTGAAAAGGGTCACAACTCCAACAATAATTCATCAATTATTACGTCCCATTGTATTCAACTAGATGTAGTACTGATGAAAAAGTATATTAACTTTCTATCAAACAAAATATATTAAATTTGAGCAAACATAACCCTTAAATATCAAAGTATAAAGGGGAATAACTCTGAAGTAATTCATCTAGAGTTATGTCCCTTTATAGTCCGATAGATGAAGAACTGACGAATAAGCATTCCAACTTTCATTCAAATATATTTATAAGTTCTAAATATATCCCATGAGAACAAATTTTAATCTTAAATGTTTAAGTATAAAGGGGCATAACTCCAACAATAATTCATCCAAAGCAACGTCCCTTTATAGTTGTGTAGATATAGTACCCATAACTAAGTATACAAACTTAAAGTCAAATATCTTGATTAGTATTAAAGATATCACATATAGAAATGATTTTAACATTATATTTTGCATTTTTCTTAAGTATAAAAAGGCAATTACTCCAAAAATAATTCATCCACAGTTACATCCCTTCATAGTCGGGTAGATATAGTACCAACAAATAAGTATACAAACTTTAAGTCAAATACCTTGATCAGTATTGAATATATTCTACATAGGAAAAACTTTAACCTCATATTTTGCAATTTCTTAAGTATAAAAGGGCAATTTCTCTAAAAATAATTCATCCACAGTTACATGCCTTCACAGTGGTGTAGATATTGTACTGACAAATAAGTATACAAACTTTAAGTCAAATGAATTGATCAGTATTGAAGATATTCTACATAGGGAAAACTTTAACCTCATATTTTGCAATTATTTAATTATAAAAGGGCAATAACTCATAAAATAATTCATCCAGAGTTATCCCCTTTCACAGAATGGTTAATATAGTCCCACTTAATAAGTATACCAACTTTCAACAAAATAACTTGGATAGTGTTGAAGTTATATAAATGTTTCAAAAAACTTTAACCTGAAAACCAACGCCAACGCCGACGCCAAAGTGATAGCAATAGCTCTCATTTTCTTCGAAAAGTCGAGCTAAAAATGGTATCATTGTATTTTGTCGCAAGTTATCCTAAACGAGCTATATCATTTTTTTTTGACCGATCAATTACAAATATTATTGAAGTTCTATGTTGAATATCATAAACCTTTTGAATATCATATCATATGTTTATTATCCTTCACACTTTGAAATGCAAAATTATGAATTTGACTGACAATAACATTTTTCGTAAGATTTTTTGTGAAAATGTGCCCTGTCATATTGTATACAATGTGTTTATGAACATGGCTGCTACAAAAAATGCATTAAAAAACAGTATTTCAATTCTATAAATTATAAAATTTTATTCAAATGTCAGTGGCGCATGTATCATTACATGTAACCCCGCTGATTTAAATAGATCACAAGCAAAAAGGTGAGCATTTTAATCATTGGGGTTAAAGTATGTGCCGTAGAATAAAATTAAACAGTATGAACTACATGTACTTCTAGTACTGTCAACTGTCATCAGATCAAATCATAATTTGTTAGATCTACTATTAACCAAGTTCATTTTTTAAGAATTCCTAATTAGGGATTTTTTACTCAGTTACAGGGACCAATTAATATGGTGTCTTATTACATTCAAATAAAAAATGAGTTTCTTTTTATTAATATTGATATTTCGTATTTTCATAAGGAATTAACAGCTGTCAATGTCAAGTGATTGAAATTAAATTTACAGGGTCTAACATGCATAAAAATATGCATGGTGTCTTATAATACCAGTAAATCATGAATGATTTCGTCCAATATTTTATGATCATAAGGAAATTAACGACTGTCAAAATAACAAGTGATCAAAATTGAAATATCAAGTCAAAATGGTATTTGTCAATACAGTCTATATATAACACAATAAAATGTTATTATAGGCTGGTGGCCTGATATAGTCTGTTTTTTTCTCAACTGTCAAAGCTTGAATAATTTTACGGTGACTGAATGCGTTGTTTTTGTACTGGCGGCCTTATTGTTATTAAAAATATCTTGACTAAAACATATCATTACGGCATAAGCTAGGAGCTTTATTTGATCATACTCTTACGAAAAACAGTTTCTGACAACACACTTGCACCAAACTAGTAATAAGCTAACACTACAATGATATCTAACTGACTACAAAAAGCTTTGTCTGACAACACACTGTATTCAATAGTTTTTCACACTGACATGAACAAAATAATCTGGTTACACACTGACAGATAATATCAGCCTATTACCAAATCTGACATTAGACCAGGGACCAGGAAATCGCCGGTTTTTCAGTTTTCGAACCAATTTTTCCATCTTGGACCGATTGAGATTTCAAAATCCTTAAAAAATCGGTCCAGAAAAAACTCACAAAATTTGACCTCAAACCTTTAATTTTCATAATTTTCAAAAAAACGTATTGATAAAATGTTATCATACATCAATCAGTTGCATAAACCCACTGTTTATTGCTGTAATATCCTGCTTAATTGTCCACAGGTTATATCAAGGACCCTGTATATGTATCCATGGTTACAGGGGGTTGACGCAGTGATATTTTTTTAAGATCGAGCACAGCAATGTACGCTTGATTTGCACTCGATTAATTTGAAGAACAGCAGAAGAATTTGTTCTTACTTAATCGTGTCCATTGAACCAATTACGTTTTTCAATCGGTCTGTTTGAAACCTGTAAACTTGTAAAAAACAATGTTTTATGAAGAATGTTTTATGAATAATTAAAGAAAACAATTAAATTGCGTTTGTTGTCAATTCCTGATTGATGTATTTGTTCAATCTTTAATTTGTTTGACTTGATTTGTGATTTATTTTACATCTTTGCTTGAGGTGTGAATAATAAGAAATAATCTTAGGACATGTATCTACGTAATTTCTTATTAATCGAAGGTACGGTTGTTGGTGATCAAAATTCAACCACACTTCTCCCTTCTTTGATGAACAAATAATAAAGAAACTATTATTCCAAATTCAACGAAAATAATTTTCAAAACAAACAGTTTTGTCATTAATTTATCTATAAATAGGTGAACTATGCACGATATGATATTCTTTTGTGTAAAACGTGTGAACCATTGTGATGAGATGTCATACATTTTCGCGACCCACACTAGATCGTCACTTCGTATGAGAAACGTTTTAATCTACGTTTGTAATTAAAAAGCTTATCATTATTTTACGTTTTCATTCTTTATTTAGCGAACGATGCTTAAAAATGCGAGACATCTACTTTAGACTCGTTTTTTTGCGCATGCACAGTTAAAATAATTTCCCCATACAACAGAGTTTTCCAACAACATTAGAACTGGATGAAACAGCTTTTTTTGAAGTTCTGATTATTAAACTGACCGACGATTGCGAGGAGTAAAATAGGTAACCAGATCTGAGGTTTGACTGGTTATACACTAGCAATAGACTGAAAAGGCCAAATCACTGACAATACTGCTATTGTCAGTGATTTGGCCTTGAGTTGTCACTGTTTTTTATTGTCAGTTAAATGTCAGTGTGGTATCAGTGCAAAGTCAGCTAAAACTTGTAAGGGGACATTAATTCTTTTAGAAAATAACAAGTAGATTGTCTCAATTTTAATCTTACACTTAGTCAATTTATGCTTGGCTTGTGCTGGTAATAGACTGACTACATGTCTGACAATAATCTGATAACCAACTGTCAATAGACTGGGTCAGTGTATTGTCAGGTCTGGTAACAGACTGATAATTGGCTGGCAAGGAGCTGGAGTTTGTCTGGCAAGAATACGGCAATAAACTGATAACACACTGACAATGTTGCCATTTTTCATAAGGGGTAATACACACTTTCGGAAACTCATGGATGTATTACGACAATAATTTTAACAAATGCATTCACCATGAAATTATTCATGTTTTGACAGTTGAGAAAAAACGAACTATACAAAGTATACATGTTGTTGTTGATGTTGTTGTTGACAAATATAATAACAAGTTCTAGATAACTTCAGGCTAATATAGGAAATAGATTATGTTTGTAGATCATAGATTAAACATATAGATCATATCTCCACGATGTTTGACATTATTACTACAATAATGGTGTATACCTTATAGAAATAGTTTCACAGATTCCTCAGTTGATAAATAAAATAAAAGGCGTAAATGTACTTTAAACAATCAACCTGTCCATTCAAGAGATGAAAAAGGTAATGCACATATATGTACATCATTTAACTGATTTAAACAGACCACTTTGGCATTTAACAATTTCTATATAAAAAATAGTTCAATATGTACATCGTAAATTGTATGTGTTGATACATCAACAAAATATTTATTAACTATCAATACTATTAAATTGGCAAATTGGTTTGTTTGTTCGTTTTTGTTGGGTTTAAAGCCGTAGCAACACATATAAGGTCATATAACGGCGGTCAGTCAACCTACTCACTCCTACCGGAAAGGCTAAACCTCTGGATTTAGCTGTTAACCGACTACTAAGCACATACTTTCGTCAGTGACTGACAACTGCCCTACATAATAAAAAATTATTGGTAGGAGAAAGAATGGCTGTAGAAATAATTTCATGACCAAGCTCCACGAAAGTATGCCCCTCCCGGGAATTGAACACAACCCCTTATTCAGTAGACTTGCGTGCTACCAACTGAGCTAGCCGGGCGGCGGAAATTGGTAAATTAGTATATTATCTCATCCCAAGATGTTGCTTCTTAATGGAACAGGCCATGTCAATATACTCAATGTTTATATGAACGACTAGTATGTTGTTTATAAACAGTTATTCATTTAGAAAAACAATGATAAACTTTAAAGACATGGCAAAAATGGTCACAAATCCAGGTTTTCCATAAATATAAATGAGTTGCACAGAGAAAGGCATTTGTCATTTTACTATTCAAAGAGAAATAACCATGCAAAACAACAACAGTATGTACCAGGGTATGCTATGATGTTATTCTGTGAAAACTTGATAGAATCCCTCATAAATGTAGGAGTCACACACAGAGGAGTTTTTCTATGTATATCAAATAAAGGGAGATAATTCTGTAAAATTTGACATCATGCAAGTCACTTTATATACAAGTGAAAAACATAAATTATTACAAAAACTCGTAATTTATTAAATTATAACAATAATGATGATAATAAAGACTTTATTTATTGTGGATTATATTTGGTGTAAACCAATTTTCAATAATGGTCCACAATGCATTTAGTTATATCACAACATTTCTCATTATAATTGATTATGCAATTTGCTATTTAATTATTCATAATCAATTTAATAAATGAACCTATAAATGATAATAATTAATTACTGCAATATCTTTCAAATTAATTACACCTTACTCATAGTTAAGGACAGGTTTTTTTACAGCAGTATTATTCTCCAGTAAAATAAATTTCAATGGAGGCTAAAATTATTAATGAGGAAGGGTATCAGACCCCCTCCCCCGGGGGTTTTGAACATTTTCAGGTGTTTTATAGGAACCCGACTATATTTGCCCTATGCATGCTTTTGTTAAAACAAAGAAAATACAGGTACATGTACATGTAAACACATAACAATCCATTTCAATAAAGCAATTAAACTAAATGGCCAATCTTTAAAGTGCTTTAATCATTTCCAACTTTTCACACAAAATTTCATCAGTAATCCATGTTTTGCCCATGAACAGGTTTAGATCTTTAGATGAAAGTTTTTAATGATTTCTTGCACATGAACCTAATTATGGTGGCATATTTCTGCCATTAGTTAACCACATAACTAACTAGTTAGTTATGTGGTTATTCTGATGGCAGAAATATGCCACCATACCTAATACAGTAAAATATCTTAACAACAAGTTAGCTACTACAGTATAAACTCAGCAGAGTAGCCCTCTACAAACCAAAACCTCAGCATACCAAAAGCTTTCTACAATTATTTTCATCAGGCAAAATTTTAATTGAATCTAATATCTACAGAGCTGTAACCACTGAACAGTAACACAATTAAGTACTCCAAGTGGGTGTTGTTCTAGAGAGGTTGTACTGTATTGCAAAATCATATGATTTTTTTCATGACTTTTTAGTTCCAAATGCTTAATTTGAGAATAAAAAAAACTGTACATTAAGACAGTTCCGCTATTAACTTAAAGATAAAATGACTTATTTAATTATTTTACACTCCTAGTAGTGAACTCTGCTATACATGTATTTTAACTGAGCTCCCTCACAATGACCTAAAAAAACTAACATACTATTCGTGATTCCATTAATAAATTAGTAAGTTAAGTGTCTTAACTATTAAACACTAACATAACTTCCTGCATGAATATTAACATGACAGGAACAGTACAGAGTAGCTGTGAGGTAGAACAAAGAACCTATTGTTTCTTAATGCTGGAAATAAAATCTGTCTAACTTGAAACAGTAAGAGATTCATTAACATACTTGTATTGTGGGCTTAGGGCAAAACAGTCGTAACTCAATTGAAAAAGAGAGTGAGTTACGACTGTTTTGCACTAATCCCGTGATATCTGTAATGTCTATTTGTGGTACCTGATTAAGCTTAGCTTATAAATAACTGTATTATGTTCATTAACATTTTATTCAGTTACTTAGAGCAGAATGGATGAAAGTTAAAATTTTCAAAATTCTGAAATTTCTGAATTTCATTATTTCAGCAGCAGACTACAAAGGAAAAAGAAAGCTTTCTCAGGTCTTAAAACTCTATCTTTCCTCTTAGATAACCTTTAACATCAAAACAAGTCTGTAAAAAAGATTTCATACAAGTAGCAGTGACTGTTCGCTAAGGAGCCGCCCAGCTAGCTCAGATGGTAGCACGCAAGTCTACTGATCGAGGGGTCGTGGGTTCGATTCCCGGGCGGGGCATACTTTCGTGGAGTTAGGTCATGAAATTATTTATACGGCCATTCTCCCTCCTACCAATAATTTTTAATTATGTAGGGCAGTTGTCAGTCACTGACGAAAGTATGTGCTTAGTAGTTGGTAAACCGCTAAATCCAGAGATTTAGCCTTTCCAGGATATTTAGCCGTTATATGACCTATAAAATGTGTTGCTACGGCTTTAAACCCAACAAAACAAACAAACAAACTGTTCGCTATGGTCAGTTGTCTTACTCAAAGTCTATGGACAGACCTAGATCACTGGATCTAAGCTAAATTTTACCAACCAGACAACTAAGCACCATATACCCTACTGCCTTACTTGATACATAGTTAGGAGGGAGATAGCCACAAAAAGCATATGATGATCAAACTCTAGAAAGGTAATTCCAACCAGGAATCAAACCTATGATCTCTGGAGTTGTGGTCAGACATTGTTATTGTAACACACACCAAGCCAATGGTAAATCAATTTGTGTAGCCATCCAGCCTTAATTTGCATCTTAAGCCAAAGGTAATTGCTGTGGTCACCCATTCACCTGCTAATTTGACAATTTATTGCTTAACTAAATATGTGACCAACATTCTACTTTCTAACACTTATGGCTTTTTTCCACATTCAGATACCCAATACTGACCAGTATGCACTACCATCAAGCACTCAGATATCTCAGTCTTCTGCCAACAAGTGTACTGATTGAGGGGTCATAGGTTTGATCCTAAGCGGGGCATACTCTCATGTAGTTTGGTCAGGATACAATTTCTACAAACTTCCTTCCCCCTACCACTGATTCAAAATCATGTAGGACAGTTGTCAGTAACTAATGAAGGTATGAGCCTAGTAGCTGGTTGGAAGCTTTTGAATCAAAAGATTTAGTCTTTCCAGGTATGGTGAATATGTTGCTTAATCACTGTGGAATAACCTTAAAAACATATTGCTATGCTGTTTAATCCAACCAAAATAACCACTACCATGATTAACAAGAGCTGTCTGAGGAGACAGCATGCTCAACTAAGTAAGTATTTGTCACAGGAGATGCGGTTAATGAAAAGGAACATACATATTTTAAAATTTGAAAATATAACCTTAATAAATTTAAAGTGAAAACAAAAAAAAAGAAAATTTTAAGTTCATGGGAGACATTTTTGAAAAAAAATGTATTTGGAGTTAAGAACCTTGTCACATGAGATAAGAGTGTTAATAAGGAACATACATTTAAAGTTTGAAGTCAATACCTAAAGAAATAAAACAGTTGCAGTAAAAACAAACATTTTTTTAAAGAAAACTCTAAGTTCAAGGGGAGATAATTCTGAAAAAAATGTAATTGGAGTTATGAACCTTGTCACATGAGATGTGGTTGATACTAAGGTACATATTTAAAGTTTGAAGTTGATACCTTAAGAAAAAAAAAAGTTACAGTAAAAAATATTTTACTGCACAAAAACTTTAATCAGAAATATGGATGTGGATGCGGACGCCGACGCTAGGGCGAGTAGGAGAGCTCTCCATTTACTTTGTAAAGTCGGAGCTAAAAATATAAAAATATGTACACTAAACATAACAATCCAAAATCAATCAATCAAAAGAAATAACTGATGTGTTGGTACAAATCTAGTCTTCATCCTTCCTTATTCACATGTAGTTAAATTAGTTTTGCCCTGTAACCATTAAAAATCCAAGTTCTTATTATGCAATACAAAATCATAAACAGAATGGGTCTTCACTTTACAATTTATGAAGTACACTATTCCGTTAAGTAAACAGAAAATATGCAATCTGACACTTAAACAAATAAAAGCAAGTATTGTTCATCCAGTATAAAATATAGTACTATATAACTTAACTTACATAAAAAATAGGGTAAATAATCCAAATTCATGAGCGAAATAAATAAAAATCCTTCACATAAAATCCACAAAATTTGGGCAAATTTTACCAAATTTGGTCAGCAAAACTTGAAATTTAAGCATAACACCTTATCTTTCACAAACACTTGGTAAAAATCTCAAAATTTGAGAATACCAAACAAATGAATTTAACATTTAAGCACAAGTTTACGGTTTTTATCTTACGTCCTAAGATAAAGAGCTAACTCTTGTCTAAAATATTATAAGTATGTACTTTAATCTATAGGTTTTAATGATCCTACACTATATAATACTAAAACCCTCATCTATTTTTTATCTAGTAGTTATGACACTTTAATTTCATCAAAATCATTTACAGTCATATTTCAAGTCCAATAGAAAATCATCCCGCAAAATGAGATATCTGGTAACATTAAACATGCTTAGATTTTTGCCAGTTTGAAAAGTAAAAAACAAGTATTTTACTGTATTTAATAGTCTAAGTTAAATGCCAATGCATATTCACTGACTTTACAACTTTTATCCCTGGTCATCAGGTTACTTGTATCAATCTCTCTTGAGAACCTTTTATTTATTGAAGTTAACGCCGTGTCAACACAATTTAGGTCATTTTAGGCGTCCAGCGCACCTAACCTAGCTTTCCTGGACCATTGTCTAAAACCAGTACTCACCTACCCTTCCACAAGGCCGGAAACTTCTCCATATTGTCTAATCAATGGAGGAAAATCAACATTATTGTCAAACTTTCATGGAAGGGCATAACCTCCCTGGGTGGGATTCGAAACCCGCACCCCCTCGGGCACGAGATTCCAAATCCCGGCATGCTACCAACTGCGCTATCGACCCGGGTTTTGAGAACCTTTTACTCCACTTATGTGGAGCCATCATAGCACAACAGAATTGCACCACAATTACAGCAACCCATTTACACCCGAGTAAAGTGAAGCAATCTCAAGAAAATGTCCTGTTTAAGGAAATTAGTGTCTGTAATTGGGGTTCAACCCAAGACCTCTCATTCCTAACGCATGCATCCAACCAATTAGTATGAACCAAAACTTTATTGGTAGCAGCTAATTGAAATTTTATGGACACTACATAAATACATTTCATTGAGTTCTATGATATGTTCATTTACATGTTTTCCTTAAACTGGAAAAACAAGTAAATCTGTGAGCTAATGCTCACTAGTGATACCCCCGCTGTGAGAAATATGACTACAAACAGGAAGTAGATGAGCAAGGAGCATGAAATCGCTTTACACCACATGGGACTATGGGATGAAGCAATATGCAAAGTATTAGGCTGCTGCATGTTATAGTTGCTGAGAAAACTGCGACGGAAATTTTGTAACGGACGGACGGACGGATGGACGCACGCACGCACGCACGGACAAGGGTAAAACAGTATACCCCCCTCTTCTTTGAAGCGGGGGTATAAAAACTACATGGTTTCATATGCAAATTCATAAAATGCTCATTTAATTTGACTTTTATGGTACTCAACAATTATTAATTTAAACTACATATGTTTCAATAGAGTTCAAATAAATCAAACAGTCAACAGGAGATAAATTGACTGATATTCATAATCAAAATATGGTAGTTATTGAATGAATAGTTTGTTTAAATAACCGTCTTTGATTGATAGTACATTCCACAAATATCCACGTTTTATATTAATATCCTTAAACAAGACGGTCAAGAGGTTAAATCACACACATTCTATCTAAATCCATGTTTTGCTACAGAATTTTTGCCTATAAACATCAGTCAAAAATCATCGGCAAGCTATATAATAATCTAGCATCATATTAAAGATCATGAAACAAAATTCACAATGAAATTTCCAACAGGTAAAAATACATGAAAAAAAAATTCACTAACCTACAAGAAAAAGTTTGTAAAAAAACATTACAACTCCAAAGATAAGAATGGCCTCCAATTGTTAAAATATAGCACACCTTCAGGGCAGAAACCGTCGTTGTGTCGATCGTACAATGATAATATACAACGATAATTGTAATGAAAATGACAGTTTTGAAAAGTCACATTGCAATGTGGCACATGACTTAACATATTTGACAACTAGATTTAAATGTGCACGTCTTCATTAAGAAACAAATGTACAGTTAAACTTTGTCATTATAGCCAGACAATTAAACCAACTGGCTGCACTATGTTATGACATAGAATTCTTTCACAGTTAAATTCTGCTATGAAGACCACCATGTTTATTACAAAACCATAGTGTTTTTTAAATCTTATAATTTTATGCATAACTTATGTTTGTTTGTTTTGTTGGGTTTAACGCCGTAGCAACACATTTTATAGGTCATATAACGGCAGTCAGTCAACCTACTCACTCCTCCTGGAAAGGCTAAATCTCTGGATTTAGCTGTTAACCAACTACTAAGCACATACTTTCGTCAGTGACTGACAACTGCCCAACATAATTAAAAATTATTGGTAGGAGGGAGAATGGCCATAGAAATAATTTCATGACCAAACTCCACAAAAGTATGCCCCGCCCCGGAATCAAACCCACAATCCCTCGATCAGAAGACTTGCGACTGCTACCAACTGAGCTAGCCGGGCGGTTTTATGCATAACTAAATGAGAAGAAAAAAGTCCATATATTAAGACCATTCTACAATATAGACCATAAATTTTGATGGTTTTAATAGGAGAATTTTACTGCAGTGTCAGTATGACTGCTTTTAAGACTATAGCCATTCTCCCTAATGTTAGATAGGTCTATGAAATTAGGGGGTATCTGGTTGGCCTGAACAACCACTTTTAAGTTTGGGCAATAAAAATTCTACATACAAGAGATAGTGCTTGCTGTTAAATTGACCTGTTAGGACAACCACTTTCATATCCTAATTTCGTAGACTGTTAGATTTTGAAAGATTTCACACGCAGGTCAGTTTTTAATGAAACAAAGTTGTTGACCTATTTTAAGGCCTATAAGCTCAGGCAAACAAATCAATCCAATGTCTTTATCACATTCCTGATCTAATGTTGGTAATTGTCATGTGAACATATATTAAAACAATGAGTGACTCTTTCTTATTGATTATTGTTTGATTTTATTCAAATATCAGTGCCGCATACATTTACTCCACTGATTTAAATATATTTTTATCAATTGTGAGCAAAAAATACAGAAGTGAATATTCAAATTGGCATAGTTAATGTATGCACCACTGACAGTTGAATAAAATTTAGTTTACAAATGCTCAAAACAACATAAAAGTAACATTTTTATTAACAAATTAACAGATAATAAATACATTCTGCACACTACTAACTGCCATGCTCTCATTCTTTAAACATGCATGATTTAATTACACCTAACTTTAGAAGATGATTGATGAGTGAGGGAATTTAAGACAAGGAATCTAAATACAGTGCCCTCCAAAAGTTTTTGGACAAATAAAATTTTGAGAAAAAACAAGTAAATCTGTGAGCTAATGCTCACTAGTGATACCCCCGCAAAAATCTAAAAATATGCGACAAACAGGAAGTAGATGAGCAAGGAGCATGAAATCGCTTTACACCACATGGGACTATGGGATGAAGCAATATGCAAAGTATTAGGCTGCTGCATGTTATAGTTGCTGAGAAAACTGCGACGGAAATTTTGTAACGGACGGACGGATGGACGGACGGACGGACGCACGGACAAGGGTAAAACAGTATACCCCCCTCTTCTTCGAAGCGGGGGTATAATTACCATGCATAACACAAGTAAATTAATTTAATCATTAGACCTTATAAATGTTACATTGTTAGTAAACTAATCAATGCTGACTTTAGAATTTGCTCAAATGACTCTTTCTTCCTTAAATTCACGACTAAAGATGAATAAGATTTTGTACAAGAACTTTTGGAGGGCACTGTATATATCTGATTAAAATTTCATTACATGTAAAACATTTGTCTATGAGTATAGTCGAACCTCAATAATATACAACAATGTACCATTACAGTTTAAGTGTGGTTTGAAGTCTACTTCCATATACATGTTCAGCCGACTTGACATTTTTTCACATTTACTCCTGATCATTGAAATCACCTTCAGATAGGTGATCCTTCACAGCACCCATTTACACCTGGTTGGAGTGGAACAGTTGTAGGTACATTTCTTGCTCAAGGAAATTAGCAGCGACCTAGAGAAGTTCATTCGGAACTCCTCAGCCATTCGCTACGAATAACCTCGGACATATTTAGATGCCATTTTGGAAAAACCGGTGTTGAACTTAAACAAATACACGATCGTTAAGGCGATGACTGAAGTTTTGTTTTTAGTCCGTAATTTGAAATTACACATTTCAATGATACCGATGAACAATATTTGGTTCAATTTAAAACAAATAAATATGTTTAGACAAAGATCTGTGTGTATACTACAAGAACTAGTTTGTGTAACCGTTATGTGCTTCGCCTCGCGTAGGTAGTAAAATCACAAAAATCCAGTGAAGACCCCCCACAAATCTTTCCGAGATTATTCATTCATGAAAGGTCCAGGTGTTCTGAATGAGAGAAGTTTGAACCTGAGACCTCTCAAACCCTAATGATTGCTTACAATTAGATCACTGCTCCTATACTACTATCAGCATGGCTATACAATGTTTGATTTCTATCTCAGATTTAGATCTTTTATTTGCTCTCATAACAGGATCATTGATCTTGCCTAAACTCTTATAAAAGCAATAATTTTACCTAGAAGTTGACCTAAGAATCGCCCATAAATTTTAAAGGAATCTATGAATTGATAAGAAATCAGTTGTATAGAACAGTTTGTGGGCGGACATAGGGATGTCAGCAAGTTGGCAGAGTTCAGACCATCATCATCATCTTCATCATCACCATTGTCATCATCATCATCATTTACATAAGACCAACTTTTGAGGAAATATAATAGCCTGTTAAGTAATCAGGGGGTATGTTAAATAGACAATATGGTCTATGTTAAACATCAATTAATGTTGATAGAGGTGAAGTGTGGTCAGATATTTCACATGAAAGATGCAGGTGCATAATGCATATATAAGTTATGATGTCATAGACCTTACAGACTTGTTGTATCAAAGAGATTAGATCAGGAAATGCATAACAAGATGATGAAAGAACATCAAGGTAATATTTACATAATAAAATGACAAGAGCTATGATTTATAGGTTCATAGATCACATATTCTGCAACATTAATGTTTTAACTGCATTTTAAGAATACGACCTTAAAATTTGCATTTCTTTTAGTTTATTTTAACCTCAGCAATTAGAGAAAAGAAGAATAATGTCCAGGAAAATTTGAAAGTCAGTTGGACCTAGTACATAACCTAATAAAAAGTGTTGATAAGAGGCATAAAATCCAATTAAAAATAAAATTTTACATGGATGTAAGAAAAAACCATTCTAAGCCAGTTTAACTATAACCAGAAGTTCTCTCTTCCCAGGGCAACGTAATTGAGAAAATTAGCACATGGTAAATTTTAATTAAAATCAACATACTTTTCACTTCTGCTAAAGATTATGTCTTCATTTATATAACAGCTACAGCGCTATCCAAAAGTTCGACAAAAAAAATTTTGAACAAGAAATGTAATGTGGATTTAACCACATAAAAGCCGGATTTAATAACTTCAATGCAAAAATTACAAAGGGAAATAATCCATAATAAAGGCAGGTAGAGATGTGGTTTCTTTCAAGACTAATTCAGTTTATCACATGGTATGTTATCATTGCATAAAGTTTCATAAAGATTAGACAAAAAAAGGCAGAAATATATGGAAAAGAAAAACTTTAACGCAATTGTTAACACCAGACGCCTAGATACCCGCCTGCCCGACCGCCCACCTGTATTTTGCCAAACTATTAGCCGAATTTTTTCGTTGAAAAATCAGGCTTAAAAATGTTAAAAGTAAAAAGTTGAAGGGAAGTTGAAGGGAAGTTCAATGTCCACTTTTATATACTTGTTTGTTTGGGTTTTACGGCGCACCAACACAGAAAGGTCATATCGCGCCGAAATATACATGTTCAGGCTTAAGTCAACTTCACTATTTTGTAAGATACATATAACACAGGCTGATCATCGAAATTACCTTTAAACAGATGACCCTCACAGTACCCATTTACACTTGGGTTGAGTGGAACAATTGTAGGTAAATTTCTTGTTCAAGGAAATTAGCAATGCCCATGGTGATGTTAAAATGAAACCAAGAATCCCTTGATCGCAAAACAAGTGTCCAACCACTGGACCACTGTTGACCTACTGATCATGCATACCACTAGTATATTCACTATTAAATTATATAAATAAATTAAAGCAGATAGTCATGTTTCTTAGTTTGAGTCTATATACACATGTATTTGGCGATAAACTAAATGATGCTGATTTTGGTACTGCTTAGATGACTCTTTGTTTTTTTTCCATAATTTGAACTGTTTCCCACAATGCATCGATACAATGGAGTGACGTCATATTTCTCTAAGACTTACCCCCATTGTGTAGATTGACGAGTTATTTGCTGAAAAAAATAAATGTAGAAGAATCTTTCGATATTATTGGATTAAATAGACATTGTAGGCTATTGAAATGCAGAAATAATAAGGTAAATGGTTTATTTTGTTTTGAAATTTGATGTTTACAATTAAGTAGATCGATACAATGGGGTTCCAGGCTATGAAGTAATTTTTCTCGCTGATTAACATAGATTTAATGATTATGTAGTTTTAATTATCAATATGTTGCATTTTTTTTCAGCCAAATGTGTATAATGTGGTTGTAGTTCGAGGTTCAGACCCCCCTTCCTAGAAAAAAATCCTGGATCCGCCACTGTACAGGGTAATTGTGATATAGTTATCCTGAAAACTGTATTTCATACTAAGACTTCAGGAGGGCACTGTATGCCTTCATTTCTAACAACTACATTTAACATATCTTATAAATTTTTTGATGTAAAACATAACTTTCAAATTCTTACATCATGTAAATACAAACATTCACTGTATCAATTTACAGGTGAATCTGAAACAAGACTTCAATGATGGTTATCACTTAAAATGTTTACAGTTTAGTTTACAGTTACAAATTGAGCGAGCAAAATTTGATTATCTAAGAGCCGCTGCAGTATAGTGTGTTATGTAGTCAGTGTAGAGCCTTAAGGCCCAGTCTTGAATTGGGATGGAATTTTACTGGGAAGTAGAATTGTTCTCTCCCTACATTGTATTAAGATTTCATTATGGTCATTTTTTTACAATGTCAACTTTTTATGGACACATTCAAAATTTCTCCATTTTCATATGGCCAAAATATTCCACATGTTATAGTCTTCATTTAAGTTGGATAATCATGATATGCTATAGTTTTGACATTGATGTTATCATGGTCAAAACATATCTTTACTTTTACTATTTTGATCAATGATATGGATATGGTCATTACATAGTCATACCACAACCATTTCATTGTCCCCAATTTCTGTGATTATATATCAAGGTCATATCATTGGTGACCATGGTCCAAACATGGTCAGCAGTGATATGGATGTGATCATTTCCGCAGGGTACTTACTAACTGTAGATGACAGTTACAGTTACGTATCAGTAACATTAAAACATTGAATTTCTCAGACTGTCATATAGTAGGACTTAAAACAACGACAAAAAACCTTTACATTAAAATGATTAATTACTGAATATTCCATGCATCATATGATAAATAAGATGTCTATGTGCATGCCATATGCATGATACATGTAAATACAGCGATTATAAACACATTAAGTGTTATAACGCATTCAGCCCCAGGATGTTAATTAAATTCATTAATAATTTCATAAATTAATGACATACATCTTGTATTTCCTGAAAGATGATCATGCAAAGGTTCATTTCATTTTTTTTTAAGGCTGAACAACTTAATATAATGTTTCTTAAGACTGTAATACAAAATCATTTGGATGATTTGTTAACCAAATTGATGCATTTTTATTGCCATCATCCAAAACAACTATATAATATGTACCATTATTTCAGACCATCAATCCTTAGATATGGAATCTGCAGATCATACCATCAGTTTATAAATAGCGATGCAAATCATCAGCTATGACAGAAATAATAACCTCTTTATTCCTTTGAGACACTTGAAAACCAAACTATTTCCTGTATGGAGCCAAAATCACCAATGGAATCACCAATCACCAACTGCAATGAGCTGTGCATAAGATTTACATATTGTCTATGTCTATAATGGTTTCTATAATTTGTCCTAAATGGGTATGGTTTTAAGGATCAGCATTATCTTGACAGTAAAATTCTGACTCGGGGTTTAATGACTCTGAAAGAAATCTAATTTATTTAGTGGTGTATTATTAAGTTATTTTTATGCCAGCATATAAATCAAGTGAAGAATGAATGGTAACTTTACACCTATAAAGAAGTCAATGAATTGTACTAAGAATGACCATTTTAGTCAATGATCATTTCTTTTAAATTAAAAAGAAAATATTCCAATCCTATAAAATAAGGGACTTTAGTCAGTTATTTCCCCTTGTATACTCTTCAAATAGGTAGGTCCAATTAGTTGGATTACTCGGATTTTACCCTTACTTTTTAATGTCAATTTGCCAAAATTGATCTTCAATAACTTTTTTGTAAATCATTTAATTTCTTTGAAATTCAACATAAGTATTTTTAAGGTAAAGTACTATCTAAATTTCATCACCTCTGTAAATATCTTCATTAACAAGAAAGATATTAGATGAAGTATTTTGCTATCCTGACATAGGAATTCAATGATAAAATACAAGGATTCCAACTGTAAGGACCTACTTACCAATTGGATTGCTTCAGATTTTATCAGGAAAAGATAACTGACTAAAGTCCCTAATTACTTACTTAGTAACAACAAAAATACAGAGCTTCTGAACACTTTGATTTTAAGTAATTCATTATTACACTCATGCAGGATGATAACTTACTCTTAATATCAAAGCATTTTTTACAGATTTTATGTCTTTAAAATATTTAGTGGTATATTTTAAGGAAAAGACTGTCCTTTGTATAAATAAGAAAACAGGTATCCCAATGAAGGCGGCTTCTCTGGACAAAACTTAAGTTGAATTTAACTCTAAAAATCTTTTTCTAGTTAAGACATGTTGTTCCCAGAGTCCACTCATTTGTCTAAGAAATGCAAAAACATGATGTGGGAACTTCAGTTACAGTTGAAGTTTTGGAGTAAAAAGAGCCACAAAATATGATGACTTAATACATTTGACAACTACCATTTCCTAACAACACCAAAAATATGCACATTTTTTGCTTCTTGAATGAAAGTGTTTCCACAATTAATGTCAAGACAGTTAAGTCTTGAAGCCTGAGTAAAAAGTGGATGAAAAAACATTCACACTACATTGTATAATTTATAACTATGTCAAAGCATTAAATCATGTCATTTTCCTCCCATTTTCAAGTACACATGTACTATACAAAATGTAATGCTTAGTCTGCTTTACAATGCATTTTATTTAGTCAGTGAGCCAGGGGACTCAGTACATATCTTAGACATTGACTGATATTTAACAAACAGTGACACATAGTAGAATGCACAGGACATAGCAAATATTACATGACCAAACTCCAGGTATGTGTTTGGGCCGTTGGAAAATCAAAACCCATGACTTCTAGATTCAAAGTCAGACATGCTACAGATTGAGATAGCAAGGCAGATCTATGAAGTATAAAATACTAACACTTTATCATTTAATCCATTTAATTGATTTATATTGTCACATATAATAGCATATGTTTCTTACATAAAAACAAACATATTCTCAATTTGAAAAGTTCAGCAAACAAAACAATCATAATGTCATAAAAGTTAGTTCATTTGTCAGAACAAACATATCACAACAAAGAAAATCACAAAATTAAGGCGTGGCAACCCAAGTCATCAGTGAGCGACTATCACCTCATAAAATGCATGTTGACATGTACAAAAAGCATGTGTGATGTCAACCAAGTTTATCTAATTAGATAAAAACTCTCAATGATTAATCTAATTACACTAATTAAGTATTAATTGACACCTACAGTTAGAGGCTATGAATGCTAGAGTCTTAGCTCCAGTTTATGTATAACTATTTTTTATGTCTTTACTATAAAATTGTAGCTATAATATTATGTACAATTTTCATCAATTGTACACCTATTCTCAGACCGTTGGAGACATTGTTTGGCCATTATAGGTGTCACCAGTTAATATTTCATTATTTATAGACCTAATAGCGATTCAACAGCAGAGAAAACATACCAAGGTCTCCCGGTTCCCACTTTA
Source organism: Mactra quadrangularis (assembly GCA_025267735.1). Taxonomy (NCBI): domain Eukaryota; kingdom Metazoa; phylum Mollusca; class Bivalvia; order Venerida; family Mactridae; genus Mactra; species Mactra quadrangularis. Next base: position 23,783,380 of record CM046306.1, on the reverse strand, counting down.
TACTTAAATTATTAAAATACTTGCAAATCAATGATGAAAATAGAATTCAAAAAGGGTCTGTTCACAGTCTACAAAATAAGGATATGAATATGGTTGTCTGAACATTTCATTTTAGGAGCAAGCACTATATCTCATTTGCAGATTTTTTTGGTTGCCCAAAAGAAATTGTTGGATACCCACCCTAAAAGTGTTTGCCCCAGGCAACCGAACACCCTTTTGTTTCGTAGACAGTTTTCAGAGAGAGAGAAAAATTGGAGCCCCCTGACAGAAATTCTTGATCCAGTCCTGTACATATATGTGCTCTGTAAGGTATATTCACTAATTTGAGTATAAATCAAGAAGTTCAATAACATAAAATACTATTCAACATTGATTAATTAAAGATACTATCTGCTCAATCGTTGAATAAGGATAGCAAATGAACAGAGTAAACTGCTGATAGCAAAAAAACATATTACATTGTATATAAGGGACAATATTGAGTGAAAACATGGATTTCTTTACTTTAACAGAAATATTTAAGACCAACTCTTGTGGCATTATTTATTCAAGCAAGCAGATAATTGCAATCACTGAGGTCCTCTGCCATGTTAAACCTCTAAATGATATTAAATAGGGGTGTAACGGTTAACAGATATACCGGTTAATATTGCAATGCGAATTCTAACGGTTTTTAACCCGTTAGTTTTTCATAAAACCGGTTTTTGTAGTTGAAGGTCACACTGTTTTTTTAACAAAATCTAAAAGTTAAATGTTTGAATTAATATTAAAATGTGTTGAATACTTGAAATCATCTTACTGTGCCTAAAAGGATAAACATTTAGTCAAATGAGAGAAAAACATCTTCAAAAGTCTGTTTCAAAGTACTCCTTTTTCTAACATGTAGACCATTTTACACAAGTAATTCAAACATTTGAATTAAGATCATTTGAAAATACACCTATGCTTGTTGTGCTGATCCTATTTGGACGATGCACATACGTTAACTTGTGCTTTGCATGTCTACCCCAAAAAACCGGTACGTATTGCAATATAGTACGGGGTTTGCATATATTGCAATATATTGCAATACGTTTTTTACCATATTGTTACACTCCTAATATTAAACAATCTCTTATAAGAGGTATCAGTATACTGGTATCAGGAATGATCTCTAAATGACATTGTAACAGTCTAATAGTACTTTTAATTCAGTATTTTCTCATTTTAGTGTACAAACACAAAGCCCATAAATTCCTATACACAAGACTATAATTAATGATCAAGACAAATTAAGATACCAAAAGGTCTGAAATAAAATGTTTAAGAAGTATCAACTAACAGACATGACTAATTAGTTTAAACTGAATTAAAACACCATCAGACTTGGTGTACAGAATGGAAACCCACAAGATAATTGACTAACACAAATTTATGACTGTCTCTCTCCATTGACAGTGTCAGACCCTCCATACACTGTATGCTCTTACTTGTAACATTAAGCATAGGAATAGTCTACTTCCTACAACCAATATTGGAGAGAAAACGCAGTGTCACAAGCTATTATTGCATTTTTTAGTTTATTTCATTTTATACAAATCTCATATTTATACAAAAAACAGACAAAAACATACATGCTGATGAATTAAACTAAATGTTCCAATATAATGTTTGCAGGCTTAAAGCCATTGTACCAAGATAGTGTAGTAGAAGCTGGGAATTTCGCATACCGTGAAAAGAGGAAAGTTGAAAAAACACAATTTTTTTGGTTATATGTCCAAAATCGTTTTAGAACTTAATTATGTAATTTGAAAGAAGTATTTTTCCATCACTTGACTTCATTATAAGAGGTCATAAACTAAAGCAAATCTAAAACATTTTTCAAAGAACTGTTGATACATTTTGATAAAAGAGGAGAATACTATGTGAACACCCCTCAACATAATCATCATTTTGTCAGTAGAAAAATAGCCATAGAAAATATCATATAACAAAGCTCCATGAGGTTATGTACATGTAGTCCAATACAGGAATCAAACCCACAATCCTTAGTTTCTAAGTAAGATGCACTACTGAGTACTGACTAAGCTAACAGGAGGTTAGAACACCTGAAACACCCCCTCAACAAAATCATCATTTTGTCAGCAGATAAATGGCCAGAGAAAATATTTCATGACCAAACACCACGAGTGTATGTATTCCTGCATAGGAAACAAACCCCAAACCACTAATCCTGACACTCCTGACTAACCTAACTTGGGATAAAATACTTGAAACACCCCTTAACCAAATAACCAAGCTAAAGTGAAATTTATTTTCATGTAAGTTCTGCTAGCATAATAAAACTCATGGGACATAATGTTTTATGTGAAATCAGTTCAAAGTTTTCCCTTTATCAAGAAATGTTCAAGGAATGCAAATATTTATAAACTAAGTATAAAACAATATATTGACAGACACTGAAATTATAGACAAACTAACAGCTGTTCCATCAAGCTATGTACATAACGTTATATAACTTGATTCTGTAGTATAAGATAACATTAGATGAGTAAATATATATATCTATGTAAAATGATACAGACATGTAAACAGACAAGATAGTTGTAAAACATGCAGGGCTTTTTCAGCGTATCTCTTGGGGCCAAATATGGGCCCCATTCCCAATGCCAAAAAACGACCATTTTTCCCAATTTCAAGAAAAAATTCCCAATCTTGTTAATAATTCCCTTTGAACATGATTTCAATAAATACATGAGAATTTGCAGTGAAAGCCTGTTTTGAGAACTGTCAAAACAAACTCTATAAGAGCACTGCAACACTTTCAGACACCAAAGCAAGGCACATAAAGATTTAATGCAGAAACATTAATGATGAAATTTCCAAATTGGGATGATTTGTCCATATTTTTTCCTAAGTCAGACTATTTACCGTGTTAAAATTCCCAATTTGGGCAGGGGCCTTTTTCCCAAAACCCCCTGAAAAAGCTCTGACATGTAATGTTCAGTATGGTGCTTTGCTTGTTAGCACACATGAGTTAGCTTAGGTTAAGATTTAAGGATTGTTGACTGTCCAGCATCCGTCCACATTTGTTAGTGAGCACAAATGGTAGGGCATTGTTGTCAATAACCGACGAAAATATGTTCTTTATAGCTGGTTAACAGAATACTAAGGCTCCTGTGACCTAGTTTTTCATCAGAGATGACCCATGTTAGAACTCATCAGAGCAATTACCTAAACAAGCCACCTCACAAAGTTTCATGATAATTGAGGCACAAATGTGACCACTAGAAAGTTCACAAACAAATCTGGACTGATAGCAGACACCAGACATTTAACAATCCTAAAAGCTCACCCTGAGCTAGAGTAGGTGAGCTAAAAAGTTAAATGTGAAGCATACAGCACCATTTATTTATGAATACATTTGCATAATTAAAGTATTTGTGCTTTGGACACTTTAAAACTTAAAATGGATCATATCCCCTTCAAGAATTTCCTCCAAGAAGGATTGTATCAATTTAACCAAAATTTTAGAGAAAATGAAAATATAGGTCCTAGAGGGAATTTTGTCAAATACTCAGCTGGAATGGAAGATAAAATTCACTTGCAATAAAAAATCATTAAAAATGGCCCGAGTGAGAGGTGACATTCTTTCAACAACAAATTTTTTACCGTGTCTGGAGAGTGTCATGTCTGTTATAAGAGAGATGAGAGTAATGTCTTAAATCAATAGAAATGAAAGAAGAAAAACGACACAAAGTCAGACAAATTACATTCACTGGTTAACAATTACTTTAAACATCAATGACATAACATGAGCCAGGTTCAAGTATTTTTATATCAAGTATTTCAAACTAAGTTTGTCATGATTCAGTATTTGAGTTGAAGACATTTTCCAGATGGTCAATCATGAAAATAGAACAATATTCAATGGTTTAATCAATTTGTTTGTTTGTTTGTTTGGTTTAACGCTGTAGCAACACATTGTGTTGGTCATTTAACGGCAGTCAGTCAACCTACTCACTCCTCCTGGAAAGGCTACATGTAAATCTCTGGATTTAGCTGTTAACCAACTACTAAACGTATACTTTCATCAGTGACTGACAACTGCCCAACATAATTAAAATTATTGGTAAACTAGTAAGAGGGAGAATGGCCGTAGAAATAATTTCATGACCAAGCTCCAGGAAAGTATGACCTGCCCGGGAATCAAACCCACCACCCCTCGATCAGTAGACTTGCGTGCTACCAACTGAGCTAGCCGGAGGGGGGGGGGGGCTTAAATAAATTTATTTGAGCTCTAAAGAGCTCTACATTAAAGGTTGTTCTATTGCCCCTAATGACCTATATTTGGGTTCCAGCAACATGTTACTGCTAGTAAACATTGAGTAAAATATATTATATAGCTGGTTGTCCAACTGGGCAACCTACTTCAAAACTTAAGGTTGAGCCCTGCCCAACTTTGTTACATACTACAGCCATCATCATAACTTTTCTCGGGCACTAGCCTAATGTAATTATGCTATGAAGTGAAGAACAAAATTAGCTAGCCCACAATATGAAATACATAATTTTCATTAGCCCTAATTAATTTTACTAGTCCTTTGCTTCGACCAAGAGGATAAGGGCAATAACAGATACTATGAATAATGGTTTCTTATAAAATTTTGCAGGAGCAGCAACATAGGGGTAGAATGCAAGACTCAATCAGAAGGTCCTATTGGGGTTAAATTTCCAGTGACAGCAGGTAAACCCTTTTGTAAATACAGGGAGATGTTTTACTGCTTCTAGTGGCCAGTACTGATGTCAGTTTTGAGTCCAGGAAAGTTGGATATGTAAGCTGCCCCTGTATGCATTACTGCATTCCAATTCTATCTTTTATAATACATGTATTATTATAATTTACTATAATATATATATTTACTTTAATATTATAGTATTATAATGCATTACTGAATAAAAATGTAAATGAATCCAGATACTAACAAATATTTTGAAGACAAAACAATACAACATTATCGTAGAGACGTAGACACATTTCTATTCTGACAAACACAAGTGAAATCTGTATGATAGACTTGCGGATTCAATATTTTTTTAGTTGAATCTTATCAATCTACAAAAACATAGCATGTGTTCTCCCAGGTAAAATACTCTGAGATGATAACAGACAGTAGAACACTAAATTCTAGAAGTAGAACAACAGTCTTCAAATACTGAATATATTGACCCAATTCATACTTCTATAGTCTTTCATCATTTTAATTTGCCTGGTAAGGGCAGTCTGTAGCATGTCTGACTCTGATTGAATCTAGGGGTCATGGGTTTGATTCCAAGACTTGACCTACAAACCTTGTGGAATTAGTAGGGTTCAACACATACCATTTTACTAGGGATCCAGAAAGAATCCCTAGTCAATTATTCACATCGTCGGTTAACCCACGATACATCCCTCCGCTATGCAGCATTATGTACCATTGGCAATTTGGTTACGAAAATCTCGTAATTATGAATAATTAATGAGGCAGTTTCATTGGTTCCGCATAGAAACAACTAATGAAAACTAGCCAATGAAATTACACAACTATTTTTTTATTAAATTAAACATGTGCATTGGTTTCTATTGTAAGTAGGAAAAACCTAGTATGAAGTAATTGTTATTAAAAAGTATTTAATTGTAACAGGCGATTTCATTGGAAGAAGATTGGTCTCCCCTGCCCCATGCATATTTTATGAAAATGAGATTTTGCCAATCAAATTGTCCCCGGTACATATGGAGTGTAACAGAAGAAAGTACTGTGGTTGCCGACAATGGTTATTCAGAGGTTCCTCCTAAAAGACAAAACTAATACCGGTAACATACAGATTTGCAGTCACATATTGTAATGAACAATTATTGGGAACTCAATTTCATGTAAGAGCAGTGCATTTTTAGGGTTCCAGAAGAAACCAATAGCTAGGCATCACTGGGATTCCTTGCATGCTTTAGGGATCCTAGGAATCCTGAGGCACTGTTAGTGTTAAACCCTGAGTTAGATCATGACCTATTTTCTATTGTAGTTCTCCTGTCTTTACGGGTATCAAGTAGAAAAGTTGACTGCCACTGGACAGGGTATGTGCTTAGTAGTAGGGTAAAAAAACTTTAACTTGGGTCCAGAATTCTACACCAAAACTTTCTTTAAATTCTCCAAGAGATTGATTGTTTCAAAGGGGAAAGAAGACTACATAACAGTTTAAGACATATCTGGAACTCAAACTGAGTAGATTTGCACTTTAACTAGTTTAGCTTTCTCCATTGAATGGTTATAAGAGGATTTTCAGAGGGGGCAGCAGATCTGATTTTAAACTTGCATACTAGCAGTCAAGCTACAAGGAATCCTGTACTCTTAGATGGTTTGCAGATTTTTCTAACAGAAATTGCCTGGCAGTTAGTTTTTTGGAGAGTGGGGGTTGGTAAAGATTTTATCTGCAATTTATTTAAATTGCATAATCATGACAGGTCTTATTGCTGTCAATATGAAATTAAGTGATAAGAAAATGGAAATGATGATAAATTATTGCTGAAGTTTGAGATTTTTAAAACAGATTGCTTGTTTCATTGATGTGAACAGTTTACAACAGTCAATTTTATATTTCATTTTCTGTTTAATTCAGATTTCAACATAATTGTATTGACTTTAAATATCATTTTTACTACATTGTAATCTTTTAAACATAAAGGCAGCTTAAGTGTACTGTATACATCTTATTATTAGGGCTGGTTTTTGTTGTTTTTTTGTAGGTTTTAACTCCGTAGCAACACATAATATGGGTTATATCACGGAGGTCAGTCTACCTGCTCACTGTTCCTGGAAAGGCTAATCTCTGGATTTAGTTGTTAACCAACTACTAAGCGCATACTTCCGTCAGTGACTGACTACTGCCCTACATGATTTAGAATCAGTGGAAGGAAGGAAAATGGCTGTAGAAATTATTTCATGTGCAAGCTTTAAGAAAGTACACCCTGTCCAGGAATCAAACCTTCAACCCCTCGATCAGTAGACTTGTTCGCTACCAATTGAGAAAGGGAGAGCCTGTTTTTTATTGGCTTGGTCAATATTTGGCATTCCCTATGCTGATCTACTACAAATAGAACACTAGAACAAAAACAAAAATTTAATCAAAACTAAAAAGCATTTCAAAAAATCAGTAATTAGTTTTAAACAGCTTATAATCTAGTAGAAAACATCTCAGAATTTGCAGAGGTCCCTCAATAAACATTGACTGAATTTGAAAAAAAAATATTTGTCAGTCAAAACTCCCAACATTATTCGTCCCCTTAAACAAAAAGGTACAATCTTGTATAAGGATAAGGCCCTTTTTGGCATTAAGAGGGCACTTAATGTAAAATCTAAATTTGCTGCAATGCAATCATTACATATCCATAAACCTAACATCATCAACAAATCCAGTCTAAAGCAATAAGCACCAAGAACCCAACCATAGCCAATACATAATTTATCAATCTAGACACTAGTCTGTATTTGTTCTGAAGTCTCGGATGTCCTGAGAGACAAACAAAATATTCAACTAGCTCAAATGTCAAATACATAGTCTAGGAAAGGTGTAGCAATATTTCATCTATCCAGACTATGGCGAAGTGTCATAATTTTTATCAATACGGAGACTTGGACAGACTTTTATGATATGTTATGTCAATACAATAAGAATCTATACATCAACAACACAATTCCCTTGACTGTAATAAGTTTTTCACAGTATTCAAAATTGTATTAATTTTACATTTATATAAGTCTGTACTGGTACTATGGTCTAGAAGTGGGAGACTTGGGTAAAATCTTCGCTTTGGTTTAGAAGTTATTACTCGTACAAATAAGTTCCCTTATTAAGATCATTATAATACAGTATAAGTTCATTCACTCGAACACCACCGGGTCGAATTAATTGGCCGAGTCAAACACATTGTCTGGCACCGATCAATTTCCCTTCTATATCTATATTAGTCAACCTCTCTTGTGTCGAACAGGACTGAGTCGAACTCTCGAACCAATATCTTGGCCCCGTGGTTTACAAATACACTTAAATACAATTGTCTCTCTCGAACAATAGATTTTCACACATCGGCCGTAAAATCTTGACCGCAGTCATTGTTTGTGACGCGTGATAATAACAGGGCGTGAAATTGCTTAACAATAGATTTGTTAATTGATTTTAATTGCTTAACAATAGATTTGTTAATTGATGTTAATTTGCCCAACACATTGTGATTAGTAAATATGTTGTTTATAATATTGCATAAAAATTGCTTAACAATAGAATTGTTTGTTGACTGCAACTTGTAGACAGGCACATATTATAAAATGTCATAGTATGATTAAAAAAAATGACAAAACAAGTAAATAAGGTCTCGCTAAAAAATTAATTAGCGCATATACAGCGTGTATGTTAGTTTTAATTAATAAAAACTGATAAAAAAGTTCATGCAATTTCGGTCAAAAATAAGTCCAAATTAAGGATCGAAATGTTAGAACAGAATATACACACATATACAACGGCGGAAAAAAAACTTACTGGAGGACCCGGTCACATCGAACCTTTCTCACTTACATGTAACCACATTAAAGAAATTATCAATTCATCTACTACTACTAACCTATATCGTAATCATGTTCTTAAATGTAAAAATAATGCACAACAAATATGAAGTTGGCAATTTTTTTTGCAGTAATTACTAACTACGTATACATGACACATGAATGAACCGTGTGTTTGGGGTATATACTAAACCAAGGGAGATAACAAATTTAAAAACCATTGATCTATATTAATAACGTCGTACTTGGACGAAAGTCGGCCGGGTCGAACACTTGGCTCTCTCGAATCATTTTTCATGTCCCCTCGAGTTCGAGCCAGCGAACTTTTACTGTATTAAGATCATTATAATGTGTGGTCTTGATAGCAAAATGGTCAAATAAATTTACAACAATTTTTGTTCTCAAATGAAGGTACTTTACAATTGTCAAAAAATCACACAATTTTGCAATAATCAAGGTGGTCTTCACAGTAAAACTTTACAAAACATATTACAGTTTAACCCTTAACCGCTCAATCCCGCATTTTTACGTGTCTAGACCCCCCCCTCCAAAATAGCTGCCACAGACTTGAAAATGGTGTTTTTTAACTGGAATAAGTGAATTTCTCTTCAAGATAGTTGTCCCCAAAAAATGAGCTTTTTTCGCGCGCCTCCCCGACAAAAAGGGGGGTTCCGAAGGGGGGATGTGCCCCCCTTTGTTGCTGGGGTTTGAAGGGGGCACAGCACCCCTCATCGCCAGAAAAAAAATCGGGGTCATTGAGTGCAGAGAAATGGCGCCAAATGCTGATAAGAAAACATGTTTTCAGTATCTGTAAAGACCTGGCACTCTAGACCTGAATTTTGGATAATATTACTGTTTGAAGTGCAAATGTGGGGTGGAAAAAGAGCGAAAATTGCATTTTTTGCCGTTTTTGCGCTGCCCCAGCGTTGCCATGGTAATGGGGGATCGGGGCTCATATTGGTTTTTCTGAAAGACATTCACCCAGGTAATAACTTGGCCAAGTTGCATATCTGTATAATTATTAGTAATGAAACTAGAGCATCTTGAAATAGCCCTTGCGCGTAATGGTGAAAAAATGGCCACTTTTCACACATGTCGCAACCAGTAAAGGGTTAACTGGTAAGTACAATGGGCTTCAAATCAAGCTGTCCTTATGTTAAAAGAAGAAAAAGTAAATTGTTTCCAAGGTTTCTTTTGGTTATTACTAGTTCATATACTTTTTTAGTTAAGTACAATGAACTTTTAAAAGCCACCTAGCTAGCTCAGTTGGTAGCACCCAAGTGTACTAATCCAGGGGTTGTGGTTTCGATTCTCGGGCGGGGCATACTTTCGTGGAGCTTAGTCATTAAATTATTTCTACGGCCATTCTCCCTCCTACCAATGATTTTTAATAATGTAGGGCAGTTGTCAGTCACTTACAAAAGTATGTGCTTAGTAGTTGGTTAACAGCTGAATCCAGAGATTTAGCCTTTCAAGGAGCAGTGAGTAGGTTGACTGACCACTGTTATGACCTATACAATGTGTTGCTAAGGCGTTAAACCCAACAAAAACAAACAAACAATGAAGTTAAAATCTGACTGTATCTTAAGTCTGAATTCTGGATGTATTAGGGAACTTCCAAATTTAGCCTTAATCCATTTAACCTAAGTTTTGGAGTAGGGAAAATTGTTTAGTGCTTGTGGAAATTACTTTTTTTTCGTTTAGAGTCAGTCCAGTGGATAAGTTGGCTTTACTGAAGTGAAAGCTAGCACTTGTTAAATTTCAAGGCAAAGACTGAATCTTCATAAAAATCCACACTAGTAACTTTAGCACTGACCAATTGAACTGCTTAAGTCAAATTACACATTCCAATACATAAGATACATAAATAATCATTTCACATCAGCTTAACTCAATCTTATCATTGACATTTTATCTTAATAACCTTCCTTAAGTCTATCAGACAATCCTTTAGTGTGACAGTCCAGCTAAGATATTGTTAAGACAAAAGTAGACGATGATAAGAATGGCATGATAAGCAAACTTAAATATTAACCACTAGCTAATCTTAGAGATATATCACTTTGTTAACTCCAGTTTAACCTTATTCATCCCTACACAATCTCCGTAAACAGAGATCCTGTTCTACTCGCGTTGTCATACTGGATCTCTACTTAGTCAATGCAAGGTCACATCGAGATGAACTTTGTGTCGACCAATCAATGCGTAGCTTTCATCTAGACAAAAACGCTGTTAATCACATTTAGATTTCGTAATTTCTATTTTGAGTATGCAAGCGGTAAAATTTTAGATCAGGTTTTAATCAGATTGATCCCTACAAGGCTTGTTCTCTCTAAATTTGAAAAAGGCCTGAGCCTGATGATTTTGGTTAGAAGTTAAAACTGCTAGATAGTTCACTGCCGAACTAGTCTACATTCTTTTTATTTCATTTATATATTGGAGTAAACGCCGTGTCAACACAATTTCGGTCATTTTATGGAGCCCAGTGCACCTAACCTAGCTTTCCTGGACCATTGTCTATAACCAGTACTCACCTACCCTTCCACAAGGCCGGAAACTTCTCCATATTATCTAATCAATGGAGGAAAATCGACATTATTGTCAAATTTTCATGGAAAGGTATACCTCCCCGGGTGGGATTCAAACCCGCACCCCCTTGGGCACGAGATTCCAAAGCCCGGCGCGCTACAAACTGCGCTATCGACCCGGGTTCTCTCATTCTTCTTTATATCTGAATAATATCTCATGCAGTAAATTTTCAACAAGGGGTAGTTGGGCATCCTTTAATTTTAGGGTTAGTGGGACTAAAAATATCACTAAAAATAAAATTTTAACCCTGTTTCTTACAAGTATTTAATACAAAGAAGATACAATCTATTGTAGAAGAGCTTCATTGAATACATGAACTGTACGTTTAATTATCTGTATGTGATATTCAATTTGCTCAGTTGGTGAAGCATCTGACTAGCAAGCAGTAGGTTGTGAGATCAAATCCTGCATCAGGCATATAATTTTTCCCTCTCTAAATACAAACACTAGACTACAGCTCTATTAGATGTAGCTGAATCCAAATTTGGACAACAAGTTGTAATATACAAAAAATGTACCAACTTTATTGGCAAGCCTAAATCAATTAGTAAAAATATTGAACATAATATCAATACAGTAACTACGGAAAAAGTAATACAACATCCGTAACATCATAGGACACGTCCCCCTGCAGACAAGGTTATTGGAATGATAAGATTAATGTGGGTAATAAAGGATACAGGAAAAAAAACCAACTAAAACTTAATAATTTAACAATAGACAGAAAAACAACAGAAAAAAAACACCAGAATATTGATACAAACAACATGTGGTATAAACAGTATTCAATATACTCTGGAAATGCCAAGAAATAAAAACAGTTGGGTGATAAAATAAGAGAGCCATACATCAACATAGCAACATAATTTATGAGGAAAATATCAATAAAAATTTGGTCAAATATAGATATTGACGAAATAAACACCTAGAGTGAGAGACTGAGAGATGGTTGTGCTTTTATAATATCTATACATATATCTGATGAATTATAAATGATATCTTTAGGCTTCAGTATGAAATAATGACTTAATGAAACCCATAAGTTTAAGAAACGTATATCAACAGTTCCTACATTATAAGTCACAAGTTAAGGGCCCCATACACACTAAAAAAATCGCCTAAATTTTGTATCAAAGTTTATAAATCAAATTTTTGATAAAAAAGATTTTGTGAAATGTCCACACATTTCAATGGTTTTTCAATCAAAAAGCATTATCGTTAAAAAACTGTCAAAACCTTCGACATGGACACAGCAGTGGCCGAAGTACTAGTATTTGCTTTTGACAATAAACAGCCTAAGCATTGACGGAAATAGTCAAAAGACTTATTTTTGAGACAAAGTTTTGATGAAATTAGGACACATGCATAAAAAATTTGACAACACTTCAAAAGATATTAGTGATTTGATATGTCAAAATTAGGGTTCAAAATTTGACATCAAAACATGTACCCTACACATGATCCAATTTTATATCAAAATCTAGAAGATATTCCCCAAGGTTTGAAAACTTGAACAATGGTAACATAATCAAAAATTTATGCTAATTTTACACACACAAAATTTATGGATAACAACTAAAATTGGTCAGGGCGATAAAATACAGACTCCAGAATCTTTTAATTGTAAAAATACACACAATTATGCTTCAAAATGATAGTATTATAAAAAAGTAGGTAATAAACTCTGATTCCAGCAAAATCTAACAAAAAAATTATCTAAACACAGCACGCTATAATGCTACCACAAGATTTAAAGTATAAAATCTTAAAGACGCAAAAAAGTATCAACATAAATACATGTTACATTGAAGTAACAAACAACGATTTTCTCAATTTTGTGAGCACAATATTTTAGGAGATAAAAAAATAGCCACGGAAAGCGATCAGTAAAGCAAAGACATTCATACATCAACCCTTACTTCTCATTAACTATTTATATCCAGAGTATTCCAAATGTCATTCTAAATAGACACAGTAAAAGCTTGGCTTTTCAAATCAACACAGGGATACTGAAAAAGATGAATATCACAATTACTTTTTAGAAAGTGCCAGACATATGTGGTGAAAAAAGGAATTATAAACTTTAAAATATGTATAAGCAATGCAACACCTTCCATAGTAAAGAACAGTCATATGATGGCTTTATTCATTGAATACAAGAATGTCTCTCCCCTATATACATGTATAGAATATGAGAAATAGTTCAAATTCAGGATTTAAACAAGTCCAGTTCCAGTCAAAGAAGCATAGACTAAAACTGGGTGTGATATCCCTTTAATTCTCGCCCACTAGACTCCAGCCCAGGTGTTTGGACCCTAGACTCCACTCTATGTATATGGGCAAGCCAAGAAAAATACTTACTTCACAGGCTATTTGATAATTTGACTCATTTCTATAAATAATTTAAGGTGAAAACTGCACACCTGAAAACATTTCACAAATGGAATTATCTGCCACAGGAAATAGCATCAGTACCCTCAGTAAAGGCATTCAAGAAAAGCATACAACTATCCCAATATATTGTTCGTTTTTTCTCAACTGTCAAAACATGAATAATTTCACGGTGAAGGCGTTTGGTAAAATTATTGTTGTAATACACCCATGAGTTTCCGAAAGTGTGTATTATGATTGAGTAAAGCTTCTTATGCCGTATGATATGCTTTAGTCGAGATATGTTTAATAACATCTAGGCCGCCAGTTAAAAAACAATACATTTAGTCACCGTGAAATTATTCAAGTTTTGACAATTGAGAAAAAACGGACAATACCTAAGATTCACACCCAAAATGCTTCCAGGGCTTGACATCAAGTTTTAAACTCAGTTTAATTTAAAGTGGGTGGCCCAATTGTCCAACTTGCTATGAATTTTACTCACTCAAATAAAATGGTTATTAGCAAAAACCCTTTGAGTTCTGTGCTTGAAACACCCACATTTTACCTCGTCTGCCCACATTTATCAACAAACAAAAAATGATCAATCAAGCAGACTTGATGAATGGTATTGAAACCTGCTGATGTTTTTCCGACTAGAGTCTATATAGTAGTAACTATGATAAAAACATAAAATATACAGAAAATACGAAAAAAGTAAAAACATCAAAGATCACATTTTATAGAAGTATGCCAAATGTAGACGACTATCAGCAAGGCTATAATCTTTATTTACATTACCATGAGCCTTTTTTGATGAAAATGTGGCCAATTTACATCGAAACATGATTAATATCAGAGACATATGAAAACCAAATATGATTATACCACAGAAATCATGCTCCCGAAGGAAAAAGTGGTAATTCAATTTGTCCAACTGATCAGGATATTACAGTTCTGTATAGAACTCATGTAATCCCACAATGAATATATCACTCTCATAGATAGCAAGTATTCCCAAACTACAGATCATTGTAGAATGCTTTTGATGAAAACATGATTGTTACTGGAACCCCAGGTCAACAGGGGAAAATATGAATATGTATATCATAAAGCCAAAATATCACAAAAAAGTCAGTAGTTTGTAATTAAACAAGAAAGCCAATATGATTGGGTTGATCACTATTGCTTTGTTACTTCCACAATAACTCAATTCTCATGGGTGCAAACTCAGAATTGTTGAAACCTTTGAAATTCTAAAGTACATTATTTAATAGCAGATCTATATTACATTTAGGAAATAAACCCTTAGTAACCCAGAGTCCAAAAAAAGTCCTGAATAATATTTCTAAACCATGAGTGCAAGTTAAAAAATGTTCAATATGAGGAAATTGTTGAAATTCAGGATTTCAGCATTTTTTAGACAAAGAACCCTAAAATTTGAACATGAACTTTTGAATTAAGCATAAACCAAACAAATCTTGAGATTTATTTCAATAAACTTTATGCATTGGAAATATGCTGTAAAAGGGCCTTTCTTTGTGAACATGAACAAATATTGCAAGAACATGACCAAAAAACAGACCAATTAAAACACAGTTGGCATTTATCATAAAAAGAAATGAAAGACGTATACAATATTTATTACAAGAAATGTAATGTGGAAACCACATTAAAGCCGGATTTAAACTCTTTAACACAAAAATTACAAAGGGAAATCATCCATAATTAAGCCAGGTAGAGTTGTGGTTACTTTCTAATTATGTTAATCACATAGTAGGTTATCATTGTATGAAGTTTCATCAAGATCTGACAATAAATGGCAGAAATATAAGCTAAATTGAAAACTTTAACGCAATTGTTAAGGACACCAGACCGCTCGACCAAAAGCCCACCACCCAAGTTTTTCGTTGAAAAATCCAGCTAAAAATCAAACAAAATGTACTGTTATATTAAGACTGTTGACAAATTATCCCACTGACTTGACAGGTACATGAACCCCTTTAACAATAACAGTATCATTTTACAACATTATGTATATATACATGTACAATATATACTTTTGTTCTTATTTTATTGCCTTAACTAACATTTTTATTAGGATTATCATTTAATGTACGGAGGCTGACTCACCTAACCAGCTTTCCAGAACACACTTCTTGGTTACCCTGCAACAGAAAGTCAACTAGGTCTGTCACAATTTACCAGTATACCAGTATATGGCAATACGCAGCTGTGGCAATACGTACCGCTGTACGAATTTAATATACCAGTATTTTAAGATATTTTTTATTTCATAGGATTTTACATTATGTGTGTATCCAGTCTTCACTGTGAAGGGTTCAGAAGTAAAAATCATGGCTAAAAAAGTAATGATTTTAAAATTGTGCTAAATAAAATAGCTAAAGGTGGACTCATGGCTCATTTTAAGCATTCCCAATATGGTGGAAAATAAACATTATTGCCAAATTTTAATGGATTGAACAAGAGATTTAACTTAATAAAGAGTGGAAAAAAATGTTCATAAGAATGAACGACAAAGAATTAATTTCCTTAGTTTAAAATATATGTGGGACCACTAATATTTGCCTCATCATAACTCAGACAATACATATGATAGTGATTTCCTAGTCCTCGGTCTCAAGGGAGATAAGTAGACATTGGTAATGTAACAGATCAATTGAGATAGATCACAAATACATTATAAAAAGAGCAGAATATAACCATTATCATTCTGCAACTACTTAATAATGCTTTCATTTATCAACATATAAACCAAAGATAGAAGATTTATGATAAATGGTATTATAAAATGTTCACATGCCTGAGTTTTTGCTGCATTGGTATTTAACCACAAGAGCATAGCACAAGTTACATAATAGGCACATCCAAACAAGTGCATATATTCTATTTCACAGCAAAACATAGACTAATGCAAAATAGTAAGAGATTTGGATTTTTACAATGCAAAATATATCATATATTTAATAAAATACTCTTTATTGAAATTTTCGACGGAAAATTTTCAAAATTGCTGAAGAAGGCTTCTTAAAGCCGAAAATTTCAATAAAGAGTATTTTATTAAATATATGTATTTATCTTTCTTCCCTTCGGAGGAATATTACACGGATATATACAAAATATACCAGCAGTGAGAATAGTCTATAACAGTGTTGGTTCTTCTAGCCAGCACACTTGACTTGAAAAATTTGCTTTATACAATTTAAGTAAAATTTTAGCTTTTACATAGCAAAGTCTGCTGCTTT
This sequence comes from Mactra quadrangularis, assembly GCA_025267735.1. Lineage (NCBI taxonomy): Eukaryota > Metazoa > Mollusca > Bivalvia > Venerida > Mactridae > Mactra > Mactra quadrangularis. Next base: position 23,766,582 of record CM046306.1, on the reverse strand, counting down.
TATAAAAGCTAAGAGAATACATTCCTCATACACTAGATTGAAAAATCAATCTAATATGGAGCTTGCTTCATATAGGTCAAGTGATCACATTATAACCAGTTCAAGTTAAACTTATTTGTTTGCAATGACAATCAATTTTACATCATTTTTAATCTACTTTCACTTTGATATATATGTTACATACGTAACATCAAAATATTATCATATAAAATAATATCAAAATAGTTTGACATTGAAACATGTTCTCCAGATCAGACCACCGTTAACTTGATTCCCAGGTAAGGAAATTATACATAACTTATAAAGGAAGTTTTGGGGTTTTTTTTGTCAATGACAGTAAGAAAAAAATACTAATGCTGTCAGAGTGGGTGTGTCAACAAGAAAAGTCAACATACAAATAACTAAATAACATCTCTTGTTTAATAATAGTTCAGTGTTATTGTAAATATACACATGTGCAGGTAATCAAAGTGCACTTTAATATCAAAACATCAAGTTGGATCACTTTTCTTTGAAGTTTGAAAAAACTTAAATTTTATAAATTATGATCTTTATTGTCATTGTATGAAGACAAATTCTTGCCATTTAACACATACAAACTATTGATGTGCTCATGAAATGTTAACTATCATTACTTGTCAAGCATATAAACAAAAAATATGAACGACCGATAGATATCAAATAAAACATTGTGACAATTAATAAGCGTCTTTACAAATATCCGATTTGTTCGTATCCGGTTATACGTCCAGTACCGTACACGTCACGATCAGAATTGAAATGACACGCGTTAAATTACCAAAAAAGTTAGACAGAAACTTGTTTTATAAACGACATGTGATAATAAAGCGTCTTTACCTCCCGTTATGCTTGGAAACGAGTAGTATTGGTTGGCAACTGAATATCGATATTATTCTGCTACAGATTTCTTTCCTCCTGTTTACACGGGAATGATTCACCGCTAGAGGGCGTGCACTTTTATTCGTACCGTGAATTATCGAACCGGACGCACGAGCAGCCGATGCGAATTTAATTAGCGATTAAATACAATAATTGGATTGGATTAAAATTCTTAAGTGGTTGCCTGTCAAACTTAACGACGAAAATATTAACACTAACTGAAACGGTAAAATAATCAACGAAAAACGTTTGCTGAATTTATTGAAAGAAATTTCCAAAAGGCAGATACTAGTACTGAATTTCATACGTTCAGTACAGTACGTTGAAATTATTAGAATGTAAACTTTGCCACATGTTTTCAGGTAAATAAACATTTTACTCACGATGCTTAGCGTCTCCATGCAAAGGTCAATGAGGCAAATGGTGTACAAAACGCTCTAAAAAAGTAAGTCTCACGTATCTAGCATTTTCCGGAATATTTTACAATGAACTCCATATACATTGGGATCCAAAAGTTTCTTTACACGTGCATTTTTTCATATTTTCATTCTTTTTTATTGCAAAAATATTGCTGACACATTTTGTTTTATTTGTTTATTGTATATTTAAATAATTTTAATGCATTAGAGAACATAATTGACAATTCATGGTAAACTGCACATTAGTTGTGAAACTATTAGACCTAGCAACATTTTAAGTATATCGAAGTGATTCCCAATAACATCAAAATTTAAAAGATGAAAAGAAACTTTTGGACCCCAGTGTACTAGGGACATTTACAAACACCAATCGAAAATCGAACCTAACACCTGGATTCCTCACCACATGCATATAATTCACCGGTCACGACTCCGTTTTAAGTCATAGCAATATCTAGACATGGGTATGTTACTTAACAATTTGGTCGCTGATACAGACGGCACATTGCACAAAGTATAAAAACATTCACACGAGCCCACCTAATCGACAGTCATGAGCGAAACTTATCTGAGACAAGATTGTAATCTCCATTAAAACTGTTATTAAGTAACCGATTTTAATAATTAATTACATTTTAAAATCTCAATTACCAAAATATTTGCAAAATACTACTACTCCAGGCCAATTCGCTTATAATATTCTTTGTAATTACATGATAAAGTTCAATATATATATATAAGTTAAACGTATATTATACATAAATGAAAACAAAATTATTTAAGTTTAAAAAACAGCAACAACGAATCAAAACCGTCATCACCATTATATACAACAGCAAAAATGACGAATCAAAGCCTTTATCATCATAAACAACAACAGCAACAATCAATCATACATTCAGTTGTAACTATAACCACCATCATAAATACCAGTGGCTACAACTAAACCAAACCATCATCACACACACAACGAATCAAAACTAGCATATCATCACTAAAACAGTAACAACAACAAATAGAAACTATTATAAGCATTATGGACAACAACAGCATCAGTGAATCATAGCTACCAAGCATCACTACTGTACAACACAGCAATAATAAATTCAAACCATAAAAAAACCACACACAAACAACGAATTGAAACTACAACCACTAGTATTCATGCAACAAAACCACCATCAGCTTAGACAACTGATAGTTTTGATGAAAAGCATTAATTTTAAATAATAAAACATCACAACAATTTAGTGTTTTTACTTGGACAACAAACATCTCAAGGACAAAAAGTCCGAGACGACTTGTTGGGAGCCATTCTATAAATAGCAGGTGATAATATCACCTCTATACTAAGACGCACAACCATTCCCAGTATTTGGCGATTTGGTACGCAACAGAATATAGTGCGGCGCATGAAGACAAAATCGTTGAATATTTTTGTTTTTTGATACTATCATTATTAAACTGTAAACTAAATGATTACTAATAACTACAGGAATATCAATCCATAAATACAAAGTACTTTTAAACCTCAGTAGGTACAGATGCATAGTTAAACCGTGTATTCTACTTTCGATTTCAAATTACTGTGTAAAGAATGACAGATGTAAACACGTGAGGATGGAGGTTTAAATACCGGTTAAAAGTTTAATTTAATGTGCATAGTTTGTTGGATAGTTAAATTTTATTTGAGTAAACACAAAAACATACTCTAATTGTTCAGTACAGTTGAACGGGGAAATTATTAGAATGTAAACATTGACACGTGTTTTCAGGTAAATAAACAGTTTTACCCATGATGCTCAGCGTCTCCGTACAAAGGTCAGTTAGACCGTTTGTGTACAGAATGGTTGGGAGCAAAAAAACAGGTCATATTATAACATGTAAGTATAAATCATTGTGTTGATTCTTTTGTAATATACTGTAGATGGCACTAGTCGAAAATATCTTGATAAATACTTCTGTCTCTAACATTCTGAAACGATACAAAACAAGAATCATTTAGATTGGTGGGATATTTACTGCCCACTTAAACATCAACTTAGGTAGATTTTTATTAATATTCGACTATGCTGATGCCACAGATGAAAAATCTAAGTATACGTTTGCAATGTCAGTAGCAATACGTAATTTTCATACAAAAGTTTTTCAGTGACTGGAATTAGAAGAACTCTACCTTAAAAGTGTTTAATTATAACACTACCCGGGTAAAAACTAACATATGCTGGCAAGGGTAGGCTAGTTTTTTTTATATGGTTTCATCACCCCACGTATATACGATCATTAACAACTCAAGTCGCAGTTTGTCATCATCATAAATAGTTTAACATTCACGTTTAAAGTTGGAGCACAGACAACTTGTTTCGAACATCATCATTATCATAAACAACAACAACAACAACGATGACGGTAATAACAACGACGACAGCGCAATCATCGTCATCAACATCCATGAAATTGACTGTATCCCCAATTCAAATAGTTGGGCTTTACCCGCAGTACAAACAAGCTTTCAGCGTCACAATAAAAGTTCATGTATATGTCCAAAGAACAATAGGATTTAATTCGTTTTTCCTGCTTCTCAGCAATAATTTGTAACAAACTTTGTTTGTACCGCCTGCGCACGGACGGAAAACCAACATTTTTTTAAATGATACTTCCGAATTAGGTCAATTAATGTAACTTACCTTTAGATTCTAGTAATTATTTTCTAAGCCTATCAGTAGGCCTATGTGAAACATAAGTGATTACAGTCTGTATTTCTTTAAAACGAATACCATAGATAGCTGAAATGTTCCTGTAAAAAATAAACGACAAAACCAAAGTTTTCGTTAAATATAGCTAGGACCATTTATGGGGTCCATGAACATACTAACACAGAAATGTGTACGATTACATTCTCTACTTGAGGTACACCATCGTTCAATTTGTCAACACTTGCATAGGCTATGTAGGCCTGTAGGCCATATGTGAAGTAATAGTTTCGTCCAATCAGCTTTCTTGGACATTTATCTTTTACCAGTACTCGTTTACCCTTCTAGAGCCTACAACTTTTCCCACAAGGACGAAACGCGACTTTGTTGTTGGATTTTCATGGAAGTGCATTAACTACAAGGAATCAAAACCAGGTCGTTAGTTTCAAACATGCCACCGCTGTACCAATATCATAACTGCAAAAGATGAACGAACTGTGATATGAATTATATTTGATATTGACAATAACTATTGCAAGTGTCATTCACAAAGAGTAGTCTCCCTTGATATACGTGCAAAATTATAAAATGCATTACAAGTAAAGCAGTTCCTTATTGTTATAATATACATTGTAAATACATAATTGAGTATTAAGTTTACTTCATAGACTATCGATAGGTTATACATGTAGAAGGTTAGTTAGATTAGAAAATATGTTACATAAGTTAACTCCATACAGCGGTTACGTCATGCGTTGCTACTTTTATTAATTTGATAAAGGGAAATAACCGCTGCGGGGAGTTTGATAAGTTAAGAGTAGTTTTGTATCAAATGGTATGTTTAATTCAAACAAAAGCTTCTTACAAAAAAGACTAAGTATAGACAATCCCAGAAATTTAGTCTGACAAAGTTATCTCCCCTGATTACTCTTCAAATCCGCCATTAAGGTACTGAAGAAAAATCGATATGAAATGCAGTCGTAAACATATTTTGTCGATAACTATCACTTAGTGTCCCTTAATTGGACTCCTAGTGTTATATTGATGTATTTCTAGATAAGATCATACAGATCCGACTGACAGTGGATTAACCTATTACATAATATTACATAATTGACCATCACATGTACATTGTATTAATTATGTCCATTAATGGTACTTAAAGTTAAAAAAAATTGTCTGCAATGTAGAACATGCTTGTGACCTGTTTATACATTGTACATTAAAAACTGAAAATTTGTAAGACAATATTTTCCGTCTGATCCTAAATACATAATCTAGGTGTCTTATTAAAATGAAAATAGATGAAACTTTAACGAAAGTTTGGCGATTTTTGTTTTTGAAGGATTTGTCTTAATAATTTGACTTAGACATAATTATAGTTGAAATAAAACTTATAATAATATAAAGATTATTCTGAAGAAAAAAATCAGTACATGTATTTATTTCAAAATGCTCAACATACTATGTGCAAATGTCAACTACACCTTGCGAAGGATTGTAAAAAGAGATATCTGGTTGACTTTCTTAATCTTACATCCAATAAAAATTGGTGTTATTAGGACAACAGACAGCTTAAAATAGCTTCTCAATTTTAACTAAGGATTTCATTAAAAAAAATGTTTTTAGTTGATGTTCCGGTTTTGATTAAGTATAATATGAATACATAACATTTTGAGCAACATTTAGCTATTTATCAAATTAGCTATTTGAGACAATTATCACGGATATTTTTTTTATTTCAGCTAATATTTAACTCTTTTAAAAATGTAAATAAGTGTAAGTTTTTTTTGTTTATCTGATGTTATTTCACTGAAATACTTCATGTTCTGCCGAATATTTAGATTAGTTTGGAAAATAGCAATTTTAAGCAGGAGGTCGGACATTACAAAACTTTGCTTTTTTTCATTTAAATATTTATTTATTTTTTGTGTTTTAATTTATTTACTATATTGTCACATAAATTCATTGATCAATATGCCTAGGTTTCCAATTTTCCAATTTTCCAAATTAATAGCAATATTTGGATGCGGGGGACGGGCAATACGCTCGTACACTTTTTTCGACTCACTTTTTTTTGAAAATTATGGAAATAACAAATTTTACATTATTTCAATACCACAAGAAGTTATGAAAACTAGTATGTGTGTCATAATTGAATGATATTAACATTCAGTTACACTAAGATTGTGTTTTTATCATGAAAAATTTAGTTACTAAAGTACAAGTTTTTTCTAAAATTAAAAAGACCGTTACACTCGCACTATTTTCATTTCCTTTAAATAAAAAAAAAACACTTTTACTTCAAATTGTTATAAGCAATGTTTAAAAACATGAAATTTTCTATAAAAAGTTGATTAAGCTTTAATTAGAGTTTACTTGCTCCAAAAGACAGCGTTTTGAAAAAATATGTTTAAAATGATTCCTACTTATTACTCACAAAAATGGCCATTTTTCCGTACTAGAAATTATCATAACTCTTAAACCTCTTGTGATATTTGAACATTTTTTTGCTCACACCTGTAACATTAAGTCTTTATGATTCAAAAGTTTTTTAACTATTTCAGTTTTTATTTTTTCAATTTATGCCGTAAAAAATAGGACAAATACTGTGCAACAGACCTTATCTATTTTAGCTGCAGAAGGAATCTTCAGTACCTTAATGGCGGACGGATCACGTGACCACAATATGGCGGCGGTCTAATTTTCATTTCTGGGATTGTCTATATACTATGTAAAATAGTATGTTTCATGCACAGATTATGTTTTAGATTAAGAGATTGTTTCAGTAAGAAGTCTGTTCAGAGTGAATGTGAAATTTATGTAGAGAGCGAACAGGTCAACGTTAAAGAGGGTGTTTCATTTGAGTGTACATTGTATGTTTTATTTAAAGACTTGACTTTGTTTCATGTTAATAATATAATAAATAAACACTACATATGTATATAGTTCATGTAAGGGGTACATTTGTTATGTATATCCAATCAGAAATGTACATATTTGTTGTTAAAGTTTCTTGTAATGAGTATTTTACATGAATATAGTACGTATATTTAATTGAAATTATCACATTCAGTCATGAAATTATGCCATGCATTGCATTGTGTGCAGTGTTTGTTTCTGAAGGAGATTTAATTGGTGCTATAAACCCGTCTAGAATTACAGCCGAGAAGTTTTTATTGTACATCTCTAGAATCAGTAGGTTTGTTGGAATAGTTATGGTTATTCAATACGTGATTTGCCAAAGGCATGAGAAAAAATCTGTAAATTACTTAGAAGGCTTTTTGATTTGTAATATACGGAAATTGAGTTAATGCCTTGCAAAGAGAACTTTCAGCTATGAATGTTATACTGGTATAGAATCATTGAATTGTTTATGCAATATCATCAGTTTTCTGAGCTTTAGTACTAAAGTAGATAGAAAAATGAATGGAGTAGAGAAGTTAGTTGGAGACACTAAAGACACTTTCTAAACTTTTGCCTGCTGCATTGAACAGAGGGGCTCATATGATAACATAGAAAGAGTCACATAAGCATATAGACGCCAACACAGTGAATACGATCCTTTCATTAAGACTTAATATTCTACCTCTTTTAAGCTGCACATATAAGTGTCAGAGATTCAGTATAATAGTGTTCATTCTGTAGACTATATGTCTACTTCGTATGATAACAGATGTTGATAACTTTGTTTTTAAGGAACTAGCATTTAAGATCTTATTAGTTAGTGATGCTATTAGTTACATTAAGAGTTACATAAAGTAACAGTGCACTCCATGTTCATACTTGTGTTTTGACTAAATACTTAATTTGTTATTTTCAATGTTGTTTGCTTACATATATGGTGATAGTGACGGCCTTGTAAGTGATCAACCAGACAAGCCAACCAATTGGATATCAATAACCAGTAATGTCTTAGCCACTGCTGACCGGCGAAAAATATACTCCCCTTTTACTCGGTTAGGAGCAACAAGAAAGTATATGACCTACTGACCACCGGCAGAAAATTGTTCACATGACGTGCTCCCCCACATCCTTCTTGGAGTGGGAAGGTACATTATTTGGCACCCAGTACCAGTACCTTAACCTAATGAATTTGAATTAAGAAACTAAACCAATGATAAATCCTAATGCGTTAAGCCTACTTATACGGATAAGTAGGACTGAGCACTACATTCAAACAATAATCATTAGATGACCAGAACAATGACAGGTGCTTTCCTGGCGCAATGGGTCAACAAATCCGTGCATTCAATCCCTTACAAAACCATCCACCATAAACGAACGTTTAGAACAACATGACATTACCCTTTAGAACAGTTGTATTGTACACAAGTAATCTTATTAGTAACCTTATGAATATTGAAATATTGCTGAGCCAACAGTTTACTATTATTGCCCTTTTGGAGTCAAGTGTTTTAAACTTCACTGTACTTGTCCAACAGAGTATAAACACAAAAAGTTCTGATGGTGTAACTGTACTGATATTTTGTACGTCTTCTTTATCATCATGTCAAGCAGTCTTTCAGACAAAGAGGTAATGTCAACTTAACTATAAGGATCATTTCATTGTGTGACATAGATTAAAGCAAAACGTAAAATATGCAGGCAATAGAGTCTTAATTCTCTTCTGTGCAGTTCATTTTCAACCATCTGACTAGTTGTGGAGTAGGAATGAATTAAAAGAGCGAGTAAGTGTATCAAAGAAAGTGACAAAGAAAGAACATATAACATATTAGTGTTATGGCTAACCAATATCGTTTAAAGAAGACATTTTAGTCGTACAACGACATAGAAAAAATATAGTTTCTAGTTGCTTGGCAGAGTATAATTAATTCTGCATATTAGTCTTGCAATAAGATAGGCATTTAATGTAATTAAAGTTAAAGTTTATGCTGTTTTGTGCTAGAAAAATCTTATGCGTCATACAGCGACAAAAATGACATGAATGATTGATTTTGGTAGAGAAATACTTACCTATGTTTTATTAAAGTATTAATGTCATACAGCGACAAAAATAGAAATAATATCAACTATGTTGTTGTATTGGACATTTCTTTAAGTGAGTATTTGTGTCCAACAGCGACAAAGATAGAAACAAAGAACAATTTTATGGCTCTAAGTGAGTATTTGTGTCAAACAGCGACAAAGATAGAAACAAAGAACAATTTTATGGCTCTAATGAGTATTTGTGTCAAACAGCGACAAAGATAGAAACAAAGAACAATTTTATGGCTCTAAGTGAGTATTTGTGTCTAACAGCGACATAGCTATAGAGACAATGACCAGTTTTATAGATCTAAGTGAGTACTTGTGTCAAACAGCGACAAAGCTCGAAACAAAGAACAGAAACAGAAAAGGAAAAAATAGGAAATTTTTTAAATATGTTGAAAACAATCTTAATATAAATTTTCAACATATTTAAAATTTTTCCTATTTCAATTCAATACATATATATAAATCATAACATCTTAATTATGTTAACTTAACCGAACCACAATACAGTCAAAGACAGGTTAATTTTTGTAAAGTAAACAGAAAAGGCTAAAATGGCTTTCTTAAATACTTACCTTGTGGGTATGTGGGACATGGAATGACACAGAAAGAACGAAAAAAAAAGATGTAGTGTTTGGTAAAAATGCAATATCTTATTCCGTGAGTTTGTGTGTCAAAGAAAGTAATGATACAAATTTCAGTGTTTTAAATGAGCATTACTCATGAAACAGCAAGGAAGAAAAACTATACTAACCGTGACAAATGGTGTTTATGGTCTGACACTTTCTCACAAGGAGGCAAAAAAACGGCGACTCAGGCAAGTTTACAAGTTTATTTTCCAATCAATGCATATTACATGATATGCATGTGATTATGAAACAAAATGTATAAAAACAAAAAATAAAAAAAACAAAAAACAAAACAGTCAAACAGTTAACAGAACATGTTATGTATATTGTACATCAATAGTAGAAATATAACGAAACACTTAAATCAAGACATTCACCACTATTCAGCAAATAAAAGCAAAGTGATGAAATCTAAGAAAGGGTAATCAGTAGACTCGGAGAACAAGATTACCAAAATTTTGACAACATTATTTTACAAAATATAGCAAGTTTAGTAAGTATAGAAACATCTTTGATATTCATTAGTTCCTGTAATTTATAAGTGTTTGGATGAGTGAAATAATAAGGTTGAATATATTTCCTTCTATCTGCTGAAAAGTGTGTACATTCAAACAGATAATGATATTCATCACCCAACAAATTGCTATTACATAAATGACAAAAACGATGGTTACGTTCAATATCTAAGTAACGTCCTTTTTCGATTGGCAGATTATGATTCATAGTACGGAATTTACAAAGAGAAAATGCAAGATTTTTAGGCAGTTTATCAAGGTATTCTTCAAAACAAAAATTATTTTTATACAACCGATAAACTAAGCATGCTAAATCTTGTGTTAAAGTTGGTAGTAACCTTAAAAATCTTGTGTTAAAGTTGGTAGTAACCTTAAAAATCTTGTGTTAAAGTTGGTAGTAACCTTAAAAATCTTGTGTTAAAGTTGGTAGTAACCTTAAAAATCTTGTGTTAAAGTTGGTAGTAACCTTAAAAATCTTGTGTTAAAGTTGGTAGTAACCTTAAAAATCTTGTGTTAAAGTTGGTAGTAACCTTAAAAATCTTGTGTTAAAGTTGGTAGTAACCTTAAAAATCTTGTGTTAAAGTTGGTAGTAACCTTAAAAATCTTGTGTTAAAGTTGGTAGTAACCTTAAAAATCTTGTGTTAAAGTTGGTAGTAACCTTAAAAATCTTGTGTTAAAGTTGGTAGTAACCTTAAAAATCTTGTGTTAAAGTTGGTAGTAACCTTAAAAATCTTGTGTTAAAGTTGGTAGTAACCTTAAAAATCTTGTGTTAAAGTTGGTAGTAACCTTAAAAATCTTGTGTTAAAGTTGGTAGTAACCTTAAAAATCTTGTGTTAAAGTTGGTAGTAACCTTAAAAATCTTGTGTTAAAGTTGGTAGTAACCTTAAAAATCTTGTGTTAAAGTTGGTAGTAACCTTAAAAATCTTGTGTTAAAGTTGGTAGTAACCTTAAAAATCTTGTGTTAAAGTTGGTAGTAACCTTAAAAATCTTGTGTTAAAGTTGGTAGTAACCTTAAAAATCTTGTGTTAAAGTTGGTAGTAACCTTAAAAATCTTGTGTTAAAGTTGGTAGTAACTTATCTGACTTTTTTACTAGTCACTCTGGTGTACGTCAGGGCGAGAACTTGTCACCTGTATTATTTTCAATATTTTTAAATGATTTAACATCATATATGACAACTAAATTTATGACAATCTACATATAAATGATGTTGTGAAATCACCATGGATATCATTTGTTAAATCTTGTTTAGATGATCTTGGATTGTTCGAGTATTTTATTAGTCAAAAAGTTGCCAGTATTGGTCATTTTAAATCATTGGTTAAATCTAGATTACGTGACCAGTTTTTACAAGATTGGAATAGTACTGTATCAGACACTTCTAAATGCTTAGTTTATCGGTTGTATAAAAATAATTTTTGTTTTGAAGAATACCTTGATAAACTGCCTAAAAATCTTGCATTTTCTCTTTGTAAATTCCGTACTATGAATCATAATCTGCCAGAAAACGTCATCTTATTAATTTCGGGTAAGAAAATACTTTGTGTAATTGCGACATACAGCGATAAAGATAGAAACAATTACAATAAGTGTGGTGATTTGATGACAAGCAACGTATAGTTTTTGTGTATATTTGTGCGTGTCATTACAGCAACACAGACGGAATTACAATAAGTATATAAACTTATGGTCTTTTGTGGCCATTCGATATCTTAATAAGTGAGAATGTTAAAGCAATGATTACAACGATCATATTATTTTGGTCTTTATGTTGGTAACAAAGTAAACTAGATGTTTATGTGAACAGTCGAGGAAATGCTATTGTGTTTTGTGACTCATGAAGCAAATACAATAGTAGCATTATACTAACATGATTGAATGTATCAATTATCTGTCCAATATGAATAAATATTTTATCTGTAAAACTATCAAAATAATACGACAATATTTGAAGCCATATTCCATAAAAATTTATCTCTATGACCCGTCTGTAGACCTTGTTTTTAGTATACATGTTTCATATGCTTTCATTGTATTAATCAACATGTTTATATTTCATCATTGTTCATCTGTTTTTTGCCGACGTAACGTCAATTCGCGCTATCGCGCTTTTTTGTAACAGTTGACGTTACGTCATTTCCTGATGAAGCCGAAAGGCGAAACGTCGTCATAAATAAAACGAGTTTAAATATTTGTCGTGTTTGGAGATTTTTTCATATTATATTATAAAAATTTATTGGCATTTTAAAGTGACATATATGACAGAGTTTCGGGTCGCACCAATCTCCGTAAACAGATATCCTGTAGAGCGTTGTAGCGAGTATGCGAGCGAAAAAAAATTAGATCGGGTTTTAATCAGATAAGGGTCGCACGTGCATACCACCGCAGAGTTACTTCCATTGATAAAACTTTGGATTATATCATGGTTCGTGCCGTATAATTTTACTTGATCTGCCAGATGGACTACATTCCAAGACCCGCCTCTTTGCAGACGACCCTTTACCGCCAGATCCGATCCGACCTTGATCAACAACTTCTCCAAGAAGATCTGGATGCATTAGCCAAGTGGGAAGCCCTTTGGGGGATGGACCTTCACCCCCAGAAGTGTAGCGTTATGCGTGTAACAAGGGCCAGATCACCTCGTCTGTATTCTTACAATCTGAAAGGCATCACACTAACTGCAGAATCATCTTCTAAATACCTTGGAGTAGACCTACATACAGAATTATCATGGAAAAGTCATATCAATAGAATAACCAAGAAAAGTAACAACATGCTTGGTTTCTTACGTCGCAACCTTCAAAACACCAGCATAGAGACAAAAACCAGAGCATACACCTCCCTGGTTCGATCCAACCTTGAATACTGCTGTTCCGTATTGAGTCCACACAACAAGTCTCATATCATGAAGATTGAAATGGTACAGAGACGAGCAGCACGTTTCACCACCAACAGATACCACAACAAAAGCAGTGTCACAGATATGTTAAATGACCTGAACTGGGAGACACTAGAGTCCCGTCGCATGAAACACCAGCTTACCATGCTTTACCGCATTATTCATCATTTAGTGGACATAGATGCTGAGATATACCTAACTCCAGCTAAGGTTTTGCCAAGATCGAACCACAACATCAGGTTCCTGCCTTACTCAACATCTACTGACAGCTATAAATACAGCTTTTTCCCACGCAGTATTCCTCTATGGAATCTTCTACCAGCCACAGTTGCTGAGGCTCACTCTTTAGCATCCTTTAAGAGTGAGCTTTCTAATCTGACCTTCTAAGGGGATCCCCTCTCAGTTACGAACTAGCCTCCAAACGAAGGACTTGAGCTATGTCGGCGGGGCTTCGCGCCCTGGTACCTCCTAGGAAGCCGAATTGGTCTAGTCTGGATGGAGGTGAAAAGTAACTGGGAATCTCTTTTCTGCTTCTGTCTTTTATCTGTTTAGGCACTAATTCTTGCCCGATCTATTTTCTTACTTTTACTATAACTTTTCCATATGTAACTTTAAATTCTCTTTTCTCTTGCGCACCATCAAAGAAATGTCAAGTCTGACAGTTTGATCAAGAAGATGAAGATGTAGAGAAAGCGATTGGTTGGTTGTGTTCATATTAAAGCCCTAAATGTATAATTTCAAAAAAGCATTATTAAAAAGCGGACAAATAAGCCAATATAGTTTAACTCGGTGTCATTGATCGAGTGAGAAAAATCATTCATATACGACGCACTTAACGCTTATAGGTATAAGGGAAGTAATTCTGATATACTTAAGCTCTAAATTGTATGAGTTGTCTCCCATTTGACTGATGTGATGACCCATTTGATTGCCTTTTCACGCTTATGGCTCAGGGGATTTGTCATTTTTCTGCCATAAATAATTCAATCGTTTAACTATGCACATCCAATTAATATACTGTGCAATAAACCGTATTTTAAATAAACACCGATAGACGTGTCTCAAAACAGATGACCGGGCCTCAGTATTTCTACCGGAACGTACGGTAACAGTTGGCCTTTTGCATATCCGGAAGTTAGGCAGAGTTGTCTACCGTATATATATTCACACGTTAACCGGTTTAAGACAGTTGAGTTGAGTGCCTGTCAAACCTAACATTTAACCATGGTTTTGCAGTTGAAAAAAGTGTTTATAAGTGACGAAGTGGATCCACGATGTGTGGAAGTTCTGAAGGAAAATGGTATTGAGGTTGTCAAGGACACAAAACTTCGCACTGACAAAGAAAAGTTTCTTGCAGAAATTGCAGTAAGTAAAAGAGTTTAGTGCTAAATTAGTGTAATAGTGATGTCATACGTTGCACGTCACATCGTGCATTATGATTATGCATGCAATCTGACTTTAAGAATCAGTTCTATGAGGAGAAATGCCAACATTCTCAAACATGGTCAATCTTATTGTTGTGCAATCTATTAATACTTTTTTCAATGAAAAGATTTAGTCCTTAAAATAAGACTATGCAAACATTTTTATCATATGGACCTTTTTCTGTTAGTGTTATGTTGGGTCTTAACGGATTCCTTCATTTGTTTGTTTTTGTTGAGTTTAACACTGTTGCAACACATTGTAAAGGTCATATAACAGAGGTCAGTCACATGATCACTTTAAATTGCAACTAAGGCAATCACACTCACAGTTCGATAATTAGACCTGACGTACAAAAACATGTAACTTGTTTCACATTGAGACAAATTTATCTTGTTAATATGGCAGCGTCTTAGAGATTGGTGTAGCAAAACCTATTTTTCAAACTAAGCATAAAATCTCATCATTTTGAATCAAATCATATTGAATAAACTTTTATTTATCAATACAGTCCAACTTGTGCTCACGGACACTTGCAAATAGCGGGCACCTGCGGACAGCGGCCATTCTGATTTACCCCCGACCGAAAATGCTCTTA
Source organism: Mactra quadrangularis (assembly GCA_025267735.1). Lineage (NCBI taxonomy): Eukaryota > Metazoa > Mollusca > Bivalvia > Venerida > Mactridae > Mactra > Mactra quadrangularis. The sequence continues at coordinate 23,751,513 of CM046306.1, read as the reverse complement.
AAAAAGCTGTGAATAACTGTCAAGTGCGACCAGTCAAAAACATCCCCGCGGCCAGTTTAGATTTGTGAACAACAGCCAGAGGTTTGTTTGATGACAGTCTTTCAGATAAAGGCAATTAAGAAAGCCGGCTGACATTTTTGTTAAAGTTTAGCTAAAAACCCGTTACCCGATCTTTTTCCATATTTTTCGTAAAAAACCCATCTCGGGTACAATTTTATTAGTTATTATCAAGCTGTAGAAAATTTCTCATCATATAAAAATATATTAATGTATCCTTTTATTGTTAAATTTATTTAATAATCGGAAATAAATTACGTCATGTGATGACACTTTGTAAATTAGTTTTGAATGTTTGGAGACTCCACTGGGTTTGTTTTTCACACGTTCCGCAGTAAGATAAATGTTTGTGACACGCTGTTAATTCCAAAATTTGTTCAACTGTGACCACTTGATACCGGTAAATTGACAACTAGAATAAGATAGAAATACTATACAAAAGGTCAGAGTAATGAGAATTTGTTGAGGGCATTTGTTAATGTTAAGAGCATAGCATGAAATTTAGCTGCATACAAAAAATCACTGATTTCTTTGTTTTAGTCATTCTTTGTTCCATGTTTTGTTTTATTCATTTATAGTCACAACTTCAATGATGATATTGTGAATAATGAATTAGGGTTGAAAATAAACTCACTTCAATTTTTGATAATTTGTTAATTATGAGCTCTGTCTCTCAAATCTGACCAAACATGGCCTGTTTGTTCCTCCTTCCAAAGAAAGGCCATCTGTGAACAAAGGCCACTTTTCTCGTTGTTCTGACACAGGTTGGACTGTATTTTACCATTTCACATGAGAAATTCCAACAACCCTCTGTCCAAACTTAAGTCAATTTTGAATATTCCTAAAACTGCCAGTCTGCTTGCATACATGTTGGGTTAAAATAGAACAAGAACTTATTATTAGACAAAAACAGTGTATTCTGTGATACATTAAACAATAATAATAATAATAATAATAATAAAGACTTTATTTATAGAGGCAACACAGTTAGGCAAAGCCCAATCTTCCCTGTGAGCCTCTTAACAACAGTATTTACATAATATATACAACAAGCAAGGTAAAACATTTGAAGAGTGATAAAAACATATTTAAAACAATACAATATATATAATAAAACAAGTGATAATGGTTTATGATGACTTTGTATTCCACCACACATTATATCTCTGTTTGAATGAGTTTAAAGTTTAGGCTGTTTGTACCTCTTTTGGTAGGGCATTCCATAATTTTGGGCCTGAGTAATTTAAAGATTTTTTTGTAAATTCTAGTCTTGGTTTAGGTACATAAAGGAGTTGATGATTTTCAGAAGATCTTAAGTTGTGGGTACGGTCAGTATTATTTTTTGTGAATTTTTCACTTAGGTATTGAGGGCAAATATTGTTTATAGATTTGTACATCATAATGGATTTTTTGAAGTTGACCCTTTCTGGGAATTTCATCCAGTTTAACATTGAAAAAAGATCTTGTGATGGTGTGTCAAAGTCTTTGTCAAGAATAATTCTTGCTGCCCTTTTTTGAAATTTAATAAGGATTTCACTTTGATTGCTGTTACAATTTCCCCAGACAGAGCAACAATATTCTAGATGAGGAAGAATGTAAGCATTGTAGAACAATTTTCTTATAGGAATACTGATAAACTGCTTTATTCTTTGTAAAAGATAGAGTTTACTGTTGCATTTTTTGATTATTGTGTTTATTTGACTTTTCCAAGTAAGATTTTGATCTACTTGTACTCCAAGAAGTCGTTCACAATTTGAAAACTCTATTTTATCTTGTCCAAGATTTAAGGATAATTTTTTATTTGAACTTTTTGTATTGGATGCTGAGATGATCATTGATTTTGACTTTTTAGAATTCAATACCATAGAGTTATCCTGACACCATTGGACTATTATATCAATATTATATCAATATTACAATGGCTGATTAAAACTTATGTAATGAATCTTCTATCAGGCAGGTCTTCTATAACTAAGTTTTGGATAGAATATGTTATAAAATTTCAATAGACCTAATCCAGAATTCAAATTTATGGGTTTTTCCGTCCGTGAACAGGCGGTACAAACAATGTTTTTTACACATTATTGCTAAACAGCACAAACTATGGATTAAATCCTATTGTTCTTTTTACACGTGTTTTCATTGTAACAGTGAAAGTTTGTTTGTACCAGAGGGAAAACCCAAATATTTGAATTCCGGATATACAGTCCAACTTGTGCTAACGGCCACCTCCGAATAGCGGGCACCTGCCGACAGCCGCCATTTTGATTTCCCCCCGACCGAAAACGCTCTTTAAAAGGCCGTGAATAACGGCCACCTGTCGACTGCGACCAGCAGCCAGTCAAAACCATCCCCGCGGCCAGTTTAGAACTGTGAACAACGGCCAGACGATTGTTTGAAGACAGTATTTCGTATAAAGGCGATTTCGAAAGCAGGCCGCCATTTTTGTTAAAGTTAAGCTAAAAACCCGTAATCCGATTTTTTCCGGATTTTTCGTATACAAACCATCTCGAGTACGATTTTATTAGTTTTAATCAAGCTGTAGACAATTTTCTCGTCACCTTATTATAAAAATATGTTAATGTATCCTTTTATTGTTAAATTTATTTGTAAATCGGGAGTAAATTACGTCATGTAATGACACTTTGTTAATTAGTTTTGAATGTTTGGAGACTCCACTAGGTTTGTTTTTCACACGTCCGGCAGTTAGATAAATGTTTGTGACACGCTGTTACTTCCTAAATTCGTTCAACTGTGACCGTTGTATACAGGTAATTTGACAACTGGGATAAGATAGAAAGACTATACAAAAGGTCAGAGTAGTGAGAATTTGTAGAGTACATTTGTTAATGTTGAGGGCATAGCATGAAACGTAGCTGCAAACAAAAAATCACTGATTTCTTTGTTTTAGTCATTCTTTGTTCAAAGTTTTGTTTTATTCATTTATAGTCACAACTTCAATAATGATAATGTGAATAATGAATTAAGGTTGAAAATAAAAGCAATTTTAATTATTAATTCATGCTAAATTCGTTCAACTGTGACCGCTGTATACAGGTAATTTGACAACTGGGATAAGATAGAAATACTATAAAAAAGGTCAGAGTAGTGAGAATTAGTGGAGTGCATTTGTTAATGTTGAGGGCATAGCATGAAATGTAGCTGCAAACAAAAAATCACTGATTTCTTTGTTTTAGTCATTCTTTGTTCAAAGTTTTGTTTTATTCATTTATAGTCACAACTTCAATAATGATAATGTGAATAATGAATTAAAGTTGAAAATAAAAACAATTTTAATTATTAATTCATGTTGATTATGAACTCTGTCTCTCAAGTCTGACGAAACATTGCCCGTTTGTTCCTCCATCCGAACAAAGGCCACCTGTGAACAAAGGCCACTTTTCTATTTTCCCTTGGCCGGCCGTTGTTCACAGGTTGGACTGTAGTCTATTGTAAAAGCAACTTTCAACAGAGATATATAATGTTACATGAAACAAAAAATTTTGTCCAATGAAATGGTTGAAATATTAATCTGTGTTTGGTACGACAGAAATGGTGCTTTGCATTGAAAACTCCAGAATTGGTACAGCGTAATTGACATTTAGTCTGTTTAGTACTTATAACAAATGGCAGAATTTACAATTGAAGGAAACAATATTTCTACTAACTAAGGCTAGCCATATCAAATCTTACTTTATAATATGGAAATCTTTAATTTTATTATATGCTTACCAGTGGAATACCATGATTTATTGGTGAAATAATAATCAATATTCCGCTGTTTTGAAACAATGAAAATGAATTTGTTTTTTACTGTTTGGATGCTGGTTCTGAAGGCATATCCAGGCCTTTTTTCCCTTATATAACAGGGGCCATTTACAGGCCCCTTCCCCTCATGATATGTCTTTAAAATCATGCAGTTTTCCCCAAATTTGGAGTTTAACTTGGATTTTTTGTTCCCCTTTATATGAAATATCTGTTAAATATTGTTGTATCAATGAATCTTTAGTTGTTGTGATTTTTTTACTGAACCATAAGTAAAACAAGTAAAAAATTGCTGCAAATGCAGCAAAGGGATTGTCACGGCAAGCAAAAAAGAATGATTAAGTATAATCTAAAGGGAACTCAAAAAAAGAGCATTATATTGAATTGTCATGTTAAGGTTTTTCAGTAATTAAAAGGTAACTTGTCATAAAACGTTTTTCTGTTCAAATGTAACAATCTCGTTCCAAAAGCCTAGTAAGATTCTCGATACTAGTTAGATTGAGAATCTTGACAAATTTGGAGTACGCGAATGGTCTGGATCTAGACACCATCTTTATGCCGACAGGATGTTTGGTTTTAGTTGGATTTATTTCCAGTAATTCATATTTGCATGACGCTTAAAAAGATCGGCAGAAGGGAAAACATAGTTCTTCAGAACAGAAGCTATTTACATGACTTATCGCTTCTGTTTAGTCAAGTGCTCCTCACATTGCGGATCTGTTCTTACCAATCCGTGTAACCAATCATCTAACTAATGCATAACTGTCCAGCATCTTTGAATTTCGACATTTTGATTTTACAGGCGTGAACATTTGTTGCATTTATTGCATTTATTTTTTAATCACGAGACAGTCATGCAATCTAAATGTGTGTGTCTTTGCCTTGAAATAGAAATATCAGTTTGTGCATAGTATTTAAGCAGAGGTAGAGAGTCAGCGAGTGAATCTTTCAAACCAGTGTATTAGAGAGTAGTCATACCTTTACTTGTTACGGAAGAATTTTGTTGCCGGAAACACGAAAGGATTTAACGTGTATTTTAATTCCGAAAAGATGCACTTAAATACAAAAGGCAAGCTATTTCGAATAGAAATCATTTTTCTTAATAATGAATTCACTCGGACTCGAGAAAACATACTCCATTCGAACAAATTAAAAACTGGCGAGCTTTTCACCTAGGTGTAAATGTCCGTCATTTTAACTCTCTTAAAATTACCTGGTCCGTAACTCTTATGCTCTTAAAATTAACTGGTCCGCTGCACTTAATCATAGTTAGAAAAGATCGCCAATAGAGCTCAGTAAGAGTAAGAATTAAGAGTCAATGTTACACGATTACGCTTCTTTATTTATACAGTCGGCTAATAAGAAAAAAGGTATATTATTAAAATATATGAATCATATCAAATTAGTTTTCAAATGATAAATGCTCTAACAGTTGAAATATAATATTTACAACAATATGTGATGAAGCAATCGACGATTCTTTTAATAGTTAAAGTCTGCAAAGTTATTTCTTAAAATATAATTTCGATATTGGTGTCTTATCTATTCAAATAAAATATTGGCAAATATCAATAATATATGTACTATACACACATTATGATACGCATATTTGTTAAACTGTATCCGTATACTAAACTGGTCTCCTGGTCCGGTTGGTTCGCGATTTATACCTACCCCTTTTCGTGTGATTCGAAAGGATTTGCGGAAATGTGTTGATATAAAACGCTGATTTTTCGTGTGTTGCATTGTTGCAAGAAAAATTGTTTACATGGATTCCCCCAAAAATGATTTTTCTATTTAACTTTTAACGGAAATGGGCTGTACTATGACTGCATTAAAAACAATAAATTTGTCGGCAGTGGAAATCGAAAGGATTTTTATCATTTTTTATCACGTGACTTTTGCCCATTGCTATCAAAATCTACCCACCACAATATCACGGCGTTGAGACGCCGTGAAATAATTTTAGCTTGATATGCTTATGAATGCATTATTTTTTCATCTATTTTTTTTCTGTGTAAAATCAGTGATTAGTAACTAAATAAATCTGCAACCTTTCACGAAATATCTCTAGGTCTTTAGTATCTAGGTACTAAACATACAATAAATTACATAAAATCAGCAGAAAATTGTAATGGTTATTTCACCTAAGGTTCATTAATTGTCAACATAGCATTTTTATAGTAGTTTAGAGTAATCTATGTGAAAACTAAAAAAATAAATATGGTAGAAAAATGGTAGTCCTACAGTACCATATTTTCACTAACTGAATAAATGAATAGAGAACTATCAATAATTTCTAAACTGATTTACATATAAGTTATCGATAATATCCTCAAACTGATTTTAATACAAATTTAAAAGGAACTTAACATTTTATGGTTTATCACTTGAGTCATTTGCTATTTCTGCTTAGTGGATAGGTTTGGAAATTATGATCAAAAGCTAAACATATAATAAATTGTGATCAATAGGATCATCTCTCCATACTACAATCCGGAAATTTACATTTCTATACAAGGGGCGGATCCAGGATTTTTTTCCGGGGGGGGGGGGGGTGTGAACTTTTCTAGGGGGGTCCGAACCACAACCACATTATACATGTACACATCTTGCAGAAAAAATGCAACATATTGATAGTAAAAACTACATAACCATTAAATCTATATTAAGCACCGAGAAAATTGCTTCATGCTACTTAAAAATGACTTACTGTCAATAAATACACTAATGGACAGGTACATTTTGGAAATTCTAGGGGGGGGGTCTGGACCCCCCTGAGCCCCCGCTGGATCCGCCTATGTATACATACATCCTATATTATGTACATTATGTATAATATGTATATTATAAATATTTTAAAAGATCACTAGATTTGACATTTAAAATAAATATAAAATACACATGAGAGTGGAATGAATCTAAATGGCAATTTCTTGGAAAGCTTATTTTATAATTTTTCTGGGGTTACAAATTGGACTGGGTTAAGACAAAAGGTTAAAAACACAATGATTGCAGACATTATTGTTAAATTACTGGTTAATAAAGAACTTTAACTAAAAAAACAAAACAGGTTTTGGTTTTATTTTCTGTTTTTATCTCGCATTAATTTCTTTAATTTTGCATGTTTTAAAAGTATGAAATAACATACTGATTTGTCATGCTTTGCTTAAAATATCGGAACAAATATTACACCAAGAAAGTGTGATAGAATGTTAATTAATGTACTAATGCTTAACCCTATGGTTTAGTTTTATTATCGTACAAATTATTTAAATCTGATTTTAAATCTACAATATTCTGACTAAGGGTTCTTTATGTTTGCTCATTGTAGTCTTTACTATTGCCCAGTTGTATTTTAGTCGACATCAGCAGTTTTATATAAGGGTTCATTGTGTATTTAGTTCTGACTTATAAAACTGGGTTCAGATTATAGGCTGATGTATACAGTCAGCTGTTTTAAACCATGGAGTAAAGAGAAGCATGGGTTGTTAGTAGGACACTGTAGTATAGCACTACTTTTAGCTAGGATGGAAAGTTACTGTTGCTATTTATATCACTGGAAATTTTCCTATTTATGGATTAGGGTCATCTATAAATAAATGACTTAACTAGTATATTTGAGGCAGTGGAAGAGGTTTATAGTATAAAAGTTTTGTGTGCTTTTGGTGCGCCAAAGACATACATATTGCAGGTTTAGCGCAAAACAGTTGTAACTCACTATTTTCTTATATTGAGTTGTGACTATTTTGCACTAAACCCACAATATGTGTATATACATAAAGAACAGATGTAACATATTGATATTTTCAATTGCAAAAATCCACAAAAGTCTAGTACAGAAGTATTAAATGTCTATTACTCTATATTACAAAAAGGTGATCATTTAATTTATAGAGGTCTGTTAAAAAATTACATGAATATTATGATGGTTAAATAGTGAGTTGCTCTACTAAAGTATAATATTCATTTGTTTTCTATTTTATATACAATTATGATGGTCAAATTGTGAGGTCTGCTACAAAAGTATGAAGTTTGAACCTTTTCTTTTACAGAAATGTGATAGTTTAATTGTAAGGTCTGGTACTAAAGTACGATTACAGAAATGGGATTATTAAATTGCAAGGTCCGGTTCAAAAGTATTAAGTCTGTCCTTCTCTTTTACAGAAATATGATGGTTCAATAGTGATGTCCGCTACAAAAGTATTAAGTCCTGACATTTTCTATTACAGAGATATGATGGTTTAATAGTGAGGTCCGCTACAAAAGTATTAAGTCCTGACATTTTCTATTACAGAAATATGATGGTTTAATAGTGAGGTCCGCTACAAAAGTTACAGCTGATGTTATTAATGCTGCTACAAATTTAAAGATCATTGGTAGAGCTGGTACTGGTGTTGATAACATAGATTGTGATGCTGCTACTAAACGTGGTATCATTGTTATGAAGTAGGTTCTAGTTTTCCTTTCAACCTTTTGTGTGGTCTGAATAGGGGCCATATAGGGATAACTTTTGGTGTAGGCATCCCTGTGTGCTTGTCCGGAGCATAAGTTTAATTCTATTCAAGCTATTGACTTGAAACTGAGCTTGACCTTTATGCAGAATATATTAAACTCAGTATTTACAGTCTATTACGGTCTTCGTTTATAAATCGTGCTTTATCGGAAGCTTTCGACAAAATACACATATTAAACAATTAATTTTGTTTCCATAAGAATAAATACTTTGAAACTGTGCCATAATATTGCAGACTTACTTGTTTCCCCAAAAACTAATGCGTCTAAAATAACAATAACATGCCACTTTCACTAAATTGATTTATAGTCACATAGGTTGTTATAAACATGTGTATAACCTTATACACGCATATGGAAACTCACGATTTTATGTAAGTGAAGTGTGTAATTATTATAATTAGGCAGTTCAAGCTCAGGTTAATTCTGTTGGACTATACCATCAGTACAAACAAATATGTACTATGAAAATATTTACTGAAAACAATAAGATTAATTTTGAAATTCATTGATTTTTCAACATTTGTGCCATCTAAATCTGCATTGATTGTGGTGTTTGAAATTGGCCTATGAATTTATTTTTGGCCTTATTCAGATGATGTTGGAGGCATTTGAAAAATGATGGCATTAGCTACACATGCATGATAAAAGCTGTTAAAGTAACTGTAAATGAGTTATAATAGATAATCTGGCCCTTATTTTCAGCGCTTTTGAACTTATTGTCAATATGAAAAGGAGCTAAGCTGCTATACAAATATGGTATATAATAATGATATATGAAGTTTGGGGAAAAATTTGTCATTTTTAGTAATTTGGCTTTTACTGGTATTTATATAAGTGTATTATTTTTTTAACTCAGAATTGTGCCAGTAGCCTGTAGGTCAGTGAAAAATGATTCTACATCCTTTTTATTCAGTTTAGGCTAGTTTTGCGCTGACTCTACAAATATATATCTATTTATTTACAGTACTCCTGGTGGAAATACTCTCAGTGCTGCTGAACATACATGTGCCTTAATATGTTGTTTATCTAGGTATTTATCATCTATTAATTACAATATATAATATTGACCTTGCCTTAATGTTGTTTTTATTAAAAATGTTTGAAAACTTCTCTAATTAAAAGTATAGCCTAGAGGTTCCACATTTGGTATATAGAATTACTTTAAGGTCCTGCTAACTTTTTTCAAGTTGTACCACTGGAATTAAGATGAAAGTCATATTTTTCATACAGCTTAATATGTAAATACTAAACAATTTTGTGTCAGATGCCTTAAGAATCTAATTATCTGGTGAGTGGGCTGCCAATGGTCCTCAGGATCCTATTGTTGTTAAATTAGGGACCAGTGCACCTTTTAACAAAAATTCTTTTGAAAAAAAGTTATTGTAAGTCAATTTAATAATTTTGCAGTTCAAAGTCAGAAGAATAATAAAAATTAACTATATGATATTCATAAGATATACATGTACCATATTCTACATAATTACAATAATATTTGGAATTGATTGGCTAAAAAATGACCGTATTATTATTTCTTGCTTTTGACTTACATGATTTTTATGGTAATATATTTTTGTGAAAAGTGCCACAGGGAATTGTAGGTGTATCACTCTGAAATTGCATGTACTTCTACTTACTTAGCCCCTCTCAATGGGTGTTGTTCTAGAGAGGTTGTACTGTAACATGAATTTTAGAGCTGGGTACCGCCAGAAAATTTATACCATGGTATACCGCGGTTATTTACTAAATACCACGGTATACCACTGTGTAAGCCTTAACTATGTGCAGTAGGGCTATTAGATAAAAATACATGTTCATTTATTATAACTTATGAAGACACAAAGTCCTTATTTAAGGGTAACTTAATCATCAGTATTTTTTATAAGTTTTTTCTCAAATTTATCGAAAATTTCGCCACCCCTGCTGACATATATAACGTGTACAACCAATATCACGGGTACTACTAGTTCACGGGTTCTGCTTGCTTACCTGAAAGAAAGTTAAGTTATTAAATACCGGTATTTCCGAAAGTACCGCAGTACCTTACCGCGAGATAAAAAACCACGGTTACCGGTTTACCGGTAATACCACGCACCCCTAATGAATTTGTACTTACAGAGATATACCAAATGCTGTAGCTACAATGAGAGATGGTAAATGGGACCGTAAAGCTTTCATGGGATCAGAATTATATGGTAAAACATTGGCTATCATTGGTCTAGGAAGAATTGGTAAAGAAGTGGCTCTTAGAATGCAATCATTTGGAATGACGGTAAGCTGGCAACTATATTAAATGGTAGACTAGTGCGAGGGTCATTCAATTTATATTGTAACCTTAGATAAATCTTTTTGTTTTAACTTGTTTTGGCATATCTCAATGTCACTGATTTTCTTACATTCAAGCATGTTTGGTAAAAAATGGAAACTGTATGTCTATTATGTAGCCATTGTCAACAATAGCAGCATGTTCAATCACGCCAAAATCCGCGTATTTCACACCAAAATCATAAAATTCACGCGAATATTCAGACTCGACCGGGTATGAATACGCGGACCGAAATATATCATAACGTAACGAATGGTAACTCTGTTAAGCTTATTACGTTTTTACTGGCATTTAGCCTTTACCTAAATGACGTCAGCAACCCTGAGCGGATTGTTTTTGTTTTCGTCGCAAATAAATAGGCATGGGGTCGATAGCCTTCTGCTCTAGAGCGTTGACGACGCGATTTGTACCAATAATTATGTCAAAACAAAGGACATTAACTCATTGTATATTATATATGGCATTAATTCAAACTTAAATAATACGATCAGTTTTGCAAACTAACGATGAAGTAGCACATAAACTTTGATCTTTTGTGACTTTTTGTCGACTACTATTGCACACGAGCGCGAGCACCTGCTGATTAATGATTCATTTACAAAAAAAACCCTAAAGGCAGCTAGATTGCGCTAATCATAAACTGACGTGGGGTAAAGTAAAAGATGACATGGATTTGCCGAAACTACGTTTGTTTTTAGCGTGAATCGTCTGAAGTGAAGACGAACGTGACTGGGAACGGATTGTCTCGTCAGAGTAAAGGGGAGGAATCGTCTTGTACTTTTGTCAAAATAAAACTATTTAAACTGGTGTACCCACTTTTATTTCCTCATACCCACATTTTTCAACATTGGTGGGTACAATACCCACTCTAAAAAAAGTCACTGAACATGCTGCAATAGAAGGTGAAATGTTGTGGATTTTATAGTTTTTATGACAAGCACATAGTTGTCCATATATAAAGAGTTGCATTTCTTGTCGTTGAGTATTCATTATAGATTAGTGCTAAGTGTTTCATCTTGAGTATATGGATATTTCAATATTTTAAATAAGTGATTAATATTGATCAGGAATTTAAGAATGATATTGTGAGAACCTATTGTATTATTTATTATCTAATGTTTTTATATTGGAACTATAAAACAGTTCTTCAGTGTGTATGAAAATCCAAGGAAACATCATAAACTCTAGGGCTGCTGCGAGTATCCGGGTACTCGGGTATTCGCTATCTCGACTAGAAAATCGAGTACGAATATTCGTCCAATCCGAAATCGTCGGATCGCGATCTATTTTTTTAAAACGATAAAGAACATTTTAAGCTTAATTACTATTGAAAACAAGCCACAATACTTATGAAAACTTTAATTTATGTCAAAATTTCAATTAATACACATATAAACAATAATGTTATCACTGAAAATGCCCATCAAACGTCAGTGTCTGGAGAACATAGTTTTCCATATTGTAAATCTTCTGTAATTCTTCACTTATTTTTGTTATGACATGAATTCCTGAATGCTTCTCCATTAACAAGTGATTTGTGGTTCAATTCGTGAATCGCTACACACGAATCGTGGTTTCGGATTGGATCGCAGCTAGCTCGACGATCCACAGCCCTAATAAACTCCACGGCATGTTTTATTACACTATATTATATATTTCAGACAATTGGTTATGATCCTATTATACCTGGATCTGTTAGTGCCCAGTTTGGTGTAGAATGGATGGAATTAGAACAATTATGGCCACAAGCTGACTATATTACTGTACATACTCCACTTATACCACAAACTAAAAGTAAGTGAAATCTCTATACAACATTACATGGCCAGTCTGCAGAATTTTATTATATCTTATATCTCAATTCTCCGTGTATCGGTTAATATTGCAGTAGAAATTCTGACATTTTTAACAAGTTTTCCTTGAATCAGTTTTGTAGTTATTTGCCTTCAAGTTGTTAATTTTATCAATATCTAAAATAATCATACATGTGTATTTCAAAATGTGTAATTTTCTAACATAAACTCCATTTTTTGCACATCATTCAACCATTTGTTTTAGAGATCGTTTGAAAATACACATATGTATGTGATGTTGATCCAGTTAACATGGTTACTGTGCATTAGTTCCTTAAGTGTTTATTTTCACTCTTAGGGGAAAGGTGGCGGGGCCCTTTTTGAGGGGAGAATAGCGACAAAAACAAAATTAGGGGAAATTTTTTTCAATACTTGAGATAACATGGAATCTCTAACAGTAACATTTCTGTCTAACTATATGAAATTTCAACTATTGAACCCATATATTCATCTGTGATTTCTCTATAATGCTTGAGGAATGGGCAGAAATGCTATAAAAAAGTACAAAAGTTTTAGGACACATTGGCAGGGGAATTTTTTACCTTGAAAGGGGAAAAATATATACTTTTTGGAGAGGGGAATGGGGCCCAATTTCGGCCCCAAAATGGCCTGAAAAAAACCACTGTCCTATTTTGCTCTACTGTGCAAAAAGGTATGCATGTATTACATATTGCAATATAATGAAATTAAAAAAAAATATGGTTTTTATACGCCCGTTTTGAAAAAACGGTCGTATTATGTTATGCTGTTGTCCGTCTGTCAGTCTGTCCGTCTGTCCGTCTGTCAGTGGACAATTGCTTGTCCGGATGATAACTCAAGAAAGGATGCACCTAGGTTCCTCAAATTTTATGTGTGGATAGCCCGTGGGTGGAGGAGGTTCTCTATTGATTTTGAGACCCCAGGGTCAAAGGTCAAGGTCACTGGGACTTAAAATAGGTAAAACTTGTCCGGACAATAACTGAACCACCAATGTACCTAGGTTCACAAAATTTTATGTAAGAGTAGCCCACGTGTCAAAGATGTTCCCTATTGGTTTTGGGGCCCCTGGGTCAAAGGTCAAGGTCACAGGGGCATCATATGGGAAAAAAACTTGTCCTGACAATAACTGAACAACCAATCTACCTAGGTTCACCAAATTTCATGTGAGAGTAGCCCATGTGTCAAGGATGTTCCCAATTGGTTTTGGGGCCCCTGGGTCAAAGGTCAAGGTCACAGGGGCATCATATTGAAAAACCTTGTCCGGACGATAACTCAACAACGACTGTACCTAGATTCACCAACTTTTATGTGAAGGTAGCCCATGCGTCAAGGATGTGCCCTATAGGTTTTTGGGCCCCAGGTTCAAAGGTCAAGGTCACAGTGGCATCATTTTGAAAAACTTTGTCCGGACAATAACTGAACCACCAATGTACCTAGGTTCACCAAATTTTATGTGAGAGTAGCCCATGTGTCAAGGATATGCCCTATTGATTTTGGGACCCCTGGGTCAAAGGTCAAGGTCACAGGGGCATCTTATTGAAAAACATTGTCCGGGTAATAACTCAACAATGACTGTACCTAGGTGCACCAAATTTCATGTGAGAGTAGCCCATGTGTCAAGGATGTGCCTTATCAGTTTTGGGGAAACAGGGTCAAGTTTAAACCTTCAACCAGAAGATATCAAATTACCAAGCAGTGACTTCAAATGTTCAATCAATATGTTAATAAAGTCAAAATGGCAAGCAATGAAAAACTTGTCTGGACAATAACTGAACCACCAATGTACCTAGGTTCAGCAAATTTTATGTGAGGGTAGCCCTTGTGTCAAGGATATGCACTATTGGTTTTGGGGCTCCTGGGTCAAAGGTCAAGGTTACAGAGGCATCATATTGAAAAACTTTGTTCGGACAATAACTCATCAACGATTGTACCTAGGTTCACAAAATTTTATGTGAAGGTAGCCCTTGTGTCAGGGATGTTCCCTACAGGTTTTTGGGGCCCAGGCCTAAAGGTCAAGGTCACAGAGGCATCATATGGAAAAACCTAGTCCAAACAATAACTGTACCACCAATGTACCTAGGTTCACCAAAATTTATGTGAGAGTAGCCCATGTGTCAAGGTTATGCCCTATTGGTTTTGGGGCCCCTGGGTCAAAGGTCAAGGTCACAGTCGCATCATATTGAAAAACATTGTCTAGGTAATAACTTAACAATGACTGTACCTAGGTTCACCAAATTTTATGTGAGAGTAGCCCATGTGTCAAGGATGTTCCCTATTGTTTTTGGGGCCCCTGGGTCTAGTTAAAACCTTCAACCAGAAGATATCAAATTACCAAGCTGTGACTTCATATGTTCATTCAATATGTTAATAAAGTCAAAATGGCAAACAATGAAAAACTTGTCTAGACAATAACTGAACCACCAATGTACCTAGGTTGATTAAATTTTATGTGAGAGTAGCCCATGTGTCAAGAATATGCCATACTGGTTTTGGGGCCCCTGGGTCAAAGGTCAAGGTCACAGAGGCATCATATTGAAAAACCTTGTCCGGACAATAACTCAACAACGATTGTACCTAGGTTCACCAAATTTTATGTGAGAGAAGCCCACGTATCAAAGATATGCCCTATTAGTTTTAGGGCCCCTGGGTCAAAGGTCAAGGTCACAGGGGCATCATATTGAAAAACATTTTCAGGGTAATAACTCAACAATGACTGCACCTAGGTTCACCAAATTTCATGTGAGAGTAGCCCATGTGTCAAGGATGTTCCCATTGGTTTTGGGGCCCCTGGGTGTTGATAGCTCTTTGGTAGAGGATGTTCCCTTTTGATTTGGAGACCCCAGGGTCAAAAGTCAAAGTCACTGGGACTTAATTTATATTGAAACATTTTCCGGACAATAACTCAATAATGATTGTACCTAGGTTTACCAAATTTTATTTAAGGGTAGCCTTAATGTCTAGCATATGCCCCTTTGGTTTTAGGCCCCTGGGTTAAAGGTCAAAGTCACAAGGAAATCATGAGGAAAAACCTTGTCCAACAACCAACTTTATCTAAGATCACCTAATTTTATGTATCAATACTCTTTTACTCTTTGGGTCAAGGGTGAGAACTTTTGGTTCTGAGGCCCCAGGGTCAAGGTCACTGGAAGTTTGTATGGGGAAAACTTTGTGCCGGTGATAACTCAACCATGGCTGTACCTAGGTTCTCAAAATCTTTGCTTTGGATAGCCCTCCAGTTAAGGGTTGGACCTATTCTGAGATCCCGGGTCGTTGGTCAAGGTCACAGGGACTTCATATGAGATAGAACACAGCATGGACTGCACACGGGCGTATAATGCCCCGCCCAGCAGAGCTCTTGTTACACCCCTTATATGGAAGCAAACTCCTGTGTCCCGTAAATCTGTGATAGAGTACATTGTTGAATACTTCTTTTGTTAACAGATCTTCTAGGTGAATCAACATTTGGTAAATGTAAGAAAGGTGTTAAAGTTGTAAATTGTGCTAGAGGTGGTATTATAGATGAAGTAGCTTTATTAAAAGCTTTAGATAATGGTCAATGTGGTGGTGCTGGTCTCGATGTATATGTTAATGTAAGTAGATGAAGTAAGGTTGTATTTACTCAAATGTCCTAAACATGTAAATTTAAGAAAACTATATTTACCTCCTTATTTTTGCACTTGGCCTACTTCACGAAAATTTGAAAATCTTATGTCTACAAAAAATAAAAAACTTATTATTAACATTTCGAAATTTTTATATTTTGCTTATATGTCCTTTGCGGACATCATAAAACTTTGTATATTATATAAATGAATATAATGTTCATTGTTGTAAGTTGTATCTAAATTTCTCTGACTGTAATTTTGTTGTTGTTTTTTTATCGTGTAATGCACGCCTGGTACTATGTATTTGTATTATTTTTCTATTGGCTATAAATAGTATATTTGATGCCAAATAAAGAATATGTTATGTTATGTTTATGTTATGTATCAGTCTCTGACTGTAGCTGATGATTTTTAAGCTTACCTGTAGATTCTTTGAAAAGATTGTTTAAACAATTCAACAGATTTAGATAAGAAAGTCTTCAAAAATCTTCTTTTCTAAAACTGTAAGGCTTAAGAGCTTTCATATTTGGCTTGTGACATCATCTTTAGTACTGCTTTTAAGATTGTTTAAATTATGTCCCTGGGATCACTGTTTTCATTCAGCTAAATATTAAAGCATTGAAAGAGTTTGTATCTGATATCCTTGGAATTTAGTTTTTAGGTGAACTGTCCTGGATCCTCAAGACCTTCTTGATTCCAGTTTTTCTGCTGCAACTTCAGCTCTGAATCAATCAGGAATTGTCTTCTTTAAACATGCCATAACTGTTTCATATGTTCATTTATTGTTTTGTTATTATATTAATTTACCGGTTTGTAATATTCAACATTGTATTTGGCTTTTATGTTTGTTATAATTTTGTTGTCTTTGTCATATGTTTTGTAAATGGCCAAAGGCGTGAGTAATGTTGTTTTTGCCAAATAAAGATGTATATACCAGTATGTATCCAATCTATTACAGGAACCCCCAGATGATTATAGTTTAGCTAAACATCCTAAAGTTATACCTACTCCTCATCTTGGTGCCAGTACTGTAGAAGCCCAGAAACGTGTTGCCGTGGAGATAGCTGAACAGTTTGTTGATGTTATGAATGGGAAAAGTTTATTTGGTGCTGTGAGTACTTTGATTTACTTTGAAATGTACCATGTGATGCTCAGATTTATGAAATAACCAATGTTTTGCCCATGATGCACATTTGCGCATGCAACATCAAAATGGCGCATGCAAGGTCTTGTTAGTGCACCTCTTGGCAAATACCTTTGTGGGGTTTGAATGTCGGACCTCTCTATTCTTAAGCATGTGTCCTACCTCTTGATCACTGCCTCTACATCAGCATTAAACCTACCCAACAAGCAGATAACTTTGGTAGTCCTTTTTTATCAATTTCCAAGGAATGGTTAGACCTGCTATATTCAGGAAATCAAACCAAGATACCAAGATTTGAAGACTAGTTTGATAAAACCTTGACAGCTAATCTATCAGTGTATCAAACAATGTAGACATCAATTTCAGTTTACAGTGATACATATGTACTATATGTCACATTATTATTACAGATAAATGCTCAAGCCATGTATAATGCTCTTAGTCCAGCCACACAGCCCTGGGTAACACTTGGTAAATGTCTAGGATCCTTGTTGTGTTCACAAGGTGCTGATTCAAAACAAGGTGTCTCTATATCTTACGCAGGTTAGTAGTAATGTTTAATTAACAAATCTCAATATTACTTATTACTCCCAATATAAAATTTTCGAAGACTTGAAATGTAATCTAAATAAGTATCAGTAAAGTTCCGCTATTAAGACCAGCAAAATTGATGGTTTTAATAGCGGACCGGTCTTATTATAGAGACCCTTTTGTTCACAAATTAAGCATTTGGGTCTTTATAATTGTCAAAAATCTCATGATTTTGAAAAAACAAAAGTGGTCTTAATAGTGGAACTTTACTAGCCAGACTAAGTCAATTGAACAATAAAAGGATATAGATGTATATCCTTTAAAGGAGTTGTTTTAACTCAGAACTAACTGGCACAATAACTAGTAGTAACTGCATTATTTGTTGTTGGTATGTAATGTATTTGTATTTTTTATGTATTATATTGTATTTGTTTATTGTATTTGATTATATTTGTATACATGTCGTGTTTGCTTTGTACTGTTTTTGCTGATATGTAAATAAATTTTTAATTCTTAAATCAATGTTACTAGTTCTAAGTTTTGGGCTAGTGGGTTTAGATGATGACTTAGCTCTAAAATTGTTAGGCTTAAGTACTTGTCATAAAGAAATATTTCAACTTACATCACATCCTCACATACTCTATATATGGTGTGTTACTGTAACCCGATAAAAATCCATGGTCCGAACTGAGATTCGAACCCACGACCTCTCCGGTCATAAGCGGACTCTCTACCAGGTCGCCATAAAAGCTAGCTTGAAGGCAAGGTAGTACAAGTGCCGTATTATACCTCTGCTACACACACACCCCCCCTCCTTAACAGAATTCTATCTCAAATTCTTGGAGCTTGATTGTCTGTGGGACTATCTAAGGGTGCAATCACACAAATCCTAGTTGGTTATTTAAGTTGGGCGCCAAATGTAACCCGATAAAAATCTATGGTCCGAACTGAGATTCGAACCCCTGACCTCTCGGGCCGTAAGCGGACTCTCTACCACGTCGCCATAAAAGCTAGCTTGAAGGCAAGGTAGTACAAGTGCCGTATTATACCTCTGCTACACAACTGATGCTGATATTCTCTATATTTCAGGTAGTGATCTTAAAGATGCTGGTAGTTATCTTAGTGCGGCTGTACTCTCTGGTCTCCTAGCAACACAAGCTGGTGGTGAAGGTTCTACATTAAATCTAGTTAGTGCACCTGCACTTGCTAAACAACTTGGTGTTAATGTAAGTCTTATATCTTTAAATACTATGTTGTCTAAAAGTAATTTTCTCTCTATGTTTTTTTCATGATGCATAGATTGTTATTGTACCTGGGTCTGTTGGGGCAGAAGGCCACTTGCAGGATTTCAAATCATGTCCTCTGAAGTAGTAGCTGGTTTAAACCCACCTGAGCTGGTTATATCCTTCCATGAATGTCTGGCATTATTTTTGTTATATTTAGAATGATCTATTATTAAAAAATGAAACTTTATGAATTTATAGCTATAAAGCAAAAATAACTATATTTTTGGTCGGCTTTGTAATAACCCCCTCTAGTTAATTTGCACAAACTACACTTGTATACTACTGACCAATTGATCAGTGAATGTAATATTTGATTATTTACAGGTTGAATGCAAGTATGAATCTACCTGTTCATCTGGGTTGTTTGCTGAGGTGTGTGTGAAGGTGGGAGGAAATACTGTTGTAGGGACCACATCTGGGAGCCAGCCCCTTCTTGTCAGTATAAATGGTACAAGATTTGCTACACCAGCTGTACTCAGTGGTTCTGTAGTCTTGTTTCAAGCTAACAGCAGTAAAGACTTGGTTGCCAAGGTTATAGGTATGTGTTAATGAAATCTTGATGAAATCATCTCTTAGTTATCATAGTAACTGGATCTGAAGGGCATTATCCCTTTGCTGGTCGGGACATGAGTGAAAATTGGCCATTTATTTACCTTAATGTGATTTAATGGCTATTTTAAGTTGCTTTTATTTCATAACCTATTGACTTATAGCAACTTATTCAGTCCCTTGCAATGGTAAATACTTATTACAGGATGAAACATTGGTCTAGAGATTAAATCTTTGTCTAGGATAGTGAGTTGTTGTTAGGTTTAACACTGCGGTGATCAGTCATCTTACTATCTGCTCTTGGAGAGGCAAATTCTGTTTTTAGCTGTTAACCAGTTACTAGGCGCATATTACTACCCTCCGTGAATGACAGCTGCCCTACATAATTTCGAATCAGTGGTTAGAGGGAGAATAAAAGTAGAAATAATTTCATGACTCGTGACCCCTCTATCAGTAAACTTGTGAGCTACAGTATAACCTCTGCTAACGGCACCTCTAACGAGCGGCAACCTCCGACGAGCGGCATATTAGAATTCCCCCCGTCGATTTTACTCTATGATTTACCTCTAATGAACGACACCTCTGCAGAGCGGTAAACGGCCGTTCAAATAAATTCCCAAAGTTAATCTTTACCTCTATACAGCGACACTAAGTCTAGCAAGGTTTACATCAATAATCGATAATTATCTATAACCGGATGATTTAAACAATAAGCGAAACCCCTAATCGTATAACACTACCCTCACGTGTCATGCTGCTAAATCATTTGACTAACAGGGGTTAATAAACAAGTGACATATGGTTTCCATGACACCAACGAACGGACCTTAGATGAGGAGCGCTTTGTTTGGTAGGCTGACGTCATCAAGTATCAGATGCACATACGTCTAGCTAGTTGAAGATAATAAATGAAACTTATTTGTTATTGTTCTTTTTATTAAAAGCTTCAATGAAATGAATTCTATCTTAAGATAATTTGAGGTTTAAGATAATATCAGATATTTACTCCCGAAAAGACGACGATAATTCATGCTAAATAGTATTCGCCATTAGACAAGTATAAAAACATTTGACAGTAACAGAATCGATTTCTCTAGTGTATTATTTTTTTAGCATAAAACTAACCTTCATGCTAGGAATTGTCAACCGTTATAATTATTTATTTAAAAAACTTCGTAATCTTATTAAAACTTTTTTTACTTTTGTCGATCAGCGCTCGCTAAAAACTGTATTCACATTACGGAACGGATAAAGGCCAGTTTTCCGGACCGAAAACGGCTGTTTTCGTGATCGGTAGAAAAAGTCTACCTCTGCAGAGCGACAACTCTGCAGAGCGGCAATTTTTTCAAACTCCGCCGAAAGTCGCTCTGCAGAGGTTACACTGTACTAACTGAGCTGGCTGAGCAAAATTGTTATACATGTATGTCGGATTTTTTTGTTTCAAGAGTGGCATAACTTTTCAGTGATCTCTGTTATAATGTTTTTTGTTGATATTTTCAGGATCAATGACAGACAGTGGTGCCACAGTGACAGGATTGTCTGTGACTACTCCAGGAGCATCTCAATGGGGATTGGTTTATTTAGCATCTGGATCAACCAATAGTCTGGACTCTATTAAATCACTCGTCCAATCAGCTCTTCTCTTACAATTTTAAAATTTAAAATTTAAATTGACTAAAGCTTGATGAACAAAAATTTTGATCATTTAGCATTAAAGGCCATATTAAATCTTCAGCATTATTTTTGTCTGTCATTTTGAGTTAGATCTTATGGTTGTATCTTGGTTTCGTCTTAATACATGTATTTGTTGTATTGTGGAAACTTGTATTGTTCACCTTCAGTGGTGTAATTTGGTGCCTTATTGTCTACTTTATTTGTGTTTTAGACAATCTTGCTTCTATTTTTATAGCTTTTTTGCTTTCATGTATGAGTGTTAATATTTTCTTGTATTTATTGACAAGTGCTTTAATATCATTAATTTTTTTTTAAATTGTCAACATTTTTTGAAAAATAATATATGATATAATATTTTTGTACCCACTTGCCAAAGATTTATGTTTTAAAAACTGTGATCTTAAAAAAAAGTGCTCGAGTCTACCTGTGTGTCATATAAAGAGTTTAAAATAGTGTTCATATACATGTAATGTGTGTATCTGGTTAGTGTATTGTATTGTAGTTTCCGTTTCAAGTTGTATGGATTTGCTTAAGTATACTCAATTATGAGATTAGAACTGTTTTGACGTGGAACAATTTATATTGTATATGTATGTATACTTGTATTCATGTATTAGTCTTTGTCTTAACATTTGTATGTAAATGACATATTTACCTTAAAGGTACTAGTTAATTTGGTTAAGATTTTTCAATATTTTTAAAATACCATTCAGTGTCTGTTATTGTGTCAAAAAATTAAGTCTTTTTGGACAAACTGACCTATAGATTGCCAGAAATATACAATAAAAGTCACAAAATGTATTAAAATTGTCTATACCGTGACATACGGTGTAGATTTATACTACATGAAACACCATCATTTGTAGTTGCATGTCAATTTGCACTAAAATTGTCATTATCAGAACACTATTTTCTGCTTCCAAAAATGTTTCCATCCAATTTTGATAGTTTAAGAAAAATGTTGATATTCAAGTTGAAATCTGTGAATGAGTGCCTTTAATGTTTGTTTTGTTTAGACTTTTGCTGTGACTAATGTTAAATGAAAATACTGTAAATGTATGTAATTTTTTCAATTTTGTAAAGTGAAAGGGCATTAATTTTAAACTGTCATTAAACAATAACAGAAAGCATTAGCAGCATTATTATCTTTTATACATGGTTGTTTTGTTTATTTTATTGCTTGTTTGAACCTTTCTGTCACTCATTTTTGTAGCTTAGCTACTAAATTTAAGAAGTTTTATTTAAGCCTAAGTATATTATTTTGAAGCTATTACATGTATGTGATTTTTGCAAGTTTACTGATTTTTTGGTACTGGGAAATTGTCAGCTTGTGGAAGAGTGTGAAAAGAAAAAATGTCCAGGAAGGTTTGTTGGATGGTTTGTCTGCTGTACTTAAACTATTTAAAAGTATTGATAAATGATGTTAAATTTAAGTAAAATAATAAACATTTGGTTTTTGTTGGCTGTGAAAAAAATTGTGATGTTTACTACGCAAGAATTCTACTCAATTTTTAGATTTAATAGCTTTATTTTTAGAAAATCCTATATTTAATGTTTAATTAGCATCATAGCTTATATAGAATAAAATTTGGAGAAAAAGTAAATGTCTTATTGTTTTTATATGCCCGAAAGAATTTCGGACATATTATGTTATACCCCCTGGCGTCCGTCTGTCTGTCCGTCCGTTAGCAATTTGGTTTCCGGAGCATAACTTAAGTTCCATTTGGCCCACAATATTCAAACTTCATATGATGATTGCCCATATTGGGTAGAAGACCCCTATTGTTTTTGGGGTCACAAGGTCAAAGGTCAAGGTCACTATAACCATAAAACTGAAAACAGTTTCTGGAGCATAACTGAAGTTCCATTTGGCCCGCATTATTCAAACTTCATAGGATGATTGTCCATATTGGGTAGAAGACCCCTATTGATTTTGGGGTCAAAAGGTCAAGGTCACAGTTTCCTTTAAACTGAAAACAGTTTCCGGAGCATAACCTAAGTTCCATTTGATCCACAATATTCAAACTTCATACGAGGATTGTCCATATCGGGTAGAAGACCCCTTTTGATTTTGGGGTCACAAGGTCAAATGTCAAGGTCACTATTACCTTTAAACTGAAAACAGTTTCCGGAGCATAACTTAAGTTCCATTTGGTCAACAATATTCAAACTTCATACGAGGATTGTCCATATTGGGTAGAAAACCCCTATTTATTTTGGGGTCACAAGGTCAAAGATCAAGGTCACTATTACCTGAAAACTTTTTTTCTCTACTTTGTTTTCCACAATTATTCATAATATGATATTCATCTGAAATATTCTCATGTCTTACTAATGCTTCATCTTGACTCAAAAAAACAACACTTTCGGGCATATAATGCTCCGCCCAGCGGTGCTCTTGTTTATTATGCGTCCATCTGAGGTCCATAAAATAATTGGGACTGAGTTGTTCATTTTATGTAATATTCCACAACTTAAATAACTTGATGGACACGAATGGAACAAATTATATCAGTAATCACTTTATTCTATTTGTATCTATCCTGTTGTTCAAATTGCATGAGCATAGTAGTATCAAAGACCGTATATATACAAGAATCCTACTCGGAGAGGTTATACCCTTCCATGAAAATTTGACAATGATGTCAATTTTCCTCCATTAGTATTATACCGTATATGGAGAAGTTTCCGACGTTGTGGAAGGGCGAGTACTGGTTATAGACAAGGGTCTGGGAAAGCTAGGTTAGGTGTGCTGGATGCCACGAAATGACCTAAATTGTGTTGACACAGCGCAAGGACCCTATATTACATGTTATATTGGGTCCTTGAACAGCGTTAAACCCAATAAAAAATAGGATCCTTGATAGTTCCTATATAATGCAGGGGAGATTACTTGAGAATGTAAGTATAGTGTAGTTATGCAGAGTTAGCCCCCTTGAATATCTGATCTAGTGTTCAAATTAAATTTCAACATTCTCTTCATTGAGTTAATGCATAACTTCAATGTTTGAAAGATAGTTGCGGCTTATTGTCCTGTACATGTAACTGATAGGCAAAAGCTATATTTTGAATACCAATGAAGGGTCCCTCTCCTCAAGCTCCATGCAGGCTACTTGTTTTGCTTTTACAACAAAGTGGTGTTTTTCTATTTCTTTAACCCAATTGCTCTGTGAATTTACCATACATGCAATCAAACACGTGATTTAAGCATTTAGCAGTCAACTATTTTACACATTTTAAAGGTTTCAACAAGGTCCCTATATAAAGTATCAATGCATAGCCTAGTTTCAAGAAGTTCTGGATCAGTTAGGTAATTAATAGGGAAAATTGTTTGTTGATATGTCCTGATAATGACAAAAAACAAAATTTAATGGTTAAATTAATCCAGGGATTTTATAATAAAATCCCTATTAAACATAGTATTTTGTAAGTTAGTGTTATATACGGCGTAAAAACGGTCATAAGTAGGTTTGTTATTGTGTGATACGTGCGGGACTGGGTTTTATCCCATACTTTTCTTAACGTGATTACTTCCCCTTTTTAAATCACGCCATTTGTTAGCATTATTAATTAAAGCTTCAGTCGTAAAAAATGTAAGTTATGTACGTTTTTTTTATCGACGATTTCAAGGTGATTGACAATTTTATGATATCTTTCATAAAAAAGTATTCGTTACGGTTGAATTGGTTTGAGGAAAACAACTCAAAATATATAATATGTTAGACTTTAGTTTACGTCTAGGCTGTAACCACAACTGAACTAGTTAGATGATACTCTGTCAAATATGTCTGTACTGTACACAATTGTACTTTTAAAGTCTCTTCCATATTGTTTGATATTTACCATTATTTATGTTACTATTTTACATTCAGTGACTTAAGTTTGTTTATCACTGGCCTGATTCTGTCGTTGGCAACAATAGTACTTTCTTCAGTTACACTCCATACGTAGTACAGGCCCGGATTTACCGGGGGGGGGGGGGCACAGGGGGCACGTGCCCCCCCCACCTGGCCCCACAGATATTGACTCTCATACAAAGAAAAGGGCACAAAATCAGCACCATCAAAGCAATATCAACTCGACTTTTAGATTAAGTTTAATATGAAATCATTCATCCGAGCTATTAAAAAAGATAATGATCTAAATTGATACATTCAAGCATCTCAGGGTACCCAGATCGGGCTTTATCAAGCGTTCAAATCATTGATCGTGCAAGTGTATGGTCCCTCTATACAGACACATAGATACCAATTGCTATGTTTATTGTCTATATTACGCATACCTCAACAGTATATTTAAGACCGTCACCAGTAAAATTACCATGGTAACTAGCTTACGAGGCCTAAATTTGGTTATCGTGCACTCTCTAATCTTATTTAGTAGTGGAAATCCTCGGCGTTTTCATAGCAAGTTAGACAGAGAAAAGACGAGGACAGCTAGTCAAGTGCATTTTATACGTCTTTACTATGACACTCGACTTTAGTTAATTTCGAAAACATGCACGATCGTCTGATGAATTTTATGGTATTAAAATTCCAAATAACTTTTAAAAAGTGACCGAGCCTAAACATAAATTAAGTATTTATGCAGGACATCGGCGTTTTTCATATAGAGTAATAGACTGAGAAAAGCCAAGTGTAGTCGAATGAATGTTTGTCAATAAAATGAGTTAATTAAAAGTTAGTTAAAATCGGAAAAAGCGAGCGTTTTATGTTGTTGTTGTTTTCTTAGAAAATGTAGGTAAATAAATTAAACTTTCAAGTAACTTTTCAAGAGTGACCTACCCTACAACAAGTTTTCTTACGAAAAACAAGACAAAAATTAATCAGTGGTTAAACATTTTTTCATCCAATCATAATTTAATAGGCTTTTTTTTCGTTAATTTATAAATCGTTGATTTTATTTTATATCATATTACGTGTTTAAAATACTTGTATACCTAATACTTTTTTCGAAAGGAATCGAAAAATGTGATTCTTCGGCGGATTTCCACGTTTTGGATCGTCCCAACAACCATTTTTGTAAATCCACTGAAACGTCCGAAAAACTCACAACAACGCTGAATTTCAACACATTAAAGTAAGCCTTTTATTTAAAAGAAAAACGTATCATAAACCGGCTTTTTTGGTTGTTAAATCAGAGAATTTTCTCATTGCATTCGGTGATTTTATACAAGTTACCAAGTGGATTTTTTTAAAATTTCTCGGCATTTACATGATGAAATTGCTGATTTTTTTGTAAATCAGGATTTTATCCATTCTCGTTCCTTGAAGGAAACCTCAATTATAGCGCTCAATTATTCCTTGGTAGTGCCCAAATGTGCTTAAAATGTAATGATAATTTACCAAATTTTTGCTTCATTTTATCCTTTTAAAGTGTGTTCAAAAGTGCTCAGATTTACACCTTAGACATGCAAAAATTCAAAAATTTTCCACATCTTCGGGAGGGGATACCCCTCCGTACCCACCCCAACCATACTCCCCACTAACGACCCCTCTGTATCAGGCCCTGTGATCTAACTCACATGAATGCATTTTCTTTATTTTTGAATATTTATTAAAAGCTAATCAATCACATGAATCTGAATTGTTACGCATTGCATCACTTTTCTACAAAGAACCCGATAATTAACCTACTTGTAGCTTCATTCAATTTGTTTAAAAGAGCATTTTAAAGTGCTCAGATTTGCACCTTTGACTTGTGAGAAACTCAAAAATTTCTATCCCGTCGGGAGGGGATACCCCTCCCGAACCCACCCCATGTGCCCCCCACTTACGACCCTTCTGGATCCGGCCCTGCCGTACCATGTGCAATTTGATTGGCAAATTCTTGTTTTCATGAATATGCATGAGGCAGGGGATACCAATCTTCTTCCAATGAAATTGTGTGTACAAGTGTATATAGTATTTGGTTATAATTTAACTAACCTGACCAGGCCTAGAAACATCCACTGACACTTTAGAATTTTGCTTGTATACTTTATAATAGCCATTGGGCAAGCAAATGTTTCCTGCGCAGACAAGCACTTTCTTGTATTGAATGAATCCTTAAAAATAAATCCTGCCTGTAACACTCGGGAGAGGGGTTGGCAGTTTTCAGAGATAGATAAATAGATAGAAAGTATTTGTAAGTCATAAAAACTATCTAACTCAGTGATAGAGTTGTCCCTATGAAATTTAATACTCTACTCATAATTTGTTTTAAAGTATGCTTTTGCTTTATACATATTAATACTTAATAAATGTAAACATTGCAGGATTTAAAGACATGGCAAGATCTGTTTGCTGAGTGAATTAACCTACAGAAAACAGAGTTAAAAATATGGAGTATTATGAAGATGATTCACAGAATTCTGTAAGAAAGGAATATAATACTCATGATGCGTGTGTTAATGATGTTCCTGGAAAATCTGGCATGGTTTGTCCGCAAGTAAATACATTTTCAATGAAAGATGATTTCATTAATGAAGCACCAACTGAAAGTTTTCTTGCAGATTTAAATGAGACTAACAGTAAATCTGGTGTTAATTTTAATTATGATTTACCTCATAGAAGGTCTATAGGTGTAGATAATCCATTCCAACAGCAAATGAATCAATCAAAGTTTGAACAAGAGACTACTGATGATGATTGTATTTTAAATACTAATTCAACTAATTCTGTACTATCCTTGTTCCCTTTTGTTTGTGGTATTTGTGATAAAAACTTTGACAATCTTCCCAAGTATTATGAACATTTGACATTGCACAACAGAGTAGTGGAGCTCCTTCACTGTCATAGCTCAACCGAAAGCAATGATATTCTATATACTTGTGGAGTATGTGGAATAATGTATCCAACTTTATGTTTGTTATATGAACACATTTTGAATGTTGAAAAATTAGAAGACTTTGTGTATAAAAGTTCTAGCAAAACTGTGTATGCTTTCAAAGATGACGCTGATAAAGTGAATAAACTTGACCAACATATTAAACCTGAAGATGTGGACAATCATGAGAGAGAAAGGGAAGATATAACAGCTGTTTTGTCTGAAACATCTGTGGAGAGTATGGGGACAGAATCTGGTTTTCTACAGAAGACTAAAAATATTGAAACAAGAAAGTCAGTCAAGCAGGAAACTGCTGAAAGACAGAATTCTAAGAAGCAAACGAAAGGACGATTAAACAGCAAAAAGAAACTTCCTAAACAAGTTGCATCAATTAATGATAATCCAAATAGTAGATATAGAAATGATGCTAAGGGAAAAGCAAGGAAACCAGTTAACCTGAAAACTAGAGATAGTGAAAAAAATGAAGATAAAAGACTAACTAGATTGCAATGTTCTAATATCGAAGGGGAAACTTCTACATGTGATATTCAAACTAATATTGGTATAAAAGATGAAAAAACAGAGGAAACAAATGATTTCATGATTGGTAGTGAAAATAATTATGAAGATAATGAAATATTTCATGCTGAGTATTATGAGGAAACTGATACAGAGGACAATGATGCTTTTAAAAGTGTTGAACATTCTGAGGATGTTAATGACTTTGATGTTGGTGATCAGCCATCACCTCCTTCCACAAGGGTAAGACTTTTTAGTTTAACACTATGGCAAAGTGTAGGTCATATCATGGCTGTCAGTCATCCTACTCACATTCCAGCTATTGCTAAATCTCTGGATTTAGCTGTTAATTAGTTATTAGGGGCATATTTGCATATAAAAGTATGTCCCATCGAGAATCAAACCGATGACCCCTTGATCAGTAAACTTGTATGTTACCTAAGGAGCTAGCCGGGCAGAATACAAGAGTAAGAGTTTGTCTGCCAGCGAGGAATGGTATAATTTGAGCCAGATTTATTTGAATGATTATTATTAGAGCAAGATTTAAATCAGGAAGTCCTTTTCATATTAAGTTGTTATTTACCGGTACTGATAATCAATAATCCTCTGTAAAGGAAGTTGTTTGTTTTTTGTGGAAGGTTAAAGGAAACTTGCAGGAAATCTGGTTAGATGAGATAGCTAGCTACTGTACAAAACGGTAAAAAGAGTACATGTATATTAATGGAGTAAAATCCTAATTAACAGAATGATGGTGGTTTATTTCAGAGAAAGTTGACAAATAAAAAGGATGAATATTTTCCTTGTGAAATTTGTGGAGGATTTTATAAACATCAAAATTTACAGAAGCATATTTCTATACATGATGACAGAACGTTTGTTTGTGACCAATGTCCTGTAGCTGTAAGTATACATTTTATTTGGCTGTTGATTTTTTTATATTTTTGGTTATGTAGAGCTGTCATTGATTAGGCTCGAAGCGTATCAACAATATCAAGATATCGAGAAATAAAGATTGACGATACACCGATATATATCAATTTCTTCACTGAAGTACTATGCAGACCATTTATGTTGTCATAAACTCATTATATATGTATATTTGTCATGAATGTTATACCTTCTGTGGACTAGAGCTATTTCCTCATTGGTGGTGCTATTAATGTTTTAGACCTATCAGTTAGTATTAGGACAGCACACCTTTTTCCACTTACGATAGAAGATTTGTCTCATAAATTTGACCATTCAGACTAACTTTTTTCTATTTACCTATATAGGCTTTATTATCAATATTTCAAAATACATATAGATTATTGATCAGAAAATGAATATCTACGTTACTGCAATATCGTTGGAATCGATGACAGCTGTAGTGTAATGCCATAGCAGAACATTAATTCAACTTTCTGACTGTTCCTGGAAAGGCTGGATCTCTGAATTTACTCATTTGGCTGTTTAAGTGTTACTAAGCTCATTCTCCTGTCAGACACTTGACAACTGCTCTACATTATTTAATATCATTGGTAGGTGTGAGAATTGCTGTTGAAAATTTTTCATGACCAAAATCTATGAGAGTATGACCCACCCAGGAATTGAACGCACAATCCCTTGATCAGTAACTTGTGTCCTACCAACTGAGCTAGCTTGTTAAAAAATTTGAAAATGGGATGTTTTAAATATGCAAGGTTGGATTGAGTTGTGGGTTGTGTCTTGTTTGTTAGAGAGCTGTAGTTCATTTGTAGCATTATTTTATACAATATTTTCGATGATGATATTCAAACCTTCAAATTTTACTGTAGTTTTATTTGATTGATATCCTTTCAAGTATTAATCATAGACTTTTAATTAGCCAGATTTTTCAACAAAAAAATTCGGCTAATAGTTAGGCAAAACCGGGCAGGCAGACAGGTGTCGTTAACAATTGCGCTAAAGTTTTCAATTTAGCATATATTTCTGCCATTTATTGTCAGGTCTTTACAAAACTTCATACAATGATAACATACCATGTGAGAAACATAGTTAGAAAGTAACTGCAACTCTATCTGGGTTTGTTATGTATAATTTTACATTGAAATTTTTGCGCTAATGTTTTTAAATCCAGCTTTAATGTGGTTTCAACATTACATTTCTTGTTAAATCTTTAGTTTGACTCTGTTTTGTTTTCAGTTTAAAAGTCAGGTTCGACTCAATGCCCACAAGAGACAAGTCCATGTTGAAGAGAAAAAGTTTACATGCGATGTGTGTGGGAAAAGTTTTAAAGCCTGGCCTTACCTTAAACAACACAGGTAGTAATAATCTCTTGTTAATTGTTTAAAAGCCTGGCTTTACCTACAACACAGGTAGTAATAATCTCTTGTTAATTGTTTTAAAGCCTAGCCTTACCTTAAACAACACAGGTAGTAATAATTTCTTGTTAATTGTTTTAAAGCCTGGCCTTACCTTAAACAACACAGGTAGTAATATTCTCTTGTTTATTGTTTGAAAGCCTGGCCTTACCTTAAACAACACAGGTAGTAATATTCTCTTGTTTATTGTTTGTAAGCCTGGCCTTACCTTAAACAACACAGGTAGTAATATTCTCTTGTTTATTGTTTGTAAGCCTGGCCTTACCTTAAACAACACAGGTAGTAATATTCTTTTGTTTATTGTTGAAGCTAGGAATCATTGATGGGAAATTGTTGTTATTCTCTTTTCTTCAGCCATTTTGAGCTTGACTATGAGGAAATACTTCTTTTACTCTGAGTGTCAGCATTGGTGTTGGTATTGGTATCAGCTTAACACTCAAGTTTTTGATGCAATATTTTATATCTTTTAAAGTACAGGAGCAATTCACTTATAACTTCACATGTGGATTGCCAATGGAGATCAAATGCCATGTTGCATATCTATAGCAAGAATTTTAATTGAATTATGGCTTTTATTTACTTAAAAAATTCTTGGTTAAAGTAATTGGTGCAAAATTATATCTAGACAACTACAGAAGGGATTCACTAGGTTACTACTGGAGGTCAAATACAAAGCTCTATAACATCCATCCTAAATTATTACTAGAGTACGATCTTTTGTACTTACGATTGCCTAGAATTACTTTAAATATGAGTTATAAATGTTCATTTTCTGTTATATTTCAGATTATGTCACTTTAAAAGTCGAGATTTAGAATGCCCACATTGTCCTATGAAGTTTCAGTTTAAGAAAATACTTAGAACTCATTTGGTTACACACTCAGGTAATATATTTGACTGCTCATTTCAACTGTAATGTTTGATGTTTTAGGTCCCCTAGCTACAATTTCTCAGTCATATCTCGACAGTTAGTCATTCTGATTATTGTTCTTTGAATGCAGTTACATGTCTACAGCGTAGAGGTCTGTTGGAGTACATGATGTGTATTAAAGTATATTAGTCTTATTTTGATCCTGCTCAGAAAAATTGAATCAGTAAACCAGGGCTCGAATTTAAGCTCGCATACTCGCAAAATGTGAGTGGATTCTGAAAACTGCGAGTAACTTTTATTTTAACTCACAATTATTTTTTGTCTATCCCACAATAATACCTTTGTTCTTTCTAGTTATATGTAGCACTATGTTGTTTTTGTATTGCATATGTGAATAGTTACTATGTATGCCATTTAAAAAAAAAATGCGAGTGATTATTTTCATTTTGCAAGTTGAAATAAAATCAACTCGCAAAAAGTTGCGAGTCCAATTTTTTGTTAAATTCGAGCCCTGCAGTAAACTATAAAGGGGATAGTTAATTTATGTACCATTCAAATATTTTCTGTTTTGGCTGCTGCAAGAATTTAATGAAGAACAATAGTTTGTTGACATGATTCTAAAGATCAAGTGACTTTACACGTGAATATACTCGATAAATAGTCAAATTATAAATCATCAGATGTATAATTAAACAGTTAAATGGTTAACAAAATATGAATTTTGAAGCCGCAGCCAATGTACCTTCAGTGTACTAAATATACTAAAATGATTTATTACAAATGTATCACATAATAAAATGTTCTTTTCACTTTTACATGTTGAACTGTATAGCTATGTTCTATGTAATTATATAAAAGAATATTTGATGAGTTTGATGTAAGATTGATTTTTAGCTCGACTTTTCGAAGAAAATGAGAGCTATTGCTATCACTTTTGCGTCGGCATTGGCGTTGGTTTTCAGGTTGAAGTTTTTTGAAACACTTATAACTTCAACATGGTATACTTATTTAGTGGGACTATATTAACCATTTTGTGAAAGGGGATAACTCTGGATGAATTATTTTATGAGTTATTGCCCTTTTATACTTAAAAAATTGCAAAATATGAGGTTAAAGTTTTTCCTATGTAGAATATCTTCAATACTGATCAAGACATTTGACTTAAAGTTTGTATACTTATTTGTCGGTACGATATCTACATGTCTGTGAAGGCACATAACTGTGGATGAATTATTTTTGGAGTAATTGCCCTTTTATACTTAAGAAATTGCAAAATATGAGGTTAAAGTTTTTCCTATGTAGAATATCTTCAATACTGATCAAGATATTAAACTTAAAGTTTGTATACTTATTTGTCGGTACTATATCTACCCGACTATGAAGGGATGTAACTGTGGGTGAATTATTTTTGGAGTAATTGCCCTTTTATACTTAAAACGAAATGCAAAATATAATGTTAAAATTATTTCTATATGTAATATCTTTAATACTAATCAAGATATTTGACTTCAAGTTTGTATACTTAATTATCAGTACTACATCTACGCAACTACAAAGGGACATAACTCATGATGTTGTTTGTTTTGAAGTTATGCCCCTTTACTTTAATTATGAATTTTGTTCAAATTGAAATTCAATGTATTTATAGTTCTTCATATAGATATTTAAATGAAAGTAGGTATGCTTATTCGTTGATACTATGTCTATCTTACTCTGAAGGGACGTTACTATTGATGAATGTTTTAGGAGTAATGCCCCTTTTATATTTTACAAATATGAATTGGTAATTATTGTTTGACTGAATATTGACCAAAAATATTCATGTAATAGTTATAACAATACTACATGTACTAATTATGTTCTATTTATTAGCACTGTTGCGTACATGTCATGTGTACATTTACATTTATATCTATTATATAATTTTTGTACTGTATACTCTTATATTGTAAGACAATTAGAGTTAATAAAGTTTATGTTATGTTATGTTATGTTATGTTATGTTATGTTATGTTATGTTATGTTATGTTATGTTATGTTATGAATTATATCCTTTCAAAAATTATGTCCTGTCTTGAAATTACTTTTGTTTAAAGATAAGCCTTGCCATGAACAAAACACCCGAAAAGTCGAGCGGGCTGTCCTTGGACTGCTCTTGTTATTCCACAGCATGAGTTGAAAAGCATAATTTCAAGAGTAGCATAGCCTCATTTAAAAATACCTTCTTACCTCACCTCACCAGTTGAAAAAAACCCCATTTTATTCCACTATTGGCAAATATTCTGTGTCTTTCATGCTTTTCTGTGTTCTGTTACAGATATATTACACAAATAAATAGTGAAGTAATTTTTCCTCTAGGTAGACGTCATTTGTCTTCTATGATGGCATCATTTTGATTCTATATTTTAACTGTAGCGAAAAATATTTTCATTTTCACTTCAGTGAAAATAAAAGATTGCATTTTTTCTTTTATTTTTTTTTTCTTCAAATAACATTTTACCATAAAGCATGAAAGAAACTTATTTATACGTATACAAAATGATTAATCATATGCGTTCATGCTTTTCTATTTCAGATGACAAACCCTATAGTTGTGAGATATGTGATCGTACTTTTAAACGTATAGATAGATTGAACATTCATAGAAAAACTACACACTCAGATGAACGTAATTTTATTTGCCCTAAGTGTAATAAGGCATTTAAGACAAAGACAGACATGAATAGACATCATAAAACCCACCTACCTCCTAGACACATTTGTCATGTATGTGGGAAAGGTTTCGTACAGAAATGCAACATGAGAATACACCTTAAAGTTCACGGAATATTTGATGGGGTCAATTCTAAACCATGTGATAAATGGGTTGTGTGATTTCCCCCTCCTTATTTAGATTGAGGAATGTTTGGAGGAAGGGTTGAATTAAGAAATAACATACAGTTGTCAATATATTGTTGTTGAATAAAACTTAGCGTGAGTTTTGATGAGCCAAAAATAGAAATGGAGTGCTTTATAAGAGTAATTTATTAAGCATGACAAAACAAGTGTGTATGTTTTATTCTATGACAAGCTATTGGAAAACTGTATGTTATTTCGAATCAAACATGTTAGAATCAGGGTCTAAATCTCTTTTACATTAGCCTCATATTTTGCACTTAATAAGAATAAAAAATGTAATGGTGTGACAAATATATGTGCCAAAACTTGAGTAATCAGAATCAAATTAATAGGATAGATTTTATGGAAATTAAAAAACTACTTTATTTTTCACTTATGTGTTAACTAGAGATATGTTACTTAATTTTGAACAAAAAAAACTAGAAGATAAGAATGTTTGATAAGGATACCCCATTCAGGGACAGATCCAGGATTTTTCTAGGGGGGGGGGGTCTGAACTTTTTATAGGGGTTTCAAACTTTTTTTTTGCAAAATAATGCAATTTATTAATAATAAAAACCTACATTACCATTAAATCTATGTTAAGCACTAAGAACATTTGCTTCATGCTACTTAGAAATGACTTACAGTCAAGAAATACACATATGAACAGATATATTTTGGAAATTTCAGGGGGGGGTCTGGACCCCCTGACCCTCCTTGCTAGATCCGCCTATGCCATTCTCTACAAAATAGATTGCAAAAATATGCCATATGGTGTCTGCAGGAGCCTTAAATACTCTAGTAGATAGTAGTAGTAGATAGTGACAGAGCTAGTGGTTGTGTCATCCCTCGGCCTCTATATACTCATGTGCTTTGTTTTAACAAGATATGTTGATCGATGCATCAACAAAATGTTAAAGTTGTTACTATGTAATTATAAATGCACTATATTATTTGTTAATATATTTAAGACTATTTAATCAAGACACTGTGTTACTTTATATCTTCATCCTGTTGGGGGCACCCTAGAACCTGGTTTAACCCCCCCCCCCCTCCCCCAGTGGCAATTATTTTTACCACTGTTCTTTACGAGGCAAAAAACTCTTAGGTTCTTGTTTGTCATTATGTCTTTGTGCTGTCCCATTTATAACAAATATTTGAAAATTTAAAAGAATCTCCCTATTTGCCTTTTTTCTTTTTGGAGAATAGTGGGGCTATCCTACTCAGATGTGTGTCGGCGTAACACTACTTGGTTAAGTTTTTAGGTGCAACATTATTGTATCTTTAAAATTACTAAAGAGATTCACTTGACAATTCACACATGTCTACAGGGTTACCATTGGAGACCAAATACCAAGTTGCATAAATCTAGCATTTCTTTTGACTTGATTATGGCCCTTTTATACTTAGAAAACCATAACTGTTGTGGTTTACATGAATACCACGTAGCACGTTGTCTGTGGACTGCTCTTGTTTACTGTCGGGGTAGCTGAAATGTTAGCTTACACATTCTTAAGCCTGGACATGGTGATGTCTATGAAAAGTTACTCATTTAAAGGTGTTAATTGTAAAAACTCGACAACTCAGAAAATCTTTATAATTGGTCTGAATAAAGTTAGGTTCTTTTCATGCTTATTTCATTGTATAGAAAGAACACAGATGTCAGGAAAGTATTGAAATATGCATTTATTTCAATATGTATGTAGCATTAAGATGTAAATATATTATCATCATTTAGTATCCACCAACTGGATCCCGCCACAATGAAAGGTCAACAGCTCGTGCCAAATGACGAGAACAAGGTATTAAGCCATTGTTGTTACCCCTGAAAATATAAATGAAATAGCTTTTTTTACAAAGTGCAATTATACAGGATCAAAAGGATGTCATATTATGACAGAATCAAAAGATATAATTCATTCTTATGCAATTTCCTTGCTCTAGTGGCGTAGCTATGAGGCTCAACACTTAAGGTTGTCCTATTGCCCCTGATGACCTATGTTTGCATTTGGGCAACTAGTTACTGCTAAACAGGGTTGGGTTTTTGCCGGCAAAAATGAGTTTTTTCCTTTCCAGTGGCAAAAACTGGTAAAAACCGGCAATAACTGGAAAAAACGGCGAAAATGGAAAAAACTCCAAAATGGTTTTGTTTTGCTCAATTTTGTGCTTGTATCTCACACTTAGTCAGTGCAAATACTATAGTGATTGTTCTTTGTTTAATGGTTCATTCTCAGCTTCTGAATAAGAATACAATCTTAAATGAATAAAATATAAAAAA
This sequence comes from Mactra quadrangularis, assembly GCA_025267735.1. NCBI lineage: Eukaryota > Metazoa > Mollusca > Bivalvia > Venerida > Mactridae > Mactra > Mactra quadrangularis. The sequence goes on along the minus strand of CM046306.1, from coordinate 23,714,532 downwards.
ATTGTCCATTATAAAGCTTGAGGATGAATAAGGCTGAGTCAAAGACCCCTCTCACTGGGACTTATTGTATTGTTCAAGGATGTGTCAGTCAACTTTATATTAACACTATGTAATCTTAATATTTTGAAGTATTTATAAATAAACTTTTTTATAAATATTTCCTTTAATCTTGAGAAACTTGTTACTAGCAGTGGTAGTAAATATTTGGTTCAGGCAAGAAAAGCACTTTGCGGGTGCAAAACGGTCGTTACTCACTCTTCTAATATTGAGACATGACTGTTTTCCGCTAAACTTGCGACTTGTTTTTACCCAAATACTGCCAGTTTGTAAACTTATGAACTTACAAAACTTTATAAACTCCCTGTTTCACAGAATAATTATTGTCCTCTTGGGGTACAAATGAATTACAGCAAAAGATTTTCCAGTGATATTTTTGTGATATATAGAGGTAAACTATCAACTCACCTGAATGGCTGCAAGAATATATTATCTTGTACTTCTTGAATGTGAGTATTCAAACAAAATAATGTTGACAACTTAACATTCTTAATGGAGTTCAGCTGATCTATCAATATAAATTCTACATTTTACAGTCTGACAATGAAAGCACCAAAATCTTTGCTCAAGACAATTGACTGCTTAATTATTAGGTGCGTAACTATACAGTAAGAATCTTATTTCAATAGATTGCAAGACACAAAACCCGTAATGCAATATATTGCAATATGTATTGTTTTTGGCATTTTCATGCAAAACATGAATTAATGCACATGCATCGTCTCAATCTGATTAACATTACACATGTATGTGTCTTTTTAAATGATCTATTTCATCAATGTTAGAATGTGCAAGAAAATGCATTTTTGAAAAAGATTGTCATTGAGAATTATTTTCTCATCGAACGAAATGTTTAACCTATTTAGGTCATGCCAAATTGGAATTCTGTTAAGCGTCAACTCAAAGAATTCTGTTAAGCGTCAACTCAAATTTGACAAACGTAGGTACTTATTTACAAAAACACAAACCGAAAAAGAAAACACAAGTATTTTTACGGCAAAAACAATGCATTACATGTATATTTATTTTTTCAATGGAATAACATCCTCATGATATAAAACAATGAATCTAATATAAAATGACTAGTGCTTTTTTCATGTAAAAATTTACATTGTATTAACGACGCGGTTATGATAAATTGTTTACGATGAATAACGTCGTTGCCGAACACAATTTTCCCTGAATTAAATTGTTGTATCGAATCCCGGAACATCAGAATTATTTAAGAAAGTTTTACCTTCCTTTTGTTTTTTTATTTTGATTGAGGACTCTAAAACCTACGCCCACGCCGACGCTTAACAAAATATCGGTATGGCATGGCCTTATGATGTTCAACACATTTTTCCGTTTATTAAAAGTTTAAATTAAACATTGTGATAAGAACAATCAGTATGACACTTGACAACAAAAACAGTTTCAAAGAAAAAAGAACCGGTCAAAACCCATTGTAATAATAGTACAGTGTATTGCAATTTTAACCAGTATATCAGTTAACCATTACACCCCTATTATATATTGTGTTTATAAGAACAAAATTCAAGTTTGGATGTACAACAATGTATGGTGTATATTTTTTGCTGCTTAAGTCGGATGACCACTACAATATGCACTCATAGAAGAATTTTAAAACGCTATCAACGAACTGTTGAGAATTGCTCTATGAATTTTTTAAACATGTCTAATTAGTGAAACAAATTTGCTTGGGTAGGGTCAATCATGGGTTTCAAACATATATCACAAAGTCAAATAGAGAACAAATAGACACAGGGCAGCTGTTTATCTTAACAATAGCATTGTATAATTAGACTGAAGCTGAATGATTCATTTGGATAGTGGCAACTGATGGTCAACACCTATTTATATAAATAGTATGTATATATAACCTGATAAAAGTCCATGGTCCGAACTGAGATTTGAACTCACATCCTCTCTAGTCATGATTAGACACTCAACCACATTGCCATACAAGCTAGCTTATAGGCAAGGGAGTGCAAGTGTCATATTATACCTCTGCTACATACACCCTCTCCTTAACAGAAATTGTCATCAAATTATTGGAACATGATTGTCTTTGAGACTATCTAAGAGTACAATCACACAATTCCAAGTGGTTCCTATTTACGTTTGAGCCAAATATGACCCAATTAACTAAAAAGTCCTAACCGAGATTTGATCCCACAATTTCTCGTTTCATTAGTAAACACTGCCACATTGACATAAAAGCAAACTTGAAGGCAAGGGAATACAAGTGTACATATGCTACATACATCGAGGGCTTGATGGAAAACTGTCGTAACTCATATTTTCCAAAAAAATTCTTTTCATGTTATTCTGTAACTATTTTTTGATATGTGGGTAAGAAATAACATGTCTTATGTAATTACACTGTGCTATAAAGACCTAATTATTGTGAATTTACAAGCTTTTTTGACTTACAACAGTTTTCCACTGAAATTAGGAGTTATTTTAAACATGGAACTAAGTAAATTTATGTACCTTATAAAATATTTTGATGAAATTTGGTAGGAACAATTATTTGGCATTTCTAAAGCCAAATTTATCAAAAAGTCATTTTTGAAAAAAATGTTAGTTACAACAGTTTCCCGTCAATCCCACGACATGTACATAAAACTGATCATACCTAATCTGAATCCAGTGACTGGGTCTGGTCTTTCAAAGAAGAATCTGTCCCCATCTCTTAATCGTTTAAATTGTTCAACAAATATACATTGTGCTGTTGGTCCAAGTATAACTCCTGGTGCTCTACGTTCACTGATCATTCCTGAATACAAATCTATATCTTCTGGACACCTGTAAGTGTTTGTATATAAATGAGTAAGACAAAGTTCCACTGTAGATAATTTGTTTCACAAAAATTTCATCTGATGAAATTTGATTGTACTGTAGAAAGTCGACACCTTTCTTTTAATATGCTGTACATTTTTGTTTCAATTCCAGCTTTGATACAAATTTCGAATTCACTAGATCCACTTCATTTTCTTTAAATGAAAAAATGGAAATCAAAGGTGTTTACTTGAACACCTGAACCCTGTCTATATTCACATTTGACAAGTGTGAAGATCCTACTGGCTTGCTAATTATAAGTCGCCACTTGATAGCGCACAAATGATGGGGCTTAAGTATATTAGAATTCCAATACAAGGACCAATTAGGTTACTGACAAATGTCAGGTCCCTAAGTATTTAATCTAAGAAGAAAAAGTCCCCATATTAGGACCATTCCATTATAACTGCCATATATTTTTATGGTCCTTTAATGGAACTTTACAGTAGTCTGATTTCGATGAATTTGAAAATTGGAACTTACGAGTAAGTCCTTTCATACAATGCTGCCACATCTGGATCATGATCAACTAGTCCACCAGGAAAGGCACCAAAATGTTCCACGTTACTAAGACCACACCATTTGCGATATGAATTATAACTAGGTATACCGTGATCACGTGCTCTGAAATTAAGGTAAAACGTAATTAATGTACATGCTACAGCAGCGTGTTCAGAAACGACTGTTAGCGAACGTGACGGGTTCGTGACAACTCAACTGACAGACGACCGGCACGGTCCCGAATTAAAAGCACTACATGTATATATACATGTACATATATAGTGTTATTGATAATGAATCGTGCCGGCCGCCTGTGTTTTAGGGTAATTGAACACGCTGCAGTTGTTTGTTGACCTTTCAAAAGTTTAGTCGGAGGTAAACAACTGTTTATTCAATATCTATTTATAAAGCATAAGCTATGCTTTCTATCAATATAAATAAATACAATTCAAAGCTCTTTCTGGGCCATCAACTGCTAAATAAACGCATAAACTGTTGAATTAACATTTTAATTAACAGCCATATTTAGTCAAATGGCTTATGCCAATCACAGCATGCTTTGCTGACCAGTCAACGTTTTACGAACTTGTTATTTATAAAGCTACAGTCCTATAAACATAAAAATAGCCGCGAGGGCACAGTACGGGCGCCGTGCGATCAAGCTCCGCAATGATCCGTTTACGAACTCTTACCTACCCATACGGACTGATACGTTTTTACCAGGGTCCGCGAGATGAGCCCAGGATACACGTATCAGTTTCAAAGTCAAGTCGTGAACAAAATCGTGGCCGAGTATGAATTAAACTAGTATATCTCCCAGCTACAGCTCCGTACGGGTGTGTTGTTTTGTGCCATGTGCGTATCGTCACCTTAATACGCAAGGCTTCCCACGACCTACGGCTGTCTCCACGTACGGGTCCGCAACAAGCCACGAATTTATGGGACTGAGGCATTGAACTTTAACATAGAAAGGATTTTTAAATGAATATGTCATATTCACACGTCCACTAATAATAGTATTGAGTAAACGAATGGAAATGATACAGATAGTTCTGGACGTGCAGCCATTCGTTGCAGCCATTCGTTGTGTTTTTAAATGTTCAAATACAGCTGCACGAATTGAAACGACAATCACGATTGATGGCGGATAAACCGGAATTCATACAGATTGCTACAAATATTGCCGGACTAAATCCGTTCTGAAACGTTCTGATTGTTATTGACCATGGCATAAGATAAATTTATTCCCGATGCATTTGACAATAATTCTTATCAAATAATTTTTAGACAAACCTTTGGATATTCAAAGCAACCAAGTCGGCAGCATCATTGTTGGCATCCTTGAACAACGAGTTTCGAATACTGTTTTCGAAAACCCTGAAACGGATGCAAGGCGTTTAGTACACATGTATTACTTTTGTCTGTAAGTATGTCCCCGTTTAAGAAAAAATGTACATGTAAATGTAAGGTTAATATTTCATCAAACTATCGCTTGTTGGATTCATCATTATGATTGATGGAAGATCTAAATTAATTAGGTACCTTACAGGAGCTTATCGTAAATTATCACTGTCAAGCATCACTGTACGGTGAAGTCAATGAAGATGGCGGACAGGGAGCAAGTGAAAAGTTACATACTTTATTTTGTCGCATTTATCACGGTAAATCCATATTTATTGCTGCAAAATCAGTTGTATTTAACCAGGTACAGATTCACACAATGTACGCCATTTGTTTACTTGAAATCAACATAATTGTTCATAAACGAATGACAAAGTTGGTCGCTCAATGATTTTTAAAAAATGAAGCGAGAAAAAATGATCGGATAAATTCAGTGTTAGCAAAGTTGAGGTAAAGTTAATTATATATTTCATTTGTACATAACTTTACATGCTATTTTATGTGATTTTGCTCCCACGTATTTATCCGATCATCTAGACTAAGTGAATACTAGCATATCGAGCTTATGACAATTTAAAGCTCAGGATAATTTTGAGCAAGGGTGCTAATTAAATTGCAACCGAAAGTGACGTTTGCCCAATCAAGTAATCTTGGCCTATATCTATGTAGATCAATGCAAATTTTCATTAATTTTATACCTACCTATCCCGGCGTGCAGCGGCCACGAAGGACTGCCATTTAAGTATAAACTCCAAACCCTGACCATCAAAGTCATGGTACAATCTAGGATGAAAAAAGTGATCTTCAAGTTTTTCTGTGACCGATGGATTTACTTGACCATAACCAAGCATTGATATTTCTCTGCGTATTAATGTGTGACCATATCTAAATATACTGGTTCCAAAAACATTTAATACTGACGCGTCTGTGTTAGGATTGTAGGTATCTTTATATCCACGACTCTGAAAGTAACACAATAAATGATCTCAAAGTTGATTTAAAATTTCATAAAAATCGGAAGGGATTATTGTACTTTGTGATTGAGCAAGATATCTTATTAGTATCACTGGGGTATTCAATAGAGCTGTCATTGATTGGGCTCGAAGCGTATCGATATATATCGCGCATATTATTCGTGGTGAAACTAGGTCAACGTTTTGTTTATCCAAGTTAGTGTTTAATACAAATATCATGGTTTTACACAACACTTTTGCGTTTCGCTATCGTAATGTTGAATATATACAATTCTTGAATGTATAAAATTTGAACGCTTTCCGCAATTTGTTTAATCTTTGAATCCACAAGCTCCGTCCTAGACATTAAGGTATTGAAGGCGGAGGATTAATGGAGCGAGAATGCGGGTTTCATAGCGCCACCTGGTGTTAGGCAAAGCCAGACAATACATGTATACATTTGTGAATGCCTTTAACGACCGACAACGCAAGCCGGCGTAGTTTTTTATTACAATGAGATGTTTTGAATGAGTGTCACGCTTGAACTACGCCTCTTTGTCTATGTTGAAACGTTTTAAAGCGTGAAAAGAGTAATCTTATAGTTTCTTGTTGGAACGATTACCATTTGAAAGAACGATATTAAGACATCGTTCAAAAAAGTAATGTGGAAAATCGAAAAATATCAGCAATGGAGCGGAGGTATAATACGACTCTAGTACATCCTTGCCTGAGAACTAAATCGATAAATCGATTACCCGGATGTTCAAGTTGTGTCGTCTTCTTAAATATGGATTGATATGGATAGGTAGATAATCGGAGTAGATGATATTCTGCCATTGAGCAATGTTGATCTTCCTTGCTTCCTGGTATATCCTTTCATCATCCCAGTGTGGATTTAGAGCATGAAGTCCATCGGCTAATCTGTTGTGCTCTCTCATTAACAAAGTGTGTATGGATGCAAGCCCAGGCTGTTCATTCACCCTCTCATCACCTAATTTTCAAATATAAAGTGTATTTCACTAGGTATTCATGGTAAAATGCATGTGACTTATTTTAAATCTGAGCCAGTCCCCTCGTTTAAGACATCAAGCCTGGGAGCTGTTGCTAGGTGGGCAGGCAAATGGTTCCACCATCTTGTATTAGAGGGAAAGAAGCAATTGCGGAGATATAAAGTAATGTTATTATGTTCACAGAGTAAAGGCATGTTATTAATATACGTTGATATATTTATGCTATTAATGTATCAGTGATTAATTCTGTGACACAGTTGATCGAGGCCAAATAAAACTTTGGTCAACAGAAATGTAGCCATGTCTACGATGATATAAAATATGCCAGACGTTTAATGTGTATTTGATTTTTTCTTTCTAGATCTATATTAAAACAATGTTGTCTTTTTAATATAAAACAATATCCCCAGGTACAGATTTATACACATTAACAGTCGAATCAGGGGCGAATTCAGGTTTTTTTTTCTAGGGGGGTTCAAACTTTTTCTAGGGAAGTCCAAACATTCGAACCACAATCACATTATACACTCAATAACACAAGATATTAACAATAACAAACTACATAACCATTAGATCTAGGTTAAACACAAAGGAAAGCGTAGCGAGCACGAGAAAATTGCTACTTAAAAATGGCTTACATTAAAAAAATACACTCATGGACGAGTACATTTTGGTAATTTCAGATGGAGTCCGGACCCCCTGCCCCCCCCCCGCTGGATCCGCCTATGCGAATATGTAAAATCATAATATGTTCTTGTCCCTATCTATAGCAAATAAATTAATAAGACCTAATAGCGCGAGTATTTCGACAAAACGAAACACGATATAAATTATATTATACTAGATGGGAGCTCGTGCAAGCACGGGCTTTAAGTAATGACAGTTCTCGAAACTGTTCCTCGAAACAGGCATGTTTAAAAAGCATGGGTGAGTATGCCGTTTATGGGTATTATTTCGAGAACAAAGAACGCATGCTTGGTGAATATTCAAAAAATGGCAAGAAGGTTGCACGTATTCTGGGTGATTCCCCATGATAATACAGCAGTTACAGTCATGTGATTACATTCGATTCAGTAAAGATCAGAAATATTTTACTTCACGTCGAGAATCAAACTCGAATTTTACTTGTGGTGGCAGTGGTTATTGATTTGATAAAGGGAGATAACCGCTGCGGGGAGTTTGGTTTGACGTGTCTATCTTTAGTTTTATGTAGAACTATTTTTAGACACAAAAAAACCACTATTTTTGTTGATTTTTGGCAGTTTTTGCAAATATCAAGAGGCTTTGTAAAAAAAGAATTGTCAACTTGATATGCCGGTATATAGGTGCTCCAGTGACAAACAAAAGATTTATTCAAAGCTGCGCAGTTTCTTCCACAAAACAGGAAACTCGCAAATTTAATAGTATAGATAAGTTTTGTACATGTATTACGATATATTTTCTTGTACATGGAAACAACCACAGGTGACAGACCCAAATTTTCCTTATTATGATATATATAAATACTATAATAAGCAAAATTTGGGTCTGTCACTTGTGGAAACAACGGAGTGGTTTTTGGCAGGTTATGAGATAGCCTGAAGACGGCTATATCAAGATAACCAGTCCACCGTTTGTAACCACTCGACCACGCCCGCTGCTGTTACTACGATACTTATACATACCGGCTCTAAGACAATATACGTGAGGAACGTTTATTTGGGTTCTTAACTGACAGTTCAAATCTTGTGTATCAGCAGGCAGTTTGTTGTTGATTTCTCTCATTCGTCCTGAAAAATATGCAGAACATGATTTATTTCCCATGGAAAAATATCTACTCACTACTTTCAAGAGGATCTTTTAGTGGAAAAAATGCATGAACTAAATCAGGGTTTAATTTCATAGGTTTTAATTCTGTAGTTACATGTGCAGAAGTTCTGTAATTAGATGTTCTGACAATTGTGATTCAATAAATGTACCAATCTGATTAAACCCCGATCTAAAATTTTCCGCTCGCATACTCGCTACGACAACGCTCTACAGGATGTCTGTTTACGGAGATAGATAAATGTACTAAATAAAAAGATGATAAAGTGGATGTTGTTTGATTGAAAATCTAGAAAAAGTGATATAATTCATATACTGTAAATATTATGACGAACCAAGAGATTGTTCAGTAAGTTTTATTTATTTATTGGAGTTAACGCCGTGTCAACACAATTTAGGCCATTTTACGGCGTCCAGCGCACCTAACCTAGCTTTTCTGGACCATTGTCTATAACCAGTACTCACCTACCCTTCAACAAGGCCGGAAACTTCTCCATATTATCTAATCAATGGAGGAAAATCGACATTATTGTCAAATTTTCATGGAAGGGTATAACTTCCCCGGGTGGGATTCGCACCCCCTAGGGCACGATATTCCAAATCCCGGCGCTTCAGTACGTAAAATGAATTCCATAATATGTGATACATGTATATTCCATTTTCAAATACTAGTACTATCATGTTGTAGTATTGCCTGAACACCACTGGCACCAGAGATTTAAATTCGTTAAATACACTCACAATATGCATTGTACTTTAATGATGATATTTATTAACGAACGAAATTTAAAATCTGTTCCGCATACATAATGTAACTATACACACTTATATACTTTCCGTAATAGTTTATTATCCCCCGCCGATGTAATCAGGAGGGGGATATAGTTTTGGCGTTGTCCGTCCGTCCGTCCGTCCTTCTGTCGGTCCGTCCGTCCTTCCGTCCGTCCATCCGTCCGTCCGAATTTCGTTTCCGGAGTAGTTCTCTCCAACTAATGGCTGGAATTCAACGAAACTTTATGGGAATCATCAATATCAAGAGGAGATGCGCATATCGTCAGCTTGTTCCGGTCAGACCCTTTAACTCAGAGTTATGGCCCTTAATTAGTTATGTAGTATGCATATAGAGTAAAAGTCGTTTCCGCACTACTTCTCTGCAACTAATGGCTGGAATTCGACGAAACTTTATGGGAACTTTCAATACCAAGAGGAGATGCGCATATCGTCAGCTTGTTTCAGTCAGACACTTTAACTCAGAGTTATGACCCTTGGTTAGTTATGCAGTATGCATATGGAGTAAAAATCGTTTCCGCGCTACTTCTCTGCAACTACTGGCTGGAATTCAACGAAACTTTATGGGAACCTTCAATACCAAAAGGAGATGCGCATATCGTCAGTTTGTTCTAGTCAGACACTTTAACTCAGAGTTATGGCCCTCGATTAGTTATGCAGTATGCATATGGAGTTGTAGCCATTATGGCCCTTCAGGCTTTTGAATTTTATTGTTTATGCCATGATAAATGTATTTATTAATAAAGCCTTATGTCTCCAGTTGTTGTGTTAGTAAAAACAAGTACTCGGCGGGGGATATAAATTCAACGAATTTGCTTGTTATATATAAGATAGTGTACATAAATAGTAGAATACATGTACACGGGGGACTATATAGGAACGTTACTGCAGGGGCGGATCCAGGATTTTTTTCTAGGGGGGAGGTCCGAACTTTTTCTAGGGGGTGGGGGGTCCAAACTTTCGAACCACAATCACATCATACACATTTTGCAGAATAATGCCATATATTAATAATAAAACTACATAACCATTAAATCTATGTTAAGCACCGAAAAAATGCTTCATTCTACTTAAAAATGACTTACAGTCAAGAAATACACTAATGGACAGGTACATTTTGGAAATTCTAGGGGGGGGGGGGTGTTCGGACCCCCCTGACCCCCCTGGATCCGCCTATGGTTAGTATTATTTTACTTATGATCATAAGTTATGGACTCTGGTGCCAGCGCTAAATACTAGTGGTGGGACATCGGCTGAAAACCGTAATCGATCATCAGTTGGAATCGGTTTCTGTTGTCGATGCGATTCTTCCGATTATAATCGGTTCCTGATAAGTTTGTTTTTGCATGCATGTTTTACTGTGAATCCTTATAAATTCATGTATTATGGATTAGGAAATATTTTTTCTTTAGTCAAATGTGTCAAAAAACCTAATAAAAATTAAAAAATCAAAGAAACCGATAAAAATAAATGATCGATTGCCTAGTTCCCTTAACTAGTATAGTAGCTGTATTTTGGAACTTGAACTAGATATATCAGTGTCCAATACAAGTCAGACACAAATGACATGTATTTAAAACATTTTTAATAACAGTTCAGATGCATGTAAATATGTTATTGTTCTTAAATAGCCTATCCTCCTTTCTAACCGATGATCGATTATGATAAACTTTAATCGATTATCAGAATCGGAAGCTTCCAACTAGTCGTTAATCGATTATTCCCGATCATCGGTACAACACTACTAAATACCTCCTTGTAATGTCCTAAGTTGCCTTGATTCTTCATCAAATGCCCCATACACCATAGATAGATCAATATAGGAGGTTTGTGAGTTTACTTGTTGTCGTATACCTGAAATAAAAACCACAGGCCTCTGTATCAAACTGCCACAGTCTTCCTCTGGGTAACCTCTCGGTACGAGAATGACTGCCACAGTCTTCCTCTGGGTAACCTCTCGGTACGAGAATGACTGCCACAGTCTTAGTATAGGCCTACAATATAGTTTGTTAAAACTATTCTCGTATCTAAAGGTTATCAACAGCTTCGATCTTACGGAATGTTGATAACCTCTGGGTTCGAGAATGGTGGATATTGACCTGAAACAAAAGTACAAAATGTACTAATTAAATAATATTTGCATACATTTAGTCAGTTAAAAAACTGTGGTTACCGAAGCGAGTGATGTATAAATTAACTTCTCTCCGACCAATGTGCACAAACTATACTGTAATAAAGTTCTTAATTATGAAGCTATAAGCAGCATTTCTTATGAAAGTTATAGACAGTAACATGTAATAATCAATTCCCTTATCAAAAAGGTAATGTATTGCAATTTACACCAGGATCGTTCCTTCTGCTGTGTCTGCTGTGTCTGCTGAGTCTGCCAACTTTACGTTCATTTATCGATATTGTCTGTCATTCATATGACTGTCAGTCACACTACACACAGTCTCTGGATAGTTCTATATGTTTAGATCTAAGTTTGTTAGCTAGAACTAAGCAAATATCATAGCCAGTAGATGACAACTTAATACAGCGGTAGGTGGAATAATGGCCAGGTGGAATAATGGCCATAGAAAATGGTTCATGACTAAACTCCATAAGTGTATGTATGTTCCGGGAATCCAACCCACGACCCCTGGATTTGTCGCACATTGTACTAACCAGGAGGGTCTAATGCTCCTTAAGGTTTATATTGATTGGCAGCATGGTGAACTGATTTTAGGTTACAAAACTTGAAGACGGTATCAGACTTAGCTTCAATGGACGATCTTAATAAGCTTTCCAAAGTGCTCGTGGCGGAAATTGACGAGATTTGCCGAATGTCTAAACGTAGATAGTCAGTTATACTCGGAATTGACTAAAATTAAATGTTTTCTTACCGTTACAGTCAATCATTGATCTAGACCTGGAGAATGTCAGACATTTATCACTGAATACTGGATCACCTGTTGGCATATCTATTGGAAAACATCCTGGGCTGTAAATAGACAAACATGATTTCAACAATGATTATTAAAACGGACAGATTGTTTTTGTGGATTTCGGTTTTATACCACACGTTGGGCTGAATTAATATTTATAAACCGGCGTTAGTTATGAATGTATTGTACACAACCTCAATTAGTGAGTATTTAGACGAAAAGAACCAAAGCAAAACCAAAATTTATGAAACATTAATTAAGTGAAGTTTTAAAGCTGTACCTATTTGGTTGCTCCCAAACAGAAATTAGCATGAGGAAATTCGAAATTAATATGAATGACTTAGATGTAATATTTACGATCAGTTTATTCATATTACCAAGATAAAATATTGCGAAAAGTTCTAATCATTTTCTTCAATCAAGTAAGGGGATTTCTAGAACGTTTTAGGAGCCATACAAGTACATGGCAGCATCAAAACTTATACGTTAATTTACAAAACAGTAAAGAAGGTTTTACGGACAAAATTTGTCGTTGGACGTTTTTAAGATAGACCAGGGCCCGTATTATCAAGCGTCCTTCGACAGATGTAGACGCAAATCCGTGTAAATCATATTGTAAAATTGCCGTAAGATTTTTGATGATATGCTGCCTAGAAGAGAACTTGGACCTTTAAACAACTTACTTAGCTTTGTCTTCATTACAACATCTTAATGGATCTCCACTTGGTACTAAAAGTAATAGAAATAAATGTGTTAGTTCCACTATGTTTAATGTACTAACTTCTAGGGCTGTCACGATACGCCATAAGCGTATCGCGATATACTGCAATATGCTGGCGCCGTATATATTGTGGGCTTTTAAATTCGTTGTGCCTCCACTGTATTTAACAGAAACAATGTAAATTTCACATGCAGCTACTGATAGAATCTAGCCTCTTTAAGTAGTTACGGTCATTTAGGACTGTGACGCGCCCAAATCGGTTAAAGTTTTGTAACTTAAGGTTAAATTGAATGAACAAGTTTCGCTACTTTAATTTTGCGAAGGGAAGAGTTTTCCAATGAAATAAAAAAATTCGCCAAATACCGGTACGTTAAAATCGTACCGCGGTACGTATTGCCGCAGCTGCGTATTGCAATATACCGGTATACCGGTATATTAGTGATGGAGAATCGGACAAAAATCATAATCGATAATCGAATTGAATCAAATGTAATTAATCGATTAAAAATCGATTAATAATCGAAATTTGTACAAATGCTTACGGTATCTCGACAAAAGCTTTCCTGAGAAAATACAGGGATTTTATATTACAAGTAGCATTAAATCTCTGGAAAAAAATAGGAAAAACACTTCATTCAAGACAACATCCTTTATTTACTTAAAACAAACTATATTTGCATGATTAATTTCTTTGAAAACATTTTAAAAACAAAGGAAAATATTAAAATCACAATACTAAGACTTAATGCTTTCAATTTAAATCGGCAAGTATAGTGTATCTGAGTCAGATAATGTTATACAATACGAAAACTATGTATTGTTGGTATGAATTTTGTTACACAATATCATTTTGAAACCGCTAGCAGTCGTTTGATTTACCCCTTCATCATCTAGAAATATCTTTCAGCAATAGTTTGTTTTTTTCATAATTTTCATAAGCAAAAGATGTTGGTACACTTGTTTAATAACATAATTATCAAATAAATAATTCATTCACATTCTGTCTGAGTCAATAAATATGTTTTCTGATAGATTTATCCAATGCTATAAATGTCCATTCAATTAACTTTTTTTCTGAACAAATTCATTCAAGATGATTTAAAACTGATACAGGTAAAATAAAATTAAAATGTAAGTAACGTGTCGGTCACGAAAATTATTGAGGACGAATGTTTCACAATGCAGAGCGTTATCCTATTAACCACCCTTAAGGATGGATCTTACCACCATGTTATGGAGAACCATCATGAAATAAGCTAGCTTGGTTCAGCTTCTATGTTTATTGGATTCTAGTGAGTTAATGATTTTTAAACTTCATTTGATACGAGAATAAGACCGTATCCGGATGTAGAACTTTTACCATACCTCACAGAGTTTCCCAAAGAGATTTGGTCGTAGATTTTAATTAGTTTATTGACCTGTAAATCGTAACAAATTGAGTGTGAAGATTTATAACACATCTGATGTACCAAACGTTTGTTATACAACGTGACATTTAAATTACCACACGTATCAAGAAAGCGGTATCAAGACTCGTACATTACCTCATCAATAAAAATAAAGAGCTTTTTGTAAATTGCTATTTATCTTTGAAATTCGCCGACATGTATATTCAAATTTTTGTTTGATATTTGACATGTGAAGGACGGGTGGACCAACGAGTTTGACTTAGACTGATTAGTAATTTAACTAAATAAGACTGAAAATTAAAAGTAACGTTATTGTCCCTTGTGTACAAGTTTAAACTGAGGTCAGTTGTGGCAAAATCTGCGGTTCTGAAACAACCAGCGACAATCGATTTTCCTTAAAGAAAATCGATTGTCGCTGATGTAAGCGCCCAGCGACGATTATTCGATTCTACTCGATCATCGTGACATCACTACGGTATATCGTGACAGACTTACTAACTTCTCTATAGAACATTCAGTTTATATAGAATACAGGTCGTAGATCTATACAATACAAGATATAGATACATACATAGAAAATATATGTCGTCACGTTCAATACTGGCGTCATTTTCGTAACATACGTAAAATATTAATCAATTTGACTTATATAATATCTTTATATACAAATACACGTGACACTTAGTTTGTTTTCCATATTAGGACTTGGTCACTTTATGTTTCCTGGTTTTCTTCCAACACTAATAGTATTCAGGGTATATAGCACGTAATATTCAGAATATGAACAAACTACTGTCTATTTAACAAATTTCTGCAGCAATCGAATTATAGCAAAGATTCAAATAGTGCGAATGATAATTACTACTTATGAATGTCTGAAAGCGCCATGTTAACCTGTAAAATGTAATTGTGTATTCTGAATCCTCCGTACAAATTATTTTCGTAAGGTAATATATAAAGGTAATTGCATTTTATCATCTAAGTTTCATGCTAATGCACGTTCACCGACGTTACAACTATTACCCTTGTCCAAAAGTGCGTTTAACAATGCGAGCGCTCGGGGCGACAACGAGCGTCACACGTTCTGAACGCGGGCGCTTCCGCGAATGCTCGCGAGCGTTCGCGGTTCAACTCGAGAGGTGTTTCGCTCAGACATTATTTGAGTTACATCCCTTGATCTGAAATACTATATAATAATGAATGTATTCTTGTATACACCACCTTTCTTTCGTAGAGAATAAAGCTTATATATTTAACACAAAAACAAGCAAAAGTGACTTCACATGCAAAGTAATTCTAATTTCTTTACTAATTCAAACATGTTTCGCCTTACGACTCATCAGTGATTACCTTTTAATAAATATAATATTATTAATATGTCTATTTAGATGATGTTGTTTTATATTTTATATACAATACCCACCTAAAGCTTGGAGACATTTTCACTTGGCAGGCTTACTAATTAGCTTTTATCTAAAATTTGAAAACTGTTTATTTTAAAATGCTCTTTATTTTTTTTATCACTATAAGTATAACTGAGTCTACAAAATAGCAAACAAAATACATTATAGAAAATAGTTACAATAAACATAGTTTTTCAGGCTTTAGGGTGTCAGATGCTGAATATTATAAATGTGCTGCATTATGATATTTGTTTTCATTTTATCACAGCCATACTTAAATACAATAAAACTAATAATTCTACGAAAATAATAATCAAAATTCAAGAATTGTAGTAAATTTCTTTTGTCTCCAAATTTTTGGTGGGTACTGTATTAATATGTCATTGAAAAAAGATACTAGATACCAAAGATGGCGGCTGGAAGAATTTAAATTTTTATGTCAAAGAATTATCCCTAAAAAATGGGACGTAAACTTGTTCCACATAAAATATCCACGCAATGCATATACATGTACTATACAAAATGTACTTTATTTGGTACAGTGAAGTGTATCACTGTGATTCATATATGATAAAAATGTGAAAGAACTTGTGTATCAGCAGAAATAGTTGTTCCCCCCACCAGCTATTTTCAATAATGTGCTGTTTAACGTCATCTTGGATTTTAGAGCGAGCGCTTGCAGTCGTTAAATAGCCTAACAATTCGCGTGGCGGGTGCTCACTCGAGCATTGTTGAACGCACCTCTGGTCATCGATCTGCTGGTATCTTTCGATCGATCACCAGGGTAGTCTTTAACTCAACTTTGTGCAGCCGACAAATTGGCGCAACTGAATTTCACCACCCTCGCAGGTAGACAACTGTATTTCACCACCCTCGCAGGTAGAAACAGTTAAATTTCTTGCCCAAAGAAATTGGTAGTGCCCCTGGTGGGGTTCGAACCTGGGATCTCTCGATCCCTAAGCACAGTAGTGTATATGAATACATATACATGTACAATGTAATAAAGAAATGTCAAGTATAGTAACACTTACGTGTAATCAATTTGGTCAGCATGAAATCATGAGCTAAGAATTGACCAACTTGCATTACCATCAAAGATATAGAATTTTCAAACATCATGGTACTATCAGGTCTATGTATGTTATTACTTACAGTACGTACATTTTGTAACATACCAGAACAACCATTTATTCGAGGACTTTGTTTACCTGAAGTGAAGACATGATTAATTATTCAGTGATCTTTAGTGGTTTTTTAAACAAACCCACCATTTCTTTATGCTTAAATTTCACGCTGATTTCTCAGAAATCAAGGGCGTAGCAAGGGTTTTTAATGTGTACGCAGAATTCTAGGAGTCATGGGCATGCCATCCCCAAATTTGTTTTTCTGTATATCATCTCAGGAACGATTTGGCAACTATTCAAACAGAGTTTGTATAATTCATTCCGGGCACAAATATAGGAAGACATTCGTACCAATTATCATTCATTACCAACCAGCGTTCAAGAATTATATAGACTGGAGTCAAAAGACAACCAACGAATTTAAACCGTAAACTCGACTCACAAAAGGCAAGTCCCATTGAAACGATACTTGACATAAGGTTACTAAAATAGCCAGCAGTTTTGTTTTACACACCCTACCCCCTCAGGCCTAAGTTTTCATTGCATTTTTGGCGTTTGTGCTTTTACGATTTTCTGGACCAATGTGTACGCAGCTGCGTACTCTGCGTACTGGTAGCTACGCGCCTGGAAATTGTGAAAAAGTACTGTACAATCAATGTCTATTAAACACTCTTCTTTCATAAAAAGTACTACAGAAATATATTTATGTTTCTTACCCTGCCACAAGTAAAAAAAAACAGACATTGAATGATACCAAATTAAGACATTTTTTGCTTGAAATAATTTGATATTAATCTTGATTTATTTTGTTAATTGTTTCCCTCGTGAATAAGCCTAATTATGGTCCCATTCTGTGGCACTGGTGCTATAAATCACTGTTACTATAATGCTTAGAAATAACAGCAACAGTTGTCTTGAGGATAGAGGGACGCTCCAAACCTATGTTATGTCCAAGCCCGTAACCTTTTGGTCCAGTTTCATTTAAATGGAAACAGATCAAGAGGTAGGCCTACTGATCTTGAACTTAACATAGGGCTGTTCTTTTCATTGAGTCAGTGACATAAGAAACTACTTAGATCTAGAAATTACAGGTTGCCATTGAGAATGTTGTTCCCAATGACAATATTTATGTGTGGCGTCATTTGCGATGTCAACCATATAAGGATATCTATGTGTGACGTTATTTATGATATCAACAATTTAAAAATATTTATGTGTGACGTAATTTGTGATGTCAACCATATAAGGATTATCTAAGTGTGACGTTATTTATGATATCAACAATTTAAAAATATTTATGTGTGACGGCATTTGTGATATCAACATTTGAAAATATTTATGTGTGACGTCATTTGTGATTTCAACAATTTGACGTGAGACGTTATTTATGATGTCATCCCCATTCATATAATGACATTTACGTGTGAAGTCATTTATGATGTCATCCCCATTCATATAATGACATTTATGTGTGAAGTCATTTATGATGTCATCCATATAATGAATATTTTTGTATGATATCAGTGTTCAAATCTAGCAGTGGAAATATAGTGGGAAATTTTAAAGGAATTCTTATTTGAATGAGATTAAAATAGTACTCACCATCATTATAAGCATTAGGTATAAGTCTTGGTTGCATAGTTTCTGACTTTCCCCATGTAGGATTCTGCAGGTTGTTACATTCACCTGTTATTGTTCGGAAAGGACTTCTCACGTCACAATGCTGGGAGCTTGGTGAGGAGGCACATTGGTCAAATGGCACCGTCTCGGTTACTCCTGGTATTGGTATAGGACATATTCCACGTCGACATCTGAAACATTATCTATGTTGTAAGTGATGGAAATAGCTACGGTTAATTGTGACAATATATTGGTAAAACACATTAAAAAGAAATAAGATTTAAAGTGCGGTTCAGACTTAAAGTTTTGGACGAAAACCTTTGACCATTGAAATCCCCTTCAAGCAGGTGACCTCTCATGATACCCAATTGCACCTAGGTGGAGTGGAACAAATTTATGTAAATTTTTTGCTCAAGGCAATGAGCAGTGCTCCTAGTGGGTTCAAACACATGACCTCTCGATCCCTAAGCGCTCATCCTACCACTGGACTACTGCTCATATATGACCTAGAAACCGTCGACCCGTTCTTGATTTCCCTGGCGAATATCCAATAATGAAACGATACGTACCCAAGACCATAAAAGAAGTAAAAGTCTTCCATGGCATAACATTTTCTAAAACACTTATGTCCATGTTGTATATATGACATTTCATTGCTCGCATAAATTGATCTGCGACCTGAAAGCATAGAACTTCTCAGTGAAATAAAACCATAACAACCTATAGTATGGTATACAATAAGCCACATAGTTAAAATGATTGTATAATCAATAAGATATTTATGCAGGGTCCCAAATTAACACAAATAATTTTACGTAAAGTGTACATTCTAGCATAGAATGTTGTTCATATTCTGGTATTACTGTACATGTACATTGATAATGTACTACATGTATGTACAAATCGTAAATAAAATATAATTATTATGTTCTGTCAGAGATATGTCCTGGTTATGTACTGCATTTTAGACACCATTTTTACAACGCCAATTACCAAGTGGTTGTAGTGGGTTGATTATCAACGCAAATAGGTGCGTTGATATAAACAATTATCAAGATGTGTGCATTTTGTAGTCGACACCGGTTGCCTTTAGCCAATCAAAACGATTCATTTGAGGTCACATGATAAGAAAATGGCCGTGAAATAGTAAAATAATGGTATGTGAATGGACTCGTCTCCACCATGAACAAGTTGTTGACTAAAATCAAGCTGGTGCATAGTCAATAGTGGGCATCAGCAGATGTTTAGGAAGGCTACACACCAATTAATAATATTAGCGGACATTAACATTTTCACGCAAGTATTTTTGATCGGAAAAAAAGTAAAATTTACGGAGAAAACGAATCAATTGTAAATAGACTTGTTCATCGAAATCAATATTTATTTTTTATTCATAACATCCGCCCGCTAGCAAATGACTATTAGTCACAAAATATATACATCTATGGAGAAGACATCAAACACGGCTGAGCGTTGATTTCAAGCATTTTTGGAAATGCTAATACTTGTAGTCAGATATGTTCATCTTGAGAATGTACTAGAAATTAACGTTCATCGAAAATGACTGTAATCAAGTGATAGCTAAAGATGAATGTATATTTGTTGTTCAGACCACTTTGACCACACGACCACAAATACGATAATGTAAAATTTGAATATTGATCTTAGCATACTTACATTTGAACATACATTTTTGCATGAACGTTTAACATACATGTACATACAGGCGGTCGGCACGGTCCCAAAGCAAAAACACTATATAAACATATGTATAACATATAGTGTTTTGCTTTGGGACCGTGCCGACCGCCTGTGCATGTACATTTGTCATTAATCATGTCATTAAATTTGAACTGAGGTAGGATATACATACATTATATATAGGTTGATAAATTATATTACATGATTACACCATGTATGTATATATTTTTTTAAATAGTGAATCAACCAGTGAATACTATATTTTGAACTACTAGTACGTATTTTGATAAATTGCAGTACATGTAAACATATCTTAATATGTAAACACTATCTTAATCCGGGATTTGGAATCTCGTGCCCGATGGGGTGCGGGTTCGAATTCCACCCGGGGAGGTTATACCCTTCGGTCCCTTCCATGAAAATTTGACAATAATGTTGATTTTCCCCCATTGGTTAGATAATATGGAGAAGTTTCCGGCCTTGTAGAAGGGTAGGTGAGTACTGGTTATAGACAATGATCCAGGAAAGCTAGGTTAGGTGCGCTGGACGCCGTCATTGTGTTGACACGGCGTTAAATCTAGTAAGAAAATCTATCTTATACTTATGTACTTATACTTATGTTTTAAACCAGTGATCTCCATACTATGAGCTCTTTATGATGATAAATTTTAATGCATGTTTACAATATGTTATTATGAATGACTCTACCAATCAACTCATTACATGTATACTATGTTCATGGGTCATTTCTGACCTAAAACTTAAGCTATAGTATATTGTAATCTATTTTGATTGAAATCAACTCTTGAAACTCTTGTACAAGTCCAATTAGATAATAGTATAAAGTTTTAGAAGTTAATATGTTTATTCAAATTACTATCGGAACCCGGGTCGATAGCGCAGTAGGTAGCGCGCCGGGATTTGGAATCTCGTGCCCGAGGGGGTGCGGGTTAAAATCCCACCCGGGGAGGTTATACCCTTCCATGAAAATTTTACAATAATCTCGATTTTCCTCCATTGATTAGATAATATGGAGAAGTTTCCGGCCTTGTGGAAGGGTAGGTGAGTACTGGTTATAGACAATGGTCCAGGAAAGCTACGTTATGTGCGCTGGAGGCCGTAAAATGACCTAAATTGTGTTGACACGGCGTTAAATATAGTAAAAAATATATATTAAAACTATCGGAAGACCGTTAGCCCAAACGGCAAATATTTACAATATTTACATGTGAATATACATGTAATCGTGAAAATACAATGACAAAGACAATAAAGTGCATCAATTATTAAATGCATATTTATATAAACTTATTTTTTGTTAAGTCAGACCCACGTTTATTTTAAATGTAATAAATGTTTACCAGTTTAGTTTAAAAAACCCGTTGTCATCTTAATTACTAAATTCAAAATACCGGGTAAGTTATGAAAATGACTTGTTATCTCCCTTTTATATAAAACTACAGCATCCTTACAAAACTATTTCACTTCATATTGTTAAAATATAACCAGTCAAAAGGTTTGGTATCCATTTCTTAAAGTAATGACATTTGTTGTTTGTCTTGATAAAGATAAAACGTGTCATACTAGTGTGAGAAATATCAATACATGTATGATTAGGTGAAAGTTCGGGCATGGGTTTCAAACATTCCGTTTACTCAAAACTTTTCAATATATAACACTTAGCCTCGTGTGTTGTGAAAGGTGAACTATATGAAGATAAATCGTTTAGATAAAAAAATTGTCTTTATTCTGTAATGTCATTTAAATATGACAACAAATAGAAAGTAATAATTTTTCAAACTATTTTGCTTCCAAAGTTCAAGTTTGACAAAGAACCAATTTATGAAGTAAAACATTAGAAAGGTATTTTTTTCTGTTACGAGTTATTTGAAATACTTTACAACACATTTGTTGTTGTTAGAAGCACTTTTTTGCACTCCATGGGTTGTGTTAGAGTTAATTTAGGGAAATTAAAAAGTGCAAATATGTTCATAAGTCGCGATAACACGATAGCTCGGACTGGTTCGAAAATACGATGCATCTTTTATATGGGTTATTTTATTACCTCCTTATTAGACAATTATCAAGATTTGAGCACTTTTGTGTCGATATCGGTTGCCTTAAGCCAATCAAAACGATGCATTTGAGGTCACGTGATGAAAAAAATGACGTCGAGTAGTCCAAATAGGGTGCGTGTATGGACTCGTCGACGCTGTGTTTTGTCGGGTTACCTGTTTGTATTACCAGAAAATACCATTTTTGATATATGAACGAGTACCAGTTTTAAAGAAAGTTGCAATACAAGGCCAGAAAACATGCATAACTAATTGTAACATGTTCATTTCTTAAAAAAGAACTCGCATTTGTTAAAAGAAAACAAACCTTTCTTCCCTACTTCCGACCGAGTTTATTAATAAATAAATATGAACGTTCGATTAGCTGAATGCGGGCAGAACATGTACTTAAATCGAATATTCTGGTTTGCTAATCAAATAAATATAGTTTCTAAATGCCAAATGGACAGGTGAATTGTGAAATCTACCTTAATAATGCTTTTGTACGTGCGCGGTCGGAACATGTCTGGACAGCACATGTTCATTCGATGGTTTTAATCTGGTCTTTCAGTGTGTAGGATTAATCAAACGCTCAGTATTCTATAAATAGACTTGGGACGGTTTAAAACCCCGACGCATAATGCTTGAATCTTTTTACTCTAAGGAGAATACACGGCTAAACGACGATTTTTAGAAATGCTAATACTTGTCTTATATATTTACGCATCCTCGTACCCAGATGTTATCATGGTTAGATCAAGAATCTTGATAACCTCTAGGTACGAAAATGTCTTTAAGTGACCTCGCGTCGGTCTTTCTTAATTTGAGTTTGAAACAAAGAGGTCGTGGAAATACGATACGAGGGCGCGATAACACTATACAAGTATACTAGAAAAAAGAAACATAGGCGCGTATGATTAGGAGACATCGCGGTATATTTTGTCCGTTTACTGTGCTATCGTATTTGGTCGTCTGGACCACAAAGCTAAACTAGGATGGTCCAAACGGACCATGACACATGTAGCAATTGATTTGATGGAAACATCACACCTTTCGGTGTCAAAATTGTGGTTAGTGTAGACTTTACGTTCATTTTCAATGATGTCAAAACAATGCGCTTGTTATACAGTCGCCTTTTCATTCGGAACTACCTCGGCGATCTTCTACGCAGATAAACCACGGATATCATAAGGTGAAAAAGTAGATATAAAATGGATTTCGCAGAAAACGTGAATTTCGTTTCTGAGGTAAAGAAGTCGAAACTACACAGAAATACGACGTGCGAGACATTGGTCTGATGATGTGTTGTAATAAAACGTGTAACAATGCTATTTTCAAGACTTAGTGTCGACATCAAAATGGCAGGTGGTCGTTTTTCAATGTATATGACTGTAGACAATCCATGACCATTTTTCTATAATTAAGACTTCTGAGTGTTGTTTTGAAGCTAATTAGTAAAATAGCATACAGATTGTTTGATAATATTGACTTTACACGTCGATAGGAAGTTAATCGCCGGACCTTATAACCTGGTTTTATTCCTACTACGTCTGATTTCCGAGGTGTATCTTTGTATAGATGATCTCCGAGGCTGTTCCGAGTGTCGCCTTTTTAATTAACTGATTCTTAAATGACGTAAATTCTCACATGACTGTTATACATGACTTATCTGTTTTGTTCTATTCTTATCACGTTTGAAACAATCGTTTTATATCGAGTTTTCTAAAAAATTAAGTTTCAATCAATAATTTAACTTTTATTTATTCTCTTACCTTCAAACCAAGCTGCATTATGGATGGGTGAACATGATTATTTTAATGGTACGATTGGTGCCATTGATCATTAACCTTATATCAATTATTTAATATCAGCAGCGTGTTCAATTACCCCGAACGTTTCGAAAAGTACCGTAACGTTAGGGTTTGGACAACTCAACCCAGACAACTCAACCCGAGAAAACTCAATACCTCACTAACGGTTTGAGTTGTCCTAACTTTGGCTTGAGTTATTCACGGGTTGAGTTGTCTACGGATTGAGTAGTCCCGTATCCGTAACGTTCGCTAACAGTCATTACTGAACACGCTGCTGAATTCAATAATGATCATGTACAAACATATTTACATGATTGTTAATATCTAACGTCTACTTCATGACATTTTGATATGCGTAACTATTATTTTACAGTCTGTTTACAAAGATGTTAAAACGATAAAGGCCCTTAAATTTTTATAATCCATGCACCTGTACATGTTTTGTTTAATTAATATCATTATTACCAGGGAAATCGGAGAGGAAACAACATCTTGGGTTAAACGCCGTTACAACACATTGTGTAGGTCATATAACGGCGTCCAGCGCACCTAACCTAGCTTTCCTGGACCCTTGTCCATAACCAGTACTTACCTACCCTTCCACAAGGCCAGAAACTTCTCCATATACCTTATTAGCGGAGGAAAACATAAATGCCAAATTTTCATGGAAGGGTATAACCTCCCGGGTGGGATTCGAACTTGTACCCCCCTCGGGACACTAGATTCGAAATCCCGGTGCGCTACCAACTGCACTACCCACCCGGGTTCCCATGATTTACACAGTTGTGTAGAACATTTTACCCTGCACAAGTCTACATGTATCTCCTTTATTTATGAATGCAAAAAGCCTCAAAAAAACGTTCGAAATCTTAAGCTCGAAGTTTCGAGAGAATCATGTGTTCGGCCCATCCGAATTTGACATTTTGCTGCATTTTGTGTCATATATATAAACAGTAAAGTTCCGCTATTAAGACCAGCAAATTTGGTGGTCTTAATAGCGGACCGGTCTTATTATAGAGACCCTTTTGTTCATAAATTAAGCATTTGGGTCTTAATGAGTGTCAAAAATCGCATGATTTTGAAATGTATGATGGTTCCCTCGAAACTTCGAGGTTGAGATTTCGAACTTTTACTGTGTATATAGATATACTCACCTGAGTAGAAGTCTCTTTCAGCTAGCTGATAAGCCCTGTCACATGAATATATTGCTCCTGTACACTCCGTGTTGAAAGTGATCAAAATTATGAATAAAATGATGCCACTCCATTTAACCATGGTTCTAAAAATGGACAAGAAAACAAGGAGCTAGAATTATGTGAGTGTATAGACCAATTAAATAAAACTATAGAAAGACAATGCTTTATTTATGTGTTTCACGAAATTAGAGCGATCAGCAAGAAATACTAGATTCACTTCTGTTGGCTATCGACTTGGCATATACAGGTTTAACACTGTTCATGTTTTAGTAGAAGAATTGAATACAATGAAATTTTGTTGTTTTAGCTCGGTTGTGAAAAAAGTGATAATTCGATTGATCACTCTCGAGTCCGATTTCTGGTCCCAAGTACATGTAATAAGATAGTAAAATACTGTTTTTGTCCAAGGAATCAACGAGACAGAGTTTGGGTTGTGATTTTTAGACTTTCGGCGATTTCCCGCCGAAAGGCTTAAGTTATACCACAAGTCGAAAACTATCGGCGATTCAAATGCCTGACCATTTTAACCTGCGCAGTGATACATGTGTCTCTGATTTACTACGCGTTTATTTCTAGGCGATAAAAGTAGATCCGTCAATCAACTGACGCGTCTTTGTTTCAGTGTCAGTGACAGGTATTTTACTTGTATTGATAAGCGTGTGAATGGGCGGAGTCAAATCTCGTTTATACACTGTGACTAAACAGTAGTATTTGCCAGTTATATGTAGGATAGAATAAACACTTCGCCCGCATTTTTGCCCTGCTCGGTTCGTAATGTGCAAGGAGTAATCATTAGTATGGATTCGTTTGGTTTCAATGCGCACGAAAGTCTTTCTGTATATCAATACTTTGATTATTAATGTGGTGCTGGCTTTCACATGATAACCAGTCCAACGTCATAATCACTCGGTAACGACCGCTCTATGACATTTAAGTATTGCAGTCATGTTTTTTTCTTAGAAAATATACATAGCTTTAAGTTTGGTAAGTTTTTTAAAAAAAAAGAGCCTGGGTATGTTTTGGTTTTTGACACTAACATAGTTATATGTAGAACTCGCCAATATGGCAACTTACTTTTATCACACCCACCTATTTGCACCCAGAAGAGAAAGTAAATCATTAACAGCATGTTACTGGATTTATGTGGTACTAACTAGACTTGTACGTGACACAAACTTGTTTCCGTCAGTCAGACGTAGTTCTAATTATATTAAACATAAACAAAACATGAATTTTAACAAAGTATCGCATATACTATTTTCTAAAAAAGTATATCAAGGTCAAGTACCATTATAATAGTACCTCATTTTAACTTTGGTGGCACGCTTGGCATATTTATGCTGTTTTTAATTGATGTAATGTATAAGTAAATTATTCATCGTCACGAAAAAAGAAAAGACAAAGTCTACTAAATTATAAATAGCCCTGGCAAATGTATACTCACATGCGTTAAAATACGACGAGAATGCTTAAATAACAATATTTTGTCAGCGAAAACAATTAACTGTAGCCTGTTCTATTACCCTAAAGTAAACGTTCCAAAACGTTCTGTAACGATACATTCGGAACTCCTCGGCAATTCGCTGCGAATAATCTCGGACATATTTAGACGCTATTTTGAAACTACCGGCGTTAAAGTAAACAAATATACGATCGTTTAGGCAATGGGTGATGTTTCGTTTTTAGTCCATAAAGTTGAAACATCACTCATTGCCTTAACGATCGTATACTTGTTTATTAGATTAGATTATTCACAGCGAATGGCCGAGGAGCTGTTATTCTGGAAAAGATGTTTTGTTTCCGAATATTCGAGTATGTTACTGGAAGTTTGTAAAATAGGGATGCTCTATAAAATGCTTGAAACTATAACACGATATTTAGCACATTTCCTAAGTGTTGTTTATGGTCATAAGATTTTGGGTTCCACTGCATCTCGACGCAAATGTCACGGTTCAAATGAGATCACTTGATCTTTCGTTTACAATAAAAAATATTGCCTTTAGTAATCTGAACCAATTTCAGCAGCAAACGTGATACAAAGTCAATGGTAACAAAATTATTGAATAATAATGTGAACATACAAAATACACATGTACTGAATTTTTCACTTTTACGGCACATTTTGATTATATGTGCTTCAGAATATAACACTTAGAACAAACGTATGGCAATCTTGGCTGTGTATTGAGTCTAGGACTAGAAAATCGAGTGCGAATATTCAGCACATCCGACATCGTCGGATCGCGATCCATTTTTTTTCAAAAAATGAAAGAAACTTTTCAGCTTAATTACCACCGGAAATGAGCTTTTTATGAAAAAATAAATTAACGTACTTTGTGCACCGCTATTATTTCGTAAATCGCCCAAATTTTCTGCACACACGAAAATCCTCCTCTGAATCTCTTACATTGCTTTTTCATGTAATAAAGGCTTCTGTAGTCCTTCACTTATTTTTGTTATATTTATATGTATATTTATATTTATGAGTGCTGTAAATATGAATACCTGTATGCTTTTTCATGGACTAGAGATTCGTGGTTCGATACGTGAATCGCAACACGTGAATCGTGGTTCGGTTCCTATCGCAAGTTGCTTAACAATCCTCAGCCCTAATTAGGGACTTTAGTCTGTTATCTTTCCCTGATAAAATCTGAAGCAATCCAATTGGTAATTAGGTCCTTACAGTTGGAATCCTCGAACTTTATCATTGAATTCCCATGTAAGTGTAACACAATATTTCCTCTAATATCTTTCTTGTTAATGAAGATATTTACAAAAGTGATAAAATATAGATAGTTCTTTAGCCTAAAAATACTTAGCTTGCATTTCAAACAAATGAAATGATTTACAAAAAAGTTATTTATAATTAATTTTGGCAAATTGTCATTGAAAGGTAAGGATAAAATCCGAGTAATCCAACTAATTTGACCTACCTATCTAAAGAGTATTTAAAGGGAAATACTGACTAAAGTCCCTTATTGTGTCTACTATAATTCCTAGAAATGATCGACTGAGTTACCAATTGTGTAAGATTTCTATGGTTAAGCTGGTCCTGCTGATAGCTGTACTGAGCTAATATCAGACATATAGCTTATGTCTGTGTAAATCTGGTGTCTGACAGAGACAGGTTCAAATGCTAAATGTAGTTACTCTCACTTAGAAGTGATACACGTTTGGTACAGTAAATGACAGAATTGTTTAACCTTAACACAGAACACTACGTTATACGGACTGCCTGTAATGCCCGAAGTGTAGTTGTGATTTGAGGCAAGTTATACATTTTTTATTTAAGTCATCATTGATCCATTCTTCATTCCCTTTCATGAAATTACAATTGACACAGTCTGTTATTCACAAGATCACTATCAGGCCATCCACATGCCACTTTGTTTCAGTTTTAGAATGAAATACAGTATGGGTGGAGCGCCTCAATTAAAATGTATGACTTTATTTTTATATTACTATAGGCGTCGTCTTTGGGATTAAAATACTTTTGATTATTATTTATTACACATTTTTTTGCTGGCATAGATATTTTCAGGCAATATACAAAACGTCTGACTGATTCTGTTCATACACGGCCATGGGTGTATTTTTACCTTCCTATACAGTAAATACATGTAGTTTGATGCTTAAAAACATTGAAACACCTGTAGCAATATCGACGGAACCTCTAAAGTGACATTTAGAAATATTTTTCTTATTTTCACAATCATTTCGATTAAACATAAAATTACTGCGAGAATCATACTACATGGCATGCCCCAGTTCGCGTGTTGACCTAAAACCTCTTTATAAATAGTTTCAGTTTAACTAATCTATATGTTTAATATTATAAGCAGTCTTCGAATTTAGCCAGCTGACCGTGGACCAAGTCTACCGAAATCTTTTGAGGTCCAGTGACTTTTAGAATGCGAGTTGTCCGGCAGTCCACCATTTTTTTAGGACTGGGAACGAATACAAATTTTGATGTTCGAATATTCTTTTTTTGATATTCGAATATATTCAAATTTCGTTTTTATAAAGTAAGAAAATATTTCAAGTATATCTATGTCCCATAATACGATTTCGTGTCCAACTATGCATATTTGAATACCATACGAATTTGGTTTGCATAGACTATCCAAAAACCCTGAGTTTCAATGAAAAAAATTGAACAAATTTGATTAGCCATTTCGTCTTAATCGAGTCTTGCGTTTAGATTTACTTTTCTTCACAAGAATTAAAAGCAATAGTCAATTGTGTTAAATTGTGATAACAAAATTTGAAAAGCCGATTTTTATGTTGAGAATTTCGAATATTCTTATTCATTTTTCAACATTCGAGTATTCGGTGACGTTCCAAATGTTCGAATATTCAAAACTTTTTCCCGGCCCTATGTTTTTACATTCACAATTTTCCATATTCAATAAACTCGTTATTTGTTGTTGTATTTTTCATTTGATATAGAATGTATTATGCTAAATCAATAAATGAACTGGATATTTTAGCGTATTGATTGTCAAGATGTTTTGGTCAAGTATATTTTATTCGAATATCCTCTCCTGATAAAAAGTGTTGTCGTAAAACCTGCATGTATTGTAACATAGTCATTTACCAAAGAAAATGTCTCTTTTTTTAAATATTATTAATCAATATGTGTAAATGTATAGCAAATGAATAACAAACAAAAAAACACAAAACAATTCTCTGACGTGGAAGCGTACAAATAGTTCGTCATTTCTAAAGTTTTGTCGTAATTAAAATAAAAACCGTATATACGAGATTATTATGGTATATCAGGGATTTTATATAACATATGTTATATAGAATCCCTGGGTATATCAGCATGTATTAAAATAATAATCAATGGAAGTTGAAATATGTATTTTAAATGAACAAAATTTAAATTAATATAATACAAATTAATATAATATAAAGATTAATATAAAAACGTAATATAAAAACATACATTACTTGAAATTAAAGAGTATCCGAAACGTAGTCATTAAGACGTTAAAGGAAGGAAGACTGCTAGGTGACTATCTACGTTCGAGTCACACTTTTAAAGTTGAGTATCGTTTGTGGTTTTTGGCATAATGAAAAGCCGCTATGTAAGAACATGTGTTTTGTACATTTAATATTGGTCAAAAACGTGTACAAGTAAATTAAACGTGTAGAGATGACTGTGGCTTGGAAAAAACTGTCAGTAAAGAGTATAGACAATGTTTTGAATTTAAATACAATTTTGTATGTAAGCTATTATTTTGCCCTTTCCTTTAAACCTATAACCCGGAACGGTAGCACAGTCGGTAGCGCGCCTGGATTTCGAATCTAGTGTCCCGAAGGGGGTACGGGTTCGAATCCTACCCGAGGAGGTTATACCCTTTCATGAAAATTTGACAATAATGTCAAATTTTCTCCATTAATAAGGTATATGGAGAAGTTTCCGGCCTTGTGGAAGGGTAGGTGAGTACTGGTTATATATAGACAAGCGTCCAGGAAAGCTAGGTTAGATGCGCTGGACGCCGTTATACAATGAGTTGTTACGGCGTTAAACCCAACAAAATCAGAAAAAAAGAACTTAAAACCTATAACTAATGATACATATTATATAAATTTCAGGACTGATTGAAATCTTTATTGATCTCACATTCTGATGACCACGACGTGAAGATTTCTGTAAGTGATTTGTTTAACTTGGCTAGTCAATTTAACAAAAGAATACAATGTAGTTGTTTTATTGTCAAAACTAGGGATGGATGAATAAATATTCAGAAATATTCTTTTCTTTATTATCTAGACATGTATATAAAAACAAATGAGTGATATTAATCCTCATATTCACTCAGCAACATGTACTGAATAATTAATTTTGATTTCACAAGAATAAATACTTTGACACGGCTATAGAGAAAAGAGTGGACTCATGTGTTCCCATAAACGGATGAATCCAAAATTAAAAGAAAAATAACATGCCATGTTTTAAAAATTGATTTATTCATAAAAATATATCGGTGGTTTAACAGATGTCTGTACCGTGGGAAAATAAAGAGCAATTTTCGGGCAAGTCAAAAATTTGGCCATTATGGCATATTTGACGTTTGTTTGCTAACTACATGTTCGTAGTGTGTGTTTTGTTATAAAACCCAAAGCTTTGAGCGCTACTATTGATAATATCAATAACTTCAATTCATCGAGCTCATTAACAAGTGTGGCACTAAAGTAATGCCATCAATTCTTTTTTTGTTAACGAATTCTCCTGGTGTCATTGACGTTAATAGCTTTTACGTGATGCTAGCCAAACAAAGCTTGGTCTCCTTAGAATTCCAATGGAGGGTACAATCAGGGCTCGAATTAAAGCTCACATACTCGCAAAATGCGAGTGGATTTTTAAACTTGCGAGTAACTTTTATTTTAACTCGCAAAATTAAGCGAGATGAAATCGACACACAAAATATTACTGTCTAAAATGAAGCTCAAATCAGCATTGAAACGGTAAGATCAATAGAATTAATTTAAGATTCAACATAAAAGCATGTTCGATATTCTTGGTCTATCCCACAAGAACGCCCTTTTTCTATCTATAGTTAAATAATACACATGTAGTACTACATGCATGGTGTTTGCACATACGATTAGTATCCATGTATGCTATTAAAATTTTGAGCAAGAAAAAAAAATACGCGTGACTTTTTCTCTTTTTTGCGAGTTGTAATAAAATCAACTCGCAAAAATTTTCAAGTCCATTTTTTTATTAAATTCAAGCCCTGGGTGCAATGCTAGTTCTTCAATTCACATAACGTTTTCACAATGATTCTGGACATAACGGTATCATCTTCCTCAGTACTGAGATGATTTTGACTTTTGATTACCCACCCGGCTAGCTCAGTTGGTAGCATGCAAGTCTACTGATCGAGAGGTCGTGGGTTCGAGTCCCGGGCGGGGCATACTTTCGTGGAGCTTGGTCATGAAATTATTTCTACGGCCATTCTCCCTCCTACCAATGATTTTTAATTATGTAGGGTAGTTGTCGGTCACTGACGAAAGTATGCGCTTAGTAGTTGGTTAACAGCTAAATCCAGAGATTTAGCCTTTCCAGGAGGAGTGAGTGGATTGACTGACCGCCGTTATATGATCTATAAAATGTGTTGCTACGGCGTTAAACCAAACAAAAATAAAAACAAAACAAGACTTTTGATTAACAATATCGTTGATACAATAACACTATTGTACGATTATATTGAACTGTCCGATTGCATAAATTAAAACGTCACATTACACGGTATATTTAATACTCGGTTAATTTCGGTAGTTCACGAAGAGCGTATTGTCAGCACATAGCACTTATGTATTATATTTTATTTGCAATACGTATCGTAGTTTGTGTGGCCGAGTGGGGAGACGGTCAGACTACAAATCTTTTTATCGTGGGTTCGAATCCCGATAGAAACTTATTTTCATCTCTTTTTTTCTCATTTAAATCATGGGCTGATTGCGTGAAACACCTTGCCCCCCGTGCATCATGAAATTTGTAGAAGCCTTTGTTTTTGTAGTGGCATCTCTTTAAGTGATGATGACAGTAGCACAACCGACACAGTCAGTATAATTGAGTGATTTTTACATTGTTTGTTTTAAAGAGTTTTATTTCTATGTCCAAAATTACTGAATAAAATAGAAGTAAAAAAAAACAACAAAAAACGAAGAACAGGAAAAATAAAAAAATGACATATTTAGCTTCAGACTCGCACTTCTTTCAAGAATAGATGTTTAGTAGCATGGCACTTAAACCGCTAGACCATTCAGCCAGATGAGATATCGACACTAAATTAACTTACACATTGTATTTTTTACTGCAAATTTCTATATATAGAACGCGGGAATTAATATATACAGTGTGCGATAACCGTGTAATTATGCAATCGGACAGTTCAATATAATCGTACAATAGTTCAGAGGTAAACTTACATGTAGGCTAAAATACAGTGTAGAGAAATTTGAGGTTTGTTTATTTTACATTTGACTTCCGGTAGTATTGGTTACCAAAGCGGCGTATCACGTGTTCAACTCATTTATCACGTGACTTTATTCAACTTTAAGTCACGTGACTAAAATCAACCACACATTATTTTATTGTGGTAATTTTACAACTATAAATTAGGTTTATGTTTGACAGAATGACATGCTTTTGCACTTTATATTTTGGACTCGTCCGTTTATGGGGAAACATGTAAGTCCGCGATATTGAGGTACAGTTTTAAAGTATTTATTCTTTTGAAAACAAATTTACTGTTCTGTACGTGTGGCTCAGTAGATAAGAGAGTTGATATTACTTACTTGTTTTTTAATACAGACAATGACAGAAAACGTCTGAATATATTCATTCATCTCCGTTTTTTTACTATTAAACTCTTCTTTTGTTGGACTGACGCGTTAAGTTAAAAAACTCACCTTTAAAGTTCGCACAAAAAACCCCTGTTTATGTAAACAGTACAATGAACTAATCCAATAACTAATAGCGGATGCTCAGGACGGCAATAAATTATTATTTAGTATTCATTTTAATATGCTGATATGAGTGTCCTTTTGGTGTAATGGTGAAGAGTTTACCATTACAAGCATGACTGACTAAGTAGTTGCTTACTAGTTAGTGGTTTATCTGCCACACTAATATTGTTCGAAGGAATTTTTTTCAAAAAATTCCTTTCTATGTCAGCGCTCTCCGGAATTTGAAAAAGAACGAACAGCACCTAACAATGAGTAAATACGCCCAAGAAACTAGTGCAGAAGATAAATATGAATACTATCAAACGTAGATGAATTGGGGAGAAATAATTCAAAGAAATACTTGAAATTATGATATTTAATGTTTCTTTACATTAATCAAACATTATTCATACTGTGTACGGAGAATAGTTATTTTGTATTATTGCGCAATATTATCTACCACTCACTTGTATATAATATATACTACTTAGCAGACGATACTCACAGCTGGAGTTTACTGTGAGAACATAGTATAGAGCGATGGCCAGGTGTTAATGAATGATTTAAAATGAATGACCGTTGAAGATTTTCCATCATGATGTAAGCAGATCTGATTTATACAGAAATATATGTAGTACTTAATTGTAGGTTAATATTGAATTAATTTACTAAATGTATTAGCTGTGCGGCATAATGATATTGGAAAGTAAATGCAATTGGGACAAAATACAGTCATTTATGATGTTTGTACCATATTACATGTAAAAGCATTTATGCATGCTAATAACAAGTGATCTTTTTAACAACAACTTGCAAGATAATCAAAGCTATATCAAGATCAAAATGATAAAGTTCAAGGAAGAAAGACTTCGACATATTTTATCTTTAAATGTGCATGATTAATTGTATCACATCAATATGATGAATAAATGACCAGTATGACTTAAACTCTAAAAGTAACTTATAATGCTTTTCTGAATTACACATTATGGTGTTGGCTTTTTTACAATTGGTACGTAAATGTTCATGAAAATATCACATACTCATTCTCCGCCTTTCGCTCGCTTCTCAAAATGCCAGAAATGGGGAAAACAATTTTTTCGCTTGCTAACTCCATTCTTTTAGACATAATCCATAGAACATAATTATGATCAATTTGTTGTGGCCTTAACCCCATAGACATTGTACAGGTTATATCACGGCGATCAGTCCACATACTGTTTCTGAAAAAGCTAAATCTCTGGATTTAGCTGTTAGTGACTGACTACGGCCCTGCATGATTTAGAATCAATGGTAGAAAGGGAGAATGACCGTAGAAATTATTTCATATCTAAGCTCCACGAAAATATGACCTTTCAGGGAATCGCACCTACAACCCCTCGATCAGTAGAATAATGTGCACGTGAAATGAAATATGAAACATAGTTGACAATGAATGATAAAGAGATAATGATGGATATCGAAATAGTAACTTTGAACTCATAAATCTTTCAAAAATTCCTTCCAACAGTACTTTCAGTACTTTGATTAAAATAAACTTTACAACCTTCATTTTCAATACTGCGTTACAGGAATTGATTGGTTTAGGCCACAACAAGTTGATCATAAATTATGATCTATGGATTCGCTCGCACCCTAATTTAGACGGTTTTTACAAAGAAATATGTTTATTTCATCGCTCGCTCACATAGATTTGGTCAAACCGCTATATAAAGCAACTGAATTAAGATTTTTTTTCTTCTTCTCTTCTTCTTCCGTTAATATGCAGGGCTCTCTCTGGAGCATAGTCGCATATGTGAAATATGTACAAGGTGGTTGTGAGGCGGACAAGTGCACATATAAAAACTGATAAAAGCAATGGTCTGTACATAGCTAGTGGATGACAGCCAACCCAGACTTGAAAGTGTCCAAGGTCTAGGCTGTGGTAACATGCTCTGGGAGACTGTTCAAATAGCGGATACCGGCTGGGAAAAATGAATGCCTGTAGACGTCTGTTCTACAATAGGGCACCATGTATCAAAGAGTGTTGTGTCCTCTTGTTGACAGTGATGATGGGTGAAGATAAGTGGTGGCATCAATATCCACAAGTCCATATATAATACGGTACATCATCACTGTTCTGGTTTATTGCCTCCTTTGTTGTAAGGTTTCCCAACCAAGATCCTTTATCATGTTGCTGGTGCTGCTAGTTGTCTTGTAATCTCCGGTGACAAACCTAGCAGCACGTCTCTGTACCGCTTCCAGCTGTTGAATGTTCTTGGTGGTGTGGGGGTCCCAGGCGGCTGATGCATATTCTAAGATTGGTCTCACCAGGCTTGTGTAGCACTGTGCTTTAATATCTTGTGGGCATCTGGTGAGATTTCTCCTTAAGAATGATAGGCTGTTGTTGGCCTTCTTGGCTGTGGCATCAATGTGGGCATTCCAACTCATGTTGTCTGAGATCGTCACTCCAAGGTACTTTCCACCGTTGACAATGGCGAGGTTGTGACCATGGATGCTGTAAGTAGCATTAACTGGATTCCTTTTTCTGGTAATGCGTATGACTTCGCATTTTGATGGATTGAAGGACATTTGCCAGTCTTTTTCCCACTTTTGTAGGTGGTTAAGGTCATCTTGTAGTATGACTGAGTCCTCTGGTGTCTTGATCTTCCTGTACAAGAAACTGTCGTCTGCAAATAGTCTTGATGTTGATGATACTTTCTCTGGTAAATCGT
Source organism: Mactra quadrangularis (assembly GCA_025267735.1). Classification (NCBI taxonomy): domain Eukaryota; kingdom Metazoa; phylum Mollusca; class Bivalvia; order Venerida; family Mactridae; genus Mactra; species Mactra quadrangularis. The sequence goes on along the minus strand of CM046306.1, from coordinate 23,678,025 downwards.
TGATGTACATGAGAAAGAGCAGGGTGCCCAGAACTGTGCCCTGTGGGACTCCTGATGTCACTGGTGCAGGTGAAGATGAATGACCCTCAACAAGGACCTGTTGGCTTCTATTAGATAGGAAGCTTTCAATCCAGTTGAGTAGGTTGCCATGGATGCCATAGTCACGTAGTTTGATGGACAGTCGTTGGTGCGGCACTTTGTCAAACGCTTTGCTAAATTCAAGGAGTATGGCATCTATCTGCTCCCCCTTCTCGAGTCCAGCAGCAAGATCCTGCAGTGTGAGGATAAGTTGGTGTCACAAGAGCGTTTCTTCCGAAAGCCATGTTGTTGGTCAGAGAGTATTTTGTTTGCCTCTAGGTCTTCATTATCTGGCTGTGGACAATATGTTCAAGGGTCTTGGAGCACACAGATGTCAAGGATATCGGCCTGTAGTTAGCGGTTGAGCTTTTGTCACCTTTCTTGAAAAGTGGGATGACAAGCGCTTGTTTCCAGTCATCAGGTACTGTACCCTGCTGTATTGAGGCCTGGAATACCAGAGTCAGAGCTGGTGAAATCTCTTCTGCAAATTCCTTAAGGAACCTGGGTGGTATAGCGTCCGGTCCTTGGGCTTTGTGCGGGTTGAGCTCTTTCAGTAGTTTTAGAACCCCATTGCATTGGACGTCGAATGCTGGCATCTTTGGGGATGGAGTGCCCGACATGGAAGGCATAAATGAGTGGTCCTCCTTTGTGAAGGCACTGCTAAACTGATCATTTAGAATTGTGGCCTTGGTATGTGGGTCGCAGTATGACACACCATCTTTCTTGAGTAAGGACACACCACTACTGTCATATCTCTTCCCTTTTACTAGTGAATAGAGTTTCTTTGGGTTTTTGTCAGTCCCTACCATATCACTAATGTAGTTGTTGTAGGCTTTCCTGGACTCATACTGTGTTGTTTTTTGTAGTTGTATGAAGTCCTTCATATCCTGGTCGCCGCCACTCTTCTTAGCTCTTTTGTAGGCTCTTTTTTCTTCTTGGATAGCTGTTTCACTTTACGCGTTATCCAAGGCTGGTTAAAGCGTGTAGAAGTCATCTTTGATGGAACTTGTTTATCCATGGTTTCAGTACAGAAAGTCTTAAAAGTGTTCCAGAGACTATTGATGTTGCTATCTGGGTTGTATTGTTTGGTGAAATTTTCAGAAAAGTTCTCAATATCTTTCTTCATGTTTTCAAGATTTGCATTTTTCCACAGGAAGATCTTACGTTGAACTGGTTTCTTTCTGGGTGCTTGGACATGGGCCTCAACAAAGACGATGTCGTGGTCACTCAGACCTGGAATAGCTTTGACTTTGTTTATGAGTGATGGTCGGTTGGTTACGAATAAGTCAAGGACATTTTTGCCTCTTGTGGGAAATTTGACAACCTGTTCAGAGTTTGTGTCACAAATTGTATTTAGCAGAATCCTGTTGATTTCACTTTTGTGTGTATTTCCGCAGATGGAGTTGGTGTTCCAGTCTATGTCTGGTAGGTTTGCATCCCCAGAAATCCAAACTGTGGATCTTGGAATTTTTTATGAAGATCTCGAATATTGCTAGCAAGTTCTTCCATGTAGGATTGGTTGCTGTTCGGTGGACGGTATAAGGCTCCAACAATCAGTGGTTGCTTACCGGTGCACTCAAACGAAGCAGCTGTAAACTCTATAGATGTCTGTATATTGATTTCACTACCTATTATACCATCTTTGGCAATAATAATAACTCCTCCATGGTGGTCTTGGGGTCTGTCTCTACGTGATATTATATTGTAACCCACTGGTATAACTTCTCTTTCAAAAATTCCAGAATGGAGCCAGGTTTCACATCCAATTATGATGTCTGGATCTGATTCAGTGAGAAGAAGCCAGAATGTGGATCGCTTTGCCCTCATACTCTGGAAGTTGACTGTCAGGATCCGCATTGTGTTTTTCCGCTGATCAGGTCTGCGTGGTTGATTTTGACAAGTTTTTAATGGAGATGAAGAATGTCGAGGGGATCCAATGGAATTGTCTAATGAAATAGAGGTAAAAGAATTGGTTGATATTTGGCTGCCTAAGCTAGGTGAGGTTGGCTGTCTCCCAGGCTCGTCCGAGAGTATGCTATATGAGATTTCTGTAGCTATGGATGTTGCTATAGAGTCAGCAAAGTGAGTTTCAAAAAGGGTTGTTGAGAAGTTCGGGATTCCACATGAAAAGCAAATCCATGTTACATTTTTGTACCAAGTGTCGCATGTATCACAAGCTATGCAGTTCTGGTTTGTTCTACATGGTTTTTGGCAAACACCGCATGGGAATTTATATACTGGGCCTGGGTTTGGATGGCAGTCACCAGACCGTAGTATACGGATACTTGACACATCCGAAAACTGTTTCTCAGTCGAAATCAAAGAACTGGCGATGTACAAGGTGTAAAATAATGCAGTAAGACGATTTCCAAGTTTAAACATTGTACAAGTGTGTTACCTGGTCTGTAGAGGCATCTAAAGCTGTATGAGAATAGAAGCTGATCAGAATTTACCCGTAGATAAACCATAAATCGTAACCGGAAGTAGGGTGTTGTTGTTGTTATTCTATTGTTATTATTTACAAGCCAAAGAAAATTTCATAAAATCAGTTTTTTGAATTAAACTCTTGGGTTTTTCGGTATGTATGGCTAGTGGAGATACTTCTCTGCATGTTTTGTAGTGTGCTGCATCCAAGTTTGGGCTATGTTCAGAGAAATTTAGATTTTCATCAAGCTGTCATCAAAAGTGCGTGCGCGCCTCACAACGACCTCTTCTTTGCTCGCTCGCCTCATTTTTTCCACAAAAATCCATAGAACACATGATCAACTTGTTGTAGCCTTAAACTAATGTTCACGCAAACACGTAATGTTATTTTGTACGAACTATATATGTGTTTTTGGTGAATATATAATTACATCCAACACTATTAAACAACAGGTTCTCATCAATTTGGGACATTAGTCAGTTATCTTTCCTTGATAAAATCAGAGGACGTCCAATTGGTAAATAGGTCTTATCAGTTGGAATTCTCGTATTTTATCATTTAATTTCTGTCCGAGGGTTATAAAACATTTCATCTTATATCTTTCTTATCAATTAAGATATAAATCAGTGAAATGTAATATAGACAGTTCATTACTTAAACAATAATTTGATTGATTTTCAATCGAATAAGGGACCTTAGTCAGTTTTTTCCCTTGTATAGTATTCAAATAGGTAGGTCCAATCAGTTGGATTACTCGGATTCACCCTTACTTTTCAATGTCAATTTACCACAGTTAAGCTTAAATAACTTTTTGTAAATCATTTAATTTTATTGAAAATCAAGCTAAGTATTGTTAGGGTAAAGAACTATCTGAATTTCATCACCCATGTTAATATCTCAATTAACAAGACAGATATGAGGTGAAATATTCTATTATCCTTTATTATCCTTACATAGGACTTCAGTGATAAAATCCGAGGATTCCAACTGATAGGACCTACTTACCAATTGGTAAATTTAATAAAGGAAAGATAACTGACAAAAGTCCCCCATTAAAGTGTTAACATAAATGTTTTTCAAGATGGATTGTGGCAAATTGTCATTGAAACTCAGGATTTTGGTTATTCTATATAAACCAAATTCGTATGGTATTCGGATATGCAAAGTTAGACACGAAATCGTATTATAGGGCATTAATATACAGATATAATATTTTCTTACTTTATAAAAAACAAATATTCGAATATTAAAAAAACGAATATTCGGACACCAAATTTGTATTTGTTCCCAGCCCTACATTTAATATTGTATATCTTATACGAACATAAATATACGAACCGCCAAAGAAATGACACATTTTACCCAGACTGTCGGACTAATTATCAGCAGTAGCCAATGTCATTGGCATTATAACTTGACGATCTCCAACCATAGCTTTTATCATTACATGTACAATGCAACTCGAGACGATAGCGCAGTTGGTAGCGCGCCGGGATTTGGAATATTGTGTTCCGAAGGGGGTACATGTTCGAATCCCACCCGGGGAGGTTATACCCTTCCATGAAAATTTGACAATTAAGTCAAGTTTCGTCCATCAATATGGTATATTGAGAAGTTTCCGGTTTTGTGGAAGGGTAAGTGAGTACTGGTTATCATTGAGACAAGGGTCTATGCATAGGCGGATCCAGCGGGGGGGGGGGGTCAGGGGGTCCGGACATTTGTCGTGTGTTTGAACCTTTGGTAATTGCTGGATTGATATGGGCGTATATGCCATTGTCTGCGACACTTTCGTGATGCGTTTCTAAAGGTGTGCATTCTAAGACATTGGTTTAAGACTGCAAGAAAATCTATATAATTCCATAATAAGACAGTCGAGGTGTTCCATAGTGTGTTTTTGTTAAATGTGACATATGACAAAACATGTCTTCAGAGATACCCATTAACATAACTTTTGATTTATCACTTCAATTACCAGTATCACTCTGTGTCAAATAAACAATTCAATTGATATACATGTACATGTATAATCAAAGTACTGAAAGTACTGTCGGAAGGAATTTTTGAAGGATTTTATCATTTTAGAGTTCAAAGATACTATTTCGATATCACTCATTACCTTCTTATCATTCATAGTCAACTGTGTTTCATATTTCATTTTACATGTCCATTATTCTACTGATCGAGGGGTCGTAGGTTTGATTCACGAGCGGGGCATACTTTCGTGGAGCTTAGTTATGAAATAATTTCTACGGTAATTCTCCCTCCTACCACTCAGTCACCGATGCGATTTGGTTTTGGTTAACAGCTAGATCCAGAGATTTTGCCTTTTCAGGATCAGTGAGTGGATGAACTGATCTCCGTGATATAACCTATACAATATGTGTTGCTATGGCGTTAAGGCCACAACGAATTGATCATATGTTCTATGAATTTTGTCTCAAAAAATGGAGCGAGCCAGCAAAGAAATCCATTTTGAGAAGGGAACGAAAGGCGAGGAATAAATGTATGATATTTTCATGAGCATTTTTATACAAATGGAAAAATACATGTTAAATATGAACTTTATACAGAAAACCACATTATAACATGTAGTTCAGAAAAGCATAATAAGTAATTTTTTAGTGTTTATACCAGTTGGTCATTTATTCAGCATATTGATGTGATACAATCATGTACATTTAAAGATGAAATATGTCAAAATCGTTCTTACTTGAACTTTATTATTTTGATATTGGGGTACAGGGCATATAGTTTTGATTATTTTGCAGGTTGTTGTGAGAACGATTATTTGCTGTTAACATGCGTAAACACGGTGTATAAACGAAAACGAAACTGTACGATCGCTGTTGATCGGTATTTTATGATTTTCCTCAATACCCAACCTAAACACTGAAAACTGAAGTAAAATAAGATAAGATTCTGTACGATGTCTGTTGATTTGATGTAAAATGATGTGTACGACGTCTGTTGATGTGCTTGTCCGACTACTGTTGATGCAAATTGTTGATTTGATACATTCTGTACGATGTCTATTGATATTAATTTATGATAATATACTTGTTGCTTTATCATTTCCGCCACCGAAGTAAAGAAGTAGACCATGTTGTGAAGATGTGCATAAAGAAAATAACCTCTGGTAGAATTTTAGATAAGGGAGATATTTCACTTTAATTTTGTACAATAACAATTTTAAGCTTGAGAGCAGTAGTTACACAAAAAGTTTCATACACTGACCACAAAAAGAAAGTATACAGTTCATTAATTTTTTTTTCATTATATAGTATTTTATGATCTTCACTTTTGCTTTTGTAATTTTATTTTACATAGTGGAAAAAACATGCTTAACATTTATTTATATTTCAATACAAAAACAACAAATTCAATATAATTGAATTATCAAATTTCAATCAAAATTACAGGAGAGGTCCGTAAAGGCCTGTCCACGACGGCAATACAAATAACACTTAAACACAGTTAGTATTTGGTGTAACCCTCTACAACAATCCTGCGTGGCATACCTCTAACCAGCCTCTGGTACTTCTCCACAGTGGTTCTGGACTAGTGCGATTAAAGATTAGCTTCCAGCTATGTAAGGTTACGTGAGCGATACTGTCGCACAGCTGTTTTCAACTTAAACCACAAGAGTTCAATAGGGTTTAAGTCTGGGCTCTTCGGGGCCAACATATCAGTTCCATGATGTCATTATTCTCTTTCTGTTTATGTGTTCATTCATTCTCCTGCGAAAGTAAAACCCACCATCATTCTGGAAGAGAGTGAATCTTGACTCATCTGTACACATATGTACATCACTTCAGTCTACCCTGGTCCAGTCTGCATGATTGTTGGCAAATTCCATCCGTTTTGCACGATGAACAGCTGTCAGGAGTGGTTTCTTCACTGCTCATTCTGCAATAGAAAAAAATGTTTAACTCGGGTCAAATAGGCAAAAGTGTAATGCACTAAGTTTCGGGTTCAATCTGATAATAACCCAATCAAATTTCTGCTTGCATACTCGCTTATCCTGGACAACAACGCCCTACTAGACATCTGTTTACGAAGATTTTTTAAGGTCAAAACAACAATGAAAGTGAAAGAAGAAAGAAAATACTAAGCAAAACCTCACCTTGTTACTCCCTTTCTTCGGCAAACTTGACAACAAGCTCCCTTTGCTGGAACTTGGCCGCACACTCAACCCTCTGTTCAATTGTTATTCACTTGATCACTTTTCTTCTTGAAAATAAGTGTCAGCAAAAGTGAATAACTACCAATACCATTATTTCAAGGAATTTCATTCAATTGATGAGTACCAAAGTAAACAAAATTTTACCCCCCTCCCCTCATAGCAGAATACTGAAAAAAATCCTTCCAACCTTTGGTCCTTAAGGAAATTACCCCTTTATTTTTTTTAATTTGATATACTCCTTTAATTGACAGTTATCTCCCTTCTTAAAATGTAATGTTTCGGCCTTCCCATGCAGAAAAACTGATGTTTGGTCATATTTTGTCTGTAAAATTAGTTTTAGACACTGTATACTTTAATTAGGTGGGCACAAACAAAGGGTACAAAAGTACAATAAGTTAAATATAACCTGTTTTATGAATTATGCATTGCTTAAGCTAGTGGTACATGACTAAACGCTTAAAACGCAATAATATCATATTAAATCACACAATTAAATCAAACGAAGTCGTACAATACTTTAAAGCCCGTGTCACATATTCGCGAGTTGGTACTGCGAGTTTCCGCGACGATGGGCGAGTTTAATCTCATGGCCAAAATGAAACAGTTGTCACGACATTTGTTTATAAAGAGTCTTGCACGACATCTGCTCGAGTGTTGTACGACACTCACACGAGACGTCCACGACCATCGACGGTCAGCGATGATTTATAGCGATCGACATACGAGCGACATGTACACGATATTCTCTCGACATCTAACGACATTCATACGAGCTACTACGAGTTTCGACGATTTATCCCGATTTAAACGCGACATGTTAACGAGTTCATTACGATCCGTGGAGAGAGTAGTGCGACACACATTTTAGATGACACGACATCTTGCGAAGGCTGTATAAATAGCAAGCAAAGCGCATGAGCACCAAAAGGTGAAAGTCATGCAGGATGATCAGACTGGTGGCATTGATGGCGCATGTTGATGAAGAAGATGCCGATGATGAACTTGAAATATCAAGATTGATTTAAAATCGTTTAACCAGAGATAGTATTGGCAGAGCGCGCCGACAGTGTTGGGTTAGACCATGGATTATGAGAAGGGTTGACTTTGGACATACTGACCGTCTGATGCGTGAGCTTGAAATGGAAGACAAAAAATCGTTTACCAACTTTCTGCGTTTACATCCAGAGATGTTCATCGAAATGAATGTTGACAGATTTCTTCCGAAGTATATTTAACTCGCGATAATGTCGTGTGATTGTCGCAAGGAGGTCGCGCAAACTGAAGATGTTGCAAAGACTCGCGCACATATCGCGGTGGTAGATTTCACGGCGACATGTGACGACATTACTACGACACGAGTACGAGTTTTCACGACACGCAAACGACATCTTCCCGACATCTACACGAGATGAAAAGTTCGGCGACCCACCGCGAGAATTTTAAACGGTTTAAAATTGTCGCAGCGACAAGCCAAGACGCTGCGACATGTTGAGAGATGCATCAACATCAGTACGAGATCTACACGATACCAGCCGAGTTGCTGCGAGTTGAATCTCGCAAAAACTCGCGGTCAAATTTTTTGCCTGTGTGACACGGGCTTTACATAAAATCGTTAGTAGTCGTACACAATCATTTGTCGAAGTCGTACAGTATGTCGGCGAATGCACATGACATTAACGTCAAGTTTACACATAGTTGCATTCAACATTCTGATAAATTATTGATATAATACAATAAATAATTTATTTTATACCAAAAAAGTCTTCATACAATAACATGAATGTGATTTGTTTTCTCGAAATCGAGTTTACAAGACAAGCTATGGATGTCAACAAAGCAAAATAGTTCGTGATTTGGAAGTGATTGTTAACGTTTTTACTGTAAAAGAACGATATGGAATAAGCAAAACTACTGCAAATAGTTTATCACGAGCTAAGGTTTATTTTAAAAATCTGTCTATGTACCAGAAGATTTGTTATCCCAATAAAAACTATTAAATTGTACTTCTGTATAGATTCACTACCAATCGCAATCACTGATGTCGTACAGTCGTTTATACACCGTGGTAAATGCTTTTAATAGGGTACATACATCATAAATGACTGTATTTTGTTCCATTTGCATTTACTATACTGCATAGCTAATACATTAAGTGAATTCATTCAATATTAACCTTTAATTAAATACTTCCAATATTTCTGTACAATTTAGAATCAGCTCGGCTAACATCATGATAGATCAAACCTGTTGATTTTGGTGTTTAAGTAAAGTCTTAATGTTATTGGGTAAATAAGAGATTGACTCAACAACATACAACTGCTCAATATAATTTAGTAATCCAGAATGAGTACCAGCTGAGCACCTCCGTAAATATAAATGGACGAGTCTTGTTGACTTTTTGAGTATAAATAAAGTTATATTATTTGGATAATATGGGAACGACTAAACAACAAACAACTACTAAGATTACTTAAGCCATCATGTATGAGGATTTTAGAGTCAGCATCCCTATAAAATAAAAATGGACCGAACTGGTAAACTTTAAAGTGAATAAATACAGGCTTGTCATTTATGCCAACTATGCTATAAACTAAACAAGAAACAACTGCAACATGTAAATATACCTAAATTATGTGGAAGAAAACAATTACATCAGAACCCTTCTAAACTAAAAATTGACTAAACCTTTAGGTATATAAATATAGTCTTGGGGTACGTTATGCAAAATACAACTTTACTTCAAAATAAGTCGGTTGAGTATTTTGGGGCATTAACAATTATAATGTTAAATATTCTACCCCGTCTTACCTGCTTGTCGTAAATAGTATTTTGAATTATTTTTACACAGCAGGGGGGGACATATGACGTCACATAACCAGAGCTGTGTAGAGTTGATGAAAACATCAAGTTTACGTCAGTGTTCAACTGATGATCATGTGTTAATATAAAGTTTATGGTAAACGTGCATTGCATTTAAAATTGATGTATTCATTTTATAAGTGAAAAGTAACTAGAGCAAAAATTTTTTTTTTCATTTTCTGAATTTTAAGTGCGTAAATCTGACGAACATGATCAAATTTGTGTAGCCTAACCCAAACAAAAAACCAAAAAAAAAACCATAATATTACGCGACTAGGATTCGAACCCGCAATCTCATGATTCGTAGTCTGTCATGCTAACCACTACGCCACTGCCGCGACAATAACGACTTACGCCAAATTTATATACATACACAAGTGCGTGGCAGATAGAAAATGCGCAATAATACAAAATAACATTTCTCCGTACACAGATAGAATAAAGTTTGATTAATGTGAAAAAACATTGAATATCATAATTTTAAGTATTTGTTTAAATTTGTATTTTTTTTTCAACTCGTCTGCAATTGATAGTATACACATTTTTCTGTTGCTCTAAATTCTGGGTCGCAACAGAGTTCAATTATGTGTTGTTCGTTCTTTTTCAAATTTCTGAGAGCGCTGACATAGAAAGGAATTGTTTGAAAACAATTCATTCCAAAAATTAAATGAAATGATAAAACTGTTAGAATTGGAAACCTGTAACCTATAAAATGTACTTTGTTATCAGAGACAATCGGTATGACGCCCAACACGAGGTGTACGGACTCAGTATTGTAAAATGTAGGCAGAATGGGAAAAACTATATACTGTGGTATAAAATTATTTGTTTTTATTTAGTATATATCTAGGTGCAGCATTTGGTGATGTACATTTGCACTTCAAAGCATGATTCGTTTCGACTAGCAAAATTGACCTGGGTCAAACAGGGCAAAAATTGTGGTGTCATTTGGTAGGGACACACGTGGTGCCGGATTCATATATGCTTATAAATTTGTAATTGCCTGTGACATTTTTGTAATACGTTTCAAAATTGTGGTTTCTAAGACCTGTGTTGCGAATACCTAATGCCCAAAGCGAACTGTGTGTTAACTACATTACGAACTGCAGAAGACTATTTAATTCCATAATGATGCAGTCGAGGCGTTCCATAGTGAGTGTTTTTATGACAAAATATGTCATCAAAGATATACATTAACACAACTTTGATGTATCACTTCAATTACCAGTATCATTCTGTGTCAAATAAACCATTTAACTGATATACATGTATAAAAATTAAATGAAATGATAAAACTTTTAAAATTAAAAACCTGTAACCTATAAAATGTACTTTGTTATCAGAGGCAATCGGTATGACGCCCAAACACAAGGTGTACGGGTTCAGTATTTAATGTAGGCAGAACGGGAAACTACGGTGCCATCCAAAAGATCTTGGACAAAATCGTGTTTGTAGGAATAGCCAATCCAATAAGGGACTTAAGTCAGTAATTACTCCTTGTATACTGTTCAAATAGGTAGGTCAAATTACATTGCAGTTGGATTACTCGGATTTTACCCTTACTTTTCAATGTCAATTTGTCAAAATTAATCTTAAATAACTTTTTTGTAAATCATTTAATTTGTTAGGAAATCAAGCTAATAGTTTTAGGGCAAAAAACTATCTAAGTTTCACCACTTCTGTTAATATCTCCTTTAACAAGAATGATATTAGTTGAAATATTTTGTTATCCTTACATAGGACTTCAATGATAAAATCTGAGGATTCCAACAGTAGTTAAGGACCTACTTACCAATTGGATTGCTTCAGATTTTATCAGGGAAAGATAACTGACAAAAGTCCCTAATTTTTACTCTTGAAAACAAGAAACAAAGAGTCATCGGAGCAAATACTAAAATCGGCATGAATTAGTTGGGCAACATTTTTTTGATTCAATCGATGTAACTTGAATAGCTTTTCATTATAGCAAAATTATTTGTGATATGCATGATCAATTTTTTTTCAACATTTTATTGGTCCAAAACTTTTGAAGGGCACTATACATGTATATATATACATGTATTATTGCTATTATGATACCATCAAAACGTCTTTTAAAACACTAATTCATAGCAATTTTATTATGAACTAATGGTTTGAGCAAGTTTGAGACGGATAATTGTTTTTCATGGTGTGCTTATGAGATAATTGCGCTGAAGAAGACGTTTGCGCCTGCCTTAAACTTCAATCAACGAATGCGCAAATCGATTGGATGTATGGGTTATTGGAAACTTTGTAAACAAGCCCATCGTCAGAAACCATCGGTACTCATATGTCATATCATCTTTGACAAATAATACCCTGTGTTACCGAGGGTGAAACAAGCATCTACCACCAGAGAACATTCTCGTACCCAGAGTCTAGTAGGATTCTCGATACTTGATCGATAATCTTGATAACCTCGGGGTACGAGAATGTCAAAGAAAAACTAAATCAAGTTCAATCCTCTGATATTTAATACAGGATTTTTGGTAATTTGAACTAAGTTTGTGGTCTCGAATAAGTCAGTCTAATAGAATTTTGAATGCCTTGTATTAATTGTTTTAATTTCAAATGTCTTAATATGGTTGATAGGGGTATAATGGGGGTAACCAGAAACGTGAGAGTGATTGCACTGGGAATTAAGGTGGTTCGTAGCGATGCAGTGCTGGTTCGTAATGGCCTTAATGTGATCGCTATAGATATGTGTATAGCTGCTATGGGCCTTAGTGTAGTTGCTGTGAAGTCATATTTATCCTATGTAATAATTGCGAGTTGTTTACCTTTTAAACTAAACCTTTCCTACCAAGTGCGACGTTTAGCTTCAAGAGTACGATATTGTGCGTCATTTGCGACGTTTAGCTTCAGCATTGCGACGTTTAACGTCAGGGCAATTGCGACGTTAAACGTTGGTTGCGACATTAAGCGTTAGTATTGCGACATTTAGCGTCAATTCCGACGTTTAGCGGCGTTGCGATGTTTAGCAGAGTTACATACACTTTCAAAACTGAAAAGTAGAAAAATTGTAAGCGATGACCTAGTGACCTTAACCGTAGTGTACGCTTGGCTTAGTGCATCAAAGGTCTTGTGAATTTCCATTGCCTTCAGGGACCCATGCTGGTAAACAATCGATTTCATTCATAAATTAAATATTAAATATTGATACAACGAGTCAAAGAGACTGTACCATATTTTAATGACATTGAAATAACATTAAGATAAAATCTTTGACATTTGTAATGCAATTTTAATGACTCACGTGACCACCTGATCACAGTAATAAAAATGTTATCATTGACTGAGTTTTATATTGTCAAGGTTTAACGTCACGTGATCTCCTGAAAGGTGAACAAACTCTTGTTTTGTCTAACTCTAGCACAAGTCAAAACCGCCCGATTTACTCAGTCGGTAACGCACAAGGCTACTAATTGAGGGGTCCTAGGTTCGATTCCCTGGCGGGTCATAATTTCGTGGAGCTTGGTCATAAAATAATTTTCTACGTCCATTCTCCCTCCTACCACTGATTCTAAATCATGTACGGCAGTAGTCAGTCACTGACGAAAGTATGCGCCTAGTACCTGGTTAACAGCTAAATCCAGAGATTTAGCCTTTCCAGAAAAGTGAACAGGTGGTCTGACCATCGTGATATAACATAATTATACAATGTGCTGCTACGGCATTAAACCAAACAAACAAACAAACAAGCACTAGTCAAAATAAGAAGAAAAAATGCTTAAATAATTGTTACATCCCTGTTTTAAGAATGCTCATATTTTCCCATAAATTGTACATGTTTACTCTTAATCGTCTGCACAAAATGTTTATACTAATCTACTACTTTAAGGCTCGACCCAATTTTTGTGCATCTAGGATTTTGATTTAAGGAACAAAATTTGGATTTTTCGGGGAGAGAAGTAGTTATTGTATACGCTGTTGTCATCATTCAATTTTAAATAGAAATTATCAAAGTTATTTTTAAAACTTTATTTAAAATATCAATTTATGGTTGTTATCACTACAACAAATGTAGACATGAATTGAGATAGTAATTTGTTTATAACCGAGGTGATTTGTTTAAATTTTTACTCCAATTATCAGCACAAAGATCGTACGACAAATTTCAGGTATAGTGAATATATTTGTAACTGCACAATCATGGGATTTTGACAATTGAATAATCGTGAATGCCAAGTTTGCGAAAAGGTATCTATATTAAGACCAACACCCTCTAGTGACCATCGATTTTGATAGTTACTGTATCCCATGGCATTGAAACATTTTATAAGCATACATTTTATAAACAGTTGTTAATATCTTATAGTTCATTTTCAGTAATTCTGTCTGTTCATGGAACAGTTGAACCATACTTGCAAGCTTGATGCTTTTTGTGATAAGCCTCGCTTTCAACTCACAGCTTGTTTTGATAAAAAAGAATATTGACTATAAATCAATTTCAAAACATGGCATGTTAGTGTACATGTATTTATAATTTTGGATTCACCTGTTTATTGGGAATCACATGAGTCCACACTATAGTGTAGCAGTTTCAAAGTATTTTTTCTTGTATAACAAAATTAATTATTCAGTACTTATGCGGCTCAAAGTTGGGACAACTCAATCCGTTAGTAGGAGATTGAGTTGTCTCGGGTTGAGTTGTCTATGGGTTGAGTTGTTCCGACACTTCCGTTACGGAACGTTATGGAACGTTCAAGGTAACGGAACACGCTGCATGTTTACAATGGCCAAACGGACAAACTCGGTCCTATGCAAAGGTCATTTGCGCAAAGGGCTCAAAATGAACAATTACGACTCACACAATCATATGGACATTTAGAGCATAGAAATGTCACACTTATTTTATACACTATTTGAATAATTTCTATTTTGGCCGCTTTAAGAATTTGATAAAACATTTTAGTGTTTGTTTACATTCTGACGATCACGTGACTGTATACCCTGGTCACTGTAGCTACTAAGACAATAGAAAAATTAAATATTGATGAATTGTTCAGCTAGATATTGTTTAATGTTATATAATGCTCAGTAGCGAATACATTAGCCCCGCTGATTTAAATACTCGACATTTGTTCGAAGGTCCCCGAAAAACTACGGATATCTATTTTTGCCAGTAGTGAGGACAGAAATACTGTAGTGAGTATTTAAATCAGCAGGGTTAATGTATGCGCTATTGACAGTTGAAAAAATCTTACAATACAGCTGTACCCATGTTTAAGCGAATTGAAAAAAAACAGCAGACCAGAATTCATCAAGGGTGCTAATTACATGCACTAAATTTTAACTTTGTTGTAATTAAATTTTGTGCAATTTATCGACATCCATAAATGTTCAAAATTCAAAGCTTATAAATAAACTTTCTTTTAAATCTCATTTTTTCAAGTTTACGGCATGTGGGTATTTTAGAAAATTGTATATATGTTGTTTCACTTGGTATAACTTTCATAAAATAAATTTTAGATTTTAAAATGATAATATAAATTTAAAAAAAGATGCAATTTTTTATTCCCTTGGTCGGATGAACTATCAGAGCAATCTTAGTAACTATCAGAGCAATCTTAAGTAATTATAAAACCAAGTTCATTCAGACATAAACATTTCAGCGCATTATCAATAATAAACGTATCGTAGAATTTTACTCTAGAAAAAGACATACAATGCATGCTGGTAATAGCATGGATCAATATCTGCACATCAATTGAGAACAAGTTATTTTTGTTGTTTCCGATTCAAAATCATATCATCAATGGTAGTGAGTGGTTTGGTGTATTTTTTAATGTAATTTTGTGAATAGAAAAGGTGATTGCAAAAAAAGGTAAGACGTTTTAAAAGATTTTTTAAATTATTTATTATAAGGTCCACATGGAAGTTATGTATACATTATTTGTGAATGATATACATACTATATACACGTATGTAATTATACCTGTTTTGTTTAAATATTGTTGAATATAGTCAAAACAAAATTCTCAGAAAAAACTCTAAGATACACAACATAGTGTTAAAAAGGTACATTTGTACAAAGTAGATATTCAACAACTTGTAAACAGTACAATCATATGAAATAGTATAGTGCGTACAAAAAAACAAAACGTGTTTTGGTAAACATTAAAAATGAGACATTTCATTTTAGGGGTAGGCAGTAATGAAAATAAAATTTGTGTAATTCATTTTAACAAAATTAAGAAAGTTGATAAAGCACTGCCACTTGGCAAATCATGCTTGCTATGGTAGAACGCTTTCCATTACACTAACAACTAAGACACAAGTAAAACAAATCACAAATGTTTATTTTAAAGTCATCCTGGACATCCCTCTTCGTGGGTTAGTTCATTGCATTGTTATTATAAACAGTGTTTTGTTTTTTGTACGCACTTATATTTTTTTACATCACCTACAGGTCGTCCACGTAAACATTGCGTATATAAACATAGCCAGTTTCATTACACACCATTATTTAGGGGTGAATAATTTTTACAATTTTATAGTTTAATTAGTTTACATTTATTTTATAAACATATCAATATATAAAATTTACAATGTGCATACACATTGTTTTAAATAAATGTTGTATATAAACATGCTGTTTTAATCAATAAAATGCTGTTCATGCATTAGAATATTCACCTATCTAATGGGTAAGCCCATTGCTTAAAGTACAAAAACATGCATGACCTAGAATACGACCTGTATATACTAGTATTATTAAACTTTTGTTTTGTTTTGTTTTTGTTGGGGTTAACGCCGTAGCAACACATTGTATAGTATATTCCATAGCGGTCAGTCCACCTACTCACAGTTCCTGGAAAGGCTAAATTTCTTGATTTAGCTGTTTACGGTACTAGTTCACAAATTTGGTTTATTTTTTTTCATAATTTTAAAACACCATTTAGTGTCTGTAATTGTGTAAAAAATAACTTATTATTTTAAGACAAACTGACCTATATGTTGCAAGAAATATACAATAAATGTCACAAAATGCACTAAAAGTGTCTATACCGTGACATACGGGGTGGAATGTTACTTTATGAAACACCATTATTTGTAGTTGTATTTCATTCTGCCTTAAAAATGTCATTATCAGAGCTTTGTTTCAATGCTTCGAAAAATATTTCAATACAATTTTGATAGTTTAAGAAAACGTTGATATTTAAGTTGAAATCTGTGAATGAGTACCTTTAACCAACTACTAGGCGCATACTTCCGTCAGTGACTGACTACTGCCCTAAATGATTTAGAATCAGTGTAAAGAGGGAGAATGGCCGTAGAAATTATTTCATGACCAAGCTCCACGAAAGTATGCCCCGCCCGGGAATCGAACCCACGACACCTCGATCAGTAGATTTGCGCGATACCGACTGAGCTAGCTGGGTGGGCCTTATTCGGCTATACTAAAGGATTTATTAAACGATTTTAAGATAGGAGTTACGAAGAAAAAAGTTACAGTAACAATCTAAAGTTTGGAGACAAAATTATTGACTATAATTTTTTGAATTTTAATGATTTTTTTGTAGAAACATTATTTCTTAATGTGTATATTTAACATGGTTGGTGATAAATAAAACGAATTTTCAATAATATATCTGATTTACGATTATTATTACTATAATTTGATAGAGTAATTTATGAGACTAAAAAAATTGAAATCTTTATACAGTACCCACCAAAAGTTTGGAGACAAAAGAAAATAACTACCGATTCTTGAATTTTAATGATTAATTTTTGTAGAATCGTTTTTTAATACATTTAAGTATTGTTTGTGATAAAATAAAAACAAATGTCATGAATGCAACACTTTATAAGATTAATTTAATTTAATTTAATACATATTTTATTCTATAAATTGGATTGGATAACAGGCATATAATGCCTATACACACCCTCTTCTTGGTCAATAATACTAAGTATACTTTATAAGATTCAGCATCTGACATCGTAAAGCCTCAAAAACCATGTTTATGGTAATAATTTTCCATAACAAAGTTTTTATGCTATTTTGGTAGTCTCAGTTATAATAATAAAGATCACCAAAATAAATAATGCAAACTATAAAGCATTTCAAAATAAATGGTTATCAAATTTTAGCTAAAAGTTATTCAACAGGCCTTAAATCTGAAATTGTCTCCAAACTTTTGATGGGTACTGTAGAGTATAGGTCGTTTGCGTTAAAGCTGGACCCCTAAAATCATGAATTATCTCAATAACTATCGGATGGAATTAACTCAAATTTTGTATGTTATCATAACTAGCATTTTCCTTCTTAAATCCAAAAATTCAGATTTTTTCTTTAATTACAAAACATACTTCCCATAGACATGCAATGCAAATTTTGAAACCAAAAAGAGACTTTTGTTAAATGGGTATGCTCCATAATCAGAACAGCCACATAACAGTAGATACAAAATAATAGCTAAATATGAGGCCCGGTTAGAAATTTTATTTGATAACTAAGTATAACAGTATATACAAACTCAAATATCATCATCACTGTCGTCTGTATCGTCAAAATCTATACATATTCTAAACGTACGATTTTAAAGACGGGCCTCTGCTTTACAATTCAGTAGACCGTCGAGTGTTTATTTAAGCGACAAATTTACAGTAAACGCACGGGACTTTGTATAACACACTGGAAGTATGACAATGTTATAATCAGAACAGCTTTTTTTACCTCCAGCCGGATTTTTGAGAAAAAAATCCAAATATTTTGCATTATACCTTATGGAAAACTTTTTTATTTATCTATTAAAAATTCTGAAAATTTAAGTCCTAGAAGGAAAAATTGAAATAAGATTGTATTAAAAATTTTAGCAAAATCGCTGTGATAGTTTAAAAGATATTTACAGCAAATAGGGGTCCAGCAATAACGCAAACGACCTATAAACATCTGTCTGCTGACGGAACTACTTTTATCGCTAAAAATTTGACTGCGTAGTATAGTAAGATTTCTTTCACCTTACGAAGGTCACGGCGCTAACCTTTGTAAATATGGGCTAAACCATTATAAAAGGGGTTGATACACCCGATTAAAAAGAATTTAGCAACATTATAGAAAATTTATTGACATTTTTGACAATTTTTCGCGTGCTTACACTTTTAAGACATATTGGTCGTTATATACACTCTTTGTGTGCACGAGATTTACGAGGGAGAAAAATTTGGATAATTTATATAATACTGACACCAAATTATAAATAAGATGAAAAAAAAACGTAGCAGGTTTTAGTCTGAAAAAATATTATGCTACTGGGATTTGAACCTTAAACCTTTAGGTCTGACGGCTGACGCGATACCACTGGGCTAAGGATATCAGTTAGTGAGATGCGTCAAAGTAAATGTAATTAACGCTTGCTAGTAATGTATTGCACACCTGTTCACCGCATTGGGATCTTCTTCATGAATATTCAATACATTTTGACCTTCGTAAGGTGAAAGAAATCTTACTATATATCAGAGACACGTGTATCTCTCCGCGGTTAAACTGGTCAGCCATTTGAATCGTCGATAGTTTTCGACTTGTGGTATAACTTAAGCCTTTCGGCGAAATCGCCGAAAGTCTAAAAACAAACAAATGCAAAAAAATTTGTTTAAAGGAAAACTTTATACTTTGATAGAAAAATTTATAGCTGTTTATTTAGGAAATCTTTTCATTTTATTTTGCTATGACTCTGTTTAAAGTTGAGATTACAAAATAGTTCAAAAGCTATGTTATGGCAAATAATTTCAATGCGTTTAGTGGCTCAAATGGTTTAAGTCTATATCTTTTAATTAATCAATTGACAAACTCACAAAAATATTGAATGTGTATCGTATTAAAGTTAACCATGCAGCCTAAATCGTAACATAAATTGTCAAAATCCAATAGAAATATTCCGTTTCTTAACTTTATTCGTAAGCAACTTAGACATTCGGAACTCCTCGATCTTTCATGAATGAATTATTATATAGTCTTTCGTAGCGAAGGAGGAGTTCCAAATGAAAATTAGAAAACGAAAGTTGTCAAAGGATCACAGAGATTGACGGAATAAGTCGATTACTGAACGTTTTGGAACGTTTAGGGTAATTGAACAGGCTAATGGTTTATAAAGAAATCAATGATTACATTAGTAATCAAAGTACTGACAGCACTTTCGGACATGGGGTTTTGATAGAACATAAAAACACGGGGTTATATAACAAACGGAAGCGATACAAGGGAACTTATAAATCGGTTTAGACATATTTTATTGCAATAACAGCATTCGTATCTTTGTATATTCCACACTTACCTTATTAGTGCGATACAGCAGAAAATTGACAATAATCATCTGGGGTCGGATCGAACGCAATATCTCCACTTCCAAACAGCTCAAGGTTTTCGTCGTGGGTTATCATTTGATAATGCTTATTTTTGTTGATTTGCTTCTTTGTGTTGGATTTCCATTTATATACTCATGTGACAAATACGATGCTGTTTTCATGTTTTAAACATTTGACAAGTGACAAACACGTTTGATGAGCGTGGAAAAACTTATTCCAACCGAATATGTCACATTACATGTCCCATAGTCGGCTGAAGGGTGTGAAATATTCCACCGAATATATCACACGTGCGACATATTCGGGCCGAATTATGTCACCGCATGACTTATACGTTTTGTGACACACTTGACAGTCCTGGAACTTGCATTTATCATGTTTATATTTATAAAGATCTACTCTTAACTTTTGAAATTGTACCGTCATGTTGTATTCATGTATTTATGTTAAAATTTGTTCACATGTATTTACTTTGTAAACTGTGACAAAATAAAAGATATGTTCTGTTCTGTTCTGACATATATGTTTTGTGACATATACGTTTTGTGACATATACGTTTTGTGACATATACGTTTTGTGACATAAATACGTTTGTGACATATACGTTTTGTGACATATACGTTTTGTGACATATACGTTTTGTGACATATACATGTACGTTTTGCGACATATTCGGTCTAACTCTGCTATAAAGACCACATTTTTTGTTGCGAACTCATGCGACTATTGATGGTTCTAAGTTCCAATTTTGTGAAGAAAAATTTCACTTTTTAAAATTGTTCGGCTATTTAGTCCATCAATTTTGATTTTTTATAAACTGTATCAGGACGAGTAGTTTTTGTTAGAGGGACATAAAAGTCGATAAAAATTCAACATTGTTATGAAAAGATTTTCTAAAGCACGAAAAGTGTCCCAATTTTGTAAAATTTTATATTTAGTCTCGTGTTTTTTTGTTGGCTTGCTGCTTAAAAGATGTGTATATTTTGTTAGTTCAACCATATAAAATGACAATAAAAAATGCACCACTGCACATAGTTGATAATACAATCTATATACATGTTTGATACAAGATACTGTTTGCCGAATTTAAAAATGCAATGTGATGAAAATTTACTTTAACTTTTTTGATTTTTTTTCTATTTCGTTTTTTTATTATTTGTCGATATAAAGATACAATTGCATTTTATTACATTGCATTTATTTTGTTATTGTAATTAAAACGAACAATAGCATGAAGATACACAATGAAAAATTCAAAATGCGAAGATTGTTTCGGAAATTTCTGAACAAGAAAACTGTACCGTTTTGTACAAAAGATCTTAGGCTAGTATTCTATTGTTCCGTGCTCCGTCGCCGCGTTCGTGTGCGCGTCCGCGTTCGTATTGCTCACGTCCGTGAGAGGTATTCCATATTATCGTTCAAGTCGTACGTATATAATGCGCGAAAGCTAATTTAGTGGGTTTTTTTCAGTTGTGAGAGATTCATACAAAGTCTTTTTTTTAAAGAAAGACATTTCACCACTGGCTAATGTTGGGAACTGTGATTGCTTAACGAAATAGACAATGCCTTCTATCTTCAGTGCTTTTGCCGCTGAATTCCGTATATTCCATTTAATCGACATGCATTTGTGGTCGCTATGGGTGCAATCATAAATTGCCTCGTTTTCCCAAACAGTTTCAATTACTTTTTCTCAAATATCTTTGGCAATTAACTTGGTTGCAAAACTTGCACACTTCACACATCCCTCTATGCATCAATGTACTACAGTGTATGTTATTCACAATTGGCATGCAGACACTATCAGTCTATCAGCATGATGTCGCAAAGGAAAAAAGTTGAGTCTTAAATGTTTGCAATAGCTTAAATAAAGCTTTCATAATGTATAATTGTGAAGAATCTTGATATGTCAGTAAAATACAAGCATGGGTGCTGAAAAAGCTTATGTTCTAAACTTCCAATATATCGCAATACATATTGCAATATGCTGTAGCGTATCGCAATATATCGCAATACGAAATTTCCGGCAATACCCATCCCTAGTCTTGACCATTATACATTGATGGGGACACTTTGATAATTCTAAAATTTGATTGACTGTGACCACTTATTACAGGTAAATAGTGACTTTGTAAGAATTTTGTGACCACTGGCCACAGACAACAGGTGGCTGTTTATTACAGGTTCAAATAGATTGATTTTCATTGGTAGGAAGCCAGATTGACCACTTACAGCAGGCGACCGCTGATAGCAGGTGGTTGTTAATGCAGGTTATACTGCAGTCCGACTTATCAGGTTACTGACAACTTGATACGTGTCTGCCTCTGAATATTTTGTCTATGTTTTAAATACGTGAGTCAGGCATACGAGTTCATAATCGTAAACGAGTTGACTGACGCATGGGATATTGGTTTTACGACCAATTGGGGGTAACCATTGGAAAAAATAGCTTTTTTTATTAAATTTTAATCATTTACTCTTCCGTTTAATATCTAAGGACATTAATTAGACCTTAACAAATGGGCAGAATATTTAAGTAAAAAAATCTTACTACAATTTAACAATTCAATATATGAGGATTTACGACTAAGATCGGTCGCACGACACTGGACATTACGTGTGCCCGGTAGATACGTTCGATATAACATTGATATTCATATTTATATGTTAATTGACCTCGGCTGAATTTAGTCGTTGAAAAAATATCGCAGAATAAACATGTCGACCAGTGAAGGTAAACGGAGTGAGATTGAAAAGTTTGAGGTGGGCGACTCTTCAGAAGGCGAAACGAATACATTTACCGAGAAACGCCAAACATGGTCATCGCAGATAGATTTTATAATGACGTCAGTGGGTTGTGCCGTCGGTCTTGGGAATATTTGGAGATTTCCATATCTTTGTTACAAGAACGGTGGTGGTGAGTACAGTTTTGTTGGTTGACTCTTTTATAAATTGTTCTTTTTATTAAATTGCAGAAATCGTGGCGCATTGATTACGAATACGGAAGTACCGGGTAAAAAATCCTGGCCACGAAGGATTATACCCTTTCATAAAAAATTTGATCTCTGTTGTTTGTTTCTTGGGTTTAACGCCGTAGCAACACATTGCATAGGTTATATCACGGCGGTCCGTCCAACTACTCACTTCTTGAAAAGGCTAAATCTCTAGCTGTTAACCAACTACTAGGCGCAAACTTCCGCCAGTGACTGACTACTGCCTTACATGATTTAGAATCAATGGTAGGAGGGAGAATGGCCGTAGAAAATTATTTCATGACCAAGCTCCATGAAAGTATGCTCCGCTCGGGAGTCGAACCTACTACTCCTCGATCATTTGACTTGTGCGCTACAGACTGAGCTAGCCGGATGGGCTAATTTTCGATGTTCATTAGACATATAGAAGGGGAGGTGACTGAGTCCTTGTTGAAGGATACCCAAGTACAAGTTAATTTTAAAGAAAGACCAGTTCAAGGAAGCTGGTTAACTAAGCCCTCGACGTACTTAACCTTATTAAAAAATAAAAAACGGTTTAAAATAAGAAAAAATCTGCCTTTTTAATATTTTATGAAAAGTAAATTTCCATGATCTCGATTGCTGTACGTTTTTCCATGACTTGTTAGGACTTGTTAAATATTCACCCGTGGCTGTTACTAGACCGTAGCATTCAAGTTGTTGTTGAAAAGGAAAATTACTAGCTACCGCCAAATTGTTGTACAACAATAATAATAAAATATGTTGGACCCATTAAAACCACAGTTCACATTAAAACTAATGCCATAATGATTTATCAAAATTGGATTTCTATGTCACCATGTCCATTTACAAGATAAACGAATCAGATTTCAATTAAGAAAGTAACAGCATATTATTGCCAAAGTTTCATGCGTATGCACATTTATTCACTTTACAGCTACTACCCTTGGTCACCGGGTTAAACTGGTATCAATCTTTATGGGAAGTCTTTCACTAAGACAAGTGCATAAGACTTATTGGCTAAAC
The DNA here is from genome assembly GCA_025267735.1 of Mactra quadrangularis. Lineage (NCBI taxonomy): Eukaryota > Metazoa > Mollusca > Bivalvia > Venerida > Mactridae > Mactra > Mactra quadrangularis. Next base: position 23,654,152 of record CM046306.1, on the reverse strand, counting down.
GGAATTATAATACCCAATTACATCTGGTAAGAGTGAAGCAATTGCAAGTTAATTGTTTGCTCAAGAAAATTAATATTGCACCTGGTAGTGTTCGAAACCAAGACCTCCCGATCTCTTAAGCGCACGTTCTACCACTACTCCATGACTTATAAATAAAAGTCCTAGTGTAGTCCTAAACATATCGCTAGGTATCGCTTTGTGCACTGGTACCCTTTTTACAACAAAAGAAATAAGTATGTGATATCAATTTAAGGGTACCAGGGCACAAAGCGATACGTAGCGATTTTTCTTAAGTAACTCGCCCCTATTTCACAACACCGACCGGGCCATCATTTCCAGCTGTTTCATTATCATAAAGTAATTCTGGTCGTCATGGAAATTTTTCTAATTTATACATCTTTACCTTGAATGTATTGAACCATGCGAAACGAAATTTTCCAAAGGTCATGACCAAAAAATCTTAGTTGACCTTAAGGTAGATCTATGTAAATATTTTTTCAACATTTTATCGTTTGACTGACTTTATTTGTAAGTATTTCAGGGTAGACGTGACACGTAACCAAATGTCTCGTTACCAAAATGCCACGTGCCATAACAAAAATACAATTCAAGATAAAAATTGTAAACACGTTTCCTCGGCTTAAATAGAAAGCTTATAAATCGTCAAAATTGACAAAGACTTGAAAAATGTCGGGGCGATTATTATTTCGCAATTTTCGCGACAGGCTGTGAATATGCGAAAGTTTATAGTCGCGTAATAGTCCATCAACCACAAATAGCGCAACATTGTTTACGCGATCATTTCTTGGTCATTCTCGTTCCCAGAGTTTAGTACTAGTAGGATTCTCAATACTAGTATTGATAATCCTATTAGACTCTGGGAACGAGAATGTTCTTGGTTTACAGTACAAATGTATTTAAAAACTATGGAATTGTACGTAACTGTTTGTGGGGATTATGTCGTATAAAACTGTGCTTGTTTCATGATAAAATTAAATATTAACAGTTTTTTAATGCGCCCTGGGATTGTAGATTTTAGTCACGTGATTTGTCGACCTTGTACAAGACTTGTTTATTTTTAAGTAAAATTCAAAATTATTTTTCTTTCCTCAGGTGCCTTCTTGGTCCCCTATCTGATAACTTTCTTCCTGGTGGCAGCCCCTACATACATCACAGAAATATGTTTAGGACAGTACATGAGTGCAGGGACAGTAAGGGCTTGGAAAATAGCCCCTTTGTTTCAAGGTAAGTTTACTGTGATTTTGTTTATGTTATATTCAGATATATCAATTTCCAGACACATTAGGTAAGAACATATTAATTGGTCACCATATACTACGTATCAACCCGTTTACACCCAGTTAATAAAGTAAATGAGGATTAACCGCTATATGTTTAATATATGGTACAAACAAGAAATACCATGGATCTTTGGTTATACCATTCGATAACGTCATCGAATCTATCTCTACACGATTATAATAAAACAATAAAAAAGACCAAAACAAACCAAGCATGTTTCCAATATTTTGAAAACGGCTACTCGAAAGTTCCTAAGTATTTTGATAACCTGATTTTCATAGATTTTTAACAAGATGGAAAAAGATATACCAATACAAATAAAGTGATTATTTTTTATGTTTGTTTTATTTCTTAGGTCTTGGTTATGCATCCCAAATGATATTGATATATTCTAATGTATATTACATCGTTGTTGTCGCTTGGGCTTTATATTATATAGCACAATCTTTTACATCTACGTTACCATGGACAAGTTGTGATAATTCTTGGAATACGGATAGGTAAGTAAAGAAATATTTATTGTACTGTTCATGAAACCATAACTAATTAAACAAGTAAAATATAAAAATGACCGAATATATCTGACTGCAATTATGCTTGCGGAATTAAGCCGATGATGTCCAAAAGTACGGGAATGATAAGGAGAGTCGATTTTCTAATTGGTTACAATAAGTTTCTAAAATCGTAAAAAAACTTATACTTATTGTATTTATACTTCTTGGCCGTATCAAAATGACTCTATACCTGAAGAGCCGGAAAGGCTTTATTTTTCAACTTATATCAGCATGGGTATTTATTTCCCTTCTTTGTCTATAGTAACGTGAGTAATCAAATAAAACCTTAAAATGGACCAAAACTTTACAATTTTACAAAAAAATAAAAACAGTCAAATGAAAGAAGACAGTTTAAACTTTTTTGCATCATTTGCACATAATTGATATCTTAAAGAATAAAAGAGTTATGACCGTTCAAAGAATTTTCCCCTATACTTTTCTATTGAAAATCGAAAATCGACTTAGGATTATGTATGGGCCTAAAAGTTGGACATGGATCAAGAGGTATCAGGTTCGAAACCAACTGGAGGCACTCCTAGTTGTCTTGCTCGTTCAACTCCACCAAGGTATAAACGGGTACTATTGGTGATGAATTAGTTTTAAATCAACAGCCGTTATTATACAAAAGTGGAAAGTCGGCTACGCATGTGTTTTACATTAATCAGCACTTATATTTTAATTTTAGCAGACTTTCGATTTCACATGTAGTGAATTCTTTTACTACACATCCATTGTAATGAGGACATTTTCTTAAGTTAGACATTACCTAATGTAAGGTAATATGTCTGTACTGTTTTCAGATGTTTTACTACCGGCATGTTGTATAATAATACATTAGGAATGTTGAACTGCACTAACAACAGTACTGGAATGAACTCTACAAACTGTACAACCAGGATTCACGAGAAACCTGTGGACGCAGTTGAAGAGTTTTGGGAGTAAGTACAAGAATGATTAATGTTAACAATTTAAGAAAGAAGTTTCAGTTTTATGTTAACAATATTGTTAGCATTAACATTCTGTCATTTTTTCTGTTATCTGAAATATTAATAATAATTATAGGTTATTATACATTTCACTGTACAATACGGAAATATATTTGGATGAGTACACAGCTTGAAAAGTCATATTGGACAAGCCAAAAGGCGAGTCCAATATGACTTTTCAAGCTGTGCACGAGTCTAAATATATGGCGTATTGTACAAAAAATGTATAATAACCTTTTTGTTATATATCTTTCGTTTATTTTGAAATAATCATCATCGCTATCATCCCCAATTAAGCAATCACAGCCATTCTTACCACATCGTTTAGTGCACATGTACCCAACCGTCCAATATGAAAATAATATATATTTTTTGGATCCAATACGGGAATATATTGGACGGTCACGTGGTACAAATGTAGATTGTTGATTGGTTAGATTTATTAGATAAATAATAATAATGAATATTATCTAGGTTGAGTAAACTAAATTTTAAACCTAAGGTTTCAGACCCAAAACTAATTGTTTGCGCATGATTGTGATTTGATAAGTACTTAGAAAGTACTAGTGACTCAACATTCGTACCCTGGAAGATGATGGCCGCTAGCGGATTTTATTGCGGTTAAAGAAGTTGAAGTATTTTGTTAAACACAACTTTACATGTACAATAAAATGTTCAAATGATTTATGGACATTTTGTTCGGATTTGTTTATGAACAGTCTTGAAAAATAATTTTAAATAAAGAATACATGATAAACGTATACAGAGCTTCCCCAAAAGCTCTTAGACTAATTGCTATTTTGTAGTACATGCAATAATTAACGATTGTTTTTATTTGGTCGGATGTTATATAACACTTTTATTTGTATGAGAGATTAAAATAGATATGTATACCTGTTATATCAAACACTTTTTTCTTATATATAAAATCCGCAAGTAGCCCGTCTGTAAATATTGTAAAGAAGTACGCGTTTTTAAGCGTGTTTCTTAAATGGAGACACATGCGCTCGTAAAGATTACAATTAGTTTTCAAAGTACAATATAACCTCTACAAAGTGACTCTACAGGACAAAACTGGTCAACAACAACGTTTGATATTTCCCTAAGGCGCAATTTCAATTGTATTTAAAACCTGGAGAGCAACAACCTCTAAAAAGTTGCACCTTTAAAGCGCTCTCTGTGGGTTTTGTTCATGGGAGGCTGTACTGAATACTTAATTGAAGAAAACGTACTTCGAAACAAAGAATCCTAGCTTCATTACTTTTTTCCTTGTATTACAACAGTTGCACCATATCCATGACTGAATACCATCAGAAACTTTTACTGATTAATTTGGTCCTGACCAAAATCTGGCATTAAGTATTCAATTGTGAATTTTATGTATACGCACTTTCAAATGATAAAATTTCCCATGAGCCTTTACGCTGCAATGTTAATAAACACCTTCAAAAAATTAAATTGAGGAAAGAAATTTACATTGAATGCGGTTTATAAAAGCAACCTGACCACTTAAGTATTCGTGCAAAATCAACCTTTGTTATGTAAATAAATTTCATAATTTATTTATCCATATTATGTTAATTACTTTCCCGTGGTGTTGATTTACAGATAGAAAATCATGAGAAACGATTATGACACATTATTTTGAATTTGCATTAATAATTCTATGCTGTAAATAACCTGGGTTAATTAATGTGTATGTTCTGTTCTGTTCAAAAATATTTTATAAAACAACATTATGCTGCAAATGGTGGTCACGTTTTTACTCATTTGTCACCAAACTTGGTCAGGTTGCTTGTCCATGTAATCTTTAAATGAGTTCAAACATGGGTCATCTTGGATGAAAAACTAGGTCACTGGAGCTAAAAAACTAACTTCTTGTATCTGCGTTCCTAGTGTAGGTTACAATGTGCGTTGAAAACTAGTCTTCATAATTATGCATACTTTTGTGAGATACGATACGACTAATCGTGTTATAATACTACTTATGTATCAAAAATGCGATCGTAAACAGTAAATAATATTGCACGACACTCAAGGAATAAAATTACAGTAAACATTTTGATGCGTCAGTGCAAAAGTAGTCTAACTACATATAAATAAAGGAGGAATTCAACCAGATTTGCGCTGAAGTATCGTTGTTCAGCTCCACAAATATCCGCCTATGCGATTTATTATGTGACATTGTCGAGTCTATATTTACAGCAGATACAGTTTCATACTATCCTTAAATGAATTCTTGGATACATGAGATCGCCCACGTATCTATTAAACTTAAAAAAACAACTTTATCGTCTGGACAACTGCGACGTTTTTCGTAGGTTCCGGCATTTAGCGTTAGTGTTGCGACGTCGCCATCCACGCTAAACATTTCAATCAACGATAAACGTTGAAATCGACGCTAAACCTAACAACACCTATCCTAAAAATGTTTGTGAATGTCGCAATTGTCCCTAAACATGCCACAAAAAGCAACGAACGCTATAAGTTGCAACCTTGACATTAAACATCGCACCTGGTAGAACGTTTTGACGTTTTGCGACACAACAGGCGCTACGAACCTCATTTAATGATATTTTTACAGGAGAAAAGCACTATCCATGTCCAGCGGTATTGAGGAACCTGGATCTCTGGTCCCCGGTCTAACTGTATCACTTCTTGTTGCCTGGATCCTGGTCTACATCTGTATTTGTAGAGGAGTCAAGTGGACGGGAAAGGTACATATTTCTTTTTTATTAATTACATGTTTTTGTGAGCCAGTTTTGAATATGACGGACAGTTTACATAATTACATAAAGTTCTCGAAATTTCAAGTACGAGACTCCCTTTACCACAATCACTGTCTATCAAGTCTTGTTAATAGTAATAATTTGTACTGTGCTTGAATCCATGTCCTTGAATTCAAGTAACTGAGCTCATGAATCCACTTAACCGCAAAGATTGATCTCCAATGATAATGACAATGTTATCGTACGGTTGGAGTATTCTACAATTAATTGATTCAAATCAAAGCGCTGAAAACACTGAACGAAAATTTTATTGAAAGTCTGTCTCAATTAGTTCAGGACATACAATAACTGGTTCTTACTTGGCTGTGAACTTAATGTCACTAAAATAATAGAGAATCGTTGATTTTAGCCTTGCTACCAACTATGATTTTCAGTGAAAAAAAAACAACAACACCATATGTTGGTTAACTTTATTGAGACACTGATCATGGCCTTGACTGCGGTTCATTGGTATTCTTACCGCAAAGTTCTGGTTAATTTATTGTCGGTATCGTTGAGGTGTTGTGAAACAAACAAATAAACAAAACAATCAATCATGTTTGTTGCATGTTGGATATACAATGTACCATATACATTGTACTTTAATGTAAAAATCATATAAATAAGAATTTCTTGCTATAAGTTGCCAGCTTTATAATTATACCGTTCGGAAAGCAAGACATTAGTGCAAGTGTATGTAGTATTGTTCTGCGAACCATCCACCACCGCCATTTCATTAAAGACTTGTCAAGAAGGGCGTTAAAATATTGCTACAAAAAGCAATACCGACTAATGGTAGACAAATAGATAGTTTCTGTAGGTTTTTTGTGTGAAAAGAACTACGATTAATCTCCCTTGCTTTGTCCATTTAAAAACTTAGCTCTTTTGACTCATGTAAATGGTACGAAACCCCAGAAAGGTATGAAAATCCGACTAGGATTCGAACCCACGACTTTCTGAGTCCCACTCATCGAGTTCACTGTAGCAGGCAATGATCGCTTATTTAAAAGCTACTGAATTTTCATTCAAATGGCATTGTTTTCAGATTGTTTACTTCACTGCCATTGTGCCATATCTTCTCCTGACGATAATCTTCATCCGGGGTATAACACTAGATGGCGCTGTAGATGGTCTTGTGTACTATTTAAAACCCAACTTCTCCCGGCTCAGAGACGGACAAGTATGGCTAGATGGCGCTACACAAGTTTTGTACTCTATCGGTGTAGGTCAAGGTTTCATGATATCTCTTGGTTCATACAACAAATTTAACGATAATTCTGTTAGGTAAGTTTTGTATGGTTTGTTATTGTTGGGTTCTCTTTTATTAAATTTAAAGTTTAAATGTGGTTTAAAGTCTGTTTCCATATATATGTTCAGCCAACTTTACATTCTTATACGATAACTCATGATCATTAAAATCACCTTCAGACAGGCGATCCCACACAGTACCAACTTACACATATGTAGATAAAAACAAGTGTACGTCAATATATTGCTCAACGAAAATAGCAGTGCCTTCAGTAGGGTTTTGGGAACACATCTAGTTTAGCGGACACGGAAGTAAATATAAATATGCGTGCGCAGCGTGCTGTTTCTACGAGCAGACGCGCGAAGGTAAATGCAGCTAATTCTGTTATTATGGGGGCTGCCGCCCCAACACCCCCGCTGATAATAGAAATGGATAACAAAAAAGGATTTTAAAATACAAATGTAGTTATTGAAAATAATTCGTTTAAGAAATGAATACAAAACTGCATCGGTAAACAAAATGGCGTCCAAATTTGTAAACAACGCAACGTCCGAGCATGCGCAATAGCGGGGTCCGCTAAACTAGATTCTATCCGGGTTTTGGCACTCTTGATCCCTAGCGCGAGTGTCCTACCACTGAATTACTGCTTATACGACCTTACGGAATTTCCACTCCCAATGCACTTGCATAAAATTGCATTTCGTCCTTTTGTACTGAAATGTTCAACCCACATTGTCAATTATTTACTGATTTTATTTTCAGGAATGGTTTTATAGTGATTTCTATTAATTGTTGTACAAGTATATTCGGTGGATTGGCTGTATTTGCTACCCTTGGTTTTATGTCACATGAGATGAATGTTCCAATAGAAAAAGTGGCCTCGTCAGGTAGGTAATCTAATGTACTTTGTTTACAATATTTGAAGATAGTATAGTTCGTTTTTTCTTAACAGTCAAATCATGAATAATTTCACGGTGAATTTGTATATTAAAATTATCGTCGTGATACATTCATGATTTTCCGAAAGTGTGTACTATGATCGAGTAGAGCTGCTTACATCGTAATATAGGTTTAAGTCAAGAAAGTGTAATAACAATGAGGCCGCCAGTGTAAAAATAATGCATTCAGTCAAGTTTTTCAAGCTTTGCTAGTTGAGACAATTCGAGCTATAACTCGGTAAAAGAGATATAGGCTCGTCCAGAAGTTGTGACTATGTTGACTGACCGCCACAATGTTATTGTCTACTATTGTCAACTATTTCTTTAAAAAAATCTTCTTGTCAAAACCAAAAAACCTGCAGTTACCATATTTGACACGGAGCATCACCTTAAGATCATCTACTAAGATTGTTAAAATTATGCCCTAAGAAAACAAAATTGGCCGCGCTCAAGGGGTTCTCATTTTTCATAGAGCTAAGAATGAAAGTGTTGAAAAATTCCGTGTCAGATGCCCTTAAAATCTAGTCATTCGTTGAGCGATCAAGAGTCTTTAAGACACTCATGTTTTTATTTGTTAACAGTTATTGCGTATATATTTATATGACTTTCAGTATACAAATATTCCACATTCAAACGGGTAGACGTTGCTTTACTATAACAATGGTAACATAATGCTATTGGTACACCAACATAATTAATTTCCCATTTCTTCTATTTAAGGTCCAGGATTAGTATTTCTAACTTATCCAAAAGCTGTATCACAGATGCCTATTGCTCCATTATGGTCAGTTCTGTTTTTCTTGACCATTTTATTTGTTGGATTGGACAGCCAGGTAAGTATATCGGATAAGTGAAAGGGTCTGTACGCCGCTTATAAAGGCTGTCATAACGCCACTCATTGACGTTTGTTCCTGGATTGTACAGTTTTCTACTATGGCCAGTTCTGTTTTTCTTGACCATTTTATTTGTTGGATTAGACATCGAGGTGAGGGTGATATTGCTATATCCAATGGCATTAACGTTTAAATATTTTCATACCTAGTTCAACGCCGTGTCAACACAATGGTATTTTACGTCGTCCAGCACACATATCCTAGCCTTTCGGGAAACATGTCTATAACCTGTACTCACCTTCTCATCCACAAAGCCAGCAACTTCTCCAGTAATAATGGAGGACACTTGACATTGTGGTCAAGTTTTCATAGAACGATATAACGGTACCGGATGGAATTCGAACCAGTATCACATAGGGGCACTAGATTCGAACATCCTGGCGCGCTACCGACTGCGCTACAGACCCGGACATTTTTACTGGGAACAATCAAAACTTATTACTGCCAAAATGGATATGTTTGCTTCCGATTTGTTTGATATTCTTACTTTTGTTACACGGGTTTTCAAAATTTTATTTTTACTGATTAGTTCTAGCGGATAGTTGTATAGACATATCTTTGCAACACTGGATCCAATCTGGCAACGTAAGTGTATAATTTCGTTGCCAGTTTGCGTTCCTCAGTGAATGTATGACCATAGTTAAACTCTTTGACAAAAACTTGTGGCGCTTTTCACAAAAACTCTTACGATAAAAATCATCATAAGTCAAAAGCAAAAGGCATGCATATTACGGTTATTGTTTGGCCAATCAATTTCAAATATTATTAAATTAGGTAAAATATTTAATAAATTTTGAATATCATATCCTAGTTATGTTTATTTTCCTTCTGACTTTAATGTTAAAAATTTACGGAATTGACTTACGATGACTTTTTTCGTAAGAGTTTGTGGGAAAAGGTGCACTGTTCATAATATTATTTCGTATATGTTAATCATGTTTCAGTTTGCATCGGTGGAATCATTCTTGACACAATTTATAGACAGATGGCCTAAGATATTATATAATACTTGCAATCGTATGATATTTGTTGGACTTTATTGCATCGTCTGCTTTTTGGCGGGTCTTTCATTAGTTACTGAGGTAAGTTGTAGTTGTAGTATATTATCAAAACAAACATTTACTTGTATTAATCAATTTCCAAAACTTGGCGTTTTATTTTCATTATAATTTTGGATTCATCCGTTCATGGGGTAAACACACGAGTCTCCACCATTATGTAGCAGTTTCTAAGTATTTAATATTGTGAAACAAAATTAATTATTGAGTACACGTGACCAAGAGTATATTACTCACTACTCACTTGTTTTTATATAGATAATAAAGAATATTTATAAATATATTTGTCCATTCCTATTTTTGACCGTTAGACTATTCTTTCGTTAAATCGACGCGCCAAGTTAAAAAATCACTTGTATGTTTATTGTTTCGGCTTATTTGGAGCAAACTTATCTTTTACATGCAGGTTTACTTTCCAAACTACATGTAGTTTTTCAACAAATTGTTAGTCGTTCAATAAGGTCAGGTTCAACATCAGATTTTCGGTGTTTTAACTGATCGTTTTGCGATAAAATTCTCACAGTAGAATTCGCCAGCAATAAAATACTCAAAAGCCAACCCAGATTCTGAACACTGAAATAAAGTGTAAACATGCATTAAAGAAAACTTGTCACGACTTGACCAATGTCATAGAAAGTATTTCACTGAACTTCAAGCAATGAACTCCACCATGGCTGTAAACATATAAAGTATTATGTAGTTTCAACATTTTGGTGTAAAAAAAGAACATCCGTCCGACGGATGAATGTATATTATGACAGAAACACGACATTCTATGCTAGACCATGACGTATTTGTTTAGATAGTTAAAGTAACAGTTTGGTTTAAAGTTCGTTTCCATATACATTTTCATCCCATTTTACAACTTATTTGATAAGCCCTGATTATTGAAATTACCTTCAGGCGAATTATCCAATTTCTTGCTGAAATAAATTAGCCTTGACTTTAGTGGTGTTCGAACCCTAGACTTCTCGATCCCTGAGTGCGCGTCCTTCATGTACCACTGAAACACTGCTCTAATTCTAACCAGTGTTAAATACAACAATGAAAATTTGGACCAAGCTAATAATTACCTTAAAATATGCGCGCATTTTTGCTCAAAGCTTTTCTCTATTACACCCACGTAACACTGCACAAAACCAACTTCTGTGTCATTGACAATAAAGCAACTTCAATAACGCCAAACTAACAAAATCCTTGACAAACTTTCGCGACATAGATATTAGTTGCTAGTTTTCTTACAGGGAGGCGTCTATTTGTTCCGAGTAATAGATTTTTATGCTGTCAGTGGATTTGTACTTCTAACAATGGTGTTCTTTGAAGTTATAGCAATTGCATGGGTGTTTGGTAAGAACTAACTCAAGTTTACCCTGGCAACCAAGCTTGACGTATCGATTATAATGACAAGCTTATAAACTTAATGGTTGTGATGATGTAGGGGCAGCTTTGCACTCTGAAGCAGTTTTACTTCGCAAGAACCATTCGGAATTCTTCTGCGATTTGCTACACAAATCTGCGTAGATTGTCGAAGTTTTCCGAGTGACGTAAGAAAATAACGTAGTGGCAGAGTCATTCATCTCTAGACTTGTGGCAAAGAGTGAATTCAGCATGCTTCTGAAAAGAAAGTGAGATTGAATAAAAATACTGGTATATGTATGACCCATTCTCTCGACTTATCCTTTGCTGAAGGAAAATCATTGGTGTGTTCTCGTTTCTGGCTTTGGCGCTGATGCATGTATTATTTGTCTGAATTAAATGTGTCTAAATGTTGTTTGTGTTGATATATGTTATACATAAATGTATGTTCTGTTCTATGTCTGCCAAATAGCGAAAGCACGACGACTTATACATAGTAATTCCTAACCAAATATTTGGCAAAGTTCGGTGGCTCTCTATTTTAAACAATCAGTGCAGGAGTAGTTTCACAAAATTGCCAACCAAAGATGAATAACAATATACCAACCTTTATGATCTTTTTTTCGATTAAGGGCCCTGAATTCACATACATGTACATGTGTAATTATATCTCTTACTTATTGACGGTTATGGGACCCTACCTAGCTGTCGGTCAGTGTACCTTATGCTGGAATGAAGCCATTTTCTAGGGGAGAAGTAGGGACCATAGCACTGTTAAATGTAAACTAAGAGCAGTAGTTTACTCATTTTGTTGTTAACATATTAACCCCTTAAACCCAAATCACAACCAGGACTGCTACTTTAGAGCAATACAGTCTTAGTGAACATAGTAAACAAGAAATGTAGATTTGCAGAAGTTGTTGCTGGCTAGTGACTGGCGTATGAAAGATTCTGTTTGTGAGGCCGCCCAGATTTATTAGCACTTAAGGCATGGTACAATCTGTTTACTGTCTGAGATTAGTGGATGTCCGGTTGCCCAGGACAACCACTTATTTGTTCAGGCAACCAACAATTTCTTTTGAGTAACCCAAATTCTGCAAGTGCAAATTCTTATATACTGTACATTTTGTTTCAGGCATGGATCGTTTTTATGATGCTGTAGAAATAATGATGGGATATCGTCCTGGACCATGGATTAAAATATGTGTAAAATATGCATCACCTGTTCTTATAAATGTAAGTTGAAACAGATTACCTTTTGAAGGATTAGACATTCCTTGTATTGTAGTCCTGTTTAGCTCTTGTCGATCAAGAAACGTTCTTAAAATTGAAACAACAAAATCGGGGTTTGCATGTGCGTGATGCTTTTTGTTGACTGTCAAACAAAACTGAGAACAAACGCAATTGATTGCTATTGATTGCATGATGCCCTTTGTCGATATAATATGCCAATACAAATCTATTGTTATATTAATAGAATGAAAATTAGATAATTTATAATAATTATAATGATATATATTTTTGTTTTATATAATTGCAAGAAAACCAAAAGGTGTTTGCTTTATTGCACTAAACGAAGTCAATGAAAATCATTTTTTCCTATATCCTGATTTTAGACTCCAATAATAATATCCGAAGTAGTAAATAGCAATATGGACTGTCTAACAGGTAGCTTACTGGCAGGTATAAATAATGTAAAGTTTCACTATTAGGACCATGTAATTGATATGGCCGGGAAAAATATTCGGATATTCGAACATTCGGAACGTCACCGAATATTCGAATGTTGAAAAATGAATAAGAATATTCGAAATTCTTAACATAAAAATCGGCTTTTCAAACTTTGTTATCACAATTTAACACAATTGACTATCGCTGTTAATTCTTGTGAAGAAAAGTAAATCTAAACGCAAGACTCGATTAAGACGAAATGGCTAATCAAAATTTGTTCATATGTTTTCATTGAAACTCAGGATTGTGGATATTCTATATAAAACAAATTCGTATGGTATTCGGATATACAATGTCGGACACGAAATCGTTTTATGAGGCAATAATATACTTGGAATATTTTCTTACTTTATAAAAACAAAATTTGAATATATTCGAATATCAAAAACCGAATATTCGAACATCATAATTTGTATTCGTTCCCAGCCCTAGTAATTGATGATCTTAATGGAAGAACTGTCGTAAAATATAACTCTTTTTTCTCAAACTAAGCATTGAAGACTTAAAAAATTCTAGATTTTGCAATAACAAATTTAGTTTTAATATAATAGAGGACCTTTCTGTAATGAGGGATATTCCTTGATAAAGTCTGAAGCGATCCATTTGGCTAGTAGGTCCTATCAGTCGGAATCTTCGGACTTTATCATTGAAGTCTAATGTAAAGTTAATAAATACTTAATATATGAACAAGAATGTTGAATTTTAGATAGTTCTTCAACAAAACAATACTTTGCTTGATTTTCAAACAAAATACATGTAAATGATTAACAAAAAAGGAATTTAAGATCAATCCACCTGATTGGACCCAGCTATTTGAAGAGTGTGCAAACGGAAAAAACTAACTAAGGTCCCCTCATTGATAATTTTATGTTATTTCAGTTAATATTCTGGTTCCAAATGATTACCTACCAACCTCTGGCATTTGATGATACATATGTGTACCCTACATGGGTCACTGTGGTAGGGTTGATGATGTCATTCTCATCTATTGGTTGCATACCTATCTTTGCCATCTACAATATGATGAAAAGCAGTGGAACATTTAAACAGGTAAGTCGAAAAACTAAAAAAGAAAGAAACACACCCTTCTGAAAGCACAGTCAAACTCCCCGCAGCGGTAATATTCATCTATTAATAAATAAGTTGCAATTGGTGATATAACCTTTGTAAGGAGTTGGCAGTACAGTCAAAAACAAATACCATTCTGTCAGTTCTATACAGCCAAACTCCCGCTGTGGTTAAGTCCCTCTATTAATGAATAAGTAACAATTAGTGACATAACTATTGTGAGGAGTTGACAGTACAGTCAAAAGCCATACCGTTCTGCCAGTTCTGTTTGATCAAACTCCCCACAGCGGTTATGTCCCTCTATAAATGATTAAGTAGCAATGGATGACTCTGTAATGCCTCAGTCCCATAAAATCGTGGCTTGTTGCGGACCCGTACTTGCAGACAGTCGTAGATCGTGGGAAGCCTTGCGTATTAAGGTGACGGTACGCGCATGGCACTAAACAACACACCCGTACGGAGCCGTAGCTTGAAGATATGCAAGTTTAATCCATACTCGGCCACGATTTTGTTCACGATTTGACTTTGGAACTGATACGTGTATCCTGGGCTCATCTTACGAACACTGGTAAAAACGTAACAGTCCGTACGGGTACGCAAGAGTTCGTACGGGTCCTTGCGGAGCTTGATCGCACGGTGCCCGTACGGTGCCCTCACGGCTATTTTTATGTTTATGGGACTGTAGCTTTAGGTTTTGGCAGTACAGTCAACGTTGATTTGAGAGCGTGATACAAATAACCTTCGTCATGAGCTTGTATCTTATTATACTGAAGTTCATAAGAAATTAATATTTTTATTTATAAAAGCGATATCAGTTTTTAAGAAATTCTAAACTGAGATCGATCTCATTTGCAGAGATTTTCAAATGACCTCGATCCATTGTTATGATATTTTGTGAAACTGGGCATAACACGTCTGGATCGTCCTGCTTGACAAAATATATGAGAAAAAGGGTTTCCAGTGCAGTAAATTCCAAATTCTATGCCATTAGTTTATAATTGTTAAGGTAATGATTTTTTGTTTTGACAATTTTTGTTGTTTATTTCAGAGGTTATCCGAGTCAGTACGACCAATATTAAAGAAACATCAAATTGATCCAAGATGGATGAATTCAAATTATAAATGGACTTTACAACAATATGAATCCCACGATGTGAATAATCCATTTAATATTGATGATGAACTTGAATATACATCAGATCACGACAGTTCATAAGATATGTACACACATATTGTAGTTAGATCAAGAAAGTTAATTATTAGAATGTGCACATACATATTGTGAAATCATGAAAGTTCATAAAATATTAACATGTAGATCTTTAATATAGTGCAATTTTGAAATTTCATTGTATATACTTTATTGCCTTGACACATCATGAGACTTAAACTATTAGTTTGGTTCATATCATGAATGTATATGTAATAAGTAGCATCACATTATTAAAGTTAAGGGGCGGTTTAAAGTCTGCGTCCACAAACATGTTCAGCTGACTTAACAATTTTGCACGATAACACCTGATAATTGAAATCTTGTTCAAACAGGTGATGTATCACAGTACATATTTGCACCTGGGTGGAGTGGAACAACTGAACATTTCTTGCTCAAGTATATTAGCAGTGCCCCTAGTGGGTTTCATACCCAGGACCCCTCGACCCCCAAGGTCTCACTGGACCAGTGCTCCTAACAAATTATCTAATTACACATTATTATGAAGCGAAATACATTTGTATTACGTTTTGTTTTTATTTTTTTCTCACCATACCATTAATGTTCATGTTATTATCTACAGTGTAACATTTATTATTAGTGTTTAAGAAAGTATGTAGTGTTATATAATAAAAGTTAATAAATATATTTTGTTATTTATGTTTTATATTCATATAAACGAATAATTATCATGAGCTTATATAACTGACTGATTTGAGTTTTATGAGGGTTCGTCCGCTCTATAAAGATGCATTATGTGCAGACCCCGGGATGTGACCGTTCACCCCTTAAAGATAGTTTTTGTTGATCTAAAGTACATGTATAGGTCAAATTTTGAGAAAGACCCAGAATAATTCATACTGGGTTTAATGATTAATTTGCCATTGATGCTATATTTTAGGATGCCAAAATAGGTAGTCTTCTTTTTGCTAATTCAGCAAATAAATTGTGGAGATTTCCCTAGTATAGTTTATTATAATTACTCTAGGCTTGTTGAATAGATGAATTGAATCATGTGTTTGAGTATGTTTGTGTGCTTTTATTTTATGTGTTGTGTATTGTGTTTGCTCGTGGGTGCTAGTTATGTGTCTTATATATGTGTGTGAGCTAATATAAACCCCTATGTTTTGTTTTGTTATAATTGTTACAAAACGGGTTACAAGTACATTTTATTACAAAAGTGGTTGAACATGATAAGCCGTTTTGTAATAATTAAGTGTCAAATTATGTCATTTTCAAGACAAAATGTAGTTTGAAATTCAAAATTGGTAATCGTTAGGGTCGAAAGATATAGTTTTAACTAGAAAAGTAATATAGTTTTTATGTCCACATAGGCACATTACTGACGATTCTTTTTGCTTGACAGCTAAATCCAGAGATTTAGCCTTTTTTCAGGAACAGTGAGTAGGTTGACTGATCTCCGTTGTATGACCTACACAATGCGTTGCTACCAACAAAAAAGAATTAATGATTTATGCAAGAAAAGGAATAGTAATATTTATACAAAGCAGCAAAGTTCACTGACAGAGTAGTAATTTGTTTAGACAAGGGTCCAGGAAAGCTAGGTTAGGTGCGCTGAACGCCGTAAAATGACTTAATTATGTTTACACAGCGTTAAACCCAGTAAAAATCAAAGCACTGAAAGTACTGGGGTATTCATTGTGTTTAGATTTATTCAATTTTTGTTGGGTTTTATGCTGTGGCAACACCTTACATAGATTATATCACAGCGGTCAGTCCACCTACTCACTGTTCCTGAAGAAGCTTTATCTCAGGATTTTGCTGTTAACAAACTACTGGGTACATACTTTGTCAGTGACTGACGACTGTCCTACATGACTTAGAATCAGGGGAAGGGGACAGAATGACCGTAGATATTATTAATGCTGGTGATTACATTTTTTATCAAACTCTCTTCACAAATAAAAATCTGCTTGAGTCATTTACAATATTGAACGATATTGACTACTGTTGTAATTAGTCAATGCTATTAACTGTTACAATATGACTATCACATTATTTAATTAGTCTGTGTGTCAAAAAATCTAATATAGGAGAGATTTAAAACTATGTAATTGTTATTTGTTATGTGTGCTACGTAGTGCACATTTTTTAGTAAAGTTGGACTAACACCCTGCTGCTATTCTATGATTTATATAGTAACTGAATAGAAAGTAATGTATTTAACCCCCATTCTGCTTATCATAAAGGTCTTAGAAATTAATTTTACCTGCACTGATGATGTTTAATGATGAAGGTTAAGATTTACAAATATTATTAAGAATTAATTGTATGATAAATTTCTTTTTTTCATTCGATGAACTGATTTAACAAAGAGGTTAATGTCGCCAAGTGAATGGGGTTATTTTTTGCAAAATAGTTGAAAGTGTTTTATATGCACAAATTATCTATATTATGTAAGAAAATAAACAAATGTTAAGATTCAAAGTGTAATGCTAAGATTAAATACCCGAGTTCATTAGTACACACAAACTAGAAAAGGTGATATATGTTCCAAACATTAATTATGTTGATGACTTCAACAAGTTCAAAGATACTATTTCGATATCACTCATTACCTTCTTATCATTCATAGTCAACTGTGTTTCATATTTCATTTTACAGGCCCATTATTCTACTGATCGAGGGGTCGTAGGTTTTATTCATGGGCGGGGCATACTTTCGTTTAGCTTAGTTATGAAATAATTTTTACGGTAATTCTCCCTCCTACCACTCAGTCATCGATGTGATTTCTTTTTGGTTAACAGCTAGATCTAGAGATTTTGCCTTTTCAGGAACAGTGAGTGGATGGACTGATCTCCGTGATATAACCTATACAATACGTGTTGCTATGGCGTTAAGGCCTCAATGAATTGATCATATGTTCTATGAATTTTGTCTCAAAAAATAGAGCTGGCCAGCGAAAAAAAAATATTTTGAGAAGCGATCGAAAGGCGAGGAATAAATGTGTGATATTTTTCATGAGAATTTTTATACAAATGGAAAAATACATGTTAAATATGAACATTATACAGAAAATCACATTATAGCATGTAGTTCAGAAAAAGCATAATAAGTAACTTTTTAGTGTTTATACCAGTTGGTCATTTATTCAGCATATTGATATGATACAATCATGCACATTCAAAGATGAAATATGTCAAAATCTTTCTAACTTGAACCATATTATTTTGATATTGGGGTACAGGGCATATAGTTTTGATTATTTTGCAGGTTGTTGTAAGAAAGATTATTTGCTGTTAACATACATAAATGCTTTTCATAAGGTACATACGTCATAATTAACTGTATTTTGTTCCATTTGCATTTACTATACTGCATAGCTAATACACTAAGTGAATTCATTCAATATTAACCTTTAATTAAATACTTCCAATATTTCAGTACAATTTAGAATAAGCTCGGCTAACATCATGATAGATCAAACCTGTTGATGTTGGTGTTTTAGTAAAGTCTTAATGTTATTGGGTAAATAAGAGAATGATCAACAACATACAACTGCTCAATATAATTTAGTAATCCAGATTGAGTACCAGCTGAGCACCCCCGTAAATATAAATGGACGAGTCTTGTTGACTTTTTGAGTATAAATAAAGTTATATTATTTGGATGATATGGGAACAACTAAACAACAAACAACTACTAAGATTACTTAAGCCATCATGTATGACGATTTTAGAGTCAGCATCCCTATAAAATGAAAATGGACCAAACTGGAAAACTTTAAAGTGAATAAATAGAGGCTTGTCATAAATTATGTGAAAGAAAACAATTACATCAGAACCCTTCTAAAATAAAAATTGACTGAACCTTTAGGTATATAAATATAGTCTTGGGGTACGTTATGCAAAATTTATTTCAAAATAAGTCAGTCGAGTATTTTAGGGCATTAACAATTATAATGTTAAATATTCTACCCCGTCTTACCTGCTTGTCGTAAATAACACAGCAGGGGGACATGACGTCACATAACTAGAGCAGTGTAGAGTTGATGAAAACATCAAGTTTACGTCAGTGTTCAACTGATGATCAAACATGGTTGCATTTATAATTGATGTTTTCATTTTATAAGTGAAAAAGTAACTAGAGCAAATTTTTTTTTCCATTTTCTGAATTTTAAGTGCGTAAATCTGACGAACATGATCAATTTTTGTAGCCTAAACCAAAAAAAAAATATATAAAAAATTACGCTATAGGATTCGAACTCGCGACCTCATGTTTGGTAGTCTGACATGCTAACCACTAGGCCACAGACACGACACTATATAATATGCTAAATTTAAATACATATACAAATGCATGACATAAAAATGCGCAATGCACAAAATAACTTTTCTCCGTACACAGATAGAATAAATTTTTAATAATGTGAAAACATTGAATATCATAATTTTAAGTACTATTTGTTTAAATTTGTATCTTTTATACACATTTTTCTGTTGTTATATTATTTTCTGGGTCGCAACAGAGTTCAATTATGTGTTGTTCGTTCTTTTTCTCATTTCTGGGAGCGCTGACATAGAAAGGAATTTTTTGCAAACAATTCCTTCCAATAATGTGAATGACTGTAAACTGCATTAAGAGAAACTGATTTAGTTTCGATTACTTTCCTTCAATTCCTTTGTCTTCCGATGTCTAACAGCAAATGCATATTTGTAGTCACGTGACTATAGCGCTTGATACGGAAACGTAGTTTCATTCATAATTTTTCATGAATGAAATCGATGTATACATCCGCGATTATCAGTTACGTAATAATTTGTCTACCATTGTTCAATTGTTCACAAATTTGTCAATACTCGGTGTCACTTCGAAGAAAGGTTTGATGTAGATCGAGTTAAATGCGTAATTAAATTGACGCGTAGGAATACACAGATGATCGATGAAACAAAAGAACTATTTGCGAACTATTTTATTGTAGCGGAATTATCCGGATGCTGTTCGGTTTTGTTGATTAGATATATAGGTCAATAGGTCAGTATAGGACTCCAATCGGATTACCGGTAACAGAGTATTCATTGTTAAAAAACAATGAATACAATAAAAAATAAAGTAAGTTGTTCACATTTATGCAACAGGAATATGTCATGTGACTTTCCTTTGATATTCAAACATACCGTATACATATATATACATTTATACAAGGGATACAACCGCGTCTTGAAGGAGAGTATTTATAACTTCTTTGTTAGAGAACAATTCCCTATGTATATATTCGCAGCTCTTAATCTTTTTCAGTTTCGTTTTTATTTAAGCTAGTATTTCTTATTATGCATATGATTGTGAAGCGCTTTTGAATATATATTTAATATGAAAAGAGCGCTATACAAATGCGGTATATATAATAATAATAATAATCATAATATATCTAGTGTATTTTGTTTATAATCGCACCAGCCGCCTTTGAGGTAAGTATATGAAACTGTTCGTAAAGTGAATTAAAAATCAAAGTACTGAGAGTACTGTTGGAAGGAAATTTTGAAGGATTTTAGAGTTATTTTAGAGTTCAAAGATACTATTTCGATATCCTTCATTACCTCTTTATCATTCATAGTCAACTGTGTTTCATATTTCATTTTACAGTCCCATTATCCTACTGATCGAGGGGTCGTAGGTTTGATTCCCGGGCGGGGCATACTTTCGTGGAGCTTAGTTATGAAATAATTTCTGCGGTAATTCTCCCTCCTACCACTCAGTCACCGATGCGCTTTGTTTTTGGTTAACAGCTAGATCCAGAGATTTTGCCTTTTCAGGAACAGTGAGTGGATGGACTGATCTCCGTGATATAACCTGTACAATATGTGTTGCTATGGCGTTAAGGCCACAACAAATTGATCATATGTTCTATGAATTTTGTCTTAAAAAATGGCGCGAGCCAGCGAAAAAAAAATCCAATTTGAGAAGCGAGCGAAAGGCAAGGAATAAATGTGTGATTTTTTCATGAGCATTTATATACAAAATGGAAAAATACATGTTAAATATGAACTTTATACAGAAAACCACATTATAACGTGTAGTTCAGAAAATCATTATAAGTAATTTTTTAGTGTTTATACCAGTTGGTCATTTATTCAGCATATTGATGTGATACAATCATGTACATTTAAAGATAAAATATGTCAAAATCTTTCTTACTTGAACTTTATTATTTTGATATTGGGGTACAGGGTATATAGTTCTGATTATTTTGCAGGTTGTTGTGAGAAAGATTATTTGCTGTTAACATGCGTAAATGCTTTTAATACGGTACATACATCATAAATGACTGTATTTTGTTCCATTTGCATTTACTTTACTGCATAGCTAATACATTAAGTGAATTCATTCAATATTAACCTTCAATTAAATACTTCCAATATTTCTGTATAATTTAGAATCAGCTCGGCTAACATCATGATGGATCAAACCTGTTGATTTTGGTGTTTAAGTAAAGTCTTAATGTTATTGGGTAAATAAGAGATTGACTCAACAACATACAACTGCTCAATATAATTAAGTAATCCAGAATGAGTACCAGCTGAGCACCCCCCGTAAAATATAAATGGACGAGTCCTGTTGACTTTTTGAGTATAAATAAAGTTATATTATTTGGATAATATGGGAACAACTCAACAACAAACAACTACTCAGAGTACTTAAGGCATGTATGGTGATTTTAGAGTCAGCATCCATATAAAATGAAAATGGACCAACTTTTAAGGCTTGTCATTTATGCCAACTATGCTATAGACTAAACAAGAAACAACTGCACCATGTAAATATACTTAAATTATGTGGAAGAAAACAATTACATCAGCACCCTTCTAAAATAAAAATTGACTAAACCTTTAGGTATATAAATATAGTCTTGGGGTACGTTATGCAAAATACAACTTTATTTCAAAATAGGTCGGTTGAGTATTTTGGGGCATTAACAATTATAATGTTAAATATTCTACCCCGTCTTACCAGCTTGTCGTAAATAGTATTTTGAATTATTTTTACACAGCAGGGGGGACATATGACGTCATATATCCAGAGCTGTGTAGAGCTGATGGAAACATCAAGTTTACGTCAGTGTTCAACTGATGATCATGTGTTAATATAAAAGTTATGGTAAACGTGCATTGCATTTATAATTGATGTATTCATTTTATAACTGATTATTAACTAGAGCAAAAGTTATTTTCATTTTCTGAATTTTAAGTGCGTAAATCTGACGAACATATGATCAAATTCTTGTAGCCTAAACAAAAAAAAAAAACAAAAACAAAAAAACCTCATGACACACCGCGACCAGGATTCGAACCCGAATCATTTGTTTGATAACAATGATACACAAAAGTTAAGCATTACAAAATTACTAGTGTATGTTAGGCAAAAAACATATGTTGAAGTACTTAAATTTGAATATAAATCGGTAACTCGAAAAACAGTACACTTGAAATAACTAATTTGCATACATTTGCATATTTAAATCATCTGATCATTTTAAATGCGGTATCATATGATAGCTAGACACTAAAACATAGGTGCAGACACATATTTTGAAATTTTATCATAATTGGTTATTGTGTTAGTAGCGAAAATGGAATTTTGGTATTTGCGGACTAAATTTGCATATTATGCAAATTAATGAAGGATGGCATGTGGGCTTCACTTAGTTTCTTAATAATCTTTGTAAAAAGCTTTGTAAAAGATTATATGAATGGGCTGAGGAAAATAATAAAATTAATGAGTGCCAAGCGGGTTTTAGACGTAATTATTCAGCAATAGACGATGTTTTCTGTCTTCAAGCAATGGTACAAAAATATTTGTCAAAAAAAGGCGGTCGATTCTATTGTTTATATGTCGACTTTAGAAAGGCGTTCGATAAAATTAATCATGAACAATTGTTTTTATCTCTTCAAAAAGTCGGATTGCATGGTAACTTTCTCAGAGTGTTAAAACTTATGTATACAAATCTTTATTCTTGTGTCAAGACTTCCGATGGAATAACAGGTTCAATTCCATGTAATATTGGAACACGTCAAGGTGACAAATCTAGCTCTACAATTTTCATCTTGTTCATAAATGAACTATATACACTTTTAAGAGAAAAATGTAGCTCCGGTATATTTATTACAAATAATATTCCTGATATACTATGTTTAATGTTTGCAGATGATGTTGCTAATTGCGCAGAAACTGTTTCCTTATTACAACAACAATTAAATGTTATTGATACTTTCTGTCACAACACTGGAATGGAAATTAACCTAGAAAAAACCGAAATTATTGTTTTCCGTAACGGTGGCCCTTTACGTAATTATGAGAAATGGTATTATCGTGGAAAAACTATTAATATTACGTCAATATACAAATACATGGGGCTTATTTTCTCTCCCCAATTATCATGGAATCATGCAAAGGAAAAATTAGCATCACAAGCACATAAAGCAATCTTAGCATTAAAACATTATCAAAAACCGTTTGGATATTTTCCAACAAAAGAATTATTTAAAATTTTTGATCATATGATCAAACGAATTTTATGTTACGGTTCTCAAATATGGGGCTATGAATATTGTCATATTATAGAGTCTGTACATACTAATTTTTGTAAAAAACATCTAGGTATAAGAAGAACCACCAATTCTTGTATGATTTTGGGTGAATGTGGTAGATTACCTCTTAGTATTACATATATTACTATCTGTGTATGATATTTTTGTAAATTATTAAATATGTCTTCTGAACGTTATCCAAAGCAATGTTATTTAATGTTAAAATCCATTGATGACGCTGGTAGAACATGTTGGGCAACAAAAATTAAGAATTTATTATATATGTATGGATTTGGATATATTTGGATTTCTCAGGAAATAGGAAACGTGAATATCTTTATATTCATGTTCAAACAAAGAATCGCTGACCGTAGTACCCAAAATTGGTCAGAAAATAATAATAACTCAAGTCGATGCTTTCATTATAAACATTTTAAATCGTTGTTAAATGTT
This sequence comes from Mactra quadrangularis, assembly GCA_025267735.1. Taxonomy (NCBI): domain Eukaryota; kingdom Metazoa; phylum Mollusca; class Bivalvia; order Venerida; family Mactridae; genus Mactra; species Mactra quadrangularis. The sequence continues at coordinate 23,630,040 of CM046306.1, read as the reverse complement.
GAAAAATATATTTTAATAGAAACACCATATATTCATCGTTTAGCATTTTGTAAATTCAGATGTTCGAATCACAAACTAGCAATAGAAATTGGCAGATACCACAATATACCAAGAATAGAAAGATTATGTTTCTTATGTCCTGATAGTATTGACTGTGAATTCCATGCTTTCTTTAGATGTCATAAATATGATACTATAAGAAATAATTTTTTATTTAACTGGTATTCAGGGGGAAAAGAGTTAAACGATTTTTACGATTTATTATCAACAAATGAAGAAACCATTTTAAGAAAATTAATGTATTATGTATATCTACTAATGAACAGTATTAACAGTTAGTTTAGTTATTCTATATAGTCTCACCTTACTGCACAGACTAATATAACCACATAATATTGCATAGAGTATTGTATTTAGGGCTGGTGGCCATAGTTTTCTTTAATAAATAGGTATTAATAATTTGTTTATAATTATATATATTGTCTCAATTTATAAGTAGAAATCAACATTGCCACACAATTTTGTATAGTGCAATGTCGTATTTTGGGCAATTGGTCTTAGTTTTCTTATATATGTATTATTAAGTAGTTTAATAATTTATTTATTGTATCATTTTTAAACTTTAAATCAACATAACAACACAAATTTGTATACTGTAATGTTGTATTTGTGGCCAGTTGCCCTAATTTTCATTAATGAGTATTATGAATTACATGTAGATCAATAATTTCATATTTTATCAAGATCTATTACTATACGCTTACATAACCACACAATTTTGTATATTGTATTGCTGTATTTTGGGCCGATGGCCTTAATTTTCTTGAATAAAATTTGTCTTGTCTTGTCTTGTTCAATGATAAATAAACTGCATCAAAATTATCCAAGCATCAACAGTATGATTGAAAATGGCATAAATATACGTGACACCATGCAATAGAACGAATAGTGCAAATCCTTCAACTTATAATATAAATTAAATATTTTGCATATCATATAGTCATCATTTACTGGTATAATATTATCATTTGATATATTTGTGTCTAAAACGTACAAACATAACATAAAACATAACCAAATGTTACTCAGAATAGGCAAGCAAAAACGAAGGAATTTTTAATGTATAGAAACCCCGAATATTGTATTCAGTAAAATACCTAATTTGCATAAATTTGCATATTTAAATGATCTGATGAAGCTGAAATTAGTACCATATAATAGGTAGACCATGAAAACATGGGTATGGGGCTTATTTTAAATTTCTGTCCTATTTGGTTATTGTGTTATTAGGGAAAAACGGAATTTCGATAATGGCGGACTTAATTTGCATATTATGCAAATTGTTCAAGTAATATAGGGTGTCATTACTCGGATTCTCATTCAGCACCATTCAAAGACATATAAACTGCAAAATAACTTTGTTGGGACTCAAGTACAGGGTTGACCTTGAATATGGCATTTTAATGCAGGGCTATAGACAAAACTGTGACTAGTAAGGGTTGGTTAGGGAGCTGGTATTTGCTAATGTTTTATCATCAAGCATTTTTCTAATTTATATTTTTTATCTTCATGGTATGGTCAAAACTTCCGTGCATTCGATTTTTAAAAAAAAAGTAACAACATAGAATTTGAAACTTATATCTCGGAAAACGGTAAAAAATGACGTTATCACTTGTTTTGATGGTCAGTGCTTCCAGCACCCGATTATTTTCAAAACATTTACAAAATCTTATAGTCGAAGCATATCATAATTTAGAACCAAATTTATTTGTTCGAAACATGACAAATAAGCGCGCAGTGCGTTTAAAGTTTAAAGGCGATTTTTTTAGAAAATAGCGACGTCATTGGTTTTTGGCCAATAGCATCTTCCTGTCCCAAAATTTGAAAAATCACCTGGCAGATTCGTAAAGAGCACAATTTTTTCTATAAAAAAAACAATCAATATATTGCTGATATACCTATGAGAACAGCGAACCACTTTTTTAGACGCTTTTCTCAACTGGGCCGACATACCATCAGACATGCTAACCACTACGCCACTGCCGCGACAATAATGAAGTGTGCTAAATTTATATACATATACAAGTGCGTGGCAGATAGAAAATGCGCAATAATACAAAATAGTAACTTTTCTCCGTACACAGATAGAATAAAGTTTGATTAATGAGAAACAACATTGAATATCATAATTTTAAGTATTTGTTTAAATTTGTATTTTTTTCAATTCATCTGCGATTGATAGTATACACATTTTTCTGTTGCTCTATTTTCTGGGTCGCAACAGAGTTCAATTATGTGTTGTTCGTTCGTTTTAAATTTCTGAGAGCGCTGACATAGAAAGGAATTTTTGAAAAAAAATCCTTCCAATAATAAGAAACGGAGCAAAATTACAGTAAATACCTACAATCATGACAATCAATATCGTTAGTCTTGATAGCAGAATGGTCCGTATATGGGGAACTTTTTATTCATAAATTTAATTTACATTAATGATTTGGGACTTAAACGTTATAAAGTGCATGATTGCATTAAACCAAGGTGGTCTTTGTAATGAAATTTTTGCTGTATTCCGCCATGAGGTATGTCCATCATGTGTCGGAAACTGTCACTCTGAACACCAGAGTTTGTCCAATAAAATGTACATTTTCAGGTCACAGAAATTGCCGATTTGTTAAAATTGAGAAACTGTGTTTATATTACAAACTTCATCCAGTTGAGTGATACCCGTATATACAGTTTATATACAAATATTATATTATATTAAACAAATATTTGGCACCGTATGAAATCTCGGTAAACCCACGAATATGTTAAGAGATCCCACATAAAACTTTATTTTTTGCATTTAAACATAATCTGTACGTGCTTAACAAATACTTGTTAGCACGACGGCGCACGAATTCGATGATTTAAAAAAACCTGAGCGAAAGTGTATTACACACATTTATGAAAAGTCCTTCAGTCTTAAACCATGTCACAAAATTATAATAAAAATATGAATAAACAAAAAAGTATGAAAATAAAGAGACAACAAATTCGTTAAATGATATACAATTAATATTCAGTAATTAGTTATTAATTTAATTAGTAATAGGTATAGTGCGGACACATTGACCCCCACCTGACCTTTATGCAAGAATATTCATTACATTGAATACGAATGTAGTATTAATGCTCGATAACAATCGGATTTTATCGACAAGGCTCGAATTTAATTTTAACACAGGGATTAATGTTAAAGTACATTTAAAGCGTACAACGAGTGTCTATTGCACATAGGCCGGACTAGAGGATTGTACGATGAGGCTAGCTACCAATTCAAAGGTTGTTGGTTTTAGCCCCACAATCACTATCCCCACACCCATTTTATTATTAATTGTTATCAAAAATGTAAGAACACGAGTTTCCCGTTTGAATGTATTTGAATCGTAAGTTGTTATACATGCGGGCTGTGTATACTCTATACATGTTAAATTATATTTTAAATACGTAACGAGTCGAAGTGTAGAGTAGGCGTGGTATTGATTTTCACCGGGATGTGTGTAGGTGATAATTAGATGCAAATGTGAAAGGTGAGGTCGGGGTCAAATTGTACGCACTATAAGTCATAGTGTTGCTACTATGTTACTAGTATTTGGCAAATTACAAAAAAATTCAACATGTGCGGGAATCGAACCCGGGATATTTCGATTGACAAGTCAGTACCTTACCTCTGCACCACGAACCGTTTGATATAATACAATCGTTACTTTTTCATCCATACATTGTATTGTCACTTATTAAAGCAACGAAACTTGACGAATGTATGCGAACTAAGCCGTTAATCGATACGGACACTAGTGAAGTGCATGTTTAATGTTGTCAAATAATAATTGTTTAATATGATAATTTGTATATAAACTGTATAATTATACGGGTATCACTTCACGGTCCATAAAATATGGCTGTTGTACAACGGATGAGACAGATGGTATATGATTTGAGATAATAAATATTGCATTTTTTGTTCAATCGGGTTGTTGAATGTGGTATCAACATCGTGCTTCGGACTTTTAGCTGGACTCTAAACTTTCAGTTCAGTGAGTAAGAATGTATTCGAAAGATGAAATTATTTCGAAGGATTCTGCAATGTAAGTTCTTATGATTGCTTGAATTGAATTTTAATGAAATAATCTTTCTTGTTAACATGCGTTGGCTACGCTACCTTCGCAGCTCGGCGAATACTCTACCGTTACTTTACAGAGAAAGTGAACTACAGTGAAACATAAGGCCGATGTACAGGAGGATAATGCGTTGGGTTACATTTGATTTCATAAGTCAAGCAAAATTTTTGTACTTTTAAATAATCTTGACAAAATTCCTATATTCTACTAGATCACAGCCTTTTCTCGCCCTTTTTCTGAGTTTTATAAGATATTTTCGCCATTTTGCTACTTGCTACTTTTTGTAAATACATGTACCTATGTAAGATACATTACAAAAATCTGCAATGTCTCGCATTTCACTGCGCTAAGTTAAATCACAATAATATAAAAAAGTAGTGATGCGAGATAATACCGGTATACCGGTATATTGCAATACGTTTCAAACACAATACGTACCGATACGGTCCCGCAATATATCGCGATATTTTTATCTTAATCTAATAGACTAATAGTGCATACTCGAACCTGTTTTGCATTATTTGTGGCAGAATTTGAACGGAAACTATTTCATTTTTGGTTTTCCTTTAATTTTTAGCATAAAGTATTGACTATCTACCTGTGACAACTTTAACACAAAGTAGGGGGGTTGGGACTGAAGAATAGTTTTATGAATTGGCATTGAGTTAGATACGAAAAGAATATGTTTTCATAAAATTTAGTTGGTATCATTAATATTTTATTTCAATGTTAACTTTTTCTTGTTTTGTATTATAAACAAATTGCTACAAGTAATTCTAAACCCCTATACAACTAAGTAGGTGTCAAGTTTCTTGCAAAACTTGCACACTTCACACATCCCTCTATGCATCAATGTACTACAGTGTATGTTATTCACAATTGGCATGCTGACACTATCAGTCTATCAGCATGATGTCGCAAAGGAAAAAAGTCGAGTCTTAAATGTTTGCAATAGCTTAAATAAAGCTTTCACAATGTATAATTGTGATGAATCTTGATATTGTCAGTAAAATACAAGCATGGGTGCTGAAAAAGCTTATGTTCTAAACTCCCAATATATCGCAATACATATTGCAATATTCTGTGGCGTATCGCAATATATCGCAATACGAAATTTCCGGCAATACCTATCCCTATAAAAAAGTAACAAAGTAGCTACCATTATGTACAAGCAACCAATAAAAACACTTTAAACATTTAAACGTTTAAAATAAAATTCAGAATTTACACACAAGGACATTGTATGAGTTTTATATGTGTGTATATGTGTAAAACGTTTTTGTGTTCAGTAAAAAGTTCACTACATGTAATAGGACCGACAAAATCGATGGACGTTATAGCAGAATGGCCTTATTATAGGGGCATTTTCTTTCACAAAGTTAGGACTTAAATTCGTTAAAAGTCCTATAATTTTGAAACCAAGGTGGTCTTTGAAGGTTCATCAATCATTTTAAGATGACGTCCCCGTTTTTGCTCTGACGTTTATTGATAGAGAAATTGAGAAAATCTAAAAGTGAAAAAAAATGATTATATTGAATAGCATTTTAATCAAAGTTCGGTAAAAAAAATACCTAGACTCAAATTGTTGAGTTTTATGGGATCTTTAACTGTTTAGTTTTCTTTGTTGATAGTAAATAAATTTCATATTTGTGGTGTTTGAATGTTTGAAAGCGAAGTAAGATGGTCATTTAAAATTGCTGTTTGAATGTTTGAAAGCGAAGTAAGATGGTCATTTAAAATTGCTGTTTGAATGTTTGAAAGCGAAGTAAGATGGTCATTTAAAATTGTTGTTTGAATGTTTGAAAGCGAAGTAAGATGGTCATTTAAAATTGCTGTTTGAATGTTTGAAAGCGAAGTAAGATGGTCATTTAAAATTGCTGTTTGAATGTTTGAAAGCGAAGTAAGATGGTCATTTAAAATTGCTGGTTATATATATCACAAAATAATAATAATGTTCAATAATTACTGTATCATTGAGCAAATCAGAGTATGCAGCGTGATTCATGTTATTTATATAATGTTAGTAATTGTGTTTAAAATCTTTGATCATGGATGACAAAATAATAAGTTTACATAACTTAAGTTCAAAAACATGTTTAGACAAATGTTATGCAGATTTAATCAATAACAATAAGAATAAATGATCAAAAAGATTTCAGTAATTTTGACTTACAATTGTAGTACATGTATAATGCGCATTGTTTTACTCAGTAGTGAAGTAAACGTCAATATTCAATTTTATATGTTTAGTTGTTACATATAGAATGTACCTATGTTTCTTTCAATTCTTTCAGCCAAACATACATTATCATAATTTAAATAGAATAACAAAGTCGTAAACAATAAACAACATGATGGGAATGGTAGTATATAAACTACATTTGTATGTGAAACTCAAAACTTGTGCATATATTACAAAATGTTTTTTAACAAATACAGTATACAATTTGTACCTTAAGTTATCATAGGTAGTGTCATGTTCTAATATTCATAATAATATCTTGTGAATAAGTATACAGGTGCACTTTCAGTATCATTCAGCATGTGTGGTGACTCGCCCAGGTAAAACCAGGCACTTTGTGTCTGGAACCCTGTGCACATTTGTCTGCTTCTAGGCATTCTTCACACCACTAAATGTTGGACCTCATTTCGCAGAGTGATAACAAAGTGAATACTATCATAAGTTCATTAGTTAAGTGTACAATAGGAAAACCAACTTATAATACAAATATAGAAAAATACAATGTATAGCAGCAGTATGTTTAACAAATATATTTCAAATTGTTATCTTGATAAGGATATAAAGTTTGGTCATACTGATATTTTCCAGACATAGGATTATATTTTGATATCTTGCAAGTATTAAATTGTATACATAGTGTATATATTCAATATAACTGGTATCACATTACTAGTATATGATAATAATAGAGTCTTATTATGAATAAACGTGATTGGTATCTAGAGTCCATCGTTAGGTTAAGCACATAATGTTCCTGTAAACACAAAATATGAATGAGATTGATATGTCCATCTCTTGACAGATAGAATAATAATCTTGAGAAGAATAATCAATTTAAAGTTCAATAAACTATCTCATCTCTTATGTTGATGACATACAACACACTTTTTCCAATACAAACAAGCAAAAAACATCACTTTAATAAATTGCGTCTGAAAATATATTCATAATATAATAATACATGTATAAGTCCTGACAAAAGGGTGAGAGGGTGGTGGTATTCAGCAAATTTAATTACTAATACTAAGACTTCGAATGACTAAATACTCGGTTCATGCGGTTTATATATGAAACGCCAAACGTGTGCATTACCATATATATGTATGGTACAATCGTGCAAATCTTAGATTACTTAAAAACTATATTATTTCATTTGATGTAACAATACAAATTTCAAACCATATAGAGGGGTGGAAAAGGGAGGGTAACTCTCTAACAAACTTCTAACACAATGCAACGACTTCGAATGACAAAAACACACTTAGTAAGCTATATATATGGTGTGTAACCACACAAACTTCGTGCTTATATTACACATAACACACTACTGATATGGTTTACTGAACTTTGGATAAATACATTTATTTCTTAGTTCGATCCTCTCAAACGGAAATAAATCATTTATTCCCTCATCAACAAACCATATAAATGAAAAACAACAACAAAACATATGCAGTTAGGAACAGCCTTGCGTTGTGTATTATCGATAGACAAAGAACGGGCTTAGAATTGAAATATGATAAACAAACTAGGAATAAAATATTTATGTTTTCATTTACATCATTCTCATAACATAAAGGAAAATAATATATAATAGACATCAAGCCTCCAAATGTAAAAAAATCACAGTTTGAGTTAATAACATATTACATATTAACATATTTATTTCCAAGATATTTTGAGATAAGCAATATTTGTCAATGGCATCTTTAACATAGTCTAGCCATATTTGATTACCTCTCACTTTGAAACCATTACCAGATTTACAGTAAGATATTGAACGAAAAAGAAATTTTAATCAGAATCGTGAGATTTCCAACATATAAAACTGGACATGTACTATATAAAAACGCCATTGGGCAATAAACACACTATTTGGCTATAACAGGCAATTTGGCTTTAAACGTACCATTAGGCTAAAACAGGTAATTGTTATACAAACGGTAAGATTTAACAGGCAATTGGGATATAAACACACACTTTGGATATAAAACATACAATTTGGCGATAAAGAATCGAAGAAATCGAAGGATTCTGCAATGTAAGTTCTTATGATTGCTTGAATTAAATTTTAATGAAATAATCTTTCTTGTTAACATGCGTTGGCTACGCTACCTTCGCAGCTCGGCGAAAACTCTACCGTTACTTTACACAGAAAGTGAACTACAGTGAAACATAAGGCCGATGTACAGGAGGGTAATGCGTTGGCTTACATTTGATTTCATAAGTCAAGCAACATTTTTGTACCTTTAAATAATCTTGACAAAATTCCTATATTCTACTAGATCACAGCCTTTTCTCGCCCTTTTCTGAGTTTTATAAGATATTTTTGCCATTTTGCTACTTGCTACTTTTTGTTAATACCTAAGTAAGATACATTATAAAAAATCTGCAATGTCTCGCATTTCACTGCGCTAAGTTATATCACATAATATAAAAATTAACAAAGTCGCATGATGTACGAGCAACAAATAAAAAACACTAGAAACATTTAAACGTTTAAAATAAAATTCAGAATTTACACACAAGGACATTGCATATGAGTTTTATATGTGTGTATATGTGTAAAAACGTTTTCGTGTTCAGTAAAAGTTCACTACATGTAATAGGACCGACAAAATCGATGGACGTTATAGCAGAATGGCCTTATTATAGGGGCATTTTCTTTCACAAATTTGGGACTTAAATTCGTTAAAAGTCCTATAATTTTGAAACCAAGGTGGTCTTAGAAGGTACATCAATCATTTCAAGATGACGTCCCCGTTTTTGCTCTGACGTTTATTGATAGAGAAATTGAGAAAATCTAAAAGTGAAAAGAAATATATTATATTGAATAGCATTTTAATCAAATTTCGGTAAAATTTATTTATCTAGACTCAAATTGCTGAGTTTTATGGGATCTTTAACTGTTTGGTTTTCTTTGTTGATAGTAAATAAATTTCATATTTGTGGTGTTTGAATGTTTGAAAGCGAAGTAAGATGGTCATTTAAAATTGCTGTAGTAGAAAATGTAGTTCGCAAAATAGATAATTGACATTACGCTGAGGTTACCATGACCTTACACAAGCGGCTAATTTGTTTACCAAAGTAATCATTTGTGCCCAAAGATATGCGATTATTTTTGTCCAAGTATACCCAAATCTTTCATTTGTGGACGGATTATGAATATCTTTTTTAGGTGGGGGTCCGGCGTAATGTCAATTACAATCGCTACTTAATACAATGACCTTTGAATCGCTTCCCTTTATAAACAAATTATTCAATCGTACTTGTTACAGGCTGTCACCTGCATAGAAGCTCTGCTTTCGCTACCTAAGTGGTGTTGACCATTGTAAATGATACAAATACAAATACATGTCACTTATATAGCGCACAAATTATTGTAAAATATTCTATTGTGCTTTGCATGTGAAGTTCACTGATTATCCATGACAAAAACTAAATGAATGTGTCTTAAGTCTTGATCTAAAACTATAGCCTCGTTGTCAATGATTATAAGTGCCCATGTACATTGTTCCACCACTTTGGACCAACACCTGCTAGTAATCTTTGTTCGCCGCATAGGAATACCAAAGTTATTGTCACTTTGAGATCGAAACGACCTCTTGATCCGGCTGGGACGAACAAATCTCTCAAATAGCTTGGTGTAGCGCCCTTGATCACACGACAAACCATTGCAACGACTTTAAATATGATTCTAACTTTTACTGGAACCCAATGGAGACTTTTTGAGACTGCATAACTTGGTTAATCGAATGACGCTTTCTGAACCACTGGATAAATGAATGGATAATTAGGGCAGAATGACAGAACGAGTATGGGCAAAAATGACTGACAATATTTTGACATAACGTATGGCATACATAAACGACTAGACCTCAAACTGAATTTTTTTGGATAAGTGATAAAATGTTATAGTCCTATTTGTTTTGGTGAGCTGTGACAGGTTGAAAGAGTTCATTCATAGTCTCGACGATAGGTGTAACCACTACATAATACAATGAAAATCAGTACTAACTATCGTATCTCAAGTAAATATACTAAAATGGTTTAGTAGACAAAGAACCCCATTCAATCCGTCTAAATGTCACGACTACGGGGCCATTTAAATCGATGTAGAATAATTATAATTAAGACAGTGACCAGTTGGTTGGTTAAATAAGCTGTATTATCCTTTTGTAGGAATGTTTCAAAAATTAAAAATACAGAAGTGCAGTAACGGCTCATCGGATAAAATCGGACTATATGAAGATCACTAGTTAAATAATTAGCTTAGCACCCACCAGTTATCGAGTGTAGATAGTGATATCGAAGTGACTCGAGTGAATGTAGGATGTAGGTATAGTTCGTACATTTTGACCCCGACCTCACCTTTCACATTTGCATCTAATTATCATCTACAGATATCCCGGCGAAAATCAATACCACGCCTACTTTACACATCGGCTCGTTACGTATTAAAAAAATAAGCAATCGATTTACAGCGATTGTAAATAGCAGCTGCGGTTACAGAGTAGGGTTGCATGAGGCTGGTAGACCCAATTTAGGGTGGGTACGGGAGGGGTGTCCCCTCCCTTTCGGGGGAGGTACGGGGGCCTCCCCCTGAAATCTTAAAAAATGAAGGTCTAAAATCGTGCATTCTGGTACATTTTTGGCCGTTTTTGTTGCATCCATAATAGCACAGATTAACTAGTAACATGCATGGTCAATCCCGCATTTTTATGTATCTGGATCCCCTTCAAAATGGCTGCCATGGGCCTTGAAATTGATATTTCTAACTGGATTTAGTGAAATTCACTTTAGAAAATTATATCAATAATAATTTTAACAAGGCATACAACACAGTATTGCAATCAATAAAAAACATCGTCCCAATTGTCCAGTCAGTCAAGCCAAGGACCCTATATTTATTAATATATTATATAGGGTCCTTGGAATTCAAAGGTTTTGAGGGTGTGATGTCGGCCATGGCTAACGTGTATAAGTCTAACAAGACATGTATCTGGTGGCAGAAATATGCAACAATATATATTTACAAGCATTGATAAATCTATTCTAGAAACAAAATGGTTGACAACGGGAAAGAAGTTCCGGAGTTAGAGAAATTGAGTATAGACGATACATCTGAATCAAGGGAGGAAACTCCTACAGAGAAGAGACAAACATGGTCATCTCAGCTAGATTTTATCATGACGTCAGTAGGTAGCTGTGTTGGTTTAGGAAACATCTGGAGATTTCCATATCTCTGCTATAAGAATGGCGGAGGTATGTACAAACAAATATATTTATTTGAAACATACTTTAAATGCTTTTTGACAGTTACGCTCCTCTTGCAGTTCAGTGAATATACTTCTACTCTACATTCACAAAAAGTGAAAAACAGAACGATTGAAACTTTTAAGCGATGCAAAGAAGAGTACATGTATTTGACAGTGTAAAGATTTGCATATGCAGTGGTGGTCGTTGCGCAATGCTACAGCGAATATAGTTTGCTATTATTAAAGGATCCCACTTTAAGAAACGGACACTTTATGAACCTTGAACTTAGAAAGTAAAATGGTTTGAAATGTTAATTGTGTCTGTAATGCTTATTACAGTAAAATGACCTCATGGTTTTTTTAACAGTTTTCATGACTGCTGTAAATGTATCTTCATACAGTGGCTTTAAATCTTGATTGTTTGAATAATTTACATTGTTTATTTTATGTTATCCCCATAAAAAGCATAAAGTCATACGTAAGGCTTTTTCATTCCATATCCAATGTATGTATATAAGCTATATACTAGCGCTTTCATTTTCAGGAGCCTTTCTGATCCCTTATGCCATAACATTTTTCCTGGCAGCCACGCCGACATATGTTGCTGAAATAAGTTTAGGACAGTACACGAGTGCTGGAACAACCAGGGCTTGGAAAATAGTTCCTTTATTTCAAGGTAAGTGTGACACTTAATATTTATTATTATTTATTATATACCGCATTTGTAAAGCGCTCCTTTCATATTGAACATATGTTCAAAAGCGCTTCACAATCATATGCATAATTAGTGAATACGAGTTTAAATGAAAATGAAAATGGTTAAGTGATGATAAAATATAAAATAATAAACTGAAGACTAATATAAAACTAAGAATTAGTGATCAATAAAGTGCTCATAGTAGTTTACAAACAACAGCAACAAAACAAGTGGATTTTTAAAGTTCTGTAAAAGATAGTGAATGAGTAATAATGGACTTTTGGTAGAACGGCAGCCAAATGGTCAATGGGGAATCAGGCTAGATGCCCCGAATATCCATGATTGCAAAGTGCAAAATTGGATTCTAATTCAAGGCTCCCGCCCAAACATCCACCAGCATCAGTGCCAGCGCATCCTACCAACCATCATGTATAATATAGTGATCAGATAAAGTAAAAGTGACAGACAAATTTGAAGAAGTTTCAAGAGAAGTAACCACTTGACTTCGCCGGTATTATAAGTAAAAGTGATAAAGGGTATAAGTGTAGACGTAAGTTTTTCAATCTAGGACAACACTTTACAATAAACATCATAAACTAGAACCACTCAAGGCTTTCCTAGCTTTTAAGCCCTATATAAAAAATCTGATATTCATTTACACTACCTCTTAGTTTGTCAGAGAGAACATATCCACATGTGAAAAGTATTTTTTACGATTAATTATATTTTTGGTAATAAGCATTCATCTGTCTTTCTGGAAATCGGTGTACTGCATTCTTCATATTTACAGTTTTAGAATACAAAATGATTAATATTTTAGGAAGGTTCGATAGACCTCAGTATCATGTAGGTCAGTTGTCAATATGATTAAAACCCGATCTAAAATTTTACCGCTCGCCTACTTGCTAATTTAGGTGACCTTTTCTCATCATAATATTCATGACGAAATTGTTATGATACGTAACTTGTTTACATCGTCTACGTCACGCAATTTGAAATGAGCCACCCAATCGCAGACTTTGAATAATACCGCTGTTAAATTTGCATGCAAACCTTGGTCTAAAAATAGAAATTACGAAATCAAAATGTGATTAATAGTGTTTTCGTCTAGATGAAAGCTACGCATTGATTGGTTGACACAAAGTTCATCTCGACGTGACCTTGCATTGACTAAGTAGAGATCCTGTACGGCAACGCGAGTAGAACAGGATCTCTGTTTACGGAGATTGGTCAGTTGTCAGCTACATGTACTGGCAATGGTGAATGTAGTGGGTATAGTTCGAACAAAAAAACAAAACGCTGTTTATAATAACAATACAATGAACTAACCCGCGACGAGGGATGGCCAGGATGACTTTAAAATAAACAATTGTGATATGTTTTACTTGTGTCTTAGTTGTTGGTGTAATGGAAAGTGTTCTACCATAACAAGCATGATTTACCAAGTGGTATTGGTTTATCAACCATGCTAATTTTGTTAAAATGAATTACACAAATTTTATTTTCATTACTGTCTACCCCTGAAATGAATTGTCTCATTTTTTAATGTTTACCAAAACACGTTTTGTTTTTTGTACGCACTATACTGTACTAGGTTAAAAGCCTGGGTCCAGAGATCAAGGTCTAGCTTGAGAAAGTGGGTGGAAAAATTGTCTGCAACGACATGACTATACAAATGTTTAAATTCGACGAAAACATTATACAGGGTGATTAATAATATCTGCTACAGTTTTGAAATGTATTAGCATGTTTATGATCAACCATAGACACACAATTGTCACAGAGTAATAATCTAAAATAAATCTAAATAATCTAAAGTTTTGTTTTGGTATACAACATACCATACTTTAGTTAGGAATGTTTCCTGTATACCTAAAACAGAATTTTTTACAAATGTTTAACCTGACGTCTATTTTGGGTGATAATGACGTCAATTCGTTTCTCAAAGTTTTCTATTGCGGATGCACACATTTCTGGACTTATAAGTTATATTCTTCATTTTTCTTCGAAATAGATGATTACATCACGTTACTATTTTACGTTACATACATGTAACATTACAATACTAAAGCTCTTTGACCATCATTCATTCAAGCGGGCCGATAATTGCTACCATGCCATATTCTGTCCTTGCATTAACCTCTAATTATTACTTGTATTTTTCAGGTCTTGGTTATGCATCCCAAATGATATTGATATATTCTAATGTTTATTACATCGTTGTTGTCGCTTGGGCTTTATATTATATAGCACAATCTTTTACATCTACGTTACCATGGACAAGTTGTGATAATTCTTGGAATACGGATAGGTAATTGTAAATTAAAATATAAGTGTTGTTTGTACTGCTTTTTTATTTAACACTCATATCAAATCTTATCTCGATCCCATTCAAGTATGTAAAACGAAGTCTCTAAAGGGGAAAAATGTTGTAATGTCTAAAGAACGCCATGTTTGTCCTAAACACACTATGGAACACCGTTGTCGTATCAAATGTACTGTGGAACGCCGTTGTTATTCTCATGTAAAATGTTCTATGGACAACTGATTTATACCATCATGGAACGCCTTTTTATGCAAAATATGCTATGGCACATCGTTGTTGTTTCAAATGTACTGTTGAACGCATATTGTATTATATACACTATGAAAAACCGGTGTTAAATCAAATACACTATGGAACGCCGTTGTTGTTTTAAATGAACTGAGGAATGCCGTTGTTGTATCCAATGTACTGAGGAACACCACTGTTGTTCCAAATGTTCTATGAAATGGCTTTGTTTTATCACATATTCTATAGAACGCCATGATGAACCAAAGATACTATGGAACGCCGTTGTTATATCAAATGTTTATGGAATGCCTTTTTTCACACGATAAGTATTTATTTTCAGATGTTTTGTAAGTGGGATGAACTACAGTGAAACAGTGACAATATTTAACTGTACTAACTCTACTCTTGGCACAAATCTGACAGATTGTGTAAACTATACTGTGACTAAAGGAAAACCTATCGATGCTGTTGAAGAATTTTGGGAGTATGTATACTGTGTTGTTTGTGGCAAATATGTGAACCCACCCGGTTAGCTAAGTCGGTAGAGCACAATTCTAAAGGTCGTGGTTTTGATTTCTTGACTGGGCATTTTTTCACAAAGCTTGGCTATAAGATTATTACGGCTATTCTCCTTTCTATCAATGATACTAAATCATGCAGGGTTGTTGTCAGTCACTGACTGAAGTGTGCGCCTAGTAACTAGTTAACAGCTGAATCCAGATATTTAGCTTTTCCAGAAACGGTGAGTAGGTAGACCGACCGTGATATGACCTATACAATGTATTGTGCTACAGCGTTAAACACAGCAATAACAGCAAATAGAAAGCATGTGCTTGCATTTTACTTTGGGGACGTACTGAAAGTCCTTCCATAAGGTATCGGTACCGTTTCGTACATGCAGCTTCTAGAAAAGTTATTCGATACCGGTTAATTTTTTAGAATGTTCTGTACATGTACACAAATAAATCAGTGGTATATCTGTAGCACGCTCGACTTACAATCCAATGGTCCAGTTGCGATATCCTGTCGCTGCATGACATTTCTTTTCGCAGGCATTCGGCAATTGTTTCGAGTTTCCACCTTATAGGCAGAAATTGTCAGCTCATTTTAGAACAGTATGTGAGTACTGTTAAGAGCTGCCCAGGATAGTGGTTATGTGAGTGGGCCGCCAAATATTACCTAAAAAGTGTGAAGAGCAGTATAAAATCTAAATACATGTAAAAATTATATGAAGTAAAAAGTGCTTAAGATATAAACTACTAAATTCTTTCTGATATAAAACTGACATGTGATATTCCGTTGTTAGCATTCATTTCATATTTCACAGGAACAAAGCATTGCGCATGTCAAGTGGTATTGATGAACCAGGATCTCTGGTACCCGGTCTTGTTGTAGCACTTCTTGTTGCCTGGATCCTAGCTTATGTTTGTATATGTCGCGGTGTAAAGTGGACGGGAAAGGTAAGAACAAGATATAGTTTTAAATTCTAATAAATAATGACCAATGTGTTCTTATTTTGCCATCATAAACTGTGTTTTTTCAAACACAGAGACTTATTTTTACAAATGTCTTTACGCCTAAGGTAATTAGAATGTGAAACCAATAGATATTTATCGAGTGGGTGTGGCT
Source organism: Mactra quadrangularis (assembly GCA_025267735.1). Taxonomy (NCBI): domain Eukaryota; kingdom Metazoa; phylum Mollusca; class Bivalvia; order Venerida; family Mactridae; genus Mactra; species Mactra quadrangularis. The sequence goes on along the minus strand of CM046306.1, from coordinate 23,613,497 downwards.
AAGGTTAAGACGTTGGACTGGTAAATGTAATCATGGGACAGCCAGCTCCGTGTTGGTTGAAATCCCACCAAATAACTACGCCTTGGTTTCCTCGAGCATAAAGAGCACACTCGAAGATAGAGAGCACAAGAAGCGGACTAGAAAGTGATAAATCTAAGTTGTAAGAACTTGTTTCACAACCTAGCCAAAATAAAACATCATAAACTAAACTGAATAAAAAGTCACACATAAATATTAAAATTTATATAACATTATATGTCAGCTCTAGTTGTATAACCTTTTATACTCACATGTTATGTCTAACGATTTGCTCATCGTTGCCATTGTAGAACTAGGTTAATATTTTACATACGTTCGTGCTGAATATGATAGTTGAACATTGGCGCTCTTGTAAGCAAAACCTTTACGTGTCCAATTGCAGTGGGAATTGTTATAAATGACGTCAGAAAATCCCCAGACTTTATATAGATTTTCCGGGCACTCACAAAGTGCTACGACTTGTTGGTCCTTGTGGCGTCTTACCCCCGAAACATTGAAATGGGTGAATCAAAGTGTTTGTTGTGTGCATGATCAAACAAGTAGCCATGTCTCCTCATCCTGGCACATTCTTCGGGTCCTCGCGGCTGCATAGTTATTGAGGCGTCTCCAACAGTTAGCTTTGGCGTTTAATGTGTTTCTTTGCCGAAAGAATTCCACTCTAAAAGAATAAAGATATGTACGAGGGATGATCCAGAAATAACCGGACTGCTGGTACATTAATTAATGAACATTTAGAGCACTCTACATACATGTTCTAATAGTTGTGTTTTAATGATCCTTGCAGATTGTTTACTTCACGGCGATTGTGCCTTATTTTCTTCTAATGATAATCTTTATACGTGGAATGACGCTGGAGGGAGCTGTTGGTGGTATCATATATTATCTTAAACCAAACTTCTCTAGATTATCTGATGCTCAAGTATGGCTGGATGGAGCTACTCAAGTTATATATTCTATAGGTGTTGGTCAGGGATACATGATTACCTTGGGTTCATATAACAAGTTCAAGGCTAACAGTGTTAGGTATTTAAACTAATGGAAAGTTCTACTATTTAAACCATCAAAACAGATAGATATGACAAAGAAATTGGAAGCTAAAAATACGCAAAAAATGCATTTTCAGTCATTTTTACCTGCAAAAGAATAGGCAGATCTAGCGAGGGGTCAGGGGGTCCGGACCGCCCTCCTCTGGAATTTCCAAAGTGTACCTATCCATTAGTGTATTTTTTTACTGTAAGTCATTTTAAAGTAACATGAAACAATTTTTATCGGTGCTTAACGTAGATTTAATGGTTATGTAGTTTTTATTAATAATATGTTGCACTATTCTGCATAATTTGTATATTGTGGTTGTGGTTCGAAAGTTTGAACCACCTAGAAAAAGTTCGGACCCCCCCCCCCCCCTAGAAAAAATCCTAGATTCGCCCATGAAAAGCATTACCACGGTAACCAGGATTGGCTCAAGTGGTCATTTTTGCAGACAAAAACATAGGGAACATTTTTCAAGTTGTCATTCTGTTACACAAAAAGTAACATAATGAGAGTATTCTAATATGTCTCAGTGTCTCATATCATGGAAGTAGCAAAAAATGTCAGTTTGGCCAAGCCAAAACTAGAAATGTGTTAAAATATCTAAATTAACTTGATAACAGTCATGTTTTATTTATTTTTCCTTTATTACTCTACGCACATGTCCATTGGTTGCACATTATGAAAATCTGTTGAACTATCGGCGTGACACTGCTGTCCACTGACTGGATGCATGGAAACTAACTTATAATTCTAGTTAATTAAATCATCATTATTAAACATACTTAAGTTTCATAACAGATAGCATATGTCTTATTTTTATAAAAGCTAGATCACAACTCTCTTTTTGAATCAACTCTCCAGTTGGTTACTGGACTGTAATATGTCACGTGTTGACCAGGCACTTTTACATTGGCCCATAGAATTATCAGCTGTCTAAGGTATCACCATATCATTGGCTACGGAATCTGTATTGTTAAACTATTTAACAGAGAAATATTGAGATTGTTTACTATATTAATTATAATTTTCAGAAATGGATTTATTGTAATCTGTGTTAATTGTCTTACAAGTATATTCGGTGGATTGGCTGTATTTGCTACCCTTGGTTTTATGTCACATGAAATGAATGTTCCAATAGAAAAAGTGGCTTCTTCCGGTGAGATATTTTGACAATCTTAAACTTTTCCATTAATTAGCAAACATACATTGCAAAGACTGACGGTTGTCTTAATTTTTAACACAAAAACGAAAAATGTCTTTTGACAATACCACGTGACTATGACGCCAAAATTCTGAAAAAAACAGGGCGCATAAAAAGTTCTCATTCTAATGGGTAGGTATTGCAAATACTATAACAATTGTAAAATAAAACTATTGGTACACCAACATAATTAATTTCCCATTTCTTCTATTTAAGGTCCAGGATTAGTATTTCTAACTTATCCAAAAGCTGTATCACAGATGCCTATTGCTCCATTATGGTCAGTTCTGTTTTTCTTGACCATTTTATTTGTTGGATTGGACAGCCAGGTAAGTATATCGAATAAGTGAAAGGGTCTGCAGGCCACTTATAAAGGCTGTCATAACGCCACTCATTGATGACAGAAACGAGATTTTAATTTACTGACAGAAACGAGGCTACATTCTAATTTGCTGACAGAAACGAGGCTAACATTCTAATTTGCTGACAGAAACGAGGCTAACATTCTAATTTGCTGACAGAAACGAAGCTAACATTCTAATCTGCTGACAGAAACGAGGCTGACATGACATGACCCTTTGATCTATTTCTCTGGATTTAACATTCTCATCGGCTGACAGAAACGAGACTGACATGATGTCACTCATTGATATTTTAAACTGTATCGGCCAATTCTTCATACATTTTCCGTCTTCGAAATCTTCGAAATTCATCTTAGCTAATTTTATCCTTCGCAATTACAACTTTTTGAATAAAGTTTCTTTTTTTAAAGACAGATATGATACACATGTATATGCCTCTGTCAAAGCTATGATCCATGGGTTTTTTGTAAAATTTAATTGGCCAGTTTCTTAAAGAGATCACTAGCAAGCGCTTTGTCATCTGGAATCATTCTTACACCAAAAGCATTAAGTATGTGATATCGAAAAATCAAATGGAGGGAACCAGGGTGTGAAGCGCTAGCTAGCTATATGCTTGGGAAACTGGCCATGTATGTATGATACAAATGTTTACTTCATGCAGTAAAGTGTGTTTTTGCCAATTGCAACAGTCACATTAGTGAGTTGTCATTGGTCATTTAGTGTTACATTTTCTTTGAGAATAAATGTACAATGTACTCGTATTTGAATTACTACCTCGTACTTTTCAAAGAAAGTCAAGGCTTATCTTGTCACTTGTGCGTCGGTGTCTGTGTCGGCGTTATTTCCCATTTTATTCTTTAAAATTTGATCGAGGTTAAAGTTTTTTTTTCTTCAAAAGTTATTATCTTCAGTTATTTGAATCAAAGAATTCTGAAAAGAATTATTGTTTATAAATATAGTTTAACTTAAGCCTTGGCATGAACAAATCATCCAAAAAGTCGAGCCGTCATCCTTCTCGTACCCAGAGTCTAGTAGAATTCTCAAGAATCGTGATAACATGGGAGTTCAAGAATGAGCCGGATTGCTTGTGTTAGCCATATTAAAGCTTGTATGCAATGCTATGATTAGGTTCGTATTTAGTGCATTTTGCTTCATAATAAGATTATGGTTGAATAAATGACTAAATGACTCCTATTTTCATGTGTGCCAGATGATCATGGCGACAGAAGCTTGACTTTTTGAATTCTCAAGCAGAAGGTAACAGTTATAATAATATCATTGCATGCCTACTGGTACTATGTTGTTGTTGAGATGTCAGCTTTGTAGAGACTGGAGACATTCGGAACACCTCGACCATTCAATGAATGAATAATCTCAGAAGGATTCATGGGGGCACTAATACTATCAAGTTTTTACTATATACGCGTGGCGAAGCACAGGCGAAGCACGTAACGGTTATGCAAAATAGTTCTTGTCGTTAACACATAAGGCTTTGTAAATACATTTATTTTACTTTATATGATTAGTGTGTATTGTGCAGCGGATGTAATTCAATCGTGCATTTCAAATTTATGTACTAAAAAAGAAACATTTCTGACAGCCTGAACGATCATAAATTTGTTTACTTCAACACCGGTTGAGGTATTTTGTTTGGGCATGTGGCGCAAATGTAGTTCCAAAATGACAGTAAATACGTCCGAGGTTAATTCTAGTGAGTGGCCGAGGAGTTCCAAATAAGGCTAGAGATTTTCTATTATAAAACATTTCATCGTCCTTGTATTTATTTGCCTGAATTGACTTGAGACAATTACGATTATGTATAACTGTTAGACCGTTAAATCTTATTCATCTGTCAGTAGCACATACATTAACCCCACTGATTTAAATATTCGCTACAATACATTAGTAAACACGATCGATGAAATTAGATTTAAATCAGCGGAGTTCATGTATGCCCCACGGAGAGTTGAATAAAATTTCAACGATACAAGCGAATTAAAATCCTATCTAAAATTCTACACTCCCATACTATGCTTATTTCATTTTAAACAAGCTCTCAGTTCGGTTCACGGTTAACTCACCTTTGCTTTTATTATATAAACTACTCAACTCGCGTTGAATTGTAAAGTCACAGTCCGTTAATAACATGCACCGTCAAAAAAGTTCTAGTATCCCCATCTAAACATACAAATTTAGAAATTCCTCGAATTTCCTAAATTATTTATAGTTTGGGTCTACATTAAGGCTATGCATTGATTGGTCGACATATAGGTCATCAGAGCATGGCCCTCTGTGCAATGTCGAGAGATCCAGTGTTAGCGGACTGTAGAATATGTGTTTACGGAGATCAAAATCGAAAGTCTTTATGATCGTATGAACCGTAAATGGGCAATGACTTTGTTCTCGAATTAAGCCTTTGGGACTTCAAAACCGTCAAAAGCGTAATTTTGCAATAACCCAATGTCGTATTTACAGCAGAATTTTATTGTTAATATGACTTTATTAGATCAGTTTTCAATTGCATTAAAGGATGTTGTGTATTTATTAATAAAACGCAGCAAAGGTTGGCAAATTGACGATAATCGGACCGCTAGTAGGAATAATGCTCTGAATGTTTTATGATGAAAGTCTGGAAATTCCTTTATATGTGTTACGATAAAAAAATGACAAACATTTAAATGTAGTTTTCTGTCTTAAGCTAGTGAAGGGTCCGTGTGTTTATTTCAGAGGGGATTATTTCGGAAAAAATGCAATGAAAAATACCGCCATCGCGCTCATTTTGCCAATTTCAATTATTTGCGGCAAGTTCGCGGCAAACATGATTCTGATTTCTGTGTATTTTCATGATTAAAGTCATAATTCCAGCAAATTTATTAAAAAGGAATTATTATCTATACTCTACCATATGTTCGTTATAGTTTGCATCAGTAGAGGCAACTCTTACACCATTCTTGGATAGATGGCCAAAGGTTCTATACAAACCAAGGAACCGTATGATATTTGTCGGAGTGTATTGTATTGTATGCTTCCTGGTTGGATTATTGCTAGTAACTGAGGTAAGAACAAAGAACAAAACATTTAGCTATTGGCTTCGATGAATATTATTAGAATGTCCCTATTTTATTCATAAAAGGTTTAAACTGCAGGCAATACGCATAACATCAGATATATGGACATAAAAAGTGTATTTAAACGCCACATAAAATCTCAATCTCCAGAATTGCTGAAAAAAATATGTAAACTCTGACTAGTGATTATGAACCACTTCTCAAAATATGGTAAAAAAACATCACTATTTGTCGTTCATATCTTAATGCCAAACTACTTATGCATCGTACTTATACGTGTTAGTCCTTGTGACCGACATCACATAATAACAAATATCAAAATGATTTTTTGCAGGATCGTACACCAAAAGCTACAGTCCCAGAAACATAAAAATAGCCGTGAGGGCACCGTACGGGCGCCGTGCGATTAAGCTCCGCAAGAACCCGTACGAACTCTTGCGTACCCGTACGGACTATTACGTTTTTACCAGGGTCCGTGAGATGAGCCCTGGATACACGTATCAGTTTCAGAGTCAAATCGTGAACAAAATGGTGGTCGAGTATGGATTAAACATGCATATCTTCCAGCTACGGCTCCGTATGGATGTGTTGTTTTGTACTATGTGCGTACCGTCACCTTAATACGCAAGGCTTCCCACGGCCTACGGCTGTCTGCACGTACGGGTCCGCAACAAGCTACGATTTTATGGGACTGAGGCATTAGAAGTAGATAAAGTGAACTCAAAACCAACAAAACAAATTATCATTACATATTAACAATAATATACTTTCAGGGTGGTGTTTACCTATTCCGTATCATAGATTTCTATGCTGTTAGTGGGTTTGTATTGTTTGGAATGGTGTTTATGGAAGTTATCGCTTTTGGATGGGTATTTGGTAAGTTAAATCGACACGTAGATTAATAGAAATGGTATTTTTTTGTTTCAAGTGACAAGTAAGACATCAAATTAAAAACGTTTTTGAGTAAATTTTAATTTCGCAGTCAGTCAGTCTGTTTCGATAACAAGAACTGGCAGTGTCACCACTGAAGTTAAAATATTGTTTAATTGCCAGTGGCTGCATCAATGTGAAATAGACGTAAAATCTGAAAGATGTTAGTTTTTTGTATTCAATATAGCCCTTATTTATTTATATATTTAAATGTCCGTTTTTATACTTTTTTATCAAGTGAGCTATGTATCATCTTAAAATCTCAAAAATTGAAGCATGTGAGTAGTTTCCCTTTATTATCGAAAATGAAGCATACTTACACCTATCTCCAAATTGCACCGTGACATCGTATAATATACTTGATAAAACTGGCCATGCAATTTAACACTACGGTCATACGGGTTTCTTACAGGTGCTGATAGATTCTATGATGTACTTGAGTTAATGACCGGAAGTCGACCTGGACCTTGGATGAAAATATGCTGGAAATATCTATCACCTTTGATAATCAATGTAAGTTCAATAACTTTACCACGCATGCGCATATAATTACCGGAAATGCATTTTGTGTCAATCTTCTAACGAACTAGTAAGACAATGGTCAACAAAAATAAGCTAAACGTAAAATGGAAAGGCCATATTGCAACAGTGTGTTTTTACATAGTATTATACTCATATTAAATTTCTAAGCATTTTTTGAAACAAGGGAAACAACTCATAAATATTTAATTATTAGTTTTGTACTAGTAATTTCTCTTTATACTTATGTCCAATGTTTTTATAAAGCCTTTATTGAATTTTAATGTTTTTGTTTCTTTTATGCTTTATTCTGTTTTCACTTGGAGCTATTTTACGCAAAAGTAGTGCGAAGTCATCTATTATCTAAATTGACGTCATTTTGCAGTAAATATCAAAATTTTGTAATTTCATTCTATTGACTAATTGTGTATAATTATGCAAAGTGACGTCACTTAACAAAATTTTATATTTTCATTCGCTTTGTATATTTTCATCCAATAACATCACATTTTAATGCAAAGCATGAAAGAAAAATCACTATTTTGTTAAATCATTTATCATTAGATATAGGATCATGAAATTAAATTTTCAGGTAATATTCTGGTTTCAAATAGTGACTTATAAGCCATTGACGTTTGATGCAGACACGACATATCCTACCTGGGCCACAGTTTTAGGTTTCACATTAACTTTCTCCTCGGTGGCTTGTATACCTATTGTAGGTATATATAAACTTATAACTGCTCATGGATCATTTAAACAGGTACGTATAGTGTTGAACTTCATCATCTAACTACTACTATTACAATCGGACTACCTCGACCTTTCATGAATGAATAATGCTTAGCGAATGGCCGAGGAGTTCCGAATGCTATTATACCTCACGTGATTTGTTTCCTAGTATATAGCCCTATGTGACGTCACTTTGTGACATCCGTAATGTTAATGTTTGCTTATACCGGTACCCGAGTTTTTATTCATTCAATTTGAGTTACCTCCTTTGAGTAACCTCCGTCCGACCATTGAACTGAACTGTTAGGTACATTTGACGTATACACTCTTTGGAACGCTGTCCATACAATAATATTCAAATGGTCAAACTCTCTGGAGTGTAAAAACTACCATTCAAACTATTTGACAATCTAGTTCCACCTGGCACCTACATCAACACAGTGCAATCATCTACGAAAATATGCGTATGTGATTGCGTAGAAAATAGCCGAATAGTGCCGGATGTAATTTTATATCATGTCTAATATAACCGCCGAATGGATGATAATTTTGTTACGGAAAAGTTTGAAGTGGTCCAGCAATGGACAACTAATAGATTTACTCACCACAATTGTTGTGTTTGTTTATTTCAGAGGCTATCCACGTCAGTACGACCAATATTAAAGAAACATCAAATTGACCCAAGATGGATGAATTCAAATTATAAATGGACTTTACAACAATATGAATCCCACGATGTGAATAATCCATTTAATATTGATGATGAACTTGAATATACATCAGATCATGAAAGTTCATAATCTATTTTAATCTATTTATATTGTGAGATTTTGATTTTTTATATAGCAGCAATTTATGTAGCGCGTTAGAAACACTTGAGATCACGAAAATCTACAAATTTTAAATTTGGGATCAATTTAGTCTACAAACCTAAAGTTTGAGATCGTGTAAGTCTACAAACTAATAAGTTTGAGATCATGTAAGTCTACAAACCAATAAGTTTCAGATCGTGTAAGTCTACAAACCAATAAGTTTCAGATCGTGTAAGTCTACAAGCTAATAAGTTTAAGATCATGTAAGTCTACAAACTTATAAGTTTGAGATCGTGTAAGTCTACAAACTAATAAGTTTGAGATCATGTAAGTCTACAAACTAATAAGTTTGTGATCGTGTAAGTCTACAAACTAATAAGTTTGAGATCATGTAAGTCTACTAACTAATAAGTTTGAGATCGTGTAAGTCTACGAACTAACAAGTTTGAGATCGTGTAAGTCTTATAATAAATAGCTGGTGATACGTATCTATTGATTCGTTTAATGTTTAACGAAAATATCAAAATGTATTTGTTGTTTTTTTACTTTAAGTTGTTAAATGTTTTTGTGTCTTTCAATTTGCAATTTACCTTTATCCTGCTTTGTTACCTGACTAATCTCAAGTTTTGAATAGTCTATATTTAAGGAGATCTAAGTTCAAAACAGAAATTTGAGGACTAACCTCATAAAGTCAGGCTAGACATACTCAAATACTCATGATGGTAAGACTTACAGGCGAACTGCACGGTCTTGAATCAATAAGGCCATGCCCAAGTTGGAATTATGTTAAGTGTCAACTCAAATTTGACAAACCTATAGGTACCTATTCACAAAAACACACAGACCGAAAACAAAAACACAAATATTTTTACGGCAAAAACAATGCATTTTATATATTTTTTCAATGGAATAACATCCTCATAATATGAAACAATGGTCTGAATTTAATTTAAAAATGACCAGTGTTTTTTTTCACGTAAAATATATATTGTATTAATGACGCGGTTTTGATCAATTGCTTACGATCACTAACGTCGTTGCCGAACACAATATCCCCGAATCCCGGAACATCGGAATAATTTAAGAAAATTTTACCAACAATTTTGTTTTTTTTATTTTGATTGAGGACTCTAAAACCTACGCGCACGCGGACGCTTAACACAATTCCGATATGGCATGGCCTAACTCTACATATACATAAGTATATGTACAAAGTGCTTTTGCTTCGGGACCATACCGGTCGCCTAATGTATGGCTCTGTACTGGTAGTTAATGCTTTGCCGTTTTACAGTTTACAGCACGGTTACAGTTTATAATGATAATGATCTAGATTTCACTTAATTTCCAATCGCTTGAAGTACCTTTAAGTTGGCATACCATTGAGTGACTTCAACATTGACCAATACAATCCGCGCATCTTCCGATCGCAAAGTTGGAATCTTGGCTTTTCCAGCCTTCTCGTAGCTCTTAATCCTGTATTTAATATGTGTTCATTTGGTTTAACAAACATGTCGCTATAATAATAATTAATGTGTTATTTTTATATTTCGATCACCCATATATATTTTATATGACATAATAAATTACATATTTATACACCTTATATACACTTTGTGTTTATTTTGTTTTTACCATACGGCTATTCTCCCTCCTACCACTGATTATTAACTATGTAGGACAGTTGTCAGGCACTGATAGAAATATGTATCTAGTAACTGGTTATCAGCCATATCTAGAGATTTAGCCTTTCCAGGAACGGTCGGTAGGTTGACTGACCACCGTGATATGACTAAACAGTGTGTTACTATGGGTTAAACCCAACCAAAAACTTAAGTTCAAATTGTAATTAAATGTTCTTTTTGTGAGTAACAAATTACATGGTAAATTTGACTGCCAAACAGAAAGATTTTGGGAGCCATTCAGATGAGCGAAAATTGACCGCCATGATATGACCTATACAATGTGTTGATAGATCTATTACTATAAACCCAACCAAAAAACGTAGCATTGTGATATTGAAGCAAGAGAAGAAAAAATGTATATAAAAAGTCACATGATCTAACAAAAACAACTAATAAGGTTAATTAATAAACACTTGTTTTGTCGATTTCTATCCTACGACAAAAATTGACTGACATGACGTACATGTTAACTTTTCTCCTATCACTAATTTCCTACAGGTTTCGTGAATTTTTATCGTTTATCTACATTCTGGGCACTAAAATTCAGTGAATTCGAACCTTGAGCAAGAAATTTACCTACAGTTCCACTCCACCCAAGTGTAAATGGATATTGTGAGGGATTGCCTGTCTGATGGTGATTTCAATGATCGGGAGTTACTGTACAAGGTTGTAAAGTCGGCTGAACATGTATATGGGAGCAGACTTCAAACCGCACTTTAACTTTAAAGTGTAGCGATAAACTATGTATTTTCCAGATATATTATTTTCTACAGAGAATTCAAAATAAACACAATTAAAAAAGGCCAGTTTCGGAGAATGAAAAGCAGTTTCCCTTTCACAAATGTACGTATCTATCCACACAACCATCGTTCAAGTTAAAATATAAAGCCATACATCAAAGTCATTCCTGGTTTTTGAATGTTAGACTTTTGTTACATTAGCTTTCAAGCTAAAGCATTTTCCTATAATTACCAAATATTATCAATATGTTTCATTTATTGAGGACGAAATGCATCTGTAGACCAACTCAGAGTTAAGAAATGTAATAAGCACAACGAGTTAAAATGGGTTTTTTTTTCTCTTCTGAAAAAAAAATGAGAAAATACATTATAATAATATGAAATAACTTTTTGTTAAGGTTCCGATATGTACATGTTTAAGCATTACTCGATTGTTTACAATACGGTCATTGACAAACAAACGATTTAATCAGTTTAAAATGGGGATTAAAATCTTGAATAATAAATAATAATACCTTATTTTAGAAAATCAGATTATTTCAATAAGTTAAAAGATACGAGATTATTTTAAGTAGATATTTGTTCATTTTTTATTTTCTAATAACATTCAATGCGGTAATCTAATTGTTAATCATGAACGTTACGATTAAAGATGTTTTCACGGTTTGTGACAAACATGTTTGTGAACGGATTTACTCGTGTTTGGGGCATGTTAGGATGATTTCAAAGTTACAACAATCAGGACATCGCTTTAATGTTGTCAACGACAACAAACATTTCAATCAAGTAATCAAATGAACAACAACATGAAATCGAAAGGTATTAGGTTAATACACTGTTGGTGTGTGCCTTTATATATGAGTGTTGTCGTCATGTCGTCAGTATTCAAGATCACTACTTTAGTTCCACGTCGTATGTTTAAATGTAGTTGTTTCAGTTGAAGAGTTTTTGAAAGATTTATATTTTCCTAGATGGAATAGTTAAACAACGACCGATTCCAGTCATATAATGAGAACGGATGAAATGTTCAAATGGATTTTGAGGTAAGATATTATAGTACATGTATATTTGAACTTCATTTTAGCTTAAAAAATTATTAGTTTTTTTTTTTTGAAGTTTTACAGAACACGCGCGTTATATATATTTTATATACGGAAAAAAATCAATCTTAAAAGGGCAACTTTGTACATTTGTCAGTTTAGTTGCTAAATCAATGTTAATACACGGATTGAGCTAAGACTGCCATAACATGATACTTTGCCTAAATTGAAGATGATCTCACATATTTCTTTCACGATTGTGTTTTTGTGCTTTAAGGCATCATTCGATTTAATATATATTTTAACTCGGCAAAAAAAATCTACATTCCAACGTTTAAATCTTTCTAGAGCGAACATTCTTTACAATTCATGTTTTGGAATAGGATGAGAGACATAAATGTCAAAATGAGAAAAGTTGTAGGGACATGACACTTAAATCAGTCTTATTTTATATAAATGCAACCTGTGTTTTATACAATAATGATTATGTTCTGTTCTTTGCACCATTGGTTCAGCATGAAAAAATAGAAAACTATGAATGATGTAATATTTTCTAAATCCATGTATATTTGTCTTTTAGATTTGGTGTGAAAATGAAATCTGAAGTCATAAAATGATATGGAATACACAAATAAAAACTTAACCGATTCGAGATTTGGCTCAACGTAACCAGGTAAGAAATCTACTTATAACTCGTTATTAATTCATACAGTCTAGAAGCGTGTGGTCTTTGCCATGAATATTGCAAATGGCCATATTAATATGTTATGCCGCTTTTGCCAATTAAATGTATATGTATGAATTATAATTCAATTTGGTTATTCATGAAACAGAATGTCTGGACTGATTTGAATTACCGGAACTAGCTTGTTTTTTACACGAATTCTAGTTATTCTCCCATTACTCGGAAAAGTAGGCAATATTGTTGAGTTCTTGAAAAAGAGTATTAACTGCCACAATTAGAATTTAATCCAAATAGTTATATTGACAGTACATCTTATTTAGCACTATTCGCTCATATTTGTGTGCATTGTTTTCGCCATAACTATAGATGTTTTATACAACTACATATTTTAATATTTTTGTTGTTTTATATTTCAGTTCTCACAAACGACGGACAACAGTCATGATTTTACTCAAGTGAAACGTAATCATCATGTATCTATTGAACACTCTTTTTGAAGCATACCATATATTGAATAATCATTGCACTAAAGTAACAACGTAAAATGCCGAGAAACTCTTATTACAACAGATGGGCGACTTGCTTGGTGGAAAAGCGACAATTTTGTAGACATACTCAAGTGGTACTAGAACTTTATTTTTATACTGCATTCCAGAAAATGTTTAGTTTAAGTGTGATCATTTGAATACTCTATACGTATTTCGAAAAAAACTCCAGTTTTCACAAAAGGGAATTTAAAAAAAAATAGACACTTGGCATAAATGGTTTGATTTACTTTGAAAACTAAAACAATATAAACAAAAATGTTTTTTAACAAAACTAAAACAGGGTTGACTATTTATTTCAACTAAGTACTGTATTGCAACGGACTCTTGAATCATGACTATAGGTAAACGCATGCTCATTATTGAAACAAAAAGTTATATATATATGTAAGTGTAAGATTGAAATGCTTCGGACTAAAGTAGTGATCTTGAATATTTGTTGTTATTGTTTTCTTTTTTTATTGTTAAGTTTGAACTAAAATACACATGTTTATACTTGTTATTGTTGACGTATATTTATTGTTTCTAGATATTTATTTAAATTATACATTTGCTCTGGAGCAAACCATGTTGTTACATAATTGTGGCCAAACTTGTTGATTTTTTTGTATTTGTTTCTTTTTGGTGCACTTTTATAACATTCCGTCCATAAATTATTCGTTTCTGTTAAGTTTTATTTTCTAACCGTTATTTTTATATATATTATTTTATACTGCATCTGTGATAAGCGTCTGTGATAGTTAATTTTCTATTTAAGTCTGTGATAAGATTCTGTGATAAATTTTACTTGCATCTGTGATAAGTGTCTGTGATATTTTTTGTATTTAAGCCTGTGATAAGCGTCTGTGATATTTTTATTTTATTTAAGTCTGTAATATTTTTATTCTATTTAAGTCTGTGATAAAACATCTGTGATATTTTTATTCTTTTTAAGTCTGTGATAAAACGTCTGTGATATTTTTTCTAATTAAGTCTGTGATAAAAAGTCTGTGATATTTTTATTCTATTTAAGTCTGTGATAAAACGTCTGTGATATTTTTATTCTATTTAAGTCTGTGATAAAACGTTTGTGATATTTTTATTCTTTTTAAGTCTGTGATAAAACGTCTGTGATATTTTTTCTAATTAAGTCTGTGATAAAAAGTCTGTGATATTTTTATTCTATTTAAGTCTGTGATAAAAAGTCTGTGATATTTTATTCTATTTAAGTCTGTGATAAAAAGTCTGTGATATTTTTATTCTATTTAAGTCTGTGATAAAACGTCTGTGATATTTTTATTCTATTTAAGTCTATGATAAAACGTCTGTGATATTTTTATTCTATTTAAGTCTGTGATAAAACGTCTGTGATATTTTTATTCTATTTAAGTCTGTGATAAAAAGTCTGTGATATTTTTATTCTTTTTAAGTCTGTGATAAAACGTCTGTGATATTTTTTCTAATTAAGTCTGTGATAAAAAGTCTGTGATATTTTTATTCTATTTAAGTCTGTGATAAAACGTCTGTGATATTTTTATTCTATTTAAGTCTATGATAAAACGTCTGTGATATTTTTATTCTATTTAAGTCTGTGATAAAAAGTCTGTGATATTTTTATTCTATTTAAGTCTGTGATAAAACGTCTGTGATATTTTCTACTTGCATCTGAGATATGTTTTGTGATAAATACCCACAAATTCCGTCCATTCAAACTTTGAATTGTGCTATCGATTATCTTCTAATCTGATTTACCTATATCAAGCAGGCACGTGTTATTCACCTTTAACCATTCTTTTAAAACTCAATGATATTTCGATTCAGAATTCAGATCAGGCATACCTCGACTATGGTAACAGACAGTATAAAATTGATTTTATACAAGCCAGGCACGAGTATCCGTGATATGCTTTATACTTGTTTATTTATTATAATTTTGTTACAAATTGTACTATTTTTGTACGATGCTCATCAAAGCAACGTCTGTGATAACATGTATATATTTATTTATAGTTTTGTTTTAAATAACTAAACATGTACATAGCTGTTCGAAGCAGCGTTTAATTTATTTTGTAGAATAGTTTAATGAGCGTAATGCATATATAGAAATTATATAACATAAAATACAAAAAAGAAAAAAAAAAGAAAAAATAACACTATTGAAAAACCATTGAGATAGTTATAAAAATGGTCTCTAAATATTGGGGCACTTTATTATGCATACACACTTTAACCTCGCTGATTTAGATACTAACAATAGTATTACTGCTCTCATTGTCAATAAAATAGTTTTTTAAATCAGCGGGGTTAATGTATGCGCTACTGACAGTTAAACCAATCGTAACGATGTAAATTTCGTTCAATATTTATTATTGGTCAATAGTTACAAGTACCCCCATGAGGCAAAGAATCGTTGTCAATATATAGTGTACCATATTATGTAACATATTTGTATTATCAAATTGTTTTTTTATTTGTATTTGGTGGTGGGAATTAAGGGTTACATAATTTGGTGGTGGGAATTAAGGGTTACATAATTTGGTGGTGGGGATTAAGGGTTACATAATTTGGTGGTGGGGATTGAGGGTATCATAAGTTTTTTTAGTCTGGTGTTGGTATAGTTTGATGTGACTTTTTGTGTTAAGGTACAAGGGTTTTCACAAATATCTTACATTATATTCAACTGTTAAATTTTTGGTGTCGGTTAAGTTTGATATAACTATTTTGTAAAGGTGAAAGGGTTTATTTATTTGTAATATTTTCATTTTTTTATAAGAAATTTCTCTATGATACACGTTTAAACAAACTGGATATTCATACATTTATGTACAATGTATTGTGTTTTGAATGTGAGTTTTGTATGTTGGTTTATATTTTGTGTGTGTTTTGAATGAAAGTTTATATGTATTGTTTTGTATGAAGGTTTATATGTATTGTGAATTGAATGTGAGTTTTGTACGAAGGTTTATATGTATTCTGTTTTGTATGAAGGTTTATATGTATTCTGTTTTGTACGAAGGTTTATATGTATTCTGTTTTGTACGAAGGTTTATATGTATTCTGTTTTGTACGAAGGTTTATATGTATTCTGTTTTGTATGAAGGTTTATATGTATTCTGTTTTGTACGAAGGTTTATATGTATTCTGTTTTGTATGAAGGTTTATATGTATTCTGTTTTGTATGAAGGTTTATATGTATTCTGCTTTGTACGAAGGTTTATATGTATTCTGTTTTGTATGAAGGTTTATATGTATTCTGCTTTGTACGAAGGTTTATATGTATTCTGTTTTGTATGAAGGTTAATATGTATTCTGTTTTGTATGAAGGTTTATATGTATTCTGTTTTGAATGTGAGTTTTGTATGCAAGTATGAAATTAGCTACCAGTTCTGAGCTTGGGAATTTTAGCAAAGGTATACGTTTGTACATAAAAACTTACAAGTGATTTGTCTGAAAATTGCAAGGAAAAACATTATATACATAGTGTTTATAAGTTTGTCATAGAGTAATTACTTGTTTTATTTGTTAAGAACAATTGGGAATGGGTTATAAATGTATTTATTCTGTATAAAGTAGAATTGTAAATAAAGATATTGTGCGACAAAATGTATTTTCTTTTCTTTGTTAATACTAGTACAATGTATGTCTTTATATGGGATAACATTCCCGAAACAACAATACGTTTAATTATCAGTAAAATGATGCATATGCATAACCGTGTCAATACGAGCAGTAGAACAGTGAAATGACACACACTTATAAGGATAGAGAGGTGCCGGATTTGTATCCGGCAAGTAGCAAGGATAATTTCCTTGAACAAGAAAATTACTTGCGGTAGCTTCATTTCACCCAGATGTAAATGGGTGTCTACAATGGTGGTATAATTCCGTTTCACCTATTTGTCGTCTACACGATAAACGAAGAAAATTTACTCAATAAGGAGTTAGAAAGATAGTTACGAGTAGCCCAATGACCAGGCGAAAAACAATGTAGATGTGAAGTCGGTGAACGTGCACTTGCATGAAACATGAGACTATTAACTGCAATTGCCTTATCCACCTATTGAGTGGGCAAGTTACTTATTTAAAGTACAAGTACATAAATATTCATGACCTAACGTACAAACTATTGTAAGAAAAAAGAGTGATCTAAACAAAGTCTTAGAGATGAAGGAACTATACAGATTTCATAAATATTTGATGTAGCAAGTAAATCAATCTTAGAATCAACTTCTAATCAATAAACACCGATAATACCCGAATGAAATTGATGTAAATAACATAGAGCAGTTCTGTAAATTATGCATCAGATGTATTGTATTGGTTAGCGCATGCGCAGTTCATGGCAAGTTTAGCAAGAATATTATCAATCGTAGCGTACGGTTATGATTGATTTTCATGACTTATTTTATATAAAAAAAATTGTTACACTACAGAGGAATACCGAACATGAAAATGGTTTCAAGTGCTTGTCAACCAAACGCTTGACAAGAAAGTACTCAGTGTGTTTTACAGCTATTCTATCGTTTATATATGAAGCTATATAGTAGTTGTTTGTGGGTGAAGAAGGAATATTTGTGTTAATGTGAAACGATTTGCTGTGATTTAGTTTAGTTAGCCTGGGTATAGTATTATCAACGGCCTTACGACATTTTTTTGTCGTAAATCGTACCATGTAATACTGTAATAGTATTATCGTATGAAGAAGTTTGAAAGCATATCAGGAACGGAATCAATCAAAAAGCACAAATCACCCACCAGGAAAAAAACAAAGAGGGCGATGTTTTAGATCTTCAAACTGTTGTTATAAAAAGGACGTTACAAACAAATAACGAAACCAAAAAGCCTAAGGGTTTCTATTTTAAAACGATCAGTGGCATAACAATTGCCACAGTGCTAATCTGATATGCTGCTCTAGACATATCTTTAAAATTCGTATTAATAAACCAGTGTACATTCATACATTTGTAGCGGAAATTGTTTTGAAAATAAAGATAGTTTAAGTGAACAATAGTGTTCATAATTCACTCCTTTTTGGAATTGCTAAGAAAAAAACTAAGTCCATAAAATGAAGTGCGAAGATTGTTAATTAATTGAACTTTTAGCGACAGGGAATTTTCTATCATTGTGATTTAGGATGGCAAGATTATGAGGTTAACATTTTATTCAATAGCATAATAGAGCGCCGTTAATCGAACATGAAACAAATTGATGTATTTGAAAACAAGCATCTATCGACCGAGATGGTCAAGAACGTCTGCAATGATCTTTTACGAGACAGGACAGAGATGCTGTCAATACGAAACTGTAGACTAGCGGATAAAGATTTTAAAAAGTTGTGTAAATCAGTCGGGGCGTGCCGGTCAATACGGCATTTAGCGTTGACTGTGAACGTGGTATGTGATAGTTTTCGGGTACAAGTTCTTGCCCAAGGGCTACAGAAGAACTCATCCCTGATTGGCTTACAGTAAGTATACTATATTTATTTGAGAATGACGTCATGACAATGCATCGCGTGTAACTATATTCATTTGCATATGACGTCATGACAATTCATCGCGTCTAACTACATTCATTTGCATATGACGTCATGACAATTCATCGCGTCTAACTACATTCATTTGCATATGAAGTCATGACAATTCATCGCGTCTAACTACATTCATTTGCATATGAAGTCATGAAAATTCATCGCGTCTAACTACATTCATTTGCATATGACGTCATGAAAATTCACCGCGCCAAAGTACAGTGCTATGGCACTGGCGTTTTTTTCTGGTCAGACAAATTTGAGTCATAAAACAGTCCAAGATGACGATCATAGGTACATTTGATAGTGTTTTGTGTTGCAAGGTATTGATATTTATATTTTCAGTTTAAATGGACATGCTATAACAGATATAGACATGAAATCATTATATCCATATTTATATGAAGGTAATAGATTAACAATGTTAGATTTAAGTGATGGGAAGATTGGTGACGATGGTTTAGATGTGATCACTTGTCTTCTTAAACAACACAAAGGTATCATAGTAGCTATAACATAACCTAATCCTTCTAGTAACATTTATTGCATATACATGTACAACCACAATCCAGCTGGTGGGCCTTTACACAGCGGTGGGCACTGTGCGGGAACTCACACTGCACAGTAAGGGGGTTCATCTTTTTATAGTCTCGGCTAGACTATGTGTCGAAATAAAACGTGTCGAATAATGTCAATTTGATGCACATACTCGTATATATGACTCCATACCCTGTGACCTGGGATTATATAAGATTGTCAAACAATTGTGGCACTAGTTGAAGTAATACATATGTATTTGTACCAAATGACCAGTGGTTATACTACAGTAGCAACGCACTCGTTCTATATGGTCGTGGTCTTTGGATAATGGATATACAATATACTAGTAGTTTGTGCAAGTTGGTCTGAGACAGAAATATACAGTAGGCCTACATGTTTTTAATACGAGAACATTTGTAAACCATTTTATATTGTAAATGTATATACCACAATCCAAAGAGTTTGACAATTTCTTATTGTATGTTTAAACCGTTTAAAACGTGTATGGCGAAAACCGTACTTTTTACCAAAACGCTATGGCTAAAGTATATGAAATTTTAGCTAGACGATATAATATCATAATCCACCAAAAGCACTATTTATAATGTACGAGTATTCAATTGATCAGTAATATGCCGGCAGTATTTGTTCCATGGTATATTTGTTTGCCACATGGTATTGTTGTATGTACAGTATAACCTGCATTAACAGCCACCTGTAATAAGCGGTCACCTGCTGTAAGCAGCCAATCTGGCTTCCTCCCAATAAAAATCACTATATTTTGCACCCGTTTTAAGCAGTCACCTGCTGTCTGTGGCCAGTGGTCACCCATTTCCTAACAAATTCACCAATTTACCTGTATTAAGCGGTCACGGTCAAATAAATTTTAGAATTAACAAAGTGTCACCATTATTGTATAATGGTCCAGGTGTGTAAAAACCCAACCTGCTAAGTCTTTCAACAATCAAAATTTATCAACAAAGTGTCATCACATAAATTAAAACTTCCAATATACAACTGACATTGTCACTTATGTCCTTTTTGAATATCATTTAATAAGAAACATAAATAATTCCCAGCAAACAAATAAAATGACGTCGTACGGACGTTGAATAAACGTTGGGTCCCAACATCGGGTTGACGTCGCCCCATAGTTGGATTTGAAAGTTTTTTAGACGGTAGATTTCCGACGTCGTATTAACGTCTGACCCCGACGTCGTATCAACGTCGCCTCGTTGTTAGATTTTAAAGTTTTTTAGACGGTAGGTTTCCGACGTCGTATTAACGTCTGACCCGACGTCGTATTAACCTACGTCGTACTAACGTCACCTCACAGTTGGATTTGGAAGTTTTTTAGACGGTAGATTTCCGACGTTGTATTAACGTCTGACCCCGACGTCGTATTAACGTCGCCTCGTTGTTAGATTTTAAAGTTTTTTAGACGGTAGATTTCCGACGTCGTATAAACGTCTGACCCCGACGTCGTATTAACGTCATCTCATGGTTGGATTTGAAAGTTTTTTAGACGGTAGATTTCCGACGTCGAATTAACGTCTGACCCCGACGTCGTTTTAACGTCGCCTCACAGTTGGATTTGAAAGTTTTTTAGACGGTAGATTTCCGTCGTCGAATTAACGTCTTACCCCGACGTCGTATTAATGTCGTATGTTGGTTGGATTTGACAGTTTTTTAGCCGTTGGATGACCAACGGATATACGACGTGGTACAATCAATATGTATCAAAGATAAATCCATCCAAAATCAGACCTGAATAAAACAATTGCATGACAAGAATCTATATACACGTAAAAACAACACAAATTAGTTTACCATTGGTAATTTTACTTTTAATTTTGTTTGATGGTAATAGGATAAAAAATAAAATCACAATGAATACGACATTAAAATATACAATTAAATGTTACAATTATACATATAAATGTTTCGAACTAAACATGGTGATTTTTTTAATTAATTCATCTCACATTCATAATGTCTAATAAAAACACGTTATCAACACTTGTTCTAAGATACTATATCTGTATTACTGGCCATTAAAATCGTAGCTAAGACAATACACTTATTAAAAATATTGAGTTAAGATTACATGAAATACTGAAATCTAAAATAGTACATCTCTGCTAGATACTATAAGTCATATGTGCATACATGGAAATGAAAAAGTAGACAATATTGCTAAAGAATCTTTTAACCTTCAACCAGTAGATGTCAAGTTACCAAGTACCGCCTTCAAATGTTCAATCAATACGTTAATTTTAGTCAAAATGGCAAACAATGTGGATTAATGCTGTTCGTTTGTTTGTTTGTTTGGGTTTTACGGCGCACCAACACAGAAAGGTCATATCGCGCCGAACACAATCAATGATACTATTAATTCAAACGAAATTAATAATGTAAAACTCTGTGTCTTATTATAAACATTTATTTCTTTCAAAAAGTTAAGTATCGCATATGATGATTCAGATTCAAAAAGTTCTTGAAGGGAGTTCACTTTAAAAAGTTTGTCACGAATGTATTAAAGATCCTGACAGTCAAGGTGAACGTGTTTTACATTGAAATGCTCGTCACATGGAATACATGTAGGTGCTTCCTCTCTTTTGAGAAGGTATGAATGTGTCAATCTGGTATGACCAATCCTACATCGCGTAATCACTATTGATCTCGGCGATTAAAAAATATTGAAGACGGGCTTTATGTCATGTAACTTATTAAATACAGCATTGTTCCACATTGTTTGCCATTTTGACTTAATTATCGAATTTATCGAACATTTGAAGTCGCTGCGTGGAATAATGCAATATGCAATAAGGTACATGACATAAAGCCAACCCTTGATTCATCTTCGTCAATTATATTTGCTAGTTGACGTGCGCCATAAAACCCCAAATAAACAAACAAACATACCATTGCTTAAAGCAAGTATGTACATATCACAAAGGGCAATGTGTAAAAGATTTCTTTTCTCCCACAAAAGTTAAATATATCATCAGAGTGGAGGATAAAATGTACATTCAACTTAGAAAAAAATACTTAAAGTGTTCTATAATAACAGGGGTGTAATTTCTAAAAATAATGATCCGGACAATCGTTCCTGAATGTTCGTGTAGATCATCTAAACACAGTAGTTTCCATAGACATAGACCTTGCCTAGTTCTGAAAATATAAGAAATTGGCTTACTAAAAAATAATAAGGGCAAACGGACCTCATGCCGCTTAATTAAAGAAAATGGTTGAGTTTTAGCAGTATCATTTCACTCAAAGTAAGTACTTATTGATTATTTTTCGAATGATATCTGCAAATTTCAACCATTTAAGCGGGATAATCTACTAAAACACAAATAAAACTAACGCATTTTTAAAGAAATGCCCTTTAATTTCTTAGCAATTTGACTTTTCTACGTCGAAAAACGCCAGTGCTATTAGCGCTTGGATAATTTTGTTTTCTATGTCCAACAAATCCAGTGCATTCAGCGCTTTGATCATTTATGTTGTCAAACCATACTTTCATGTCTCTTTTTGTCTTCGATAAATAAGAAAATGGGTGGGTGCGCTCAAAGCTTCATGTTGGCATACAGCGTCGTGCCATAAATGATCAACTTTTTAATTGCGTCAACAAGGCATGAAACTCAACAAACACATAAAACTCGCTTACCTCATCAATTACAATCCATTGAAGTTCGTTCTCGTTGCTTCTTAATGAATTTGTCATGCAAGGTCACGAATTGTTTTCAACACCTTCTGGATCTCGTCAACTCTAAGTCAAGACATTTCTTGAAACGATGCTTTCCAAGTCTTTAAAACATCCCTGACACGCCGATTACTTTTAATTCCTTTTGGTATCACTAGAAATGTCTTTGCCGTGATGAATAATTTAACCCCCCGTTAAATATCAACCTTCTAGAAAAAGCGACCACGCTACACAGAAGTTCTACACTTATGATTCAGGAAAGTTTAAATGAAATGACGTCATGATAGTGAAAATCAATACAGAGTAAAAGCGCGCGTGTATTCGACGTGGCGTTTTGGTTATTAAGGATTTTTCTCATTTATTCACTTTTCTTCATAAAATACATGAAAATAGTTGTTTATGTTTCGGACAGCACAAAATAGTTTATTTATCATTTATATAAATATTTTTAAACCGTCAACTAAATTCAAACGTCAAAACAACGTCGCTTTCCGACGTTGGATCGACGTCATGATTTAGACGTTAGGTTAACGTTAATTCTGATTACCTTTATAAGCTGATCAATCACATTACATAAAACAAAACATTGTACGATATTATACGATTATAATCTACAAATATAACATATGAAAATTTATAAAACCATCAAACCCAACGTCGACACGACGTCGACTATTGACGTTGGGACGACATCGTGTTTCAGACGTCGAGTTGACGTTGGATTGTGGTTTGCATTGTCGTGACGGAAATCCAATGTACAAATGACGTTGTATCGACGTAGATTCGTGACGTCGGGACGACATCGTGTTTCAGACGTCGGGTTGACGTTGAATTGTGGTTTGCGTCGTCGTGACGGGATTCCAACATTTAAATGACGTTGTAGCGACATCGATTCGTGAGGTTGGGACGACATCATATTTCAGACGTCGAGCTGACGTCGGATTGTGGTTTGCGTTGTCGTGACGGAAATCCAATGTTTAAATGACGTTTCAGCGACGTCGATTCGTAACGTCGGGACGACATCGTGTTTCAGACGTCGAGCTGACGTTGAATTGTGGTTTGCATTGTCGTGACGGAAATCCAATGTACAAATGACGTTGTATCGACGTAGATTCGTGACGTCGGGACGACATCGTGTTTCAGACGTCGGGTTGACGTTGAATTGTGGATTGCGTCGTCGTGACGGGATTCCAACATTTAAATAACGTTGTAGCGACGTCGATTCGTGACGTTAGGACGACATCGTATATCAGACGTCGGGATGACGTCGGATTGTGGTTTGCGTTGTCGTGACGGAAATCCAATGTTTAAATGACGTTTCAGCGACGTCGATTCGTAACGTCGGGACGACATCGTGTTTAGACGTAGGATTGACGTTGGATTGTGGTTTGCGACGTCGCGACGTAAATCCAACGTTTAATTGACGTCGTAGCGACGTGACGTGTTTGCTGGGTTATCTTAAATAAGATTGGACAAATCAAATATATAATATATAACTTATATTTAAATATTTGTTTAATTTTTTAATAAATTTTAAACTAATTAAATTGTTGTTTACTTAATTAAGATTATTTTAAATTAGTATTTACATAAATTTTATGGCAAAAGTTAGTATAAAAATCACTCACGGCTGCTGGACTAATCACAGCATTTTTATCTGAACCTGGATTAAGTGGTCACCTGCTGTAGTTATTCAACTGTCAGTGGCACATACATTAACTCTGTTGATTATAATGTAATTTTATCGATCATGAGTATCGAAGTACTGTAGCAAATATTCAAATTAGTGGTTTTAATGTAAGCGCCATTGACAGTTGGATTAAATTAAAAAGTGCAAGGATGTCTTTACTTTGTTTTTGAAGGTTTACTAGAGCTTACACTAAGTCATAATCCTAACATTACAAGAGATGGATGGTCAAAGTTTGGTATGGCTATAGCTGCAGGAACAAGTTTGAAGACACTAGGTCTTGATTATAATGATATTGGTGATACAGTGACTTGTTGCCTAGCAACGGCGTTACCAGGAGCAGCTAATTTAGAATATCTTGATTTGGAATGTACTGGCATCACAGATCAGGCAGCGCAGGTATTTTATAATTTATCTCAATAAACATACACATGTTTAATGTGCTGGTACATGTATGTGATTAAGCAATTTATTAACTACCAGTTAACTGATGATCTAGTAGTTGACCGTTTTGTTGCGCATACATATTATACATATGTCTATTTATTTTATAAAACGGACAAGGAGCTTTTAAATAATGAAATATACATAACAATATTCGATTGAAATGTAATGCAAATTACTTTAAAACTGTCATACATGATACATTTTTCATTTTAGCTTTTACATAGTTGAATAAAAAACCAACAACATTGTACATACATATTGAACTTCGATCCTAGTTAATGCCCGTGAAAACGCGGACACTTTTAATACAGAATTCATATCAGCTATGCTTGAGATCAAGTGCTTAGGTTAGAAACATTTTACATTGCAGGTGTTACTACATCTCGTCAAAACACACAACTCAAAGTTGAAGAAAATAAACCTGAAAAGAAATCGAATAACGAAATCTATTACAGAAACAATAAAACTACACCTTACAACAAACAACAACAATGATCGAGTGGTTTCTGATGATGAAGCGTCTTTAACAACATCAGAACCTCCAATCATCAAACCTGACGAATATATCCAAAATGGTTCATCTGAAAACCGATCTAGTTACGTGGAAACAGATTTAGCGGATCAAGAAATCGACGATATTGATTTGGATTGTATACCAGTCGTAGAAGTTAGCCCCGCCTCCAAATATACAGAGACTATAAATGATGATGTGACAGAATTCGATGATCTGATTGGTGGAACAAAAAGCATGGCCGATATAGAGCTAAGTAAGAACTTACTGTGGCCAGGAATAGAAGTAAAAAGAACCCTGTCTTTAACTGACCTAAGAAAAGCAGCAAGAAATGAGCTTGTATTAGAAAAGCAGATTAAAACTGATAATAACACTGCAGAGGAGCCAATAAAAAGTCAAAAACACGAGGTTGACACGCTAAGAGAGGAGACAAATGTAACACTAGCAGTGCAAGATGTTGAAGACGATATTGACTTTGATTTGACCAAACTTGATAGTTTTAGTCCTCATTCTATCAAAGGTTTTGATGAGACAGATGACACTTCTAAATCAGACGATGTTACACCAAGTGAAAACAGACATGATACTGTAGAGATTGTTGAAGAAAGTAAAGATGCTAGTGAAGTTATAGATACTGCATACAACAAACATTTGGTTGTAGCTTCTGTTGAGAGTATTGGAAATATAGAGAGTGAAACAGAAACTAGCGGCGGTTTACTAAACACTATTACTCTTCGGCCAAAGGAAATATCAGCGGTTTCCAACAAAAACAAAGAAGTCGCAAACATAGAGAGCGAAATGAGAGCAAGCGGTGTGCTTAATACTATTACTGTTCGACCAATGGAAGAAAAGGAGGTTTCGAGCAAACAAAAAGGAGACGCAAATATAGATAATGAAACGACTACAAGCGGTGTACTTAACACTATTACTGTTCAGCCAATGGAAGAAACAGAAGTTTCCAGCAAGAACAAAGACAAAGAAAAGGCCAGCATAGAGAATGCAATAAAGGCAAGTGGTTCACTTAATGCTATCACTGTTCTACCAATGGAAGAAACAGCGGTGGTTTCCAAACAGACCAAAGAAAGAACAAAAATTGATTTAAAATCACAATCGTTTTCGTCTTTAGCATCAAAAATAAAACAGGCAAAGTCCTGTAGTATTGACAGCGATGGAGCAAATGTATCTCATGCATAAGTACTTAATATTTCATGGCGGGCATTTTACGAATTTTCAGTTTTGTTTGCAAATTTGTTTGCAAATTAGTGGTACACGAACCTGGATGCAGTTACCAATTTGTAGAAAGAACGTATCCAGTCGTGAAATGTCAGTTAGCAGTGATGCAGTTAAATAAATTATATATAATCCTTTAGCCTCGGCATAGATAGTCTACACAATTAGTGGGTATCCAGTTGCCGGGGACAGCCAACTTCTAGTTGGGAAACCAAAAAATTCTTTTGGGCAACCAAATTACTACAATTAAACTAGATATTGTGCTAACTGCTAAAATGACCTTTTCGGGCAACCTCGTATATCCGAATTTCGTAGACTGCATAGAGGTTCAAGACAGGAGTTTTGTCAGTCATAAAGGTAAGCCCCGCATCCAAATATTCAGACTACAAATAATCACGTGACAAAACTCGAAGATCTGATTGGCGATAATGGCTTCGCTGAACTATACATGTGCTTTTGAAATAATCTAAAATCCCTCATTGAAATACATACATGTAAATAAATGAAAATAAATTATACATGTATGATTATCTTTATGTAATCATAATCGTGTTTGTTTGTGAATATCTATGTATTTCGTAACATAGTGTCAACGGTTTGAGGTCTACATCACAATTAACTATTTTATTCGTATTTGAATGTTTAGGTTTCAAATAGTTTCTGAGGAAGAGCATCGTATCAAAAGAATCCTAGAAAACTGAGCATATTTGATAAAAAGGACATGAAATTCATTCTACAGTCGTTGGCTCAGTTTTTGTAACAAGGAATAATGCTTTGACATGCTATTTACAAAAAATGTATGCACCATTGGCCAAAATGGCAATGAAAAGTATCTTTCATTGTTTTAATTTCTAAACTTGATAGGTGAACATGCTGTGGTATGCTTAACATCAAATACATTATTCGATTTCTCGACTTTATCTAGTTGAAAAAAGTCCATCGATTTTATAATTCACATAGCACAATATGCGATCTGACAGTGGCACTTGTTCACCTGATGACCAATAACACCAGTCACACTGAGTTGGAAGGCAAGAATAGATGGTGCTAGGTCCGTTTGATTGTGTTCCATAGGGACCCACAATCACGAATGAGTGTGGATGACACACAGAATCAACAGCGCTTTTCACAAAAAATCTTACGATAATAATCATTGTTAGTCAAAACCAAAAATATTTTTTTGGCCAATCTATTAAAAAAAATTATTGAATTATGTAACATAATGTATATCTTTTGAATATTATATCAAAGTTATGTTTGTCATCCTTCTGATTTTGAATCGAAAAATTGATAATATTTTTCGTAAGAAGTTTTGTGAAAATGTGCATCTATTGCTAAATCGCTGACTAATTGAATCCGTAGTGGCCCTGGGTGATCGTTGGTGAATGTGTAACCATGGCAATGAATTTTGTTCTCTTTGGTAGCGTAGTTTAATGGGTTTACTTGCATCTAGAGGCGTTCAGAGAAGATATATATGAGTTGCTAAGCAATAATAAGATTACCGTAATGTTCGTTTTTTCTCAACTGTCAAAACATGAATAATTTCACGTGCTCTTTGTCTAACACTCGAGATATTAAATTAGTGTGTAATCATTCACCGTGAAATTATTCAAACTTTGACAGTTTAGAAAAAACGAACAATATATGAAAAATATGACTTCCATTGGCCATTATTTGGATGGAAAGGATGTGTAGCGTGGTGAACTATTTTATTTAAATTTTCACTCATCTGAATGGACTTTTTCAGTTAGGCAGTTTAATTTACAATGTAATACATAAAACTTATAAATGTGTTACTCACATAAGGAATACATGTATTTCAATAATAATATAAATGTAATATAAACTTCATTGCATTTTTGGCTAGGTTTAAAGAAATTGCAAGGAAAATGTTCAAATTAATATTTCATGATTTTGAATTATGTTTTTATAACTGGGAATGCAACAGACACACTGTTATATTACTTGGCAAAATACTTCTTTATTTTCTCGTAATATTTGGGTTGTCTCCTAACTAGACCCACGTGGGTCAGGTTAGCTAAAAATAGATTAGTGTTAAAATATGCATTCACTGATGAGAAGATACTAGAGCTTGATATTGTGCAACATAAGTATAATTCTATTAAAAAGATATCCTAACTGTCTAAGAATATTGAAAATACAAGAATTTTAGCGACCAATGAAAATGTTTAATTTCAGCAAGTACAACAAATAACAAATCTATAAATAGCTAGGTGATTCCCTCAGTATCCTACTTCGTTTTCAACAATGTGTATGCCACATGTTTTAATTCGTTCAGCTGAATTTTATAAGTGACAAATGCTATTAATAAGTGATTTCTTACGTTCTTAATACTGTTTTAAAGACTAAACTTGGTTCCATACTTTTGGCACAGTCATTTGCCTGTATATCCCTTTTAGGTCGTAGCAGCCAGCACATTGTACATGTATAGGTCATCTCAAGGCGGTTAGTCAGCATACTTAACGTTCATGGAACGGCTAAATCTCTAGATTAAGCTGTTAACTAGATACTAGGTGCATACTTCCATCAGTGACTGACAACTGACCAATCTCCGTAAACAGATATCCTGTAGAGCATTGTCGTACAGGATCTCTACTTTCTCCATGGAAGGTCATGTCGAGATGAACTTTGTGCCGACCAATCAATGCGTAGCTTTTATCTAGACGAAAACACTATTAATCACATTTTGATGTCAGAATTTCTATTTTTAGACCAAGGTTTGCATGCTAATTTAACAGCGGTATTATTCAGTCTGCGATTGGGCGGCTCATTTCAAATAGCGTGGCGTAGTCTGCGATTGGGCGGCTCATTTCAAATTGCGTGACATAGACGATGTAAACAAGTTACGTATCATTTCAATTTCGTCATGAATATTATAATGAGAAAAGGTCACCTGAACGTGACCTTCGTTTGAAAAAGTCCAGATCTAAAATAGCGATTAGGCAAGCGAAAAATTTTAGATCGGGTTTTAATCAGATTGACAACTGACCCACATGATTTTTTAGCATAAGGAGTAATAGCCAGGAAAATTATATCATGACCAACTAAAGTATGCTCTGCCTTGAAATCCAACCCATAACCCCTCCATCAGTAGTCATATGCGCTACTGACTGAGTAAGTTGTGAGGCTATTTGTTGATCAAACGTCCTTCACCATTTGGCACCATAATTTACAGATTCATTCTACAAAGGATTTGGCATTCTGGAACCTAGAGGCTATCTAACGAGAAACTTGATAGCCTCTGAGACTCTGAGTACAAGAATGATGATTGGGTGACCCAAGTAAGTCCCAGACGAGGCAGCAAAATTATATTTCATGTAAATAAATAAAGAACAATAAATCTGTTGATAAAGTTATATTCTATCAGTTTATATTATATATAACAGACAATAGAGTTTCTTATATATTTATATATTTTATAATCTTAAATAATGACAATAAATTTTAATTATAACAAACTTCACTGTAATACCATGGTTACATATTTAGAAATGATAGTAAAGTAAAGGCTAAGAATTTCAAATGCTGTGAAAAAAGAAAAGTTGAGAAAATTGAAGAAAAGTTTTGGTAAGGAAAATATTGCTAACTTAAACTTCACATTGAGAAAACCAGACAGTCTTGACAGTCCCAGTCCAGTGCAATATTCTCAGATTTAACTGAACTGGGTATGTACATGTACAACAATGGACATGTAACTGTTTGCTGTCTGCTTGATATTGTGATTGTCTATGATGTCTATCCATAATTAAGTGACCATGGCAATTGTTACTAACCAACATAGCAGGAAAGTTAACTTTGAGAATGGAGTTGATTATAATTAGGGACTTTAGTCCGTTATCTTTCCCTGATAAAATCTGAAGCAATCCAATTGGTAAGTAGGTCCTATCAGTTGGAATCCTCGGATTTTATCATTGAATTCTTAAGTAAGGATAATAAAATATTTCATTTAGTATCTTTCTTGTTAATGAAGATATTAACAGATGTGATGAAATTTAGATAAATCTTTACCCTAAAAATACTTTGCTTGAATTTCAAACAAATAAAATGATATACAAAAAAGTTATTTAGATTAATTTTGGCAAATTGACATTGAAAAGTAAGGGTAAAATCCGAGTAATCCAACTAATAAGACCTACCTATTTGAAGAGTATACAAGGAGAAATAACTGACCAAAGTCCCTTATTTCCTATAGCAACTATCTTAACCTAATAGAGTTAACTACATGTGCAGTGCTATACATCAACCAACCTAAAGAACTTTAAAATTAATTCCGGTCTTTTAAGTTTGTAATTATAATAAGAACTTATTGACAAATAAGCAGTGCAATCTATATATTTTTTATATACATATACAACATGATTCTTTTCATTTTACCAAATTTGATAAATTAATGTCATTTCTTTATAGCAATTCTTTAGTTAGTAAATCATTATCCCCTTTTCTAAATTTACAATCTATTATAACTATCTTATTTTATAAATATATCTTAAGCAAAAACAATGAAATATATCAACACAAAACTTATTTTTTTGAAAAATGTAAAGGTAATTTTAGATGACACTGTATGCAACAAGAATACAATTGTACAACAATTTGATTCTCAATTATAACAAGCTGTAATTTTTAGTATAATTTATAATAATAAAACAAAGATGTAAATTCTATCATGTAATATATATAATAATGTCAAAATCAATCAATTAAATCATGTATCTTAGTATTTAAATAAATAGGGCTAATGTGTGCACCACTGACAGTTGAATGAAATTAAACTATACCACAAGTTTGAAATTATTATTACATCATGGGACTTATGATAGATTCATAAGCCATGATAAACAGTTGTATGCTTTTTTCCTAAAAATGAAACAAATATACTTTTTTCAGGATATACTGTCAATTCTATGCAATGGAGGTTTGTTTGCTTACCTCCAATATCCCTATGCACCAAACTCCCTACAGTTGGAATTTGGACAGTATTACACTAAAAAACATATAATATTTCTAATTTTAAATTCATTAAGGACATTGCACTATGTAAGAAAATAAATTCAAGTCAATAAAATATAAGATTGTAAACATCTAGTTTAACAACACCCATACAGAAAGATAAAATTGTTATTTTGTTCAAAATATAATACATAAAATCTTGATACCAACATCCCAAACAAGATCAGGAACCTATTTCGTAAACAAAATGCTTCCTCATAATTTTTGAAAGCACTTTATTTTAACATACCAGGTCTATGAAACAGTTTTGCTTCTTGCAAGCTCACCAAGATGGCATTTCTCCACACAAAAGTTTAGAATTGTAACAAACGAAATATACAGTTATTTCATATGTGATTTGCGAACAGTCAAACTGTTGGCCCAAGGTGGAGGGAATAGTGTTTTGAACTGTTTCCCGAGGCCATAGGCCAGTTTAAACAGTTTAAAACTCTATTTCTGACACCAAGGGACAACAGTTTGACTGTTCCCTTATCACACATAAAATAACTGTTTTATTACCTGATTAATTATTATTTAACAGTACTTGACCTGTTTACGTCTGCTAAATCAAGACCCATGGATGCTTGATGCATTCAAAAGTGTCTGGTAAAGCATAAAATCCCGTAGCAGTTACTTCCCCTTATATCAATACAGTAACCATTCGAATAACATAACGTGGGGTCAGAGCACACCCGGGAAACAGTCAAAACTATTGACTAACAGTTTACTCAGAAAACAGTTAAAAATATTAAATTCCACTTAAATTAGCAATCAGGTAATAAAATATACAAATCAATCATCAACACACTTGATAACTTGAAAGTTTCAACAAAATCTATGCAAAAAATAAAAGAAACCAGTCATTATTGTTGAAAAGGAAACCTGTACACCATGGAGACAGCCATTTTGAATAGCAGGGGTGTTCTCAAAGTTTATGTTAGGCAAAAAAACTTTCTAGCTATTGCTTCTTCTATTGCTAGCTAGTGATACAATTTGCTACAATGTAGCAAACTGTTTCATAAAAAGATGCTACATAGCGCTAGCCTTACGAAAGGGCTCCAGAAATTGTTAGCATATAGACATGTCAGGGATTATTCATGCAAAAATAATGTCCCTGGACATTTTAACATACATCATAACAAGAGCGGTCAGAAGAGACAGCATGCTCGACTACGTAAGAGTTTGTCACATGAGATGTGGTTGATGATAAGGAACATATATATTTGAAAATGATACCTTAAGGAATGAAAAAGTTAAAGTAAAAAATTATGTTTTTTGAAAGAAAATTTTAAGTTTACGGGAGACAATTTTGAAAAAAAATGTATTTGGAGTTATGAATCTTGTCACATGAGATGTGGTTGATAATAAGGAACATATATTTAGAGTTTGAAGTCAATTCCTAAAGAAATAAAATAGTTGCAGTAAAAACAAACATTTTTTTAAAGAAAACTCTAAGTTCAAGGGGAGATAATTCTGGAAAAAATGTATTTGGAGTTATGAACCTTGTCACATGAGATATGGTAGATAATAAGGAACATATATTTAAAGTTTGAAGTCAATACCTAAAGAAATAAAACAGTTGCAGCAAAAAATATTTTACTGCACAAAAACATTAATCAGAAATATGGATGCAGAAGCCGATGCTAGGGCGAGTAGGAGAGCTCTCCATTTACCTCGTAAAGTCGAGCTAAAAAGCAGACATGGTACGCCATAACATATACATATATTAGTAGATTCTATTTAAGATGCACAACTAATGAAATAACCAGGGTTTCCAGGCCTAATTTATTGTCACATGATTTGATTAAAATATCTCAAACATACACTACTTCAAAAAAATGCACTAAAATCATGAAAGAATAATACTTTTAATCATGAAAATATTGGCATTAATATTTTCACAGGATTTCAAATAATTCTATCTTTATAATTCATTTTTATCAAGAATACCAACAATATTATAACCCTAAAATATTCGATCAAATGAGCAGTTTTTACAAAGTATATCTTTACATATAAATAACAAATTAATACATATATGCTATAGTCTAATAATAAGCATAACGCCTTTATATATGTATGCAGAAAAAAAAGTTCATATACTAAGTGCTGACTAGAGGGTCAAGTTTCACTTAACTTCCCAAATAAAGATTTTCTCAATTATGATTTTTGCAAGAGATAAGTTCTCTTAAAATTACATTGCAAGAATTAAGTTCTCTTGAAATTCGATAAGCAATTTAAACTTACTGGCAGGAATCAAAAAGTCAAAATTGATATATACACAAGAAATCTCAAAAGTTAACTAAAGGTCTAGCAAATTATAGCCTAGAATTAACAAAAAGCTTGAGATTTTATTTAAATCTAATAAAATTTTGATTGGTCATTCAAATGTGCAACCAATGAACATTTCTTTAACCTTGACTTTAAGCACATTTTACAAAGGGTTAAATTTTGCCCCACAAAAGTTTAAACAAAATAACACACAGTAAAGTGAATTGTTTGTTTGTTTGGGTTTTACGGCGCACCAACACAAAAAGGTCATATCGCGTTAAAAACATTTGATGATACTATTAATTCAATCGATAATAATGATTTAAAGTGAATTGTAATTTAAATAAAATTGTTGCACAAGGAATGGCTAACTGAGCAGAGTAGAATAGAGCAGAGCAGAGAACACACTTGGAGAAGTTTTATAAAACTTGACCCATGATAATTGTATAAATATATATAGATATTGCACTAACAATTACATGAAACAACAAAGCAAAAAACAAACTGACACACCAACATAATTATTATATAATTAACAAATAAATCAACCCACATAATATCAACAATATTAATCATTCATTATCCACAATAAACATTAACATAAATAAATAAAAAAAACTTCATTAATGAACATATTTAGAACTCTGGGCAGGCCATAATAAAAAACTTTACAATAATTTAGTAATACAGGAAATTAAGATAAGAAACTATAAAGAAAGTGGTTGTCTGAACAAGTCATTTTACCAGCAACCACTATATCTTGTTAATAGATTTTTGTTGCCCCCCCCCCAAAAAAAATATTTGGATGCCTGAATTAAAATAATGGTTGGTCTTAACAACTGAAAATCCACTAACTTGGTAGACTGTATAGTAAGATGTACTGATAATTTGTTAGACCTTTGATAATATGGGCCCCAGGTGTTCAATTTGGGATAATCTATGGTGCTACCAAGCTGAAAAAGCTTAATCTATTCAGGGGAACATCCATGGCAGACAAGGTGATTGTACAACATCCATGGCAGACAAGGTGATTGTACAACATCCATGGCAGACAAGGTGATTGTACAACATCCATGGCAGACAAGGTGATTGTACAACATCCATGGCAGACAAGGTGATTGTACAACATCCATGGCAGACAAGGTGATTGTACAACATCCATGGCAGACAAGGTGATTGTACAACATCCATGGCAGACAAGGTGATTGTACAACATCCATGGCAGACAAGGTGATTGTACATATTTATCATTGTTGTGAAAATCACATAACACAGAACATGTTTGAAAGATTGTTCCAGTAAAAAAGTGAAAGCTATTTTTAATAATGCTGATTTTTGTTAGCACAAGAAACACACAATGACTTTTAATGAGTGTTTAGTAATGAGTATTAAAACTATACAAGGTCGGTGTTTGTGTCTACGATCAGTTAAAGTTTAATAGACCTATTTCATACTTCATTTTAGTGGGGCTTACTTAAGATAAATAACAATTGATATTTATACATAAAACAGTTGATTTTTCAGTAAAAAGGAAATACAAATGTACAAACAACTTAAATTTTAAAGTTATGAGCTAAATCATAATAGCCATTTTATATGAATAAAGACATTTTCACTAGCTTGAATAAATATTTGGTAGATTGGGCAAGGCTTTAGGCTAGTGTATAAATGCAAAAACTGCCTCCAACTAGTTTCGACAACTATATTAAAAGGTTTCATAAAAGTCATTTCAAAATTCAGTATCAATATGACTAAGGGACGCTATGGGACTCAAATCCAGTTGTGGAAGGACTTGCCAGAACTGCCTATTTGTTTTCGCAGATAAGAATTCTTCAGAGTATTTTTGCCCATTTTAAAGTTTACATCAACCATACACACATTAACAGGAATGTATTCAACAATTTTAGACAAATAAATGCACTGAAAGTAATAACTTCCATTTAATTAGTAGAAACAAAATTTACATCGTAAATCAATATCAATAATTAAAATAGAAAACTCAACAACTCATTACAAAGTACTAGTACAACCTATTTGTAATATAAGTATAATTATTCTAACACATTACTTTTATTTTAAACAATCTAAATAAGTAATGGAAAAAAGTAAGTTAAAGTTTCTGTCTCAGAATTTAAAGTGTATACAGGGGTGGATTCAGGATTTTTTTCTAGGGGGGGGGGGGGGGTCCGAACTTTTCTAGGGGGTGTCGGAACTTTTCTAGGGGGGGGGGGGGGGGGGTCCGAACCTTGAACCACAACCACATTATACACATTTTGCAGAAAAATGCAACATATTGATAACAAAAACTACATAACCATTAAATCTATGTTATGCAACGAGAAAAGTTGCTTCATACTACTTAAAAATGACTTACAAGCAAGAAATACACTAATGGACATGTACATTTTCCAAATTCTAGGAGGGGTTCGGACCCCCCTGAGCCCCCCCCCCCACTGGATCCGCCCATGGTATACACCAGCAAGTAAAATGTAAATCTGATAATATATAATTTGATATAAACATTTACTTAACTACTAATTAGAATTATTGTAAATGCCAAAATCAAGAAAAACACAACAGCAACCTTTCATCCTCTTATCTAAATTAATGTACACAAAATTTTCTCACATATAATAGGGCACCACTATTTTACTGGTACATAAAATGCCATAATTATATCAAGCAGCATGGACAAGAGGCAATTTTTATCATTCATAGAAACACTTTCAATGAAAGCAAGTTAGTATCTCACTTAGATAAGAAAATACAATTAATTTTCAATTAATCAGTACAAAAAATTCGACAAACATGTAAAAAATCTGACACCATGAAAACATTAGATATACACAGTACAATTACTAGGGCTGCTACAATGAATATACCGGTATATTGCAATACGCAGCCGCGGCACTACATACCATTGTATGATTTAAACGTACCAGTATTTGGCGATATTTTTTATTTCATTTGAAAATTCTACCCTTCGCGAAATAAAGTAGCAAAACGTCAATTTTTCTAGTGTCCATTCAATTTAATCTTAAATTACAAAAATTTAACCGATGTAGGCGCATCACAGTCCTAAATGACCGTAAATACTTAAAAGAGGCTAGATTCTATCAGTAGCTGCATGTAAAATTTGCTTTGTTTCTGTTAAATACAGCGGAGGCACAACAAATCTTAAAGCCCACAATACATCGTGGTACATGTGTACGTATGGCGATACGGTGCCAGTGTATTGCAGTATATCATGATATGCTTATGGCGTATCGTGACAGCCCAAACAATTACATACCAATATTCTTAGAAATTTTCAATGGTCATAAACACAGTTTTGTACCAGAGGAATTCTACAATAAACTAACTAATATGTTGAACACAATAAATGTCAAAAAATACAGTACAATACTAGTAACAAACAACAAAAATAACATGCAACAAGACTTCCACTAGCCTTTAGTATATTGAAGTATTTAAAATAACCAAGAACAACCAACTACAGAAAATTCCACTCAGAAGAGGGGATATAGTTCTGATAATTGGATATCTTCTGGTCATAATTGTGGAGAGAAAATACTTCTTAACTACCTCAGAGTGGAAGCCCTGTTTCTCTAATTTGTTTTCAGGACATACAAGAAAATTATTCTACCACATTGTATATGTTGAAATTTCTAAGGGAGCCTTTTTTCTGTGGTCAAAAGTCTATCAAGAAATTTTGTGAAGAAATATTAAAAGTAAAATCAATAATAAGAATTGGCAATAACCTTTTACATTCTGTTCCCAGAATATAGAAAACCCCTAAGGAACTTCAGAAATAATGCAAAACTCGACCCTAGTCCTCAACCCCCAGACCCAAGTCCCCCATCCCAACAGACCCTAGTGCCAGCCCACTACCACAGAAATTTTAACACATACAATATTATTTGTCATCTCAGTTTGATATTTGAGTCATTTAGTGATCAGTGTAAGTTAGAAGCTTGATATTTCAATCAATTGATAATCAGAGTTAGTTAGAAGCTTGATATTTCAATCAATTGATAATCCGAGTTAGTTAGAAGCTTGATATTTCAATCAATTGATAATCAGAGTTAGTTAGAAGCTTGATATTTCAATCAATTGATAATCAGAGTTAGTTAGAAGCAAGTTGTATACGTTCTTCTTCCTCTGGGCTCTTAGGTCTCTTGTACTCTGGTTTAGTTACAACGTAGAACACAGCACCAGCCAGACAAATAATGGTGAGTCCAAGACAGTTGATTACAATACCTTGTGATGGCAATGCACTGTAAGAACTGAAATAAACATGTACATGTGTATATAATGATATTGTTATTTATTCAAAATGACACGTCAAGTTGATCAGTGATATATTTGCATCCCTCTGAGTTATGATTTCCATTCTGCACAGCTGTGTAAGCCAACTTATGACCTTGATTTTTAACCAATACAATTTGCTCTACCATTCCGGTATGTCTCTTCCAGTATTGAGAAATGAATAAAATATATATGATACCACTGGTTCAGAGTTTAATATGCCAGTCTCAATTAAAAATTTAGTATGCAGGAAATGAGAAACACAAAAAAGCAATTAATGCTATAAAATCACAGGTGATGTACAAGTCTTCGCAAAGTAGGTTGCCAAGTAGGGCGCCAAGTAGGGCAACCTACTATAAATTTTACTTGCCCAAACTAAATGTTTACTTGCCCGGGTTACTAGAGTGGTCAACTCTTTACAGGAACCCAAAGTTAGGTTATGAAAGGCAATTGGGCAATACAGAGCAGAATCTTGGATGTAGTGCATGTAGTCAACAAATTACACTTGCCAGAATAAATTTTAATAAGTCCCAGGCTTTATGCTACAAGCTAGAAGGTTAAGGCAAAGACTTTCTTTACCATTACATACATAGAGCAGACATGTTAATTTTCTACAATGTATAATAACAACTAAATCTACAAAATAAATGATTTAATTACAAGACTTGGCTAAACTATTAATATAATCATTAGTCACAAGAGATTGGTGAAATGTTTTTTCTACAAATAAAATATCTACATAATGTTCATTATTATTATTTTCAGTTGAGAGAGAAACATTGTCTTAAAACAATAATAATAGGATAGACCAGACAAAGGGATATACAGATGTTTTTCTATATTCTTTTTAATGTGTAAGAAAAAAAGTACACTATTAGGACCATCACAATTGATGGGCAACAAAGAAAAGCAGTCTTAATTTAGGAACCTTTTTCTTTAAAAAAAAGCCTTCGGAACTACAATATTGGTAGATATTTCCCATGGAGTTGTGCTTTGTAATTGTTACAGGGAATGTGTGTAATCAGGGATTTCACGTAATCCCTAACCAATTCAGGGAATTCACGTAATCCCTGGTGATTTTAGGGAATATGTGAAATCCCTGATATCGCTAGGGATTACATGAAATCCCTGGACTATTTTCTCATTTTTACACAAATTCCCTGACTTGATTGTTGATACAGATGATGTTGAAATTCTTACTTTCAATGGCCATAAAGTATAAAACAACTCTAACACTTTAATTATTTACTGCTAAAGTTTATTGCAAAATTACATCTTTGTTTTAAAACAATTATTTTACACGTATTTTCAACATAATATTTCAAATGTTATATAATGGTCTGTAATGCAATATGTAAATTTATTTAAATATTTAGTAAAAATTCTACTAACTTAAATAAGTACATCATTTACAAAAGAGCACAGTAAATAACCCGGACAAACATACGGCCCTTAAAATAATACATAAAAAACACATATACAAGACATATTACGTAAGCATAGAACAATATATATTGTTTGTTTTTTCTCAACTTAGACAGTTGAAAAAAATGGACTATAATCGGATATTAATGTGACAAAATGAACGAATACATTTTACATATCTAATTTGATTACGTTTATTTGTTAGTACAGGTCAAGCTGTTATGGCACCTTGAGTTATATAAGACATTACCTATTCTACGTTTGCACGACATTGACTTGCAACCTGTTTTGCAAGAACATTTTTAACAAGAACTATCTTTAAAAAAGATATTCGGCGTTCTGATGGGTTCATTTTCAACGGTTTGAAGTATAAATGTCGGTCATGCACGGCGTACATGTATTAACTATAGGTCAAATGTAGTTTGTCCGAAATTGCAATTCAGCCTCAACTGACAATTTTTGTTCGAATATATTGCCACTTCGCTTATTTGTTAATTTGGAATATCTGTCCGATTCTAAAATTAAAAACATCTTTAATAACAATGCCATGGATTTTCGATTAAAACTCACTTCTTTCCAGAATGACGATTTATGTTACTTTTCTGGCAAACATTAAACAATTTGTTAGAAATGCTCAATGGCGGCCTACATACATGTATGACAAAATGAAAACCCATTTCGAGTGTGCGCTGAGTTACATTCGCAGTTTAGTTATACCGCAAGGGGCAAACCACGACGAATGTGTGATCAACTAGCATAGTGAGTCACTCATTATAAACAGAGTAAATAGTCAGTAGCTACTGTACGTGCTACGCGCCAGTTTATCACAAATAGCCAATGGTGTCATGTGTTTTATCCATTTCTTTAAACCGTAAAGGATTTTCATTGGACAAACAGCTGTGGTAGAGCAAATTGTATTGGTTGAAATATAGGTCAAAAGTTGGCTTAGACAGCTGCGCCGAAAAACCTTGCCCGTCACCAATGGGCTGTGCTCTAGCAGCAGCCCTAACTGATATTTTATCTTTTCCATTGTTAGTCCTAGGTAAGTAGTAACAGTAAATTGACTCCTGCAATATTTGGAATCTAAAATTGCATGCAGAGTACCTAGAGTGTAATTATCGTCGTAATCTTCAAGAACGCAGCAGATCAAATTTCTAGGATCTCCACACCGCCGTCAACATGGGAACCAATACATTGTCACCAACATTAACCAGCTTTAAGATTCTGTTGCTCCTGGAAATCATTCTATCCGCTTGTTTAACAAGAGCTTCGCCACGTCTTTTTCGGGCTCGTCTTATGTTAGATGCCCTTTCACATAAGTTGCATGTTGACGCATCTTCTGTTGCAGTGCAGATGCAATTGGCACACTCAGGTGCGGACCTCACAGGAGTGCAATTATCAGATGCAGACCCCACAGAAGCAGATGTGTTTGTAGGGGACCCCACAGGAGCAAAGTTGTCAGGTGTGGACCATAAGTGTATAGTACAATCTCTCATTTGTATGCAAAACAAACAAATAGGATTATACTAATGCTTCCGAAATAGGGGTGAGACGGTTAACCGATATACCGGTTAATATTGCGGTACGAATTCTGACGGTTTTTAACCGGTTCGTTTTTATCTGAACCGGTTTTTCTAGTTATGTTCCATACTGATTGTTTTATCAGAGTCTGAAATTTAAGTGTTTTTTGGTATAATTAGAGAATAATAATCTTTGAGAGTCCATTCAAAACCTTTTTTCAAACTTATTCAAACATTTGCATAATACGCGACATCATTTGAAAATAAAAATATCTACGTTCAATGTTGATCAAATAAAGACGATGCACGGGCATTAATTCATGCTATGCATGTATGCGCAAAGAACAATATGTATCGCAATATATTGCAATACGGGTTTCGTGTATTGCAATATATTGCAATACAGTTTTTACCGTATTGTTACACCCCTATTCCGAAACCTAAGCTATAACACTATAATTGCATTCACATTACAAAAATATCAATGCATAACAGAGAAAACATTTAATCAGTCAACCTTACGGCACAATGAATCATATTTTGGATTTAAAACATGATGATTTTAACATCAGGGAATATGTGTAAAAAATGAATAAAAAAACCAGGGATTACTTGAAATCCCTAGACAATTTCAGTGATTACGTGTATTCCCTAACTAAATTTTACGTAGTTGGGGATTACATGAAATCCCTAAATTTCAGGGATTACGTGAAATCCCTGATTACACACATTCCCTGTAACATAATTATAAGTTAAAAGCTTGGCTTCAGAAAACTAGGCCAGTCAAAGGAAAAGACATGAAGCAGGACAACAGATTATCCTAATTTAATGGAAGGGTTGACAACCAAAGTAAAACCTTAGAAAAAAATACAATACAAGAAACTATATAACTTACAATCCATCCTTATTATTAGAGAACAAAGCTTTCTCAGTGATACCAGTCAATGCTGCACAACAGGCTAGACCAAATATAGCCAGACCCCAGAACACATGATGTGGCATATAGATTGTTCTACCAGCAAAACCAAGCTTAGGAAACAAGAAAGCAACAAAACCACACACCCACTGAAAAATAGAAGATACAAATATCAATATATTCGGTCTCTATAGGCTTGGTCTCACTTATATTAATTTTCTCATATATGATTACGTACTGAGATGTAATAGGTTTTTTTAGTATTCATTTTTTACCTAGATATATGATCTTACAGAAATACACTCTTATGTTTTTACATCATTGGTTATGTAACATTATTATATAAATAACACATGGCAGTGAGGGTGACGGTACACATTATCAACCCGAGAAAAATAATGTCAACCGAGGCACAAGCCAAGGTTGATATTATTTTCCAAGGGTTGATAATCTGTACCGTCACCCTCACTGCCATGTGTTATTTGTTTTATTATAACTAACTAAACTGTAACATGTAAATATTTATTAACTGTTCGCTTGGTCGATTTAGAGTCTTTCTCTGAGTCCAGCAAGTTTAAATCCTCCGTCGAAATGGTAGCAAATCTTGATGTCATTTTTGTCTTACGATTGACTTTATTTTGACAACACCGGAAACGAAACGTCGGCTGCAACACTGATCTGGTATTGTTCCCAGTTTCGCTATCAGTACACAGGCGTAAGCCAGGAACCGCTTGTAAACTAAGGGAAGTAACTTGTTAATCATGGCTTCTAATCGTTAATAAGTATTCTCCCTTAGATAGCGGGTAATATAACAATGTGATCAAACAAAATAACACCCGCTCCGGTATAGGGATTAGCATAGGGAATTTCCAGTGAGGTATAATAAAAAGTTATGTTACATATTTGTTTTTACATACTTCTTTGACTTGTAAATTCTATTTTATTGGTATTCGTTTTAATACATTTCTTGTTTTACTATAAAATGTCATTGGATATTTTAGAAATAGGCCTTTAAGGGTGTATCAGAATTTGAAATTGAAGAATTATCAAATTTACATTTTGGAAATACTTTTTGTTTGATTCACTCTAAGACATTGTAAAATGTTATATGGACATTCTATAACATCATTTGGAATTATGAAAAAAGAACTTTAATAATGTGTTTGGACTGACATTTGGAAGGCCATTTCAAGGTTAGGATAAATGTTTTCATTTCTTTCTAAATGTCTTATTTGTTGAGTTTTTTATATTTTCACTGTCACATCTATACACTTAATGCATCACTTACAAAATATCAAAATTA
The DNA here is from genome assembly GCA_025267735.1 of Mactra quadrangularis. NCBI lineage: Eukaryota > Metazoa > Mollusca > Bivalvia > Venerida > Mactridae > Mactra > Mactra quadrangularis. Next base: position 23,569,728 of record CM046306.1, on the reverse strand, counting down.
TTTGGAATTTATGGATATTTTGTGATAATTAGTTACCCCACCCACATGATAGATTTTTTTAATTTCAACAAATGATAAACCCTTAACTAAATTACTTTCAGGCAGGTAATCCTCCACAGTATCCATTTACACTTGAGTGAAGTGGAACAACTGTAGGTTAATTTCTAACTTAATGAAATTAGCAGTGCCCTAAGTGGGGTTGACACAAGAGACCTTTCTATCAATAAGTGTACATCTAACCACTGGATCATTATAATAGAAAGGTTAATACCTGAAGAGCAAACAGTATAACAGCAAGTAGTCCAATCCAGCTATGTAGACTATACAAGTTAGGTATAGGATCCGGAACAAGATTATGTGAATCAAACACAGCCTTGAGACCAACAGCAGCAAATATTAGAGCTCCAAGTTGTATTCCACCATGTACAATCTTTATATATAACTTATTGATGTTCCTAAACACTCTGTAAGCTAGTATAGCTGAAAATATATAAACATACATATACAGTCTATGAAATGAGCGACCCCGGGTCGATAGCCCAGTTGGTAGAGCACCTGGATATGGAATCTCGTGTCCGGGAAGCGGGTAGGGGTTCAACAAATCAATGCCCGGGAGGTCATACCCTTCCATGAAAATTTGACAATAATGTCATAATGACCTAAATTGTGTTGACACGGGGTTAAACCCAGTATAAAAAAGGACAAGAAATGAGTGATACAAGTCAGTTATGATCCTTCTTTGATAAAGTCTGACGCGATCTAATTGGCAAGTAGGTCCTATAAGTTGGAATGCTCATACTTTATCATTGAAGTCCTATGTAAGGGTAATAAAATATTTCATCAAATTTCTTTCTTGTTAATTAATGTATAACCAAGAGTGATGAAATTCAGACAGTTCTTCAACAAAACAATACTCTGCTTGATTTTCAAACAAATTAAAAGTTTTCAAAAAAGGTATTCAAGATTGATTTTTCAAATTGACATTGAAAAATAAGGGTAAAATCCAAGTAATCCAACTGATTGGACCTAGCTATTTGAAGAGTATGCAAAGAGAAATAACTGACTAAAGTCCCTTATTAGTGGGTGCCCAGTTGCCCGGAACAACATTTTAGTATGAGCAACCATTAATTTCTTTTGGGCAACCCAAACTCTACAAATGAGATATGGTGCTTGTAGTTCAGACAACTACTTACATATCCTAATTTTGTTGACTGCATATATTTTGTATTTTTTGTTTGCTTAAAATCAATTGTCTATGTGTATTTTTGGAACGATGTTTTAACATCGTTCCAATGGTAACAAGAAAGTATAAGATTACTCTTTTCACGCTTCAACAATTTTCAACATAGACAAAGAGGCGTAGTTCAAGTGTGAAACTCATTAACATCTCATTTAAATGTAATACAACGCTGGCTTGTGTTGTCGTTCTTGAAACTCTTCAGAAAAAGGGAGGTTACTCTCAGGACATACAAATTTTGCAATGGAGACGGGACAACTCAACCCGTTGATAACTCAACCCGTGACAACTGCAATGATTACTTGTTGGAGTAAAAAGGGCCTACGATGTTTTTGACAATGCCTGTTATATGCGAAGCATAATTACATCAATCGATAGTAATAAACAATATTAATTGATCGTATTATATTATGATACTTATGTCAATACATTAAGGACGATTTTAGTAGTTTTTGTGCGCACCGTTCTGTGCATATCTAAAACATGAAGTCAACGTTACAAATAAGGCAGTGGCTAGAGTTACGGTACCGTAACTCCAGACCCAGGTTCTAGAGTTACGAAAGTTCCGTAACTGTAGACAACCCTGTCAGGGTTGGCTTGAGTAACGGAAGTCAAATAACATGCGTATGTTTCAACTTTTAAACATCGAAAAACTTGTTTAAATTCATTATTACTAGAAATAAATAAATATTTACCGACGTGACTTATCCGATTGTAATTACACCTGCCATTTTGGATATGACTAATACACTTACCGGATGTTTAATATAAGGCGATACATGACGTTGTCGTCTTCGAAGTGTCACATTAAAAGTTTACTTGAGCGATTTTAAGTTATAGAGTTTGATTATAATTTGGAATGAATATGTATAATTTTGTACGATTCTTAGAGTAATTTAATTGTGAATAAATTGCAAGTGCAAAACGTTAATTTGACTTAAATTTCGTGAACAAAAATGGGAATGTAGCTTGATGCAAAAGAGCTTAGTACTTTGGGGAAAACCTTAAATGAATTGTTAGAAAGTCAATGTTTTTGTGAAAAAAAATCAGCTTGTCATTCCACACCAAATCTTTAAAATTTTAACGAAAATATTAACGATCTCGTTAAAAAATACCCATTGATTACCAAAAATGAGAAGTTGTCAGCTCCTTGTGGTTAAAGAAAATAGTCCAGAATAATCTTTGGTTTGGTGAGATGGCTGCTGTGCATGACCCTAAAATGTGTTGATGAAAATTAATTCTTTAACTGGTTTATTTTGTTTGATAAAATAAGATAAACCTTGCCATGAGCAAACCACTTGAGAAGTCTCGTGCTATACTTTTGCTAAATTCTGTTAATTGATACATAATACATTATTTAACAGGTAATATACATGATTATATATTCTTTAACCAAAAAAATACATTCAGGACATCGTTCCTCCAGCACTCCAGTGCTTTGATTAAATTAAGTTGTTTGTTATATAAAATTACATCATTGAGTTCACAAACTTCATCATCATCCATGGTCATACATTGTATTAACATATAACTATAAGTACATGTAAATATAAACAACTATCAAGGTTGATAAAGTGGTCAGATAAAGACAATATCAAAATTGGACACTTGGACCTGGAACACTCAGTAAGGTTGGTCAGACAGACAATATCAAAATTGGACACTTGGACCTGGAACACTCAGTAAGGTTGGTCAGATAAAGACAATATCAAAAGTCAAATAACATGCGTATGTTTCAACTTTTAAACGTCGAAAAACTTGTTTAAATTCATTATTACTAGAAATAAATAAATATTTACCGACGTGACTTATCCGATTGTAATTACACCTGCCATTTTGGATATGACTAATACACTTACCGGATGTTTAATATAAGGCGATACATGACGTTGTCGTCTTCGAAGTGTCACATTAAAAGTTTACTTGAGCGATTTTAAGTTATAGAGTTTGATTATAATTTGGAATGAATATGTATAATTTTGTACGATTCTTAGAGTAATTTAATTGTGAATAAATTGCAAGTGCAAAACGTTAATTTGACTTAAATTTCGTGAACAAAAATGGGAATGTAGCTTGATGCAAAAGAGCTTAGTACTTTGGGGAAAACCTTAAATGAATTGTTAGAAAGTCAATGTTTTTGTGAAAAAAAATCAGCTTGTCATTCCACACCAAATCTTTAAAATTTTAACGAAAATATTAACGATCTCGTCAAAAAATACCCATTGATAACCAAAAATGAGAAGTTGTCAGCTCCTTGTGGTTAAAGAAAATAGTCCAGAATAATCTTTGGTTTGGTGAGATGGCTGCTGTGCATGACCCTAAAATGTGTTGATGAAAATTAATTCTTTAACTGGTTTATTTTGTTTGATAAAATAAGATAAACCTTGCCATGAGCAAACCACTTGAGAAGTCTCGTGCTATACTTTTGCTAAATTCTGTTAATTGATACATAATACATTATTATTTTCAGTGGCCTACGGCTCTCATATACAAGCATATCACTTCAGTGATCCAATCATAATCGCCTTTTAAAGTTCATAAACTTGAACTTTAATCACGTAACTAAGTACTGCATAAATACACAGTCGCCACGTGCTCTCCTTCATAATCATTTTAGCGATCCAGTCGCCATCTTGAGTTAGACGGTAAGAGTCGATTTTTCGATTTTTGAAGTTGTGGTTCATTTTTTGATTTTATAAGGTGGTTTTTAACAATTCATTTAAATGAATTATTATTTTTTGAATGTTTGAAAGGCACTAGAATTTATCTAGATTCTTATTTGTTCTGTTTAATTTATTTTTAGATACTGAGTCTAGTCTACAAATCACACGAGTGAAACTCGCTAGTTTGAGGGTTTATTAAATTGAACCGTGTTTGTTTTTATTATTGTGTGCCTTCTTTTTGTTGTATACCACCGCCTTATTATTCTTTTTGGCGATGCCAAAGAAAGACGATAAGAAGCAATACGATGTATTGTCGCTACAAGAGACTAGTGAATCTAGTTTTTCAGGTTTCTCGTCTGACAGTGACGAGAATAGAGAAAATGCCGGACCATCCGTTCAAATTAAGTCCGTTGAAAATAAAGTCAACAATAAAAGCAAAGGCACCCGAATGAACTGTTCGAAGCCTTTGACTGAAACAACAGGTAACAATATTATTGATTTAAATAAGTTAACCCCAGAGACAATTTGTTCTTTGAAAAATGTATTGGGTATTAATAATATGGTCGTTGACCAAGATTTGTCTCGAAATCAAATTTCCAGTGGAAACGAATCGTCAGCGGTTTCGGCCCGCGACGATTTCGCCCCGAAAGTGACGAATAAGCTCAATAATAATCTCGTCAATTCTTTATCGAATAAGTTATTTTCTGATGATGAGATGCCCTCTGAGGAGGAAGATTTGTGGCCTCAGGCTAAATTAAAAACCCCAGAACTGGGTGAACCTGTTTCAGAATCGTTGGCAAAATTAATTAATGAATCATGCACTAATGCATGTGCTGTCAATGACATAATTACCAAATATAAAATCCCATCAAATTGTCTACTTATGGGTGCACCCAAAGTGAATGATGAGGTATGGAATGACCTTGTAAAACACAGGAGAGTCCAGACCTCAGACAAACTCCTAAGGGATACTCAGAATCTTATAACTACAGGAATGATCCCTGTTCTTTCATTGGCTAAAGCACTCAAGCCTCATATAAGTAAAATACCCGAGGCTAAAGCTCTGATTGCTGACTCCCTTACAATATTGGGCCAGGCCCAGTTCAACATGAGCGTGCGTAGGAGATACTTACTACGTCCCTACTTAAAGCAAAAGTACAGTAGCATTTGTAATATAAATACCCCTATAATTAGTTACCTTTTTGGGGATGACATTAATAAAGAAATTAAAAAGTGTGAAACCAGCGTGCGTGTTGGTAAATTTGTGAATAAACCTTTCACATATGGCCCTATTAGAGGCAAATCTAATAAGAAATTCAGGCGTGGTCATCCCTATAACAAAGGGAATTATGGTTCGGGCACCAATTTTAAATCGACTTACGGTCAATTTGGATACAAGCACGAGTATAGCCAGAGATCTAAGAAGTCAAGTACTGCTTCGGCTACAGTAACTAGCCAGAATACTCAAAACCCAAACTAGATGCTGTCTTCAAGACAAAGGTGAGTAATTCTGAGAAATTACAATCTTGTTTTCATGAATGGTTAAATTTGACAGACGATACATGGGTTTTAGAAACTGTAAAAGGTTATCACTTGGTGTTTACTCAAAAACCTGTCCAAATAAAAATTCCCAAGGCAATAAATTTTTCTGCCGATGAAAAATGTCTGATCGACAAAGAAGTCGAGTCAATGTTATTAGAAGGTGTTATCAAAATATGTGACCATGAAAAAGATGAGTTTATTTCTAACTTGTTCCTGGTACAAAAGCCTAATGGTGATTTTAGACCAATAATCAATTTGAGAAATTTAAATGGTTTCATTAAATATGAAAAATTCAAACAGGAAACATTTCAATATGTTTTGGAGTTAATCCAGCCGAACGATTTTTTCACTAGTTCAGATCTAAAAAAGGCTTATTGGTCTATTCCAATTGATAAATCCTATCACAAGTATTTGAAATTTATATGGAATGGTCAATTATATTGTTTTATTGTATTATGTTTCGGATTAAGCTCTGCTCCATTTTGTTTTACGAAAGTTTTAAAACCTGTGTATAGTCTGTTCAGGAAAATAGGTATAAGATGTTCATACTACATTGATGATAGTATAAACATGAATACAGATAGATCTGTTTGTTTACAAAACATGATTTTTATGAATGACAAGTTAGAAAGTTTAGGTTTTATAATTAACGGTGAAAAGTCTGTTAAAATACCAACTCAAAGAATAACTTATTTTGGCTTTATTATAGATTCAGTACTTTTCAAAGTTTTTCTTCCTGAAGAAAAAATTTTTAAGATAAAGAACTTTGGTTCCAAACTTCTATCTAAAAAGAATGTTAAGATACGTGAACTAGCATCTTTCATTGGTTTAATTATTAATTCTTTCTTTGCCATTTTGGAAGGTCCGCTCAATTATAGGACATTAGAACGTGCCAAAGTTCAAGCTTTGAGTAGAAACCCTGACTTTGAGTCGGTTATGAATCTGGATACTGAATCTTGTAATCAAATCACTTGGTGGATTTCAAATATTGATTTTAAAAATGGAAAGAAAATCAGACAAGACAATATCAGTGTCACAATACAAACTGATGCCTCTTGTGAAGGATATGGTTCTTATTTTGTAAACAAACAATTATCTGCAGGAGGACGTTGGAGTAAAGATGAATCTTTATTTCACATTAACTATTTAGAGTTACTCGCAATTTTCTTTGCCTTGAAGACTTGGATGCATGATAGCAAAATGATTCACATAGCAATTCAAAGTGATAATACAACTGCCATTTCGTACATAAATAACATGGGTGGTATACATTGTCCAAGTTTGGATAACCTAGCTAAAGAAATTTGGCAGTGGTGTATTAAGAGAAACATTTATTTAACTGCCTTTCATTTACCAGGAATTCATAATGTTCTAGCGGACAGGAGTTCAAGAGTTTTTTCTGACAGTACTGAATGGAAATTGAAGCCGAGCATTGCTCAAAGATTATTTTCACATGTTTTAATGCCTAACATTGACCTTTTTGCGTCTAGATTGAATAAACAGTTAAATACTTATGTGGCTTGGATTCCGGATCCAGAAGCTATTAATACGGATGCTTTTCTATTGGATTGGTCTCTATGGAAACCATATATTTTTCCACCATTTAGACTGCTTGGTTCTGTGTTAAACAAAATTAAAGACGATAAGGTCAATGAAGCTTTATTAGTTTGTCCACTTTGGCCAAATCAAACATGGTACCCTTTATTTCTAGAGTGTATTATTTCTTTCCCTGTTAGGTTGCCTCAACACAAGGATGTTTTAACGTTACCTCACAACAACAGATGTCATCCATTAGGAAGAAAACTTCAATTAATTGGTACGATTGTCTCAGGAAACGACTTCAAGATCAAGGAATTCAGAAAGACATTATCAAATGTATCACAGAAAGTTGGAGACCATCAACTAGGAAACAATATAACTTTGCCTGGAAGAAATGGGTGTTGTGGTGTGATATCAGGTCATGTGATCCATGTAAACCCTCTGAAGTTGACATCATAGCTTATTTGCAATATCTTGACAATATTGATAAATCTTACAGTGTTATCAGTTTGCACAAGTCTGTGATTTTAGAAACTTATAAGATTGTAAACCCTTGTTGTAATTTACCTAATCTTAATTTATTGAATAGATTCTTGAAAGGCATGAGAAATAAAAAACCAGCTATACCTAAATATTCATACACTTGGGATGTATCTAAAGTTTTAAATGTTTTATCCAAATGGATGCCCTTGGAAGATTTATCATTAAAGACTATTACTTATAAGACAATTTGTTTAATAGCCCTTTGTTCTGCTGCTCGGGCACAGACTCTCAAATGTTTAAACATTAATAACTTGTGTTTGAAAGACAATAGTGCATCTTTTAATTGTGGTGACAAGTTAAAGGGAAATAAGCCTGGAAAAAATTATATTTTATTTTTGAAAGCTTATGATAAAGCTGAATTATGTCCGGTCAGGACTTTGAAACATTATTTACTCCGAACAAGAGAACTCAGGAAAGATAGCCAATTATTTATTTCTTTTATGAATTATAAAGGAGTCTCTACTAGCACTATTGCTAGATGGCTAAAAAATGTACTCAATCTTTCGGGTATTGATAGTCAAGTGTTTAAAGCACATTCTTTCCGTAGTGCTTCTTCATCAGCTGCTGCCAAAGCTGGCTGTAAATTAAAAGATATCTTGAAGACTGCTAATTGGTCCTCTTCTAAAAATTTAAAAAAATTTTATCTCAGAGATATTGAAAATAAAGAATTTAAAGAGTCTGATAATACATTTCAAAATTTTGTTTTAAATGAGAAATAATGTTGTACTATTATGACTATATATGTAATGTATAATTCATTTTGATATCATATTTCATAATATGTTATTACATGTATCTGTTGGTTATTAAAGCCATTGTTATAGAATAAAGATTCTATTTTCAGACATAATATATCTTTTATGTTGTCTATACTTTAAACATGCTTGTATATGAGAGCCGTAGGCCACTGAAAATAATGGTCTCCCATCCAAGCTTTATGTGAAGGATGGGGGTCATTATTGGAAGATGGCCGGAGGCCGAAATATACAAGCACCCACCCTGTTTCATATTTATAAAGTATAAGTTTTTTCCCCTCCCAAGAATATATTTGATGATATATTCTAGTATAAATGAATTTTATGTATATATCTGTAATATACTTGGATATTTACTGGATTTGATATTCATCAACATGATAGTTTCATGTTTACACATACTTGCAATGTCAAAAAGGAGTAAACATTATCTTGATTTATATTTAGTGGTATCTTGTGTACATCATGGTATTAATTGATTTGTATCCCAAACCCTTTTGTATTTAACCTTCAATTTTCCTTATGATGGAAAGCTATACACAACAAGATAGATAGACAACATAAAATTTCTTTAAAGATATGAAGGAGAGCACGTGGCGACTGTGTATTTATGCAGTACTTAGTCACGTGATTAAAGTTCAAGTTTATGAACTTTAAAGGCGATTATGATTGGATCACTGAAGTGATATGCTTGTATATTTCGGCCTCCGGCCATCTTCCAATAATGACCCCCATCCTTCACATAAAGCTTGGATGGGGGACCATTTAACAGGTAATATACATGATTATATATTCTTTAACCAAAAAAATACGTTCAGGACATCGTTCCTCCAGCACTCCAGTGCTTTGATTAAATTAAGTTGTTTGTTATATAAAATTACATCATTGAGTTCACAAACTTCATCATCATCCATGGTCATACATTGTATTAACATATAACTATAAGTACATGTAAATATAAACAACTATCAAGGTTGATAAAGTGGTCAGATAAAGACAATATCAAAATTGGACACTTGGACCTGGAACACTCAGTAAGGTTGGTCAGATAAAGACAATATCAAAATTGGACACTTGGACCTGGAACACTTAGTAAAGTTGGTCAGATAGACAATATCAAAATTGGACACTTGGACCTGGAACACTCAGTAAGGTTGGTCAGACAGACAATATCAAAATTGGACACTTGGACCTGGAACACTCAGTAAGGTTGGTCAGATAAAGACAATATCAAAATTGGACACTTGGACCTGGAACACTCAGTAAGGTTGGTCAGATAAAGACAATATCAAAATAGGACACTTGGACCTGGAACACTCAGTAAGGTTGGTCAGATAAAGACAATATCAAAATTGGACACTTGGACCTGGAACACTCAGTAAGGTTGGTCAGATAAAGACAATATCAAAATAGGACACTTGGACCTGGAACACTCAGTAAGGTTGGTCAGATAAAGACAATATCAAAATTGGACACTTGGACCTGGAACACTCAGTAAGGTTGGTCAGATAAAGACTATATCAAAATTGGACACTTGGACCTGGAACACTCAGTAAGGTTGGTCAGATAAAGACAATATCAAAATTGGACACTTGGACCTCGAACACTTAGTAAAGTTGGTCAGATAGACAATATCAAAATTGGACACTTGGACCTGGAACACTCAGTAAGGTTGGTCAGATAAAGACAATATCAAAATTGGACACTTGGACCTGGAACACTCAGTAAGGTTGGTCAGATAAAGACAATATCAAAATAGGACACTTGGACCTGGAACACTTAGTAAGGTTGGTCAGGTAAAGACAATATCAAAATAGGACACTTCGACCTGGAACACTTAGTAAGGTTGGTCAGGTAAAGACAATATCAAAATAGGACACTTGGACCTGGAACACTCAGTAAGGTTGGTCAGATAAAGACCAGGGCTCGGCCGCGAGGGCGATTCGGGCTATAATGTCGCCTTGTGTGTTACCATTTCGCCCTATCAAAACATAAAGGAGAAGTCCACTTCGCCAAGTATTTCCGATTTCGGCGATTGAATAATATCGTGTGGACGTCAATTATTGATTACGCTCCGCCTAATTTACACCCACAGCAAATCAGAGCGTCGTTTCTCAACATCGAAAGTCGATTAGCCAATCAGGATCGACAGTGCGTTATGATCTAGCAGGCCCCAGTAGAACGTTGCCTTGGGCAGTTTTACGACCGTGACTAATATGTTTATGACACGTCGGCGAGGATTAAATAGCACGCTTGACCCACTAATTGTACCCCTAACTTAAACAATACAATGTGCAGTCGGCCATGCGAAAGGGTAAAGGCTTGCGGAAGCGAGATTTTTACATGTCCCCCAAAACAATGCTAGCATACCATTTTCCCCTCGTAAAATCATTTGCCGCCTACTTTATCGAAAGAAGAAAAGTTTAATTTTAAGTTTAGTCTAAAAACGACACATATAAAATGAACCTTTGTTCGAAAATACGTACGTTCGATGGCGAGTAAAAATGACGAAAGGTGTTACTAAAAAAAGATTCGTTACGTCATGGACACTATCCACGCGCTCGCTATTTGTGATTATGGTAACCAGTTCACACATTAATCGATACGCTTATCAGTTAATTAGCAAAGCAGTCAAATATTAGTTTACAAACAATTCCATTTGTCACACATTGGGGACGAAACGGATAAAGTTAATTTCCGGTCCGCACTTTCACTATTAGTCGAATATTACGAGTGTACACTATATAATGATATATTGCGGCTATTAAATGCAGAAATTAAAACCCCGTTCATTTCATAATGATTTCTTAATTATACAATTGATTAGATCATATATTTGATCTGAAAAAAGACGATGGACTTGTGAAACATTCGTCCTCGATAACTTTCGTAACCGGGTCCGATCGTTATATTTTTTGAGTGAAAAAAAAATCAAGTTTAAGCAAAAATAAATATGTACAGAAATAAAAAAATTAAATCCATAATATGATCACTAATATTCTTGTATTGATAAATACTTCACTGTAGCAGTGAAGACTGATACACTGTAATACTTTATTAGGTAAAATTACATTTTAATCTTTGAAATGATTTCAATACAATTATTAGCTAATGAAGACACAAAGTCACTGAAAGATGCTTTCATTTGCATAGTACAAATAGAATAAATGAATTCAAGATACAATTTATAACAATTAGTCACATAATTTATTACTTTGACCAGCGTATATTAAACAATATACTGGAGAAAAAAAATACATCAGCAAATGTAAAGTGATCAATAGGTTATAATTCAAATTTCAATGAAATTTGGTGGTAGAGTAAAACAAAAGTATTTCAAACTGTTTATAAGGCTGTTATAAACTGTTACTTTGAGATCGGATGCGTGCGGAAACTTCTCTTGCGAACGGTACCACTTCTCCCTAACTCAGTTGGAGGGAGAAGTCACTTCTCCCTAAAATTTTACCCCAGGATGAGCCCTGAAGACTATATCAAAATTGGACACTTGAACCTGGAACACTCAGTAAGGTTGGTCAGATAAAGACTATATCAAAATAGGACACTTGGACCTGGAACACTCAGTAAGGTTGGTCAGATAAAGACAATATCAACATAGGACACTTGGACCTGGAACACTCAGTAAGGTTGGTCAGATAAAGACAATATCAAAATAGGACACTTGGACCTGGAACACTCAGTAAGGTTGGTCAGATAAAGACAATATCAAAATAGGACACTTGGACCTGGAACACTAAGTAGGGTTGGTCAGATAAAGACAATATCAAAATTGGACACTTGGACCTGGAACACTCAGTAAGGTTGGTCAGATAAAGACAATATCAAAATAGGACACTTGGACCTGGAACACTCAGTAAGGTTGGTCAGATAAAGACAATATCAAAATTGGACACTTGGACCTGGAACACTCAGTAAGGTTGGTCAGATAAAGACAATATCAAAATAGGACACTTGGACCTGGAACACTCAGTAAGGTTGGTCAGATAAAGACAATATCAAAATAGGACACTTGGACCTGGAACACTCAGTAAGGTTGGTCAGATAAAGACTATATCAAAATAGGACACTTGGACCTGGAACACTCAGTAAGGTTGGTCAGATAAAGACAATATCAAAATAGGACACTTGGACCTGGAACACTCAGTAAGGTTAAGTTTTCTTAATAATAATAACTGTAAAAAAATGTTGGCATTTCTTTGCTAGGTCAGCTAGAATACTCAAAACCATGAGATTTTGATAGAGCCAGGAGTCATTTCAGGGGAGGTCCTAAATTCACTAAATAAAGACAAGTCTATTTATATTGAAGCTTTATAATTTTATGAAGACAGAAGTTTATACTAATTGATCAAATCTCGATTGTAAAACAAGTTCTTACAACTTAGATTTATCACTTTCAATAAACAGTCTTGCTCAAGGAAAGAACTAGGTAAGTTTTGACAGGGTTTGAACCAATGTGTAGCTGGCTATCCAATGATTACCAGTCCACTTTCGTAACCACTTGGCCATGGCATGGGCAGATCCAGTGGGGGGTCAGGGGGGTCCAGAACCCCCTAGACTTTGGAAAATGTACATGTCCATTAGTGTATTTCTTGCTTGTAAGTCATTTTTAAGTAGTATGAAAAGCAACTTTTCTCGGTGCATAACATAGATTTAATGGTTATGTAGTTTTTATTATCAATACCCTATGTTGCATTTTTTCTGCAAAATGTGTATAATGTGGTTGTGGTTCGAGGTTCAGACCCCCCCCCCCCCTAAAAAAGTTCGGACCCCCCTAGAAAAGTTCAGACCACCCTAGAAAAAATCCTGGATCCGCCCTTGCATGGTATGAGTAGTCAAATACTTTATACTCACCATCAGCATACAGGAATATCATACCAATCACCATGAACACAGGATGATAGTTAAACTCCTTGGCTGGATCTTCCTGCCAGGCAAATCCACCTTGAAAATGTCCCATCCATACTGCGACCAAGATAACAGCTGTAAGTCCAAGACCTTGTATCAGTAGTACTAACCCACTGAAGAAACATAGGTTAGGTTGAGGTTGATCTTTCTGGTAGGGATCCATATTTTCATATCTGTAATGATAAACATTGGGGAAAATAAACTATAAGGCCATGCCAAATTGGAATTCTGTTAAGTGTCAACTCAAATTTGACAAACCTAGGTACCTATTCACAAAAACACACAAACCGAAAAACGAAAACACAAATATTTTTACGACAAAGAACAATGCAATGTATATAATTTTTCAATGGATTAACATCCTCATAATATGAAACTATGATCAAAATTAAATATAAAATGACTAGAGGTTTTTTTTATGTAAAATATATATTGTATTAATGATGCAGTAATGATAAATTGCTTATGATGAATAACGTTGCCGAACACACTTTTCCCTGAATTAAATTGTCCTATCGAATCCCAGATCATCGGAATTATTTAAGAAAATTTTACCAACAATGTTGTTTTTTATTTTGATTCAGGACTCTAAAACCTACGCGCATGCGGACGCTTAACAAAATTCCGATATGGCATTGCCTAAGAAAATGTTTTAACTAGGCATATCAATGTATTGTTGTTTTTTCTCAACTGTCAAAACATGAATAATTTCACGGTGAATGAGTTTGTTAAAATTTTCGTCGTGATACATTCATGAGTTTCCGAAAGTGTGTATTATGATTGAGTAAAGCTTATTATGCCGTATCATATGTTTAAGTCAAGATATATTTATTACCAATTAGGTCACCAGTACAAAACAATGCATTCAGTCACCGTGAAATTATTCAAGCTTTGACAGTTGAGAAAAAACGGACAATAGCAAGATCAAAATTGTCTCTTTCGAAAACATGGAGGAATGAATATATTCAGAAATATTCTATAGTTATCTATACAGAAACAAGCAAGCAATATCTGCTCAGCCACACATACTGAACAATAAATTTTCTTTTCATAAGAATAAATACTTTGAACCAGTGGTGCTTTTCACAAAAATTCTTACGAAAAAAATCTTCGTTTTTTAAGTCAGTTTTATATAATTAGCTCTTCAAAGTCAGTAGGTAAATAAGCATAATCATGATGTGATATTCAAAGGGTATACACAATTCTACACAATTTGTATTATATTTAGAATTGATTAGCCAAAAAATGAGTTAATTATAGATGTTTTTTACTTTTGACTTACGAAGATTTCTTTCGTAAGAATTTTTGTGAAAAGCACCACTGTACCACAAATATAGTGGACTTATGTGTTTCCCCTATCAATACATGTAGATGAGTCAAAGAATTATAAGTACAAAAACATACCATGATTACAAAATTCATGTATACATGTACATATACCGTCTATTGTTGACAACTTAAAATTTGCATGTTGATAAGAAATTACAGTCTTCTCTATATTCCATAATAAAAACAAACAACATTATAGCTTTAACCAGACGTGCTATATAGTTAAACATATAAAATTTGATGGTACTGAAAGCATTTACCAGAGAAATTACACTTTATCGCTCAATGACGCATTTTGACGCGTTTAGACCCCCCCCCCCTCCAAAATGGCCAGAAAAAAAGTCGGGGTCATTGAGTGCAGAGAAATGGCGCTAAATGCTGATAAGAAAACATGTTTTCAGTCTCTGAAAAGACCTGGCACTTTAGACCTCAATTTTGGAAAATACAGTCAAACTTGTATTAAGCGACCATCCAAGGGAAAGACTAAAAGTGGTCGTTTAAGTCAATGGTCTCTTAAGACAAATGTTGATTACTGACCTGGAAGCCGTACTGACATTTTAAAATTCGTCATTTTCGTAGAAGATTAATCTACTTAACATTCTAAATTTAGCTTTAAATTGCAATAATTTATATCAATTAATGAAACTTTGGTTTTAATAACGATTGCGAAACAGCTGTTTTTGTTACAAAGGCTGTTACAGTTATAACTGTGAAATTTACACAGGAAATAAGAATTAATTGTGATAATTGTCCAACACAACAGCTAATTCTTTGTTCTAACAAGCACTGCAAACTGCATGCGTAAATGTTGGCCTCGTTTGAAATTGAAAGTAGAACATGACGCTATTTTCGGAAAACGTGTTTATAATGTCCTCAATATTGACCTTTCTTTGTTTAAATAAACAAATTGTTTTTACTTTCGTATTTTTTTTTTTAAATAGATATTACTTTACACGTTCTATGTACATATAAAAAGTCAAATTTGTAGTCTCTTGAAATGTTTTGGAAAATGATAACTCTCCACGGTCATTGAACGGTAAGAACGGATGTTTTAATCGACCCCGATATAGGACCAATTGTTCAGTTGGTATTATGTAATTACATTATTATTGGATCATATTAGTGTCACTTTGTTGATTGTTCCCACATACCCCTTTATCTTACAGTATATTCATGACTGTTAATTATTGAGCCTGACATACGACTTTAGGTGACGATGTACTCCCGGTGTATATTTCTAATTATAGATTTTTATCAATTTTCGCCAAATTCGATTTATTTTAGCCGGTCGTTTAACACAAATTAGTCAGTCAGTTTTGACCAAAATCAGTGGTCGCTGGATGCGTTAGACAAAAGTCGCTGAATGCAATAGTAAAACAGTGTGAAAACGCTCGGGGGGATTGCAAACTGGTCGCTTAAGACAAAGGTCGCTTAATACACGTGGTCGCATGGGCAATTTTGACTGTATTACTGTTTGAAATGCAAATGTGAAGTGAAAAAAGAGCGAAAATTGCAATTTTTGCCGTTTTTGCTCCGCCCCAGCATTGCTATGGTACATGGGATCGGGGCTCAACTTGGTTTTTTTCTGAAAGACATTCACCGAGGGAATAACTTGGCCAAGTCGCACATCTGTATGATAATTAGTAATGAAATTAGAGCATCTTGAAATAGCCCTAGTGCGTAATGGTGAAAAAATGGCTACTTTTCACACATGTCGCAACCAGTAAAGGGGTATGACATTTTCTGTTCCACATATAATGATGAGTCCATTGATGACTTTTGCAAATTATGAATTTTTTAGAGCTTGACAATTTTACTAAAATGAGGAAAACACTGATATTGTCTACTTTCATTATCTTAGAAATATTTATGATAGACAAGTAATGTAATAAGTTCATCAAATATTACAGAGTTTAAAATGCATGTTTGTTCAGCCAGATGATTGATACAGCATGGCAGAAACCAGTGATTATATGTAACATGGAACAAAAGCAGCACATGCAAATCAAGTAGTTAACAAGTGAAAATACACAAATTGAGAAATAAGAAAGTATACCACAATGATACAAAATAACAATACAACGATTGATGCCACGGTACTCATTTGGCATATATTGGGGCCGAATATGGGCCCCATTCCTCTCTCAAAATCATATCTTTTTTTCCCTATCTCACATCATAATTTAGGGATGGGTATTGCTGGAAATTTCGTATTGCGATATATTGCGATACACAACAGCGTATTGCAATATATATTGTGATATATTGGGAGTTTAATAAGCTTTTTTCAGCACCCATGCTTGTATTCTACTGACAATATGAAGATTTAACACAATTATACACTGTGAAAGCTTTGTTTAAGCTATTGCAAACATTTAATACCCAACTTTTGTCCAGTAAAGTAAGTATTATTACAAATCTTACTATAAATCGAATGTTCCTATGCGACACTATGCTGATAGACTGATAGTGTCAGCATGCCTATTGTGAATTAAGCAATAACCCATTGCCACATAGAGCTTCCTCTGATTTACCTCCTGCCAAATAATAGGCAAAGCATCCACTGTAGTACACTGTATGCATGGCGGTGTACTGAGATGTGCAAGTTTTCAAGAAACTTGAAACCTACTTAGTTTTATAGGGGTTTAGAATGGTTTGTAGCAATTTATTTATAATACAATAAGAAAACATTTCCTGTTTAGTCATATATTTCTTATATAAAAGGCAGACGCGTTAGGCAGACGATATAGATATAGAGGGAAAAGGCGGTCAACAAAGGATAAGAGCAAAAATGCGGATGCGTACAAAATAAGAAAAAGTTAAGATTGAAATAAAATATTAATGATGCCAACTAAATTTTACGAGAACATATATTATTTTCGTATCTAACTCAATGCCAATTCATAAAAAACATTCATTAGTTTGAACCCCCCTACTTAATATTAAAGTCGTCACAGGTAGATACGTCAATTCTTTATACTAGACCTTTAGGCCACAACAAGTTGATAATGTGTTCTACGGATTTTTCTGGGAAAAAATGGGGCGAGCGAGCGAAGAATTTTTTTTAAAAAGTCTTTATTCACTTGCTTTATATAGCGGTTTGACCAAATTTTTACGAGCGACATGTTATCATAATAACTTATCAACTTGTTGTGGCCTTATGCTAAAAATAGATTAAAGAAAAACCAAAATGAAATAGTTCCTGGTCAAATTCTGCCACAAATAAAGCAAAACAGATTCGAGTGTGTACTATTAGTCAATTAGATTAAGATAAAAATATCGCGATATATTGCGGGACCGTACCGGTACGTATTGTGTTTGAAACGTATTGCAATATACCGGTATTATCGCGCATCCCTATCAAAATTCCCCTCAAAATTTAAAGAAAAAGAAAAATGAGTACGGAGAATAAAGATTATGACCAGCTTCAGGTGATTTGTTTTATTTGTCATTCTACAGTCACTATCTATACTAGCTAATCAAATCAATGGTAGAAGTGTTCAGAGTAACAACTGTACACATTTAAGAGTTGACTGAAAATTCCCCACATTGTCTTGAAATGACACAAAATTCCCCTTTCTGAGCATATGGGGATACATGTCTCCATATGCACTTGTGAATCTAGGGTGCACAAAAATGATGACATCATACCAAAATCCTAATAATTAGATTGCTACAAAAAGTTGTAATAAATTTAAATCTTGTGTCAGAGCTATCAAAGGCTGCCTCAGTGTAAATGTTAGAAAAGCAAAATAAGATGAAGAAAAATAACATAAGCATGGGCAGGTCCAGCGGGGGGGGGGGGGGGGGGGGGCAGGGTGGTCCGGACCCCCCTAGAATTTGGAAAATGTACATGTCTATTAGTGTATTTCTTGCTTGTAAGTAATTTTTCAAGTAGTATGAAGCAATTTTTCTCGGTGTTTGACGTAGATTTTATGGTTATGTAGTTTTTATTATCAATATGTTGCATTTTTTTCTGCAAAATGTGTATAATGTGGTTGTGGTTCAAGGTTTGGACCCCCTAGAAAAGTTCGGACCCCCCCCCCCCTAGAAAAAAAACCTGGATCCACCCCTGCATAAGTGATAAAATTGATGGGTCAGGGCTAACTATCACACATCCTTTTTTACTTCCATGAACATGCAGTTAGACTAGTCTAGCCCTGACCTGTCCATATTTATGATACACAATCTTATTAAAATTAGATCTTTAATATGCTAATTTGTATGTCTGAGCAATTTTTACCCTTTCAGTCAATAAGGTGCTTTTCCTGCATGAGAAAATTGACAAGAGATATGAACATATAAATGTCATTGCACTGTAATGAATGTTAAACTGAAAATGGCCTGTAGTAGAAAGCCTTTTAGTTTAGACCATCTGTAGCAGAGATATATGTTTCAGCTAGTTGGTTATGGTGATGACTGGTTTGATTTTATGAGATTGTATGGTACACAACTAGATGCAGTGTCTATAAGCCAATTAACACAAGGCATGCAAAAAAACAACACATAATAGCAAACTACAAACCCAGCCTGTTCCATGCTTAACCTCCAATATTATACCACTGGATAAAGCATAAAAAAGAGAGAAAAATGATACATAATTACATATAATTTGATAACCATTAACCACAATGATGCAAGAGATAGCATGGTTTCTAAGGCTGTCGCGATATATCGCAATATGCTAGCACCATATTAAATGAACAATGGAAAAAATGACTTTTTGCTACTTTTATTTGGCCGAGGGAAGATTTTTCCAATGAAAAAAATATTGCCAAATACATGTACCAGTATGTTAAATTCGTACCTTGGTACGTATTGCCACAGCTGCGTATTGCAATATACCGGTATATCGTGACAGCCCTAATGGTTTCATATTTAACCAACATATTTTTTTTCTCTATATAAATACAGAAAAAAATATGATACTCATGGAATGATATCAATATACCAATGGTAACATTTTCATTCAGTAAAATGATATTTGAATGTTACAGTCATTGTAATTTTTATCATAAATGAGTCATATTGAGACAGGTGGTTCAATCGTTACTGTTCTGTTTTTGATGATTGTCAAATTAAAAAATTAGAAATCAAGTTTAAAAAATAGGGTTTTTTTCTCCCTTTTCAAGATTTCAGGAAAAAATAAAGGTTTAAAAGGATTTTTGCAGAATAAAGGTATTCAAAGGTTTTAAAGGTTTCACATTGATGCCAGAATAGCTCACTAGCTCTAGTTCAATGGTTTGAGAAGAAAATACTTTAAAGAAAATGTTTGACAAGGAATAGTCACATAAGCTTACCATGAGCACTATGTAAAAACTAAATGCACCCTGCTCTGGTTTCTCTTGTCCCTACCCTTTTTGCTCAACCTTATGCAGAAAAAAGATTCATTAAAACATCAAACCTCTGATCCACCCTGTCCCTTTATCCTGCCTTCCTGTCCCTTTTTAAGGTCTAGGAAGTAGAATAATCACAACTGTATCAACTTAAAGCCACAAGAAAACAATTAACTGTATTTTATAAACAGTCAATATTGACATAAGTAAACAAGTTCCAACAACAAACCATCAAGTTAAGTATATCTCTAACGAAACAGCATATCCTGACAAAACAATGAAACTAATTAAACTTTCCTACCTTACAACTATTAAAAAACACACACCATATGTTACCTCCGCTATTAAAACTACCAGCAAACCGATCACTGCTCTACTACATGAATACAATCTCCCAGACAGCAGTAATCATCTACCAGGACTTGATAATATACATCAGCCAACATTGTCACTGACAGACAAAATTCCAATATAAGGATAATTCCCAATACACCGTACAAGACAAGCAGAATACTCTAACCAATAATTGTCAACTGGGAGTGGGAAGTTTTTAGCTTCAAGGCTTTATATATGACAAAATTTGTACTCAATACAATATAATTTGATATCAGTACATTGTATCTAGTATTTATAATCATTATTATCAAGACAACAATATATGGAGAATACCAGTATGCAGGGCTGTCACAATATGCCAGAAGCATATCGCGGTATATTGCAATGCGCTAGAACCGTATCGCGATACGTACCACGATATATTGCTTTGCAAACCGAAGACAGGGCTGCATAATACTTTCGTCTTAAAAAACTTATTCAACTGTTCAGTATTGAAGTATGTTATAGGATTTTGTAGGGAAAGTGCCTGTAGCAGGCCGGAGAACAACTGGGCATTTTTAGAGTTATTGGATCATTCCAAACGTGGACAGATCGGTTAAATTCTTTGAACTTAAGCTTTAATCGAATGAACCATGGAAAACTGACATTTCTTACTTTCATTTGGCAAAAGGAAGAATTTTTCAACGAAAATAAAAAATATCACTAAATTCCGGTACGTTGAATTCGTACTGCGGTACGTATTGCCGCAGCTGCATATTGCAATATACCGATATACCCGTATATCGTGACAGCCCTACCAGTAAGACTGGTGTCATTCAGTACTTCAGTTTAGTGATTATTCTAGAATTTTAAGACTAAGGCAGTGAGGCAGGAAAAGAAGGACAGCACATCAGAGGGTTGACGATTCAAAGTAACTATTTCAGCATTCGGTGAATCAAAAAAGGAGCTGGGAGAAGGGAAAGCGGGCAGGGTGCAGCTTAAAAATAATCTCTTTTAGTTTATCCTGCAACCTAGCGTAGTTTATTTGATGAGGCTTGCATTGACCTGGCCCCAGTGTCACAAAAAAAACTCAACTTTGTACTCAAACTCAATCATATGTTTTGATCATTAATTTTAATTATTTAATAAATGTTACATCAGATGTAGTATCATTAGAAACCCAAATAGTGATTTAAATGTCATATTATATAAAATAAAACTGACTTACATGCTTGCATATGGTTTAATTTGATTGTATTGATTTGAGTCTGTAAATGAACTGTTGAGTTTAGTCTCAAGTGAAATGTGAGTTTGTGGCTTTAAGTTTATAATAAAACCCATGATATTTTATGTTGATACATTTTACATATTTTCATAATTATGATCATCTAATAACAGCAATTCCAACTACATTTACATGCTATTTAGAAACCAAAAAAACACTTGAGTCTGTTATTGAGTTTGTACTTAAGTTTGTTTGTGAAACTGGGGCCTGTCACCTAGAAAGTTATGGAAATGTTCATTTGTTAAGGCCTGCTGAGTTATTTCATTTAAAGTTAGGTAACTCAAGCACAGAATGGCTTAAAGCCAATATTTTATTATTTTCACAGGCACTTGAAATTCTAGATCTTACTACGAAAAATCATTTCTCTTTTTGGTTATAACGGATGATTTTTCTTCATAGAAAGATTAAGAATGTATTCTATCACACTTGATTTTGAGAATTTAATTTACCAAACATTTAAAAACTTATAGCCATAAAAATTAATGTATTATAACAAAACTTATTGCAACAACAGTAGGAGTATTCCATGTTAAGTATGTAGGACCACAGTAAAATAATAAAAATAACTTAAGGCATGGGGACATGTTACCACTAAGACTAAAAATTAAAAAGTTATTGATAATAAGAAAACAGTTTTACCAAACTACAATGTTAATCTTTTTTGAGTTATACAAAAATTATTTTTTCCTCTCATGTAGGTTGGTTTGAAAATGTTGACTTTAGCTAACTTATTCATAATGTGGGCTTAGTGCCAAACACTTG
Source organism: Mactra quadrangularis (assembly GCA_025267735.1). Classification (NCBI taxonomy): domain Eukaryota; kingdom Metazoa; phylum Mollusca; class Bivalvia; order Venerida; family Mactridae; genus Mactra; species Mactra quadrangularis. The sequence goes on along the minus strand of CM046306.1, from coordinate 23,547,499 downwards.
TAACCAGGGACCAGGAAATTGCCGGTTTATTGGTTTTTGGATCGATTTTTTCATTCTGGACCGATTGAGATTTCAAAATACTTTAAAATATAGGTCCAGGAAAACTCGCAAAATTTGACCTCAAACCTATAATTTCCTTAATTTTCAAGAGGGCGTATTGATAAAATATTATCATTTATTGATCAGTTGCATTAACCCACTGCTTATTGTTGTAATATCAAACTAAATTGCCCCCGGTTACATCAAGGACCCTGTATCCATGGGTACAGAAATCATCCGAGGATGACAAAGAGATATTTTTGTTGATCGAGAACAGCTACATTGTAGGTAGGCCTGATTTGCACGCGATTAATTTGAAGAACAGCAAAAGAATATGTTCTTTCTTAATCCTGTCCATCGAACAGGTTTTTACGTTTTTCAATCGGTCTGTTTGAAACCTGTAAACTTGTAAAAAACCAATAATGTTTTATGAAGAATGTTTTATGAACAATCAAAGAAAACAATTAAATTGCATTTGTTGTCAATAAATAATCAGAAATAATCTTATTCTTAGGTCATGCATCTATGTAACTTCTTATTTATCGAAGCAAGGACCCTATATTACAACACGAACAGTTATGTCATTATTTTTTTCTATAAGGCCAGCGTTTTTTTATAATCTGGTTTACGGGAGCGCCAGTCCTAAATTTTGCAAAAGCCAAATAAAAATAAATTTCAAAAATCAGTATTTTATTTTTATTTTATCCGACGGTTCCGTTAGCTTACCGTGTTCCAAAAAAAATTGCTGGAGCGTAAATTCGCTCTACTAGCACATCAAAGTGAAAACTTTCGTCTATGAATTATACATGCCAGGCGTGTTTAGTCTCTACGAAGAAAGTACTACAAGCAAGCAAAAGGTATAGTTCTGTTACATTCTGTCACAACTTGAATAATTACAAGGTCACTGAATGTGTTATTATTTAAGCTCTTTTAACCATTGAGTCATCAATCCATATTACTTAATTAAGTATTGATAATCTAACTATATATGCGACAATTTTGAATATCAGGGAAATAACAAGTTCGAAAGGGGTTAAAAATAACAGAACCAGTGACCGTGTAATTATTTAAGTTGTGACAGGTTAATGTAATAGATCTATACATGTATGTTTATTCCTGCACAACAAAAACAAGAGACAAACAAGTTCTCGAGATCGCATTTGCAAAAGAGCTGTCGGAACTATTGTGATCATCCTTTGTTAATGTTAATTCATCCTTCTATGTAAACTTACAGTAACTTATTACAGTTACAGTTCTAAGAAGCATTATCAACATAATACCTCCTAAATAGGCTGTACATACCTTGTTAGGATGTTTTTTATTGAAACAAAGAAGATTTTACATTATACTTAAGCTTTTTATAAAATAAATTTTTATTTCATTTTTTTCGATTTATTTTTATTTATTTTTCCGATGCTCACTTTTTTCCATTTTTTATTTATTTTTATTTCCTCCTCCTTATGCTCACGTGTCCAGAAATTTCCCGTAAACCAGATTATAACAAGAGCTCCGCTGGGCGGGGCATTATACGCCCGTGTGCAGTCCATGCTGTGTTCTATCTCATATGAAGTCCCTGTGACCTTGACCAATGACCCCGGGATCTCAGAATAGGTCCCATCCTTAACTGGAGGGCTATCCAAAGCAAAGATTTTGAGAACCTAGGTACAGCCATGGTTGAGTTATCACCGGCACAAAGTTTTCCCATACAAACTTCCAGTGACCTTGACCCTGGGGCCTCAGAATCAAAAGTTCTTGCCCTTGGCCCAAAGAGTAAAAGAGTATTGATACATAAGATTACAATCATTATTGAGTTACTGTCCGGAAAAAGTTTCAATATAAATTAAGTCCCAGTGACTTTGACTTTTGACTCTGGGGTCTCCAAATCAAAAGGGAACATCCTCTACCAAAGAGCTATCAACACATTACATCTTGACAAATGGGCTGATCCACATAAAATTTGGTTAACCTAGGTACAATCATTGTTTAGTTATTGTCCGGACAAGGGTTTTCCATATGATGCCCCTGTGACCTTGACCTTTGACCCAGTTTTGACCAAAAACCAATTGGGAACATCCTTGACACATGGGTTACCCTCACATAAAATTTGGTGAACTAAATTCATGTTACTTATTAAATATAGCAGTATTTCCATTGTTTGCCATTTTGACTTTATTAACATATTGATTGAACATTTGAAGTCACTGCTTGGTAATTTGATATCTTCTGGATGATGGTTTAAACTTGACCCAGGGGCCCCAAAACCAATAGGGAACATCCTTGACACATGGGCTACTCTCACATGAAATTTGGTGGACCTAGGTGCAGTCATTGTTGAGTTATTACCCGGACAATGTTTTTCAATATGATGCCCCTGTGACCTTGACCTTTGACCCAGGGGCCCCAAAACCAATAGGGCATAACCTTGACACATGGGCTACTTTCACATACAATTTAGTGAACCTAGGTACATTGGTGGTTCAGTTTTTTGTTTGGACTAGGTTTTTCCATATGATGCCTCTGTGACCTTGACCTTAGGGCCTGGGGCCCCAAAACCTAATGGGAACATCCTTGACATATGGGCTACATTCACATAAAATTTTGTGAACCTAGGTACACTCGTTGATGAGTTATTGTCCGAACAAAGTTTTTCAATATGATGCCCCTGTGACCTTGACCTTTGACCCAGGAGCCCCAAAACCAATAAGGCATATCCTTGACACAAGGGCTACCCTCACATAAAATTTGGTGAACCTAGGTACATTGGTGGTTCAGATATTATCTGGACTAGGTTTTTCCATATGATGCCTCTGTGACCTTGACCTTTGAACCTGGGGCCCCATAAACCTATAGGGCACATCCTTGACACATGGGCTACCTTCACATCAAATTTGGTGAACCTAGGTACAGTCGTTGTTGAGTTATGGTCCGGACAAGGTTTTTCAATATGATGTCCCTGTGACCTTGACCTTTGACCCAGGGGCCCCAAAACCAATTGGGAACATCCTTGACACATGGGCTACTCTCACATAAAATTTGATGAACCTAGGTAAATTGGTTGTTCAGTTATTGTCAGGACAAGTTGTTTTCCTATATGATGCCACTGTGACCTTGACCTTTGACCCAGAGTCCCCAAAACCAATAGGGAACATCTTTGACACATGGGCTACTCTTACATAAAATTTGGTGAACCTAGGTACATTGGTGGTTCAGTTTTTGTCCGGACAAGTTTTACCTATTTTAAGTCCCTGTGACCTTGACCTACGACCCTGGGGTCTCAAAATCAATAGGGAACCTCCTCCACCCAAGGGCTATCCACACATAAAATTTGAGGAACCTAGGTACATCCTTTCTTGAGTTATCATCTGGACAAGCAATTGTCCACGGACGGACAGACGGACAGACGGACAGACGGACAACATCATAACATAATACGACCGTTTTTTCAAAACGGGTGTATAAAAAAACTCTGGCCTAAATAGGTTTACTACGCATGATTAAATATTCTTTTGTGTTAAACGAAACTGCTTGAACCACTGTGATGGGATGTCATACATTTTTGCGACCCACGCTAGAACGTCACTTCGTATAAGACACGTTTTAATCTGTTTGTTATTATAAAAGCTTATCATTATTATAATTTTCCTTCTAAATTTAGCAAATGATGCTTAAGAATGCGAGACATCAATTTTGGACCCGTTTTTCGTGCATGTGCAGTTAAAATAATTTCCCCGTATGATGGAGTTTTTCAACAACATTAGAACTAGATGAAACAGCTATTTTTCAAGTTCTGATTATTGAACCGACAGACGAATATGATTGCGGGGAGTAATTTTGGTAACCAGGTTTTTCATGCTTGATAGAAGTTAAGTTTTATTGCATTAAGTCCAAATTTAAACAAACAATGCTAATATATTGTATGCTCTTTTAATAATGGGGAGCAAAAATAAGAACTATAGCAGTCTACAGACAGTGCACTCAGCTATTCGGGTATTTGTGTTAACAACAGCTATAATGGTTTGCAAACCTAATGAGATAAGTGAGATTTCAAATATATATTTTCATTGGTTTAAGAGCTAGAATTAGCATGCAATACATGAACAAGGCATTTTAAGTTTAAACAATAACATTATCTTGTAGGAGCAGTAGTCCAGTGTTAGGGCGCATGTTTAGGGATCGAGAGGTCCTGAGTTTGAATCCCACTAGGGGCATTGCTAATTTTCTTGAGCAAGAAATTTAAGGCAGAATTCCCATAATAGCTGCTGTCAAACTTCGGGCGATGTCGGGTCATGTCGACAAATTACGTAAGCAGTTTTCGTCGGTGTCGTTATCAATCGATAAAGATCGGATATACTTTTTTATTGTGTAAATGCCTTATTTTTCAAATATTATTAATATTTTTCTTATGTTACCCCAAAACATTATTAATTCTCCCAATAATTTGAGAAAATAGATAGAATTCATGTAAAAAGTTTAAACCGGAAGTTTAAAAATCCAATTTAAACAATGGACGAAAAGATTCGTCCCCTAACAGATTCGTCCCCGAACAAATTCGTAATCAATAAGTTGTTGATGAATTATGCAATTAGACCGTATAATACCATTATTTTATCTTTAAATGGTCAATTTTGGCGTTTAAAAGTAAAATATATACTGTCAACAAGTGTTTACATCATATTAGAATGGTTACTAGAGTTTTGACATTTTTTCAAAAAGGGGGTCGATGTATTAAAATGGCATTTTATTTAGTTATCTGTGGTGAAAGTTCTTTTTCTTTGTTTTATTCATTGCCATATGGTATAAGGTAAATTATTAAATGGGTAACTTGGAGTGCAGAAACTGTTTTCATAGTCAAAAGATAAGGATACAGATTTGTGATTTTTAAAGCCAGTGAAAATCGTCCTATTTTCTGTTGGGTCTCCCTATGATTTACTTGGTATATGTGTAAAAATACCTAGGTAAATTTATTCAAGTTGATGTATTTGCATTCATTTACGTATTGTGAATTTTATTAAACAAGATTTCTGAAAATAATTTGATTATTTAATTATTTTTTACATTTTAAAGACATATACCCCTTCAAATTTATAGTGTGATTCTTACTCATAACTCAATTTTCAAAAAGATGTTATAAAAAATTTATTTGTCGGTAAAAAGTTGAAATATTTTGCCAGTGAATCTAGGCTGTGATCCTGATGATAAAGAAAGTAGCAAAAAGCTTAATCCCTGATATGTGTATTATGGGTATTCTACCTTAACTGCTATTGCTTCACTTCACCCAGGTGTAAATTGGTACCTGTGAGGGTGGTATAATTCTGTTGTGAACAATTTGTTTGCTGCACTAAAAGCGGAGTAACAGACTCCCTAGGGAGATTGATATATAGATACCAGTAGTCTGATGACCAGGGATAATAGCTGTAAAGTCGATGAACAGACGTAAGCATGAAACAGACTATAAAATGCCATTAAAACGTAACAAGTGTTCAGGAAAAATAGCCATTGACTTCATAAGTGCTTCATAGTAAAACAAGCACAATTTTGTTCTGTAGGTCTATTGATATGAGTGCAGTAACAATTGCATAACTAAAAATTTTGAGCTGCAACGATTCACCGTAAAGTCGATTCGATGCGATTCAATTTTTTTTATTTGATTCGATTCATTTATTAATATAATTTACTTCAAATATGCATTTATTTATTTGAACTTAAAACTAAATAATATTGATTAAATAAAAGTGTTACTGAAATTTGATAACACGAAACTCGGGTACGAATACGAAGGTCACGAAAAATTTGTTATTAATGTAATTTCAACTAAAAACGAATAGACAGCATGGAGCATAAATTGTAGAAAGATGCAGTTCTTGATATACTACTGTACATATAACATAAACCTACACTGTGTAGGCAAATATATTTAAATTTGAATTAACTAACATCAAAACTTGACTTGCGCCTGTGGAGCTTATAAACTTCTGGTTTGTCAGAACAGGTAAAATTCAATCACACTGACCCCATTAGCGTAGGATCCGGGCATATACTATAAATATATATTTGGAACAGAGTTTCCAAGACATGATACTTAAAATCGTAATGGAAACTTTAGATAAATGTAACAAAGTGAAACCCAGTTTCACTGTCAACATACTTTGTCTTTTAGGTGCACCTTTGCTTTTATCATTATAACATAATTATGTAGACACGTTTAAAAGTCAGTATCGAATCGAAACTCACAGTTCCCAAATCGAAATCAAATCGGCACCCTCGCAATCAAGTTTCTATGTATCGAATCGTTGCAGCCCTAGTTCAATTAGAGGTCAGTAGCTCCATTATAAATAATTTTATTTCACTCATTTAAACATGCAAGCTTTCAAAATTCCTGAGACTTTGCCGTTTTAAATGACACCAATATTTTTGCATATCCCTAATAATAAGGTCCTAGGCTGACTTCAAACATCATGATCAAAACAGATTTAGTTTACAAGATACAAAATTAGCAAGAATTAAAATACACTATTGACATCAAACTTTGTACCGCTAAATTGTATAAAGAAAGAAAAAGGATAGTTATGCATGCAATCGATTATCAAATATTTTTTCCTGCATTTAAACCTTGAGTAATCAAAAAGTAATCAATAATAAGTGAATAATAGTTTTTCTTCACTAGGCTAGGCATGACATAACCTACTGTCATTAAACATGCCATTTTGGATATTGATGATAAACTAACTGAATGTACAATTTTACACCATACTCAAAAAAGGGTGTTGCAGCATAAAAAAATGATACAGTACCCACCAAAAGCTTGGAAACAAAAGAATCATACTAGTAACAATTTGTAAATTCTGATGATTATATAAAAAAGATATTTTTGAAAATCCTTATTTTTAATAATAATATATCCAAGAATTGTTTGCAATAAATTGAAAACAATTTTCATGAATGCAAACACATTTATAAGCCTTAAGATTCAACCTCTGGGACAAGTTGCCTAATGAAGCATATAGGGCTGTAACTATTCACCGATGAATCGTGAGATCGTATTCGTGACTGTCCGATACAGGTGTATCGAATTGCGTCCTAAAAAATCGCGATTCAGAGGGCCCTTACAAGAAATCAGTTAAAAACAAAATATACTATATATCTATAGCATTTAACTTGCAATTGCAATCTTTACTCGGTGTTCAATCTAGAGCGCGCCATTGGCCCCTTATGAACTTATTGGCCCCTTATAGTGCTACATATATGACAGCACGATAAAATTGATTACGTAATCAAACAGTTGCAATTAACTAACACGTGACAAACTTTGGTGAACATTGATTGAGGTAGATAAAACTTTCTTTTTTATGTTTGCTGATAAGCTGATAATTGTTATTAATTACTAGTGCGTTGTGTGGCAGTTTAAATAGACATAATTTGTTGACTTTTTAAGAAAAATAAAGATGAGAATAACAGTAATCTCCAATTAGATAATGAACTAATTCGTTAAATTCCACTAGAAACAATTAACTTTTTATTATTTTACAACAAATAAAGTTATTTGTATTTAATTATTCATAATGTGGTATTCCATTTCGTAAAAATAAAATTCCTTCAATCATTATTTCGTTATGTCATACATTTTCGCGACCCATGCTATCGAAACATTCTTAAATCTATGTTAGTTATTTGATAACAATTTTAATTTGCTAATCAGTTCTTCTTAATTTAGAAAAAGTAAGGGGAAATTCCTCAATCTTTTCCAAATTCCAGAATAACTACTAGTGATTATTCTAGAACTCCAAAAAGGGCAGGGTGGGACCAAAAAAGGGCAGGGCGCAGCGCGCTGCGCGACTTTTAAAATTCTGAAGCATATATGAAGTCAATAACATATTAAGTGAACTGATGTTTTTAGTATATTATTTATATATTCATTGTAGCTGCATGCTCAACAAGTTCTTACTTGCTTTTCTATAATCATGTACTCGTGGACAAATTTACATAGCATAGTTGTAAAACATACTTTTGTGTCAAATCTTTAGCTATTTAAAAGTCCAAAAAGGGTGGCAAGATTTGAAACAAATCGTTTTCACTATACAAGCTCCGTCTCTGCCATGATCTCTAACTTTAAGTGGCCACCTATAGAAACCACTGTAGAAGAACAAGAACCAGACTTAAAATATTCTATAAAATTGTCTATAGTCGTATTGGTATTCACCCTGGCCCTGCCTTATTCATACCCAACACATAAAAAACAAGACAAGACAATGTTCAGCAGCCATCTCCATTCATTTTAACATATAAGCATGTCCAAATAATCTTCCTTTCCAAGCACAATAATTCAGTGGAACAAGTTGTCAGCTGCTGTACACCAACAACAGTTGACTCGTGTATATATATCTAGTTTATCACTGTTAATAAGTGATTACTGAATCTATTAGTTTTTTTGTTTTTACCCAAATTTTAATTGCAAGCACCAGCACATAATCCTCTAAGTAATGAGGGAGTGCAGTATTCTCTTAGAAGAAGGAGCTATTGCTGAAATCAATAAATTTGCTTTTTATTTTGTGTTCGTTTTTTCTGCAAAATATTGGGGGTGCAAAACGATTTGCTAATATACGATTTTTCTATTAAATCGTTCAATCTGATAAAGAGAGCATCTAATGTAATTAAACTTCAGATTTGTCAGCACCTGCACATAATCCTCTAATAAATTAGGGAGTGTATTATTCTCTAAGAAATAGAGGAAGCCATTGCTTAAATCATTCAATTTGCACCTAACCTTTTTGTTTTTCTGCAAAATATTGGGGTGCAAAACGATTTGCTAATATACGATTTTCTATAAAATTGTTTATTCAGCTAAAGAAAGCATCAAATGTAAATATTTATGTAAATAATTATAGTGAAAACTGTTCTTGAGCTACTTTGTACAAGAAAAAACTAATATGACTTGTTTGACAAGTGAAAAACGATCAATACAAAACATCGTCAGTATCAAATCGTTCTGCACCCCCAAAAATGTAACGGATAGCAAATTCTCGTTTCTGTATTTTTTACAAATCCTGCGGGGGACAATTGTTTTGTATATCATAATATGCCCAAGTAAATTGCAATTTACATCACATTCGTCCACTAAAAATAACAAAAAACCCTGCTAATTGCTCAGCATGGTTTGGTCATCAGTGTCAATTTAATCCTTGACTCGTATAGGTACCTGACTGTATATATGTATATTGACGTTGTCAAGCGTGTTACAGGCATACCCTAACAACCACCTTATTGATTTTTGACACTGCCCTTTCACAGTAGGCGTGTCATTTAATTACTGATTGATAAAGATTATACAATTGAGGTGTGAATTTATCGATGATTGACAATTATGAAAATATTTTTGAAGGAAATTAAAGGGCAACAGGGCGCTTTGACACTCGCAGGGCGGGACTTTTAGGGCAGCAGGGCGGGGCTAAAAAGGGCAGGGCGCGGCGCCCTGCTATTCTGCTTTAGAAAAATCACTAAACTACTGGTTGGTTCAACCAACATGAAATAGTGAAAAATGGAAGAGTAGTCGAGTAGTTCCTCTAGGACCATTCTAGATTGAACACTGTTTTACTTCTTATTCTCAATAGTCATTAAACAAAGATAACCAGTGGTTTTTTCTGGCCATTTTGGGGCCGAAATTGGGCCCCATTCCCCTCTCCAAAAAGTATATATTTTTCCCCTTCCCAGGTAAAAAATTCCCCTGTCTGAGTGTCCTTATACTTTTGTACTTTTCATAGCATTTTTACCCATTCCTTTAGCATTACAGTCTTACAGAGAAATCACAGATGAATATATGGGTTCAATAGTTGAATTTTTTATAGGTAGACAGATATGTTACGCTGTTAGAGGATCCATGTTATCTCAAGTATTGAAAATAAAGAAAAATTTTCCCCTAACTTGGTTTTCGTCGCTATTCTTCCCTGAAGAAGGCCCCGCCACCTTTCCCCTAAGACTGAAAATAAACACTGATAACATTTGTTTTGTTGATTTTATTTTGTGCCAAATAAGGGTAATTAATAATTTTTTAATTTTATGATTGTTTGATAAAAATATCATTATTTGTCAATGCATTCATACAAAATTTACAATTTACATCGTATCGCGATTAATATCATAATCGTGAGGCATATATCCCGATACGTATTGTATCGCGATCTTGGCCAACATACGCAGCCCTAGAAGCATATCTCTACATTATAGTACCTATAGCTTTGTGCCCTGGTACCCTTAATTTATTCCTTTTGTTATAATAAGGGTACCAGGACACAAAGCGATATGTAGGAATTGGCTTGGGCAACTCGCCCCATGTATCATATAGCCTACAAAACCATATTTTTAGTAATATAAACATAAATAATAATTTTGCATAAAACAGCTTTCAAGCTCTGTTGTAGTCTCAATAACAACCAAATTGATAACAAAAAAAAAGCAGATGTAAAAAGTATTTAAAATAAACAATTATAAACACAAACTGATATAGGGCGCTCCATGTGACCATTTACATATTAAGCATATTTACATATTTCACTTGGTGACTTCTTGGGACGAATCGGTTGGTACCGAATGTGACGGGGGACGAATCATTTGTAGGGTAAATTGTCCTGGGGACGAATTGTTTGGCATTCGACAGTTCAGATATATTAAACGCTATTCAATAGGAACCAATCTGAATAAGTTTATACATAGATAATCCGCCAGTCAAATAAAAACCAACAAAATATGTTGATGTAACTATTTACCTTAATTTTATGTAATCTGTGTCAATTAAGCGTTTGGTAGCGGTATGACTAAAACACGCAATTGAGAATTTGGGGCGAAATGGACGAAATTGAGAATTTGGGGCGAAATGGAGTTTTAAATGTTAATAACTTTTTTTCTCTAATGATTTTACTGACTTTGTTTACTGAGAATGAACATTAGTGTAATAAACTATCGACAAAAATTTAAAAAATGTTTTACTTAGATGGATTTATTGTTGAATTCATACAAATTATCAAACCAAAGTCCATTTCGGACAACGAAATGGAGTCTTAATTGTTTAATAACTATTTTTCTCCAATGATAATATTTATTTTGCTTACTGAGAATGAACATTAATATACATGTAATAAACTACAGAAATATCGATTAAGATTTAAAAATATTTTACTAAGTTGGATTTATTACCGTTTTCCTACAAATTATCAAAACAAAGTTCATTTCTTACACGAAATGGACAACGAAATGGTATCTTAATTGTTAAAAAATTTGGTTACAGCAAGTAAAATACAAATTTGGTTTCATTGTACAGAAATATGATACAACAAATAACACGAATAGCAATAAAACAATATTTGAATTAGTGTGATATATTACCAAAGTAATACTTCTCAAACCAATTAATGTCCATTTCATGAGCAAAATGGACCACGAAATGGAGTCTTAATTATTTTAAGACAATTACAAAATAATGTGCGGCCGCATGATGGATGTTATGATGGGATCCTTGGATTAGAATCCGACTTTGCACCTTGCAATTATGGACTTTACGGCATCTAACCAGATTCCCCATTGGCTTGGTTGCCTTTCCATCGATTTTATACTCATTACCTTTAAGATTAATGCTTTATCTAACCATATAGGCGCTGACGCTGATGGCTGTTCTGGCGGGGTCCTTGGATTGGGATCTGACTTTGCACTTTCCAAGGCATCTAGCTGGATTTCCTATTGACTAGGGATTGCCTTTCCATTGATAATCTAATCATTACCTATATTACTTAAACTTTATCTTAGCAATCAGGCGCTGACGCTGATGGATGTTCTGGAGGGATCTTTGGATTAGAATCCGACTTTGCACCTTGCAATAAGGATTTTTCAAGGCATCTTGTCTGGTTCCCATTAGTCGGTGGCTGCCTTTATTAATAATCTAATCATAACCTTTATCACTCATACTTTATCTGATCACTATATAATGCATGATGGTTGGTGGGACGCGCGGGTCCGATTCCCCATCGACATTTTGGCTGCCGCTCTACCAACAATCCTTTATCACTCATTCACTATCTTTTACAGTTAAAATCCACTTGTTATGTTGTTGTTGTTGTTGTTTTTAAACTAATTTGAGCACTTTATTGATCACTAATTCTTAGTTTTATATTAGTCTTCAGTTTATGTTTTTATATTTTATCATCTCTTAATCTTTTTCATTTTTCATTTTCGTTTTTATTTAAACTCGTATTTCCTAATTATGCATATGATTGTGAAGCGCTTTTGAACATATATTCAATATGAAAAGAGCACTATACAAATGCGGTATATAATAATAATAATAATTAATGCATTATCACTTTACACACTATAAAAGTAAGGTGATGTCGGCAACAACACTGTGAACAGTTATGAGCATTTACACTCTACTAATATTATTACATCAAAGTCGATTTATATGATGATCCATACGTTCAATATAATACAAAACCCTATCATGTGGGAATTTTAAGAGGTAAAATCAAGAATAATTTGCAAGAATAATAAGCAGTCAGGTGTACTGTTTTAAATTCTAACAGTAAAGGTTTGCTGTTTTACTGTTGAAAATTCTAACAGAAAGGGTTTACTGCTGTACTGGTGAAAATTCTAACAGTAAGGTTTTACTGTTGTACTGGTGAAAATTCTATCAGTAAGGGTTTACTGCTGTACTGGTGAAAATTCTAACAGTAAGGTTTTACTGTTGTACTGGTGAAAATTCTATCAGTAAGGGTTTACTGTTGTACTGGTAAAATTCTATCAATAAGGTTTACTCACTTTACTGTTGTACTCGAGTACTGATGAAAATTCTATCAGTAAGGATTTACTGTTGTACTGGTGAAATTCTATCAGTAAGGATTTACTGTTGTACTGATGAAAATTCTATCAGTAAGGATTTACTGTTATACTGCCAAAAATACTATTAGTAAGAATTTACTGTTGTACTGCTGTACTGATAAAAATTCTATCGGTAAGGGTTTACTGTTGTACTGATGAAAATTCTATCATTAAGGATTTACTGTTGTGCTGCCGAAAATTAATAATGTTCATAAATGTATAACTAACGAACAACAAATAAGTTATAAGCAAATTAATTTGCAGTTTGTACTGACTACGTTCACAAGGCACTTGAACGAACCGTGTGTTCGGGTTTTATATTAAACCAAGGGAGATAACGAATAAAAAAAAATGAAAACAAAGGGAAGTAATAACGTCGAACTCGGACGAATGTTGGCCAGGTCGAACACCTGCCTGTCTCGAATTTTTTTCCGCGTCCCATCGAGTTCGAGCCAGCGAACTTTTACATGAAGTACCATCATTTTCAGTTGTATGTCAATTTGCACTAAAATTGTCATCAGAACAATACTTTTCTGCTTCCAGAAACATTTCCATACAATTTTGATTGTTTTAGAAAAAGTTGATATTTCATTTGAATTATGTGAATGTGTACATTTCTTTAATCTTAAAAACCATCGAACCACAATTATGGTATTTAACAATTAAAAATAAGTTTGTACACGTATAATCAAAAAGAAATGAAATGGCACTCGATTAATTTACATTTGAAATCGTGACAAGTTTATACTCTTAGCTTTAATGGAATGACAAAGGTACTCATATAAACATCTTTAGAAACGACTTACAAAGCGAGTGCTGTTTTAATTCTAAGCTTAGATCTACGTCACCTTCAGAATATGAGTCGAGAGCCAATTCAGTACTTTTCGACTATAGTGTGAAATTTCAATATACTGATAGATCTTAGTCCTTTAGGTTAATGTAATATTATATATACCATTATATTTTATTTTATACTAGTCATAATAACACGTGTTTTAATTTTCATAATTTTATTATAGCATTTATTAACGACATTATAACAGATCAGGAATGATCGAATTAAAAAAAAAAGAAGTACAAAAATAAATAACAAAGAAAACAGAAAATACAGATGAACAAATTTAACTTTAAACAAGAAACGTTATGCTGCACAACCAGTAATGTATAATGAGCGAGTGAGTGAATTTTATGCAATATGAATGTTAATGATAATATTGCGCATTAATTATAACAATATATACAAACACAATTATAGCTATTATTATACGTACAATTTGTACAATGAAGCATAATATATATATAAATATGTTTTATATTCATATTGTAAAAAGTCCTGAAGTAAATAATACTGAGTTTGACGAGAAGGTTTTTTCACATAATTAATCAGTTAATAATTTAATCCATCTCTTCAACAGTTGGTCCACTTCTTTCACCACCAGCGTATTGTGGTCCAGTTTGACCCTGACCTGCTCCACCATGAAGCTTAACCATGATTGGCGCTAACTTTTTCGTTATCTCATCGTATTGATATTCATACTCATCTTTTTCAGCGGTGGTGTTATTATCCAACCACTTCATGTATTCATCAGTCACCTTTAATACAGTTTCTTTATCTTCAGATGAGATCTTATCATTAGCGGCATCATTTGCTGCTTGTTTGACGCTGTACACGTAATTCTCTAACTTATTTCTTGCTTCAATTTTTAGCTTTTGTTTTTCATCTTCTTCTCGGTATTTTTCAGCATCGTTGACCATTCTGTCGATGTCTTCCTTAGACAAGCGCCCTCTGTCGTTAGTAATGGTGATTTTGTTCTTCTTACCATTGCTCTTGTCTTCAGCAGAAACGTTTAGTGTACCATTGGCATCAATATCGAAAGTAACTTCAATTTGAGGGACACCTCGAGGAGCCGGTGGAATACCGTTAAGTTTAAAACGACCGAGCAAGTTGTTATCCTTGGTCATAGCACGCTCGCCTTCGAAAACTTGAATACTGACACCTGGTTGATTGTCTGAGTATGTAGTAAATATCTGAGAAGCTTTTGTTGGAATCTTTGAATTTCTCTCAATGATCTTGGTCATAACTCCACCAGCGGTTTCAATACCAAGTGAAAGAGGAGCGACATCTACAAGCAATACGTCTTTAATAGCATCAGATCTGTCTCCAGAGAGAATGGCAGCCTGAACAGCAGCACCGTAAGCTACAGCTTCGTCTGGGTTGATTGATTTGTTCAGTTCTTTACCATTCATGAAGTCTTGCAATAGTTTCTGGATTTTGGGAATTCTTGTTGATCCTCCGACAAGTACAACTTCGTGTATCTTAGATTTATCAAGTTTAGCATCTCTAAGAGCCTTTTCAACTGGTTCCATCGTGGCTCTAAATAAATCAGCACACAACTCCTCAAATCTTGCACGTGTTATTTTTGTATAAAAGTCAATGCCTTCGAATAGAGAGTCAATTTCAATACTGGCATCAGTGCTACTGGATAATGTTCTCTTTGCACGCTCACAGGCTGTTCTCAAACGTCTCAAACTACGAGCATTTTTGGTGATATCTTTGCCATGTTTTCTTTTGAACTCTTGAACAAAATGATTGACCATTCTATTATCAAAGTCTTCACCACCTAAATGTGTATCTCCTGCAGTTGATTTAACTTCAAATATTGACCCTTCATCTATAGTAAGTATAGAGACATCAAATGTTCCACCACCAAGATCAAAGATAAGAACATTCTTCTCACCATTCAAGTTTTTATCAAGTCCATATGCAAGTGCTGCCGCTGTTGGTTCATTGACAATTCTCATAACATTAAGACCAGCAATAGCTCCAGCATCTTTTGTTGCTAATCTCTGAGCATCATTAAAGTATGCTGGTACAGTGACCACAGCGTTTGTTACTTTATGTCCAAGGTAAGATTCAGCAGTTTCCTTCATTTTCGTGAGAACCATTGAACTGATTTCTTCTGGAGCAAATGTTTTAACTTCACCTTTGTATTCAGCTTGAATCTTCGGAGCACCTCCGTTGTTGACCACTTTAAATGGCCAGTGTTTCATATCATTTTGAACGGATGTGTCATCAAATTTACGTCCAATCAATCTCTTGGCATCAAATATTGTATTAGCTGGATTCATTGCTGCCTGGAATTACAGAAGTAAAATAAATTTAGTCAACAAGTCCATGAATGTCAAATCTTATTCAACTGTCATTGGTGCATACCTTAACTTCACTGGTCTAAATACTCGATATTTCCTCAAAACCCCAAACATAAATACGGATACCTACATGTATCAATCACATGAGTATCACAATCAATGAGTACATTGGTACTATAGCATGTATTTAAATCAGTGGGGCAAATGTACGCACTACTGACAGTTGAAAATCAATTCATAATAATTTTATGGTAAATAAGTTTCGCATAATTTAATAATAGCCTTGTACTGTTTGAAAGATGTTAGTATCGCTGATATTTGAAATATTCTTAGCTAACAGTCTAACGTTCTTTTCTTATAAACCAAAATTTAGATCTTAGGCTCAGATATCTACACCTTCCAAAATGAAATAATGATGTTATTATGATTTTATCTGTATCAATAAAAAACCTTAAGGAAGATTTACTACATAGATCTACTCTTTACTCCTATGTCTACAACATATGTAAGTAGAAGTCAAATCGTTATTTTACAGGTAACAAGTACAAGTTGATGCAACGAAATGAAAACCTCAACAAACTTATTTATTTAAACAAATGAAAGCTACATGTATTGAACAGTGAAAATGCGGGCACAATTTGAATCCTTATGCTCATATAAAAACCAGAAAAGTTCTTGGAATAAAGATAATAAAGTGTTATTATTTTACAAACTAAAACAAACAAACAAATCAACATACCTGATTCTTTGCAGCATCGCCAATCAATCTTTCACTGTCTGTGAAAGCAACATAACTTGGCGTGGTCCTGTTTCCTTGGTCGTTAGCAATAATCTCCACCTTGCCATGTTGGAATATACCTACACAAGAGTAGGTTGTTCCCAAGTCAATTCCAATAGCTGGTCCGCTCATCTTTATTTTATTTTATCTTGTAGAAAATATTGTAGTAATTAATTATATTCACGAAGTAAATTAAAAGTAGCGCAAATAAATCCTTTTTGACTTTTCACTATTTTGTTTCTCTTTTTCTCAGTTCTGTTATGTGTATGATTTCCATCGCTCTATTTCTCGGCTTTATATATCTAGTTTAAAGAATATTCTCGACATTTGTAGAAAAGTAATCATTTTTATCACAAATCGAACATAGTCGAATATTCTAGTAGAAAGGGGAACAATCCATACGGGCTTATGCAATATGGAAAGGGAGATTACTCGTGTTTGTATGCTCTATTTTTAGAACAAAATATTTTGCATTCATGTGTATATAACAATCTCTCATACAGAGTTGTCGATCCTTACAGTGATCTATATAAAGATCACTGTAAGGATCGACAACTCTGTATGAGAGATTGTGTATATAAGTGTGTACAAAAAAAAAACAACATGTTTTGGTAAACATTAAAAATGAGACAATTCATTTCAGGGGTTGGCAGTAATGAAAATAGAATTTGTGTAATTCCTTTTAACACAAAATTAGCATGGTTGGTAAACCACCACCACTTGGTAAATCATGTTTGTTATGGTAGAACGCTTTTCATTACACCAACAACTAAGACACAAGTAAAACATATCACAATTGTTTATTTTAAAGACATCCTGGGCATCCCTCGTCGTGGGTTAGTTCATTGTATTGTTATTATAAACAGTGTTTTGTTTTTTGTACGCACTATACAATGAGTACTACAAAATGATCACTGTTAATATAATATCTTAATTGTAAACAAATTAGTTGAAAAAAATTGAAATGCTTATTTTGGCTCCAGACTGAACAGCTAAGCATAGTTTGTGACTTTATAAATGACTCTGTCATACAATAATGTTTTCAACTATTATTTAAAGACCATAGACATAGATAAAACTTATTTTATTATTTTGACGAAGTCCCTAATGCTTTTAAAATGTTAGAAGAAAATGTCCCTATAGAAAGACCGCTCTGATATTATTACCGTCGATCGATTTGATGATCTTAATAGTTGAATTTTACTGTAAAATGTATAATATAAGACATTAGCATAATGCTTGTCACAGGTCCACCACAAACGTTGCATTTTATAGTCTTAGTTTCATGTTCATGTTTGATCACTAACTTTACAGCTGTACAGGTTCAAATCAGAATAAATTATTGAAAATCATTTCAAGAAGACATTGTTGAACAAATTATACAACCTAAGACCTCAACAGCTGTAGTAGAAACAGTTTCATCCAGCTAATTGAGCACTCAACATGATTTGTATAAATGGTCATATTTCTTTCATAATTATACTGATGAAAATTGCATAAATGTAACATGGCTTCTAAAATGTTAAATTTTTTGAATGACATTGAACATCACAACTGCTACTTTACTTTGTTACAACTTGCAATACATAGCAACCAACATGTAACTGTACCATTATCATAGAAATAAACGAAGAAATGACTATGGTAAGGGTAAAATTAAGATTAAAAGTTTGAACATTATGGAATTGACATTTTCATCTGTGAATAACTTAGTACTGAAAGTCTCAGCTGGAACTCTAGTTGTCACAATAAATGTCATTGCGTCACGTAATCTCTAAACAAAGTCAATGGCTGCATTTTTACACAGTTTTATTATTGAACAGTTTCTTCGTTATAACTGTCATGGTTAGAGCTTCCATATTTAGGATGTAGCATGATCAACTTTTGGTTCTTTGCATAGGTTGTTCAGAGAATGTCACTGAGGTCAAACTTTGTTCCACCGCTCAAAGTTTTTGAGTTGACTTTGAATGTCAGGTCCATGTACGTTCTGGTTTTCAAGTGTGTTGCCTATTGTCTCCAAGAATCACTTGTGTAAATGGAGAGTCTCCTGCACATGTACGTTGTGGAATTATATCATTATCTAATCATTCTTTAAGGTCAGATTGTAAACTTCTACAATGTTTGACCCTGAGTAAGCAACAAATATTTTATAAGTCCATGATGAATGCACACACTTCGTGGCTTTTCTAGTGTTTTAGGCCACAACAAATTGATCTTATGTTCTATGGATTCGCTCGCACCTTAATTTTGACGGTTTTTACAAAAAAAAAATATTTTTATTTCCTCGCTCGCTCATAAAAATTTGGTCAAACCGCTATATAAAGCAAGTGAATAAAGACTTTTTTTCTTCGCTCGCTCGCCCCATTTTTTTTCCAGAAAAATCCGTAGAACATATGATCAACTTGTTGAGGCCTTATTGACAATTATACCATATATATATTGTCGTAGCAACCATATCACATTTAATGACAAGAAGGATAGATTATTTGTTGGTGATGACGAGAGAGGACTGGTCTGTTTCAATGTTGAATGTGATTATATCGAGACAGTAACAGACCCTGATATACCAGTGGAAATTCGACCACACACACACACACATAGATCGACACCCATCAACGTACTTTCAGAAAACCCCGAGTGCGCAGGCAAGCTATTCATATTAGATTTACATATAACATTTATCAATGCTTTTTACCATTATTCTTTTTTTAAATATTGCGTTTTTACCAATTAGTCTAACGCTTCCGACCATACCCTAAGTCTTGCGGTGGACAAGTTTAGGGCGGGAATAATTTAAAATGAAAAATGGGCGGAGTTATGCAATAGTGGCTCGCGCCAGCCTTATTAAGATACTTTGGCGGGAACTCAGCGTCCATTAGAAAGAAAGTCCACCGTGTTGACATTTCAACTTCAATTAAATACCAATTATCTCCAAAAACATAAAAACATGTCTAAGGGTTGTAAAGAAAGTCCTGAGAAATGTTGCAATCGGTCTATTACTGAGGAAAGTCCGTCTAACAAGAAACAAGTCACATTAGAAAATATGAAAGTAAGCTTTGTTTTTGTTAACTTTATTCCTTAATTGGTGATAATTGACAACATTTCGGACAAGAACATTTCGGTTTTGGTTAGTACCGGTTTTGAGTGCGGAACCCGTTAAAAGAGAAAACTATAACAAGGACCCTAATAACATTCGGATTTAAAATGAAGGTTTGTTGCCCGTGGCGTCCAGTACCGGCCTCCTGAAAATTATTTGATTGAATACCATTGGCTGAATTTTTGAAAATGCTCATTTCTTACAGTATATGATTCCATCTATGTAGGTTCATGGATAAGAACTCTTCCAGCTTGTTTTAATGAAAAGATTGTATCTGGGCAGGGTATCTGTTAGGACCAAGACATACAGTAATGCACCTCTATATATACATAGGCAGATCCAGTGGGGAGTCAGGGGGGTAAGAAATTTTCTAAATACAGCATGTTCAGTGACTTTAGCCAGACTTTTCGAAGAAAATAAGAGCTTATACTGTCACCCAGGCGTCGACATTGGCGTTGGCTTGCAAATCAAGGTTAAAGTTTTTACAAATTTAAATAACTACAATACTGTCAAAGATAATCAACTCCGACTTAGAATACTTATTCATCATCACTACCACCACCTTAGTATCAAGGCCCGTAACCCTGGCTCCACTTTTACAGGAGTTATGCCCCTTTTTTACTTAGAAAACAACCGCCCCTGAAGTATCTAGTCTTTTAATAGGGACCTTTATTTATCTTCAGATCTTCTCAAAATTATCATTTTCTGATTTGAAAAATGGTAAAAAAATCACATGATTTTGAATGACGAATAAAGGTGGTCAGACCATGCAATATGAGAACTTTTGTCTTAAATTTATAATTATCAGGGCCTTTTTCCTGAAATAATGCAAGCCATATAAAAGCCCCTTCCCTCCTGAAATTTATTTGAATTCATGCATTTTTTCCTAAAATTGGAGTTCACCTGATTTTTTTTGTTCCTCTGTCAATAACACAGGGATAAATTTAAATGTTCTATGTGAAGTCATGTCCCCTACCACAAACGCTAAAATAGTCCCCTTGTTAAGACATAGTTAATTATAAAATTACTCAATGTATTTTATTTCAGTGTGTTGTAGTGATGTCAGAGATAATGCAACATAAAACAATTCTAGAAAACCCAAGGTCAACAACAAAACAAATTATCAGTAGTTTATTTAAACTGGGTAAGAAAATCCCACCTAAACATGTACTACATGAAACTAAACTAGGTTTGTATATTATTTTGTTGTTGTATTCAAGAATAAACTGTTTAATTTCTTTAATATTTTATATCTATAAATGTAGTATTTTAAAAATATACTAATCAGTGTAACATACTCTGAGCCAACAATAATTCTTGATAATAAAATTTCATTATGAATGTGGTAGTACTATGAAACCAGTGTGTTATGCACTAAGCCAACAGTAATACATGTGTACAACCATCAAACCACTAAGCATCTGTTACTTTACTGTGTCCATATTTCTACATTCTGACTATAAAAGCTGGCTTCTAAAGTCATACTGCTGAGGTTATATACCCATTCCCCATTGCAATAAGATTTTATCTTAATTACTTGAATAAAATTTATCATTGTAAACTAACTAGTGATAAGTCTGCCTTAAACTTTTGTTTGTCCAAATAAGAGGGCACTGTTACTTTATTAGCCCGATTTTTCTGCGAAAAAATTCGGCTAATAGTTTGGCGAAACACGGGCGGTCGGTCGTGCGTTGTTGTTAACAATTGCGTTAAAGTTTTTCTTTTCCATATATTTCTGCTTTTTATGGTCAGATCTTTATGAAAATTCATACAATGATAACATACCATGTGATGAACAGAATAAGACAGTAACCACAACTCAAGCTGCCTTTATTATGGATTATATCCCTTTGTAATTTTTGCATTGAAGTTGTTTATATCCGGCTTTAATGTTGTTTCCGAATTACATTTCTTTTTATCTGTAGTAATACCAAAAAACCAAATGTCTACAAACATTAACCTGATTAAATATTTCTGAACAAGAACAAATCACTCTAGAGATAGTAAGAATCATGTTTTGAAAGGTAGAAATTATGACCAAATTTAATTAAATACAGCTGGTGCAGTCCAGCTTAACTACAAACAATTATTAGTAGCGTATTTAATAAACTCAAACTTTCTATACGCTTTGGAAGGAACTTTTGGAGAGTAATGATTCTTTAGCCTAGTTTAGTTTATACTGATTTATTTAAGCTCGATCGTGAAACAAATTCTTAAATTAATCACTTTTGAGTCCACTACCTGTTTCCCCAGTACTGAGCTAGAAGGATGAAGTTTCTTGCTCAAGGAAACAATTGGGTAGGTTTTGGATGGGATTTGAATCAACGCAGAGCTGGCCATCCAATTATTACTAGTCCAACATCATAACCACTCGGCCACATTCACTCCTATATGATTCTTTCAAGTAATATGTATACACTGTTTTTTTCAGATAAACTTGTAAAGAGAATGACAAAAAGTGTTGATGACGATATAAGCAAGGCAGCAAGAAGTGTTTATAATAAATGGAAATCTTATCATAAACAATTTGAACAGGTTGAAAAGATAGATGTGCTATGTGATAGTACAACTGAAAAACTGAGATCTCAAAATAGACAATGTCTTGCTAAAGCTTTAAAATTAAAGGTAAATTTTATTTATTTTTTGAGGCAATATTTTAGTGTTCCAGAATAATTAGATAAGACTCAGTTCTTGTTACATCTTGATGGGTCAGCACAAAATTAAATAACTGCCAGTAAATACATGAATATAAATGTAACCCTATAAAAATCCAAGGTCTGAACTGAGATTCGAGCCCACGACCTCTCAAGTTGTAAACGGACACTCTACCATGTTGCCATAAAAGCTAGCTTGAAGGCAAGGGAGTACAAGTGCCGTATTATACCTCTGCTACATACACCCCCTCCTTAACAGAATTCATCCTCGAATTCTTGGAGCTTGAATGTCTGTGGGACAATTTTAGGATGCAATCACACAATTTCATGTGGGTTATTTACATTGGGTGCCAAATGTAACCCTATAAAAATCCAAGGTCCAAACTGAAGTTCGAACCCACAACCTCTCAAGTCGTAAGCGGACACTCTACCACGTCACCATAAAAGCTAGCTTGAAAGCAACGGAGTACAAGTGCCATATTATACCTCTGCTACATTAGGATATGGGTGATTTTGTTTTTGTGTCTCCTGACAGAAGTAACATATAGGTATAGTCCTATTATATTAACCTGTCACACATGAATATAATTTCATGGTATGTACACACTCTTAATATAGTTTACAAACTATAAATAGAGTGTTTATTTTAGAGAGTGTACACACTATGAAATTATGTATGAGTGACAGGTTATGGAATAGGACTAAAACAACTTGCTTGGTAGTGTAAGCTGTGACCACTTTTGTTTACCCTGTTATAACTTTTTTACTTCAAATGTCCAGAAACAAGACACAATAATTTACTGCAGACATAATACAATGTAAACATAGACTGAAAGGTTGTTCCCAACACAAAAAAATGAATGAAAAAAAATAATAACATGAGTAAAATCAATGACTCAGAATAAATTGTTCAAGAAGAGTAACTCTGTGTTTTTTTTGCTTATTTGAAATTATTTCCCCTTGATTGATGTTAGTGACATGCTTTCTTTTACTTGCAGAATGCTTGTTTTTCATTCAGTCTACATTTTGATTTATGTTGCAGGATACTGATGATTTAGCCTATCAGATAGAGAAAGAGACATTTCTACACTGTGGTAGATTGGTAACTCAACATTACAAGACATGTATATGTAACATGGTGTCAGTGTTAACTGAAGATAGATGTACTAGATATAAA
Organism: Mactra quadrangularis; assembly: GCA_025267735.1. Taxonomy (NCBI): domain Eukaryota; kingdom Metazoa; phylum Mollusca; class Bivalvia; order Venerida; family Mactridae; genus Mactra; species Mactra quadrangularis. Next base: position 23,523,746 of record CM046306.1, on the reverse strand, counting down.
ATGAAATTAGGACAACTTCATGTGAAAGATTTTGTTAAACAATATATTGAAGTATAAAAATGCCCAATATGAATAATCACAAGTCTCATACAGATACTTGTTGGTGTTGTTACAGGTTGACTTATAAAAGTCCAATGGAGAGAAAATTTGTTTTAGACTTTAGGGAAAGTTTTCAGGATTGGTCACTGAAGTTTATAACTTTAGCTCTTGGGAAGGGATATTAAATGTTATTATTACTGCTGTACTAGAGCAGCCATTATTTCTAATATCAGTATGATCATACGAGTATAGTATGTTTAATGTATTTTGTTATTGTTACTGTGTGGCGTACATGCAGTTACCTTCAAAAGTTCTTGAACAGATATTTTAGAAAAACTGGGTATACAGCTAGTAATTTTATTATAATGATGAATGTTATTCAAAATCAACATAGTTGGAATCATTTCTTGATTAATAATTAAATGTTGATTTTGAATTGCTCTGGTGACTCTTCTTATAGAGGGTAAATGTGTGAATTGGTTTATTCTAATAACAGGATTTTGTCTTAGGACTTGAGGATCAGTTTTTCTCAAAATTGTATTATTCCAAAAAAATTTGAAGGGCACGGTGTATCTATTACTGATACTTTTTTACAAGCAGTAATTTTCATGCAATACATATGGAATTATTATTGTTTTATTCTTTACATGATTACATATATGTGAAACATTGGTTTTATTTACATACACTTAATTGTTTAAGCTAAACTTAATTTTATTAAAAAATGTTTAGCAGTAACAGTAGTTCTTTTGTTTTTACTACAAAATGAAGAAGATGAAGCGTACAGTTTGAGAGCTTGAACTTGATGAATCTCAGCTATATGTTCAATCTTGACAATTTCTTCTATTTCGTCTAATTTCGTCTATAGTTGTCTGTTGGAATAAGTTACCAAATGCACAGGAATAATTTTCAGATTTGAGAGCAAAACATCAGCAATTTTCCCATTCTGATTTAGTGTAAAATGTATTACTTCTAAATATTATTTGGAAAGCTAAGCCTCCCAGCACCTGTATTCCTCTGTGCCTAGCTTTATAATAATCTAGGAGCTCTGTATGTGCCCCAGATTTTCAAGCTGTAGAAGTTAAAAGTTACATGATTACATCAGAACAGGATAAAAATGCTGGCAATAGTATCACAGTGCCTAAGTAGAACTACAAAACTACATTAATACTTGTATGGTGTTTTTTATTTAGAATCCGAGGCAAGCTGCACAGTCTCAATTCACTTGAGATATACTTAGGACAAGTTTAAACTGTGGCCAAAGAAAGTGCGGCCAAATATGTTGTGCTATGTGTTAACGCCTTTTTTCAGTTACCTGGGAATTTTAATTTACTCAGTTACATTTGAAATGGATGAATTGAAGCTTTATGGTCAGCTGCGGAATTAGCGCTGGGTTTCAGGGCTGCAGCCCCCCCCCCCATCTCAGCCCAGAGATATGTTTTCCAGCTGAGCTGACATACTCTAATGCATTTGTGGTCCGTAGTGCATCCGTTATCAAAGCAGTTAATGGACAGGTGTATTCCATGGACCCACCTATACATTTAATGAATTTGGGAACGATTACATGGACCCACCCCTTAACTTTCTTAATAATGAATATATTTCTAAGATGAAGGTATCGTTGGAAAGATGAGACAATATGCTTTTCGAAAATGTAAACAAAATAAAAATCTGACGGTGATAAAGATATATTTATTTAAGTTGAATATGACTCATTTTTCAGCGATATTTTACCCCAAAAATATCGCAAAGATTCCATGGACCCACCCCTTATTTTTTTTATTTCTCAACATATTTTTAATGTTTTTACATCATTTTAATGCTAAGGTAATGTAGTTTTCAAATATGTTTTACTTTTTAAAATCTGATGATTAAAACGAATTTTACGAGCATTCAAAGTTTGGTGTTATCTTTGTTAATTTTGGCGCGTATAGTTTTGTTGTTGGAGCAAATGGACCCACCTTTAAAACATTTATTTTTGAATGGATATTCTTAATTGATATATCATTTGAAAGCTATGAACATGCCATTTTCAGAAAAGGTAAGATGAACAAAATCGGACGGCATATTACTGATAAGCATGCATTTGAACACAGCTACGTCCAGCCACGAGTGTATTGTCACGTATTTATACTACTGTCACCTTAAAGCCATATAAAACGCAGAGAAATATAGTTGGCCTTAATCTAAAGCGTACGATATTTGTGTCGTGAATTTCGTGCGAAAGCTAGTTAATACTCATGAACAACATTTAAATTGTGTTATTCATGGATATAAAGATTTGTGCCCATGTACATATCAGCAGTTAAACAATGTATAAAAAAACCATTTTTGATAAATAATCACAGGGGTGAGTCGTCTTAGGAATAATTCTTTATCGCAGAACTAAAGAATGTTTTGGCTAACCAAGAGTGTTATTAGGCTGTAAGTACATGTTATTGTTTTACGAATTTCATCATTTTCTGCATTTATATATCTAATAAACATGCGAATATTCAATTAAGACAATATTTCTCATATATAGTCGGTTAATATGTAATCAAGGGAGTTGATAGATGTGAATTGCATTGTGTTACATAATACTGGTCGTTCTATTATATAGGAACAAGTGGACCATTGAATCAACCCCTACCAATATTTTTTCACCTGCTTAAACCCATCAAGACGATTGTCGTGAACAAAAATAGAAGATCAATTTGTTAAATACATTATGTTTTATAACCATGTGCATAATGACGCCTAAACATTTGTTTTGTTGAAAGTATGAACTATCCAAAATACAATTGATCGAAAAGCTTTTTGTCTTAAATATAGATCTTGGTTTTCTTTAAAATAACATAACATGTTGTATTAACTTGATCGGATGAATTCAATAAAATCATTCGTTGGCAGTAGTTTTAGACTTATAGAAAATGCGCTTCCTTGTCTCCCGGTAATAATCAATAAGGACAGTGAATTTCTCAAAACTTCGGTTAGCTTTCAAACAGATTTGTCCGGTTCCCAGTCGTATTTTGACAGGTAAAAGAACGTCAGGCAAAGCATGATAATGGCCGCGCCCTATTAATGAATAAGGTATTGGATAATAAGGTTTTCATATGAACATTTCTCACTACACGGGCTTAAATCTGAAGATCATTGTACAAGAATTACAGTGGATACCTTTTTTAGTAGTTCGGCTACATTTATGATAAATAATGTTTCCGAAATTCTAACGAGACTATTTCACGTCTGAATTGTGTTCACTTCGAGACATGATTTTTGCTTTATTGTTCGCTAAGTATACGAGCAATCAGTAAATCTTTGAATTTCTTATATAGTACCGATTTCCTACTAAAGTTACAATTGTCAGCAAATGATCATGCAGATAAAGAAAACGTATACGATAATCTTGTTATCTGAATAAAAACTAGGAGTGCAGCCATGATCGTGCTTTGCCTGACCTGATAACGATAGTGGTAAGGGGCAGGTAATCCAGACTAAATACAGATAAGCTTATTTAAGCATTTCAGTTAATTGTATTTAACTGATTATGGGGCGGATCTAGACTTTTAACAAGGGGTTGTACTTTTTAATGCCTTACGCTTGTCAACAAATAAGATCATAATTAGACTTTCCCAATGTTCGTTGCCGCTTGTATACGAACTATAACATTTCATTTTGTTCTTAATGTGCACCCCACTTAAAAAAAGTCTGGATCCACCCAATACTTTCAGTCAATGTTTTCTCGAGTTTAACGCACGGAGAAAACGATCTGAATATATCAAACACTTTACCGTGTGTTATGGGATTTATCAAACACTTTTTAAGCAATTTGATTGGCTAAGAGGGGGTCACCGTTGTCTAATTGTTATTATATAATTTTGCCCTTTTTATACGATTATAAACGTTTATTTAAACATTACATGTTCAACATTGTTTAACTAATATTATAGATTTTCGAAATCGCGGTATTTTAAAACAAGATAAAAATGGTATTATAATGGAAAATAATAGACGTAGTAAATTATTTATGTGACCTTGGAATGGTCTTTAATTATATAGGTACATTTGTTTTACACCAAACCTCTTTAACTAATAAAAAATAAAGGCTTTAAATGTTTAATTAAATAATTTCAAGGATTTTTATGAAATGAGATAATAAAATAATTTGTACTGAGCAATGTATTGTATAATATTAAACCACGTGTCAAGTGTGCTATCCTTAATTACATTCTTCAGTGATTACGTTCACAGTTCATTAATCATATGCAGCGTATATGACACTTATCAAAGATTAGCTAAAAAGGGGTCATAATAATGTAATAATCAACATGTGTCGTGTTAAATTCCAGTTTGTGATATTTTGCGTATCGATTGATTAATTATATTAGCTCCTACATTGATATATCGAAACAACTTTTGAAAAATCGTAAATTTTGATATAAAATTGGTTTTATTAGTATAATTATAAGATAGCTTTTAGTTCTTAGTACTTCATTCTTTTTTGTCAAAAATATTCCTTTTGTTCACAGTGCTACTAAAAATATCGTAATCTAGCCATCGTTGTACTTATATTTTTTTTTCGTAATTTAACAATACAAGAACTCACTTTTTTAATTTCAGACAATTGTCGTCATGACCGGTGCAAATGATATTGGAAGAAAAATATTAACATGCTGTGATAAATGGCAAGTTATTCCTGTCATTTTTGATTTATAAGAAAATTTAGTTTCATCATGAAATCACACGATTTATTGAACTGATTTTCTAAAATATCATATAGACGTGAATAAATGAGGTACATGTAGATGTAGTAGTGTTTTTGTAATTAACTATTGATTCATGTTTATATAAATAAATATTTATAATTTTATAAAGAATACATTTTACAATCAATTATCAGCAGTTTTTGTTATTCTTATCAAATGAAGTGTGACATACCAACTGATCAACAAGACAATAAAATGTACATTCGCACATGGCTGTGATTGGATTAAAAGCTAACTTGATTAGCGAATAATTGGATTAACTGTTAATTGGATTAGCGATTGATTCGTTTATTGCTATGAATGAGCATTATTCAATAGTATGAAAACCCTAACTTAGAACGTACGAATAAATAGTTTTCAAAAAAGTATTTTTATAAGTAAAACATGGTCGAAAACTACATTACTTGAGCTTTCAAATGTTGTTTGGGATACAAATTGTAGAGAAAAAACAATTCAGGGGTTGGATACATGAAATTGTATAAGACAGTTAGTATGAAATATAATTGCATTATGACATAAGTCTGTTGGTGCATTTTCTGACATGTTCAATGAAAATGCCATATTATTCTGGGGTTGTTCAAATGCATGCTTATCAGTAACCGGCCTTACGATTAAGTTGAAATTAACATATCTGAAAATGGATTTGTCAGAGCTTTTAAATAATTTATCATCTACAAATATGCATTCTCAAATAATCAATTTAACGGTGTGTCAATTTGCTCCAAAAAATATATTACGGGTAAAATTTCGATGGGATATCTTACTTAAAATATCTATAGTTGACAGTTCACGTGCGCTGGACAGAGTTTTGTTCAAATGCATGCATATATTTAACTACATATCCGATTTCATTTATCTTAATCTTTTTGAAAATGGCATTATCATAGCTTTCAACTGATGTATTATTTATGAATATCCATTCATAAAAAATAAAATTAAAGGTGGGTCCATTTCCAATAAAAAATATACAAAAAATAAAAAATGCGCAAAAAATCAAAGAAAACATTGAACTTTGAACGTTTACAGAATTAGTTTTAATGAGCTGATTTTAATAAGTAAAAACATTTGCGAAAACTACATGACATTGCCTTTAAAATGATGTCCAGTTTATAAAAATATAATGAGAAATAAAAAAGTTAGGAAGTGGGTCCATGCAATCTTTGCGATTTTTTATGGGTAAAATATCGATGGGCTATAATACATATACAATATGTATAGTTGATAGTTCACGCGTGCGAGACAGAGTTGTGTTCAAATGCACGTTAATAAATTACTACTCGTCCGATTTTGTTCATCTTAATCTTTTTGAAAATGGCATGGTCATAGCTTTCAAATGAAATATTATTTTTAAATATTGATTCATAAGTAAAAAAGATAAAGGTGGGTCCATTTGCTCTAACAAAAAAATATAAGCGAAAAAATTATCACAAAATACATCTAAGTTTGAACGTTTGTAGAAATCGTTTTAATAATCTGATTTTAAAAAATAAAACATACACGAAAACTACATTACATTGGCTTTAAAATGATGTAAAGTTTTTTAAAATATATTAAAAAATAAAAAAGATAAAGGGTGGGTCCATGGAATCTTTGCGATATTTTTAGGGGTAAATTATCGATGAAAATGAGTCATATTCAACCTGATTTAAAATACATATTTGCCGTCAGATTTTAATTTTGTTTTCATTTTTGGAAAGCGTATTGTCTTAGCTTTCCAACAGTATCTTCATATAAAAAATATATTCATTATTAAGAAAGTTAAGGGGTGGGTCCATGTAATCGTTCCATTTTCTATAAAAAACATAGGTGGGTCCGTGGAATACACCTGTCCCAGTTAATTGCTATCATCCGGAGTTAATCTCTTGCCTGGGGGATTTGTTGAGAGTGTAATCGATTAACAAGTTGTTCACACTTGACTAGAGATATAGATCTATGTCACTGGCTTGACGGACAGGACCATTGGAACGGTGTTGTTGATTGACTGACCTGACAGATGTGTTTGGACTGCCTTAGAATTCTGATTTCCTTGTTTATCTTATAATAGATTCATTCATTAATTTTATTTTTCATCTAATTCTTAATGAATTTAACTTATTTTCATCCCACATTAAAACAAACTAAAGTTTGTATCAATTAATTTTTTTGTACAATTTTAGTCATTGTTTTATTTTATCGGTGTTGAAGTAAACATATTACAACAATTTTAATACATCGTTAAGATAGACAGAATTGGATTCAAATCAAATTCTTTTATTAGTCTAAATAATATTTAGTATCAGCCGTTATTCCCTCAATTTGTTGATTTTTTTGTATACATATTAGTCGGTTAAAAAGCTCTTTACAGCGTATGTTCACTTATAAATCATTATGTTTTTTGACAACTTATAAAATTTACTTATTACTCACTTTCTTACTTTTATATAAGTATATCTTCTTGTTGTCTGTTGTTTGTTAACCCAATTTAGGCCTACTGGTTGGGACATGGGTCAAAGTGGTCATCTTTTTACCATAACGCACCAGGGCTATTTCATTTTCATTACCAATTGACTGACAGACATGCTGCTTGGCCAAGTTATGCCCTGGGTGACCGGCTTTCAGACAATGAACCCGATATTTCCTGGCGATGAGGGGCACGGCTCACCTTTCAAACCTCAGCGACAAAGGGCCCAGGCCCGGATTTACCGGGGGGGCACAGAGGGCACGTGCCCCCCACCTGGCCCCACAGATATTGACTCTCATACAAAGAAAAGGGCACAAAATCGGCACCATCAAAGCGATATCAACTCGACTTTTAGATTAATTTTAATATGCAATCATCCATCCGAGCTATTAAAAAAGATAATGATCTAAATTGATACATTCAAGCATCTCAGGGTACATCTCGGGCCTTATCAAGCGTTCAAATCATTGATCGTGCAAGTGTATGGTCCCTCTATACAGACACATAGATACCAATTGTTTATGACTAGCTTACGAGGCCTAAATTTGGTTATTGTGCACTCTCTAATCTTATTTACTAGTGGATATCATAAGCGTTTTCATAGCAGGTTAGACAGAGAAAAGACGAGGACAGCTAGTCAAGTGCATTTTATACGTCACTACTATGACACTCGAACTTAGTTAATTTCGAAAACATGCACGATCGTCTGATGATTTTTATGGTATTAAAATTCCGAATAACTTTTAAAAAGTGACCGAGCCTAAACATAAATTAAGTATTTATGGAGGACATCGGCGTTTTTCATATCAAGTAATAGACTGAGAAAAGCCGAGTATAGTCGAATGAATATTTGTCATTAATTTGAGTAAATTAAAAGTTAGTTAAAATCGGAAAAAAACGAGCGTTTTATGTTGTTGTTGTTTTTTTTTAGAAAATGTAGGTAAATGAATTAAACTTTCAAGTAACTTTTCAAGAGTGACATACCCTACAACAAGTATAAAAAGAAGAAAAAAATTAAACGTCGCTGAAGTTAGCAAATTTTTTTTGCTAGCAAAAGTGGCCACAAGTTGCTATTTTTGCTAGCAAAAATGTTTTAATAACGAATAGCGAAATAATAATTTAGGCCTAAAGCGACATACAATAACGAACTATTAAACATGGCAAGTCCATTTGTCGGGCCTAAGGCCTCAAGTCGGTATTATGTGTTTTGAGTAAATAATCAGCACTGATGGGCCATGTTTCAGGTCTCGAATCTCGAGTTAAAGCGATTTGGCCGGGTACTGGCGTAGTATACCACGCGAGAGGTCTGACAAAGGGCTATCACATGGGCATAGTGGCTACCTTAAGAAAATTCCGTGGACTTGGGCCAAAGACCACTGAAGGTCGGTACTTTACGTTTTGTGTATAAAATCAGCACTCAGTTGGGCCATGTTTCAGGGCTCAAATCTCGTGTTAAAGCAATTTAACCGGGTACTGGCGTATACCACGCGAGAGGTCTGACCTAAGGCTATCACGTGGGCATAGTGGCTACCCAGGAAAATTCCGTGGACTTGGGCCAGAGACCACAAATGTCGGTACTTTACGTTTTGTGCATAAAATCAGCATTCAGATGGGCCATGTTTCAGGTCTCGAATCTCGTGTAAAAGCGATTTGGCCGGGTACTGGCGTGTACCACGTTAGAGGTATGACCTAGGGCTATCACATGGGCGTAGTGGCTACCCCAGGAAAATTCCGTAGGCTTGGGCCAAAGACCACTTAAGGTCGGTAATTTATGTTTTGTGTATAAAATCAGCACTCAGATGGGCTATGTTTCAGGGCTGGAATCTCGAGTTAAAGCGATTTCGCCGGATACTGGCGTATATCACGCTAGAGACATGACAGAGGGCTATTACGTGGGCATAGTGGCTACCCTAGGAAAATTCCGTGGACTTGGGCCAGAGACCACTAAATGTCTGTACTTTACGTATTTGAGTATAAAATCAGCATTCAGATGGACCATATTTCAGGGCTCGAATCTCGAGTTAAGGGCGATTTCGCGTATATCACGCTAGAGACATGACAGAGGGCTATCGCGTGGGCAAAGTGGCTAACCAAGGAAAATTCCGTAGGATTGGGCCAACAACCACTAAAGGTCGGTACTTTACGTTTTTGAGTGTAAAATCAGCATTCAGATAGGCTATGTTTCAGGGTTCGAATCTGGAGTTAAAGCGATATCGCCGGATACTGGCGTATATCACGCTGGAGACATAACAGAGGGCTATCACGTGGGCATAGTGGCTACCCAGGAAAATTCCGTGGGCTTGGGCCAAAGACGTAAACGTAAAGTACCGACCTTTAGTGGTCTTTGGCCACTGAGATAGGCCGAGTTTTAGGGCTCGGATCTCGAACTAAAGCGATTTCGCCGGGTCCTGGGGTATACCACGCGAGAGGTTTGACCAAGGGCTATCACGTGGGCATAATGGCTACCCTGGAACAATTCAATGGGCTTGGGCCAAAGACCCCTTAAAGTCTGTACTTTACGTTTTGTGTATAAAATCAGCATTCAAATGGGCCATGTTTCAGGGCTAAAATCTCAAATTAAAGCGATTTCGCCGGGTACTGGCGTATCCCACGCGAGAGGTCTGACCTAGGGCTATCTCGTGGGCAAAGTGGCTACCCTTGGAAAATTCCCTGGTCTTTGGGCAGTGACCATTTAATGTCAGAAACGTGTCTAATCCGTTTAAAATCAGCTCTCAGATGGGCCATGTTTGAGTGTTCGAATCTCCAGTTAACGCAATTTGGTCGGGTACTGGCGTATATCATACGATAAGTCAGACCTAGGGCTAACACGTGGGCATAGTGTCTGCCCTTGGAAAATTCCGTCGGCTTGGGCCAGAGAACTCAATCAGAGAACTTAATATCGTAATTTGCTTCATGCGTTTAAAATTAGCACTCTGATGGGTCATAATTCTTGGCTCGAATCTTCAGTTGAAGCGATTTAACCTAATTCTGGCGTATACCACGCAAGAGGTCTGACCTAGAGCTATTATGTGGGCATAGTGGCTACCCAGGGAAAATTCCAAGAGCTTAGTTCAGCAATCTGATTAAAACCCGATCTACAAATTTTCCGCTCGCATACTCGCTAATTTAGATCTGGCCTTTTCCAAACGAAGGTCACGTTCAGGTGACCTTTTCTCATCAAAATATTCATGACGAAATTGTTATGATACATAACTTGTTTGCATCGTCTACGTCACGCAATTTGAAATGAGCCGTCCAGTCGAAGACTGTGAATAATACCGGTGTTAAATTTGCATGCAAACCTTGGTCTAAAAATAGAAATTACGAAATCAAAATGTGATTAATAGTGTTTTCGTCTAGATGAAAGCTACGCATTGATTGGTCGACACAAAGTCATCTCGACGTGACCTTGCATTGACTAAGTAGAGATCCAGTACGACAACGCGAGTAGAACAGGATCTCTGTTTACGGAGATTGTTAGGTCAATGGCCACTAAACGTTTGCTTTTTGCGTATAAAATCAGCACTAAAATGGACCATGTTTAAGGGCTCGAATTTTAAGCGATTTGACCGGGTACTGGCAGGTGGCGAATACCATGAGAAAGTTTTGACATAGACCTTCACTCGGGCAGAGAGGCTACCCTGGGAAAATTCAATGGACTTGGGCCATATACCACTTAATGGTGGTACTTTGCCTTTTGCGTATAAAATCATCACTCCGATGGGCCGTTTAAAAGCGATTTGACCGAGTTCAGGTCTATTCTTAGCATTAGTTCTGACCTTCGGCTATTGCGTGACCACTGTCTACCCCGAAAAGAAGTGATGACATGGTCCTCAGATGGTTCCAATTTTAGGGCTTACATCTCGCATTGACGTAAATAATTTCTGACTTGGTGATATACGTGGATTAAAAAGAAATCAAAGTGGATTAAAAAGAAATCAAAGCACTAAAAGTACTAGGGTACTCAATGTGTTTAGATTTATTGCATTTTTGTTGGGTTTAACGCTGAAGCAAGACCTTGTATAGGTCATATCACAGCGATCAGTCCCCCTACTCACTGTTCCTGGAGAGGCTTAATCTCTGGATTTAGCAGTTAACAAACTACTAGGTGCATACTCGAGATTCTAGCCCTGAAACATTGCCCATCTGAGTGCTTATTTTATAAACAAAACGTAAATTCCGACATTTAATGGTCTTTGGCCCAAGCCCACGGAATTTTCCCAGGGTAGCCACTATGCCCACGTGATAGCCCTAGGTCAGACCTCGTGCGTGGTATACTCCAGTGCACGGCGAAATCGCTTTAATTCGAGATTCTAGCCATGAAACATGGCCCATCCGAGTTCTGATTTTATACACAAAACGCAATGTACCGACTTTCCGTGGTCTTTGGCCCAAGCCAACGGGATTTTCACAGGGTAGCCACTATGCCCACGTGATAGTCCTTGGTCAGACCTTTCGCGTGGTATATGTCAATACCCGGCGAAATTGCTTTAATTCGAGCCCTGAAACATGGCCCATCTGAGTGCTGATTTCATACACAAAACGTAAAGTACCGACATTTAGTGGTCTTAGGCCCTAGCAATAACCCTAGGGTAGCCACTATGCCCACGTGATAGCCCTAGGTAGGACCACTCGCATGGTATACGCCAGTACCCGGCGAAATCGCTTTAATTCGAGCTATGAAACTCGGCCCATCTCTGTGCTGATTTTATACACAAAACGTGGAGTACCGACTTTTAGTGGTTTTTGGCCCAAGCTCACGGAATTTTCCTAGGGTAGCCACGATAGCCACGTGATAGACCAATGTCAGACCCCTCGCGTAGTATACGCCAGTACCCGGCGAAATAGCTTTAATTCGAGCCCATCCGAGTGCTGATTTTATACACAAAACCTAAAAAAGACGTCTTTTATTTGTCTTTTGCCCAAGCCCACGGAATTTTCCTGGGTAGCCACTATGCCCACGTGATAGCCTTAGGTCAGACCTCTCGCGTTGTATACGCAAGTATCCGGCTTAATCGCTCACGATTCGAGCCCTAAAACTCGGCCCATCTGAGTGCCGATTTTATTCACAAAAGTTAAGTACCGACTTTAAGTGGTTTTTGGCCCAAACCCGTCGATTTTCCCAGGGTAGCCACTATGCCCACGTGATAGCCCATGGTCAGACCTCTCGCGTGGAAACTTGGTACCCATTTAATCATGATAAATCAAGTGAACGAATGAATATTTAATTCAACTATATAGAATATGTACCCAACCTGTAGGTGTTCAAACACGTTGAGGCCAAACGCCGGTGAAACTTTCGCACCCGAATAATTAGAGTGCATAAAATAGAACGAATAGGAATATTTCAATTCGCCCATAGAAAGTTAGTACCCAAATCCTGGGGTTCTGATTTTTTGAGGCCGGAAACCTGTAATTCCGTTTGTCCCTTAAACATTCGTTCCCGCTTGATAAGAGTGAGAAATTAAAGGAAAAGTTGGAAATTTTGATTCGCTCATAGAAATTTCGTACCAAAGTACGAGCTAGAGGTTCGTAAATTTTGAGACCACAAAATAATGTTTTCGCCCAAAGAAATTTCGTACCAAATTCATAGCGCTTCGAAAATTTCGATGCCAAATGGTAAGAATAAGTACCTACTTAGGAGGGGAAAAGGTATTTGAAATTCGCTTAAATATCAAGTACCAAGTCAAAAGCAGCTCGAAAGTTTCAGACTGACTGGTGACATTCCCGTTCGTCCACAAGTATTTGTACCTACTGAGAAAAATAGAAATTTCCATTTAATTTTGCACTACAGGCAAAATCCGAATAATCCTATTCATTCGTAAAATTCGCGCATCTTACGTATATAGGTACGAAATTTCTAGGTGCGAATCGAAAATTCCTATTCATTTTATTATTTTACTTCCCAAGTGGATACGAATTTAATAAGGACAAAAGGAAATATCGCAATTTTTTCTCAATTAAGTGGTTCTTAAAATTCTCGCATCCTACGTAAATATGAAACATTCTAGGTGCGAATCGAAAATCCTACGTAAATAGGTACGAACTTTCTAGGTGCGAATAAAAAATTCCTATTTTGCTTCCTGAAGAACGGAAAATCGCCATTTAAAATTGTTCTCAAGTAAGTGGCTCAAACACCCCAATTACAATGCTTATTTAGTGGGTACGAAATTTCTATGGACGCATGGAAATGTTTTTATTCGCTCTATTGCTCGCACCTTCTGCGAGTACGAATACTCATGGACGAACGGAAATGTACCGAAATACATAAAATTGAGTTCAAAATTTTGGAGGCCAATAACCTGTTTTCTTCGTCCCTTAGAATTCGTACCCACTTCGGGTAAGAAAAAAAGAGGACAGATTGGGATTTACGATTTGCCCAGAAATGTCATACCTCATTGATAAGGGAGTGGTTATTAAATGACGAATAGGAAAATTTCTATAGAAATGTCAAACCAAATTAAGAGGTTCGAAAATTTAGAGGCCGAATTGCAATCTTTTCACCTGTAGAATTTTGGTACAGCAGTTCTAAAATTTAAGGCCGAACGGCGATTTCAGCATCTAATTTTAACAACTTGATAAGTGTGCAAAAAATTGAAGGACGATCATAGTGCGACAAAATCATACCATTCCCATTCATCCTTTAAATTCTCGCATTCTACGTAAACATGTACGAAGAACATTACGAAGGTGCAAATACAAAACCCATATTCATCTGAATATTTAGCCTACCAAATGGGTACGAATTTTGTAAGGATGAACGGAAATATCGCAATTTGTTCTCAATTAAGTGGTTCTTGCACCAATTAAGTGGTTCCGAATGCCATTCAGTTTCAAAATTGTCCAATCTATATTTATTAGGTACGAAGTTTCTACAGATATTCATACTCGTTCTATTTCTCGTACCTTCAATGAGCACGAATACTCATGGACGAACGGAAATGTCGTACCCAAAAACATAAAATGGAGTTCTTATAATTTCTGCTTGTCACTAAAACAGTTCGTATCCACTTATGAAAAAAGACGAAAGATTGGGATTTACGATTCGCCCATAGAAATTTCGTACATCGTTGATAAGGGAGCGGCAATTAAATGACGAATGGGAAAATTTCACTTCCCCCATGGAAATGTAAAACCAGATTACGAGGTTAGAAATTTAGAGGCAGAATTGCATTATTTTCGCCTGAATTTTGGTACCAAATTCATGTCAGTTTAGATTTGAGGCAGAGCGGCGATATATCAGTTTGATCGCACGTATTAGTAATTACAGATGGGGAAATGAAGTGGCAAAAAAGTATTAGGCATAATGGCGACATTTCCTTTCGTCGTTAAGTATCTGTACCTTCTGACGGCGAGAGAAATAAAGGAGTCATTAGAAATTTCACACCCAATTTATAGGCATCTTAGTTTCAAGACCCAAAGACGATATTTCTTGTTCATCCTAATGTATTCGCAACAACTTGATCAGAATGCGAACAACTAATGGACAAAAATGGTGCGAGAAATTAAAATTACGAATAGAAATATTTTGTTTCAACAATCGAAGTACTCCCATATTAGTCCTTACTATACTGGCATCCCAAGGTACGAAATTTCTGTGAATTAATAATCTCTTCCAAATACTGTATGGGGGTTTTGAAGTTTCGAGGCCAAATACCAGCATTTCCGTTCGTCTTTTGAAATTCGTATCCACATTATGTGAGAGAAGAGGACGATAATTTCCGATTCGCTCTAAGAAATTTCGTTCTCAATAGGGTGCGAAAAATTGAAAGCCGCATAGGGTTCGAGAAATTAGAAGACGAATAAGAATTCGCCCATTCCAAATCGTTCTTAATATTTTCGCACCCAATAGTATTTATGAAATTTAGGTGCGAATGGACCCAATTTTCTGTTTACTTTCCTTAGTAGGTACGAATTTGGCGAAGACGAACAGAAATATCGCAGTTACATGTATTACATGTACCTATGGAACTTGCCATTTGGTCGAGAAATTCTCCAAACCAATTAAATAGGTACGAAATTGCAATACACGTCTACAGGCGTTTCAATTCGTTCTTTTTCTGTTACCTTCAGCAAGCACGAACATACTAATGGACGAACGGAAATGTCGTACCCAAAAACATGCAATAGGGTTTTATAAATTTGGAGCCAGTTCGTCCATTAAAATTGTGAACTAATGAGAAAATTGAGGACGGGAGCAAGGAATTAAAAGGATGAACAGAAATATAACGATTCACCCATAGAAATTTCGAACCCAATAGCGAGACTGGATCGCTCATTTCCATTCATTCATCCGTATTTGTAACTTCTGAAGGTTGGAGAAAGGCCAGACTTCATAACCTCATATTGGGATGTACATTCGTCGGTTATCCCACGATACAATACTCCACTATGCCGCATTATGTACCGTGGGCCATTTGGTTAGAAAAATCTCGTTATCATGAATAAATGCAATTTCGTAAAAAAAATCATTACGGGAAAGTAGCCAATAACACCATTTTTTAAATAAACGTGCATTGGTTTTTATTTTAATAAAAACAAAGTAAATGAAGTGCATTTCATTGTAACACGCGATTTTATTGGACTCCCCTGCCTCATGCGTATGAACGAGATTTTGCCAGTCAAATTGCCCACGGTACGTATGGAGTATAACGGAAGTACTGTGGTTGCCAACAATGGGGTGAAGATGTATGACGAATGGCGACATTTTGATTCGCAATAACAACTTCAGTTCTCAATTTGGTTCGAAAGTTTTGAAGCCGAAAGGCTATATTCGCACATACAATCCAGGATTCGTCCTCAAAAATTTCGTACCAAATTAAGATTGGGTAAACTAGAGGAAGATTCGGGACATTTTGAAATCATACTCAAAATTTCGTACCCTTGAATTTTATGGGTAAGAAGTTCCGAATAAGAATTCTGTAAACATCTCGATTCGCCTCAAGTTGTCCCAATTTGAATAAAAAGTCAACAATTTTGAAAAATGTAATTGGCCAACAAACATCTCAAGGACAAAATGTCCGAGACGACTTGTTAAATACAATCTAGGAGCAGGCCAGAATTATATCATGTACAAAAAATGACATTCTGTTTATTCTTTCTTGTTTTCTGTCATTACCATAATGTAACAGCGACCAGCTTGACAAGTTCATGTGTCTGAAAGTTAAAAGTTTAAATTTGATAAAATATTACAAATAAAATTGAAAGTATTATAACAGAGTCAAAAACAACTCACATCAACCAGGGATAACTCAACATGTAGATAGGGACACTAAACCAATAAAACCCGTATAACTTACCCCAGATGACACTTACTAATAATGTGAAAACGAACTATCTACATTTCATCACTTGTTTATATCTTCATTAACTGATAAAATCCGAGGATTCCAAATTGTAAGGACCTAGCTACTTACCAATTGGATTGCTTCAGATTTTATCAGTGGAAGATAACTGACTAAAGTCCCTAATTTAGTTTCAAGTGAATCCTTTCTGCGGTTTCAAAAGAAAAGCTTGCACAATAAAACTGAACCAAAAATTACTAAGTATAAAGGGGCATAATCCAGTCAAAAGCCATGGCAGAGTTTAGCAACTCGTAACAAGTGTTATGCTGATGCCACTGTCGACACACAACTAAGTAGGTTAGCCTCACTATCCTCTGAATAGTGGAGCAAAACAACAGTTTTTAAATATTGTCATTTGCCTACATCCTTCTTTAAGCTCGAACTAGTTTAAAAGAAAGCCTACATACTTATCAATTTATACAAAATTGTTATAGTTTTTACCTGAATAGCTGATGAAAATTTTCACCATTTCACATTGTACAATTTTCTAATCAGAAGAACAAATTCCTATGGCTGCAACCAATAAAAATATAAAAGCAATGCATAAAACAATAGGCCATGGTGATAACTCCAGTCAAAGGAGTTGCAAACATGAGAACACAGCCAATGATAATTTTAGAGAATAAAGACTCGTCTCAAATAATTGTGCTCCAAGAACAACCCTTTGAAGTGGGAGCCTAAAACAGTTGCTTCCCTATTATCTAGACTTAGCAAATCTGACAGTCCCAGGTTTCATTTTGGCCCTCAACATTAAATCATAAAATGCTATATTTATTATCAATTTTTCTTCATAGAGGGACAAGTTGTCAACTTCTTGTGAAAGTGTAACTAAGTAAATGTACTAGTACAGAAGTGTCGAATTATGATGCTCAGATGCTAGTCAAGCGGCCCGGCTAGCTCAGTTCGTAGCACACAAGTCTACTGATCAAGGGGTCGTGGGTTCGATTCCTGGGCAGGGCATACTTTCTTGGAGCTTGGTCATGAAATTATTTCTACGGCCATCAGATGCTAGTTCTGAAGAATTTTTAGGCCATGTCCTGGTATTCATGTATCACAACCATTTCTTCTGTGGTGTGGTTTTGTACTTAAGCAGACATCTAATGCAAGGAGTATAAGCATAGTTTACAAATTAGAATAACAAACTTCTAGTAAAAAAACTAAATAATAACTTCTACTAACAAAAGCAGTCCATGGACAGCGTGCTCGACTATTCAGGATGGCTGTGAACAAAAAATTAATCATATATTTGCAAATCAAACTTATAGAAGCTTAACACTCATTTTCAATAAGAAAGCGCCAACTACTTTTTGAAAATGTTGAAAAATGACTTGTTTAGTTGAATCACAAATGGTTCATTTTTCGTTTGTTTGATGTGTCTAGTTGACGTTTGTCAAATATTTCAATCATCATTCCAAGGATTTTTTAGATATAACAATTTTAAAATCATCATTCAAAATCTCTTGAACTGCTAGGTTAAGGTTCGTTAAAAAGGATACCCCATACAACAAATAAATTAACTCGACTAACTTGTAAGCTACATATTGAGTAATAATAAAAAACTTTAGAGTAAGTATAACCCAAATTCAAACGGGTATACTAAGCATTGTAGTACCATTATTATTCTCCATCGGCGTTGACAGAAAATACAATAAATATGGTTAGAACAGGAACACTAAACCTTATTTAAACATTCATGGTATTTATGTCTATTGCAAAACCTAATAGGAGATTATTCACTTAGTTTATATTCAAACAGGAGCATTAAAGTATTGAGTGATATGTGCAATCTAAGTATAACTCAATGTATATACATCATTGGCAGAAATTAGCCGATCAACTGTAATGGCGATCTCATTACAAACCTTACATTGGACTTGTTTTTGCCAAGTTACTCAAACTTTACAAGTTTTAAAGAAATGTTGTATGCACGAAACATGAATTGAACTAACATAAAACTGTTGAAACACAATATTAAACTTCAAAAGTATAGTACATGTAGCAATGACATTGAATAATTGTATTTTTATCAGAACGTTTTTGTGGAATTCAATATATATGACATTTGATAGACCTAATTTAAATATTTGATAGTTGAAACACTTGCATAATAATATCAATCAAGTGTGTAACAACGAACCTTACGAAACGAACCTTACAAAATGCCTTCATTAATTGATAATTAATGATGTAAGCGTAAATAAATGAACTTTATTGTTAACTAGAACTGCCACCAGTGGCGAAAATACCCCCGCAACAGCAACATTTCAAGATAAAAGCAAGTCAACATTGTGGAAGTCCAAAAGGTTAAATGTTGTAAGAAACATAAAAACCATAAAAAGAATAGGATGCAAATATCAAATTGGAAATAAACAGCAAATTACAGTGTAATTCACTATAGATTTATGAAAAAGCAAAATGAACAGAGTTGTCATATTTCAAATGATTTTTTACATGAAAATGAACACCATTTGGTCATTATGAATGTAAAGTGGAACAACAGACAAAGAGTGATCATATTTAAACTCATCAGGAGTATGTTGTAACCAGATGAGCAAAATGTAGAATGTGTTTGTAATTTTTTTATAAATAAGTAAAAAATAAGGCAATTGTAAAAATGGTAGTCAGCAATGTACACAATATAAATCAAACAATTAGTATTTACAATATCTTGTATCAAGAATTTCACAAAAACCCCATAAGAAAGCTTAAATTACCGATAATTATTTTCACAGTAGTAAAGTTAAAATAATATCTAAAATCTCATGTAGCTATAACGAAATAAGATGTTTTCTTCTCAACATTACAGAAAAAATCAAGATGGCTACTAATTGGTCCATTGAAATAAATAAAAAAATAAATACATATAAAAATTTCATCAACAAGAATTTGTCAGCACAATTTTATCAAAATAAGGTGAGAAAAAAAGAAGTTTGCTATACAAGATATTAGAAAATCCAACATGGCTGCCAGTCAGCCATTTTGAATTCCACTTAAGAAAATGCCAAGCACATCAACTTAAACAATTGCTTACTTTCTCAAAGTCTGTACAAAAATCATCAAATCATTTGCTTTTTAAAAAGAAAAACTCAGAATGGCTGCCAATCAGCCATTATGAATTTGATAAAATATCAATACATCAAAAAAAGTTCAAAAATAAGAATTTGATAAAAGTAGCAGTACATAATAGACTTCAGCAACTCAAAATGGCAAACAATGTGGACTAATGCTATATTTAATAAGTTACATGACATAAAGCCATAAACCCTTGATTCATCTTCGTCAATAATATTTGCTAATCAATGAGATAAATAGTTACTACGAGATGTAGAATTGGTCATACTATATTAACACATTCATACTTTCTCAAAAGAGAGCACCAAATGTATACCATGTGACGAGCATTTCAATGTCAAATACGTTCTCCTTGACTGCCAGGATCTTAAATACATCCGTGACAAACATTTTAAAGTTAACTCACTTAAAGAACTTATTGAGTCTGTACCATCATATTTTCTAATCGCCGAGATAAAATAGTGATTTTGCGATGTAGAATTGGTCATACCAATTTAACACATTCATACCTCTATTGAAGTAATAGTATCATCAATTGTTTTCGGTGTAATATGACCTTTTTGCATTAATAAGCCGTAAAACCCAATTAATCAATCAATAAATCAATCAGACTTCAGCAAGAAGAAATTGGTAATGAAATAAGCTTACTATACAAATATTTAAACAAAGTCAAAATGGCTGCCAGTCTGCCATAATGAATTTGTATCCAGAGTAAATCCATGTACGAGTCAACTACATCAATAAAGACTTTGGAGCGAAATTTGGCTAAAATTGAGTAAAAAAAAAACCACATACATGTACTATACAGTAATTTAAATAAAAATTCAAGATGGCTGCCAGTCAGTCATATTGAATATAAATTGATGAAGAATAGTCATACTGACCAACTGTATTAGTTGAGACCTTGCATGCAATTTCTTTTCAAAATATGTATGGTAATAAGTCAAAATAAGACTGTATTAATTTTGAAAAAAGGATGACAGCCAGTCCGCCATTTTGAATTGGAATTGAGTTAAAGTGTATGTACACATCAACTGTGAACGCCTGTGCAAAATTCTATCTAAATTAGTTAAGAAAAAATCTATTGAGAAATAAGCATACAGTAATTAAACTAAATTAAAAAGAATTCAAGATGGCCGCAAGTCGGCCATTTTGAATTGGAATTGATATAACAATATAAACATCAACTGTAAACGCCTGTGCAAATTCTATAAAATAAGATAAGAAAAAAATCTATTGAGAAAAAAAGCAAACTATACAGTTATCTAATTAGATTTAAAATATATAACGCAATTAAATATTTTAAACAAGTGAGATATGTTTCCATAGTTACATGAGTTTTGTATACACCATTAAATCATGGTATATAACAGCTTCTATATAAATACATTAAGAAATAAACATACTACAAATGTATTAATTTTTTGGGACAGACCACATATCCAACCAACCAACCAACCAACCAACCAACCAACCAACAAACCAACCAACCAACCAACCAACCAACCAACCAACCAACCACCAGGGTGATTCCAGTATACCCCCGAAAACTTCGTTTGCGGGGGTATAATAAATACATTCAAATGAGATTTATGGTATTGTGATTAATGTGAATGACGAATATTACGGTTGTTTATAGCATGTTACATATAAAGCTTGTAACAATCCTTGCACTCTTAAAATTGTGCAAAAAAGAAATGACAAAAATAATGATACCATGATTCCAAGTAACAAATGTCCATACTTACAAATTATCACACATTAACATGCAGGTATGTGTTGATTATCACACAACATATCGTTGAATTAATGAAACTGCACCGACAACAGTAGAGAACCTTACAAAACGTTAAATTTTTACTTTCCAAAACATATGCGCATAATTAAAAGAATTAATTGCTGTTCCAACATCCATAGGTATATGCTATATAATGACTTACACATTTTACTTTTATTACAATAAGTAAGCTCTCGACATAGCGACGACAAGCGAAAATGCAATTGGCGCCTTCTTATTGAAAATGAGTGTTAAAGACAAAAATAAATAAATAAAAACAATCTCACCTTTCTCTGTAAATGTAGTGCCCTACACAACATGGTATCTCTCATTAATTGCTAGTATAATTATATCCAGTTGATATCATCTGATGATCAATCTGTAAGATAACTATTTAGTGTTTGTTTTTTGTTAGGTTTAACGCCATAGCAACACATTGTATAGGTCATATAATGGCAGTCAGTCAAGCTACTCTGAGTCAAGTTAGTCAGTACTCACTCCTGAAAAGGCTGAATCTCTGGATTTACGTGTTAACCAACTACTAAGCACATACTTTCATCAGTGACTAACAACCGTCCTACATAATTAAGAATCATTGGTCGGAGGGAGAATAGCCGTAGAAATAACTTCGTGACCAAGCTCCACAAAAGTATGCCCCGCCAGGAATCGAACCCACGACCCCTTGATCAGTTGACTTGCGTGCTACCAACTGAGCTAGCCTGGTGGCTCAATATAAGCAAGGATCATCAAAAACTGTCTGAAATGATTTATTCAGCAGATCAGAACTATTGCTTATTGTTAAATTTTATTCCACTGTCAGTGGGACATAAATAAACCCTGCTGATTTAAATGCTCAATATTTGTTTCACAATTCCTGTACAGAAATATAGATATCTATTTTCATAGATCGTGAGTAAAGAAGTACGGTGGTACTGCAGGAAATACTTATGTACAGATTTTGTAGTGCAAGTTTCCAATATTTAAATCAGTGGCAAGGATTGCACCACTGACAGTTGAATAAATTTAACTTTTATGTTTTCTTGGTTGTTTTTTACTAAGTTTAACGCCGTGTCACAATTTAGATCATTTTACAGACTAGTCCAGCGCACCTAACCTAGCTTTCCTGGACCCTTGTCTATAACGAGCACTCACCTACCCTTCAACAAGGCTGGAAACTTCTCCATTTATCATATGAATGGAGAAAAATTGACGTTATTGCCAAATTTTCATGGAAGGGTTTAACATCCCCGGGTGGGATTCCAACCCTAACCCCCTTCAGTACACAAGATTCCAAGTCCTGGCGCGCTACCAACTGGGTTATCGACCCGGGTTATCTTTAGGGTTCTGTTATGTCGCTAACAATAAGTAATTGAGAAATCTGATGATTCTGTATAATCATACATGCTAATTGATAAAATAATCTCTATTCCTTACCTCGGGAATCTTTTAAATCTAAACTTGATGTTTCCATTTACTTTTAAAACAAACTCAAAGAGTTTTCTCCTTTCCTTATTAGATTTTGATCCATAGACACAAGTCGCAGCCTAAAATATAAAACAGACAACAAACCAAACAGAAAATGTCATAATTATGCTTTCATTCAATCAAAATTTACAGTAAGGTCAGTTATAAAATAAAAAGTCAAAATTTGACATTGGAAACAAAGAAGTTCCTGGTTCAAGTCATATTCTATTGAAGACATATTTTGATCCATAATTGAGGTAAAATGGTTAAAGTCATATTTTGGATATTGGAACTCGGTGCTTATCCACATAAGGCCGTGGTCATGATACCAAAGATCTTACAACAAAAATCAATTGGTCAGACAATTAAAATAAAATTTTCATCAATGCTATGTGAGTTTGTCCAAAATATTAAAATAAACTTTAAATCAATACTACATTCGTAAGTTATGGACCAACACTAATATACGTTTATTATGCTTTTTATATTTAATACAAATAACATTTTATGATTTTTTTTAATCGAATTTTCGAAGATTTTTGCTGAAAGATTTTTGTAATATGACCCGTTGAATGTTTGTCTGGGATGAAGTTGTCTGATTTTCACTAAGAACAATCGTCAGGAGTTTTCTAGTCTTCTCTAGTTTTCTTCATCCGTAGACATCAGTCACGACCTGAAATAAACAGAACACAAGACGAGAAACCAGACAGAAACATTTTGTAAAATGACATTATAGCTAAGGAAATATAAAAATATAACAAAACAAAATGCTGAAAAGGAAAGAAATTATAATAGAAATGAAGCACGGACAAGCATGCATCAGGGACAGGGGAGGGGCATGGGCAGGAAATTTTACACCATGGGGGTTAGTGGTCTGTTTAGGGCGGCCATTTCCGCTACCATTCCCACCTATACATCAAGGCTATAGGAAGTCCCTGATCACTATTATTCCAAGATAGCTGACTTGCATGAAAAGTTGTTTTACCTAATTAAGACAAATGTATCAACACCCCCAAAGACAAGTCTCCCCCCTGACCCCCCCCCCCCATTTATCACTCTTCTTAGCATTTAACTCACACCTGAGAAACCATGGGCATTAACATTGCAAAACCCCAGTAAAATGCTTAATCAAACAAGACATTATCTGAGTCTAAGTCGCCCGGCTAGCTCAGTCGATAACACGAGGGGTCGTGGGTTCGGTTTCCAGACGGGGCATACTTTCGCAGAGCTTGGTCATGAAATTATTTCTACGGCCATTCTCCCTCCTACAAATGATTCTCAATTATGTAGGGCAGTACGTAGTTGGGTAACAGCTAAATCCAAAGTCAGCCTTTCCAGGAACAGTGAGTAGGTTGACGACCGTCCCAACAAAAACAAACAAACATTATCTGAGTCTTAATAATCCCCAATTAACATCCTCCCAGGATTAAATACCTTATAAAAATTCCCACCTTCTATCAGAAAATACCCCCTTTCTTATGTTAATACCCCATCCAAAAAGTCAAATACCAGGTTAAAAATTAGTGTTTGCCATACTCTCATCCTCAAACTAAACTATACCAAACTAAAACTTCAAACAAGAAATGTAATGTGCAAACCACATTAAGGATTTAAAAACTTAAACGCAAAAATTACAAAGGGAAATACTCAATAATAAAGTCAGGTCGAGTTGTGGTTACTTTCTAATTCTGTTCATCACATCATATGCTATCATTGTATAAAGTTTCATAAAGATGACAATAAATGGCAGAAGTATATGGTAAAGAAAAACTTTAACGCAATTGTTATTGACAATGGACCCCTGTTGAAAAATCCGGCTAAAAACTTGAATAGCAGAGCAAAGAGATATAGCGGATGCTTACAAACGGATGTGGGCCTGCAATAATATACATGTTTTGTAAATTCTCAGGAGGGGAATAGCAGTAATTGAATGATTAATTTACAACAAGCATACATTTATAAATGATGTTACCCAGGATTTAGTTATTGGTGTATATATATTATGTGTACAGATGTAGGTAGCCATAACATTATGTAGTTAATTTATTAGTTATTAGTTTATGCATAACGTATAACGTAGTGTAACAGTATCAGTGTACTGCACGGGACTTGTTGAATTTACATGCGTAGCTATTTTTATTGTAGAAATAAACGGACAAGTTCTCTGGTATCTAGGGATTTAGTTGTAAGGATTTTATGTATTCAGTGAAATATGTGCAGTTGGCGCGAATATTGCCTATTTAAGTACACATATTCATTGTTTTACTGTCATTTCTCGTTTTGGGTTTGGTTCACTCGTATGTTTAGAATATATTAGTATTGGCGTTGTCTATGATTATTATCAACGGAATCATTTTAGCCTGGTGAGTTAAATTTATTTCAGACCTTGTATTTTTACGGAAACATTGTAATTTATATAGTTTTACTTCAGGTTTGTTTTAGGTTTAACCAAACTTTCTGTACTGTTACAATATTGCTTTAATTTAAACATTTTTAAAATTGTTGGTGGTATTTGTCGCGAATTTAGAGTATAAGATATCATGTTGGCTCATTAGAATTTAATACTTTTATATTATTGATAGAGCTACTGTGCACGTAGATTTCTTGTATTTTTTATTTGTTTTATTGAATATGTTTTGAATGTAATGCAATTGTATTTTCCCGGCTGTATTTTATGTTGATAAATAACTAATAATTTGAAACTACACACCCTCATTGTTCTTCATAAGTCAACCTGGTTTACAATAATATTAAAAGAAGTTCGACTGTTCAGGGTATTGTGTTACAAGAGAAGAGGCAATTTATTAGAAATTCATACCTGTTCTTACAAAATCATGTTTTTTCCTGTACAGTATTCTAATCAGTTCTATAGTTTTGGCTTAGATGTCAATAGTTTCTGAACAGGAAGAGGTTTTGTCACAATTTCAAGAAAGGATATATCCAGCTTTAGCAAGAATGAGCCTTAAATGAAATTTCTAACCAACCAAAATAATACTGTAGTCACAGTTGTTTTTTGTTTGATATCTACTTCAAATATAGCTATAAAGAAAGCCAAATCAATTAATGTTATTATGACAAGAGATGTAATGTGGAAACCACATTAATGCGAATAAAGCCGGATTTAAAAACTTTAATGCAAAAATCACAAAGGGAAATAATCCATAATAGAAGCAGGTAGAGCTGTGGTTACTTTCTAATTCTGTTCATTACATGGACTGCTATCATTATAAGAAGTTTCATAAAGATCAGAGTGTAAATGGCAGAAATATATGGTAAAGAAAAAACTTTATCGCAATTATTAACAACACCAGTTGCCCGACCGCCCAAGCCTGTCCGTGTTTTGTTCAACTATTAGCTGTATTTTTCTTTGAAAAAACTGACTAAAAACTTCAGCTGATCAAAAATCAGTCAGAAAACATTGGAATATTCTGAAAACTTAATTGCATTATTAACTGCGCAGAGAAATACATTGGAAAGGTAAAATTATTCAAATGCATGAACTATTTAAGAAGTTTAAAAGTGGTTTAAATTATATCATTACAACATAAAATATACATTATACACTGTATACATGTACTATAAAAACATCATTTTTACACAACCCAGTTGACAAAAAAAATGTTTATTATAAAAAAAGAAAATAACTAGGAAAATAATATCATTTACGTTGTCGGTACGCCCAATCAATTTTATCATCTATTTCAAAAATAAAAAAATACAACACAATAATTAGAATACATTCTGAATGCATGATACAACAAGAAATGTAATGTGGACACATTAAAGCCAGTTTAAAATCTTTAACACAAAAATCACAAAGGGAAATAATCCATAATAAAGCTAGTTGGAGTTGTTGTTACTTTCTAATTCTGTTCATCACATGGTATGTTATCATTTTATGAAGTGTCATAAAGCTCTGACTATAAATGGCAGAAATATCAGCTAAATTGAAAACTTTAACGCAATTGTTAACGACACCGGACGCCCAACCTACCGCCAGTGTTTCGCCAAACTATTAAGTCGAATTTTTTCGTTGAAAAATCGGACTAATAATAACATCATACTAATAAATATAAAGCCAAGTTAAATCATCAGTCACAAAACATGTCACTTTAAACCATCATGACAACTTCTATATGCAGTACAAATAATATAAAAGCTGGCTTTTATAAACAAATCTGAAAGTACAATTTCAGTAATTCATAGTAAGCAAATTATTGTTATATTAATCAATGATCTACATCAAATACCTTCACTTTTCATGTAAACAACAACAAAAGTCATAGTACATTTTATTAGTCATTAATATAATCATAATACGAGCAAACCAAGGTTTTTCAATATTCAAATTCGACTTTATGCATGTAATTAGCACCCTAGCCAGACTTAGTTCTATGATCCTAATGTCCATATTCTTTTGTGCATGATAAATAGCACATTTTTATATGGTACTAGTTCTATGATCCTTATGTCTATATTCTTTTGTGCATGATAAATAGCACATTTTTATATGGTACTTATTAGCTAATTCTGATCTAGCTATCCCCCCATAAACATGGGTCCTTCACTAGATTGCTCAGAATTATGTTTTTAACACTAATCCCGATCTAGCTATCCCCCCATAAACATGGGTCCTTCACTAGATTGCTCAGAATTATGAGTTTAACAAAGTATAATCCCGATCTAGCTATCCCCCCATAAACATGGGTCCTTCACTAGATTGCTCAGAATTATTGATATTCATGTTTATTGATTAATTAATAGATATTTGCATCTTCATTTACTAACAAATATATTAAATATATACTTAGAACATCATTATCAAGCATCATTAGTACTAATTACATGTATCTAAAAAAAAAAAGTAATCTTATTAAGAAGCCTCATTAATTCCTAAAATATAAATAAACATTACAAAATACTGACTGTTCAATGACAAACGTTGTTAGATCTATTGAAGAGAAGGTAAGAGTATAAATCATTATTGTATTTCAAAAGTTAGTGAACCATTTAGACATTTTAACAAGCTTTTTTATACTTTGTATTGTCATAGAAATTTAAAAAATGATGCCAAGTTGACAGTTTTAATGACTACATAATTTTCAACAAGACTTATTCAAAATTGAGTTAAAATAATTCCTTAGGGTGATGTGTCTAATTTCTAACGAATTTAAACAATGTCAAACAAAGCACAAGCAAGCAATAAATCTTGGCAATAGTACAACATTACATTTCTGATGACTTGCTTTGACAAAAAGTTGTTAACTTCAAAGGCTTATTTTACAACAGAATAATCATGTTTTCTAAAACAGTCCAACGTTTTCATGATATATAATTGATCCATTTTATAGTAAAATTTAATGAACTTCTATCACTTTTTGTATTTTGAACATTTTTTAAAAAAAAATTCCAAATAGAAAACAAACAATGCATGAAAATAACAACTGAATAATAGTTTACCATTATTTATTTTTCTGAATTGATACAGAAACCAACATGGCTTATTAATTTGAGCTTGCTTGAATCATTCCAAAAAGAGACCGAGAAAGGTTTGCCTACACAGGGGAAATATTATAATTGCCACTTTCTTAAAGTGTTTAAACTGTCCAGGTCAAGCATGCTATTACTACATCATGACTGGCAACATTAACAGCCTACTAAGTAGGTGAATAAGCATGAACAGCATTTTACTGATTTAATCAGGCCATTTTTATTGATTAAACAACAAGTATAAGGAAAAAAAACCTGCCATGTTATGTTACCTCAATTGAAGACAGAAACCTACAAGAACAAAAAGAACCACAAACATTATGTTTGGTGATATAGAGTATCTATTACCTAAGGCGACAACAAAAGCTATATTTAGAATAAATGAAAAATATCTTGCAATAAGATCTTGTCATATCTTTAAACATGTCATTGATAAACAAGAAATGTAATGTAGAAACCACATTAAAGCCGGATTTAAAAACTTTAACGCAAAAATTACTAAGGGAAATAATCCATAATAATGCCAGGTAGAGTTGTGGTTAATTTCTAATTCTGAAGTGGCATGGTATGTTATCATTGTATGAAGTTCCATAAAGATTTGACAATAAATAGCAGAGATATATGCTAAATTGAAAATTTTAAATCAATTGTTAACGACACTGGACTGATGAAAAGTACAGCTAAAAAAACATTCTTACAGTTTTAATTAGTTTTGTACATGTACAAAATTTTCTGAATATTTACTGTTCTGTTCCATTCTGTTCTAAGTAACAACATATCGTTCATTTATTTAACATGTACACTAGAGCTGCGGCGAGTATCCCAATACTCGGACATTTGCAATTCGGACCAGAAAATTGAGTACGAATATTCGTCACGTCCGAAATTGTCAGATCTCAATAGATCTATTTTTTAGAAAATGAAGGAACATTTTTAAATTAATTACAACTGTAAACGAGTCACACTTCTAATGTTAACTTAAATTTATGTAGGGACCGAACAGACTTGCGTCAAAATTCGATTGATACACATTTAAACAAAATTGTTATAACTGAAAATGCCAATAAAACGTCTTATAACAGACATATTTGGAGTACATGGTTTTCCAAGTAAAAACTTGTAATTCTTCACCAACTCTTTTTATTACATGAATTCTGTATGCTTCTCCATTAACAAGTGATTCATGGTTTGATTCGTGAATCACAACACGTCGGATCACCGCTTGCTCAACTATTCACAGCCCTAATGTTACATAATGCATGCTCCCGTGGATATATTAGTATTGTTATTTTTGTGTTTCTTTATGCTTCATATGTTGATAGTGAAGACCCAACTGTACTGTTATCTCACAGGTGCATGAAACAACTTGTTATAATCATATTGAATATTGAATGGTTTGGCCAAATTATGATCGCTGGACGTAATATGTTATAGTCATTAACTTCGTTCGTTGACTTTGTTTACAAGTATACAGTAATTATTAATTAAGCTAATTACCGATCTAAAAGAAATAGAAATCTGTTATAGTCGTTAACATTGTTTATTTTGTCGGATATAATCTGCATTAAAAGAGATGCCGCGAATGTCATACTGAGACACGGATTGAAAATACAACCACCTGTATGATCAAGTTGCATTGATTACATGTAAACGATACTACAATTGAATACTAATTAACTAATTAGTTGATAAGAAACCACACCACAGGTGTCATTAAATAACGAATCTACACTATACACATAATAATTAGGAATGAATCAACTTGTCTATTGATGACGTAGTTTCGTACCGCTTATACAATATTAAGAACTTAATGTATCTGTTTTGTTAAATTCCGATAGTCCAATTATAAAGTTAATTATTTTGATGAGTTTGTTTACGGACAAAAAGGATAAATATTACTATGATTCATGATAAACATCTGGAAATCCTTTCAACAGATGGTATGTAATCATTGTATGAAATTTCATACTAATCTAACCATAAATGGTAGAGATACCCAAATATTTGAAAGCTTTAACACAAAAATAATAAAGGAAAATAATCCATTATTTAGCCAGGTAGAGTAGCGGTTACTGTCTAATTCTTTTAAATAGATCATCATAAACATCTAACCATAAATGGCAGAGATATCCAACAATTTGAAAACTTTAACACAAAAAAAACAAAGGGAAATAATCCATTATTAAGCCAGGTAGAGTAGCGGTTACTGTTTAATTCTTTTCAAAAGATGATATGTAATCATTGTATGAAATTTCGTAAACATCAAACCATTAATGGCAGAGATATCCAACAATTTGAAAACTTTAACACAAAAATAACAAAGGGAAATAATCCATTATTAAGCCAGGTAGAGTTGCCATTACTGTCTAATTCTTTTCAACAGATTGTATGTAATCATTGTATGAAATTTCATAAACATCTAACCATAAATGACAGAGATATCCAACAATTTGAAAAATCTAACGCAAAGAACAAAGGGAAATAATCCATTATTAAGCCAGGTGGAGTTGCTGCTACTGTCCAATTCTTTTCAACAGATGGTATGTAATCATTGTATGAAATTTCATAAACATCTAACCATAAATGGCAGAGATATCCAACAATTTGAAAACTTTAATGCAAAAAAACAAAGGGATATAATCCATTATTAAGCCAGGTAGAGTTGCCATTACTGTCTAATTCTTTTCAACAGATGGTATGTAATCATTGTATGAAATTTCGTAAACATATAACCAACAAGAGCTCCGCTGGGCGGGGCATTATACTCCCGTGTGCAGTCCATGCTGTGTTTTATCTCATATAAAGTCCCTGTGACCTTGACCAATGACCCCGGGATCTCAGAATAGGTCCCATTCTTAACAGGAGGGCTATCCAAAGCAAAGATTTTGAGAACCTAGGTACAGCCATGGTTGATTTATCACCGACACAAAGTTTTCCCATACAAACTTCCAGTGACCTTGACCCTGGGGCCTCAGAACCAGAAGTTCTCGCCCTTGACCCAAAGAGTATTGATACATAAAATTTGGTGATCTTAGGTAAAGTTGGTTGTTGGACAAGGTTTTTCCTCATGATTTTTCTTTTGACTTTAACCTTTAACCCAGGGACCTAAAACCAAAGGGGCATATGCTAGACATTAAGGCTACCCTTAAATAAGATTTGGAAAACCTACAATGTAGGTACAATTATTATTGAGTTACTGTCCGGAAAATGTTTCAATATGAATTAAGTCTCTGTGACCTTGACTTTTGTCCCTGGGGTTTCCAAATCAAAAGAGAACATCAAATACCAAAGAGCTATCAACACATTACATCTAGACAAATGGGCTGATCCACATAAAATTTGGTTAACCTAGGTACAATCATTGTTAAGTTATTGTCCGGACAAGGATTGTCCATAGTGATGGCAATCGGTTGGAAAATCCACAATCGATTAATCAGAGGAATCGGTTGGGCTCAACCGACTGACTTTCCGATTATAATCGGTTGGATGCCAAAATTTATATAGCTAAATTCTGGTCATTGTCTTACATAAACATGCAAAATATACATCTATTTCAATGATTTAAATGTTGTATACATTATTTATTATTTTCTTATCTTGCTTCTTAGCTTAATATGAACAATATGGCACCAGTTCACTCATCTGAGTGAAAAAAATAAATTAACTGTATTTTACATGTCTTTAAGTTTATTTGTGTCAATGGTTAGTTGGGCTACCGGGTAGCAATTTTCACTAGCTCGAATCGAAATTCACTAGCCTAAGGCATTTTACAGAGAAATGTCCTTTACAATGTATATCTTATTTTGTACAGGTAAGCATCAAACAAAATAACTAATCTGGTTTTTTTTATATTTCTGGGAAATGTCATTCAAAATAATTTAAGTCACATTATCTACTCTAGCTTTATGCAATTTTTTTCAAAGTAACCAGCAATTTATGATATAATGAAACCAAGTGATAGGGCATTACATAATTCACCAATGAGGAGGCTACCAGTATTTCAGGGTCTGAGCCACCAATGATCCGTTCTGATCAATTAAATCAAGTAACATATTTTCAATTTTGAACTAAACAATTATTGTAAATTCGTTTAAATAGGCTCATTTTCCAACATTGAAAAAAAATGAAAAAAAAATCCAAAACGTGCCGAGTACGAAAATTATTGGGGACGAATGTTTTACATTTACTCTGACTGTTGTATGATTTCAACCATAACATCATTATTGAGAAATCATCTTGAAATGAACAGCTTTCAATCTCTATGCTTTATGGTAGTTAGTTTTATTTAAATGGTAGCCTAAAATCGCGCTCCGTGAAAAATTCGTTTATGTCAAATTATGACAAATGACCTTAGCCAAAGGTTAAGCTTTATCATTTAGAAGCGGTAAGACAAAAGAGTTTGCTGGTCAACATTGAATTTTTCATCTTTAATTTGATTACGAAACGGAACTATGAATGTGTAAAAGAGTAACTACGAAAAAGTCTCAGATAAAAGTTAACGTAAAAGTGCGTTCAAGTACACCTTTTTCGGATACAAACATGATTCGGATACGTAAAGAGGACTCGCCCAATCAGGCTACTGACTAACATTTTCGCTTGCTCGTCGGCGAAATCACTCGTCTCGGGCGTCGGGCACGTGGGTTACGACGGAGAAAAGTTGTTCTTGAACACATTTTCTGCCGAATCCGCCATTATAGCGCGCACACAAAAGTGAATTATCTCCCTTTGGTACGGGCTAGTTTTCCGCGACGTCGCCGTCCACAGAAATCGTAATCGATTAACCGTCGCTGAAATTTTTCTAACCGATTTCGGCGACGTCGGCGATAATC
This sequence comes from Mactra quadrangularis, assembly GCA_025267735.1. Classification (NCBI taxonomy): domain Eukaryota; kingdom Metazoa; phylum Mollusca; class Bivalvia; order Venerida; family Mactridae; genus Mactra; species Mactra quadrangularis. The sequence continues at coordinate 23,490,540 of CM046306.1, read as the reverse complement.
GGAACATCACTAATTGTCCATATGATGCCCCTGTGACCTAGATCTTTTAACCAGTTTTGACCCAAAACCAATTGGGAACATCCTTAACACATGGGCTACCCTCACATAAAATTTGGTGAACTTAATTCATTTTACTTATTAAATATAGCATTATTTCCATGGTTTGCCATTTTGACTTTGTTAACATATTGATTGAACATTTGAAGTCTCTGCTTGGTAATTTGATATCTTCTGGATGATGGTTTAAACTTGACCCAGGGGCCCAAAATCAATAGGGAACATCCTTAACACATGGGCTACTCTCACATGAAATTTGGTGAACTTAAGTGCAGTCATTGTTGATTTACTACACGGACAATGTTTTTCAATATGATGCCCCTGTGACCTTGACCTTTGACCCAGGGGCCCTAAAACCAATAGGACATAACCATGACACATGGGCTACTCTCACAAAAAATTTAGTGAACCTAGGTACATTGGTTGTTCAGTTATTGTCTGGACAAGGTTTTTCCATATGATGCCTCTGTGACCTTGACCTTTGGGTCTGGGGCCCGAAAACCTATTGGGAACATCCTTGACACAAGGGCTACATTCACATAAAATTTTATGAACCTAGGTACAGTCCTTGTTGAGTTATTGTCCAAACAAGGTTTTTCAATATGATGCCTCTGTGACCTTGACCTTTGACCCAGGAGCCCCAAAACCAAGAGGGCATATCCTTGACACAAGGGCTACCCTCACATAGAATTTGATAAACCTAGGTAAATTGGTGGTTCAGTTATTGCCTGGACAAAAGTTTCATTGTTTGCCATTTTGACTTTATAAACATATTGATAGAACATATGAAGTCACTGCTTGGTAATTTGATATATTCTGGTAGAAGGTTTATACTTGACCCTGTTTCCCAAAACTGATAAGGCACATCCTTGACACATGGGCTACTGTCACATGAAATTTGGTGAACTTAGGTACAGTCATTGTTGAGTAATTACCCAGACAATGTTTTCAATATGATGCCCCTGTGACCTTGACCTTTGACCAAGGTGCCCCAAAACCAATAGGGCATAACCTTGACACATGGGCTACTTTCACATAAAATTTAGTGAACCTAGGTACATTGGTTGTTCAGTTATTGTCTGGACAAGGTTTTACCATATGATGCCTCTGTGACCTTGACCTTTGGGTCTGGGGCCCCAAAACCTATAGGGAACATCCTTGACACAAGGGATATCCTTCACATAAAATTTTGTGAACCTAGGTACAGTAGTTGATGAGTTATTGTCCAAACAAGAATTTTCAATATGATGCCCCTGTGACCTTGACCTTTGACCCAGGAGCCCCAAAACCAATAGGGCATAACCTTTACCCAAGGGCTACCCTCACATAAATTTGGAGAACCTAGGTACATTGGTGGTTCAGTTATTGTCTGGACAAGTGTTTCATTGTTTGCCGTTTTGACTTTATAAACATATTGATAGAACATTTGAAGTCACAGCTTGGTAATTTGATATCTTCTGGTTTAAGATTTAAACTTAACCCTGTTTTCCCAAAACTGATAAGGTACATCCTTGACACATGGGCTACTCTCACATGAAATTTGGTGAACCTAGGTACAGTCATTGTTGAGTTATTACCCGGACAATGTTTTTCATTATGGTGCCACTGTGACCTTGAACTTTGACCCAGGGGCCCCAAAATCAATAGGGCATATTCTTGACACATGGGGTACTCTTACATAAAATTTGGTGAACCTAGGTACATTGGTGTTTCAGTTATTGTCTGGACAAAGTTTTTCCATATAATGCCCATGTGACCTTGACCTTTGAACCTGGGGCCCCATAAACCTATAGGGCACATCTTTGACACATGGGCTACTCTTACATAAAATTTAGTGAACCTAGGTACAGGCATTGTTGAGTTATGGTCCGGACAAGGTTTTTCAATTTGATGTCCCAGTGACCTTGACCTTTGACCCAGAGGCTCGAAAACCGATTGGGAACATCCTTGACACATGGGCTTCTCTCACATAAAATTTGGTGAACCTAGGTAGATTGGTTGTTAAGTTATTGTCAGGGCAAGTTTTTTCCCCCATATGATGCCACTGTGACCTTGACCTTTCATGCAGGGGCCCCAAACCAATAGGGAACATCTTTGACACATGGGCTACTCTTACATTAAATTTGGTGAACTTAGGTACATTGGTGGTTCAGTTATTGTCCGGACAAGTTTTACCTATTTTAAGTCCCAGTGACCTTGACCTTTAACCCTGGGGTCTCAAAATCAATAGGGAACCTCCTTTACCCAAGGGCTATCCACACATAAAATTTTAGGAACCTAGGTATATCCTTTCTTGAGTTATCATCCGGACAAGCAATTGTCCATGGACGGACAGACAGACGGACAGACGGACAACATCATAACATAATACGACCGTTTTTTCAAAACGGGCGTATAAAAATGGCAGAGATATCAAACAATTTAAAATTGAATGCAAAAATTACAAAGGTAAATAATCCATATTTAAGCCAGGTAGAGTTGTGGTTACTGTCTAATTCTTTGCAACAGAATACTGATGGTAAGTAATCATTGTATGAAATTTCATAAACATCCAACCATAAATTACAAAGGGCAATAATCCATAATTAAGCAAGGTAGAGTTACGATTACTGTCTAATTCTGTTCATCACATGGTATGTTATCATCGTATTACGTTTCGTAGAGATCTGACTTTAAATGGCAGAAATGTATGGTACATCAAAAACTTTAAAACGCAATTGATAACGATACAGGACGCCCGCCCGCCCGCCCATCCGCCCGCCAACCAGCCCACCTGTGTTTGCAAAACTAATAGCCGAATTTTTTCGTTGAAAAATCCGACTAAAAACAATCATTGCTGATGGCCAATGTATTTTGATTTTCAGTCGCTTAACACCATATGTTAAGCCATTCAGGACGAAAAAAGTCACTAGTAGACATATTTATTTAGTTGGGTTTAACGGTTACCCAGTAGCAACACATTGTACTACAGGTCATAAACCTACTCACTGTTCCTGGAAAGACTAAATCTCTGAATTTAGCGGTTAACCAACTACTGAGCACATACATTTGACAACTTCCCTAATTAATTAAAAATCATTGGTAAGAGGGAGAATGGCTGTAGAGATAATTTCATGACCAAGTTCCATGAAAGTATGCCCCACTCGGGAATTGAACCCACAACCCCTCCATCAGTAGACTTGCATGCTACCAACTGAGCTAGCCGGGCAGCTTCCAGTACGCTTCAATCCACCTTAACATTTCTAGCTCAGAAATAATCTTCCACACTTTGAAAGTAAAACCCATGCAAACTCTCATTGTTAATCTTACAATGTCATTTTTTCAGAGTAAAAACCAAGCTTAGCCAATTCAATTCTAAAGTACAACACCAACAATCCTAACTTTCCCTAAAACTAAATCACAATCCCCCTCCCATTTACCCAACCCTACTCCCATGATAACCCCCAAATTTCCCCCACAATATATATGTCTTAACTAGATAAAACTAATATGTAACTCCACAAGCCAGCAAGAATACAAATAATAGTGATCAAAAGCATTCCGAACCTTGAGCTGGGGGATATGAAGCCAATGGCTCTTAAAAACCCCAACAGACCGAACCCTCTCCATGGGGGGATGGGACAGCTGGGATGGGATATGCATGCAGGGACCTGAAATATTGGTGCAAATCTCAGGTCAGACACGGACCAATCAAGCAAAAATGAAATCAAAACATTGCATACAGTAAATTAAACAACAAAAAATGTAAGAATTAATTAAATAAACTAGATAAGTCATTTGCTAATAAACAAAGTATGTACAAGCCATACAAGTACATTCATTAGATAAAGAATAAGTCATTTATTGAACCTACAGACTGGAACACTCCTGCACATACCTGTACAAAACGCACCACAAGAAGTTGATCGACTTATTCATTAGCCAAATGGATGTGCTATGTACAGTTAACACATATTTAAGTTTATAAACAAATGGCATATCTAGAAAATAAAATGAAATAAAACTTACCAATTGTCAACTGTTACTGTAAAAATGTCTTCCAGAGTGTTGAATTGTAACCATGGGGTTTATTCACTTTTAAAATCTAACGGAATTTATAACATACCAGGGTTTTTATATAACAACTTGAATAAATACTTAACTAAAAACAGCATGCATCAACTTCCATGAGCTAAAAAAAAAGAAAAAAATATATGACAGAAGTATCACCAGAACATTGATCCACTTCATACAATCTGAAAACAAAACATGGTCAATACATATACAGACAGGGGAAGTAGTTTTGTGCCTAAAGTTTGACCCGACCTGAACTTTATGCAAGAATATTCAAATATTGATCACAAATGTAGTATTGATGCTCGATTACACCGTGGCAGTGAGGATTATGCGTAGAAATGTACATAAATAAACTTGTATAATTTTACTTTCACTGCTGAAGTGTAGAATAGGCATGGTATTGATTTTCGTCGGGATTGTGTGTAGATAATTATTAGAAGCAAATGTAAAAGATCAGAACAGGGTCAAAATTTACACACTATACAATAGCCTGATGATAAATTACATGCTAAAGGATGAGTTTCCTAGTTCAACCCCCTACCAGTATCACCACCCATTTTCTATGTCATGAAAGTTGCTTGTCAAATTGATTTGGTGAAGCGTATTTGTAATCAGAGTATGAAGATAGTGAGCCCCCCACAGCTAGCTCAGTTGGTAGCAGGCAAGTCTACGGATCAAGGGGTTGTGGGTTCCAGGGCTTTTTCAGCCTATCTCACGGGGCCGATATTCAGCCCCGTTCCCAATGCTAAATAACGACCATTTTTCCCAATTTCAAGAAAAAAAATCCCAATCCCGTTGAATAATTTCCCTTTTAACAAGATGCCTTTGGACTTTACAAAAGAAATCACGAGATTTCAACTTTCGAGGATTGTTTGTTTACTTTTGATCGGTGACCCATGAAATCCGCTATCCGTGAAAAACATTAGTGAAATTTATTTGCCGCACTGCGGGTTATTCAACGTAAAATAACAGTCAAAACTAACAATTTTGTCATCAATTTACCTTACAATAGCCGTATTAAGTTAATAATGCACGAACTTATGTTCTATTGTTTGAAACGAAATCACACGAACCATTATGATGTATTGTCATATATTTTCGCAAGAAGCGAATTATACTAGCCTTTTTCATCCGTGTCAAGCAGGCGCTTGCCAGAGCTAATGTCATTACCGAATAAAGCGCATAAACGATGCTGGATGAATGTCGTCATATTTCGCGACGTCTGCTCTGAAACAGCGTCATTTAACAACGCTTACATGCCAACATCGATGGACGCTTTCTCAAATTAGGTCGAGAATTTGATAAACACTGAATTCGAGAATGTTTGACAAGGAATTTGAGTGAAATTCAACGGAAATATGTGGTATTAATTACGAAATTTTCGGATATCAACAGTAGTCGGACACGGAAAATGAAACTTGCTTTATCGTGCTACTGACTTACAATTTTGCGGAGATTATACTAGTCTCATGTGTCGGGCGAGAGGCTTACCCGAAGACCACATAATTTTATTTAATCATTCAACAATAGTTAGAAACCCAGCTCTAGCCAATCACAAGCTGAAGCTTGCCGACATCAAGCCTATGCAAACAGTTTGTTACAAGACACATGGGACTGTTTTGCTGTTAAGCTGGGACTCATAAACATGGAAACCTTATTCATAAATTTACTTTCCTGCATTCTTAATTTATATGAAAACGTCATAAAGAGGTGCATCACTTTAATCCCTCTACTATTAGATTTTTTAAAAATTTGATGTTTTCAAGATTGTACATCTATGGGGCCCATTATTTTTGTCATGAACCCATAATGGCATTGATTACAAGCATGTGCTTCATTGTTAGGCTCTAAGCATTACTTGTTAAAGATATCACAAGTTACTTTACCCAACTTCCATCTTCAAAAAAGCATCTGCCAACTTTCTTACATTAAAGACATGATCTATAGCTTTGCTCTTAACAAAATACAAAAACCCAGAATGTAATGGGTTCGTTGATTTACAGAAATTTAATATAATCAAAGAACTGACAAGTGCTGACCCCCTAATATTTCCATTTGATCCCCATTTTTTGAACATGGGGGTCATGTGTGACCCCCAAAATTTTGACCCTGGAGAAAACACTGCTTGACCTTTGACATTGGGGCCTAAGAACCAGTAGGGCACACCCTTGAACCTAGGGCTATCCACATATAAAATTTGGTATGTAAAGTGGATGTTGATAGATTTATCTTCCAAACAAAGGTTTCCATTTGATGTCCCTGTGACCTTGACCTTTGACGCTTGGGCCTCAAAACGTGCACATAAAAAATACAAAAACCCATGATTAATATGAATTATAATGCTATAAGAATTGATCAAGATAAAACTCACCTCTACCAATGAATATAGCATGATATTACAAACATTCTGGACATTGATTGCTTTTTTCAGTGCTGTGTAGTTTCAAGTTTCAAAAATTTTCATTTACTAAAATCTCAATAACCAATTCCTGAAAAAATAAAATATCAACACCCAACAGCAGATCTAACAAATAATAATAACTGTAGTTCACTTGTAAAGCCTATTAGCTCGTCAAATATGACTTTTCAAGCTGTGTACTTGTCCAATATATTTCAGTAATGTACAGTAAAATGTTTCATAACCTATAAGTATACTTTTATTCCTTCAATAAAGCAGAAGATAATATTCAGGTTTTTTGCTAATTAAAATGCTAATTACTTATCCAACTATCCAGGGTTGTCACCGCCATCAGCCATTTTGAACTTAATTTTTTTCTATCCAACAGTGTCAATATTATACACTATGCATTGTGTTTTTGAAGCAATCCATTACGACTCTACTGTACCTGACAGATAATGTTTTGAAAGCCAGAATCACACCAGTCTATATCATCCAAGAAATAACTTGAGAGTTGTTTTTTTTCAAATGAAACCCAGACCGATACAAAAAAAATGTTGGGGACAATTGCACTATACAAAAAATAAAGGAGCAGGACGTACCAATGTTGGACTTGTGATCATTGACATATAATAGCCATCTCCTTGTTAGTTTGAATCCCATCCAGGGGCAGATCCAGGATTTTTCTCTAGGGGGGTCCAAACTTTTTCTAGGGGGGATCTAAACTTTCACACCACTAGGTACAACGTTTTACACATTTTGCAGAATAATGCAACAAATTAATACGAATGACGATCCGTCCCCAGTCACATCCGTCCTTGGACGATTCGTCCTTGGACAATCCGTCCCCAATTTGGGGACGGATTGTCTTAAGAATGTTAGGATGACTCGTCCCATTATGTGTATAGCACAATGAGTATTATTAATACGACTTGATATATGTGTACATACAAAATTATGACACACATACGGGCTGCTTGAATGGAGCTCGAGTACTAAGCATTGTTGAATAAAGATCAATCTGATTAAAACGCGATCTAAAAATTTACCGTTCGCATACTCACTAATTAAGATCTGGCCTTTTCCAAACGAAGGTCACGTTCAGGTGACGACAACAGGATCTCTGTTTAAGGAGATTGAATAAAGATGTTTTTTAATCAACATGATTAATACAAAAATAATTCATTGTTTCAAATTGAAAAATAAAAATGTAAACAATAGACCTTTGATTTATATTAACCAAACAATGCTAGTTTTGAATCGAGTATTCATGTGTAATTAAGTGTATGTTCTGTTCTGTTCAATTATATATTTGTTTTTATTTTCAACCCAAATGAATGGATTTGTATGTGAAAAACAATAGTCAATATGCATTTACACAAATGTAAAATATTCCTTTTGATTACGTTTTTATGTTTTAATTTAGCAGCTTAATTATAGCAATTATATGAAAATGTTACATTGTTACAAATTTAAGCAAACTCCTCACAGCGGTTACGTCACATGTTGCTACTTTAACCACTGCCTTCACATGAATCACGTGACGCAAGACAAAAAATATAGCTAAATGCAAGAATTATTGTGTTAATTGAATTGTTAGAAAGTAATTTTGTTTCAACAACGACCGAAAAAATGTTTAGTACAAATGTTTTGAATTTGTAATCCGGATTCCAAACGGTTTGTGAGGCGTTTATCATGACCAGTCCGGTATCGGTTACAGCCTTATCGAACTTTATTGTTAGAAGTATTCAAAACGAAAGTCTGGAGTTTTGAGTTACGGAAACAATGGATTAATTCTACAAAATAAGGTTTGTTATTTTATATCTTATGTTGTAATACGCTAGATAAATGTGTCTTTTTGCTTTAGGAATGGGTAAAACAAAATTATTTTTGAAAAATATTGAATAATGCTCGCTTTTGTCGCGCGAGGGAATCCCTGCGCATTTTGCTACATCAACCTGTATGGAAGTCGGTAAATAAATTGTTAATATCAAAGTCAACATATTTTGGAATAAGAACAAGTGTGTAATTGCGTAATCTCAAACGAATTTTGCAAAAAAAACTATTTAAAACACATTCTGTTTAAGTAAATAGATCGATACGGTAGCGTAAACCAAGTAGTAAACGTGACGTCAGGTTATAGCCTCGATTTCGAAATCTCACGACAGTATGAACATAAACAAAAATGGCCGCGAATCAAGGTTGGTCGCGAACTTAGGTACGTCGACGATATAGGACTAGGGGACGGATCGTCTGTAAAACATTTATAATACAAACTACATAAACATTAAATCTATGTTAAGCACAGAGGAAAAATGGTTTGTGCTACTTAAAAATGACTTACAGTCAAGAAATACACTGATGGACAGGTACATTTCTTAAATTCTAGGGGGTCTGGACCCCCCTGACCCCCCCCCCCCTACCCACCTGAGCCATCTACAGATAGAATACCCCTTTGTTTACGTCATATACTTGAGCAAGAAACTATATCCTGAACTTAAGCTCAGTATTGGGGTCCAGAAAGTGGACTTAAAAGTTTATATGAACAGTCAGAACTTTCATGATCAAGCTTAAATAAACAAGTATAAATTAATTTCTTAACAATAAAACCAAACCTCTTGCACATCACAATTTCACGCAACTTTGCTATTGGGTTTCCCAAATTCATACAATCTGATTGGTTGATACAGCTAATCTCATGACGTCAGGAAAATATAAAAACCATACAAACCGGGCTCGTTCCTTATCACTCCAAAAGCACGTTGGTGCCAATTGTCACAGGTTCTGAAGCATATAACATACATCTTCTCAGCTAGGTGAAGGATGTGTTGACATTCTGGTCTGCAAATATAGGCAGAAGACGCACATAATAGTGAGACAAGACATGAGACTACATTCACACGTACACAGACTGGAGAGTTAGTGATGGCAATCGGTTGGAAAATCCACAATCGATTAATCAGAGGAATCGGTTGGGCTCAACCGACTGACTTTCCGATTATAATCGGTTGGATGCCAAAATTTATATAGCTAAATTCTGGTCATTGTCTTACATAAACATGCAAAATATACATCTATTTCAATGATTTAAATGTTGTATACATTATTTATTATTTTCTTATCTTGCTTCTTAGCTTAATATGAACAATATGGCACCAGTTCACTCATCTGAGTGAAAAAAATAAATTAACTGTATTTTACATGTCTTTAAGTTTATTTGTGTCAATGGTTAGTTGGGCTACCGGGTAGCAATTTTCACTAGCTCGAATCGAAATTCACTAGCCTAAGGCATTTTACAGAGAAATGTCCTTTACAATGTATATCTTATTTTGTACAGGTAAGCATCAAACAAAATAACTAATCTGGTTTTTTTTATATTTCTGGGAAATGTCATTCAAAATAATTTAAGTCACATTATCTACTCTAGCTTTATGCAATTTTTTTCAAAGTAACCAGCAATTTATGATATAATGAAACCAAGTGATAGGGCATTACATAATTCACCAATGAGGAGGCTACCAGTATTTCAGGGTCTGAGCCACCAATGATCCGTTCTGATCAATTAAATCAAGTAACATATTTTCAATTTTGAACTAAACAATTATTGTAAATTCGTTTAAATAGGCTCATTTTCCAACATTGAAAAAAAATGAAAAAAAAATCCAAAACGTGCCGAGTACGAAAATTATTGGGGACGAATGTTTTACATTTACTCTGACTGTTGTATGATTTCAACCATAACATCATTATTGAGAAATCATCTTGAAATGAACAGCTTTCAATCTCTATGCTTTATGGTAGTTAGTTTTATTTAAATGGTAGCCTAAAATCGCGCTCCGTGAAAAATTCGTTTATGTCAAATTATGACAAATGACCTTAGCCAAAGGTTAAGCTTTATCATTTAGAAGCGGTAAGACAAAAGAGTTTGCTGGTCAACATTGAATTTTTCATCTTTAATTTGATTACGAAACGGAACTATGAATGTGTAAAAGAGTAACTACGAAAAAGTCTCAGATAAAAGTTAACGTAAAAGTGCGTTCAAGTACACCTTTTTCGGATACAAACATGATTCGGATACGTAAAGAGGACTCGCCCAATCAGGCTACTGACTAACATTTTCGCTTGCTCGTCGGCGAAATCACTCGTCTCGGGCGTCGGGCACGTGGGTTACGACGGAGAAAAGTTGTTCTTGAACACATTTTCTGCCGAATCCGCCATTATAGCGCGCACACAAAAGTGAATTATCTCCCTTTGGTACGGGCTAGTTTTCCGCGACGTCGCCGTCCACAGAAATCGTAATCGATTAACCGTCGCTGAAATTTTTCTAACCGATTTCGGCGACGTCGGCGATAATCGGAACATCACTACTGGAGTGGAGAGCATGGTCAATGGTGGATTATGTGACAATGTGCTCCAACATTTTAATCAAAAATGCATATAAAATGGCAATGACAACCATAATGAAGTAATGCAAAATAAACAATGGAAACATGTGAACAATAACAAAACTTACGTACCTGCAAATATATGAAAAATATGCAACCATTTAATAAAATGTAAGACACGACGAAAAAAAGAAACACTGATTCACGTGCACCGTTTTGAGCTTAATGCGCATGCGTGTTGTAAGAGTAAAAAGAAAACGACTCAATGCAGCATCGTTGTCGTCACTTGACGGTGTTCAAAATGAAAAAATAATTAGACTTTAACTTAAAAGGAGGACGTGATAAATTAATGGATAATGATTAAAGATAAATCATTATAACCAAAGAAATAAATACCTTTCATACATGTACGTTATAGTTAAGGCTCTTTGGAATGACATCGCTTATAGAATTGACATTATAAAAGCAATTGTCAAAATTATGGAACATGATTCAACTAAAGAATCTATCCTACATTTATTAATTTATTTAATCTATTCTCAAACAATAAATCATATGTATATGTTCTATATTATTATAGTGATATTTTTGCTATCCACCGGATTTCTTGTCTTTTTTATTATAAATACTACCACCTCTTTCTACTCTTCTTACTTACTTCTTTATTCTGCCATTACTCTAGATATCTCATTATATCATCATTCATCATTCCAAATCTAAACTGTATAAATGTGAGTTCCTAATATGTACATTTATGTAAATGACAAAAAGTAATTCTTTTCTGTAGATTTACAGTTTGCAAGAACACTGCATACATGTACCAAGGGAAAAAAGTATTATTAATTAAGTAAACAAATGAAATTGGAAAAATTAAAATATGTTGAAAATTTATATTAAGAAAACAAACAATCTTGATGTAAATTTTCAACATATTTTAATTTTTCCTATTCCATTTCAATACATATATATATCATAATAGCATAATTATGTAAACTTAACCAAACCACAGCACAGTCAAAGACAGGTTTACATGTATTTTTGTAAAATATGTGTCGGTGAATGACCGTAACTAAGTTAAATAGTGAGAACTTGTGGCCAGACCCCATTGTCATTTTTGTACATATGTATCTGTCATTGTTGTATATCAACTATGTTAACTATTTGACAATAAAATATGTTTAAAGTAAAAGTATACTATGCAGTATTTATAATTTTTCAAAAACTGAATGAATGTACTTTACTCATTGTCATTGTAAATGGTTAAGTTGTTCTAGCAATCTTTCAAACTTATACTACAAGGGAGACAACCATTGTGAAGTTATATCTTCCTTACTTCCCTTATATATATCTGTAATTAAGTATGATTATTATTCTGTGTTTTTTTTTTAAAAAGAGCGTATTTATTGTAACCTGTTTTGTTAATTTAACACATCTCTTCACTTGTAATAAGAGCTTCATAGCTATTGTAACACCCATTAACAATTTACTATAAATATTTTCTTCTAAATGAGTAACAGGTCGTCCACGTAAACATTTCGTATATAAACATAGCCAGTTTCGTTACACACCAATATTTAGGGGTGAATTATTTTTACAATTTTATACATTGTAGTTTAGTTAGTTTACACTTATTTTATAAACACATCATTATTTAAAATTTACAATGTGCATACTCACTGTTTAAAAGAAATGTTACACATAAAAATGGCCTGTTTAAATCAGTAAAATGCTGTTCATGCATTAGTTTATTCACCTATTTTGTTGGCAAGTCCATTGTTAAAAGTACAAAAACACGCATGACCTAGAATACGACCTGCACCACCGTCCAACATATTTTAGAGTTGTCATATTAGTATTTTTCTATTTTTATAAGCAATAAGGGAGACAAGTATTGTTGAGTTATGTCTTTCTTACCTCCCACTAAAAGTAGATCATTCTTATTTTGAATTAAGAATGTTTTGGTATACATGTAGTTGTTACATTTGTTGGGAGTGGAATATCTCGGTTTCTTAATTATTGATGAATTAGAATTGTATATCAGTTTGTGTTTCAACCTATATAATATAATGATAACAGATAACCTATATTCTATTTTATAACTTTGTTAAAATGTTTAGCTCTGTATAACTTCTGTAACTATAAGAAAAATAAAAATAATTACAATAAAAAAATTATGGAACATTTTTTCTTCAAAAAAGTTTATTCCATATTTTGTTCAGTATTCTTTTAATGTCAATTTAGTTTTGCTTGGTTATTTCGTTTCAATTATACAAATTCTATGCAAATTGATTATTTTGCATTTGAACAGTCTAATTTTTCACATTGCCGTGTGTTTTGGCTTTATAAAAACCCATATTTCAATTATATAACTGTGTATGAACAACAAGTTGGCAGACTCAGCTGACATAGAAGAAGGATCGATCCTTCTGCTGTGTCTGCTGGCAGAAAGATAAAATACATAAGGATTAATCTTTCAGGCTGCTGGTTCTGTTGACAGAAAGAAAACAAAACAGCAGAAAAATAAGTACGAAATAATTACATATACGTGTACAAGAAAAAAAAATAATGATAACATCGTGAGTGTAGAAAGTAGTCCTTTTTTCGGATGTAAATTTGTGTTCGAAAGACATCCTTCTGCTGTTCAAAATAATGTTTTTCCTAATTATTTCACAAATCTATTCTCACGTCGCTGAAGTTAGCAAAATTTTTTGTCTAGCTAAAGTGGCCACAAGTTGCTATTTTTGCTAGCAAAAATGTTTCTATAACGAATAGCGAAATAATAATTTAGGCCTAAAACGACTTAAAATAACGAGCTATTGAACATGGCAAGTCCATTTGTCGGGTCTAAGGCCGCAAGTCGGTAACTAGTGTATTGAGTATAAAATCAGCATTCAGATGTGTCATGTTTCAGGTCTCGAATCTCGAGTTAAAGCGATTTGGCCGGGTACTGGCGTATACCACGCGAGAGGTCTGACCTTGGGCTATTTCGTGGGTATAGCGGCTACCCTGGGAAAATTCCGTGGACTTGGGCGAGAGACCACAAAATGTCGGTACTTTACGTTTTGTGTATAAAATCAGCATTCAGATGGGCCATGTTTCAGGGCTCTAATCTCGTGTTAAAACGATTTAGCCGTGTACTGGCGTATACCACGTTAGAGGTATGACCTAGGGCTATCACGTGAGCATAGTGGCTACCCCAGGAAAATTCGGTGGGCTTGGGCGAAAGACCACTAAAGGTCGATACTTTACGTTTTGTGTATAAAATCAGCACTCAGATGGGCCTAGTTTCAGGGCTCGAATCTCGAGTTAAAGCGATTTCGCCGGATACTGGCGTATATCACGCTTGAAACATGACCTAGGGCTATCACATGGGCATAGTGGCTACCACAGGAAAATTCCTTGGACTTGGGCCTAAGACCACTAAAGGTCGGTAATTTACGTTTTGTGTATAAAATCACCACTCAGATGGGCCATGTTTCAAGGCTCGAATCTCGTGTTTAAACGGGTACTGGCGTATACCACGTTAGAGGTATGACCTAGGGCTATCACGTGGGCATAGTGGCTACCCTAGGAAAATTCCGTGGACTTTGGCCAAATACCACAAAATGTCGGTACTTTACGTTTTGTGTAGAAAAATCAGCATTCAGATGGGCCATGTTTCAGGGCTCGAATCTAGAGTTAAAGCGATTTAGCCGGGTACTGGTGTATACTACGCTAGAGGTCTGACCAAAGGCTAGATCACGTGTGTACCAAAGACCACTTAAGGTCGGTTTACGTTTTGTGTATAATATCAGCACTCAGATGGGCCGATTTTATACACAAAACACATAATACCGACTAGTGGCCTTAGGCCGGACAAATAGACTTGCCATGTTAAATAACTTGTTAATGTATGCCGTTTTAGGCCTAAAGTATTTTTTCACGATTCGTTATATAAAAAATTGCCAGCAAAAGTAGCACTTTGTGGCCACTTTTGCTGGCAAAAAAATTTGCTAACTTCAGCGTCATAAAAATTAATCAGTGGTTAAACATTTTTTTTTCATCCAATCATACATTAATAGGCTTGAGTTTCGTTAATTTTTAAATCGTTGCTTTTATTTTATATCATTTTACGTGTTTAAAATACTTGTATTCCTAATGATTTTTTGCAAAGGAATCGAAAAATGTGATTCTTCGAAGGATTTTCACGTTTTGGATCGTCCCAACAACCATTCTTGTAAATCCACTGAAACGTCCGAAAAACTCACAACAACGCTGAATTTCAACACAATAAACTAAGCCTCTTATTTAAAAAAAGTATCATAAACCGGCTTTTCTGGATGTTAAATCGGAGAATTTTCTCATTGCATTCGGTGATTTTAAACAAGTTACCAAGTGTATTTTTTATAAATTCTCGGCATTTACATGATGAAATTGCTGATTTTTTTTTGTAAATCAGGGTTTTATCCATTCTCGTTCCTTGAAAACTTCGGGGTACGAGAATGGGATTTAATAAGCCAACACATTAAATCTAAACGAACAAAACGGGCACATGCATGAAGGGATGGTAGGACAAAAGGTCCCACGGACAAAAAGTCCCATGTCATTTTTGACAGGGGTGGACAAAAAGTCCCATGTAGTTTTGCCACCTTGGACAAAAAGTCCCATCTCAGTTTGAAAGGGGTGGACAAAAAGTCCCATGTCAATTTTACAGACTGAACAACTGGTACCATCTCAATTTGACTAATGTGATGATAAGGTCCTCATTCATTTAAGTCCCATTCTTAGGTGATCAATAGAATATATTATCATTTAATGCAAACTGTTAAAATTAAACAATTTTATTGTTATATTTTGTCCCAGTGATCGGTGGACTGTCTCCATCTATCAATTAATTCTAATAGTTGTAATAACAACTTCTATCTTATCCAGATGGCTTTAGATGATTTTTTAAAGCTGATAAATTTGTTTTAATTCATAATAAGCATAACT
This sequence comes from Mactra quadrangularis, assembly GCA_025267735.1. NCBI lineage: Eukaryota > Metazoa > Mollusca > Bivalvia > Venerida > Mactridae > Mactra > Mactra quadrangularis. Next base: position 23,474,673 of record CM046306.1, on the reverse strand, counting down.
GATTGCCAATTCCTAGTTATTACTACTTATATTGTTTAATGGATCTGAATTGATTTTCATCTAGCTTTGTTTTTTTTATTGTTGTGACAAATAATAACATTTTCAATAGTTATTGTGATCAGTTTGACTGCAACATTTAATTGATTTAATTTGCATAATATAAAAGTTAACAAGTAGAGTGTGGTCATTGAGTACAAATCATAACTTTGTTACTTGTTTAAGTCAAATAAAATATGGGACCATCTCAAACAGATATGAGATGGGACTTTTTGTCCACCCGTGTCAAAAATGACATGGGACTTTTTGTCCATGGGACCTTTTGTCCGGCTCCCGCATGAAGGATACCTCAATTATAGCGCTCAATATTTCCTAGGTAGTGCCCAAAAGTGCTTAAAATGTAATGATAATTTACCAAATTTTAGTTTCATTTTATCCTTTAAAGTGTTCAAAAGTGCTCAGATTTACACCTTTGACATGCAAAAATTCAAAATTTTTCCACATCTTCGGGAGGGGATACCCCTCCCGTACCCACCCCAACCTACACCCCAATAACGACTCCTCTAGCTGTATCAGGCCCTGTGATATAACTCACATGAATGCATTTTATTTATTTATTTATGAATATTTATAAAACTAATCAATCACATGAATCTGAAAAGTTACGCATTGCATCACTTTTCTACAGAAAAAATGATAAGTAACCTAGTTTTAGCTTCATTCAATTTGTTTAAAAGAGCATTTTAATGTGCTCAGATTTGCACCTTTGACATGTGAAAAACTCAAAAATTTCTATACCGTCGGGAGGGGGTACCCCTTCCGAACCCACCCCCTGTGCCCCCCGCTAACGACCCTTCTGGATCCGGCCCTGAAGGGGGCATATATCCCCCCTTGGTACCCCCCTGAGACATTTTTAGATGGAAGAGGCGTGCGAAAAAGGGTCATTTTGGGATGACTTTCTAAAATGAAATTCACTAAATCCAGTTAAAAATACCAATTTGAGGCCCGTGGTGGCCATTTTCAAGGGGGGGGGGGCTCCAGACACTAAAAATACGGGATTGACCAGTTAAAGGTTAATCTGTGCTATTATGTATGCAACTTTAAAAGACTTTATATCAAATTTTTAAACTTTTAACTGTTTTTTATGATGGTCTTTTTGCTAAAAGAGAACAGTTTTGGCTCGATACAATACCATTTCGCTTAATTAACATTTAGCACTTTCTCTGAAAACCAGTCTAACAACAAGCATGGCGGATGCCGATTCACTGTACGAGTTGAGCTCAGATCAAGACGTTGATCCTGACGCAATTGATGGTGACGCAGAGAATGATGACACTGCGGATGATGGGTACCTTATAGATACATCGAAATCTAAAATTGTTTCATAGTTAAAGCCTTAATTGTGCAGAAAATTGAGTGCGAGTGCGCGCTGCATTCACTAGTGAATTTTGTTCATGGATTGGGCATGACATGCATGTTGAAACTACAAAATCGTGATTTTTTGTTTCGTCTAAATTCCAACATTTTCTTTAATGGTGCTTTGATCTAGATATATGAACTGATATGGTCGTTTGTTTTAACAGCATTACGATATTTACAATTCACTTTTTATCATGTGCACCGATTTGACATTTGACAGTGACTCAAGTCAAGTGAGAGATCCAAACAAAGGCCTCGATTAATCTAGCTCTGCGTCTCTGACGCATCAAATTCACCAAAGACGCACCACATCTCGATATAAGCGTCCTTGGGACTCATGAAAATTTGATGTAGTATCTTTTGCATTGTATCCATTAATGAGCCTCCATAGTCTATAAGAAACAGTTTGAAAGGCTGAATACAAAACATATCATAATCATTAACATACGAAAATATTTTTTTTGCAGTTTTGATTTCGATTTCGTTCAATTTATATGAATACATGGGTGAAAGTTTTCAGTATAAATACTGATTTCAGTATTTTGAAAATGAATAACTCTATGTTATTTATATGAAATCTGTCTATTTCAGTATTTTGATAATAGGTTTTCAGTATTTTCAAAATGTTCAACTTTCACCCATGTGAATATATAATACATTGGGTTATGTTTAAAACCAGCATTGACCGTCTTCGTAAGAGAGATCGTTCTTTGCACAATAACAAAATGTTATAACTGATGGGAATCATTTTTTTCATGAGATCATAGAAAATGTTTGCTACATGTTAAGTAAGATTTACAAAAAAATGAGAGGAGAAACAATGAGTTAGAAAGAAAATGGAAGTCATAAAAAATATGTTCGAACAAAGAAAGGTTAATGTTGAGGACATTGATAATGCGTTTTCGAAAAATAGGTCACGTTTAACTTTTGGTTTCAAATGAGGCCAATATTCTTACTCCTGAAGTTTACCAAGCATTTGAATTTGTTGGTTAATTGGACAATTATCACATTAAAACCTGTTAATTGCGTAAATTTCAGTTTTATTCATGCATTCATTGTTAATTGTAACGGCATTAATTCAATTGTCTTATTAACTGATTATTGACACCACACCTTGTTTGTGAATCGGCAAGTATTTAATTGTTTGAACTATTAATAAAATAAAAATTATTAAAAGCAATTAAAGATTATAATGATTTACAGTCAATTTTCTGTCCGCTGTGCGTAATTAGCATGATGCTCGCCGTTGACAAAATATTGTCACTGTCACATGTTTGTAGAAAGCTACAATCATTCAGAGCTGATTTAAAGTTCTAAACGCATTTTACACTTTTAAATGAGCACATACTTGCTGCCTAAGAGGCGTATCCAAAAATAGAACTGTCCAATAGAAATGACTTATAGAATATCTCAAATTATAATTTGATTCAAAATCACGATTATCTGCGAAATTTGTGTGTAAAATAAATCAATTAGTTTAGTTGACTACACGATGAATTCAATAAGATGATGTACTTTAATGATTGAAAGAAAAGCAACAGGCGTTCATTGGATGGTTTAATTTTTGTGTCCACCCTTTCTACATTTCTGTAAAATACATCGTCCTAAATAGCTGAGGAGTTTGTTCCAACGTATGTCGGTTTTCTTTGATTTTTGTACTACTTTAGAACTGTGATGTCGGTACGTCTAAGGTGACGGTCGTTTGAACTCTAAGCGACCGTGATCAAAGAACTTTACCGACATTGCTTTACTAATATAAAGGTAGACCGCCTCTCATATTGATTTTTTGACAGAAGTGAAGGTGGTAACAGTACAATTACCGTACCGTATTTAACCTTATAATATCCCTTTTTACAAATATTCTTTTTAACACCTTAGTTTTGATTTCTTACCCTTAAACGCTCTCAGTTTGATAAAATATAAAGCCTACAAGAGAATATACAGTAATTAAGACATGCCGGTCATTCAAACCACAGCAATGCTTTCAAGTTCCCAGAACTTAAACATTACTGAGCAGAAGTTGCAAAAATGCATCTTCAGATTACGGCAAGACTATAGAAATATTGTTCAACTCTTCAAGCCAAGGTTCTTATGTTTTTTCTTAGGTTTTCTACATAGATACTTCCCATTTTTGTGTCTAAGGTAGAATGTATCAATTTAGATAAGGCAGGGCCCGACATTAACCATTGTCCGACTGTCCGGGACAAGTGAAACCATGGTCCGGACAAGTACTTTATAAAGCCGGTTGTCCGACGGGACAAGTAGTTTGGGATATTGAAAAGCATGTCTTAACCCATTCTGTACGAATGTCTTATATAAGCGTAACTATTTTGCTGCTCTCTATTACGAGTGCCGCTAATATGCGTCCCCTAAACTTCAATCGATACGCCAACAGACTTGTATTAAACCTCTGATCGCCGCGTAACGCATATATCTGTCATGTGTATGCAAACCATCTTTACATCGATAAGCGTAACGATAAGCACAGCGGGTGAAGTTAAGATGACTTGGTGTTAGATTGAGCAAGTTATTAAATCAAGGTCACTGCCTGGAAATTAATTCGCGCTATTTTAAAAGTTAATTTATTATGCACAAATATTACTTTAATTTCAAAATATTTTAATTTTAATTTGTAACACTTTTCCATTCAAGTGCAATTGTTGGTAAATCAAAATTGACAAATTGTAGCGTTTCTTTTATTGAATGTTTCGTTGATAATTGTTGTCATTATTATTTGTATTATTAATATTTGTAACACCTTTTATCTGTTACAAAACGACTTTTTCGTGAAAATAACTTTGTGCTGCCAAGTTTATAAATCTGGTTAAACTTCACAACACTTTAAAATAAAATGTTACGAACAATATTTATTTTGATAAGTCATTGATGCGACAATTACATGTGAAGAATGCATATAAATCGCGACTTGAAAGAACACCGTTAAATTTGATTTAAAAAATGACTAATTAATAATAGGCACAAACATGTTCTAATGAAACTTATGATAAAGAACAATTACGGTACGATAAACTTCATGTCCGAAGATTATTTATTAATTTATTTATGTACGCTGTTATAATATCAATGCGATGAGAGATTAATGGGACATGTCAACACGGAAAGTTTTTGATACATACCCTTCTTTAAATTAATTGCGCCGACGAATAAATTTTCTATCAAACTTTATCTTGTATTGCGGTGCGTTTTTGAAGTATTCAATATGGCACGTGGCAAATACGTCATATGGAGCGGTGCTTTTCTGATCAAAAGAAAATCGCCGCCACTTATCTTTGTTAGTAGTTAGACAGGAAATCAATTGGAGAGGGGTGTATTAATTATCATGTTAGGAAGCAATAAGTTGAAATTTAATTAAAAGTAGTTAAGTTTGTCATGGGAAATGATGTTCGTGTTAAAAGTGTGAATAAACTTAAAAAGCATTAGGTAAAATCGGATTTTTTACCTCGCATTACAAATACACATGTAACTTTTTTATGCGAATATTTTAATTCCGTTTTCAACATAAGAAAATCAATTATTGCAAGCGCATTATGTCCGTTTCGGATTTTGGTGTTGTCGTTGATTTTTTTCAGAAAAAAAATTGCCAAAAAACGTCTGATTCTTTTTTGCAATAATTTAATTTCTAATTTGCAATGACCTTGCTAGCTATTCTATTGTAAAGGAAGATACAAAACTAAAAGTAACATCATTGGATGCATAATTTAATTTTCTTTCCAAAAATGTTAACTTTTGTAGAATATATGTTTTCCATACACGATTAAATGAACCAAAAGTTATGACTTAACACCGTCAAAACAATGTATATGTTAAATGTTAGTTGTTTATTTTCAGTTAAATAAATAGTTCTGTTATTATGAGTAAATGTTTCGTTATTTTAAATAAAACATACAAAATGGTAAACTTGGTTGTTTGAATTGTCATTACCCTTATTGAAACTATTTCAAATATATCCAGTATGACTGAAAGTCAGGACAATTTGGATTTTGGTCAGGACAAGTGGTTTTTTAAAGTACTTGTCGGACAAGTTAAAAAAAAGTTAATGTCGAGCCCTGTAAGGACTCATTGTTTTTCTCTGGGACTCATTGTTGTCCAATATATGAGTCCTAAGGACTCATGAAATTTTTTTCTGGATTAATCACTGCTGTCAGTCTTCCTAGTTGTTTTCATTTATCTCTGGGATCGTGAATTTAATCAAGTTACATTTTAGTCCCAAATACAAGGCCGTCAGCAACGGTCCGGCATGGACCACTTTTGGCCGATCATGTTTCACGCAAATTACCTTTTTTCAGTACTAATCTGTTTAACAGGATTAAAATTTTTTGACATGCGAAATCAACTATCGATAACAACTGCCGATCAATTATGCACACGCTCGAGGGCATGATTATAACTTCGGTGACACTTCTGTCTATAAAGATGATAATTACCTAAGATTATCTACCGGCTTCTTTAATGCACCAAACGTTAATATATTTAACAATGGTGTTTTTTCTTTTTGCCAACCAGTAAATCAGCTAAATAGAGACTAATTAATATAGGTAGCAGGTGCTTGTGACCTCATCCGTGAACTGGTCTATACTATTGACTGTTGGCAGTAAGAACCACTACTCTGGAGAGAAATTTTTTTCGTTTAAGCAAAGCAAAACTTTATTTACTGGCACGAATTAAGTTCAAAATGGAGGTGAGCGGCGACAACCCTGGATAGCAGGAAAAGTTATAAGTGTTTTTGTAAGCGAAAAACCTGATTATTATCTTTTGCTTTATGGAAAGAATAAAAGTAAACTTTTATCTATCGATTGGTGCTAGTTTGACCAACATTCATTTACTTTTTGAAAAAAATACGTTAAGACCCTACATAACAGAAGACCGTCCGTATAATAAAATAGTTATGTAGGGTCTTATATTTAGGACTAGTTACATTTATGACATTAACTCCCTGTTGTGAGCTTCTTTGTGTTAAGAGAACTAATTCAGTAGTTATGTTTGTTAATACAAGTTAATTCCCATAGATTTATAAATAAAAAAGAAAAGCTTAATATAGCATTTGTGCTTGCAAATATGCATGAATGGTATTCCCCGTGTGACATCCTCAAGATTTTTATTGTGTGTTGACATAAATGTGAATATTTTTGTTTATTTTGTCTTATTGAAGGCCTTGACTTATTTAACAAACCTTTATAATTTAAAATTCAGAATCACTGAGGCCAGAAAGAAAAGTAAAAAGAAGAAGCTGAGACGACCTCGTGGAATTGAAAAATCTAGCGGGGATTCTGACAGTCAAACATTGAGTGAAGATCAAGAAGGTCATGATAGTCATCATCATCATCATCATCACCACCATCATGATGGCCATATACACCAACAAAAAAGAAAAGAGGTTTGTCTATTTCTGTTTCATATCTGACTTCGGTCATAAAAATGAAATGCTCTACATTGCTAGATTTTGTATTGACTTAGCTTTTAAAGTGTTAATAGAAAATATCCTCAACTTGATTTAAAAATATGATTCTGGCAATTTTGAATTATATAAAAGAGCCTCTGAAATAATGTTATAAAACTGCACATAATATTGTAATACTGTGAGTTATAATGAAAATATTTGATGAAAAATTTATCTAGTTTTGTCTGAAGTTCTGGTGACATGAGCATATCATTTGTACACTAGATTTCAAACCCAGGATAACGGGTTTGATTCTTTTTTGTGACAAGCCATGATAGTTTGACAGGAATGTTCCCTTTTAACATTAAAGAGTCAAGTCAGATGAGCTAGCTTATAAAAGTTGGAAGCATGAAAAGATGTTCATAAACTGTATAAAAAAACTAATTTGCTATGTTATTTGTTATGATGCACTTTGTGACAACTGTAAAAACTGTTTCCAGTGATCTCTCGAACATCAACTGTTGTCAATGTACAGGGCTTTTTTTCCTTCTTTAACAGAGGCCGATAACAGGTGGCTTCCCAATCCAAAAAATTCCCAATCCTGAGGAAAAAACTCCCAATTCGGAGGACGAATTTCGAAAAATAAAGTGCAACAAGTCCAGTCTGTGCCACATTTAGTAGATTCTCATGGTTTAATTTCGAACTTTGACTCTAATTGTTGGCTAGTTCTTCTTTATTTTTAATGAAATGTAACACTGCAACAATAAATGCTAATAGTGTTGGTTTTTTTTGTTGTTTTAATGTTTATGCACTTTTTCCCAATTTGACCAAAATTCGTGCCTAAATTTCCCAAAATGGAAGGCGAAGGCCTCTTCCCAATTTCTGGAAAAAAAGCCCTGATGTAAGGCTCTTCAACTTTTACCTCTGTATCTATTTTACATTAACAGGATATGAATCACATGTCTGGTTCTGGTGCCGAGGCTGATACCGAAGGTCAAGGTTCACTGATGGATTCACGTAGAGCGCCACCTGCTGGTGAGAGAGAAGATCAATCAGAAGGTGCTGCAGGGGAGAAAACTCCTGATGCTGGAGATGGCCTACAAGATATGGGTGCTTTGGTAGGGATGCTGCTTTGGCTTTGTTTTTCTTACATAAACTGGACCTTTTAATGCCCCTACTTCTAATAAAATATATAAGGCCGTGTTTAGCATGCTAGCATTTATTTCGATGATCTGCTTAGCTGTTTTGTGGCTGTATTTCTTTTCTATAACAGACTTGACCTTTTAAAGGCTTATGCTTGAAAAATGTAAAAGGTTCCTTTCTAACTAATTAAAGATCAATTTGATGACATGTATTACTGATGTTCATTATATTTCAGAGTCGTGCTCAGATACAAAAGACTGTAAAAGAATTAGAAATGTTATCTATGGTGGCTGGTGGGGCTCCTAAAAGTATGGATGAAGCCACTAAGAAAAGATATCAATTCTGGGAGACACAACCTGTTCCTAAAATAAGTATGTTTTATTAACATGCTTTGTTGAAATTGTTTTACAATATAGCGATTAGAAACAGTCTTTGCTTGAAATTTTTGGCACTCTACCCCAATTTGTTTTGTTATTTAGTAAAAAGCAAAATTATTTACTAGTACATTATTAATTATTTTCTCTAGCCCAATCAATCTTCGCTAGTCCCTAGCTTTTGGCCAGTGGGTTAAGATGATAGCTGAAGATATTACCCTCTTCATAGCAGAGAATATTGACCTTATACTTAAATGTTTCTAGTTATTTAATGGCTTTCTAGCAAAATTTATATGTCGGGTGAGCTCAGGTCAGGGTAGGAATCACTACCAGGGCTTTGTTATAACCCAGGCTACAAAACTGGATAAGAAATATCACTTATATTTTATCATTATCATATTGTTGAGATTTTCAGCTTTTTGGCGGTATATAACATTGTATGCCTTGATTAAAGGTAAAGTCAGTGTACTCGATAATCCTTAAAAAATGGCATTTTTTAGCAATTTCAATGTTGCAGCCAATTTTTACAATTCTTTTGAAAGAAATGTAAAAAAGCCAAGAAAATATGTAAAAGTAATACTAAGATTTCTGGAAAAATGAAGGTTCTATGAAATAAATACTTTTTACCGTATTTAAATCGGGCAAAAATTGTGGCAATTATATAGCATAACATAAATGTATTAATCGTTATGTTTTGCCATTATTTTGACCATTATAGATAAGACATGATGAATTGTACTTAAAACAAGACAAACACCCACTTTTCAATTAGATAACTACAAAACAACAATGTAGATGTGAAAAAATATGAGTGGTTTTGTCAAAACTTTGGTTCATTTTATTTCCTCAAACCTGGAATATTGTGATTTTTTTGGTAGAGTCCGTATACCAACTTTCAACTAGATACAGAAGTAACAATTGCCATTTATATCAAATGATTGTTTCATTATCTATTACATAATGATGAAAAATGAACAGAAACATGATTATACAGCAGTTGCAGGAAACTTGGGGAAAAATATTCCGCGCAAAACTTTGTCCGTAGACCGTAGAGTCCGTAGGACCTATAAAACTAGTTAATCACTCTTTTATAACAATTCTTTTTTACTGATTATATTAAATCTTTTCATAAATATTAAGTTTTAACTATATATTTGTAACTGTTTCAAGTGATTCTTGATTTTTATAATTATGTGTCATAGTTAAGACAATAAACAGTAAAAGATACATTTGATATACGCTTAAAGTGCCAATAGTATGAACCAAAATGTTTATAGTATACTTATTTTACATCCCAATATAAATTAAAACCATAGGGATACAAAATAAATTATTAATAGATGTTTTATGTGCTTAAAAATGAAGATAGTAAAAAGTTCTACTGACTCTACACAAACTAGATTTCTGCATTTTATCTTTATTTTTAAGCATATGTTTAGTTTGATGCCCAAACATAGAAAACAATGTTGGTTGATCAAAATCTTTAACCATTGTCATGGCAACTGGTATTCCTTTTTTCTCAGTTATTTTCAGATAAATTACGATGATTTTTTCTCAAAATTGGCAATTTTGTGACTTCCAGACCCTATTCTTGTAAGTGATCGCCATTCAAAATACAACTGTAAATGTATGTAAAATTATTAAAATATTTTAAAGGAAGCAATCAATTCTAGTTAAGTTTATTTTAATTTAACAATTATTTGAATACCACTACCTCCTCATTTTTCACTTTTTCAAGCAAAATGTATGACAGAGTGTTTCACAAATATGCTGTAAAACTAGTATGCCACATTTTGACATTGTTAAATCATAAATTAAATTAGTACATGGGTTGTCCTATTTAACTTAATTAAAAAAACTTTTTGGGCCTCTCATATTTGAAATAAGTTACAAATCAATGAAATTTGGTTAAAAGCATTAAAATTATGATTTTGTTCTATTAAAGTATTCAAATATCTTCATAATATTAGTTATAACATAAATAAGAAATATCAACACTGCTTAAATATCAGCAACTATAAAAAAACTTATTAAAAAAATATAAATATGTAAAAATTTATTCAGTTTCCATGGCAACAATTTAAAAAAATAGATTTTAAATTAATTGTGTATTTTTAAGTGAAATGTTGATGAAAAAATGGATTTTCATTATTAAAAAGTATTGTCTATGAAATGTGTTTCAAGAATCAAGATAACCTACATATAGTCAGATATATCTAGTCTTATCAATATGCCTCTGTTCTCGTAGGAATTTTAATTCAGAGTTCTAGGTAGGAAAAACTTTTCTTAATTAAGTTAAATTAGGTTAATTTAAAGTCAAATTCATTTGAACTGACAATATTGTTTAACTACTATCTGTATGTTTTTGATAGTTTATGTCTGAAATATAACAACAAAATTTGAAATATTGTTTTGTCCAAAAATGATTTCCATTTGACACATTTCATAACCCTGTAGAGAAATCTACAGGTGAGAGAGACAAATAGGCTTAAACTAAGTCAGCCAGTTCTCAGCAATTAAAGCACCAACAGGAGGGGTTTAATCAAATTCAGTTAAGTTTGGCAATGTAAGAACCTGCCATTGTAATCTATGAGAGGAAACTTTAAACTGAAAGTGCTCACTTATGATTGTTTCTTAATATAACTTGTTGTGTCAATTTGTATTACATAAAATGTTCCAGATTATTAAGTAAGAACCTGGTAAATTGGAAAATACTAAATTTGAATTTTGAATATTGCTCAATCTATTGCTATCTGGAGGAGATAATGAGTAGATTACTTATTTATAAATTGATATCAATTATTTTCATGTCATTTAACCATCTACCAACACCAATGGAATATAAAAATTGAAGTTTAATCTAAACTTTGTTCATTAAATGTCACTCTAGTTATTCATTAATATTTGTGGAGTCCGTATACCAGCTTACTTTGTTGGCTTAATTGACGGAGACCTTTTTCTGTATTAGATATGCAGATTTTTTAAAATAATTATATGATTTGTTATTGTTGAGGGTGATAATGACAATATGATATGTTAATTTTAACCACATATTATGATAGTTTCAATTTGATAGTTGACATTTATATTATGTCAGTTTACCAAATTTTCTTTATATTGAGGATAAATACTTAACAGTTGAGTACTTAAAGTATTTTATTCATGAACTATAATTAAATGACTTGCCAAAAATATGAAAAAACTCACATAAAATCAATAATAGATCATGTGTTTTGTGAAATCTGTTCATGTACAATATTGGTAGAGTCCGTATACTTATAAGGTTTAAATGTCAAGTCCTAATTTATGTTAACACAATACAGTTTTTCCCTTGAAAGTTTTTATTTTTCCAATCTATAATGGTCAAACTGTTTGTCTTTTGTTGAATTGCAACATTATCTTTGTTGTATATTGCATACAAATATTTAAAAGATTCAGTGTAATTTTCATAAAAAAGCAGCTCGACTTCCATAACATACATTTTTTATTTTTGGAAATAATTTTTCACTCCCAAGTATTACTCATGTTTGTTACATCATGTTTCAAATTTTTAAACTGTTCCTAGTTCTTAAACAATAGATGTTTTGTGAAAATAGCTTTGATTTTGTAATTATTGTAGAGTCCGTATACTTAGATACCTGCCTTATGATAAATGGTGATAATTTGTTTATCCGACAAGGTTTTGTAAAACCGTTTGAAAGAAAAATTGTAGACACCTGATACTTTCATTGCAATACGAAATCAAAGTGATCATACAAAGTTCATTTTTTTGCAATTGTGCAACATGCTGTCCTACCCTGATCTGAGCTCACCCGATGTGTGTGTTTGTGTGTAATATAAATACAAATAACAACATTACACCAATGTTAAAACGATATGATGTTTAGTTCACACATTTATATTGTGTAGTTACTCAAGTGCTAAAAATCTAAAACTAATACAGCATAAAGGCAGGGGCGTAGCTAGACGAAAATTGAATGTACTCACCATTTATCTAGGGGGGTTTCGGGGGCATGCCCCCCCGGATAAAATTTTGAATTCTACATCGCTGGAGATGCGTTTTAGAGCATTTCTGGCAACTATCAGACAGTTTTATGAGGTTCATATTTACGAGAAAAAATTCTCAATTACCAATGAAAAGCTATAAAAATGTAAATATTTTTCTTTTGTTATATGCTTTTCTCTGATATCGGGTATTCCCCCTTGTTTTTTCTAGTGTGGAAAACGGAACCTAAGCATGACGGCATCCATTCTTTTGACGCGTTATTAGCTTTCCGATATGCCATCTGCTTAAAGAAAAACTAAATCCGATCAGATAAAATACGAAACAGCTTACGATCGGGCTAAGTTTATGTTCTAAAGTGTATTTTTAACTCTTAGATACAAAATAAAGACACGTAATAAACACATTACTCACTGACGGTGGGATAAATCGTGTTTCGGACTTTCGTCGTACTTGGCGGAAACACCCGATCACATTCGCGGCACGCCTATTTTGAGAACTTGTGTTTCCGTCAAGTACGCATCGAGTCCGATTCAACGATTCGTATCCCATCGTCAGTTGGTAATGTGTATAGAGTGAAATGATTAATCGTCTGAAAACTGATACTTATAAATTGTTTCCAATGGACCACTCTTTAACAGGCCAGCAGACACAAAGTTTTACGAAGTTTAAACTTTAAACACAAACGCAAGCCTGCGGTTTTTTTCGGCAAACTTGTCAACAATGTTTTCCGAGCTGATCTGCATGTGTACCTTCGCAAACTGTGGTTAAAAATTAACGTAGATCTACACAAGTTTTACTGAAACTTTTTGTGTGTGTCTGTGTTGCACTTCCTAAAGAAGCGAAGGTCTGAAAAAACAATCCTTACCCGGGTGAGGCAGTACTTTTATTGCATTTTTCTCATTTTAAACTTTTTTCTATTTTTGAGGTTTAATTTCGATTTGTACGCCCGGTCGTACAGGGAGTATGCCTGGATACGCCACTGAAAGGGCACCTTCCGCAAGGCGATCACTAGCTAGCACTTTGTTTTTACTGGTACCCTGGATTAGGAAATACTTTTGGTGCAAGAAAGGTACCAGAGGACGAAGCGCTATCTATCGATTACCTTGCGGAACGTGCCCATAATATAAGTACATGAACATGTAATGTTTACTTAACTTGCTTAATGTGCATGTATGTGTGTATGTGTATTTCTAGATGAGAAAGTGATTGGTAATGAAGAAATAGAACATGACAAACCCACTGATGAAATAAGACAAGAACCATATAGTTTACCACAAGGTTTTACCTGGGATACATTAGATATAAGTGATCCATTAATTGTAAGTATGGTGTTACCTTGTGTTCTACAGAGACTTTGTACTTCAAACTGTCAAGCCGACCAGCTAGCTTAGTTGGTAGCACCCAAGTCTACTGATCGAGGGGACGTGGGTTCGATTTCTGGGCGGGGCATACTTTTTTGGAGCTTGGTCATGAAATTATTTCTACGACCATTTTCCCTCCTACCAATGATAGTAAAGCAGTTGTCAGTCACTGACGAAAGTATGCTCTTAGTAGTTGGTTAACAGCTAAATCCAGAGATTTAGCCTTTCCAGGAGCAGTGAGTAGGTTGGCTGACCCCCGTTATATGACCTATAATGTGTTGCTACAGGGTTAATCCCAGCAGAAACAATCATCAAACTGTCTTGAACTTTATCATACTTACTGACTTTTCCAGTCTTATTTTTGCCAATGAAGATTGTCATTCTTTCCTTTATAATATTTTAGTTGGGTTTGGCTTTAGATTGCAAATTTCAAATAGCAAATGACACTAACCCTGGGTAAATGGTCACATGATGTTTAGAATGTTAACGCGTTTTATTTTTATCCAACTCTAGCATCAGATAAATAAAGAAAAAAAGAACCAACAGAGATATTACAACTAGTGTTGTCTGACCAGCTGTGTCACTTTGTGCTGGTATCCTTTCTACCATCTCCGTGAAATAATTTTGTCAGCTTTTTTAAATAAACAAACACGTCTCTGTTAGACTCAAAATGCAGTGCATAGAAACTGTTCAAGTGATTTCGTGAGGTAGTTTGAAATTACTCTACTTCAATGATTTGAACTTCCATTGAGCTTAAAATATCTACTTATAATACATTTATTTTGTTTACAGTTGAAAGAATTATATACCTTATTAAATGAAAACTATGTTGAAGATGATGACAATATGTTTAGATTTGACTATTCTCCAGAATTTTTACAATGGTAATTATTTTATATTCGTTATCAAAATGTAGTGACATAGGAGGAAGTTGAAAGTTTTGAAAAATACTGAAAATACTTACTTGCAAAAAACTCCCAGTCATCATGGCTATATTGTTTAGAAAACATTCAATGGAGCTGAAAGCCAGCATTTCTATTATTGAGTATTTCCACAAATGTATGAAAAGTCATTATGAAGACACATATTCAATAGGTAAACATTTCAACATGTAATCATTGAGTATATGCTGTGTAATTGTTATTTTTTTAACCCTTTACTGGTTGTCACCATCAGCTTTATCTGATAGTGGACAGATAGTGTATAGAGATAAACCTTACACAGTGCATACACTAACATTGTTAAATTTGTACACTCAGCAGATAAAGGTTTAACATCACATTGCATTATTTAACACCTCTATTAGTTTAGAGTCAATTACTGGTTTAATCTTTAATTTGATCATAATAGTGTAAAAGTAAAAAATGTTGGTCTTTAAATTTCCTTTTTAATAGTGTAACTATTTAAGACCTAGTACAAAAACTGTTAAAGATATGAGATGTTTGAAATGCATTAAAATAGTTTTTGTCACATTTTCAATGAAAATAAAACAGTGAACTCATTTTTTACAAAATTATTTATTGTTAAAATCTTGAATATATTTAAAATTACTATTAAAGAACTTTCTTGTAAGTTTAATATATAATCTACAATGAATCATGAGTGAAAAGGTGGCCATTCTAGAGTATTATCAGTGTTGTCCCATCTTCTAGTGAGCATTATTGTTGTTTCGATGAAGTATATCAAGCGATTCTAGGACATTTGCCCCCCCCCCCCCCCCCGGACATTTGCCCCCTTTTTTTGACATGGCGGACATTTGCCCCCCCCCCCCTTCGTTTTTTGAAGGGCGGACATTTGCCCCCTCATGTGTTTTGACAGGGCGGACATTTGCACCCCTAGTTTCTATGGAGGGCAGACATTTGCCCCCCCCCCTTTTATTTAGAACATGTTTGCTACTTGAAGTATTGCTTCTGAAAAAATACGAAAGCAAAATAACTTGTTTTTTTTAATTCTCTAAATGTACGAATTTTGAATATTCTCATAAAAAAATCGGCTTTTTCTAGCTCACCCCATATAACAAAGTTTCAATTAATATTATATTTTAAGAAGCCTGTTTACAGGTAGCATAATTGTTTAACACGTACCAATTAGGTTATTATCTGTCCAAAATTAGGAAATAAATAAAAGATGAAAGTACCGTTCTTTACAGTTTACAAATGGTTTGTAGCAAACCGTTATGTAGGAAGTCACTAGGTAGCGATACAAAGTGCTCACCTTGCGAAATGGGCCCTTTATAAGTTTATCTGAAGATTTTACTAAATAGCCATCCAGACTACAGGTGTCAATGGAGTAAATCAGGTGAAGTAAGCAAAGTTGTGCAATCTTGTTTACTAAGCGTGACTTAGACTTTACATTGTTTACATTTCTATTTTAATTGTAGGGCTCTACAACCTCCAGGCTGGCAGAAAAATTGGCATTGTGGTGTGCGTGTTGTAAAAAGTGCTAAATTAGTAGGATTTATAAGTGCTGTGCCTGCAAATATTAAAATATATGACAAGTAAGTAGTCCGTAATATACTTGGTCCTAAGTTGTATACTTTAGGTTTATACTTTATGCTGAAAACTTTTTAGCTCGACTTCGATGAAAATGAGAGCTTTTACTGTCACCCGAGCGTTGGCGTTGGCAATGCAAATCAAGGTTAAAGTTTTTACAAATTTTAATAACTTCAATACTGTAAAAGATATTCAAATCAAACTTGGGATACTTATTCATCATCACTGCTTCCATCTTGCTATCTAGGCCCATAACCCTGGCTCCACTGTTTTAGGAGTTATGCTCCTATTTTTACTTGGAAAACATCCAAAATTAAGGTTAAAGTTTTTACCAACTTCAATACTAGCGAAGATATTCAACTCAAACTTGGAATACTTATTCATCATCACTTCTTCCACCTTACTATCAAAACCCATAACACTGATGAACTGAGAAAAGTCGAGCAGGCTGTCTTATGACAGCTCTTGTTTCTTTTAGAGTACTTCCTGTTAAGATTTAACTGATACTTTACCTTTATTTGTTTTAATTCCACAGTGGTTGACACTAGTTGTTTCCGTCAGCATAAAAAATTTGATAAATCATCAAATTAGTTAAACACTATATTGTGTGTGCTTTATAATCATTCGTTGCATTAACAAGCTGTTTTGTAAGAAGTTGAACAGTTGTTTTTAAAAGGATTTTTCAATGAAAAAAATGGAATTGGACTTAATTATGGCCCTTTTATACTTAGAAAATTTCTTGGTTAAGATTTTTGGTGCAACATTTTATTTTTGAAACTACTGAAGGGATTAACTTGAAACTTCACACATGTCAACGGGGTTAGGAATGAAGGTCAAATCCCTAGTATCATAACTCCAGCATGAGTTTTGATTGATTATTGCTGTAGTTTATACAAATACCCCCGAATAGTCGAGCGCGCTGTCCGTGGACTGCTCTTGTTTATTAATCAGGTTAGAACAGTTTGGCTCATTACTATACATGTATAACATAATAAATTGATGAAGCCTGTTCTTAAGAAATTAGGGCAAAGAGTGCATGCATGTGATTTATGTTTCCTTTAGAATATGGACAGTGAATTGGACTGAAAAAATGTTAAAATGTGGCGATAAGCACCAAACATTAGATTACCACCCCCCCCCCCCCCCCCCACCTTTGTTGTATTCATTGGCAAGGTAATCACTTGGTCTCGCCAATTATAACATTTACTGTTGTGATATTTCAGGAGTAAACATATGGTAGAAATCAATTTTCTATGTGTACATAAGAAGTTACGATCTAAACGTGTAGCCCCGGTATTGATACGTGAGATTACAAGACGTGTTCATCTGAGAGGATTATTTCAAGCTGTATATACAGCAGGTGTTGTACTACCAAAACCAGTTGCTTGTTGCAGGTAATACATGTAGTTTATTTAACAAACATTAGTGTCTGTAGAATGTGGGGTGTTTTTCTTTCAAAAAACAAACTCATAAAATGTTCCTCTATATGCCAGTTTAATAGTGAAATATTAATTAGATGTTAATTTATCAAGTTATATACAATTTAACACAGATGATTATATACAAATTAACGTACACAAGTAACATTTACTGGTAACCTTTTTTTATCAAGGCTCAATCAAATACCCATACATAAAGAGCACAACCATCGGGATGCACTTAATATAATTTGTTGTAAAATGAAATAAAATTAAATAACGAGTGCTATTACGTGAGCAATCTGATTAAAACCCTATCTAAAATTTTACCGCTCGCATACTCGCTAATTTAGATCTGTGATTAAAAGTGTTTTGTGTAAATGAAAGCTACGCATTGATTGGTTGACACAAAGTTCATCTCGACGTGACCTTGCATTGACTAAGTAGAGATCCAGTACGACAACGCGAGTAGAACAGGATCTCTGTTTACGGAGATTGTAACGTGAGTTATTTAGTACATCAAAACTAGTGCTTATGTTTTGTTCTATGACTAAATATGGATAAAATAGTATGTTATTTTGATTCTAACTTACAAAATTAATAATTATGATTAACACTGTCCATATATTGCAAAGAAAACAGACATTTATCTGGTAAAAACTTGATTTATGTAAATTTAAACACCCCTAATGACAATGAATCTTTTGAATACATGAAATCCTTATTCAAATATGTTTAAGATGTAGTCTTGTAGTAGAAAAAAACTTTCTCCAAAATACATCATTTAGCAGTAAAATGTTTTTGGATCATATTTATAAAAAAAATAATTTAAAAACGAATATAGGGTGCTCTTTAAAAAGGACCACCACTTTTTAAGAAATGAGTCCTTAGTCAGATAAACTCAGAAACCAAAATGGTTTGACACTTATATTGTGTCTGTAATTATTGTGACTTATACGTTAGATTGGGTGTCACTTTAAATAATATCAGGGCATTCATTTGGCATATTTGGGGGCTGAATATGGGCCCCATTCCCTTCTCAAAATAATACTTTTTCCTCTTTCTCAGATAAATATCCCCTCGAAATTTATTTTAAATTTTCATTTTACAGTCACAATCTTTACTAGCTATTCAAATAAATGGTGGAAGTGTTCAAATTAATTGTGACTGGTAAGAGTCACAACTTATGCATTTATGAGTTGACCGAGTTGTCTTTAAATGATACAAAGTTCCCCTTCCTTGGGGTATGGGTACCGGTCCCTGGCCTAGAAATTGTCTAGTGCCCTGTATATAGAGGGAAAACATATGTGCCTATAGTAGAATACTAGGTAAAATTTTCATTGTTGTTGTTGATTTATAGCTTCATTATCTAACTATAATATTTTGTAAATTACAGATATTGGCACAGATCATTGAATCCTAAGAAATTGATTGAAGTAAAATTTTCACATTTAACAAGAAATATGACTATGCAGAGAACGTTGAAACTCTATAAATTACCAGATGTAAGTAACATATCTTTGTTTGATGGATATTATTAGTTGGACTTTTTAACAAAAAAAAATCAGCTAAAAGTGTGGCTAACAATTGGGGTAAAGTTTTTTATTTATCATATATTTCTGTTATATTATTGTCAGATCTTTATGAAACTTCATGCAATGATGACAAACCATGTGACTTCAAATCAAAGTTTCTTCTTCATTTTTAATTGTGTCCCTTGCAGGGTTTGATATTTTTTTCTAAACTTGGTTGCCTGGTTGGACCACCAGTTATATTATAACTTGCCAGGGCTCGAATTTAAGCTCGAGTAACTTTTATTTTAACTCGCAAATTTTTGTAAGTTAAAATAACCGCAAACATTTTACTGTCTAAACAAATAAGGCTCAAATCAGCATTGAAACTGCCAGATAGATCAATAGTTGGGATATTTTTGTCTTACCCACAATAACGCCTTTGATGTATCTAGTTAAATGTAGCACTATGTTGTTTTTATATTGCATATATGAATGGTTACTTATATGCTGTTAAAATTTGAAGAAAAAAAATATGAGCGATAATTTTCATTTTGCCAGTTGAAATAAAATCAACTCGCAGAAATTTGCGAGACCAATTTTTGGTTGAATTCAAGCCCTGTAACTTGCCCAAAACAAATGTATACTAGCAGTAACAGGTTGCCTGAACCCAAATATAGGTCATCAGGGACAATCAAACGACCTTAGATGTAAAACCCTGCTTTGGCTGACAATGTACAGAATGCTGAAGTTTATCAATATAAAATAAACCTGATGTAATTTTTTGAGTTGTAAAATTTTGAATGAATAGCTCAAGTGCATGGTGTGTATTAAATTATATTTGTCTCTATTATTTTCACACATATGTCACCAGGTATAGATTATTACCTATTGTATATAAGAATGTTCAGATTTGTTAAAGTAGTTTCAATGTATGTATTTAACTATAATGATTATATTACGTATGTTTACAGTCTACCAAAGTTCCTGGTTTCCGCCCATTTACCCCAGCTGATGTCACAGATACATACAGACTCTTATCTAAAGTAAGTCTTAAATATATTTGTATTTAGATACATTCAGTAGACCATGCGTCTATACAAATAACACACAATAGCATACAACATGGCTAAGTTATAGAATTAGTATAAGAAATAGAAGATATTTCTTTATTTCGGTGTAAGATTGATTTTTATTTCACGAGTGAGCTAAGGATGCAATATTTGTAATATCCTTAGCTAACAAGTGAATGAAATAGATCTTACACCGAAATAATTAAATTTTCTGTTTTTTATATGCTTTAGACTGGCATTATTTTTTGTTTAATTCTGATATGCTTTCAGAACGCCACATCCAAATCGTGAAAATAACAAATTTATTTTGATTGTTTCAAAACAGTGAAATATCAATTGTTATTTCACCGATAAATCCCAGTATTCCACTTATATGATAAAATTGACTTTTTGCAGTGTGTTTAAGACAAAAACTAAAAAGACTATTCATGTTCCAGGTTTGTTAGTATTCTAAAATATAAAGTGTCATTAAATATACGTTTAAATTATATGTGTTACTAGTGATGAACCTACTAGCATGAATAATCAATTATCGGCTAAAAAACGCCACAAACAATTCAATGATCGATGTTTGTCTCCTGGAATGGATAGCGGGAACAAAATGAACTGGGTTAAGGAAAAGGGTTCCGTAGTTCGAAAAGACGGGTTTTTAGTAGTGCCCGAATGTTTTACATGGCCAACAATCAAGAAGAGTAAAAAAAATATACCATCGATGTGCACCAATAAAGTCCAGGGAATATGAATTAATTGACATAATACTGCACATATTTTTTTTTAAATGTATATATTGCAAATTATCGTGAACCAATTATTTAATCGGTTAATAAGATCATTTAACTTACCGATTCCAACAGATAATCAGTTGGCATTTTCCGAGTTCAGTTTGTAGAGCATCTGACCTTAGTAAATACTGTTGATATTCAGGGTAATTAAAAAAAACTTCTATTCCTATAACAATTAAGTAAATAAAAGATCATGTGCTAAAATAATTTGTGCAGCAGATTCTGAGTAAACAATTACAACTCTTATGTAATGTGAACATTTATAGACTAAGAAATGTAACTACTATTTTATGCACAATTAAAATCTTCTTTTTATGGCTGCTGCAAGAATTGACAGAATTTCCTGTATTGAACTGTGTTACAGCTTGTTTTATCTAATTTTTACTTTTGACTTATAATGAAACATATTTCTAGTAAAGATATCTGGGTGAAAATTTATTTATAGAATGCTTAAGATAATCAGTAAATGCCATAAGTAGATCTACTTATCTTGAAAATTTGAAACTAATTTGATGAAAAATAAAAAAGTAAATGTGCAAGATTTCATGATTAGCAAACATTATCCGGACTATGTTCTAGATATATATAATATTTATATTTCAGTATTTAAATGATCTAGATTTAGCACCAGTATTTACTGAGGAAGAATTTAGACATTGGTTTATACCTAGAAATGGTATAATTGATAGTTATGTTGTAGAGGTTTGTATATATTACCTTTATGTTACATTGTTAAATACCAGAATAAATGTAGCAGAGATATAATACTACACTTGTACTCACTTACCTACAAACTTGTTATAATGTTGACTAGGTAGAGAGTCCACTACGTAGGAGCAGTAGTCCAGTGGTAGGACCCGCACTTAGGGATCGAGAGGTCCTGGGTTCAAATCCCACTGGGAGCCCTGCTAATTTCCTTGAGCAAGAAATTTACCTGCAATTGCTTCACTTCACACTGGTGAAAATGGGTACCTGCGAGGGTGGTATTATTATGTTGCACCAATTGGTCGTCTGCGCTAATAAGCGGAGTAAAAAGACTCCCCAGGGAGATTGAAAGATGGACACCAGTAGCCCAATGACCAGGGGTAACAGCTGTAAAGTCGGTGAACACACGTAAGCACGAAACTTGGACTATAAAATGGAATTACTTTTTTTCACAATTAGTAAGGCCATGGCTATATGGATTACAAGATTTCATAATCCTGAAAAGCAGTGGTGCAATTTCTGGCTTCTTATATTGATTTCACTCCTTTAGAGAGAGTTGTTGTCATTTCCTTGTGGAATAGTAGGTGAGTACTGGGAAGTGTCAAGGAAAGCAGGTTAGATGACTCACCTGCTGTATATAACTATTCAGTAGGGCTCTATATTGGTCAGAATGATCGATATGATATTCGTTTTTATAAGAAATGATCAATATTCGATATATCATATGATATTTTATAATAAATAGCATTTTTTTTTATAAAACGGCAAAATAGTGTTGTTTATTCATTTGTAAGCCAGATTTTTCAACGAAAAAATTTGGCTAATAGTTAAGCGAAACATGGGCCGGAGGGCGTCCGGTGTCGTTAACAATTGCGTTTAAGTTTTCAATTCAGCATATATCTCTGCCATTTATTGTCGGATCTTTATGAATCTTCATACAATGATAACATACCATGTGATGAACAGAATTAGACAGTAACCACAACTCTACCTGGCTTTATTATGGATTTTTTGCCTTTGTAATTTTTGCGTTTAAGTTTTTAAATCCGGCTTTAATGTGGTTTTCTTATTACATTTCTTGTTTTAATTGTAGTGGCATCATACTATTAAATACTCTGACTTATTGATATCTTGAATGTTAAAGACTGACGTTTGCTTTTTTTTAAAATATCATTGCATCCACTGAGCCTGGTCTAGATTCGGCAAAAGGAAAACATATTCTTTCAGAACTTCAGCTATGTATATGACTTATATCACCTATGTACAATCAAGTTCTCTTTACATTGTGGATCTGCTCAAACAAATTCGAGTAACTACTGGTTCATAGACTTGATCTACATTCTAAATACTGATTGTTATTTCCCGGACTAATTAAAAACAAAAGTACATATTAAGGACATTCTAACTGCAACAGTTACTTCCCCTTGATGGAAAAGAACAAAACATGATGTGAGGCGTTTGCGTGAAGGAATGTCATATTATGAGATTGTTCGTTCACAGATCAAACTGGAAGCAGTAGAATGTTGATTTGGCAATACAAACTATCAACTGATTTGCAGGCCTTGGATTTTATTTGGATGATCGTCATTGGTCGATATTTTGTTTGATAGGGAAACGTTCGATCCCATATATCTATCGAACCTACAATACCAGTATTTGATATATATTGTATACGGTGTAGAGCCCTACTTATCAGGAACAAGTTCTGAAGTTATTGAAGACAGCAAACAAAAGTACTGTAAAAATCAAAAGTAGGCTTTAAGAACTTTTGAACTACATTGAAAACTTGAAATTTGCAGATTGGAGGAACTTGATTTTTATATAATTAACAAATGTTTAAATCTCTACAAAGATTATAGGTACAATAGTAAGATGCAGGTTGCAAAGTATATGTATTTTTACAATAAATACAACAAAAAGGTTAGGTTACAATGCCCTACTATATACCATGAGAACAATATCTTACACTATAACTAAATGTATATTACAGAACAATGGTACTATAACAGATTTTGTCAGTTTTTATACTTTACCATCAACAGTGATGCATCATCCTGTCCATAAAACATTGAAAGCTGCATATTCTTTCTATAATGTTAGTACAGTTACACCATGGGTTGATTTGATGCAAGATGCTCTCATTGTTGCTAAAAATGTAAGTATTAACTAGTCATGGCCTTAACGCTCTAGGCCACAAAAGCTTGCAATTGTAGAAAATAGATTCATGCTGGTGAAAATTACATAGGGGTTAGTTGATTATGATTTAGTAAAATTAGGGTCAATCTTGAAAATAAGGTACGGGGACTTCTTAATTATTTTTTTAACTTCATTAAATTCAAGATGTCTTAAAAGTTTAATTATATGAAGGAAGAATCTGACTACAAACACTGTAATAGGCTCATGTTTTGTTTGGTGAATGGACAACATAGTCTTACTAGGCTAACTACTATCTCTGACAAAAGTTTTAGAAACCTTTATGAATGGAAAATAACTTTCCTCCATTAATAAGATATATGGAGAAATCTCCAGCCTTGTGGAAGGGTAGGTGAGTACTGGTTATAGACAGGAAAGCTAGGTTAGGTGTGCTAGATGCTGTAAAATAACCTAAAAATTGTGTTGACACAGCATTATATAAATAAATTGTATGTCGTGTTCTTGCCTGTCATTCATTTTTGCCAAGTTTAAGGAAATAAACTACTTACAGAATGTTTTAAAGTAGCATTTATCAATTTATATGTTGCATACATGTATACCACAATAAGAGTAAAACAGTTTTATACAAACTTTTAAAGTAAAAATGACTTATACAATGGATATAAATATTATAAGTTTAGTTTAATGAATTTATTGCTGAATTTATTGTTTTGTATTTAATAATTTTGTTCTATTGTGTTGTATTATACAAAATCAAAGTTTAGTTTAATGAATTTATTGCTGAATTTATTGTTTTGTATTTAATAATTTTGTTCTATTGTGTTGTATTATACAAAATCAAAGAAATCATGATTTATACAAACATTTTTCAGACTGGTTTTGATGTATTTAATGCATTAGATTTAATGCAAAATAAACAATTTTTGGAGAAACTAAAGTTTGGTATAGGTGATGGAAATCTACAATATTATTTATATAACTGGAGATGTACACAAATGGAACCTAACCAGGTATGTAAACATTGTATTGTTGAAATAGTTAACTACTTGACCTGCTAGCCCAAATAACCAGGTATGGTAACATTGTAATGATGAAATAGTTAACTACTTGACCTGCTAGCCCAAATAACCAAGTATGGTAACATTGTAATGATGAAATAGTTAACTACTTGACCCACTAGCCCAAATAACCAAGTATGGTAACATTGTAATGATGAAATAGTTAACTACTTGACCCACTAGCCCAAATAACCAGGTATGGTAACATTGTAATGATGAAATAGTTAACTACTTGACCCACTAGCCCAAATAACCAAGTATCGTAACATTGTAATGATGAAATAGTTAACTACTTAACCCACTAGCCTAAATAATCAGGTATGATAACATTGTAATGATGAAATAGTTAACTACTTAACCCACTAGCCCAAAGCCTTGGCTTATCCTGTAACTAGGTGGTGTATTGATGTATATATACAGTTTAAATGTGTTAACTGAACTTCATACCCCCTAATATCTATGTTATGGAAATAACACAAAATCCTAAAAATACGGACTATACTTTAGTGTTTATTTACTTAGATTTGTAGTGAAAGTCTTAGCCCAATACGGACTATACTTTTGTGTTTATTTACTTAGATCTGTAGTGAAAGTCTTAGCCCAATACGGACTATACTTTTGTGTTTATTTACTTAGATCTGTAGTGAAAGTCTTAGCCCAATACGGACTATACTTATGTGTTTATTTACTTAGATCTGTAGTGAAAGTCTTAGCCCAATACGGACTATACTTTTGTGTTTATTTACTTAGATTTGTAGTGAAAGTCTTAGCCCAATACGGACTATACTTTAGTGTTTATTTACTTAGATCTGTAGTGAAAGTCTTAGCCCAATACGGACTATACTTTTGTGTTTATTTACTTAGATCTGTAGTGAAAGTCTTAGCCCAATACGGACTATACTTTTGTGTTTATTTACTTAGATCTGTAGTGAAAGTCTTAGCCCAATACGGACTATACTTTTGTGTTTATTTACTTAGATCTGTAGTGAAAGTCTTAGCCCAATACAGACTATACTTATGTGTTTATTTACTTAGATTTGTAGTGAAAGTCTTAGCCCAATACGGACTATACTTTTGTGTTTATTTACTTAGATTTGTAGTGAAAGTCTTAGCCCAATACGGACTATACTTTTGTGTTTATTTACTTAGATTTGTAGTGAAAGTCTTAGCCCAATACGGACTATACTTTTGTGTTTATTTACTTAGATCTGTAGTGAAAGTCTTAGCCCAATACGGACTATACTTTTGTGTTTATTTACTTAGATCTGTAGTGAAAGTCTTAGCCCAATACGGACTATACTTTTGTGTTTATTTACTTAGATCTGTAGTGAAAGTCTTGGCCCAATACGGACTATACTTTTGTGTTTATTTACTTAGATCTGTAGTGAAAGTCTTGGCCCAATACGGACTATACTTTTGTGTTTATTTACTTAGATCTGTAGTGAAAGTCTTAGCCCAATACGGACTATACTTTTGTGTTTATTTACTTAGATCTGTAGTGAAAGTCTTAGCCCAATACGGACTATACTTTTGTGTTTATTTACTTAGATCTGTAGTGAAAGTCTTGGCCCAATATTGACTATACTTTTGTGTTTATTTACTTAGATCTGTAGTGAAAGTCTTGGCCCAATATTGACTATACTTTTGTGTTTATTTACTTAGATCTGTAGTGAAAGTCTTGGCCCAATATTGACTATACTTTTGTGTTTATTTACTTAGATCTGTAGTGAAAGTCTTGGCCCAATATTGACTATACTTTTGTGTTTATTTACTTAGATCTGTAGTGAAAGTCTTGGCCCAATATTGACTATACTTTTGTGTTTATTTACTTAGATTTGTAGTGAAAGTCTTAGCCCAGTAGAAAGTAGTTTAGTATAAATTGATTCAGGCTAGTAAAAATTACTTATTTTATATAGTTGGGTTAGTTGATAATTTTACTTTCATGCATGTTACAATTAACAGTAATGGTTAAGTATGTCCATAATCCATTAATTAGGTACAGTGAAAAGTTGTAGGCTTTGTGGAAGGGTTGGTGAGTACTGGACAAATACAATGGTCCAAGAATGCGAGGTTTGTGAGCTAGTTCAGTTAAATGACCATAATGTGTGTTTACATGGTGTTGAACCCAACAAAAAAATAAAGAAATTAAAGTTTGTGACCGATATTGATCTAATCATGATTTGTTGTTCTCATTACAGGTTGGGTTAGTTCTACAATGAGTGACAAGATATAATACCCAATTTGTGATTGGATTTATTTAAATACTAGACTTTTATATAAAAATAAAAACATCCATTATAAGTGATGATATGTGCTTAAAACCATGTTTGTGATACAATTTAGGAAATACCAAATTTTATATACAGTAATGTTCTACTATATGGACTATCAAAATAAATGGTCTCTATGGCTGAATGGGTTTTCTTATCAGATTAAGCATGGGACTTACAAACTAACATGAAAAGCATGATTTTGCTAAAACCAAGGTGGTCTTAATAGCAGACCTTTACTGTATATCTGGTCAAATATTGTATGAACAAATAATTTTTTAATTTGAGATTAAATTGCAATTTATTGATCGGAGTTATATAACTTTGGAGTGGGTTGTCTTCCCTTTATAAGAAGGGTTTGAAGGAAGAGCATGGACTTACTGTTAGAAATTCCTACTTCCAGCTGATGAGCCGCTAATTATCTTGTCAGCTGGGGTTTTCTAGGGATTTCTCTATTCTTGAAGTTTAGACGGGTTTAACCATATTTATAGTGAAAAGAACACATAGGATAGAAGAAAAAATGTCAAGAAATTGTGGTGAATAGCTCAAACAGTATTCTTTGTGCACTCTATGTTTCCCTAGATCTGTAAATTAGTGACCAACTGGGAAATAGTGTGTGTGATTACACTTAATATAATTTATGTCATCATCTGTCCATGTTTAACTTGTCTTGGGTCATCAATTGAATGGGAAAATAATTTTATAAACTGACAACACAAGTGCACTCTCCGTAAACAGATATCCTGTAGAGCGTTGTCGTACAGGCTCTCTACTTTCTCCGTGGAAGGTCACGCCGAGATGAACTTTGTGCCAACCAATCAATGCGTAGCTTTCATCTAGACGAAAACACTATTAAACACATTTTGATTTCGTAATTTCTATTTTTAGACCAAGGTTTGCATGCTTATTTAACAGCAGTATTATTCACAGTCTGCGTTTGGGCGGCTCATTTCAAATTGCGTGACGTAGGCGATGTAAACAAGTTACGTATCATAACAATTTCATCATGAATATTATGATGAGAAAAGGTCACCTGAACGTGACCTTCGTTTGGAAAAGGCCAGATCTAAATTAGCGAGTATGCGAGTGTAAAATTTTAGATCGGGTTTTAATCAGATTGACACAAGTGTAAATTTTGCAGGGGGTGTATCTGGTTAAGAATTTTAAGAGTCAAGTACCAATGGGTAGCTACAATGTAGCACTAGATAGTAAAATAGTTTTGCTTACTGAATACATTTAAAACACTAACATTGATCAAGGCTGCATTGTTGGATATCCAAGCTTGAAACAAAACTGTTGCATTGATCATGGCTGATACAAAAAGTAATTATATCAGCTGACTACAAGATACACATTTTTCATTGGTTTATGATTCATAACATTATTTATTGTCTTTTAAATATCAACATATGATTGTTTGTCCATATTTATTTAAGATTTCTTCTGAGTATTTGTGTGTTCAGTGTGAACCATAGAGGATAATCATTGACTTCTTTATAACATCAACTATTATTTCACTGTCTGAGCTCATAAAATATATTTTTTAAAAGAGTGGCATGTCCACCAGTGGAAATACAATTTTCTGTACTTGCAAGTTGAAATAGAATGATGGTATTCCAATATTGATGAATATTCTCTATCTTTTATGATTCTGTGTTCTGTTGAAGATATGTTTATACCAATTTAATGCCATGCCATTTCTTATCTAAGACAACATCACTTGAACATTATTTTATTCTCTACAATAAAAATATCACAGTATATTTCATCATCATACTTCACTGTGAAGCATTCAACAAATAGTTTTCATTGGTCCTCAAGTGTGGGTATTTAATCAAAGGAATAACTAAATGTAAACAATACAAGTCTTTTATTTATGATAGTTTGTTCACATAGACCTATGAGAGATTCAAGTATTGCAGTTCATTTACTACTCTGTGAAAAACTGATTTTATGCAGAGGAATGATATTTATACTTTTTTAAATCAGGTCAGTTTTTACAAGTTAAAGAAATGAAATTCAATGTTTTAATTTAATGTGACAAGTTAAATTACTCAAGCTTTTGAATTTTTAAATGATAGGTCATTTAAATTGAGTATCCCCTTTTTAGGGATTTACTGATCCCTTAATAATATTTTTGGTATTAAATGCTTTAACTATTGTTTCCCTGCCTTGTCTGTGTGTCTATCATTTCTAAGTATATTTTGTCTATCACTATCCATATTTGTCTATCACTATCCATATATTGCATATTTCAAGGTAATTACTAACTGATGTTTATAGAAGCTGACTCTTGATGACCAACTTCAGAGGGTCATTAGGTTACCAACCATAACTCATTGTGAGAAAATAGGGAGTTGATAATAGAATATTTGTGAAGCATCCCTGGTGGGAATACTATACTATGTAATTTACATCAGAGAAAACCCTACTGAAGTCTTCTATCTTGTTATTTGACAACTGTGAAGCCTTCTATCTTGTTATTTGACAACTGTGAAGTCTTCTATCTTGTTATTTGACAACTGTGAAGTCTTCTATCTTGTTACTTGACAACTGTGAAGCCTTCTATCTTGTTATTTGACAATTGTGAAGTCTTCTATCTTGTGTTTTGACAACTGTGAAGCCTTCTATCTTGTTATTTGACAACTGTGAAGCCTTCTATCTTGTTATTTGACAACTGTGGAGTCTTCTATATTGTTATTTGACAACTGTGAAGTCTTCTATGTTTGTTATTTGACAACTGTGAAGTTTTCTATGTTGTTATTTGACAACTGTGAAGTCTTCTATCTTGTTATTTGACAACTGTGAAGCCTTTATCTTGTTATTTGACAACTGTGAAGCCTTTATCTTGTTATTTGACAACTGTGAAGTCTTCTATCTTGTTATTTGACAACTGTGAAGCCTTCTATCTTGTTATTTGACAACTGTGAAGTCTTCTATCTTGTTATTTGACAACTGTGAAGCCTTCTATCTTGTTATTTGACAACTGTGAAGTCTTCTATCTTGTTATTTGACAACTGTGAAGTCTTCTGTCTTGTTATTTGACAACTGTGAAGTCTTCTATGTTTGTTATTTGACAACTGTGAAGTCTTCTATCTTGTTATTTGACAACTGTGAAGTCTTCTATCTTGTTATTTGACAACTGTGAAGTCTTATATCTTGTTATTTGACAACTGTGAAGTTTTCTATGTTGTTATTTGACAACTGTGAAGTCTTCTATTTTGTTATTTAACATATGACCAAGTTTTTCCGTATAGCATTATTATCATCAACACAGCTGGATTTAGTTCTAATATTTATAATTAATGTGCATAATCTTGATGTTCTGTGGTCTTATTGTTTTACATACACATTCAACTTGCGTTGTACAACATTAACATATTTATTGTGTTTTTTATTTGTTTTTATGAACATCATTTTCTAGATCAAATACTGATAAACATTTTCCAACTATCACATAATTTACACTGATATGTATAAGTACAGTTCTTTATTTTATTATGAACTTGCTTTCTTGATTTTATTGAAGATGTACTGAAGTCTTCTAATACATATATGTTTCTAGTTAATTAATTATTAGTAGGGTTAGGTGGTTTTAGTTGTGTATGTTTAAGAATATTAATTTTTAAATGGCCTATATACATATTGAATGTGTTAAACTTGATGAGAATAGATAGATTACTTCAATTATAATAAATACAACACACAATATGATAACAATCCATTGATAAGACATTTCTATGTTTACATATGTCGCGGCACTAACCTGTTCACATTATGGGAAGAAGGAATATGTAAGCGGCCGGATAGCTCAGTCGGGAGAGCACTTGCCCTGTAAGCGAGAGGTCCTGGGTTTGAGTCCCAGTCAGGCTGCATATTTTTCTTACGCTGTGACACGCACAAATCTTTGGCTTAGCACAAAATGGTCATAACTCAAGTTTAAAAATCCATTTTGCTCTAAGCCTGTGAAATATTCCTGAGTCAAGCATAGAGACAAAAATTGTTCTAAAGGTATGTATTGAAGTTGTTGTGTTAAAACTCTAAACATTTGTTATCTTCTGATTAGCATTTGGTGTTGTTTAACTTATTTGACGAAAAAAGCATTATCTTACATGAATAGATATACCATTGGTTCTATTATCAGAGAAAATTCATGTTGATATGACACAGTTGTTCATTGTTATCAGTTTCAATTCATGCCACTAAAAATTTGACTTGGGTTACAAACTGTTTATGAAATTACTTTATTCTGTGATTATTTGAATGTGAGCCCAATAAATGTTGAAATTTATCATTAATAGATTTATTTATTTTACTGATGATGATTGACAATTCTCACATTTCATTAGGTATTGACTTGTATATATGTTCTTAATGGTCAATAATATCAATGTGAAACATAAAACACATTATTACATTCTATGTTACATCCAATAAAGTTTTTTCTTCTTTGGATTGTTCATGAAGTTGATTTTCTACCACTTGGAGCAAATTTGTTTACCATTGAAATGTTTGACGACATCTTGTCACATTCTTCAGCTAATTGTTTTTGATCACATGACTAGCAAAGGGTAAAACTAAGTTATAGAAGCCATTAAATCAAACAAAGCAAGCCATCTATAAACAGGGATGAAGAACTGGAGTTACAAGGCTAAAAGGCCTAAAATAAAATTTACCGTCCGACCCGAAAAAATGCTGCCAACTCAAAAATTCGAAAAATATATGTAGTGTTTTTATTGGTCACGATCGTCCTCTTTCCTGTAGTTTCTTTATGCTAATAATTCTGCTTTAGGTTTCTAATGTGTAAATCATTGAAATAAAGATGAAAACAAAATGTCCTGCCTACTTACAACCCTAAATTTTTGGGTTGTAAAGGGCAAACAAAGTATTTTTTTAGTTTAGGCCAAATCTTGTGATCTGAATCAGTTTGCTTAAGGTGACATGATGTCATTAAAAATTTCAAGATAAATAAATGTATGCTCCAAGTATAAGAAAATTAACTAGACATTCAGTGTTGTACTAAAGATTAAATGTATTATTATATGTTAGTTTATATCATTGATGAAAGAATTTTGTAACATTTAACCAAATGTTGTTTTTTTACCTTGAATAAAAGTTTACTATGTATAATATATGAATGTATGGATATAGTTGATTGTGACTAACTTTAAAATAAACATTATAAATGTACTACAGTGTTACGGTTATGATCTTTTATAGTCAATAAGTACTATAGTTTGTACAAAAAAACAAAACACTGTTTATATAAACAGTACAATGAACTAATCCATGACGGGGTATGCTTAGGATGACGATAAAATAAATAATTTTAATATGTTTTATGAATGTCTTGTTGGTGTTATAATAAAGCGGTCTACCATTACTAGCAAGATTGACCAAGTGGTGGTGGTTTATCCTCCACACTAATTTTGTTAAAATGAACTAAAAACTTATTTTCAACCTCTGAAATGGATTGTTTTAATGTTTACCCAAACATGTTTTGTTATTTCGTACAAACTATAAGTGGTACATTCTTTGACGGTCCCACAATAACGTCCTTGTTCTATCCATAGTTTCAGGTGGATGGTCGGGCAGGTGGGCGTCTGTGTCGTTGACAATTGCGTTAAAGTTGTTATTGTACCATATGTTTCTGCCATTTATTGTCAGATCTCTAAGAAACTTCATACAATGATATCATGCTATGTTATAAACAGAATAAGCAAGTAACCGCAACTCTACCTGGCTTAATTATGGATTATTTCCCTTTGTAATTTTTGCATTAAAGTTTTCAATTTGTTGTATACCTCTACCATTTAGGGTCAGATTCTTTATGAAAGTTTATACAATGATTACATATCATGTGAACAGTATTAGAAAGTAACCACAACTCTACCTGACTAAATTATGGATTATTTCCCTTTGTATTTTTGGCATTATTAGATAAGCTTGTCTTAATCCTTTTAGTCAAATATTTTGTGGCTTAAAAACACTGTTTCTTCCTTCATGATGAATAATTGCCCTTGGTATACCATTTATAAGCAATTTATTAAATATGACTTTCTTTTGTAACAACATTAACTTGATCTAACTTTCCCCATCTGCGGAAAAATCTGGCTTTAATGTGGTGTCCACATTAAATTTCTTGTTAAGCATTATTATGAATGTCGTATTTAAGTAGTCCAGTTGTGAGACACACACTTAGGGATCAAGAGGTATTGGGTTTGAATCCCACTAGAGGCACTGCTAATTTCCTTCAGCAAGAAATTTACCTGTGATTGCTTCACTCCAGCTATATGTAAATGGGTCATGCACTGTATGCTGTGGCTGCAATCTGTATGTTAACAGTTGGTGTATGACTCGATGATTGGGGAGTTAATGTCTAGAGTTGACTGAGTAGTGATACTAATAGTAGACTTCAAAAATCTTGCTTTAACTTTAGCTTTAGAAGATAGGGTTTTAGATTTTTTGTTATTGAGCTTTTTCTATGCCAGTCTGTAAAAGTTGGCAGACTGTGTTTGATACTACTCCACATTAGCAAGTGGTGATCTGATCCAAACCTTAATTCATGTGTAACGATTCACAAATCGAACTACAAATCACTAGTTAATGAAAAACCATACAGGAATTCATATACATAACGCATATACAATGGTTGATTAAGAAGTAATGTCACTGGGGCTGTAAAATTGTTAATATCATTTAGATAATAACAAACTTTAGTACAATGATACCTGAATCAATTCGCAAACATTCCTGAAAATATCATAAAAATATAATGTACATGTATAACTATCAAAATATGTGCGTTTGCTATATCAAATGCAGCGACAATATATAAATATATCGTATATATAAATATGTTGTGAATATAATAAAATAAGTAAAGAACTACAGAAGCTTTTATTACATTGAAAGTCATGTAAGAGATTCAGAAGAGGATTTTTGCATGTGCCAAAAATGTGAGGAATTTTCGAAATAATGGCGGTGCACAAAGTATGTAAATTTATGTTTTCATTTGTAGTGCAGCTTATCCTTGGTGGTAATTTAGCTGTTTCTTTCATTTTTTTTCTAAAAATAGATCCCAATCCGACGATTTGGGAAATACCAAATATTCATATTCGTATTCGATTTTCTGGTCGCGATATTACTTGCAACAGCCCTTCTCCACATTGTCTGATAACTTCATAAGCCATCATCATTATGTCATCAGCTAAGACTGTTGCTTGAAACCCTACATGTATGTCTTTAATATAGTATTGCCTTATTTTATACTAGGCCAGGGTTTCAACATTTCATCACCTTACAATTTGTACATCGACATGCATTAATGTGTACAAAACTAGTGTACTTCATTCTTTACGTGTATACAAATAGCTTGTTTCTCATCCATTGATAAAAATGTCAACTATAACACGTTACTACTGTTTATTTCTGTTTATTTCTAATAACTACATCCAACAAATGAACAATTAATCAACAATGTATCTCTAGTTGAGTATATACAAGTTTGACAATACTGCATACATCCAAAAAAATACAGTTTGCCTTAAATTTACGGTTAAGTTTAAATCTGGGATTCTATATAACAGGGACTTGTAATGAAGCGCTTTTTTGAATTTTCACGGTCGTCACTGTCTTCAACTGGCTAAAGCAGGCTGTACAAACTATTTCAGAGTTTAAAAACTTGATTTATGTTTTTGTACATGTCTTCCATGCAACTTGTGAATGTTTCGGAAGTTTTTTACAAAAAAATTGTTGCAATTATATGACCTAAAATATGACTTTAGGTGATGTAAAATGGGGCTAAAAATGGCAGATCGGCGGGAAAAATGCATTATTTTGTGAAACAGTCTGTGAGCGTAATATACCTCAAAATCATCTAGAAAAACATTTTTCCTAACATTTATGTCAATTTGAATGGTACTGGTACAAACTTTCATGTGAATATCTTTATTTAAACGTGTTATACTTGTTTTCCTTATGGGCCGAAATTAAAGCGACGACAGTGAAATTTGATGAAAATCTATTACATTTACTTATCGTTACAAATCCCTGGTTTAAATGGAGACACAGACAAATGACAGTAACAATGTCTTAAAATTGTATCCATTCTATTTACTCCAATATATAGAAAAACAATTTTCAATAGCCTTGGTGAGCAATTACACATTACTGAACATATTACATACTTAGGAAAGCAAAATAATGATACAGTAGAAATCACCAAATAAATTTATTGATGTGTTATTTGTTTTACTTATTGACTACAACATTTCCATTGACATTTTCGTTTCCAGAGGCTATTGAGATTCTCGATACTAGAATCTATATAACCTCGGGGTAAGAGAATGTTCCATTGATTGCTTTTATCTATTTTAACATTCTAAAACAGTTGGATATCTTAGAGATTTAATTTTACTTATTTTGGGCTATAATAAGTGCAGTATTTTTCATGAGTAAATATCTATTTTAATGTATAATCTATTTTAAACTAACCTGTCCAGACAATACCCCAAATATTAAAAGAAATTATATATATACACGTGTACAGTATTTTGACAAGTTAATTATCAGTGTGTCCTGTTGCAATCACAATTATAAAAGAGAATTTGTCCTGTGTCTCCTTTTAATATAACTATTAGTATATTGTGTCTAGTTAAGGGGGTTTACACAGACCAAAAATTACCAAAAACACAAATATACATACATGTATGATCGGGACCATGTAAATCACATTTTTATAGTTAATTCAAATGATACAAATATAGTTCGACAATATTAACCTGAGCTTGACCTTTATACAAGAATATATTTATTAAACTCAGACCTTTATGCAAGAACATATTAAACTCAGTATTTTCAGTCTATTTTTGTCTACGTTTGTAAATACGCTTTATTGGAAGCTTCCGGCACGTTACACATACCGAACAATTATTTTTGTATATATTATCATAGATACTTAGAAACTGTGCCACAATATAGCGGACTTATGTGCTTCGTCCAAAACTAATGTGTCCAAAATTAAAAGTACAATAACATGTCATGTCACAAAATTGATTCAGTATAGGATGTTATAAACACGTGTATAACCGTAATCATGCATATGGAAACTCACAATTTAATGTAAGCGAAGCGCGTAATTATTACTATACTATCACTATACCTTTCATTTCTCAATTAATATGGTCTTAGAAAGCTAACAGTAGTTAATATATTAGTAGTTATAATTAACCAACATAACATGACTGTAATATAGCAAGAATATAACAACATAGAGATTCAATAAATAATACAAATATATATAGAGTACCCACTAAAAGTTTGGAGACAAAAGAAATTAAATACAGTTCTTGAATTTTGATGATTATTTTTGTAGAAGCTTTCTTTTAAATGTATCTAAGTATGGTTTGTGATAAAATGAACAAATTTCATGAATGCAACACTTCTATAAGATTCAGCATCTGGAATCCTAAAGCCTCCAAAACCATGCTTATTGAAATTAATTTCCATAACAACTTGCATGCTACTTTTTGTAGTTTCTGTTATAATTATAACGGTAACCAAAAAAAATAAAGCAAAACTAAAAAGCATTCCAAAATAAACAGTGATCAAATTTTAGATAAAGGCTATTCAGTAAGCCTACATAGAGGAAATGTCTGCCAACTTTTGGTGGGTACTGTACAGCCAAAATCGACATTAGTTAGTTTGTCAACATCAGAGATGTTACGTTACCTAGCTATGTCTCTGACCAACATATGTCAATTTATGTTTCATGAATGAGCTTTAAATATAAGAAAATTGCTAGTGGCATGCATGTAGGATATGTTTTTCTTAAAACTTCATAGAACTCACATTTTGGAGGACGCTGTGATTTCTAGAAACGTCTAACAAACATTAATATCAAAGATTAATCATTGAGAAAGTCAAATTAAAGAGGGCAAAGTTATGAGTAAAATGCTGCAATGAATATCGATTTGGTTGATACAAATCCAAGCGATTTTGACGAATTTTTAGTCCAAAATGCTAAATTTAGGGAAGAATAAAGGTCACTTAAGACGATTCAGCTAGAGTGACCATCGATGTAGATCATTCTAATAGTGGAATTTTACTGAAAAAGAAATAAAGCATTTTGGGTACTTTATAATATTTGCGAGTAATTACTGAACCAAAACAAATCTAGACAGTTCAAATTATAGCTCGTTTAGGATAACTTGAGACAAACGACTCAGTTTGTTTACATATTTGGGACTCACGTATTACATAAAACAGGGAGGTCAGCTGATTTTGTGTACTGAAAGTATTAAACATGTCTTAATGCGTGGAACGTGTGTTCTCGTACTAAATTTAATACAGCAAAAACACACTGATAATTAAGTGTACTAAACTTAAATCCACCTGTGTATAAAAATGGTATCGTTGTATTTAGTCTCAAGTTATCCTAAACGAGCTTTATCCCATTACATAATGAACTGTTTACCACTTAGTCAAATACATTTTAAAGTTCTGTATTCAATTACCATTTGAAATGAGATTACAATATGATATAAGAATAACTTTGACAATCTTTAAAGTTGATGGATGACTTGTCGAAATCATCGGAAAAGGCGCCATATTTACTTAACATGTAACCGGAAGTGGATTCAATTTGTATTCTAACCTAGAGGATATCGGCTTGATATACATACTGTATTGCTATACACAAGCATCAAGGTTTTTTCTTGGGTTGTATATTATATTGTTTTAAACCTATTTTCTGAACCCAATCTTCTTCTTCGGCAAAAATTTCACCACAGAATTGTTTATCAATCGTCAGTTTTTTGTTCCAATCCGACTTCTCAACAAGATACGTGTCTGTGATATTTGGATACGTTTTACAGAAGTCATCAACTTCATCTCTTGTCTGCTTAAAATGTAAAACTTCATCGAAAAAGTCGTTTCCAGCTCGATTTATTTGTTGCCACAATCTCTTGTAGAAAAAGTCATAGATGGCGTAGTCGGCAAACGCATACCGCCTGTACAACTTCCGATCGTTTGCTCGCGGAATAGTTAACTTCCGGTCCCAGCCTCGTATGTGCAAACGGCGATACAGAATATCCTCAAATTTCCAATTTAGCATTCTTCTAAATAAAATAATTGATTCATCAAAGTATTCGGAAATTATCACAAGATGAAATTGAGAATCAAGTTTTTTAACATATTCTGCCATTGCTGTCTTATTCCTGGTAACGATAATGTCATCAGGTGTACCGAATTCGGTTGCCTGACGATTATTTATCCATGAAAACCGAGGAATTCTGGCTGTTTCATATTTAAGTGGGTCTTTCAGATATTGTTGGATAGGATCAGTTTTGGAAATATTGTAAACGTATTTTGGTGCCATGTAGTTCATACTAGACTTGAATTGCTGATAAGGTTCCCGAATAATTCCTATGTACACTGTGTCCTTAGGTAAAAAATTATCGAAAGCCGTTTTATTAAAGATCACGTGACTTGTCATAATATCAAATGATTTGTTTAGTCGTGGATGGATTAACTTTTCTTGAAGAGTCTCTGACGAGCTTACAATATTCAGCCATTTTGGTAAAATAAAGGTCAAGCCACGTGACATTCCAAATCTAAATATAATTGAAGTAGCGGTGCCACTTGCAGCTTTGTGTACTTTCAAAAATGCAATGTGTCTAACTTCTCTTCCATCCGCAAAGATGCGCACGCCATCCGGAACCGGAAATGTTTCTTTGCAGGTCTTCTGCATAATATTCTGCGCATGCTCTCTGACGGTTATTTCACGTGGACTGTCCCGATTAAATTGATTTGTTACTTCGATGATTTGTAACAAAGCAAACACTACCAAGACCAATCCAATACCAAACATCAAAATTCTGAAAGAGATGATTTTTATGAATAATATAATTATAGGCACGGCCATTTGATGGAAAAGACATGCACTTTAATGAAGTAGTTAGTTGGTCGTAAGGGCCATATATTTAATAAACAATTTAATCTCCATTTCGCCAATGTCTGCTTGATTTCGCATCATTGAGCGTTTTAGTCATACCGTCCCACAATGCAACGATTGGTAAGCACAGGAACCAGAAGCGTTCCGAACGTGCGAATTTAGTTCGAAAAAATGGTATGTTATCTCCCTTTATATGATTTTAGAAGGACTAAAGGGAGGTAACTAGAAACCAGAAGTGATCGACACAAAATTCAGTTCTGACAGTATACAGAAATTAATCCACCAAAAGTCTCGCAATACCTCAAAGTTTTAAACGGTGCTCGACGATATTAAGATACCATAAAATACTCAGTAGATGATAATTTTTTTAATTCATAAAATAGTCGGGACCATTTAGTAGTGATTCTGGTTTTTACAAAACGTTTTAATCGTTGTTTTATTCGCTGGTATTGAGCGAATTAATTAACCAGTTAATAATTATTGCTGCTGGATTTGCTCTGACAGCTCTTTTTATCTTTTTGATATGTTTCCGTACAAACAAATAAAGGTATAGCGTTAAAAGAGCACCACTTCACTATTTTTTTCTACATCTGTTTTAGCTTTGGTTCTTTAATCTATTCACCAACTGTGGTTGTTCGCAATATATTCATTACCAACGTGTCGTTTCAAAATTCATGAGATTAAGGTGAAAAAAAAGAAAATTATAAAAGAAGCAATCAACCCCTAACAAAATCAGTGCTTTCCGTGTTTTTGTGACACGATTTTGATCAAGTTCTTTTGCAGGCATTGTTACATTTGTATACACAAAAAGTAAACGTTACCGTAAATTCCACCTCATTTTTTCCAGATTTATCGCCGACTTTTGATAAAGAACCTTTGTTCAACTTCGTCACGTGGTCGTCAATATTACAAGTTGTATATATATATAGTTTGATGCGTTAAGAAGATCAGCGTCATAGTTCCATTTCTTTATTTATAGATTCATAAGTCATTCTTGTGTAATCTGAAATAGAAATTATTTATCTAAGCGTTTAAAATAACAAACATTTATAGGTCGTTTGCGTTAATGCTGGACCCCTATTTGCCGTAAATATCTTTTAAACTATAACAGCGATTTTGCTAAAAATTTTAATACAATCTTATTTCAATTTTTCCTTCTAGGATTTAAATTTTCAGAATTTTTAATAGATAAATAAAAAAGTTTTCCATAAGGTATAATGCAAAATATTTGGAATTTTTTATCAAAAATCCGGTGGGAGGTAAAATAAGCTGTTCTGATAATAGCATTGTCATACTTCCAGTGTATTTATACAAAGTCCCGTGCGTTTACTGAAAATTTGTCGCTTAAATAAACACTCGACGGTCTACTGAATTGTAAAGCAGAGGCCCGTCTTAAAAATCGTACGTGTAGAATTTGTATAGATTTTGACGATACAGACGACAGTGATGATGATATTTGAGTTTGTATATACTGTTATACTTTGTTATCAAATGTAATTTCTAACCGGGCCTCATATTTAGCTATTATTTTGTATCTACTGTTATGTGGCTGTTCTGATTATGGCACTTACCCATTTAACAAAAGTCTCTTTTTGGCTTCAATATTTGCATTGCATGTCTATGGGAAGTATGTTATGTAATAAAAGAAAAATTCTGAATTTTTGGATTTGAGAAGGAAAATGCTAGTTATGATCACATACAAAATTTGAGTTAATTCCATCCGATAGTTATTGAGATATTTCATGATTTTAGGGGTCCAGCTTTAACGCTAACGACCTATACATTCACCATCATTAGCCTGTTCAATTACCATAAACGTTCCAAAACGTTCCGTAACGATACATTCGGAGCATAAACAAATATACACGATCGTTAAGGCAATGAGTGATGTTTCAAAATTTATGGACTAAAAACGAAACATCACTCATTGTCTAAACAATCGTATATTTGTTTACTTCAACACCGGTAGTTTCAAAATAGCATCTAAATATGTCCGAGATTAATAGTAGCGAATGGCCGATGAGTTCCGAATGTATCGTTACGGAACGCTTCGGAACGTTTAGGGTAATTGGACAGGCTACATGTCTCGCAACACATCGTTATTAGTGCGACAATATTAACCTGAGGTTGAACTACCTAATTATAATAATTACACACTTGAATTACAATTAATTGTGAGTTTCCGAATGTGTATATACGATTATACACGTGTTTATAACAACCTGTGTGACTATAAATCAATTTAGTGAAAGTGGCATGTTATTGTAATTTTAATTTTAGACGCATTAGTTATTTGGGAAACAAGTAAGTCCGCATTATTATGGCACAGATTCTAAGTATTTATTTTTATGAAAACAAAATTAATTGTTCAGTGCGTGTATTTTGCCGAAAGCTTCCGATAAAGCGCGATTTACAAACGAAGACCAAAAAAGACTGACCTGCATAAAGGTCAAGGTCAGGTTAATTCTGTTGGACTATACAATGTGTTAGCAATCGTAAGCTAATATTATTATCTAGCAAAAAACCAAACACTAGCTTGCGCTACAATGAAGCAAATCGATGCTTAAGAAATCGGTCTGTCGCGCTTTGAGGCTTTAAAATTGTAAAAAATTGCACGCTTTTACAATGACCAAGATTGTCTTAAAAGCGGATCTTTACTGTATTTTAGACTACAACTTACAATGTAATACATGTACTCCGGATTTATCATTCCATTTATGAGTTTTATCTCCTCGTCTTTATTTATAGTCTTATATGACATTTTTGAAGTATCTGCAAATAATCCAACTGTTTATCGCTAATAAATATACACTGCCCTTCTAAAGTATTTGCACAAAATCCTAATTTTAGAATGACTTACATATACCCGTTATAAAGAGTATTCTGAGCGAATTCAAAATCAGCATTGACTATTTTACAAAAATATGAATTCAAGCTATATTACATAAATAAACTTTAGTTAAAATTTCTAGAAGATTGCAGTTTTTAATAACGCCATTAGTCCAAAAACTTTTGGAGAGCGCTGTTAAATTCAAATATCGCTATAATTTGATGTCATATATTAAGGTAATATAATTTCAATCTGGACATCAACACTTCAACCCTGTAATAAATTTAAAATTGTTCAAATTTAACAAGGAGAGAGCAGATAATGATTTGCCAAATAGAATTACAAGATACAGTAAAGTTAAGCTATTATGACCATTGTGTTTATTGCCAAGTCAAGCTATTTTTGACGTTTCTAAATATCAATATGAATGCTTAATTTGAGAAGAAAATTTGTCACTATACGATGACCATTCTGCTATAAAGACCATCGATTGTATTGGTACTAAGTTAAAACTTAAATGTTTATTATCAAGTTTGATTTTGAAATTATATATGTTCAGATGACTTATTACACTTGATAAATACCACAGGGAATTGTCATGTTACCTCCCTTTGATTGTTCGAACATACATTTATATATATATATGTATATAAACGGTATGTTTGAAAAATCAAAGGGATGTAACATGACAATTCCCTGTGATAAATACGTCATCTTCAAGCTGGTACCCAAGCAGTACCATTTTACACCACGGAGAGTAGCAATCGCTAGAAAATTTCAGGCTTAATAAAATCTACAATTTTGACCTGGGTGGTATGAAGCTATTATATGGTAATTAGTTCTGTCCTGATCCGGTTCGAAATCTAAGACCTCTACGAACACAAAAGCGAGCTTCCTGCCACTGGACTACTGTTGCTACATATTATAGTCGGTTTAAAAGCTCACCCGAGCTTATTTTATTAATTGTTTATACTTCCGACTCAAAATAGAGATTATTCTATTCTAAATTATACTCAAAACCATATTGTTTTAGTCTGACCAATCTCCCTCCCAATAACCCTCCTAATATCTGACGCCCCTTAAATTTTCATTACTCGTCGCTATTATGTATAATACAAGTAAAGTATTCACACATGTTTCGAACTTGGTGACCCCATGTTATCAATTTTGTTGTTATCCTGCCGTTAGTATGTGTCAACATTTTATATTGATTAGTTGTAATAAGACAAGATAATCAGGGATAGAATTTTATAAAAGGTACGTTCAGTCATATATACAGTACCCACCAAAAGTTTAGAGACATTTTCACAGAATTGTAGTAAATTTCTTGTGTCTCCAAACTGTTGGTGGGTACTGTACATGTACATTCATAAATTTTCATTGGTCACAAAAGCTTGAAGAATGTATGTAGAATGTGTATCTCTGATTAATATACACAATTGTTGCGACAATATTTTAAAACAATGGTCAACAGAAATTCAGCTATCTATACTAACGGACAAAAGTCTTGTCTGGTCTACAAAAACCATACTATCTTTTTTGTTTGTTATTACACACTCATACATTTGGTATCGGTAGAAAGAGAATCTTTTTATGCATTGAATAAAAAAAAGAATTGTGACATTTGAGCCAGTTATGTCGGTACAGTACGTAATGTGTTAAAAATTGACATTGAGGATTTGCAAGTTACAAATGATTGCGTTGAGTCAGTTTTAAATGAAACATTTTTTCCAATAGTGTGCGTGACCCCCATTAACCCGAATGAGTTTTTTTGGTCTTCCGGCTAGATTCCTTTGCAAACTTGTAGCATCGATGCGTAAAACGAGCACCGAACTCATTCGGGTTAATG
This sequence comes from Mactra quadrangularis, assembly GCA_025267735.1. Lineage (NCBI taxonomy): Eukaryota > Metazoa > Mollusca > Bivalvia > Venerida > Mactridae > Mactra > Mactra quadrangularis. Next base: position 23,430,877 of record CM046306.1, on the reverse strand, counting down.
GGGGTCACACAATCTAATCAATGGAGGAAAATTGAGATAATTGAAGTGTATAATCTCCCCGGGTGGGATTCGAATCCGTAACCACTTCGGGACACGAGATTCAAAATCCCGGCGCGCTACCAACTGCGCTATTGACCCGGGTTTCGTATACTGTAGTGAAGTCGATGTATACAGTCTGTAATAAATTATACTTGTCTCAGTTGTGAGCTTTTTGAAGTTATTTTGATAGTTTTATGATTTTTAAGTAAAATATTGTTTGTTTGTTTTGTTGGGTTTAACGCCTTAGGAACACATTGTATAGGTCATATAACGGCGGTCAGTAAACCTACTCACTATTCCTGGAAAGGCTAAATCTCTGGATTTAGCGGTTAACCAACTACTTGGCGCATACTTTCGTCAGTGACTGACAACTTCAGTTTAATGACCAAGCTCCACGAAAGTATACCCCGCCCGAGATTAGAACCCACGACCCCTCGATAACTAGACTGATGTCTTTTGCGCTACCGACTGAGCTAGCCGGGCGGCTTTAAGCTAAATATCTTCAGATATAGATTCGTACACATTTAAAGATCCCCCTTTATCTCAATATATATCAATATATCAATATCATACACCAAGTTCGTCAACGATCGTGTAGCATCGTATGTTTCCGTATAATTCAGGTTACACTATTTGTCTAATTGGTACAATTAATCTTCGCTTTTTACGTTACAGTTCACACCGTCGATATTTACTGCATTTTCCATAAACATGTAGATTAATAAATACGGTTAACCGGATTTATTGCTTAATATTGCAATGCGAAATCTTACAGTTTTAACCGGTTCGTTTCCCTCTGAACCGTTTTGTACTTAGTTATTTCAGACGCTGGTTGTTTATATCAGAATCTGAAATTTAAAGGTTTGAAAAAATACATTTGTTGAAAACTTTAAATATCTTATTGTGCTTTTGTATGTTAAACAGTCAGTCAAGCAAGAATAGTTCTTTTCGAAAGTTTGTTTAAAGCTATGCATTTTCTAGCATTTGCCACATTTTACACAACTCATTCAAACGTTTGTAAAAATACGAGGACAACAAAATGTGCATTAATTCCTGCTTCGATTGACTTCGCAAAAATAACCCGATACTTATTGCAATATACATGTATTGCAATATATTGCAAATCGGCTATTACCGTTTTGTGACACTTGTTAAACCCCAAATAAATACTGACTTGAATACTGTGCCAACAGAACTCATTGACTGCTTTGTATAAATCAAATAGACGTTCAACGATCAACCCCATCTCCGTAAACAGATATCCTGTAGAGCGCTGTCGTACAGGATCTCTAAGGTTCCCATGTAGGGCAATCTGATTAAAACCCGATCTACAATTTTACCGCTCGCATACTCGCTAATGCGACCGTGGTCTACTGGATATGTGTTTACGCAGATTGCATGTAGGGTCACGTCGAGATGACTTTTTAATTTATGTCGACCAATCAATGCGTAGCTTTCATCTAAACGAAACACTATTTGATTTCGTAATTTCTATTTTTATACTATAGTGTTTGCGAGCTAATTTGACAGCGGTGTTATTCACAGTCTGCGATTAGACGACTCATTTCAAATTGCGTGACGTAGACAATGTAACGATTTCGTCATATATATCGTAATGAGAAAATGTCACCTGAACGTGACCCTCATGACGGAATTAGCCATATCTTAAATTAGCGAGAAGGCGAGCGGAAAATTTATTTTAGATCGAGTTTAAATTAGATTGCGATCAACCCTAATAGCAAATTATCATATACATGTAAATACAATAGCAAAGTTGGCATATGGATGTTTAAGGGGAAATACAAAACATATGTAAACGTTAAACAGGAGTTTAAAAGTATGTTTAAAGTCCGGGTCCCTTTGGGTGGACCAAAAAAATATGAGTTGTATATTTCTGGAAAATATCAGGGTCTGTCCCTGAACGTGCCTTATTAATTGACCTAAATATATATTTTATCAGAGAATCATAAATCGGTCATGACATGAAATTATTCGCTATCTATAAATACATAAAAATTCTGATATCTTCAAATTTTTCCAAATTAAGATCACGAGTTCATGTGTATATTATAGTATGACATCTTATAATGGTGATAGTAAACAAAGCCTTTTTACAGTACTCTCCAAAAGTTCTTGAACAAATGACATTTTAAGAAAATTTGATCATAGCAACCTCTAGTAATTTTACTATAATTAAAACTTATTTATGTAACATAGTTTGACTTATGTATGTTTGAGATCTATTTTTTCAATTTGCTAAGGTGACTTTTCAATTCTTTTTCCATGGTTAATGTAACTCGGTTATGTTAAACACAAGGTTTTTCCCAAATACTTCATGGTTAATGTAACACGGTTTATGTTAAACACAAGGTTTTGCCTTAATAGTATCATTGATTGCTTTCGGCGCGATATGACCTTTTTGTGTTGGTGCGCCGTAAAACGCAAACAAACTAGCATGGAAATAGAATTAGAAGTGATGCACTAGAACCAATAGTTACAAAACATATAAATGGAATTTAAAGTCACATTTTAATGGTAATACCCAGGGCTGTCACGATATACCGGTATACCGGTATTACACAATACGCAGCTGCGGCAATACGTACCGCGGTACGAATGAAACGTACCGGTATTTGGCTATATTTTTATTTCATTGGGAAAAATCTTCCCTTTGCGAAATTAAAGTAGCGAAACGTCAGTTTTACCATGGTAATTTAACTGAATGGGGCACGTTCGTTCGGTTAAATACGGAACATGCGCAAAATATGTTTTTGAATCCAATACTTCGGGACAGGAAGTTGTTAAACAAGCATGGTGCCCAGGAGCTTGATTGCTATGATGTTTTGCAGCTAAGGGGGTGATCGTTTCTTTCAACTAAGCATCTTTCTTATTTGCAAAATATATGACTGTATAGACTTAGTGAGACTAGATTCAAGTAGTTGCATGTAAGATTTGCAATGTTTCTGTTGAATACAGCATAGGCACAACCAATCTATAAACCCACAATATATTATATCGTGGTACGTATCGCAATTTACGGTGCTTGCGTATTGCAATATATCGCAATACGCTTGGCGTATCGTGACAGCCCTAATAAGACCATTTCCATGTATTAAAGGTGTGGTTATTAATGAACTCATCCTCGTAAACGTATGATTAGTTGTCACAAAACATAATATATTATTGTTATTGTTACAATGTCGATCATGGTACATGTAATACTATTTAAATAAATGTATGTACAGTTCGTACATTAGATCATGCATATTTATGTACTTTTATTAATGGACTTGTCCACTCATTAGGTGATTAAGATGATACAAGTACATCATGTTAGGCCATGCCAAATTGGAACTTTGTTAAGCGTCAACTCATGTTTGACAAACCTAGGTACCTATGCACAAAACACACAAACCGAAAACGAAAACATATGTTCATTCTAGCTAGTATGGCGCAAATAAGTACTTGGTAGTACATGAATGTTTATGACACTAATGTGAGATTAAAGTAATTCTATAAAAATGTATATACAACATACACAGTTACATTTTCATTAATCAAATGCACAGAAACAAGAAAATATCAGTATTTCCTGAGAAAAATCAGTGATCGAATACCAGAACAACAAAATTATGTAAGAAAATTTCACCATTTTCTTTTGGATTGAGGACTCTAAAAACTTCACACGCTTAACAAAATTCCGGTATGGCATGGCCTTACTATTTTGAACATAACACATTGATATTCAACATTTATTATAAACTGACATAGGCGGATCCAGCGGGGGGGGGGTCAGGGGGGGTCCACCAGTCCATTAGTGTATTTCTTGCTTATAAGTCATTTTTAAGTAGCATGAAGCAATTTTTCTCGGTGCTTAACATAGATTTAATGGTAATGTAGTTTTTATTATCAATATGTTGCATTTTTTTCTGCAAAATGTGTATAATGTGATTGTGGTTCGAGGTTCGGATCCCCCCCCCTAGAAAAGTTCGGACCCCCCCCCCCCTAGAAAAAATCCTGGATCTGCCCCTGAACTGACAAAACAATATTGTTAATAATTAACCCAAACTATTGTTTTTTAATTGAACCGGTCAAGTTAATAAACGCATCGTTTATAAAAACTAGCTGTTCAAACTTGGTCAGTCACACTATTGTGTAGAAAAGCTATGTTCATGTATCATCCACTTAGTTAGACGACGTGAAGTGATCAATTTGTATGCCGAGTACTTAATAATGTCCTTGTCTTTTCAATGAATAATGATTTAGTGAATAAGACCGTGTAAATTTACATTCCGGAAAATATAAGAGTTATAAGTCTCAAACTTCATCATAACAAAACAATTCAGATCAAAGGAGAACATGTCATGTAATAGCAAAACGAAACATGTACAGTATAACCTCTACAGAGCGGCCCTCTACAGAACAGATCCTCTGCACAAAAACAGCTTTTGATATTCCCATTGACCTATTCTTAATAGATTTAACCTCTGCAGAGCAACAACCTCTGAACAGCTACACACTTTAATCCCTCCCGGTAAGTGTTGTTTAAGAGAGGTTGTACTGTATCAGAACAGATTACATTAGTACAGTAAGTGTCTTATCTAATGTTCCTGAACGTCAGTTTCCTATGTTACCCAAGACAGTATTAACCAATATGTCACACAAATATCCATACAGTACTTACCGATCAGGTAAAACTTAAGTTTAGTATAGAACAGAACAGAACATACATTCATTGAAATAGTGAATCACTTATGTACATACGTCTCAATACAGATGATTGTGTTCTGTTTAGAGCACATTTTAACCCGGGTCGATGGCACTGTTTGTAGCGCGCCGGGATTCGGAATCTCGAGTCCCGAAGGGGGTACGGGTTGGAATCCCACCCGGGGAGGTTATACTCTTCCATGAAAATTAGACTATAATGTCAATTTTCCTCCATTGATTAGATAATATGGAGAAGTATCCGTCCTTGTGGAAGAGTAGGTGAGTAGTAGTTATAGACAAGGGTACAGAAAAGCTAGGTTAGGTGCGCTGGACGCCGTGAAAGGACCTAAAATGTGTTGATACGGCGTTAAATCCAATTAAAAAAAATATATAAAAAAGAACACATTTTAGTACATTGATGAAATTGACTTGTAAAAAGCTCTCGAATTTTATCTACACGCTTATTTAAAGATGCCGCAAACTTTTATACACAGATCGTGAACGTGTTTTATAACAATATAATATTATATTCATGACTTTGTATAAACCACGCTATTAGTAATGGTAAAAAGTGCTGGGCATGTATATCCCTATATTGATATGGGTAATATCGCGAATTAAGTGCGCGTTCATGAAACAGGACATGAGCACACAACATTGATGAAATCAGACCGTTAGAATTGTAACTCAATGAAAATCTTGATGTTCCTATCTGGGATGGAACCCACGACCTTCCGAGTCGTAATCGAACACGTAACCACGTCGCCATTACAGTAAGCTTGCTGGCAAGGTAGTAGTTGTGCCGTATTAGTATGTGAGAATGCATTGATGATAAAATCGGACAGTAAATACTAAATATTTAATGTAAAGACAAGTATAAAATAAAACATATAAAAGTTAACTTACAATTTAAGTGCTGACCATATATTCCCAACAAAGTCAAGACAGAAACTCAAGCCACTAAGTGAAACACACTGAGACAAACTGTGATGTTTAATTAGTCACTTGAAGAAGACGTACACAAAAAACGTGATAATATCAACGTTACTATAGCAACGTTTATAACAACTAGTTTCTCCTAGTTTTGAAACTTCTTTCTCGTGTACTCCATATGTTATTGATTTGAAATAATTTTTCTACAATCAGAATTTCAATATGTCGTCCACTCCGTTATCTACTCGACTTTAGAATAATCCAGAGTAAAAGAAAGGCTCCTTTATTTATCTCAACCGCTTTATAATCCTACAGCAAGATAAAATTACATACACTGCACTCCAAAAGTTTCGAGACATTTTCACTTCGTAAGCCTACTTATTTGAAATAGCTTTTATCGAATTTTTGATAGCCTTTTATTTTAAATTGCTTTTAACATTTGCTTTATTTTTCTTATGGTTCTTTTTATAGTTGAGACTTCGAAAGGAGCTTTAAAACTAAGAAATGGAAAATACTTACTTTGAACACGTGCATGTATTTGGAGGTTTTGTGTGTCAGATGCTTAACCTCACGATTGGTTAACTTAATCATCAATTATTCTAAATATATTTTTAAAAAAACATTTCTACAAAAACAATCACTAAAATTCAAGAGTTCTAGTAACTCTCCTTTATCGGCAAACTTTTGGTGGGCAATGTATTTGTCTCAAACAATTTACTGTAGAGTCACCGAATACTGTATGTAATTCAATCCATCAGTTGAACTATCGGACTTTACTTTGACCGGATTGGTTTTCACCATTTTTATTACTTAATAAATATAACCTAAGTTGAAAAATATGTAATAATTTTAATAACTGAGCAAAAATGTTCACATATTGTAAAATAAAGTACACATCTCAGATAACTTAATGCTTGGTTTGGGGTTTTATGGTGTTTTACGTTGTATTTTTAACAAATTTTCAGTCATTTTGTGACAGTCAGTTAACCAACCCGCTGTTTTCTATACATCAGTATCATTATCAAACAAATATTCCAATCTGGCTGACAACGGTACCTTTTGTACTACATGATACACAGGTAGGTCGGTAAATGACAAAAAAAGAAGTTATTCTTGACGAAACTCTGAGAAGGCATGTATGAACCATCTTGGATCGAACCTGGGTGCCAAGGATGGTTCCATTTTAAAACAGTTATCCAATTGTCGGAAGATTGGTGTTAACCAACCACTGAAGATTTACCAAGAGCCATTTCCTGTTCTTTTATTCTAGTCTTAGAAGGTAAACGTTGCAGCATATTTTAAAACTTACATAATTTTAAAGCAATGCCCATTTTTGGTAAGTATTTAAGACATGTAACTCTGCTTGATTCGGCTCTAAGGGAAGTAAGCAATGTAGACGAAACTTAACAACGAATTTTTTCTATGAAGTATTATATTTGAGGAAAGATTTAACTTTTGATGCGCTTGGATATCCAATATAACACCGAAAAGGTAAAAAAAATCGATAATGAAAAAAAATAAAAATGCATTTATGAAATGTTTAATATTAACATAATATTAAGTAAATACAATTTAACTCGATTACAAAACAAGCTTTTACAACTAGTTATTAAGGTAGTTATCTAGTTACGTAACTTCTTAACCTGTTATCACTTATCTATAAATAGCATAGTTTTGCTCCATTGTAGATCTTTTAATACACAGTCACATTTATAGTCATCGCAGACATTACATATTACGCAACATCTAGTTATAGGTAAGTAGTTATCTAGTTACGTTAACTAGTTAGTTAACTAGTTAGTAACAAGTTAACCTCTTACCACTTATATAAAATATCGCTAACTGGTAAGTGGTTATCTAATTTCGTTAACTAAATAACCACTCAAATAACTTATTATGTAGCTGATTATTTGGAGGCAGAAATGTTTCACCATGGTTGTAAAAGCTTCCTTATATATTAACCTTTGTTATATAATTATATATACCAACCTTGTCCTGCTCTTGTTTTTCTTTAATCGTTATATCAGTATAACTTGTCACAGACAATATTCATACATTTATTTTCTATTTTATTTTACAAATGTATATAAAAGTTGAAGAACGAGTGAAATATTGAGAAAACTGATCATGCATACCTTAAATAATTTCACTATAATTAAAGCTTATTTGAGTAACATAATATAAATCATATGTTAATAAACTAAATAATGCTGATTTTGGAAATTGTTCAAGTGAATGTATATCTTTTTTTGGAAAAAAGTAAATTTGATAAAATAATGCGAAATAAATACACATAGCAAAATACATGTCAATACCAATACATTTTTAAGATAACTATACGTATATTTACGGAGCCCCTAAAGTGACATTTTGAAATACTTTTCTATTTTCACAAGTATTTCGTTTAAACGTAATATTATTTTGAAAAAACGAAATATTATTTTTCGAAATAATATTATTTCGGGTTTTTTTTCGAAATAATTATTTCGGGTTTTTTTTCGAAATAATTATTTCATTTTTTTAAATATTATTTCGTTTATACGAAATATCATTTCGTTTAAACGTAATATTATTTCGTAAAATCGAAATAATTATTTCGTTGTTTTTTTCAAAATAATTATTTCGTTTTTTCGTAATAATATTATTTCGTTTTTTCGAAATAATTATTTCGTTTTTTTCGAAAAAAATATTTGTTAAATCGTAATATTATTTCGATTAAACGAAATAATATTTCGTTTATTCGAAATAATTATTTCGAAAAAACGTCATAATTATTTCGAAAAAAAACGAAATAATTATTTCGAAAAAAACGAAATAATTATTTCGTAAAAACGAAATAATATTTTTTAAAAATCCGAAATAATTATTTCGAAAAAAACGTAATTATTTCGAAAAAACGAAATAATATTATTTCGAGAAAAAAACGAAATAATATTACGTTAAAACGAAATACTTGTGATAATAAAAAAAGTATTTCAAAATGTCACTTTAGGGGCTCCGTATATATTCAATTTATATCCACCTATCAGTGATAAATACATAAGTTACAATAAAATATATATAAAATATATAAACAATGACATATAAACTGCATTGAAACGATAAAAAAAATTAAATGCATATAGTAAATATACAATGACATTTACATAAGAGCTGATTCTAAAGGTTATTAAATGTTATGATATATATTGTTATTAATATTGTCATTGTTATTTTCTGATATTGTCTATTCAAGTTATGATCGTATTGATTGTGATGTAAATCATTGTATGCTTATAATTATTAATCACTAGAAACTGTATAGTTTTTGTGAATAAATGTATGTTCTGTTCTGTTATTAAGCATTTTTTTATTGTTGTAAGTTTATTTAAGAAACATGAGGTATGACGCCTATCTCTTAATGTACAACTACGTTTAAGCCTAAATTAGATTTATTTGATAATATTAAGTTTATGATTGAACATCGCACTACTTTAAGTTCTGCTACAAAAAAACTCATTGATTATTACAATATCATGAAACGTTCCTTATAAGTTATAGTAAAACTTTACTGAAGTTGTAAGTAAATTTACATACATTCCCATATTAACATAATGATCTACTTACTAAATACAAACTATAAAGTCCATTGTTTTTTATTATTTTTAAAAATGTAACAATCCCATGTGAACACAGATTTTATCATAATCTACCAAGCTTACAAATTTACACCAAATCAGTCAACAAATTTTTGTGACAAAGCATTTCTTTTGTTAAAAGTATTGCAACATGCGTATAAATTTATCAATCTTGAATGATAAAAATAATCCCACGCATGCGTACTGGAGAGTAATGTCACGTGATTTATATTTTTCTGAAACCTTAATCTTAGTAATTATTTAAAGAATAGTTTATCTGATTTTGTAAATTCATGTACAAGAATGCTTGTATGCATTTTATAACAGTTTTAACTGGTTCTAAAGCTGCTAACTTCACTTACCTAACAAAATTGTATAGAAACAATTTTGAAGCAGTAAAGCTGTGTTCGATGAATGTCATTGTTACTGCAATTTGACTTACAAAGATTTATTGTGCGTATTAATCATTTCCTGTTTGTACCGGTTAAGTTAAGATTGTCTTAAATATTATAAATGCATTTTCTTATCTCAATTACACACACTGACAGGTATGCTAAAATACAATCTCCGTAAACAGAGATCCTGTTCTACTCGCGTTGTCGTACAGGATCTCTACTTAATCAATGCAAGGTCACGTCGAGATGAACTTTGTGTCGACCAATCAATGCGTAGCTTTCATCTAGACGAAAACAATATTAATCACATTTTGATTTCGTAATTTCTATTTTTAGACCAAGGTTTGCATGCAAATTTAACAGCGGTATTATTCACAGTCTGCGATTGGGTGTCTCATTTCAAATTGCGTGACGTAGACGATGTAAACAAGTTACGTATCATAACAATTTCGTCATGAATATTATGATGAGAAAAGGTCACCTGAACGTGACCTTCGTTTGGAAAAGGTCAGATCTAAATTAGCGAGTATGCGAGCGGTAAAATTTTAGATCGGGTTTTAATCAGATTGGCTAAAATATAAAAATTCACCAAATCTGCAACTTGGCGAGTATTATTACGTTCAATTATCAAGTTATGTCAGTTTAACTTAATGCGTTTTTATAGATAGATAGATTTTATTTGGTACCAATATACACATAACATGGCATTTAAAACATTGCAATCAACATGGTAAAACATAAAACAAACAACACATGATGAATACAATGAACCATGTCAGGGTACATCAACACCAAGGATAACACAAAAAAGAGTAATGGACTCTTATTTCCATTGTGGTCCTTGTTGTTGATGGACTGACTGACATAGAGAGGCATGATTTAAAGAAATATTAATAAAATATATTTGTGATGATTTAAAACTAGTTAATGATAAAAATAAATTTAATCACTATCACAGATACTTATTACACAGTTTAGAAACAATTAAAATATGAAAGACTAGGATTGCACAGTAGTTATAATAGTACTACTACATATCACATGGTGCTAGTATATAAATAACACATGGCAGTGAGGGTGACAGTACAGATTATCAACCCGAGGAAAATAATATCAACCGAGGCGCTAGCCGAGGTTGATATTATTTTTCAAGGGTTGATAATCTGTACTGTCACCCTCACTGCCATGTGTTATTTGTTTTATTATACCGAACAAAACTGTAACATGTAAATATTTATTGAACAACAAATAACAACACAGTAAAGAAAACAATCAGTACAATAAAAAAACTGAATTATATCACTAATATACACCTCCGCGACCGGGATTCGAACCCGCGATCTCCGGATTCGAAGTCAGACATGCTAACCACTACGCCACGGTCGCGGCTATTTACGGCTACTAATCGTTAATAAGTGGTCTCCCTTAGATAGCGGGTAATATTACCATGTGATCGAACAAAATATCACCCGCTCCGGTATAGGGATTTGGCATAGGGAAATTCCAGTGAGGTATAATAATAATAAATATTATTGTTTATTCTAACATAGGCACGTGCGCTTTCACTCTTTATTCAATGTGACGTCATCTATGCTTTATTATTCAATAAAATATAGCTGGTGACGGCTGTTGAAATTTTACTCCCCACGTTAAATGAGCAAAGCCGAAAATAGCGCCCGAGTTTAAAAGGGTTGACTTTAACAGAACCTTGGAACATGTCAGTAAATGTAAAACATGTAATAACCTTCTTACTTGACCGAAAATGGTATAAACTGAGTTTAAAACGATTCTAGCATAAAAAGACCTACTTCAACTTGAAGTTCAAGATGTTTTTTAAAAGTCCCAGCATTTCCCGGTTCCGTTGTCTCATTTCATCCTGTCCTTTATCCGACGATCATGCCAGCCATTATACGAAAAATACAAAGATTGACTATTTAATCAAAGCCAAACTGTGCATAGCATAATATAATGGAACTGGCTACGTGTATTCTTTCAAGCTCGTAATCATCCAAGCTGACACGAGCAGTGCTGATTTTCCGAAAATCTAACCTTCCTTGACACACGTTCATAAATCCAATTTATATCCAACCTTTTACAAATATCTCCATCAAACTGTCTGATAACACACTCCTATTCAGTTAACATCCAATTATTTAAGCAGTATTTGCAATATTCCGCCGAAAACATCGAACTTAAATGCTTCATCATCGTGTGTATATAAAATGACACTCACTAAGGGCAAGGTCGAATGTTTATTTCACGGCGCTTATTTTAAAGAATGATGTTTTACACACAAATAAAACTATGACAATTCGTATTTAGTTTTGGGTTCATTTTTTTAAAATTAAGATTTGAATATTATTTGTTTGAAATTAGAATCAATTATCAATGAGATCTGTGTAAATAAAGGCTATTTTCGGCCTTTGCACTGGGGGGCGGATTTCAACAGCATGGCGTTTCTGACAGTAAAAAATAGTTCTATAAAAATATCTTTTCTAAGAATGTATTTTGCGATGTTAGAATCGAAATAACTTACAGTTGTCTATATTTTATTGTCTAATAAAACATAGGCACTCGTTTGATGCGCTAATTAAATCACTCGTGCTAAAGCACTCGTGATTTAATCATACGCGCATCACAACTCGTGACTATGTTTTATTAGACAATAAAGTATAGACAACTGTAAGTTATTTCTTAAACAAATCACAGACAGTATACTGTGTATTATATATCACAGGAGTCTAATAGATGATTCTTTACAGATAATTTAAACTGTTTTAATGTTGTGACATTTTTCAATGAAACTGGAAGTTGATTCCACAGAGAACAACCATTGTAAACAAAGGATTTGGCACCAGCAGACTTAATTAAAGGAATACAATAACAACCATCACTGCTAAATCTTGTTCTATATGAATGAACAGTATTCTGTTTTACAAAGTTTTCATGTAAATATGAGGGTGCTAAATTATTATGAATCTTGTACACATGACATAGTATAATTTGGTGTACCCTTTGTTCTACAGGAAGCTAACTCAAGAGTTCAAAGTGTTCTTTACTGATATGAGTTCTATGATGAAGATTTAGAATAAAACGGATCAACTTGTTCTGAGTAATTTGAAGTTTTTGTTTCCACTTCTTACTAAGACCAGTGAACCAAAAACTACATAGTCGAAGTGGCATTGTATAAGTGAATTAACCAAAAGTTGTTTAGTGTGTTTAGTCATTTTTAAGTATTCTTACGCGACGAAAATAGTTCGCGGGCATTGTATGTCTAGGTTGAAGTTTCTATTAAATCCTGTAAAGGTACTCGAGATTGTGGGAGAGTTTTGCATACAAAATTATTCTCTGATAGTCATAAATACACGATTCTATAGCAATACATGTAATTGGCATGAATATTGAAGTCCTCGTTTAAAATAGTCTTGTTGTCTTGATGCTTGCATTTTCATGTACACTTTACAAAACTTATAAGTATACACATTTCAATTGTGTATAACTTTTTTATTAACAAGTATTTTTTAACGAAATTTCGTACATCTGCTATTGGCTATATTTCAATTATTACTGCGTAGTCATTTTTTTGAAAGTCACCTAACCAGCACGTTGGACCGTAAATCGATGAAATTCATTAAATGCTCGAGGAAATCGTGACTAGCTTGAATCAAAATTGCACATAGTCGCTGTGGACAGTATAAAGATCTACACATCCGAAAAACACAAAATGGGCAGGCTAACGATAGAACAGTGAGGAATAGCTAATGGGTTGTTAAAATGGATGGCGCGCCAGCCCGCACTGCAAAGGCGACAACAGCCCTGTGTTCAGTTACCGCGAACGTTACAAAACGTTCCGTAACGATACATTCGGAACTCCTCGGCCATTCAATGCGAATAATCTCGGACATATTTAGACGCTATTTTGAAACTACCGGTGTTAAAGTAAACACATATATGATCGTTTAGGCATTGAGTGATGTTTCGTTTTTAGTCCGTAAATTTTGAAGCATCACTCATTGCCTTAACGATCTCATATTTGTGTATTGGATTAGGTTATTCGCAGCGAATGGCCGAGGACCTCCGAATGTATCGTTATGTAACGTTCTGTAACGTTTTGTGTAATTGAACACGCTACAGAATTACTACATGACAACAACATCACGCTGGTGTGCATACTACCGAAATGTGTAGCTAAACATAGAATAACACGCATGGGATAAATTGAACCGCCATGTACGTCGTGGTGTTGCAGCCCAACCCCTAACTGAGCCACGCGGAAGGATTGTGCGCGAGTGGGCAGGAATATGTCAGAATCTTTTCCATCAGTATTAGGGATGCATTAGAACGCAATGTCAAATGGTTCCTAACAGCCATGGATGCCACACATGTTATTAGAGAGAGAATCGTTGACAAATCGTTGACATCATTTTATCACATTCACGTGATATTCACAGTCACGCAAATCGCAATCCTCATTTTGTTACTTTGACATTTTCACACCCTGTGATGTTTTTGTTGTTACTTGGTAAATCTTTCGTTTTATGTTATGAAATAAACATAATAATAATAATGATCCATCTTTAAACTATATTAGCTGAAAATTTGACTTAAATCGGACTGGCACTTACTTAGATTCTAGCCCAAATATACATGTATACTTATAAGTTTTGTTAAGTGTATGTGCTAACAGTATTTAGTATACTTATAATGATCTGTTTGTTATTATCTAAAACAATCCGAATGTCTTGTGACCCAAAAACCATTAAATTTGATCAAGGTTTTCAAGTCACGGTAATTGCCGGGTAGTTACGAATGCTATATCGTTCACGCGCGCCCAGATAAACAACATTAAGACTACAACAGATGTTCAAATCATTTTAAAATTTGCACTTTGATTAGTCTATACCAGGACATACTATTGACGTATGATGGCCACTTGAACTTTTACGTTCAAATCATAGTTGCTCAGTGAAATGTCAGTGACCTAACACTTCAACACCTAGAATTACTGTTAAAATTCTAATGTTTTAATTGATTCATTGGACAGTTTTCCATCGACAATATGTTTTGTTGGCATCATTCCTTAAGAAGTATCTAAAGAAGAAATCTACTAACAAGTATCATTATAGATACAAGTACATGAATTTTGTAGTCTCATTTTCAATCACCAGCCGGATCTTCATTATAAAAAATTGTTGTCCACCAGAAATGTTGCTCGCATTGTGTGATTAGGAGGATGTTAGTTTAGCGACTTGTTCCTGTAATTCACTTGCTTCCAGACATAAGCTTTCCTTAAAATGATAACTTTATTCATGGTCCCAAACACCGAGATTATAGAAGTCTTTAAACGTCTTCAAGATTTGTGGTTATAGGTCATATAGGATGGTCATTGAATTGACGTTCGTCTTCTTTGTATTAAGTTGCAGGCCAACTAAATAAAGACTAGTTCTTTTTTGTTTACCGCCGGCCTGAAGGCCGGTGGTATATTGGAGTCGTCAGAATCTGGTGACCAAGGTAGGAGCAGTTCATGATTTCTTTTACTGGCGTCCTCCTTTTTTATTTACTAATGTTGACAGTGCTAAATTATATTAATTTTCAGTTTTATAGTACTGCAATGAAATTTTGTGCTTTTTGGGGGGCATTTTAAAGAACTTTTTATCCTTTATTTATATTTTAAGACATTGTAAAATATCTGCTCCCCTAAATTGAGGTTCAGGCTAAAAAAACACACACCGTACGTATTTCACGCACAGATTTGTTACAGACTCGTGTTTATCGTATACGAAGCGCTAAATTCATGATGAAAAAGTTAATTATTAATTTTGTACTGTCTGTAGTAAGTTTGATACTGTCTCTGCATGCTGAACTTTTCAGCTGTTACTGTATAATAACTGTCTAACTCACTTTCTCATTGAGGCCACCATTAAGTCAAAATATGTTCCAAACAACGGCAGGACAAGAAGTATTAGATTACTGAACTGTTAAATCTGGTGTGTTTTTATATACATTTTATTTATTCTGTAAAGCATTTATATATCATGTTTAAAAGGAGTTTCTCCAAGAAATTACTAATTATCTTCTCTTCTAAACCCTGCAGCGTGTTCAGTAACGACTGTTAGCGAACGTAATGGATACAGGACAGCTCAATCCGAAGACAACTCAACCCGTGCATAACTCAACTCAAAGTTGGGACAACTCAACCCGTTAGTAGGGGATTGAGTTGGCTCGGGTTGAGTTGTCTTTGGGTTGAGTTGTTCCTTATATATCTTTGTTTTCTTGTTTTCTCTTTTGTGTATGTACACATAATGTTATCACTATCCGGTGGTATTTAATGCTTTGCATTAATCTTTTCTTGTGTTATATTTGGTATTGGGAAGCATGTCATGATACTATATTCAAATACATTTTGCATGTTCTGTTTTAAATCATTGTCGTAGTAATTAGAACTATATTTTATATTCATATTCTGTCAGATTATATTTATTGTACCATTATGTGTTAACCCGGGTCGATAGCGCAGTTGGTAGCGCGCCGGGATTTGGAATCTCGTGCCCGAGGGGTGCGGGTTCGAATCCTACCCGGGGAGGTTATACCCTTCCATGAAAATTTGACAATTATCTCAATTTTCCTCCATTGATTAGATAATATGGAGAAGTTTCCGGCCTTGTGGAAGGGTAGGTGAGTACTGGTTATAGACAATGGTCCAGGAAAGCTAGGTTAGGTGGCGCTGGACGCCGTAAAATGACCTAAACTTGTGTTTACACGGCGTTAAATCCAATGAAAAAAAAACATTGTGTTACCTAATACCGAAATAAATCTACATATCTAAATTTTGTCAGATTCTTGTCTCAACTGAGGATAGAAGTTCCTGTGTTCTACATGACATAAAGTCAAGGAAAACAAGTAGTATGAACTAATTACCTCTCTTACAATGACATTAAATTAAAAATGTTTACATCCAGTCAAACACCTTAAGACTGCGTCCAACAAAGGATCAAACAAGCCTGTCCCTAGTCTGAGTATCAGAAATCTTTACTTGTATCATTCTAAATGAAGCGAATACAATGGCTGTATATGTATGTCTCCCATTCACCATTTAATCAATATGTTAGTCAAGTGGTTAACTAATGGCAGATATTTTCCACCATATAATATAGTTGGCATGCCAATAAAAGAAACATTTTAATCGCTTTGTTCTATTGTTTATACGTGGTTGTGGTTTCAATTTTATGAGATGGTTTTTATTTGTTTATGCATTTCTTTTTATTTTCAAGCCGTCAGCATGTCAGTTAAACAAAGTAAGCTCGTTTTGTCAAGATTTTTTGCTTGTACAGTTTTTTACATGTTTAAAATACCAGAATATAGTATCTACATTGTACATTGACTTTAATAGTTTTCGATTTAAAGCTATTCTCTCACAGATTTGGTTATTTTTGCTATTTTTAAAACTGATCTGTCAGTGTCTGTGGTTGTGATTAGATATTTAGAATTTTTAATATTTCAATGCATACTGATCTTAAGGTTGTGAAAACAAAAAAACAAAGTTACATACACAGGCGGTCGACACGGCCCCGAATCAGAAACGCTATACATACATATGTACATGTATATAAGTGATTTTGATTCAGGACCGTGTCCGCCGCCTGTGGTTACAAATATCATCTATAATGTTACTAGCACATGTTTTATTATAAGCAAAAGCACCATCTTTTATAGTTGTATGTCAATTTTTACTGAAATTGTCATTATCAGAACAAGTGTTCAAATTGTGTGGGAATTGTTCAATTAATAATCGAACCGCAGCAGTTATCCAAATAAAACTATTAATCGCGTGTTACGTTGGGACACGCTCAAACGACGCTGGTCCACTTTATTTTTATATTCAAATAGCTTGTAATGTTATTTAATATTAAATCAATGACAACTACAGTAATCGGCGAAAAATGCTCTTCCATTTCATATATAACATTTCGAAAAAATTAATATCGAGCAAAAAATGATTATACGGCGAATGGTTGAAAACGCGCGAAAAACGTCAATTGTCGATCATTGTGCGCAACGTCACTGCTTTACAACTTCTTAAATGTTTCTAAACAATTTTTAGAGATTTTTAGAAAATTTGATATTTCAGTTGAATTCTGTAAACAAGCCGTTTTAAAGCTGTGACATTTCACTATTGTATTACATTGTTGTACTTCACGTAGTTTATTTGGTTGTCATGGTTATTTGTTTTGTTGTCATATTTCCTTTATCAAATTTATCATACGTTTTTATACGTTGTGTGTTCAAACTGACAGTTTGGACAAAATTAATTAACACCTTACACAAACGTACTAATTAACAGCTGTATTGACATTTTCTATGAGTCACGAATATCACGACGTTTTTAAAGTAATTGCATTTTAGCAGGGAGCGGTTGTTAAGTAGTACGACGCCCGCTTATGGATAGGAAGGGCCCGGCTTTGAGCCCTATCGGAGACAGTGCTAATTTATATGGGCACACATTTTATTTGATTGTTTCGTTCCACCAAGATGTAAATTCGTACCTGCCAGGGGGTATAATTCAGTTCCACAAGTTTATCGACTACGCGTGAACGACGGAAGAGACTCACCGTGGAGATTGATAGATAGATGCCCGATACTCGATGACATAGAGGTTATAGATGTACATTGTAAAGTAGGTCTGTGTCATTTGGTATTATATAAATAACACATGGCAGTGAGGGTGACAGTACAGATTATCAACCCGAGGAAAATAATATCAACCGAGGCGCTAGCCGAGGTTGATATTATTTTTCGAGGGTTGATAATCTGTACTGTCACCCTCACTGCCATGTGTTATTTGTTTTATTATACCGAACAAAAGTGTTACAAAAATATTTATTGAACAATAAATAACAACACAGTAAAGAAAACAATCAGTACAATAAAGAAAATGAATTATATCACTAATATACCCTGCCGCGACCGGGATTCGAACCCGCGATCTCCGGATTCGAAGTCTACTAATCGTTAATAAGTGGTCTCCCTTAGACAGCGGGTAATATTACCATGTGATCGAACAAAATATCACCCGCTCCGGTATAGGGCTTTAGCATAGGGAAATTCCAGTGAGGTATAATAAAAAAAATTATACTGTACTATAAAATACAATTACCGTTTATTTCTATTCAGCGAGGTTCCCCTATAATGAACACATTGGTTATTGCTGGTAAATCACGTGATTTGATGGTTTTACTGAATGATAACAATTGTGAATAATAAAGGTATAGTTCATACAAAATAAACCTGTTTCTGTAAACAATACAATGAACTAATCCGCGACAGGGGATGCTCAGAATGACAAGAAAATGTTGTTGTTTTTCTAAAGTGTCTTGTTGGTGTTATGGTAAAGCGTTATATTATTACAAGCATGATTGACTAAGAGGACGGTGGTTTATCTGTCACACTTATATTGTAAAAATGAACTATACAACCTTTATTTTCAATATTGCCTTACCTATGGAATGGACTGGTTTATTTTAGTGTTTACAAAAACATGTAATGTTATTTTGTGCGAACTATATCACAAGTTTGCCTAACAAATCATAGTGGATAAAAAGTCTAGAATATGATTTAGGCATATATTACTCTAGAGGATCGGTCTCTTATATTAAAACAGTTCCCATATTTTATTTCAAGGAAATACAACCAGATGCTCTCCTGTAACACTTTGTGTGATTTACATTTCTTACTCCTCCCTGTCAACAAACACGTTAGTATGAATCATCCGACATCATTTAACATTTTAAACATGTATCCATTAACTATGAAAATTGATATTTACGTTCGTGGGGTTCGGTCATGAAATAATTTCTACAGCCATTTTCCCGTCTATTTCTGTATCAAGTAAGCCACTGGCTATGTGTTTAGTTCAATGTTAAAAAAGTTCTATTATCAAAAGTAACACTGTTTTTAGACTACAAAGAAAATAGACATTTTACTATATCAAACACCTTTAATGAACAAGATTTTTTAATTACATGCAAATATTGCTTAAATATGTTTATGTTATTTAATGCAAATACATTTTAAAGTGAAAGTAGATCGAAACTGAAAGTAGAATCTGGTTGTCAATACTTGAAACAATAAAATCACAGTATGTTTAAGATGAAGTCTTTGCTCCATATCACATAATTAAGCTCTGAAACTATTTTGGATCAGGTATATTGAACATTAGCGTATTTATAAATGAACATAGTGTGCTCTTATAAAAGTATCCCATTTTTAAAAAAAAAAAATGGACACTTTGTCAAATTCAAATTTAGAAAGCAGAATGGTTTGAACTGTTTATTGTGTCTGTGCATGTTATATTTTGATAATTTCATATTTGTGAACCAGTTTTCAAGTCTGCTGTTGATGAATATATCTTCATAATATAGTGTCTTTAACAGCTTACGTTCATAGATCTACGCCTACTTGTAAAAAAATTCATTGCAAATTTTGCAACAATTATATCGCGCTTGTTAGTCTTCCATTGCCTGGACCATTCGGAACGCCTCGACCTTTCATGAATGAATAATCTCGGAAGGAGCGAATAGCCGAGGAGTTCCGAATGGTCCAGGCATTTTTTTTTATAAAAGCTGGTTATTAATTTCCCTTTGATATGAAAATAGTGTAATTTTTCATTTGACCGCACAAAATAGATCTTAAATAAATAAATAAAATCTGGCATGGTGAAAACATTGGACATGCAATGAAATAGATACCAAGTTTTCTAAAAATGATATATGGTTATAAACATGCTTAAGGTTTTGAATTACAAAAATGTAATTGCATTCTACCTTAGGTTTTGTTTTGTGTGCTATAGATGCATGTGTGTACAAATATTTACTGAACGTAACAAAAGTGCATAGATAATGAGAAAAGAACAATACAGATCATTGTTAAATACAATCTATCTAATCTTTCAAAAATGATACTCAAACGTAAGGTAGTCAAGGATTTAAACTTGTCCTATCTAAGGAATGTAATGTAAACGTTTTTTTATGTAACAGCGTGAACATTTGTTCGTTTAGATACAATAAATACACCATGTTATATAGTGCCGTCCAAAAGTTCAACATACAATTGTGACACTGGTATTGTTACAGTGTTGTCGAAAGGGATTCAACTGGCATTTTGAATTTAGAAAACTTTGAAATATGCATAAAGTGTTATAACTTGTTTTTACTTCCCTTCACTAATATAAATAGTTTCACAATTGTGCGACAATACTCTAGAAGAGTCCAGCACATCACCCGAGAGATAGAGATAGTGACAGTTCAATACCTTTGGAATATATCAGTTCTTGGGGTTTACACAAATGATGGTCATTTTACGCAGACTAGCTAACCTAAGCTAA
Organism: Mactra quadrangularis; assembly: GCA_025267735.1. Classification (NCBI taxonomy): domain Eukaryota; kingdom Metazoa; phylum Mollusca; class Bivalvia; order Venerida; family Mactridae; genus Mactra; species Mactra quadrangularis. The sequence continues at coordinate 23,409,806 of CM046306.1, read as the reverse complement.
CTAATATATACTGGAAGATACTCGCGTAATAACATCCATAGAAATGAAAGATATTGTCAAATATGTAACATTTTAGATATAGAAGATGAATACCAGTTTGTTATTACCTGTCCTGCCTACTCAAACATTCGTTAACTTTATATTAAACCTTATTTCCTTAATAGACCTTGTATGATGAAATTTATTGAACTTATCCAATCGCATGATAAAGATATCTTATTAAATCTTGCAATATACTGTAAGAAAGCAATTTACATTAGAAACAATATATTAAATCCTCCAGGTTAAATTAACATGTATGTATCCTAATATATTTTCCTATTATTTTTCCAAATACTGATATAACTGTTTATATATGTTTGTAAACTAGTACTATGTACACGTTTCTTGAATAAAATTCTGTTCTGTTCTGTTCCTAAACTAACTTTCCTGGACGTATGTACATAACAACTCTCACTTACCCTTCTTACAAGACTGACAACTTTTCCATATATCTTATTAATGGAGGAGAAGTGACACTATTGCCGATTATTTGTTGGTAGAGTATAATATCTATCTGTTTTATTAATATAACCAGCCCAGGTGAGGCTCGAACATTAAAACATTAGATTCGTAATCCTGCACACAGCCCACTGTGTCACTGTACCAGGGTAACTATATCATATGTTAGTATTTGTTACACATTGGTTACACGATGGTTTCATAATTTTAAAAAATATGATACTTATTCATCCATGAGTGTCCTAAGCATCTACAGCCTACAGGGTCTCAAAAGTTCTTGGAAAAAAAATAATTTGAAGGGAAATAGATCATGCACACTGCAAGAAATTTTACGATAATTAGAGATTATTTACGATAATTGCGTATATAACATAGCGTTAATCTATGCTGATTTACCGAAATAGTGTTGATAGTTTATTTGCTCAGAGTAAATTAGCGCCAGTGTATCTTAAAACAGGTTTTTGTCCGAGGACTTCTTGAAGCCACTGTATATCATAAATCAATGATATTGTATCTTTTTATTGCATGCAGTTATCTTAAATACTATTTTGTTGACTTGTTCAGCTCAAGACTCAACTATTGTTCAAAACATAGCAACACATATGCCTAGCAACACAAATGACAAGTATTCGGTCATAAATGTGTTTAATGCGTTAACTAAAGGTTATCACTTTCAATAAAATAGAATTAGATTGAGGGTGGTTGTAAAAGTTTAATACAGTCATATTATGGCGATCATTCTACTTACTCTGTGTCCTAGGACATGCTTAAACATGCTATTTCCTTTTGAGTCTCTACCAGGTTATCTATGGTACGTTAGGCTCGCGAGACTTGACCTAACATCAGGATGAAGTATGGAACGCCATAACTGTCTGATGTTGTAATCAGTATTGTTGACTTGTCTAAACACTATCTAATTATGTCAACACGCAGTGTGATTATGTCAAAAATGAGGTGGTGACTTGTCGAAACGATGTCTTATTATGTTCTAAAGTTTAGACAAGTCAACCCTACATTTAGACATAATTAGACATAAAATACTGTTGAAAATACAGATATGGTGTTCCATAATGAAGTATAGGACTTATCCTGATGTCGAGTTCGACCCTTTAAATCGCTGTCAGACTCGTCACCAACTGAGCATACCAGACAGGCGCATTAAATTAACCTGACGTGTTTACTTTCGGACCCCTTTTTTATTTGATTTTATTTTATGCGAGGAAAAACTAGGTTTTCAAGAAACAGACAGGTTTATTTACATCGTCTATGTATACCTTATAACAAAACAAATCATTAAAATTCACTAATAATGTATACACATTAGCCTTTTTCTATACACATGTAGGATTCGAACATGGAACAGTTTCAAATGCATTTCCAGGACAGTCTACGTCACGTCCGGTACTACAGTGACGTAATCGTTCTGCTGTACCGGCTCCACACGACATCGAACACGAGGCTTCGAACCAGCTGGACCATTCTGGAAGAAAAAAAGGTAATTTTATAACAGAAATGAACAGCAAATTTATAGCAGCGGTTACATCCATTTATTAAATGAACACGCGTGACGTAACCGGTGTGAGGAGTTTAGTGAAGTAAGGTTTGTGACTTGTTTGAGTAATATACAAAACACAGAAATCATAAAAGAAACAGCTTATTCTTCAATTTTGAAATGCATATAACATCTTTCTATTATAACCTCGTGAGGTCCCAACATGAAATGTTCACTAGCTGCTATTTATTCGGTGAAATAAATTCGACGTTACACCAAAGTCAGCAAATATCCTCTTAGAAACAAGAGGGTCTTGAGGACACTGGACAGCTCACCTGAGAACTAGATTCTAAGGGCATCTGATCATATTGATCCCAGAAGCATAATTTGAACAATCTTAGTAAAGGACATTCCTATGATGCCACATGCCAAATTTCGAAACTATGTGCTTCATGTTTTTGACAAGAACATATTTTAAACAAGTATTAGCATTTCCAAAAATGCTTGAAATCGCCGTTTAGTCCTGTATTACATCTTCTCCTTTATGCCTCAGTCCCATAAAATCGTGGCTTGTTACGGACCCGTATGTGTAGACAGCCGTAGATCATGGGAAGCCTTACGTATTAAGGTGACGGTACGCACAAGGCACAAAACAACACACCCGTACAGAGCTGTAGCTAGAAGATATGCAAGTTTAATTCATACTCGGTCACGATTTTGTTCACGAATTGACATTGAAACCAATACGTGTATCCTGGGCTCATCTCACGGACTCTGGCAAAAACGTAACAGTTCGTATGGGTACGGCGCCCGTACGGTGCCCTCACGGCTATTTTTATGTTTATGGGACTGTAGCTTTAGTATAACATTCAAGCAATATGTGTCAGCGTTTTAGACGGTCCCATGTCTATTTAACGTATTCCTGCAATTTAGCCGTGTTTGATTCATTGTGCGGAACCGTCCGGACAGAAAAAATACATCGAATGAACTAACGCTGTCCTTGACATTTTCCAACTGTGCACGTGAAATAGCTTTTATTCTAAAATGTAGCCTTTTTCGTGTCTATTTAGTCACTTAGAAATTATAATAAATTTATTAGAACACAGAAGTATTCGTTTTAAGAACATGTTTTGTCCAAATTCCGGCAGCTAACCGAATGTTTTCGACATGTATTAATTGACTTGCCCGGAAGTATGGAAGTTTGCATTTCTTCTAAGAAATGTGAGTTTTAACATGTTAAAATTAGTTCTGCATTTTCCTGGTCTTATATTGCAACTTTCTTGTAACTGGTACTCGTTTATATATTGATAATGATATTTTCTGGTTATACAAGCAGGTAACCCGACAAAACATGGCGTCGACGAGTCCATTCACGCACCCCTAATTTGACTATTCGATGTCCATTTTTCATCATGTGAACTCAAATGCACCGTTTTGATTGGCTTAAGGCAACCGGTGTCGACTACAAAATGCTTAAATCTTGATAATTGTATATCGCCGTTCAGGAACGGCGATAATGACGATGGGCGAACGGACGCACACACGCACGCACACCCGCACATCCGCACGCACATCTGTCCAGTCCCTCTATAGCACTTTGTACTCAGGTAAACTAAACATCTACGTTAAGTTTATTTAAACAAACGCAGTATATCCTTATTTGTAGGCAACTTATGTAATACTATTTCAGTAATATGATCTTTACTTCCTCTTTCATTACAGGAAATTTCATTGAATATAAGTATACATGAAGTATAAATACGTATATATATATTTAAGTTCTTGAACAAATTAATTCTGAGAAAAAACTGACCATGCATACCACAAGTATTTTTACTTTAATTAAAACATGAAACAAAATTTGAATAATATGTTGATAATTTTGAACATTGTTTCGTTAACAATTTGTTTCATTTCTTTTTTAAGAAGTAAACGAGAACTGGCTTATCCCAAATACAAATGTACAAGGTTTTGGGAGGGCCATGTACATGTATATACATTAAGGGTTTGATAGGACAGAGTATACACTGCCCTCCTAAAGTTCCTTCACAGTACAATGAATTAAATTGCTATCGTTTTCGTGTTCTATTTCCATGAATCATTATTTCATTGTTTATTTTATTCTTTATTCAAGCAATGTAAACATAATTTCTATGGGTATATTTTATTTTTGAGTTGCAGCAAAAGTTATTATCAGCCTCCAAAAGTATGGTCAATGCAAATCAATTAATTGATATCTAGTTTGAGATGTTTTGTAATTTCACATCTGAATGAAAACTGTACTGATTTTTCCAAAAAGCAAAACTAAAAAACATTTAACAATAAAGTGCTTTTATAACTTTTTAAAACTCCCTTTATTTCAATGTAAATTTTGAAATTTGTGAAGGAGATTTTGGAAGGCAGTTTATATATATTACCTGCACATTGTCCCAAAGTACAATCATGTTGTTCATTATTGTGACCAGGACAATATGTACCATTACCAACAGGTGCTGGATCATTACAATCACGTGATCTGGTTATAATACCTATACCACAAGATTTAGAACAAGTTGACCACGATGTCCAACCTCCCCACTGACCATCAACTTAAATATTTATTATGATAAAACTGTTAATGACCAAATGATTATAAAAATGATAATAAAGATGAATAAAAGAGATGATGATGATGGTGGTGGTGGTGGTGATGTGGGTAATGATACTATAAATAATAATGTTGGATTATTTTCTTATTTAAGATACAATGTAACTACATTTTTACAGTTGCAACGGTGGTTGGGAATAACTTCCTCAATAGAAACAACCTATAGGTTATTCTAAAATCAAACAAGGAATATGTGGCTGTTATTGAGAGACGAATGCTATTTGGAGTTGGTGGTTTCAAGTCGTTTCCATATGTTTATTTCATGTACATACATTGTTAACGACAATGTTAAAAACATTATCTAAGCTAATGTTCTGTAATTGATTCAGCTAGCAATGATAAATAACGATTTTTATCGAACACCCCGCACATGTTACCTACCATTAGTTGTGTTTATACTGCAAATTTTTGACAATATTTTTTTCTTTGCTGCCATTTTGACATGGGGTTTCCCCATGTTGAGAAGCGGACTGTGGAAAATCCTCACAATTAAAGGGTTATGCTGTTATTGCAATTGAAGTACAATTTATGTAATATGACATATGTAAGGTAAAGTTTCATTGTGTCGATTGCGGTTGATGTTATAAACCATATACTCCATCAAATCTCTATGTCTAACAACGCTATTGGCGCTTAAATTTAAAGAAGCAACAGTGCAAATAATGACTGTTGATAGAATATGTAATGAACTATTTTCACAAAAAAATCTCACTAGAAACAACCAGATGAAGATTGGGTTTGTCTACTGTACATAATTCTATAATACTTTCTGGTTAAGGAAATAGCCAAGTTACGGAACAAGCTGAACAGTTACTATCAATCTAAACCTTTATTTAATAAATTTGTGTTATTTGACATGCGAAGTGCTAAATTCACTGCACAATACTGCAAAACCTGTTTAATAAAATTGAAAACAGGGCCGAAATCTGTTATTGGGTCAATAACACTATTGGCTCAGTATCGTTCCCAGAGCCTAGTAAGTTTCTCTATATCGAGAATCTTGATAACCTAGGGGTACGAGAATGTTATTTGCTCTGGTACAATAACAAATTTCTGTGTTTTGATTGGTTGATAAAACAGGGCAAATATCAAAAACCGGTTCGTATGTAGTTATTTAACAATTTTGTCATTAAATAAGTGATTTGATATAGACTCTGTTTTTTTCCTCGGGAAAGATAACGGTGCCTATCAAATCACTAATTTAATGACATATAATATATAAACCTTACATACTGGTACAAGCTTGTACTACACATGTAGATATATCAGTAGACGAACCAATACAAGGTCTACCACCACCTGATGGTGGAGGGTTATTACATTGTCTAGTTCGTGTCTCTAAACCATTACCACAGGTGGATGTACATGTGCTATAACTTCCCCATACACTCCAGCCACCATCTATCACTGGAACTAAAATATAAAGTTTCAAAGTTTATTTCATAAAATATCGTAAGGCCGTATGCCCAAGCTGCAAATGTAATACATGTATACAAAAATTAACATGTCACAGATGATACTATGCATGAAAAGTACAATTTTATACATTATATTACATGCATATGTATAAATTTGGATTATAGCGAAGCAAGACCCACAGTCAAGCATTCATATAAACGAACCAACGAATTTTCGAATTAAGGAGCTAACGGACTGACGGACGAAAAAAACGAACGAAAAGACGGACATGCAACCAATTGATTGATCGATCGAACGAACAAACGAACGAACGAACGGACTACCTGCTGAACTTTTAAAAGAACGAAGGAAAACGGACCAAACAACCACAAACAAAAAATATTATGAACATGAACATGAATAAAATATTTCTAATCATACATCCTTTATTGTGTATGTACATTATTACATTTTCTTTCATGCTTTACGGTGAAACGTCATGTTATTCGATGAAAATAAACGATGAAAATATAAATTTTATATTTTCATCGCAGTGAAAATATAACCTTATAATTTCATTGTTCATGACGTCATATTAGATTATAAATGACGTCATCTTGGAGTAGAAATGACGTCACGTTATAATTTGTGTAAAATACATAAAATAAAACGCAAAACTAAGCATGAAAGAAACAGAATATTCGTCAACTTTGAAGTAAGATGATTTTTATTTCAACTCGTGAACTCAGAAAGTGACATTTTCACTCGTGGCTATGCCACTCGTGAAAATATGTTTTCTGAGCTCACTCGGTGAAATAAAAATCCATCTTACAAGTTGACGAATATCCTCTATATGTTATTATTACATATTTTTGCTTTTAGTAGAAAAGTTGGAAATACCAAAAATTAATTGTGTATCCCAAAAATGTTAGGAAATAACTATTCAGAAACTTTGACGATCGAAGAAAACATTTCTGTGGGAAATATTATTATGATTTTATTTCGACAACAAAACATGGCACATTGCAAAAGAATAGTGAATATCACAGAATGTAAATTGTTATAAGTACCTAGGATGACATAAAACATGAAAAAGGGATCAATATCTTTTATTTCCATTGTTGTCCCCTAAATTAGAAGTACTTACTACAAGGTCTCTCAACACATGAAAGTGTCTGTTTAGGTTCACCAAGACAAGGTTGTCCACCATTAGCAGGTGCAGGATTACTACAGGTACGGTATCGACTTCTAATACCCTGACCACAGGTTACTGAACATGGTAAGTAAGATCCCCAGCTACTCCAACCACCATTGATTGGTAATGGTGGAGTCGCATATGCTGGAAATAATTATAATGTCCATGCAATTGGTATACAATATTCAATAGTTCTTGTAAGACGATTTTTTAGAAATCTAGAAAACACTGACTACATTGCATTCCAAAGGCTTCTTTACACATTCACAATTTACATTGAACGAAAAGGAGTTTCAAAAATGTGTAAAAACAGTTTATTGTTAGATGATTGTTTGCTTTTTTCTCTTGCTTCTTGAAATCAGTATTTTATTCTTTAAGATATGAATCATAAAACAATCTCAAACTTGGTTCTGGTTTATTGAGATACGTGGATCATTGTTATGGTGGCTTATAGGTGAATGTTGCTGGAACCCAAAAAATGGAATGCACCAATAGAATCTTCTTTTAATAGCAAAAATAATGAATGAAATAAACAATGCCATAATAATTCATTAATTTTGAAATTAAAATTTTAGCAATTTTATTAATTGTAATGCGGAAGAACTTACTGAGGGCAGTGTATGTTCACCACACGTATTTGCACTATATGTATAATTAACTGTTATTCATGTTACATAGTTTAAACTATATATTGATGAACTGATTCATGTTGATTTTGGATAAGGTTCAAATTACTCCTTGTTTGTAATTTTCATGGATAAATGTAAATCAGTTTATACTATAGTTCGAACAAAAAAACAAAGCACTGTTTACAATAACAATGCAATTAACTAACCCGAGACGAGGGATGCCCAGGATGATTTTAAAATAATCAATAGTGATATGTTTACTTGTGTCTTAGTTGTTGGTGTAATGGAAAGCGTTCTACCATAACAATCATGATTTGCCAAGTGGTGGTGATTTATCAACCTTGCTAATTTTGTTAAAATGAATTATACAAATTTTATTTTCATTACTGCCTACCCTTGAAATAAATTGTCTCATTTTTAATGTTTACCAAAACACGTTTTGGTTTTTTTGTACGCACTATAGAACAAGAAGTTGTCCAAAGGCAATGTACTCTTAGTCTGAGTATATATAATGAAAAAATAATTAATTTTGTGAGTAGCAGAGTTGTAATTAATGATGTCTATGATATCAATCAGCCCAATTACTTTTAACTCAGTTAGTATATCAAACTTACTGGCAAAGGGAAGGTTAAATATAATGATACATGTATATAAATTACAGTTCTTCTTTATCAAGTGTACTGTATGTAAATAATCATTGGCCATTTGTAGTGGGTTTACTTCTAAAAATCGCACTACAGCTTTTTAGCAATATAGCAGGCAAGTTGTTTGTTAGTTTTGACTCAGAGAGTCCATGTATTAACCATAATAGTACTATTTATCAGCAATTAAGATTATTCTTTGAGCCTAAAAACTTGCTCTCCATTGCTACCATTCTGATGCCCGAGACATGCCTTTCTAAAAGACCGCCATGATGTCCTGATTACCTTGTATTATAACAGTTCAGCTTTTAAGAGTGACACAGCTGAAACTACTAAGAATTATTTAATTTTTCGAGCCCAAAATGACAAGTCAAATGTCAATAAAGATAAACGTCATAGACTATAAACAAACAAACAAACAAACAAACAAACAGACTTACATGGTGAACAACGGTTACATGTTTTAGGGCAATTCGTGTCACCCCATGGTGTGTTACAATAACTTGGTAGACATACAGAACTTTTATCTTCACAATTACCAGTCACTTGTACTGTTTGAATATAATAAAACACTGTTAACTTCGTGAATCTTAACAAACATGAAGATCAAACTATTGGCCAGTTTTCTAAACAAATCGCTAGCTAGCGCTTCGTCCTCTGGTACCCTCCATTTGATATCACATACTTAGACCTTTTGGTGTAAGAAAGGTACCAGAGGACAAAGCGCTAGTTAGCGATATGCTTAGGAAGCTGGCTTTTTAAATCAGGGTATTCAACATCTCTGGGTTTCTCGTGGTAAGACGAGATTACCAGTATAACCTCACCAATAATTGATACAGATTGAGTTAAATATTTTACAAACACTGGTGTTCTCTTTTATTTTTACATGAGCAGTATCTGCCTGTCCAACTATCTTCTATGTTCCAACTTTTAGTTAACAGGCTGATGAAGGTACATGTATTTTCGGAAAAAAAGAAACGTAACATTCGCTAATTGAATCCTTTGGCTGGTACAAGAATTCCATGGAAAGCAAAATTTTTTTTTCACTTTTTATTGATCACGAGACTATTGTCTATATACATGTGCCCTATTACTGTTGATAAAGTTTCAAACTGGCACTCAATTAATTTTTATTTGATTATGTAACAAATGCGTTAATATTTGTCACTTAAATTATATTTTTAAGTTTTTACAAGAGCGTAACGCAATCATCGGCTTTTTTAACAATTTCAGTAGCACGATCAGTATTATCAGTACTTTGATTTACCTGTGTTGCAATCATCTACTGTACAATGCGTGATGTCGGCTGATATACCATTACAATTAGTATCATCTGCTATATCTAAACCATTCTTAAAACATGTTCTATGTCTTTCTTTAACTCCTAGTATACAGTTTGTGTCAGGACATGCAAAATATGGACCCCATGGTCCCCAGGTGTATGTTGCAAACTCAACTAAAACATAAAACAGCTCATTATGTAAACAATAGGTTTATAAACATAACCGCTTTTATCAAAAGACAATATACATGTATGAATGAACCATTATATCACTTGAGTAGTTTAGTTGTTTTAAATATATTTATTAGCCGCCCGGCTAACTTAGTTGGTAGCCGGTTCGATTTCTGGCCGGGGCATAGTGTCGTAGAGTTTGATCATAAATTATTTCTACGACCATTCTTCCTGCTATCACTTATTCTTAATCATGTAGAGCAGTTTTCAGTCACTGGGGGAAGTATGTGCCTAGAAACTGGTTAACAGCTAAATCAAGAGATTCAGCTTTACCAGGAATGATGAGTAGGTTGACTGACCACTGTGATATGACCTACACAATGTGTTGCTACGGCGTTAAACCCAACAAAGTACAAAACAAAAACATATTTATTGACATAACGCATACAATTTACAATATATATATATATATATATGTGTGTGTGTGTGTACTATTTACAATAAAATGTCGATTTGTCTAAGTGGTATGTTTTTAAATCAGTAAATTGATGTACGTACATCACCTTATATTCGCCTATTAAGTGAGCAGGTCCATTACATTGTATGTAAAATAAAACATAAACCAAATTCGCAATATATCATATTACATGTAGCTGTTAATACCATACTCTCAAATATTTATGCTAAGTGAGTAAATTCAAACACTTACGTATAAATCTCTTCTTGGATTCTGAAAACAACAAATGTGATAACAAAACAGTTAAATAGAGCGTGGTCGAGTGGTTACGATGTTGGATTGGTAATCATTGAATAGCCAACTCCGCGCTGGTTCAAATCACATAAAAACCCTACATGTGCAAGCAACTTATTCTACTAGCTCAGTATTAGGGGGCCAGGGATTGGACTAGAAAGTGATTGAACTAAGTTGAAAGAACTTGTTTCGCAAAAAGCTGAAATGAATAAGTACATGTATCATCTAAGCTAATAGATTTATAAAATGGTCTAATCATGTTGGAATGGATATCATTATATATTATTATTATATTATGTTCAATAAAACATTTTCTAACAATCGGCTAGGAATATGGAGAATGATATTGTACATGTAGTCAGTTTTTAGTAATTTTCATATGTATGAAAATGGCCTTAGACAAAAATACAATTCAAATAGCATCTGCATTCATTAAAATTCTGTTGATAAAAGGTCCGATGGGTCAAGACCTGTATTACTAAAATGATAATAAAATGGCTGTTCAACTTAAAATCTAGTACAAGTAATATAACTGATGAATTTTCAGAGTTCCATTTGTCCAAGAGTTTAGGTATAGTATTTGTATATTCTACGTACCTTGATTATTGTAAGATGGTGGATCATATCTGTATGTATGTACACGTACTATACTTAGTACTGAAACAATTACAGTTAATACTTATAAAAATTATATTGTATTCAACAAAGATACAAAGACGTGGGTTGGCTTCTTTGCGGAGAAAGTCGAAGTTCTACAAACGATTAAGAGTTGGTCCAGTCGTGACCATTCGGCAATTTCCGTAACCTGTTTGTAGACAAGCCCGATCGAGTTCACATTGAAAGCTAGCTTTGTCAAACCGAATATGGCGTTGGTCAAAAATGAAATGATGAAGTCAAGTTTAGGTTAAAACGTTCATTTTGTAAAACAAATTGTATATGTTATAATAGAAGTCACGCTTAAGGTCCGTTTAAGGTCCGTATATACAGAGTGTGAACCCGAACACGATTTTTCGTCCTGGAATAGACTAGTTACTTAAAGAGGAACCGTTCAAATAGAGTGCAAAGACGAACGTGAACAAATTTTTGTTCCCAGAGTGAATTTTTTCAGATGTTCGCGCGACCTTTATGCTATCAACAATCAGCAAGTACTTCCCTCGAATCATTTCCACAAATAGAAAATTGTACAGTTGACCGTTCATAGATAAAACAGGCACTAGTTTTGTCTCTTTGCTTGTGAAATTTAGAGAAGAATGGAATAGGCAATGGACAAGACAGAAGCCATGATTCTTGAAATAGAGAAAACTCGTGTACTGTATGACAAAGAAGACAAGACCTCTTTCTCTTCCTCTGTTGTTTTGCATACAGATACAGTACTATGATCTCCTCCATGTCTGACTCTACTTGTTCCATATTTCCAAATGGCAAAACTTAATATATCACGACAAGAAAAGACCTGTCTTCTCGAAAGCTATCAACGATTTTCAGTGATCAGGTTCGTTCTCAATTTGAACGGCAAACTACTCAAAAGTCGCGTTCACGTTCGTGTGCGCATTTGATGCGTTCGTGTTCGCGCCTTGTATAAACGGACCTTAATATGTACGATCTATGTTAAAACTAGAAAAAGTTAAATATTGTTGCATGTATTGTTCGTTTTTTCTCAACTGTCAAAGTTTGAATAATTTCACGGTGGATGATTACACACTATCTCAATATCACGAGTGTTAGACAAAGAGCGCGAAATCACCGTGAAATTATTCATGTTTTGACAGTTGAGAAAAAACGAACAATACATGTATATGCATGGTACATTATAATATTTTATTACTTGTTTCCAGAAGTGTTAGAGTGTTGTTTCAAGATTATTGATCTGTCACAAGGTTCATTTCAATTTAAAAATCGTTACAAGTTTGTTAATACTCGACGCTTATATTAAATGACCAATATATTAAAGTTACCTATTTACACGAATCACTAAGTGGACATTGTCTTTAGTTTTTAATTAAGATCTGCGTAAAGCTTTAGATATGCATATAGAGTCATGTTCATTCTTATCGACTACATGTATGTTAGCAAAAAAGAAACTATCAACTACTAACCTGTAAACAAGACCACATATTGCCATAGTGACATTGTCCTACACATCAATGTTGTTTGAACCCAGTTTTCCAACACTGTTTAGTAACCTATATTCGTGGGGACAGTCTGATAAGAGATGTTTATTTATCTGTTTGTCCTACAAGAGAACGATTATTTAATGTTGGTACCAGTGCATGCTTGTATTTGTACAGAAACACATTACGTCTAAATCATTGTTAGTCGAAAGTAGAAAAGATTTTTGTATAAAAATTAATACACGGAATCGTACAAATGAAGGAATGAATTCCACAAAAGATTGTAAACCTACACAATTTCTTATCATAAAATTGCACTTTGACCTTAAGGTTTTCGGTGACAAAAAATGTAAATATTAAGAAATTATGTTTGAAGATAAATGTTTTAGCGATTAAAATATGAAATAAATATATGAAACCCCTCTATATAATCAACTCACAAAAACTATCACCTCTCAACAACATTAATCTCTCAACAACAGCCACCTCTCAACCACAGTCACCTATCAACCACAGCCTCCTATCAACCACAGTCACCTCTCAACAACAGTCACCTCTCAACAACTATCACCTCTCAACAACAGTCACCTCTCAACAACAGTCACCTCTCAACAACAGCAACCTCTCAACCACAGTCACCTATCAACCACAGCCACCTATCAACCACAGTCACCTCTCAACAACAGTCACCTCTCAACAACAGTCACCTCTCAACAACAGTCACCTCTCAACAACAGTCACCTCTCAACAACAGTCACCTCTCAACCACAGTCACCTCTCAACAACTATCACCTCTCAACCACAGTCCCCTCTCAACAACAGTCACCTCTCAACAACAGTCACCTCTCAACAACAGTCACCTCTCAACAACTATCACCTCTCAACCACAGTCACCTCTCAACAACAGTCACCTATCAACCACAGTCACTTCTCAACAACAGTCACCTCTCAACAACTATCACCTCTCAACCACAGTCCCCTCTCAACAACAGTCACCTCTCAACAACAGTCACCTCTCAACCACAGTCACCTTTCAACAACAGTCACCTCTCAACAACAGTCACCTCTCAACAACAGTCACCTCTCAACCACAGTCACTTCTCAACAACAGTCACCTCTCAACAACAGTCACCTATCAACCACAGTCACCTCTCAACAACAGTCACCTCTCAACAACAGCCACCTCTCAACAACAGCCACCTCTCAACAACAGTCACCTCTCAAAAACAGCCACCTCTCAACCACAGTCACCTATCAACCACAGCCACCTATCAACCACAGTCACCTCTCAACAACAGTCACCTCTCAACCACAGTCACTTCTCAACAACAGTCACCTCTCAACAACAGTCACCTATCAACCACAGCCACCTATCAACCACAGTCACCTCTCAACAACAGTCACCTCTCAACAACAGTCACCTCTCAACCACAGTCACTTCTCAACAACAGTCACCTCTCAACAACAGTCACCTCTCAACAACAGTCACCTCTCAACCACAGTCACCTCTCAACCACAGTCACTTCTCAACAACAGTCACTTCTCAACAACAGTCACCTCTCAACAACAGTCACCTATCAACCACAGTCCCCTCTCAACAACAGCCACCTTTCAACAACAGTCACCTCTCAACCACAGTCACCTCTCAACCACAGTCACTTCTCAACAACAGTCACCTCTCAACAACAGTCACCTATCAACCACAGTCACCTCTCAATATCAGGCACCTTTCAACCACAGTCACCTCTCAACAACAGTCACCTCTCAACAACAGTCACCTCTCAACCACAGTTACCTCTCAACCACAGTTACCTCTCAACAACAATCACCATTCAACAACAGTCACCTCTCAACAACAGTCACCTATCAACCACAGTTACCTCTCAACAACAATCACCTTTCAACAACTATCACCACTCAACAACAGTCACCTCTCAACCACAGTCACCTCTCAACCACAGTCACCTCTCAACAACAGTCACCTTTCAACAACAGTCACCTCTCAACAACAGTCACCTCTCAACCACAGTCACCTCTCAACAACAGTCACCTCTCAACAACAGTCACCTCTAAACAACAGTCACCTCTAAACAACAGTCACCTCTCAACCACAGTCACCTCTCAACAACAGTCACCTCTCAACCACAGACACTTCTCAACAACAGTCACCTCTCAACCACAGTCACTTCTCAACAACAGTCGCCTTTCAACAACTATCACCTATCAACCACAGTCACCTCTCAACCACAGTCACCTCTCAACCACAGTCACCTCTCAACAACAGTCACCTCTCAACAACAGTCACCTCTCAACCACAGTTACCTCTCAACCACAGTTACCTCTCAACAACAATCACCATTCAACAACAGTCACCTCTCAACAACAGTCACCTATCAACCACAGTTACCTCTCAACAACAATCACCTTTCAACAACTATCACCACTCAACAACAGTCACCTCTCAACCACAGTCACCTCTCAACCACAGTCACCTCTCAACAACAGTCACCTTTCAACAACAGTCACCTCTCAACCACAGTCACCTCTCAACCACAGTCACCTCTCAACAACAGTCACCTCTCAACAACAGTCACCTCTAAACAACAGTCACCTCTAAACAACAGTCACCTCTCAACCACAGTCACCTCTCAACAACAGTCACCTCTCAACCACAGACACTTCTCAACAACAGTCACCTCTCAACCACAGTCACTTCTCAACAACAGTCGCCTTTCAACACCTATCACCTCTCAACCACAGTCACCTCTCAACCACAGTCACCTCTCAACCACAGTCACCTCTCAACAACAGTCACCTCTCAACAACAGTCACCTCTCAACAACAGTCACCTTTCAACAACAGTCACCTCTCAACAACAGTCACCTCTCAACCACAGTCACCTCTCAACCACAGTCACCTCTCAACCACAGTCACCTCTCAACAACAGTCACCTCTCAACAACAGTCACCTCTCAACAACAGTCACCTTTCAACAACAGTCACCTCTCAACAATAGTCACCTCTCAACCACAGTCACCTCTCAACAACAGTCACCTCTCAACCACAGTCACTTCTCAACCACAGTCACCTCTCAACCACAGTTACCTCTCAACAACAGTCACCTTTCAACAACTATCACCTCTCAACCACAGTCACCTCTCAACCACAGTTACCTCTCAACAACAGCCACCTCTCAACAACTATCACCTCTCAACCACAGTTACCTCTCAACCACAGTCACCTCTCAACATCAGTCACCTCTCAACCACAGTCACCTCTCAACCACAGCCACCTCTCAACCACAGTCACTTCTCAACCACAGTCACCTCTCAACAACTATCCCCTCTAAACTACAGTCACCTCTCATCCACAGTCACCTCTCAACAACTATCACCTCTCAACCACAGTCGCCTTTCAACAACTATCACCTCTCAACCACAGTCACCTCTCAACCACAGTCACCTCTCAACAACAGCTACCTTTCAACCACTGTCATTCTCACTCACAGTCACCTCTAAACAACAGTCACTTCTCAACAACAGTCACCTCTCAACCACAGACACTTCTCAACAACAGTCACCTCTCAACCACAGTCACTTCTCAACAACAGTCGCCTTTCAACAACTATCACCTCTCAACCACAGTCACCTCTCAACCACAGTCACCTCTCAACAACAGCTACCTTTCAACCACAGTCATTCTCGCTCACAGTCACCTCTAAACAACAGTCACTTCTCAACCACAGTCACCTCTCAACCACAGCTACCTTTCAACCACAGTCACCTCTCAACCACAGCTACCTTTCAACCACTGTCATTCTCACTCACAGTCACCTCTAAACAACAGTCACTTCTCAACCACAGTCACCTTTCAACCACAGCTACCTTTCAACCACAGTCACCTCTCAACCACAGCTACCTTTCAACCACTGTCATTCTCACTCACAGTCACCTCTAAACAACAGTCACTTCTCAACCACAGTCACCTTTCAACCACAGCTACCTTTCAACCACAGTCACCTCTCAACCACAACCACAGCTACCTTTCAACCACTGTCATTCTCACTCACAGTCACCTCTAAACAACAGTCACTTCTCAACAACAGTCACCTCTCAACCAAAGACACTTCTCAACAACAGTCACCTCTCAACCAAAGACACTTCTCAACAACAGTCACCATTCAACCACAGACACTTCTCAACAACAGTCACCTCTCAACCACAGTCACCTATCAATCACAGTCACCTCTCAACAACAGTCACCTCTCAACAACAGTCACCTCTCAACCAAAGACACTTCTCAACAACAGTCACCTCTCAACCAAAGACACTTCTCAACAACAGTCACCATTCAACCACAGACACTTCTCAACAACAGTCACCTCTCAACCACAGTCACCTATCAACCACAGTCACCTCTCAACAACAGTCACCTCTCAACAACAGTCACCTCTCAACCACAGTCACCTCTCAACCACAGTCACTTCTCAACAACAGTCACCTCTCAACAACAGTCACCTCTCAACCACAGTCACCTCTCAACAACAGTCACTTCTCAACAACAGTCACCTCTCAACCACAGTCACCTCTCAACAACAGTCACCTCTCAACAACAGTCACCTATCAACCACAGTCACCTATCAACCACAGTCACCTCTCAACAACAGTCACCTCTCAACAACAGTCACCTCTCAACCACAGTCACCTCTCAACCACAGTCATTTCTCAACAACAGTCACCTCTCAACAACAGTCACTTCTCAACAACAGTCACTTCTCAACAACAGTCACCTCTCAACCACAGTCACTTCTCAACAACAGTCACCTCTCAACAACAGTCACCTCTCAACCACAGACACTTCTCAACAACAGTCACCATTCAACCACAGACACTTCTCAACAACAGTCACCTCTCAACCACAGACACTTCTCAACAACAGTCACCTCTCAACCACAGTCACCTCTCAACCACAGTCACCTCTCAACAACAGTCACCTCTCAACCACAGTCACCTCTCAACCACAGTCACCTCTCAACCACAGACACTTCTCAACAACAGTCACCTCTCAACAACAGTCACCTATCAACCACAGTCACCTCTCAACAACAGTCACCTCTCAACAACAGTCACCTCTCAACCACAGTCACCTCTCAACCACAGTCACTTCTCAACAACAGTCACCTCTCAACAACAGTCACCTCTCAACAACAGTCACCTCTCAACCACAGTCACCTCTCAACCACAGTCACTTCTCAACAACAGTCACTTCTCAACAACAGTCACCTCTCAACAACAGTCACCTATCAACCACAGTCCCCTCTCAACAACAGCCACCTTTCAACAACAGTCACCTCTCAACCACAGTCACCTCTCAACCACAGTCACTTCTCAACAACAGTCACCTCTCAACAACAGTCACCTATCAACCACAGTCACCTCTCAATATCAGGCACCTTTCAACCACAGTCACCTCTCAACAACAGTCACCTCTCAACAACAGTCACCTCTCAACCACAGTTACCTCTCAACCACAGTTACCTCTCAACAACAATCACCATTCAACAACAGTCACCTCTCAACAACAGTCACCTATCAACCACAGTTACCTCTCAACAACAATCACCTTTCAACAACTATCACCACTCAACAACAGTCACCTCTCAACCACAGTCACCTCTCAACCACAGTCACCTCTCAACAACAGTCACCTTTCAACAACAGTCACCTCTCAACAACAGTCACCTCTCAACCACAGTCACCTCTCAACAACAGTCACCTCTCAACAACAGTCACCTCTAAACAACAGTCACCTCTAAACAACAGTCACCTCTCAACCACAGTCACCTCTCAACAACAGTCACCTCTCAACCACAGACACTTCTCAACAACAGTCACCTCTCAACCACAGTCACTTCTCAACAACAGTCGCCTTTCAACAACTATCACCTCTCAACCACAGTCACCTCTCAACCACAGTCACCTCTCAACCACAGTCACCTCTCAACAACAGTCACCTCTCAACAACAGTCACCTCTCAACCACAGTTACCTCTCAACCACAGTTACCTCTCAACAACAATCACCATTCAACAACAGTCACCTCTCAACAACAGTCACCTATCAACCACAGTTACCTCTCAACAACAATCACCTTTCAACAACTATCACCACTCAACAACAGTCACCTCTCAACCACAGTCACCTCTCAACCACAGTCACCTCTCAACAACAGTCACCTTTCAACAACAGTCACCTCTCAACAACAGTCACCTCTCAACCACAGTCACCTCTCAACAACAGTCACCTCTCAACAACAGTCACCTCTAAACAACAGTCACCTCTAAACAACAGTCACCTCTCAACCACAGTCACCTCTCAACAACAGTCACCTCTCAACCACAGACACTTCTCAACAACAGTCACCTCTCAACCACAGTCACTTCTCAACAACAGTCGCCTTTCAACAACTATCACCTCTCAACCACAGTCACATCTCAACCACAGTCACCTCTCAACCACAGTCACCTCTCAACAACAGTCACCTCTCAACAACAGTCACCTCTCAACAACAGTCACCTTTCAACAACAGTCACCTCTCAACAACAGTCACCTCTCAACCACAGTCACCTCTCAACCACAGTCACCTCTCAACCACAGTCACCTCTCAACAACAGTCACCTCTCAACAACAGTCACCTCTCAACAACAGTCACCTTTCAACAACAGTCACCTCTCAACAATAGTCACCTCTCAACCACAGTCACCTCTCAACAACAGTCACCTCTCAACCACAGTCACTTCTCAACCACAGTCACCTCTCAACCACAGTTACCTCTCAACAACAGTCACCTTTCAACAACTATCACCTCTCAACCACAGTCACCTCTCAACCACAGTTACCTCTCAACAACAGCCACCTCTCAACAACTATCACCTCTCAACCACAGTTACCTCTCAACCACAGTCACCTCTCAACATCAGTCACCTCTCAACCACAGTCACCTCTCAACCACAGCCACCTCTCAACCACAGTCACTTCTCAACCACAGTCACCTCTCAACAACTATCCCCTCTAAACTACAGTCACCTCTCATCCACAGTCACCTCTCAACAACTATCACCTCTCAACCACAGTCGCCTTTCAACAACTATCACCTCTCAACCACAGTCACCTCTCAACTACAGTCACCTCTCAACAACAGCTACCTTTCAACCACTGTCATTCTCACTCACAGTCACCTCTAAACAACAGTCACTTCTCAACAACAGTCACCTCTCAACCACAGACACTTCTCAACAACAGTCACCTCTCAACCACAGTCACTTCTCAACAACAGTCGCCTTTCAACAACTATCACCTCTCAACCACAGTCACCTCTCAACCACAGTCACCTCTCAACAACAGCTACCTTTCAACCACAGTCATTCTCGCTCACAGTCACCTCTAAACAACAGTCACTTCTCAACCACAGTCACCTCTCAACCACAGCTACCTTTCAACCACAGTCACCTCTCAACCACAGCTACCTTTCAACCACTGTCATTCTCACTCACAGTCACCTCTAAACAACAGTCACTTCTCAACCACAGTCACCTTTCAACCACAGCTACCTTTCAACCACAGTCACCTCTCAACCACAGCTACCTTTCAACCACTGTCATTCTCACTCACAGTCACCTCTAAACAACAGTCACTTCTCAACCACAGTCACCTTTCAACCACAGCTACCTTTCAACCACAGTCACCTCTCAACCACAACCACAGCTACCTTTCAACCACTGTCATTCTCACTCACAGTCACCTCTAAACAACAGTCACTTCTCAACAACAGTCACCTCTCAACCAAAGACACTTCTCAACAACAGTCACCTCTCAACCAAAGACACTTCTCAACAACAGTCACCATTCAACCACAGACACTTCTCAACAACAGTCACCTATCAACCACAGTCACCTATCAATTACAGTCACCTCTCAACAACAGTCACCTCTCAACAACAGTCACCTCTCAACCAAAGACACTTCTCAACAACAGTCACCTCTCAACCAAAGACACTTCTCAACAACAGTCACCATACAACCACAGACACTTCTCAACAACAGTCACCTCTCAACCACAGTCACCTATCAACCACAGTCACCTCTCAACAACAGTCACCTCTCAACAACAGTCACCTCTCAACCACAGTCACCTCTCAACCACAGTCACTTCTCAACAACAGTCACCTCTCAACAACAGTCACCTCTCAACCACAGTCACCTCTCAACAACAGTCACTTCTCAACAACAGTCACCTCTCAACCACAGTCACCTCTCAACAACAGTCACCTCTCAACAACAGTCACCTATCAACCACAGTCACCTATCAACCACAGTCACCTCTCAACAACAGTCACCTCTCAACAACAGTCACCTCTCAACCACAGTCACCTCTCAACCACAGTCATTTCTCAACAACAGTCACCTCTCAACAACAGTCACTTCTCAACAACAGTCACTTCTCAACAACAGTCACCTCTCAACCACAGTCACTTCTCAACAACAGTCACCTCTCAACAACAGTCACCTCTCAACCACAGACACTTCTCAACAACAGTCACCATTCAACCACAGACACTTCTCAACAACAGTCACCTCTCAACCACAGACACTTCTCAACAACAGTCACCTCTCAACCACAGTCACCTCTCAACCACAGTCACCTCTCAACAACAGTCACCTCTCAACCACAGTCACCTCTCAACCACAGTCACCTCTCAACCACAGACACTTCTCAACAACAGTCACCTCTCAACAACAGTCACCTATCAACCACAGTCACCTCTCAACAACAGTCACCTCTCAACAACAGTCACCTCTCAACCACAGTCACCTCTCAACCACAGTCACTTCTCAACAACAGTCACTTCTCAACAACAGTCACCTCTCAACCACAGTCACCTCTCAACCACAGACACTTCTCAACAACAGTCACCTCTCAACAACAGTCACCTCTCAACCACAGTCACCTCTCAACCACAGTCACTTCTCAACAACAGTCACCTCTCAACAACAGTCACCTATCAACCACAGTCACTTCTCAACAACAGTCACCTCTCAACCACAGTCATTCTCAACCACAGTCACCTCTCAACCACAGACACTTCTCAACAACAGTCACCTCTCAACAACAGTCACCTCTCAACAACTATCACCTCTCAACCACAGTCACCTCTCAACAACAGTCACCTATCAACCACAGTCACTTCTCAACAACAGTCACCTCTCAACCACAGTCACCTCTCAACCACAGTCACCTCTCAACCACAGTCACTTCTCAACAACAGTCACTTCTCAACAACAGTCACCTCTCAACCACAGTCATTCTCAACCACAGTCACCTCTCAACCACAGACACTTCTCAACAACAGTCACCTCTCAACAACAGTCACCTCTCAACAACTATCACCTCTCAACCACAGACACTTCTCAACAACAGTCACCTCTCAACAACAGTCACCTCTCAACAACTATCATCTCTCAACCACAGCCACCTTTCAACAACAGCCACCTCTCAACCACAGACACTTCTCAACCACAGTCCCCTCTCAACAACAGTCACCTCTCAACAACTATCACCTCTCAACCACAGTCACCTCTCAACAACAGTCACCTCTCAACAACTATCATCTCTCAACCACAGTCACCTCTCAACAACTATCACCTCTCAACCACAGTCACCTCTCAACAACTATCACCTCTCAACCACAGTCCCCTCTCAACAACAGCGACCTTTCAACAACAGTCACCTTTCAACCACAGTCACCTCTTAACCACAGCCACCTCTCAACAACAGTCACCTCTCAACAACAGCCAACTTTCAACAACAGTCACCTCTCAACAACAGCCACCTTTCAACCACAGTCACCTCTAAAAACTAGTCAGATTTTAACTTAGTCGCCTTGCACAAAATTACAATCCCAGCATCCATACCAATGTCACCTCTACTGAACCATCGCCTTTGTTCTAGCTCACGTTTCTGTGTACCGGTTCTTTTATCGGTATTTGAACAGTAAAAAACAAAATTATGATAGAAATTAAATTGCGAAACTATGGAAACTTTGGCTTATTTATCTTTTTTACCTGGCAACTCCCCAATGTTTAGTAACGGACTGTTGCAAATCCTCATCTCTATACGCTGCGGACGATAATATAAGACCGCGCATGCGCAATTAATGGGAGACTGAATTACTACTGCAATTAAAGTAGTCCAGCATTACGCGCAAACACGAAGACGTTGCAGTTGATGCACATACAGTATCATCCGATTTATTAATCTAACAATTGGCAAATTAAGGAAATAATCCTTGTATCATTTCCGTTTGTATAATTTCGTGTTTTGTACATGTACAACCAAAACCCCATGTCGGACAGCGCTATCAACGTTTTTATTCTTAGTGACGAAAATATCAAAATTTGTATCACAAGATATTTCTACGTTCGCATTCGATCATTTTTCTATTTTCATTGTTCTTCACTACTAAGGCTATGCCACATCGGAATTTTGTTAAGCGTCAACTCAAGTTTGACAAACATAGGTACGGTACCTATTAACAAAAACACACAAACCAAAAACGAAAACATATGTCCATTCTAGCTAGTATTCACCCAAATAGGTACTTGGTAGTACATGAATGTTAATAACATTAATGTGAGAATAAAGTAATTCTATAATCAAAGTACTGAAAGTACTGTTGGAAGGAATTGTTGAACAATTTTAGGAGTTCAAGTTACTATTTCGATATCCTACATAATTTCTTTATCATTTATAACCAAATGTGTTTCATATTTCATTTTACATGCACATTATTCTACTGATCGAGAAGTTGTATGTTTTGATTCACGGGCAGGGCATACTTTCGTGGAGCTATGTCATGGAATAATTTCAATGGTCATTCTCCCTCCTACCACTGATTCTAAATCATTTAATACGGCAGTGTTCAGTCACTGAATTGCATCTAGTAGTAATCCAGAGATTGAGTCTTTTCAGGAACAGTGATAGGTGGATTGATGGTCACGATGTAACCTAAACAATGTGTTGCCATGGAGTTAAGGTCACAACAAATTGATCACATGTTCTATGTATTTTGTTCCGAAGAATGGAGCTTAAGAGCAAATTTTTTTTCCATATTTTGAATTTTGAGAAGCGAGCAAAAGCGAAGAATAAATTTGTGCGGTTTCTAAGACATTTATTTACCATAAGTTAAAAAGAGCATAAAAGGTATGGACTTTCTTATATAACATATAACCATGATATATCTATAGACTACAGTGTAATCACGTAATAAGTAGTTCTATGTTATATAAAGCAAGTTAACAATTACTCCAGATGAAAATTCAATTGAATTTAAAACTAGTTAGAAGTAGGGTAGAAGAGGTTTACAGCTTCATGAGTTCATACGTAAAAGATAACTCCATTTGTCTTTGGTATTACTTTTATTAATACTAGATAACTAGGAAGCACAGATTACCAATTAACAACGCCACACTAATCTTATAATGGACCAGCCCGGTTCACTTTTTGTGTATACAATGTAATTAGATTTTGGTAAATTGTGCTTATGTCTAATAATACCGCTAGAATTAAATCAAGCCTGATATGTTAATTTGATATGTGAAATTATGCTGATTTATATCGCTATTTAGAACTCAAATTACTAATTTTCAGTTCCATTCTACTAGACCGAGTGTCAAAACTTTTGATTTTCCGAAATTAATGATGCGTTAATTTCATTTTTTTTATTTCCGGATTTTAAGGTGCGAGAAATCAGACGAACATAACGATTAATTTGGTGTGGTCTAATAAAATAAAAATAAAAAAACATTTATGGAATTCGCTTCGCGCTGTCATTAAACCTCAACGGACACCCATCCAAAGATTAACCTTAACTTCGATAAATGTCCAGCGCTTTATGCTCTCAAAGTAAACTCCTGCTGTGAAAACCGATCGTTAAAATTGTACATGCGTGTGGTAGATACTAATGCGCAATAATACAATAAAACTTCTCTCCGTGCACAGTTAGAATGTTGTTTGATTAACGTGTAAAAACATTAAATATCACAATTTTAAGTATTTGTTTAAATTATTTTTTTCAACTTATCTACTTTTGATAGTACACATATTTTTCTGCTGCACTATTTCTTTGTCGCATTGACTCATTGATTTCTATTGAGTTGAGGGTGTTGTTCGTTCTTTTTCAAATCTTGCAGAGCGCTGACATAGAAAGGAATTGTTTGAAAACAATTCCTTCCAAAAAAGTATATACAACATACACATGTACATTTTCATTAATCAAATACACAGACACAAGGAACTATCAGTATTTCCTGAGAAAAATCAGTTGTCAAATCCAAGAACAACAGAATCTTTAAGGAAAATTACCAACAATTTTGTTTGTTTTTTTGGACTGAGTACTCTAAAACCTACGCGCACGCGGACGCTTAACAAAATTTCGGTATGGCGTGGCCTAACCAAAACAACCCACATATATCATTTTATTTGTTTTTTATAATGACCACAATCACGGTAATTGTTGACAACATGTAAATTCTTTTGTTTTGATTCTTTGCTGTTTTGAGGTAGATGCAATCTCCGTAAACAGATATCCTGTAGAGCCTTGTCGTACAGGCCAGATCTAAATTAGCGAGTTGGCGAGCGGAACATTTTAGATCGGGTTTTAATCAGATTGAGGTAGATGTTGAACTAGAATAGCCCTATACTCGGAGTATCATTTCATTAGTACCAGTACCGGTTCATTCTTATCAGTATCCAACCGTAGACTTAAGGATGCTACTGACTGTTACAGAAAGGAATTAGTAAGTTTTGAAACAAAACACTTCAAACCAATGAAAACAGTATATATTGTATTTCTGTAGAATGTTTATAACACATGTTTACTGGTATATTATATACATATAATATTTGTACATGGTATTATTTCATAATCTTTCCCAGGACAATCTGTAGGTCTACCTGTACTACAATGACGTAATCTTTCCATGGTACCATTACCACAAGACACGGAACAATCACCTTCAAACCAATGTGACCATTCTACAATATACATAACAATTAACTTTGGTTTATGTCTGCTACATACAGTGTATCATTCGACTACGGTCAAACGATAAACGATAAAAAGTTCTGTTTAAACCAATTACTATTTCTTCCTTGGCATAAACATATAAACATTTTCCCCATTTTAACTCAATGGGTCATTTTCAGAATATTTTTTGTCACTTTTGGTGAGACAAATATGTTACTTGGCAAGAGTTTTCTCTAACTTTAAGTTATTTGATGCGAGAAATAGTTATTTGATCAAATATTGACTACCATGGCAACGATGGGGCGGGACAAAATAGCAGTTACAAGCATTTATCTTTTTTAACCTCCAATTGTTTACTTTAATCAGTAACTGGTGTGTAAACCCAAAACATTTTCCAACTTTCAATAGTCTATCACCCCATTGTGCCTTCTGCTTGCACCCTCGTGATCACTTATTTGTCTTGCGATGAGGGCGTTGCACCCTCGTTAAACCTTAGCCACAGAGGAATGCATCTTGCATTTTGCCGCAATCTTGATATAGCTAGAACAAACTTTGTTGCATAGTACAAGGCTTACACAAAAAGGCACTATTTTAAAGTGCTAGGTATCTCTATATAAGTATATACTCTTACCTGGACAAGGTCCTGTAGTACATTCATGTGTTTCTGTATTGTTTCCATGACAACTGTCTGTACTACCATGGTGAATACATGCACGATGTCTTGTTATAACACCAGTATTACAAGATTTAGAACAAGATGTCCAATGACTCCAGGTTGACCAAGCTGTAATATAATGTAACTGTTATTGCAAGAGATAAACTCTTAGACGGACGGAACACGGCCGATCTACCAAAACACTATATGCGGCGTCCGCATTTGCATTAGGAAAACCTCGGCGATCATCTACGAAGATATACCTCGGAAATCAGACATAGTAGGAATACAACCAGGTTATAAGGTCCGGCGACTGTCATTTTCATGCCAACTTTTAAATAATGACATTGTTACACGCTTTATCACATTATTTCTTCAGTACAATGTCTCACACGTCGTATTTCTGGGTAGTTCAGAATATTTTACCTCAGAAACCAAATTCTTAGTTAATGTTTCAAGCTAGACTTGTCTATAATAAGATGTTAATCTGATGCAAATTGACATCCTTCAGTTACTGCACTTTTTAACTGATTCCATGTATACAAACAATATAAAATTGTATTTTTGTTTCAGGTCAATTACATACAAGCAGTACACGACAGAAACAGGAAGGATGGAAATAAGCAGCATTCTGGAGAAGTAATACGCCAGAAAAGAAATGTATTTACGACGTATCGTCAAGTAGTCGATGTGACGAGAGTCACTCTCTAATTAAACAAATCACAAAGATTTGAAAATCTGTAACAATTTATTTAGTCCACAATTTCCAATTATACAAGTCCACAAAGTTGTCACAGAGTTAACGATTAAATAATCTAAGTCCGAAAAATATTAAAAATAAGCAGTTAAAAAGTAAATATCACGAAGTGTAAATTTCACGAAGTATCGTACTTCTTACTTATAATAATATATTTATATTGTATTGTATATGATCCTGTACATAGAATTAGAAAATAGTTTGCTATATATAAGCAGTCCCTAATCACAGTAGGAATTAACAGATGTTGGCATTAATTAGTATATTTATTCGAAACTACAAATATTATGTAATCTAGCGTCTTGATCTCTTTAGTCGACACCTTTAACTATGACCAGACTAGGAAATATATTAAAGATATGTAATTAATGCAAATGTGACACTTGTCACAGGAAAGATTATCAACTGCCACATGGCTAAAATGCAAAAACATAAGAAGGAAACAATAATTATAATAAAGATTAACAATGTATCTTGTATAAAACAGCGACATAAAATATGTGATGAAAATAAAGATAAGGAGAAGAATAAACATGTGGTCAGTTCCTTTGTTATTACTGATCAAGTTGATTATGAATACTGTAAACTAGTGTAAAATTATGTGCAAAATGAATATGATAATAATTTAAATAATTCATTGAAATAATAATGAAATCGTTACTTAAAATATGCACTATTTATATGAAAATAACAAATTTTGTATATTAAAAGCGAGGCATAAAATTAACTAAACTTTTAGCGCATAATAGTTGGCAGAAATGAAATAATAAGTCATGTGAAAGGAATAAGGGTTTTGTTACTTTTTTTTTGATTTTACACGTATAATAAATAGACTTACACGATGTACATGTATGGTGACAATGATAAGTTACAACGTTAGATCCAGTACAAGTGTGACCTCCGTTAGATGGTGCTGGATTATTACAAGATCTATGACGTGTCATGGTACCAGAGCCACATGTAACACTACACTGGCTTATACTACTCCAAGAACCCCATTGTCCATCTACGGCACTTGCTACAATAGACAATTTATACTGATGGGAAAATTCGGCAAAATTTAGCAAATCTTCATAGTTTACTGAATATGCCAAGCAGTTTCTACTGTTGTCACGCTTTGGCATCAGTAAACTTTTGTCTGCTTGTTTTTTGTTTTTGTTGGATTAAAGGCCGTAGCAACACATTGTATAGGTCATATAACGGCGATCAGTCAACCTACTCACTGTTCCTGGAAAGGCTTAATCATTGGATTTAGCTGCTAACCAACTACTAAGCGCATACTTTCGTCAGTGACTGACAACTGTCCTACATAATTAGGAATCATTGTTGGTAGGAGAGACAATGGCCGTAGAAATAATTTCATGACCAAGCTCTATGAAAGTATGCCCCACCCGGGATTCGAACCCACGACCCCTCGATCAATTGACATGTGCGCTACCAACTGAGCTAGCCGGGTGGCTGTCGGCGGCCATTCTAAGTACTAAAACCAATCATTTGACCATCTTTCCTAGACACTTTCATGAACCAGTACTCTTGTACCATTCCACAAGCTCCTGATAACTTCTCCATCTACGGAGGAAAATTGTTATTACACTAAAATTGTCAAGTTATAAAAATAACATAGGTTTTTGCAAAATTAAGCGATTTTTGACGATTTTTTAGTCTCAAATACTTTATTTGATAAGAAAAACGTCCATTCCGCTATTTAGATAATCGATTTTGATTGTTCTAATACTAGAACTTTAAATACTTAAAACTATTAAAATACTTAGAAATGCAACGTAATTTCTTTAGTTGGGTATAACCTGTCACATCTAGATAATCAAACCAGGAACTTCTGAATTCGATCTCCTGAGACCTCCCCCCTTCAGTCAAGGTAAAATTTTGAATTTAGAACGATTACTTGTACACTTATTTAAAAAAATCAATTTTTTCTGACAATTTTAAGATAGATGAACATTTAAAGAAGCAGACGTACAACTAGTGGTCGTCAGTGTTGTATTAGTATTACAATAACCACATGTTTTCTGGCAGTATTGTTGACCATATCTTACATAGTTACCACTACAATAAGCTGGTGTACATTGGTGACTTTTATCATGACAACCAGAGACTGAAAGATATACATTGTACATGTATTTACAAACATGTACACATACAATCGAGGTGCTGAAGAGATGAACTTGTTTTTGTTACAACGTTCGTAATTTAACATATATTGTAATGTTCCAAAACGTTCCGTAACGATACATTCGGAACTCCTCGGCCATTCGCTGCAAATAATCTCGGACATATTTAGACGCTATTTTGAAACTACCGGTGTTGAAGTAAATATACGATCGTTTAGGCAATGAGTGATGTTTCGATGTTTCGCAAATTTTGAAACATCACTCATTGCCATTACGATCGTATATTTGTTTATTAGATTGGATTATTGGCAGCGAATGGCCGAGGAGTTCCGAATGTATCGTTACGGAACGTTCTGGAACGTTTAGGGTAATTGAACAGGCTACTGATATACAGACGTAACATTTAAATCATTCTATACATTGACAATGTAAACATCTCTATACTGAGACCCACAACTTATCATACTTGTCGGTGCTTTGTCTCTGTGCAAGAAATAATTTGGTTTTCAGGAGTCTTTAAGAATTTTAGAAACTATTGTGTCTATCATACCAGACGATCTGTTTAATTTCTACATACATACTGTGGGAACTATTTGCGGATTCCGTGCCAAAGGATTGATGTAGATATTATATGTTTTGGTTGATAGCCCCAAAACAAATTAAAACATACACACAACCAAATACCTTTCAACACAGTTTGGCATACTTATATAGTCAGACATATCAAACTTTAGTGTTTGTTTGGAATTCAAATGATATAAAAAGAGATGCTATCTAAAATGTGAAGATTTGAACAATTCAAAAATTTTAAACAGTCTAAGAAATTTCCTAATCAGAATATGAAAGTGGTTGCCCGAACAGCCCATTTTAGTAGCAAGCACTATATCTTGTTTGTAGATTTTTGGTTGCCAAAAAGAAATTTTTGGTTGCCCGAACTAAATAGTAGTTGTCCTGGGCAACCGGACACCCACTAATTTCGTAGGCTGTTTTAACAAGTTGAACATATTACGGATATTGTAATAATAACTAGTTATGTATAAAAGAAGAAATGCACACTGAGATCAAGGTCCACATTTAAACATACAGCACAGAATGTATGCCAAGTAATATGAATAACAAGATTTTAAATATTTAGTATGTGATCTGTGTGTTTTAAATTGACTTACGATTGTTTTTGTCATAAGAACAGAACAGAACAGAACAGATGTTTTTATTGAAGATTTGTACAACAAAGGCACATGATCTTACAAAACATTTAAGTACAAATATAATACAGATCAATGATTAGACACATATACAAATGAAAAACAATGCAAACACAAGCATAAATATTTAACTTAACATACAAAATTGTGTTGCAATATATACTAATATGTTTATGAGAGTGGCATGAAATTTATAAGACAATGTTATTTCTAACATGCAAGGCAGATTTAATAAATTTTGATAAGTTAAACAAAATTGTTTTATCTGGAGAAGACAATAATGTGTTATATTTAAATACAGAAGGTCTAGTATAGTAAATTGGATCAAGAAATTGTCTGCGTAAATTACTATAACATGGACAAATACAAATAAAATGGTATACATCTTCTATGTCACGTGTTCCACAGTACTGACAAAAACGTTCATTTCTGGCAATACTTGGACGAACATAACGTCCAGTATGCACTCGTAATGAATGACCTACAATTCTAAATTTGGTCAGTATATAACGAAGGTCATTTGGAAGTAAGTCTAAATATGACTCATAATTAAAATCAAATTTAAAGTGCTTATATTCATACAAAATTGGACTATTATCAACTGATGTTCTCCACTCTTGTATAAAACAATCAATAACCCGTTGTCTAAACATGTAAGGAAATGATTTATGTGAAACAAAATCTGGATTTAGAAATACATTAGAAAACCCAAAGTTGTCTAACAACTTACGAACTTTTGAGACCCAGTTAGTTTTGCCTTTAAGACAATCGTTAAGATTTAGATTATATAACTTTTGAAGTATGATATTGTCTGAATTTATGACTTTTAACCAATATTTTATTATCTTAGAATAGCGTTGAATATAAAGAGGGTATCTAGATAATTCCCCATAAACCCCAGCTGAAGCTGTACTAGTTCGAACCTTTAATATTCGTTTACAAAATTTTAAATGAATTCTTTCAATACCTTTTGATTTCGAAAAACCCCAGGTTTCGGCAGAATAGTTTAAAATAGAACCGACAAAAGCGTCAAACAACTGACACATTATATTTGGTTTTAACGGATACATTTTACAATTACATAATAATACGTTTAATGCTTTAAGGCTTTTACCTATCAAATGTTCCTCGTGTAAAACAAAATTTCCATTATATTTAAAAACTGTACCAAGGTAATTAAAACTATCAACTATTTCGACTATTGTACCATTATATGTCCATGTCTCTCCCGGTAATAGATTTCCTCTTTTTCTAAAAACCATTATTTTTGTTTTTGATTCATTTACTTCTAATCCCCATGTAGAGCAATATACATGTAATAGATTCAAACTTTTTTGTAAATCATCAGGTGAGTTTCCTAGTACAGCCATATCATCAGCAAACATAAGTAATATTAAAGTTATGTCATCAACGGTTAGACCTGAGTTAATATCTTGTTGTAAAAACAATTCTAAGTCATCAAGAAATAAAGATACTAAGATAGGTGACATAATCTCTCCTTGCTTTAAACCTAATGAGTATTCAAAGAAATCTGAATAATTATTACAGTGCTTAACACATGACTTAACATGACAGTACATACTTTTTATAATGTTTAAAACTTTACCACCCAGCCCATTTCTATGTAATTTATACCATAATGCGTTTCTATAGATACCGTCAAAACATTTTTTAAGGTCAATATATGCAACATACAAGCGTTTATTATTATTAAGATAATGTTGAACAATTGAAAGTAAGGAAAAAATCGCATCAGTTGTTGAACGTCCCTTTCTAAAACCAAATTGAGCATCTGAAATGGTGCTGTATTTATCACAATATGATGAAATGCGTCGATTTAAAATTAAAGTGAATAATTTAGAGAGGCAGCTTAATAATGTGATACCGCGATAATTACCTACGTCATCAGCTTGTCCTTTTTTAAAAAGTGGTATAATAATCCTCTTAGTCCAATCTTCTGGGAAATAACCAGAATTTAAGATTAAATTAAACAAAGTACATAAAGACGGCGCTAAAATATCGCTACATTCTATAAAATATTCATTCAACAAACAATCTAGACCATATGCTTTATGATGTTTCAATTTATTAATCGCTTTTAATACCTCATCAATCGAAATTCGAAAATCTAATTCCTCATTTTCATCCTGAGAAAAATTATGATCACGACAAAAAGACTCCGCATTATTATTCCGTGTAGTATACAAGTCATTTTCTAAATTACAGAAATAGGTCTTAAAATCTTCAAGACTAATAGACTGACCAGATGTTTTATGTTTATTTTTTCTGAAATACTTCCAAAAATCTCTCGGTTTACTGCGTTTCAAATTTTCAATTTCTTGTAACTTTTTAATTTCGAACAACTTACGTTTTTTACTTATCAAATTTTTATATTGCTTTTTACATTCACAAAAATATTCGCGACTAAGGTTTGTGTTACGACTATGAAATGTGCGTAATGCAGTTTGGTAGCGTAACCTATAAGTTTCACACTCGTCATCGTACCATTCTGCTTGTTTACCACACGAACTAGGATTAAATTTGGGCCTGTTAGAATGCGTCATTTTAACTTGAAACAATGGATCGGCCGCGTTTCTAATATAACTTGTATAATTACTGACAGCTAAGTTTATACTATATTGTGATGATATATCGATATTTGATAAATCTATGTTTAACTGATCTAAATTATTATGTAACGCGGATCTAAAAGCATTTTTCTTATTATCATTCCAACAATACTTTGTTTCATGATAAGTTTTGTTTTCAAAAGATACGTTATTACAAATAAGACTAAAATATACAGGAGCGTGATCACTCCATTCGTTTATACAATCAACCGTAAAGTCAACAATATTTGAAAAATTACATTCATGTGTCAACACATAGTCAATGACAGATGAACCGTTGAATGATACATAAGTAAATTGACCAATATTATAATCGTAAGACACTGTACTATGTAAAACAATAGATAATGAAAACATAAACATAATTTGAAATACCTGGGCAATCATTGGTGTGATGACATGTACGATATTGTCTAGTAGAACCCGGACAGGGGATGCCACCACCGGAAGGTGGAGGATTGTTACAAAGTCTATTACGAGTCATTATCCCTTGTCCACATGTATGACTACATGAACTAAAATGAGACCATGATCCCCACTGACCGTCTACAACATGAGCTGAAAATAATATAGTTATGCAAACATGAAAATTTTGTATTTTTTCACCTTGTTTTCGAGAAAATGGCCCATATTTTTTATTGGTGGGAAAATTATGAAATATGAGATAGTTTTACCAATGAAACATGTGGTACATAGCCATGAGTTTATACAAGTCTATTTCAGAGTGATATATATGTACATGTGTATCCTTGAAATTTTATAATTATGACTATATATATGACAATTTTTTAAGCGCACGCAATTTGTTTTCATCAAAGCTTATAGCTGTCTTATAAGTAAGGTAAAAGTATCTACTGACTGGTAGATAGATAAATACCAGTGGTACTTTTCACACAAAATCTTACGATAAAAAAGTGAATCAAAGTGTTCTTAACAATGTTTATCTTATTTACATAAACATTTAATTCTATAGCCAGTTAAGTCCATAACCATAATACTAGATTTAGTACTGAATATTGTTTTAAAAAACCATTTGTTAAAGGCTTTGGAATGAAATCATTTGCATACAATGGCTGTAAACTGTGGAATCAGTTACCACATGACATTAAACATTCCACTAATTATGACACTTTTAAAAAAATAGTCAAAAAACATTATTTTACCAAATTCTAATACTTCTATGTGATATATTTAGTCATTCCTGTCTGTGAAAAGTCTGTTAGCCCTTTATGTTTATATATTGGTTTTAATGCCTTATGTTTGAGGGAGAAGGCAATGTGTGCCTTGCTGGGACATGTATTCATTTATTTAAGAACCACAATGGAAACAAGGAAATTTACATTTCATTTTTTGTGATGTCCTTAATAAATGAAAATACGTCCTAGTTCAATGAATGTATTGCACTTACAGTATTTGTAGTTTATGTTGTACTGTACTTTTAATTCATTTAAGTGTTATGCGTGTAATATTTTCATTTATTAAATAAACTCTATCAATCTAAAACCCATCAAAAGTCAAAGGCAAGAAACAGTAAAAATATTTACCAATTAATTACAAATATTATTGAATTTTGTATTATATTGTATACCTTCTGAATATCATATCATAATTATGTTTATTATTCGTCTGACTTTAAACTGCAAGAATTATTAAATTGACTTACGATGACTCTTTTCGTAAGACTTTTTTGTGAAATAGTGCACTGGCAGCTTACTGACAGGGTGTAATAGCTGTAAAGTCTGTAAACTGGTATCAGCATGAAACTAACACTATAAAATACAATTACTTACTTGTGATGTTTCCACATTCAGATTTTTGACAAACTTTGATATCAGTAGGAGCTCCCATACAATTACTGTTACTAACAACAACATTAGTTCTCTCAGAGACACAGTAACGTTGACGTTCTATGCTTCCTTTCTGACAGTCACTGGCTGAACATGTTAACAAACGAGACCATGCTCCCCAGTGGTAGGGTGTTGCTGATAGTGATACATGTAAGAGAAATACAGTATAGTTCCAGTATTATAGGATCTTCAAAATTGATGGTTTTTCTAGCAGAACAGTCTTGAAATTTGAACTTTTTTTCTCAAACTAATCATTTGTCATGGGGCGGATCCAGGATTTTTTTCTAGGGTGGGACTCCCAACTTTTTCTAGGTGGGGTCCAAACTTTCGAACCACAAACACATTATATACTGTTTGCAGAATAACGCAACATATTAATAACAAAAACGAAATAACCTTCAAATCTTGTTAAGCACCGAGAAAATTTGCTTCATGCTACTTAAAAATGACTAACAGTTAAGAAATACACTTATGGACAAGTACATTTTAGAAATTCCAGGAAGAGTCCGGCCCCCCTGAAACCCCCCGCTAGATCCGCCAATGTTTGTAATTAAAAATCATTGACACCTGCAGGAGTTTACAATAACCAAGATGGTCTTTATTGAGGAAGTTTACTGTATCATTCTTAAATCCTCCAATTCCCTTTAAGGCGATGTTCTGAGGAAAAAAGGAACTTGGGTATATATGAATGAAATTTGGAAGACAAATGTGAAAACATATTAAACGACTGTTAACAAAAGATAAAATTTATATATGAATATGTAAATTTTTTTCATGAATATTAATTACATATCATGAGCGGGTCCAACTTTTAGTAACTTCATCTTACTGCCTGCTATACTGATATTTAGATAATAAAACGTTAATACAATACGTTGCAACATTGCACTGATTTGAGGTTTTTTTTCAATTTTATATTCAATTTGCAAATTATGTTTCTCATAGCAACATCTTATGACGTCATTATGATGACATAAAACTTAAAAGTACAATCTGCCTTTTGAATACTTATAACTTCCTTAGTATTCAAACATGGTCTGTTTTATTACATTTGTACCAACATTACTGTAAGATTAAAATTACTTACCTAAAAATCGTTTGTTGAAACCTAAACAACAAAACGTAAAGAAGAAAATATAATATATTTACAGTCAAACCTGAGGTAATGGCATCATGTATAAAATATTACCCTTGCTTCAGTAATCATGAAAACTTCTTCAAGTAAAGTTATTTTCTCATTTAAACATGTATAAAAGCAACATTTTGTCTTAGGGTGAACATGTTATTAGATTTTCGTGTTTGTGTTTCGTGTTACCACATGTTTGATTGTATATTTTGAATTCTGATTATAAGGATAATATGTGAGAACTTTTAAAACTTTAGAAACCTTCAAGATAATGCTTGTCAGATTCTGTGAGAATTGGTTATAGACAAGGGTCCAGGAAAATCAGGATATGTAAGCTAGGCGACGTAAAATAATCTTAATTTGTGTTGACACGGCGTTAAACCAAGTATAAAATTATCTGATTTTCCAAAATACGTTAAGTTACGTGTTTTACTATAGAAGCCAAATACTCGCATATCTGTCTGATTTTAGTTAATATAAATCATACAAAACTGCACGATCAGAGTATGATTATGTTCCGTAGTCAGATTGAAGTTTGAACCTACTTATTCCTGATTCCATCGTCGAATATCCCACGATACACTACTCCGCTATGCTGGGTTATGTACCGTGGGCCATTTGGTTAGAAAAATCTCGTAATCATGAATAATTAATGAGGCAGTTTCATTGGTTCCGCAAAGAAACCACTACGGAAAACTAGCAAATGAAATTATTTTTTGAAAATAAACATGTGCATTGGTTTCTATTTTAAGTAAGAAAAACTCAGTATAACGTCCTTGTTATTGAAGAATATTTAATTGTAACACGTGATTTCATTGCAAGTAGATTGGTCTCCCCTGCGTCATGCATATTCATGAAAACGAAATTTTGCCAGTCAAATTGTCCACGGTAGCCTACGTAGGGAGTGTAACGGAAGAAAATATACTGTGGTTGCCGATGATGTCCTGATTCAAGCTTGATTAGCTAGGTTATCACTCTATATTAGCGGGTTTGAATATTTTTTGGGCACAGTAACATACCGCCTGTAGAAAATAAAGTATAACATAACTATTGATAAATGTTATTCAACTGTCAGTGGTGCATACTATAACCCTGTTGACTTGAATATTTACGACAGTACTTCTATAGTCACGATAGTTAAAATTATATTAAAATCAGCGGGGTATGTGCCACTGACAGTTAAATAAACAAAAACAATAGATAAGAATGATCGTTGTAAAAGAGATGAGGTAAACACATTACCATCTTCTAGTCCGTAGGTTAAACCAGGATTCCATAACACCAACAGTAACCCTGAAACATAATAGATAGAGGATATTTGTTTATTTCGGTGTAAGATCGATTTTTATTTCACGAGTGAGCTAAGGATGCAATATCTCACGAATGGCGTAGCCACGAGTGAAAATATAATATCATTAACTCACGAGTGAAATAAATAGATCTTACACAGAAATAAACAAATTTTCTGTTTATTATATGCTTTAAACTGGCATTTTTAAAGTTTAAGTATGATATGTCATCAGAACAGCGAATCCCAACAGTGAAAAATAACAAATACATTTTCATTGTTTCAAAACAGTGGAATGTCGTTTTTTTTATCACCGATAAATCCCGGTAATCCACTGGAAAGCATATAATAAATGATTCAGTTTGACATATTGAACTATACCGACTATTGTATTGATTTATTGCTTAGCCTTTATCATACTGTAGACTTGGGATGAGACGATATATATCGATACAATAACGATACCTCGGGCCACCATACGTATCGTGGTCCAGCACGAAATATCGCGATTCGATCCTGCCAATCGTAATCAGGGGAAGTCACTGTGTTTTCTGTATTCGACAAGTTTGTCGTGCTCGTTCAAGTAATATTATCCACGGTGGCTGTTTGTGAAACGAGTTCAGTACAACTCAGCTCGTGCACTTTGGACAACTCAACCCGCAGGTAGAGAAAACTCAATCCTTGGACAACTCGTAATCATAAATAAAATAATGTGAATGTCTATAATTTTTCAATAACTATCCGTATCGTATCGTATCGTATCGTATCGTATCGTATTGTATCAAAAATAATCATATCGTCTCCTTTCGTATCGATACGTATCGTATCGTGTGATGACTGTATCGTTTCATCCTTATATACTATAGACGGCCATATTTAGAAGACAATAGAATCGAAACAAGAAATGTCTTTAAAAAAGACAAACGGCGTCGATTTAAAAACAAGTGTGCTCACCTGAGGAAAAGGTCAAAGGTCACAGAAGAGCCATTTACAGAGGACCACTAATGTTAAAACCTATTTTTTGACCCAGTGACCTACTTATCCAACCAATCAGACCTATTTGAACAATTTTGATAGGGAACCACCAACGGACCTTTCCTGTTGAGTTGGGGCAAATTATCATAAGCGGTTCAAGAGAAGATGTTGTTTGAACTTTTCCTTATATAATTCAATGTAATATTGTGATTCATGGGGTGGGGTCAATTTTGACCCAGGGGCATAATTTGAACAACTGTGATGGAGGACCTCTAGATGATGTTATATACCAAATATGAAAGCTCTAGGCCTTGTAGTTTCAGACAAGAAGATTTTTGAAAATTGCATTGTGAAAACCTATTCATTAATGCTACAAAACAAAAATTATGAATTTATTCTTAAGGTTCTGGAACTGTAATGGTGACCTTCCACAATTCTTATACTGATATTGTTTCTTGATCTGTACTATTAAAGACATTGAATGCTGAAATTTTAAAGAAATTTACCGTCTGTAACTTAAGTAATGTGCATTTTAATAACGTGACCCTTTATTTTTAGAAAGACCGTAAATTGTGCTGGGACAAAAAGTGAAAGAACTTTTTTTTTTCAAATTCTGCTGTTTTATTTCCAAGTTTTAATCCATTTTCTTGTTATACAGTCATGTAATGACAAATCAGAGCAACCAGGTTACACTTTGGACAAATACATATAAAAATACAGAGATTTGCATACATGTACCCCCAAGCAAAAATCCGAGTTTTTGAGAATGTTAAAAAATTTACCCTATCTTTAAAAGCAAATATCTCAAGTTAGAAGTTAGTTAGACACATGCAACTAGTTTTAAAATTTTCTGCAGTATTAACTGCCCATATAATGAAAAATTTAAGAAATTTTACCGTTTCTAAAATTTTTTATAAGAATTTGTATTAGATTAATGTACTGAAACTGCAAGAGATTTTATAGAGAAAAATAACGTCAAAATGGTCAATTACAAATAATACTACTTTATACAAATATATCATCTAAAATTGGTATTTGAGATGGAAAATGTATGTTAAACTCTGCATTATCATATAAAAACCTTCTCTCCATTGCTTTTTGGCAAGCATGAGGGGACTATTTGGGGATTAAACTTGTACCAGCTATGTTTTCTGCTGTGGTCGTTTTTTGCACTAACAGTTGGACACTAGAGTTAGTAATGTTGGCATATTATGTGCCTTAGCTTTCAAATTATGCTGTTGATTGTATTGTTTTTTTTATAATTAGAATATGATGATATTAAAAACAGAAAATGTGCAACGATTTTGTCTTTATATGCTGACTTTGGTACGATTATTTGTGGGAATTCGGCAATAAATCAATATAAGTTAAACATTCTTTCCAGTTTATCGATATTTGTGTAGTTTATTTTACCTTTGTTCATTTTCAGTACACAAAATAGATTAAACAATCAAAACCCCATTTTGCCCCAAATTCTCCATTTCGTCCATTTTGCCTCAAAATCTCCATTTCGTGTTTCAGTCATACCCAATTTACATCGCAAAAAAAGATGAAAAAAAAATGTATTTTACACATGTACAAACAGAATCAACGCAAAAGTTATGATCCACTACGGCTTTTCATTGTTTTTATGTCGATAAACCATTATTTTTACGATAACTAACTACGATCACGCTGTAGAGCGTCTGGTTTCGCCATTTTCGGAAAATGCGTTACCCTATGACTTCTGGAAAATCCCACGTCACGTGGTGAAAATTTCTAAAAATAGCAATTACGAAACTTGACGAAGATAGGTATTTGGGAAAAAACCTACTTAATTATTGATTTGATAAAGGGAGATAACCGCTGCGGGGAGTTTGGTTTGACGTGTCTATTTTTAGTTTTATCTATTTTTAGACACAACCCCCCCCCCCATTTTTTTGTTGATTTTTGGCAGTTTTTGCAAATATCAAGAGGCTTTGTCAAAAAAGAATTGTCAACTTGATATGCCGGTATATGTGTGCTCCAGCGACAAACAAAAGATTTATTTAAAGTTGCGCAGTTTCTTCCACAAAACAGGAAACTCACAAATTTAATAGTATAGATGTGGAGCTGTGACTCTCAAAGTGTAAACCCCGGAAACTGGACATAGTGAGGCTTACTTAATAATTATTGGGTAATATGTCAGACTTTTTACTAGAAACCGGTTCACATCTGGAGACGTAATTCATTTTACCCATAAAATATTGTGTTTGACACGTAACTTTTTATTGTTACAATATAAAAAACACTTTGGAAAGCAATAGAAGTCTACCCAAAAAAAATAATCTACGAACGAAGCAAAATTTCGTAAAACACTGCATTACAATAGTGTGGCCTTTATTTTTTCGCGCGTGTCAGGGCCATCCAATCGAAGAGGGGATTTTCTCTGTTTCCCCCGTACGTCATTTTCAGTGCTTATAAAATCATCCAATAGAACGGCGGATTTCCGAAATCCCCAGACAGACGTCATTATACAGAAATGTAGGTCAAAATCCAGCTTAGACAGCTACGCCGAAAAACAATCTTCTTGTCTAAAACCATCTTAAACTATGAGGTCTATAATAAATAATATATTATCTACCGGCTGTCATGATTTAGTGGCTAATTCAAGTCAACCTTGAAATCCACTGACATTTTATTGCTGCCGGATAATATATCCTTCCATGAAAACTCGCAAATAATGTTGTTTTCCTCCACACTTGTAGAGAAGTTTTTGACCAAATAAAGACTAAGAACAGAGAAGGCAGTTTGATGCAATTTCACATGTTCTTTCATGAGTATTTTCACTTTATAGTTAAGGTTTTATGTTGATGCACGTCCACCGACTTTACAACTATTACCACTGTTACACGTATCTACCAAACGTCCATAGGAGTTATACAACACTCGCTAGTGTCCATTCATACACGAACAAAATAAACAAACAAAACATTCATTCAAATTCCTGAAATCACGCATAAATCTTGCTAATGTCCAGGATTGTAATATTATAAGAAACAACTTAGTTACCAAGTTTTAAATGTCCTGTCACAGCCATAGTGTATATATCAAACTGTACAGTCAATGTATAAAACAAAGATAAGAGTGTTGTTGAACTATTTTAAACCTATTTATTCTATTTAAAGACATGTCTTACTTAATTCTGCATGAATTGTACATTAAGGACAGATTCATAGTTTTGTTTAAGAGAATAAAGACGACTGTTTTCTTACAGTTTTCGAAGTGCGTGTGTGTACAAGTTTTATGAATAATGAACAAAAACAAAATAAAAACAAAGGTGAAGTCATGTTACAACAATGTTCAATCATATTGCCTCTATTTGTTACTCTACTTAAGGTCACTAGAGAGGCCTAGATCTCAAGACCAAGGCTTCAAACCAAGTATTGTGCACATAATCTCAGTATAATGTCAACTCAGTATCTCCAGTATGTACCGGTATGTAAAATTGTAAAGTGCTCTTAAAATTGGATATATCGAATCTAACCTAGATTAGCTGATATAAAAAAACTTGTACACGAATATTGTCGCATTATAATCATTGATCATACTGTGGACGATGGGAGACAACTCTGTCTAGAGTTAAAATATAATAATACTTTTGATTCAGAATTATTTCCCTTTGACTAAAGTTTTAATACACTGGGATTCACAAGTTTCTTTATTCGTATTAAATTTCGACGTTTTGAAGTATACTTTGATGTTCTTTACATGAAGTTATAAGTTTTACAACTAATATACAGTTTAGCATGAACCAACAATTATATTCTTTATACATTATAAATATAAAATTAAAACACTCAACAAAATGTGTCTGCAACATTGTTTAATAAAACACGAGAAATATGAAAAACAACAGTAAGGGCACTTTTGGACTACAGCGTAGTTTGTTAATTTGTCAAAAATTGACCTAGGATTGCAAGAGACAACAAAAAAATGTTATCTATATTGCTTAGTACTATTTTTTTCGGCTTACCACCATCTTGAAGGCAATCTTGAGTAATCAAACAGAGTGGCGCTCACCTGTTTTCATACCTACAAACTTAAAAAAAAAAAACGGTTGGAAATTCAAATTATACGAGTGAAAACTCATATCTAAGTATTTTGTGACTCCGGATATTTGATGTACATTCCAGCTAGATATTTGTTTAATATTCAATACCGTAGCCTGTTCAATTACCCTAAACGTTCCGTAACGATACATTCGGAACTCCTCGGCCATTCGCTGCGAATAATCTAATCTAATAAACAAATATACGATCGTTAAAGCAATGAGTGATGTTTAAAAATGTATGGGCTTAAAACGAAACATCACTCATTGCCTTAACGTTCGTATATTTTTTTACTTCAACACCGGTGGATTAAAAATTAGCGTCTAAATATGTCCGAGATTATTCGCAGCGAATGGCCGAGGAGTTCCGAATGTATCGTTACGGAACGT
Source organism: Mactra quadrangularis (assembly GCA_025267735.1). NCBI lineage: Eukaryota > Metazoa > Mollusca > Bivalvia > Venerida > Mactridae > Mactra > Mactra quadrangularis. Next base: position 23,366,835 of record CM046306.1, on the reverse strand, counting down.
TTTGGAACGTTATGGGTAATTGAACTAATGTCTGTACTTATAGATAGTATTGATAGTTTACATGACGTCATTATGAGAGTATATTCAGCTATGATCAATCATTTATAATAATTGGCTGTGATGACGTCATCATAATTCATAATTAGGACGTAAATGATTTTCATTCTAGTGTCATTCAATAAGTAAACAGCAATCTTCCATGACATGAAATCTATTGTATTACCGAGGTCGTTGACGTTTACTTTGTTTTATCACTATCACGCAACTTTTGTTCGTCATGAAAAAATATTGTTTAAATTAATGCTTTGACAACTAGACACATTTTGTATATATTTGTTTGAGAGAAACCTTGAATATTATAGCATTGTACTAATGATTTTAATTAAAAATTTAACATTTTATCATGCAATACTAGATGAGTGAGTATGAATGTACAGCTCCCTCCGAAAGTTCGTGGACAAATACTTTTTTTGATAATCCGACTCATACTTCTCCTAAACCGTTGAAAAAGTCATCTGGGCAAATTTCAAATTTATCACTTATTCGTTTATTAACATAATTTTAATGATCAGATTATGTAACATGAATAAGTTAGTACAGTATATTCACTTGTACGTGTAGTATACATGACCAGTTTGTCTCAAGAATTTTTGAAGGGTACAATACTTTTGTTAGGTCGATGTTTTGTCAATACATGTAAGCCTACATTATGTACTTCAATAGATTTAATTGTTAATGAAACGAAACGTCAAATACAAGAATGATAAAACGATAAAGTCATGGACCTGGGTCTCGTAATTGGTACATCATGACTAAGGTTTTAGTTTTACTACAATAGGATGATCACGCATCTATTTTCATTATTCTCGTTTTGAGATTGGATTGAGTTTTGGTGTTAGTGTTGTACTCCATATTGTTTTTAAGCTAGGCCCCAAGGGCGGATCCAGGGGTTTTTGTAGGGGGGTCTGAACTTTTTCTAGGGGGGTCCAAACTTTCGAACCACAACCACATTATATTTATTTATCAAATAAGTACATGTACAATAGTATGAACATGAAAAATTTGAGGATTGAAGAGATAGCATAGCTAATTTTAAACTTCTCTCCTCAGACATTTTAGGGAAAGAGATACTTGTGGGTTTAAAACCGCTTTTTCGATCTTAACACCACAAGTTTCCTTTTAAAATACAAAATATTTGTACCGGTTGTAACTGGTAATATTGTATAAATATTGAATATATAGAAAACGGTTATTCTTTGTTTGCAGAATGATGCAACATGTTAATAATAAAAACTACATAATCATTAAATCTATGTTAAGCACCGAGAAAAATTGCTACTTAAAATGACTAGCAGTCAAGAAATACACTAATGGACAGGTACATTTTGGAAATTCTAGGGGTGTCCGGACCCCCCTACTAGTTCTGCCTATGCTAGCTTATATTGCTACAAGCTAGAATTCCATTTAGAAAGCCGTCCAAGTTCAGACCATACATGTAGATTATTACTTTGTTTCAAATAGTGCTCTATGTAAATCACACTGATTGTTTAAAAGACATTAAATATCAAAGAATTCGAAGACGTAGGCCAAAAAATGGTTAAGACGGAGAGAGTGCAATTTGAATAGGTTTTGATTATCGAATGATCATAACTTGCATTGTCTTGCTTTCAAACAAATTTCATGGCAATGCGGTAGAAGTTCCGCGAAAAGCTCACAAGGGTAAATGTGTTTGACTCTATCTAGAACAACAGATATAAAATAGGGATAGCTAGCCTACGGTTTTCATACTTTATGGCTAACGGATATGAGCATGATTTTATATTGGATCAAGTGCGGTCATCCAAATTTAATTTAAGACTAATGACGTCAGGCACAGGCGGCCGGTGCGGTCCCGAAGCAAAATACTGTATATTGTAATAGTGTTTTTGCTTCGGGACCGCGCCGGCCGCCTGTGACGTCACGTTAGTCCTATATATTAGACCCTGAATAACTTTTTTATCATATGGACGTTTTTCTGTACGTAAGTTGTAACAGAAAATTGTCCAAATGATAAAAAGTTACGTAGGGTCTTATTTTAGGACTAACGTCAGGTATGCTGTTTAAGGGATTTAGATATCTATAAAATCCCTGGCTGTATGAAGTTTTAAAATTGGAATATTTGTAAAGGACAACTAAAATTCACTCCATTTTCATTGAAGAGATTTTATAATTCATACTCTAACGTAGTGATATTAGTCTAGGGAACCAGGTTAGCTGTGCTCTTGCTACGGACCTGTGGTTTATTTATAGGGGACCTACATGTACGTGACGTCGGTCCCTAATGTAGTTTATAGAGTCTAGGGTCGTGCCCCTTCCCTCCCCAGTGTTCAAATTGATAACAATATTTTCACTTCAGTAAAACTAAACTTGAACAAACAAGTATAGATAGATCTATTTCACTTAATACATTGGTTAAAATTCGTTAAGCACGCGCAGTCAATGGAACACAGCACGATTGTTTCCGTAAATACACGGAAAACGACGATGATACACCGAACGCACCTTCGGCATATCGATTTTTCCCCGAGATAACTCACTGAGTAGTTTTACAGTCAGTGTTGAATCAAGGACGGTCCCTAGTTAATTGACGCATCAATGTGTATTCTTATCTTTAAAATTCTTATTTTGAAATAATGCTGGGTACATCAATCTATTAGTGAAATCAACGTTAGTCATACACGATTCAACCCGACAATTCAATGATCAGTGAGTTGTAGTTGTATTAACACTTAGCTACGTAACTAAAGTTATCCGAATCGAGGAAAAAGCAGGTCGACTTTCTAAAAATAGATCCTACATGCGTCAATGGAGCTAAATATAGCACACAAATTTTCAACTTGATTGGCTGCACAACTCACGTGACCATCTAAGATGGCGAACTGTTGACAGCTATTAAGTATTCGGACTTGTTAACTTCACAAATATCGGTTTTACTCATCGTTATATAATCGCATTTTGTAAGTAATTGCTTGTAATCATGTTATTGTGTTTCTATCTATGAGTAAAAAGTAAATGTTGTTTGTGTGACTCACAGAACGCTTGTTTGGAGTAAATAAACATGTTGGTGTAGCCATTTTGCGGCTAGTTCGCTGACCGTAATATAAATTTTCACTGTTTCTCTTTCCATTCCAATAGCTTGATATCTGTACCATATTAACGTCTTTTCAGTATTGTTTGCTTGAACTAACCAATGTCATTGTTTATTTCCCGTTGTCTAATCTTGCAGATTGCTATGAACGTTGTGCCACACGGCCCAGAGTGTGGGGTTGAATTTCAAAATTTGTATTTTCTAACCACAAGTTGTGTCAAAACACTGGTTTGATAATTTTGGTTAAGTTATTTTGTACCATTTAATGTAGCTTGTATGATTTTTAAGTATGTTTGGAGATTGGTACCATTTATTTATGTATTCAGTCATCCCTCTAAATAAGTATTCTTGCACTTGCCCTATTTATTATGTTTTATAAAATTACAAATGTGCCAAAATCTTGTTAGGCCCTTTTATATTTAAAAGTTTTTTTCACGATCACATTTCAATGTTCACTTGTCCAGGGATAGTTCATATTTGTGATACTCAAATTTATGGGTTTTTCCATCTGCATAGGTTTCGGCGCAATTTAACCTTTATGTGTTGATGCGCCGTAAAACCCAAACAACAAACTTGTTCGCGCTGGATGAATTTGTGCAGAATATTTTTTTTCACATGTTATTGCTGAAAAGTATGCAACACTAATAAAATTCTATTGCTCTGTGTTCACTCGTATGTGTTTCAACGTCCCACACAGATACAGCCAGTACAAACTAGGCTTTTTAGCTAAAAAAAAATCCTCACAGCTTTAGTTACGAATTATATCTATTGAGATTGGTGGTTTAATACTAAGACTGCTTATTTTAATATTTTTACTTTGAATTCACCAAAACTTTCTTAAATCAGGTGCGTTATAATCATTTAGTTCTCTGTTTAATTTAACAAACGTTCTAAAAAAATAGAACAAAGTTGTCTGACAAGTGCTTTCTTAATTGCCAACACACATTCAATAAATATGACATGAATTTACATAAGCTCTGATTAATATGAAATTAATTAGTGGTAACTGAGGCACCCATGTTACAATATACAAATAACATGGTTAAAATAAATAATCTATTTGGTAGCCTGTATCCATCAATCTATTTGGTAGTTTTCAGAACAGTTAATGGTAATTTAGCTAATTTCCTTTTTCAAGGTTAAGTTATGTCATTGTGTGGAATGTTTTAATTTAAAAGGAGAGGTTTGAGGGCAGCAGCCCCCTCGCAAATAAAAGAAATTTTATGATGCAAATCTAAAGATTGTAGTTTGATAACTAATTGCCTGTCATAATACAAGTGACTCACACCCTTTATCAATCTATTTATATAAAGCACTGCAGACTCCACCATAGGAATAGGATGTACAATCTGGTTGCTCTCTTTATAAGTGCTGACCAAGCATTGTTTGCTTTTACCTACTATACCGAAACCCAGGACTATAGATTCAAGCTTGTGAAAGTATGTTATTGAGTGCAACACATAAGTGTTGCGCTCTTTATGTAATTGATTTCTTTTTGTTGCATGTATTCTAGGTAGTCATGCCATTCACTATTAATCATAATAAGTTTTGGGAGTGCTCTAGACAATTTCAGGTAATGACTGTACTCACTGCCATAGATTTAGGGTGGGCTTTGTGGCTGCTAGTAAAAATCAATTTAAAGCTAATTCATAGCTGTGCATCTCAGTTTTTGATATGGAATGTGTAAGCAATTCAGGTCTTAGTAAGCAACATATTTTGAAACGCATCACAAAATGTTGCTGTCTTAGCTATTCGACAGACATGCACAGTCAAATTCAGTACAACGGCATGTTAGGTTAACCCAACGCTAAATAAATAGTCTCCTTATATGGAGATTATACCTATGCAGGTTCTGATAAAAATATATGACAGTATCAAGCAGTTTTGTTGTCTACACCCAATACAAGAAAATATCATTGTTAATTCCGTTTTAACATTTTCAATTAAGAACCCCCATTCATCTGCTAAAATATAGATAACAAGTTATGTAACCTCTGACCCGTTTGTGTTCTTCTCGTACACTCAACTGGATCCCCAATGTGTTAAAAATAGACACAGCTCCATTGTCTTATACCTTATACACCTATGGTGAAGGAAATCATGATCAGTTGATTCGCATTTTTTTGCCGGTATCAGCATCATGATCATTCGTTGTACAGTTTGTTTGTGAATTTAAGACCCCATAAGTTCTCTTTCTAATAACACCACCAAATTTTGCTCTTTTAAATCCATGTCCAGACAGCGCTATCGGCGCTTTGATTTGAAAGGGCAGACCAAACAATATCTAAAAAATGACAATATTTTGGATTGGTAAACAAATACAGGTAGAAACTGTCCAAAAAACTTGTGTCTGTAAAAACTTGTGATGGAAAGCTGTTAAGTAACAAATAAATATTGTTGATGAACAGTGTGCACCTTCATACTAAAAATGTATACCGTATTGTTCCTATTAAACCCCCCACTCCAATAATTGCCCCCCCCCCCCTCTTTTTCAAAAACTTAAATTTAACTCAATTAATAATCCATAGTTAAAAAACCAACAGGGTATAAATTGCAACACATTGGTCGGCAGACGCTCAAAAAACTTCCCAACATGTGCATTTAAAAGATTAATTTTTAATAGGGGCATTATTAGATTAAATACAGTATGGTAATTGTATTCCAACCAACTTAGTTTGTGTAAAAAAAATCGATCTGAGACACTGTCTCCCTTAAAGATTAGTATGTCAGTATCTCAATCTCCTCAACTATTCAGGGCATAAAATAACTCTAAGTAACAGTTAACACTAAACTTGTTTAATCTTTACTACAGAATCTACCATCGATCCACGAGGACGAGGTATATGACATCACACCACAATGACATCAGCGAGATACATTCAGATAGTCACATACGCACTACCTTGTTTACTCAATTATGAAGCCCTACCGTACTAATAACTATCCTCATTTGTTTATATGCATGAAATTATTTTGGACTCAAATTAATCTGTCATTATTAAGCAAAAACTGACTGGAAATAGCATAAATGGAAGAAAGAAAAATTGTTGATTTTGAACCCCTATTAAACGCCCCCTTTTCGGAAAATGTAACGGCCCCGGGGGCGTTCATTAGGAACAATATGGTATGTAAAAAAACTGTGAAAAATTATCAGGAACAGCTATTGTCAATGTACACAGAGAGACACTCAAAAGATATCATAAGTAATAATATTAAATTAACTGTTAACTAGTATAGAATAAGGGGCCTTAGTCAGTTATTTCCCCTTGTATACTCTTCAAATAGGTAGGTCCAATTAGTTGGATTACTCAGATTTTACCCTTACTTTTCAATGACAATTTGCCAAAATTAATCTTAAACACCTTTTTTGTAAATCATTTAATTTGTTTGAAAATCAAGCTAAGTATTTTTAGGGTAAAGAAATACCTAAATTTCACCACTTCTGTTAATATCTTCATTAACAAGAAAGATATTTGATGAAATATTTTGTTATCCTTACATAGGACTTCAATGATAAAATCCGAGTATTCCGACTGTAAGAACCTTCTTACCAATTGGATTGCTTTAGGTTTTAACAGGTAAGATATTAAAGTGTCACAAAAGTCGCTAACTGTTTACTTCACAGTTTCCTATTTATGCAAGGTTCTCTGCACGAAAATATTAAGGTGAAGAAAGAATTTGAGGATTGAATTCTACCTGTTAATTTATTGATTTCTGTTGTTTATGTACTTAATGATATGTATGTATGTATATTTATGTGTAGACATGTTGTTTGACCAATAGTACTGTTTTATAGGGGGGTTATGGTTAACCTATTTAGTAGTTAATATTGTAATTGAACACAAATTTTGATGGTTTAAACCAGTTCAATTCCCTTAACTGGTTTTTGTTGTTATTTGGCATGCTAATTGTTTTTATCAAAATCTGAAATTTAAAGGTTTGAAAACTTTTTAAATGGGTTGTAAACTTTAATAACAATCTTATTGTGCTTCTGTAGGTTAAACATTTTATCAAATGAGCAAGTAGTTCTCCTCAAAAGTCTGTTTCAAGTATGCAGTTTCAAACATTTAGTATTTTACACAAATCATTCAAATGTATGATTGTTAGATCATATGAAAATACACATATTCATAATTATGTGATGTTAATTAATTCCTGCTTTGCTTGTCTTCACAAAAAAATGCTACATATTGCCATGTATTGCAATATGGGTTTTGTGTTGAGCAATATTTTGCAATATGGTTTTTACAGTATTTATACATCCCTACTGTTTTGTGCATTGTTGATGTCAATAAAATAACATATTTGATAATAACCATCTGTATAATTGTCCATATAATATTATAAACTGCCTGCCAGATCAAGTAGTTATGTTTGTTCACTTTGAATCATTGTAATCTTTCATTGACAGGTGACTATGGGTTCAAGTCTAGCTTAACCAACAAAAATGTTGCATTTGTTTTAATCTTTGGGTTTTTAGTCACATGACTACAACAACAACTTATGTGGTTAACAAAAAAAAAATTCCGATCAATTTTCTGAATCAAGACAAAAAATTGAATGACATCAAATAGCTCATAAAAGGACCATTATTTTTCTTTCTCAGAAAAGTCCAAGTTTTCCTGCTTAAAGTAGTCATAACCTTCAATTTTCATGAGCACTAGCCAGATTTATATTGTACTATGGTAAACAGCAGAATTATCAACTATCCTTACTATTTATTGAAGATTAAACAAGTTCTAGTATTAAAGACAGTGAATTAACTGGTTATGTATCAGCTGTAACTTCGTGTATCACTTGACAACATTAAACATGCACTGTATGCGTAGTTGTGAATTTTGGTATGAAATCTCCATTAATTTACAAATATAAGGTTTAGTTATACATTGTAGCATACAAAAAAGCATTGTAAAGACTTGGTGCAGTGGTAAAACGTACCACCTGACAATTAAGAGGTTACGGCTTCAATCCCACATATAACCTTATTTTTGCAATTTAAACATAATCCAGACATGCTTTACAAATACTTGTGTACTTGACAGTGCATGGATTCAATGATTTTTAAAAAATAGCTGTCGTGACAGTGTATTACACACATAATAGGCTTTTTATTTATCATGAAAGTCATTCAGTCTTTAACCATGTCACAAAATATGAATACAAAAACGTATGATAATAAAGAGTCAAAAATGTCGTAAAATGATCTTTAATTAATATTCAGTGAATCAGTCAATTAGTTAAATGTAATAAATAAGTCACTGTGTAGCTAATATGTTACTGGTGTGAGCAAAATTACAAATTTAAATAACAACCTGTGCAGGAATCGAACCCAGGGTATTTTCGATTGACAAGTCATTATTTTACCTCTGCACTACAAACTTGTTAAAATAGCATTGTTACTTTTCCATCCATACCTGCGCGATATAACCTTTCTGTGTTATGTGCCTTAAAACACAAACAAACAAACAAACCATCCATACCTTACAGTGTCACTAATTGAAGCAGAAAAACTTGACAAATGTATACGAACTAAGGCATAAATTGATACAGATTATAATGAAGTGCATGTTAAATGTTGCCAAATAATAAGTACCTGAAAAACGTCACAGATCAAAAACAAACAAACAAATTCCAAGTCTTAGTGCAGTCTAACTGTAAAACATCATGACTGATAGTATTCAGCACTTACATGATGGTATTTTGGTATTTCAAAACCAGAAGATAGTTATTTTAGTTCAGAAAGAATTTATTGTAATCAAATTCCACTTTCTTAACCTTTGGTGCATTCTGTGTAAAATGTTATAATTGAACTCCTGACAGTTTTTTTTAAGTAGAATGTACTAAGCTGCAAAGTCACATTGTTACCAGGTTTGAACTGAGTTGAAAAGAATAAAAATAGATAAACATTGAGTACTTTTAGAATGGAATTATTTTAAACTGGAGTGTGAAGTTAACAATCTTGTTATATTTATTTAGTGACATGAAATCTATCCACTGTTTAAAATAGTACTTTCGTTAAGAATTTGTAAACTTGCAAGATTTTTATGTTGACATTGATTATAGCATCACTTCTGTGATAATTCAAAAGCAGAATAGAAGAGGACTGTACATTGGTTGGGTAAGCAATTCAGGTCTTGGTAAGCGACATATTTTGAAATGCATCACAAAATGATGGGACATAGACATTAGACAGACATGCGCAGTCAGAATCAGTACAATGTACTACAACGATGTTAACCCAACACATGAATTAAAATAGTCCCCTTGTTAACAAAATATGACAGTATCAAGCAGTCTTGTTGTCAACACATTGAAAATATCAATGTTAATTCCGTTTTAACATTTTGGATCTGCTAAAATAAAGATAACAAGTTATGTAACCTCTGACCCGTTTCTGTTTTTCTCGTACATTAAACTGGATCCCGATGTGCTAAAAATAGACATGCCTGCAATTTTCCACTGTCTAAAAATAGATCATATACCTGTGGTGTAGGAAATCGTGATTGGTTGATTCTCATTTTTCTGCGGGAGGTTTAAGCGTCATGGTCTTTCGTCATAAAGTTTGTTTGTGAATTTTAGATCCCGCAAGTCCTCATTCTAAAGACACCACCAAATTTTGCATGGTTAAATCCATGTCCGGACAGTGCTATCAGCACTTTGATTATTCTCTGTACTGTCCTTTCTTGGTACTCTCTATGCACAATTGTTACTTAAAACATCAACCCACTGATATGTCCCTTGCCTTTTTTTCTGCTTTTTCTGCGTTCTAAATTAACCTCTCACAAATATTTAGGCAAGCCTTGTCAACAGAGTATACCAATTAGATTCTACACAGTCCTATTCTTCAAACATACATGTATATAAATGGTTCATCAAAAATGTAATTTATGACTTTTGCTAGAAAATTCTGTAATTCTTCACTTGCATTATTCCAAAAAAACTAAAATTTGTTATTGTAGAGGAAAACCTAAAATTAGATATTGTTGAGGAAAACCTAAAATTTGCTATTGTAGAGGAAAACCTTAAATTTGTTATTTTAAAGGAAAACCTAAAATTTGCTATTGTAGAGGAAAACCGTAAATTTGTTATTTTAAAGGAAAACCTAAAATTTGCTATTGTAGAGGAAAACCTTAAATTTGCTATTGTAGTGGAAAACCTTAAATTTGCTATTGTCGAGGAAAGCCTAAAATTTGCTATTGTAAAAGAAAACCTAAAATTTGTTATTGTAGAGGAAAACCTTTAGTTTGGTATTGTAGAGGAAAACCTCATATTTGCTATTGTAGAGGAAAACTTTAAATTGCTCTTGTAAAGGAAAACCTCAAACTTGCTATTAGCAGTAGAAATCTTAAATTAACTGCCTTCTGTTGCTAGGAAAGAAATATTATCTTGTAGGAATGTTTTGCAACCTTTAAAGTGATACTGATGAGAAAGAACCTTGTTTAGTATTCAACTATTTCTTGGAAACTTTGATTAAAGATTATTGTTTTGTTTATTTTTAGTTGTTATATTAAGATAATTTTATCTTCTTATTTTAAGATTATATATGTGGTTAGAGCAGATTATTTTAGTTTTATTTATATCCTTAATTTTCTAACTTTATCCCTGACATTTGTTTATATTTGTCTTTTAATGATGTATAATTCTACGAGTTCCATTACTGTCTTAATATAGTCTCTCAGAGCTATATTTGGATTATGGCTATGTATTTCAAGATAAATTCTGTCTTTGTCAGGCGTAAAGTCTCAGTTAGTCTGCAAATTAATATTTTCTCTTTTTGTTTTTTCCAGGGTCATTGATTTTTCTTACTTGCTTAGCCAGCTTACGATCTTTTCATCAAAGATACGATACTATTTATAGAACTCTCTGAACTGATTAAGGCGAATAAATCAGTAGTTTTCCAACGTTTGAAGACGAGTTCTAGAGAAATAACTAGACTAGTTGCAAGGTTTGCATGTCGGCATGTATAGTAAGGAAGTGACTGATCTCTCCTAGTTAAACAACACAGTTATATGCTGAGTATCGTGCTGTGTTATTGAATGGAAAAAAAGGGTTTTTCGTGATGTCATCCAACAATTACTGTAAGTGTGAAGTTTTTATTTTTGTCTTTTCTTGTCTGCACTTTTAAACATGTCATGTGACTTATAGAGTCTTAGATGTGATGTTTGTGTGTGAGGGTGTGTGAATATGTGGGTTAAGGATGCATGTGACATTTGAAATTATTACTTGTGGTTTTTTTTGACATTCAGATATTATAGAAGTATGAAAAATTGAGTTGTATTGATTTTAGATTTTGTATTGAATTTTTGTTTAGTTATTGTTTTATTTTAGATAATTTACATTTGTATCAAGCATGGACTTAGGTAATTTATTTTTTTTACTGTTATTTTTAGTTAAAGATTTTGAATTTGAAAAGTTAAAGCTGGATTTCTAGATCAACTATAATTTACAATTTTGTTTCAAATTTTATCTTCCTGTTTTACTTGTTGTTTTTTCTTTATGCATTCAAATTTACTTTAGATGTTCCAGAACAGAGCTTTTGTCTGATTTTTTTACCACGGCTCCTGCCTTTCAAATTGTGAATTTTAGCACAATAATCTTTTAAAATTGTGAAATGATAAATGTAAAATTTACAAAAATAAGATTGAAAATACAATGTACTTCACTGAAAGACTTAACTGTCGCGAAAAAATTACTTTAAGAAATGTTACAATTTCACTACAAGAATGTACTCTGCAGACTTATGGTAGAATTCCCTGGATCCACTTTAGTCTTTATTTCAAAATCATGATGAATAATTACAAAAACATATTTTTTCATTTATTACAGGTCGTATTCTAGCTCATGCATGTTATTGTACTTTAAACAATGGACTTGCCCACTAAATAGCTGAACAAGCTGATGCAAGAACTGCATGTTTATGATTTAAACATAGCACTTGGATATTTTACATTTATTTAAATGGTGTATAAATTTATTATGCACATAATAATTTTTATATAATGATATGTTTATAAAATAAGTGTAACTACCTGAACTATAAATTTTAAGAAATATATCACTCCTAAATATAAGTGTGTAATTATTAAACCGGCAATGTTTATATATAGGCAATGTTTACGTGGACGACCCGTACATCATGTTAATCATTTAACATAGATTAGATTTATAAAACAACATTTTGTTGTAAAATTATTAATAAAGTTTATAATGAAAGTGAGGTATTTACTTAAATGTCCCTTTGATTTGAAAATATAAATTGAATTACAAATCTGATGTGGTGAAAACATTAATTGAAGTACAAGTTGTACTATAAGATATTACTTTTCTGTGAAATTTCCATAGGTCATAAACATAGTTAAGTCTGAGGAAGAGTATTCTATCTTATGTGAAATTTGCGTTAACAAAGATCATATTATATAATATTCTTTATAAAAATATTGTTTATATTAAAAAATTAGAGGTTTTAAAAGTATGTGTGTACTTTTTAAGTACAGATACTTCATGTTAACATTGCAACAACAGTTAAGTCTCGATTATCCCAATTGGAAGGGACTGAAAAAATAATTTGGATAATCTATGATTTTGGATAAAGGAGGTTTCAGAGAACTTGGAAGGTGATATGCAAAATTTCTCCAAATTAATCAACATAATCATTAATTCTGGTGTTTATACCTTGTTAAACATGTTGAGCACTACATTTAAAACTCTCTGGATGTGTTATTATAAAACAATCAATTATCATTATTATGCAATACTTGTTATAAATGTTGAATGTTAAAACAGTCTATTGAAATTATTAAGATGATATAATTGTGCATCACCTTTCTTACTTATTGATTAGGCAAGTCCAATATCTAAAGTACGTAAATATGCATGACACATTTCTATAACCTATACTTAGTATAAAAAAAATTATTAAGTAAATTTCTATATTTGGATCAGTTTATAATGAGATTCTATTTATGGCTTCTATCTATCTACTCATAGCCCTAGGTCTCTCAAAGGATTCTATTTAGACCATTGAAATAATTTAGTTTACACTGTATTATAAAGCCATTGAATAGCACCTTGTACCTATTGGGAGTTTATTTGACTTAGAATAATAAAATTCTTAAAGGTCTCAAGGTTATATTAGAAGGTTGAGTAATTATATGAAATGATAGTGAAATAGTGTTATTATGAATATTACCTTTAATACTTTAGTTTTATACATTAGGCCTCAGCAAGTTGATCATGTGTTCTACGGATTTTTACGGGGGAAATGGGGCAAGTGAGCGAAGAAAAAAAAAATTGATTCAGTTGCTTTATATAGTGGTTTGACCAAATTTTTATGAGCGAGCGAGGAAATAAAAATATTTTTTTAGTAAAAACCGTCAAAATTAAGGTGCAAGCGAATCCATAGAACATATGATCAATTTGTTGTGGCCTTAATTATACTTTGTGGAAAGTTTTCAGGACTTGTCCTGAATTTAATTTCAAATCTTGATAAAGTGTTAATTTCCTACATATAAGTTGCTGAAATCATGATATGCTGGATTTAGAATATGTTTAAGATATATTTTTGTAAATGAACTTGGGAACAGTTGCTTAAGGATGAAGCACTTTATAGTGATTTCCTATACATGGGTTTTGCTACAATGTAGAGTTAGCTAGCAAATTTCTTTAAAGGGTTTAACTCTCCTTACATCCCACTGCCTTGTAATTAATATCTTTATATACAGTTACTTCCTATATTTTATATTTATATTACTTTAATTATACAAAGATAAGTTGTATAGCTCTATAGATCTATTGATATAGAAATTTGAGTTAAATGTCATTCTTATCTCAACTTTACAAAGTAAATGGAGAGCTCTCCTACTTACCCTAGCGTTGGCGTCCACATTTCTGATAAAAGTTTTTGTGCAGTAAAATATTTTTTACTATAACTTTTTTATTTCTTTAGGTATTGACTTCAAACTTTAAATATATGTTCCTTATTATCAACCACATCTCATGTGACAAGGTTCATAACTCCAAATACATTTTTAGCAAGACTGTGAAACAGGCGAAGCTATAAGCGGCATTTCAGAATTTCGATATTGAGTAGTGGTCCATTTTTCCGCATGCCAGCAAATAGTTCAATATTAAAAACTCGATACATAACTCGAAGCTATAAGCGGCATTTCAGAATTGCGATATTGAGTAGTGGTCCATTTTTCCGCATGCCAGCAAATAGTTCAATATTAAAAACTCGATACATAACTGCCTTTATCTTGCATTCTCACATATTTAATAAAATTCATTGCGACATCAAATCTCTTCAATTTTGTGAACAATTAAACTATGTTAGAAAAGTAATAACTCGACTGGTTACCGCGGATGTATACATGTACATCGATTTCATTCATGAAAAATTATGAATGAAAATATTTTACTCGTCCCCGTATCAAGCACTATAGTCACGTGATTAACAATTCAATAACCCTGGAAAGACTCGATCAAACGCTTTACTTTGAATTTGTAAGAACGGTTAAATTTCACAACAATATAAACAGTGGAGTAAATGTTTTATTTCTGTGTAAAAAAAAATAAACAAATATTGAATGACACAATATGCTAGTTGTGAAGTTGTCTATACGCCGTGCAAATTCGAATATTTCATAAGTTCATTACTACTGTTCTTCGCAGTGAAACTTCGAATATTCGTAACATTTAGACTGTACAGCGTAGGAATAAATTCCCAGAGTTAGATGTAAACATGACAGGAACGCTGACACGCTGACATTTAGACAAAATGTGCTCGTAACAAAATTGATAAAAACTTGCGTTAAAACTGGATTTAAACATTAACATTCAGCAAAAGTGTACGGAATTAACTAATTCACATCTAGGATTAGGATTTAACATCGGAGGATACAAATTTACTGGAATGTAGAGGATCCAAATATGCGAACGTCGCGAAAACTGGTTACGAAACATACTGGATAAACAAATATTGATTTGAGCTCAGAATCCTAGTTCATAACCTACATATATGTGCTAATGTGTTCTGTGTGTTGCCCAGAACACTAGCCATTGTGTGCTTTATGGCTAGAGACATGCATCATGCTCACTTAACAGGAAACATGGAACGCAGAAAAATTAAACATGAAATTGAATTACAAGGTAACTTCTGATTTAAACTGTAGTTATTATGTGTAATATACCCCGGCCCGTTTCAATATTAGCTGGGGAGGGGGGGGGGGGACTATTGCATTTACCGGTACGTAGTAATTCACCTGAACTAGAAATACCAGTATTAGAATTTTCAAAAATGTTTTACTGTGTATTCACAACGTATCCAAACCGTCCAAAGTTTATTTATAGAAGACAAGACTTAACATGCCCTGATAATATGTAAGACCATTGAGTCTATTTTTAGAATTCCAGGAATTAGCACGCTTTGTTTACAATTGGAGTAAATGAATTGAAGTAATATCCCTCAACGTTTTCAGCCGTGCCGAGTCTATTTAGAGAATATCAAGATTTGCGTGACACGTGAATGATACCTAACATTTAGACCTTTTTTGATTCATTTTATGGAACTTTCTGGGCTGCTGTAAGTACACCGAAAAAACAGGTGTTGTCCAGGATTTGTTCGGACTACGAACATAAAACAGCATTATTATGGTAGACTCTAGAACTGTTCCTGTCTATTTGACATATAGGGACTAGCCCCAATCTTTGAGCAAACCGAAATATTCCTATATAAATAAGAAGGGTGTTAAGCTAACAGCTATGTTTATGAGGGGCATGACTTAAATCTGTCTCAGTGGATACTGGTTACGCCTCTCGGCTGATTGGATACAGATAATCTTGGTTTACGATAAACGCGATCCAAAATTCCTAGCTGGAGTAATCGCTTATAAATTGCTATCGCTTATAAATATGCAGCAAATCTGTTCACAAAGACGTGCGTGAAATATATCAGTACGTGTGGTTTTTAGCATGAACCACAATTTAGGAGAGCATCTATTTTGCAATGTATTAAGAAATAAATTAATGAAAATAATGCACTTAAAGTGCCCATCAATGGCAGAATTTTTATTGCAGTACTATAAAATTAAAAATTATTACAATTTAATTAGCTCTGTCAGCATTTGTAAATAAAAAAGGAGGACGCAAGTAAAAGAAATCATGAACTGCTTCTACCTTCAGATTCTGACGACTCCAATGTGTAAATAAGTGATCTTATTTTAAGTTCATGATATTTTGTCTTTTATCAGGGCTACTGTCCCCGAACACCCGCTTTTTCATGGTCATCGTCAATACCGACACGTTGAAGACACAGGGATTCATAACGATAACCATTTATACCTATATCCATGGCTGCCCTAATTGTGGCATGTACCCATTAAATAAAACCCTCTTTTGGCTTCAAAGTTTGCATTGCATGTCTATGGAAAGTATGTTATGAATTTTAAAAAAATTCAGAATTTTTGGATTTGCGGAGGTTAAAATCTATGCTATTTTAAAATCACAAACAAAATTTGAGTAAATTCCATTCGATAGTTATTTAGATATTTCATTGGGTCCAGCTTTAAGGCAAAATACACATAAAATGAAAACATTTTGTATTTTTAATGTGTATTTCACAATTCATGTTGTTTCATTTCAATTGGTGATATTGTTCTCTACCTCATGCTGTTGCGTTGTCCTTTTTTTCAAAAATGTACATACTGCAGGCTGATCCAACAATTGTTATCAACTTCATTTATGATAATTTCTACAGCATACCTTAAAAGTAACTCATATTAGCAGAACAGTTCTGTTCTGTTTATGATAGCTATGAAAGTAAGATTACAAAAACAAGAATTATTTGAAATTTCTTTTTTCCATTTTTGAATCATCTAGCTTGTGAATTATGATTTTAATTTTTTCTTCACGTGTTCAACATGATTTTGATATTTTACTTGAAGTACAATATTTTGTTATTATAGACAGGATGTATGAAATCATTGTGTTGACATTACTGAAAATCATTATTTCTATTGAATGAGGAAATAAGACTTCTCACAGCTCTTCATCAACTAGTAATTATACAAGTCCATTGATCAGTGAGTTATAAGAAAATGTATGCCAATCTTTCTTAAAAAGCTCTTAATCATCAGATTTCATTTATACCTAAATTAATGACTGGTTATACGTGAGACGAAACTAAAGCTTGAACTATTGATGGTTGTTTGAGCCTTCAACACAGTCTTGCTTCAGTGCTTTTCAGCACTTTGATTTTTCAAAATTGTCTCCGGTGAACTTAAAATTTTCTTTAAAAAATAATTTTTTTTACTTTAATTTTGTTAAGGTTATATTTTCAAATTTTAAAATATGTATGTTCCTTATCATCAACCACATCTCATGTGACAAATACTTACTTAGTCGAGCATGCTGTCTCCTCTGACAGCTCTTGTTACATGTGCTAAATCTGGACCATGGTGTATATAATATATCTATAATCTATGTATCTGTGAACTAGGTCAACATATTTACTCCTGACCTTTGACCATTTATAAGGAAATAAACATTTGGCTAACTGACTGAAACAAATTTATTTTTTTATCACAGTTAACTGGTTAAAGCTGGTATGTCCACTGATTTCAACTTCAATATAAAGTTTACTAAAACTCAGCCTTGTTTATAGAAAAACATTTTGAAGCAGTAACGCAGTATTCTGCTAATTACTATTTTTGTACAAATTTAGGCCACTACAAGTTGATCATGTGTTCTACGGATTTTCCTGGGAAAAAATGGGGCAAGCGAGAGAAGAAAAAAATCTTAATTTAGTTGCTTTATATAGCCGTTTGACCAAATTTTTTATGAGCGGGGGAGGAAATAAATGTTTTATTTGTAAAAAACGTCAAAATTAAGGTGCAAGCGAATCCATAGAACATGTGATCAACTTGTTGTGGCCTTACATACAACTGTAAAAATCATAAAAACCCAATTTTTTTTACAAAACCCTAACCTGTTAGTAATGAGTAATTAGTAATGATATAGATTATTTTTGTGTGTTTTTGTGACTTTTATTTTATATATCTTACAATACATTGGTCAGTTGCCTTTAAATATTAAGAATTCATTTTCAGACCCTGACTGTAGTCCTAAATATAAGACCCTACATAACTATTTTATCATACAGACCTTCTTCTGTTATGTAGGGTCTTAACAGATTGCTTCAAAAACACATAGCAAAATATTTTTTTCAAAAAGTAAATGAATGTGGGTCAAATTAGCACCAATCGATAGATAAAAGTCTACTATTTATTCTTTCCATAAAGCAAAAGATAATAATCAGGTTTTTCGCTTACGAAAACACTAATTACTTTTCCTGCTATCCAGGGTTGTCGCCACTCGCCTCCATTTTTAACTGAATTCGTGCCGGTAAATAAAGTTTCGCTTTGCTTAAACGAATTTTAATCTCTCCAGAGTAGTCGTTCTTCCTGCCTACAGTCAAAAGTATACATGGAACTGTCCGGATACTGGCTTTAATACTGTACCTAATACATTTGCTCAAAATCAATTCTTACTAATGATGTGACCCAATTTAAATTTGGATTGCTTTGGCTATTATTGCACGGTTATTGTGACAAACTGAAAGTACTCGTCAACAAAGGATTTTAAATGGATTAATTGACTGTCTAAGGTTAGAATTAGAAATAATTACACTTCTATCATGTGTATTTTTCATTTATCTTGCCATTGGTGTATCGTTTTATTGCAAATTTTTCAAATTTAAACGAGTAAAACGTTCAGACCTGAATCGATGTCTGTACACTAAAATTTTTGCTATGCGTTTTTGAAGCAATCCGTTAAGACACTACGTAACAGAAAAATGTCCAAATGATAAAAAAGTTACGTAGGGTCTTATATTTAGGACTAACCCTGACTGGTAATTTAAAATATTGGAAAAAGACTGTGAGCATGTAGCTTTAATATGTATCATACTAGGGTCCAGAAACTCACAACATTGGCATTATTTTCAAACAAAATGCAATTTGCAATTTCTCCTCCCTTCCCTTTTAATTTCTTTATTGCACCTTTCCCCTTTTTTCTGGCTCCGGACACTTTTTTGATTTCTAGAATAATGACCACTTGTAATAAGTAATAAAAGATGACCATCAATTAACCAATATTAATTGATTTTGTGTAAACCATTAACATATTTCATAAATTGTGTGATGTTGACAGTTGTACAATAAAAGTGACAGTAGTCAGATGGGACATTATCATGAGATATCATGAAGGAGACATTATATACATTTTATAGTTTCATGGTTGTGTGAGCTTTGCTCTATTAACCTAATTACTTTTACCTTGTTCATTTACAGGTCCTCCACGTGAACATTGCAAATATAAACATAGCCAGTTTCATTTCATGAAATTTGGTATTCAAAATCTGTATGAACCCTGCTTCTGACCCTTTTTAGAGTTCTAGAATAATCACTATGAAATGGCTTTGTTTTGTATGACAAACAATGCTACAGGGAATTGTTTTGAGTGACAATTTTTTCATCTTTAATTCAATTGAATTTTATTTCTCTGTATAAGATAATTTCACAGATGTAATTTTTGTGCATATAAGATCCCAGAAATATAAGTCTAGTTACTGCTGGTAAACATATGGTTCAGGCAAATAAAATATATGGCTGATTGTCTAACTGGGCAACATGCGTTTTGACATAATGTTCAGTCCTGTGACCTCATTAACCAGTGAGTTGTAATTGTTTACTTTGAATCCTCTGCACAAATATTTTTGCTTATGACCTAGTTTACCACTCAATTTTAAATTTTGTGCTCAGAATTTTGAGCCAACGAGAAAAGCTCACAAGATCAAATGGAAAAGTAGTTATATTACAGACTATTTGATGTCACTTAATTGTTTGACCTAACATAGATGAGTGAAAAGTTTGTGCTTATTTACCTCATTATTTGTTATTGTGCAGATCATGTGACTACAGACCCTGTCAGGTCTAGACTAAAACACAGAATAATAAATGATTTTACACTGTTGAAGTGTTCTCAACCTCACACCACAAGTTAATGTATGCATGTGGACAGTTAAAACAATATAAACTATAGTGACTCTATATTTTCTAGTATGACATGAACAACATTCAATAGGTCAGTACAAAACTTGTCCTAATACATGTAAATAAGGTAGGTTATAAACTAGTTTAGTGCTGACCCTTTCAACTTGTCTTCTCACTTGTACAGGTTTATTCCAAACTTTCTGGGGCTGATTTAGAAGGTTTTTTATTGATGACTTTATAATGGTTCATTTTTTTCTTGAAGGTTCAGACTCTAAGAAAATTATTTAGAAATCAAAATTTTCATAGGTTTTCTTTGCATTAAGTTAAAATCAAGGATGTTTACCCAGTTAGCAAAACTTAGCTCATTCAGCTGTATAGTCTGACAATATTAACCTGAGCTTGACCTTAATGCAAGATTATATTAAACTCAGTATTTACTGTCTATTTTTGTCTTAGTCTGTAAATTGCGCTTTAATGGTAGCTTTCAGCAAAATACATGTACTAGACAATTAAATTTTGTTTTCATACAAATGCATACATTCATTGCAGGCTTGCGTTTTTCTCTACAAACGAGTGAGTCTAAAATTAAAAGTGCTAAAACATGCCATGTTAACAAAATTGATTTATAGTCACATAGGTTGTTATATTAACCCGTGTATCACCATATACAGGCATACGGAGACTCACGATTTGATGTAAGTGAAGTGAGAAATTATTATAATAAGATAGTTCAAGCTCAGGTTAATATTGTCGCACTATACGTATGTCTGTTAACTCATGAACTTCATGTTAACTTGTGAGTTCAATTCCTGTACCAGACTCGGTTAGTCCATAGTTTCATTATATACTTAAGTCCCCTAACCATTTTCCTTCCTACTTTTGTATCAAATAGGATATTAAAAATTGTCACTCATTGGTGAAGGTATGTGCTTTTTACTGATTAAAACTTGAGGTTCTAGGATCTAGGCTTCACCAGGAAAGGTAAGTAGGTTACTGTCTGCTGCAATATGACTTGAACATTGAAAGTGATATAAAGTACCATAAAATATCAAACCAAAATAAACACATTAAATTGATGCCACATCTTAATGATCAATTAAAGTTTTCTTTTGCTTAAATGAATGATCTCCCCTGAATTGAAATATTACTTAAGAGTAAACTCCCTTTAATTCAACTATCATTTTGAATGATTATTTGAATCAGTTCATAAATTTATAATGTTTCCTTCTTTTAATATTTTAGATCCTGTACCTAGAAAATTGGACTACAAAGGAAGTGTGGATTCTGGATTTCAAGAACCTATAGGTAAGTTAAGATTCTAGGGGCTTAGGGGTTTATTCCTGGTTGGGAACTACATGTCATAGTGTAGTTAAGTCATTGAATATTTACTCTGACCATTCCTCTGCCTACCTATGTATCAAGTTAGACAGTTAGCAAGCAGTAGTGAGACTATGTGCATTATAAGTTACTAGGTTCAAAACTGAACTAAAGTTGTATGTGGGCAAATTAGGGCTTCTACAATTGCTATAAATCATAAAATCCATATATGTTATATTTCTTGTATGTAGAGTACAGAATCTAAAGAGAAACTCAAAGTCTTAACTGTTACACTTAAGTGTTGGTTTTTATGTATTTCAACTTATTGTGAATCCTTGACAATATATATATAAGTGTATATTTATTAGTATTAATGTTTAGTTTATGGACATCTGTGATTTATGGTCGTGTACTTTTATCATCATTAATATTATTTGGTTTTCTTGTCACATTGTTGGTTTGCTACTGATTTTGGTAGAACTTTACTGGTCTTATATATTTATGATAAGTGATATTGTTGCTCTAGTCAGAACAGATTAAACCTACAGTACCAGGGGCGGATCCAGCATTTTTTCTAGGGGGTCCGAACTTTTCATGGGGGGGTCCGAACCTCGAACCACAATCACATTATACACATTTTGCGGGGAAAATGCAACATATTGGTAATAAAAACTACATAACCATTAAATCTATGTTAAGCACCGAGAAAAATTGCTTTATGCTACTTAAAAATGACTTACATGCAAGAAATACACTAATGGACAGGTACATTTTCCAAATTCTAGGGGGGTGCATTATTTTATACTATTTTATAGTTTAATTAGTTACACTTATCTTATAAACATATCATTATATGTACAATGTGCATACACACTATTTAAAATAAATGTTACACATAAAAATGGCCTGTTTAAATCAGTAAAATGCTGTTTATGCATTAGCTTATTCACCTATTTAGTGGGCAAGTCCATTGTTTAAAGTACAAAAACACGCATGACCTTGAATACGACCTGTAAAATATTAAGTTGTTATTGTGTTTCACCCCAAAATATTAGAAATTGTTATTATGTTTCACACCAAAATATTGGAGATTGTTATTATGTTGAACTCCAAAATATTGAAAATTGTTATTATGTTTAACTCCAAAATATTGGTTTTAATGAAGTAGCCATGTTCACAGTTGCATTGATTGCAAAAATTAGATACAATATATTATGTTCAATAATGATAAAATATCTAATCATCAAGTCTATATTTATAGTGCCAATATCTAACATAGAACTATCTGATATTTCAAGCACAGATTTTACGCCATTAGTTACCTTACCGTCTTAATTCTTGTCTTGCCGGCGAATGTCCTGTGTTTTTTTTTCTCCTGGTTCCAGAGAACATGATTAATGTATTTATAGTAACAGATTTCCTCCGAGGCTGCTATCAGGTCTAACAAACTCAGTGGCTGATTCTATAAATAGTAACAGATTATTGACATTTTCTTCATGGTTAAATGTTAGACTGAAACACAATAAATACTTCTCTCCTCTATGTTGCTATTTTTAGAACTGCGGAGACGTTGTGGTATTGATTCGTAAAGACTCTGTTTTCTACTTTAGCAGAAAAATTACTTCTGTCAGTGTTTGCGATTATTTTAATTTCCAATTTCTAAATTCATCTTTTATCATTAATTTTCACAGAATATTCTGTTTTTTAGTGAATTTGCATTTTAATTGAAGCTTTAAAATTGCATGCATTAAAGTGAAGGGTGGCAATGGTTTTTGATCATTTCCAATGTCCGTTGCTAGTGGACAGCTATAATTTAGACTCTCTTGTTGTGCATGATATTGGATATTTTTGGAAGCAAAATTTAGAACATCTTAAAAGAATAACGTGTGTAACTGAATGTGTTGTTAATAGAAAAAAGAACTGATAATTTCATTGGATTTTGTTTTGGATTTTAATATTGGACTTCAGCTTTTGTTTGTTTATATTTGTGTGTTATGAATAATTAATTAATTGGATGTTGTGTTGATTAACATTGTATATTTACATTGTGACACAATCATGTCAAGATGAAAAGAACCCTTGAAGGTAAATAAATTACAAACTGTTCTTTGTATCCGTACATTTCTTGATATAAAAATATTATGGTGTACAGATTTTTAGCCGGATTTTTCAACAACAAAAATTTGGCTAATAGTTTAGCAAATCATGGGCGGGTGGGCTTTTAATCCGGTGGGCTGGCTGGTGGGTGGTCGGCAGGCGGT
Source organism: Mactra quadrangularis (assembly GCA_025267735.1). Taxonomy (NCBI): domain Eukaryota; kingdom Metazoa; phylum Mollusca; class Bivalvia; order Venerida; family Mactridae; genus Mactra; species Mactra quadrangularis. The sequence continues at coordinate 23,343,082 of CM046306.1, read as the reverse complement.
CGGGCATCCGGTGTCGTTTACAATTGCAATAAAGTTTTTCTTTACCATATATTTCTGCCATTTATTGTCAGATTTTTATAAAACTTCATACAATGATAACATAACATGTAATACACCTAACACTGATTCACAGGTAGCACCTAATTACCTATGTATAGTTTGGTCATAAAATATTGTCTATGGTCATTATGTCATCTTCCTCTGTATCAAGTAGGGCAGTTGCCAGTCCTAAGATGATGCTGCAAGTTGTTATCCAATATCAGATTTACAATTTCTCACCTAGGTATCATAGTAACAAAAAAAATCTAACAATTCTTTTTAAATGCATTATATTTATTTATTTATTTATTGGAGTTAACGCCGTATCAACACAATTTAGGTCATTTTACGGCGTCCAGCGCACCTATCCTAGCTTTCCTGGACCATTGTCTATAACCAGTACTCACCTACCCTTCCACAAGGCCGGAAACTTCTCCATATTATCTAATCAATGGAGGAAAATCAACATTATTGTCAAATTTTCATGGAAGGGTATAACCTCCCCGGGTGGGATTCGAACCCGCACCCCTTCGGGCACGAGTATCTAAATCCCGGCGCTACCAACTGCGCTATCGACCCGGGTTTTATATGCATTATAGTACATGAAGTTAACAATGAAAACCAGGCATAAACTGTTGATAATATGAACCCCTGGAATATAGGTAAGGCAAACTGGTCACAGTGATAAAACCACAAGAATGTTAAAGCTGGAAAAAACTAACAAAAATCTTTCATGAATGAAATACCATAGAAACTGGATCATTTTTATAGTTTATATTTATATAAGATGCATTCAAACATCTTAAAATTATATAAAGATTATAAAATTCTTGCTTGTGGGTGGAAATGCTTTTTCCAATCCAATAATTGATTTAACAGAAGATAGCTATTAATTTTATTTCTCTTTTGAGGCCATGTCAAAAAAATTGCTTATTGGAACATCTGATTATAGTTTCGAAGTATTCAGTTATAACAATCACTATGTTCTATTAACTAGGGATTATTTCAAGAAATCAGAAAAGAACAATGGAGGGGAGAAAAAGGGTCTGATGCTGAGAGTACATCAGATGATTGTTATAAAGCAGAATAGCAAGGCAGGGCACCCTGCCCTTTTTCTCCTCTCCTCACTCTCGTTTGCTCCTTTCAATGCAGAAATTGTTACTTTGAAGCATCAGCACTATTAAATTTTATGTCTCATGGCCCTTATTTGAGTTTTAGAATAATCACTGTTTTGGCTTTTGATTTTTTTATATAAGCAAGCTTGTTGATATTAATTTCGCCAATTGCTATAATGAAGCATCATAAATCTGGCTGTAAAACTTTAAATGAAAGACTGAAAGATAGCTCAGTGTGTATGTGGAACTTAGAAACAATTAAATGATATGATTTAGCCATAGTTCTACATATTTGTATATCTGCCATGAAACTTACTATTTCATGTAAAATATCTTGATGTTTTCTATGGTAGATCTAAATATACTGTTATATAACTTGTATATTATATATCAACACCTCAGAGGCTTACATAGAGCCATTATATCCCTGGTCAGTAGCAAACTTGGTAGTGTACCTGGATTTCGAATCTAGTGTCCTGAAGGGGATATGGGTCCAAATCTCATCTGGGGAGGTTGTACCCTTCCATGAAAATTTGACAATGATGACAATTTTCTTCCATTAATAAGGTATATGGAGAAGTTTCCAGTCTTGTCGAAGGGTAGGTGAGTACTGGTTATAGACAAGGGTCCAGGAAAGCTACGTTAGGTGTGCGGGAAGCTGTAAAATAACCTAAAAAATTGTGTTGGCCCAGCATTAAACACAGTATAAAAATAGTGTCATTGTAAACCACCTTGAGGATTCTCAGTTAAAGTTTAGTTTATAGTATCTTTCTAAACTGGTTTGTATCGGTTGTTAGTGATACTGGGGTTGGTCCTAGTATAAAGTCTAGTGAAAATGAACTGTAGCATTCTTGAACAATAAACCATGATCTTAAAAATCCCCTTCTAGCACGGGATTCTTACCATACAACCTAAATTTTACACCTAGCCATAGGTCAAGTTTAAGTATCATTGGTATATTGCTTGCTGATGGAAATTTATCTGTGGCCATAGTGTGATAAAGTGTCCTGCTACCAGTTGACCTGACTGCGAGTTTTCATCAATGTCTCTATACATTCTCTGCTTGCTCTAAGATCCAGCTTCATGATAATTATTTGATCAGTTTCCTCCATGCTGAACAGTTTATTTCTATCCTTCTTGTTTATAAGAAGTTTTGAGTAAATTAGGCCATGCCAAGTTGGAATTCTGTTAAGCATCAACTCAAATTTGACAAACCAAGGTACCTATTCACAAAAACACAAAAACACACAAGCCGAAAACAAAAACACAAATATTTTTTATGACAAAAACAATGCATTATATATATTTTTCAATAAAATAACATCTTCATAATATGAAACAATGGTCTGAATTTAATATAAAATGACTAGTGTTTTTTTTTTCATGTAAAATATAATAATATTGTATAAATGAAACAGTTATAATTAATTGCTTACGATGAATAACATTGTTGTCAAAAACAATTTTCCCTGAATTTAATTGTTGTATAGAATCACGGAACATCAGAATAATTTAAGAAAATTTTACCCACAATTTTGTTTTTTATTTTGATTGAGGACACTAGAACCTACACACACGTAGATATGGGATGGCCTTACCCTTGACCATTCTAAGGTTGTAAGTAGCAGCACTTTTTAAGATTATGATAATATCATTACATTCAGTTCTACATAAATGTAATATTGAACACACAATAATCCCTTATTTGTAAAACTTGATGGTCATTTTTTTGTAAGAATCAAAATAATTTATCAATTATTATTTAATTTTGGCACATCAAAGCCCATTGCCTAGATGTTATATTCTACAAACAATATAAACAATTGTAATATGTTATTTCATAAATATATTGAATATTTGCTGTTATTAATTTAAATTCAATATGTAGGTGTATGTTCAAAACTATGTAGTAATGAATTTATTATGTTATTTATGATATTCAAAATATTACACATATTTCAAGTTATTTTAATGAAGCTATTTATTACTTTTACAATAAAAACAAATCCAGGTGTAACTGTATTTAATACATTTTTGGAAAGATGCCTTCCTCTAGGTGATTAAAAAAATTCCTTCAGCAACCAGAGTTGAATAACCGCTTTTCTTTTACCAGCAGACATTTTTACTGGGAAATCTTAGCCAGTCTATGAAATGTTTTGACTGCAAGATACAAGGATACAGTCTACAGAACTGTTGCTGTTATAAAAAAGATAGTGTGTTCCGGGTTATACAGACATCTTGAAAACAGTAGCAAAGTTTCGTAGAAAATCTTTTCATTGGTGTGTGAGCATTGTTTTTTATAGAGTGTGTTAGTGTATAGGTGATGATTACTAAGGTGTTTATTTAGGTCATATTGCTAGCTTAACTGTGTTGTTTATAATTTATTGTTGTTGTGTTTGATAATGATTGAATCACTGACTTTTATGGATTATATACTTTGATAAGTTTGGATGAGTACTTTCGGCTTTGAGATTGGAATGTTTGAGTCTTGTTATGTTTGGATTCTAAAGATAATTCCATGAAGTTGCCAAGTATATTGGATTTATCAATCTATATGGTAAGGCGTGTATAGTTTATATGATTTAGTTTAACTTCATTAAGGAGCTAAGTTTATAAGTTAGACTTTAAGTCTAGCAGCTTTCACGGTACTTCAATACCCAGCATTTAAATTTTAAGTGTAAAGTTTGAAGTGTAGCGTTTTAAAGGTACTCATTCACAGATTTCAACTTAAACATCAACTTTTTTCTGAAACTATCAAAATTGTGGAAGCAGTTATTAGTGATTTGATAATGACAATTTTAGTGCAAATTGACCTACAAGTAAAAATGATGGTGTTTCAAGTAGTACAAATCTACCCCGTATGTCACGGTATAGACAATATTAGTGCATTTTAGTGGATTTCATTGCATATTTCTTGCAAACTATAGGTCAGTTTGTCCTCAAATATTAAGACTTTATTTTTTGACACAATTACTGACACTGAATAGTATTTTGAAAATATTGAAAAATCTTAACCAAATCTGTGAACTAGTAGTAACCTTTAAGTGTAGAGTTTCTAACTTGAGAAATCCAGGTTAAAGTATAAAGTTTAAGCTGAAGAAAACAAAGCTTTAAGTGACCAGTTTAAACTACATGAATAAAGTATTAAAATCAAGTTATTAAACTTCCAGTTACAGTTTCAAGGTATAAATGATCAAGCTCAATTGAAGAGAAGTTCATGTTGCAGAGTCCACTGTTAAAGAAAAACTAGGTCAATATTGGTAATTTCTGTCAGCTTCTGCCAGGACTTACCTGGTAAAAGTTATTTTACATTCTATAGACTGACCAAGTTTACAGACATGAGTAATATTGGTAAAATATGTCAACATTGAACAAATATAAATATATGTATATGTATTTACCTTTGAAAGACAAATATTTGCTGTTTCTGATTCTGACATATTTAGTTGCTGGTTCCAACATGTATATTATAACCCTGATTTCATGTTATTTTAATTTTTTTAAGAGTTTTGATTGGTCTGGGGCCCATTGGCCCTTAAACTGTTGGGTTGGTTTGTTTATTTATACATTGACACAATTTTATCCTAGCGTAATGGGTAACAATATTGACTACAAATGCTGGGGTCATGGGTTTGATTCTTTTAGATAGTACCTACTTACCTTCATGGAGTTTGGTCTGTTTCTATATTTTACAACTATTCTCTTGCAAACTTCTGTATCAATGAGAGTAGTTGTGAGTCACTTGCAAAGGTATACATATACATATCTAGGCTTGTCTAAGGAAGGTAAGTATGTCAAGACTGACCTCCACAACATACTTAAGGTTCAAGTGAAGTCTTTGTTTGCATTAAAAATGGTAAAATAAAAAAATGCTCTAACTGTTTCATACTTTCATTCAGGGCAGTGTTTTATATATCAAAATGTTCCTTAAGAAACACACTATGTGATGTTGGTAATTAATTCAGATGAAAACGTTTAACGAAAGATGCATTAAATGCAAATTTTTCAAAATTGATGCTGTAAAAATGAAAATACTAAAATACTGTTGGTGGATATACGACAGACCTTAGTAGAGCTATTTCTTTATTTACTATTATTTTGCAAACCAAGACTTTTTAAGATTAATAATTAATACACCTTACATTACATAACGTTTGATTATACATGTAAATATTCTACAGATATTGTTGTCAGTGAAATTGGAATCATTTAAATCATATTATTATAGAAATATGATTAGAACATTTAAGGTTTTATCATTCCTTACTTTTCATTACAGTATATAGTATATACATTACATCAGTATAAGCTGGTTTGAGTGGATATATAGATTTTACTGTTGTATGGAATTAGGTCAGTTTTTATTGACTTTCTATATTCAACACTATTTGATATAATATTGATATAATGTAGGTGTTATGTTTACATACTAAACCTTGATTGTAAATATTGCACTTTTTTACTACTTGGGAAATGGTTAGTTTTGAATGAAAATTCATATTGAAAACGAAGTCAAAATGTCGCCTAGGTTGTTAAAGTATAGATTATAGATTTTGACGCTTGCAAATATCTTACTTTGAATCGCCCTATTGGAGCACAAGGCCAAACTTATAAATAAACTGGCTTATTATATTCTTCTATCAATATTTTAGGTTTTAAATTATCTTGATCCAAACAGTGAACATTATTGTAATGTAATGGTGTTTTGTGTCCCGGTTCATTTATTGTTCAGTCATATTACGGTGGTCAGGTTAATGGTGGGTTGCTGTATTCTGCCCCATTTCTCTGCCCTTTTAGCTCCTCCTTAAATTTACTGAAACATCCATCCCCTGAGGACACTGCCCTTTTTTTCTGCCTCTCCACTGACCTGTCATTTCTAAGTTCTAGAATATTCATTGCAGGACTCGAATTTAGCAAAAAATTGGACTTGCAAAGTTTTGCGAGTTGATTTTACTTCAACTCGCAAAATGAAAAAATCACACGCATTTTTCTCAAATTTTTACTAGCAAAGGTATTTACTATTCATACATGCAATAAGCAAAATAGCACCATATCCAACTATGGATAGAACAAGGGCATTATCTATCTATCTGTTTCAACACTCATTTGAGCCTCATAAGTTATGATAGTAATATTATTGCATGTTTTCAACTCGTGAATATTTGCAAGTTAAAATATAAGTTACTTGAAATTTTCAAAATCCACTCGCATTTTGCGAGTTTGCCAGCTTAAATTCAAGCCTTGCATTGTATGAATTTAGTTTTTTAACCTTAAATCTGACAAATCTTAATTTCTTCCATACTAAATAAGGTCTGAATGTATTACTCATAATAATTTAATGAGGATATAAAATTTAAATATGTCCGTAACCTCCCCCCAGGGATTATACATGAATAATTATGTACGTATATAGGTTAATTAATATGTCAAATATAAACCTATATGATTAACTCAATGTTGGCTTCATATTGGTTTTCTTACAGTGCAACCAGGATCTATTTCTGGTGGCAGTACTAGGGCTGTGGATCGTTGAGGAAGTGGCAATCTGATCTGAACCATGATTCATGTGTAGCGATTCACGAATTGAACCACGAATCACATGTTAATGGAAAAGCATACAGAAATTCGTGTAATAACAAAAAAGTGAAAAATACAGAAACTTTTACTATATAGGAAACCGAGTACTCCAAACATTACTGTCAGATGTTTTATGGGCATTTTCAGTGATAACATTTTTGTTCAAAAGTGCATCAATCAAAATTTTTATGCAAGGTAATTCGGTCCCTACATAAATTAAAGTTTTCATTAGTAGTACGACTCATTTTCAGTAATAATTAAGCTGAAAATGTTGTTTCATTTTTTTCTAAAACTAGATCGTGATCCCTAGACAGCAAGGTATACCCTTCTTTGATAATAGATTATATTCACATGTGACAGTGCTTCCATTGTATACCATGCATGGGATGGTTTGCCTCAGTTTCACAGTTTGGTTCATGATTCAGACATAACGAATATGGTTTGAACTGTTGTCACTATTCAAATTAAATTTCATGTATGATGACAGCTTTATTTTAGTGAACTGTTATATGAGTCTGTCCCCTAAGCATCCATACTGCAGCTGGGCTTATACTTGGGCTGTCACAATATACTGGTATATTGCAATACACAGCTGCGGCAATACGTACCATGTTACGATTTTAACGTACCGGTATTAGGTGATATTTTTTATTTCATTGGAAAATTATTTACTTCGGGAAATAAAAGTCGTGAAACATCAGTTTTTCCATTGTTCATTCCATCTTACTTTAGTTACAAGAATTGAACTGATTGGGGCTCGTCACAGTCCTAAATGACCCTATATACTAGATTAGATTCTATCAGTAGCTGCATGTAAAATCTGCTGTGTTTCTGTTAAATTCAGTGGAGGCCCAACGAATCTAAAAGCCAACAATATATTGTGGTACGTATTGCCATACAATGCCAGCGTATTGGAGTATATCGTGACACACTTCTGGCCTATCGTGACAGCCCTAGCTTATACCGTGAGACCTGCCTGTGGGCAAATGTGGCAACTCTATTTCATAATATCATTGTAAAAAGTCATAAGATCATCTGAATAAGAGTAAAAATATTATGTGCTGAGGATTCAGAGTTTACTGTTATAGCTTATGCTAATGTTAAAGAAATGTAATAGTTATTTTATGGTCTATGATTTTTTTCTACTCTTTGGCTGCTGTTAAAATTTGATGAAAAACTAGTGCTTGTTTACATTGTTTAGATCACATGACTATATAGCCTGGATATGTTGCTACAAATATTAACATGAATACCTGAGACACCTGTTAGAGTACAACATTGTCATCTTACATTCCATACATCTTTCTTATACCTATATATACATGTACTTGTACTTGGATCTATATATAAACATTGTTATGTGCTGATAGCATTGTGTTCTAACAATATAATCTATGTACCTTATATTATCTGTTAAACACACCTCACCTTATAAAACCACTGGTATTATTGTGTGTCTTTTGATGGATTGTAACAATGTAGACCCTTTCTGTAAGAACCCTCACTTTATTATGTACAGTCAAAATTGAGTTAGTGGTCTATTGTGATCACTTGGCAATACTGTTTTCTTATAGCAATATCTTAGAACTAGAAAATGGCAGAGAGACAGAAAAAGGGCTGGGGGCATCAGAGGGGTAATGTTTCAAAGTAACTATGTCTGCATGGGGAGGTGATAAAAGGGCTGGGGACAGTGCCCTGCTATTCTGTGTGAGAATAATCGCTAGTTCTTACATTGGAATCAATGTGGAAGTGTTCTTTAATAAAACTAACTTGATAGAATTTAAGTTGGCAGTCACCAGTGGTCACTAAGTCTTGGTTTTACCAATATACTCATACTTTTTTTCTTTATATACACACCGATTACAGGTGCCAATCCCTCTTGTAATTTATTTAAAATCATGCAGTTTTCCCCAAATTTGGAGTTTAATTTAGATTTTTTGTTCCCCTATCTATGAAATTGCGATAAAATGTCCCGAAATGTTCTGTATAAAAAAGGCCCCAGGCCCCTCCCCCAAATGCTGAAAAAAGCCCTGATACTGACTTATACCTTGCTAAGGAAAAATTTATGCTCATTTTCGGGAAGTCTAAGAAGATGAAACATTTACATTACCCTCCATAAGTAAGTATACTGTGATATTTCATAAAATGGCAAAAACTAACAGCTGGTAAACAAATACTTTATTTGGCATTTTAGTTAATTTTATATCAAATTCATATGTTATTAATTAATTCTGTCAAATAAAAGTGTGCATTACAAGTACTTGGTCATAAAACATCATTAAGAACTTTTTTCAGGTCTATAACAAAATACCAATTCTCAACCAATTCAGCAACATTATCCTTTTTACTGATGATTTCATCCGAAAATGTTATATTATGGCATTTCAGGGTTACAGTTAAGTTGATTTTATTATTTTTATTAGATTTTTTATGAAAAATTTCACTTTAAGAAAAATGTGAAAATATTGGCTCAAATTTAAATCAATGCATAACTGTCTGAAAAGGGTGAAACTGAGTTGTTATTTTCTCCTTTTCAATCTTAATTACTTTTCTTACAGAATGAATACAAAGCAATTTAGAGCAAAAGCAAAAAATGCTTTTTTTTCTGCAAAATTTTACAAAACAAGTAATATATAAGTGTATACTTACTTATGGAGAGTAGTGTATATTGCTGCAGAAAACAACAGTCTTAATATATTAGATATTTCTATACTATTTCAATATATTGGTCACCTGATCTATAAATTAACAAGTTAAGTATATTCTAAATATCACTTATTGTCTCATAAGTTCTTATGCTATCTTCCAGCAGGTCAATCCCCCTGTTTTCATATGAACTGTACTTATTAACATTCTGAATTCCTTTCCTGGACAAACTTCATCTTCTTTATCAACATTATACTTAGTACAACTCCAATGTCTCTACCAGACTTCAGAAAAAGCAGTATTCACTTTAAAATTTTCACAAGCATTAGCTCAGTTTATAATTATGTTAGCCGCCCGGCTAGCTCGGTTGGTAGCATGCAAGAAATTTCTTGGTTAAGTTTTTAGGTGCAACATTTTTTCTTTGCAACTACTGAAGGGAGTCACTTGAAACTTCACACATGTCTACAGGGTTACCATTGGAGGTCAAATACCAAGTTACATAACTCTAGGATGAATTTGAACTGAATTATGGCCCTTATGTACTTAGAAATTTCTTGGTTAGGTTTTTAGGTGCAACATTTTTTGTTTGCAACTACTGAAGGATTTACTTGAAAATTCACACATGTTAACAGGGTTAGGAATTGCATAACTCCAGCATGAGTTTTGGTTGCTTGTTGCTGTCTTTACTCAAATACCCCGAATAGTCGAGCGCGCTGTCCGTTTCATCACTATTTGTAAGGCAAAAGTTGCAGACAAAAGACTAGAAAATCTGTAACAGATCCAGCCATGTATTTCAAATCTTGGTTACTAAACCTTGGTGGCTGTCAATGATAGAATCTAACCCAAACAATGGTAACCTAGACTATTATATTGTTTACAAACAATCTTAAGTCTGTCTGACCATTGATTTGGGTGAAAATTATAATATTATTACATTGAGCACCCTGATAGTCTTGTAACAATTCCAGTGAGAAAAATATCCCCTTTCTGTGAATTCCAGCAAGAAAAATAGCAGAAGAAAAAGTAATAACCTAGACAATGACATTGATTTGGCTGATACAATAGTTTTTGTCAGTTGTAAATCACAGCCAATTGTTATGTCCATATAATATAATATATATCATGTTGAATAGTGTTTCATATCTTAAAGAGAGATGTGATATAATAAGAGAGTCGTGATACAGTAGAAACAATATTGTATACTTTCACATTTAACACATCAAATGACATGTATGTATTTGTCTTTAAAGTCATGCTTTTAATTGATACACAAAGCTTCCTTGAATATGTTGTGAAATGAATAAAATTAGGGGCGGATCCAGAATTTCCAGGATTTCTTTCAAGGGGTGGGGGTCAGAACTTTTTCAGGGGGGGGGGGTCCAAACTTTTGTACCACAACCACATTATACACATTTTGCAGAATAAGCAAAACTTTAATAATAAAAACTACATAACTGTTAAATCTATGTTAAGCACCGAGAAAAATTGCTTCATGCTACTTAAAAATGACTTACAGTCAAGAAATGCACTAATGGAATGGTATATTTTGGAAATTCCAGGGACCCCCCCCCCCCTAGATCTCCCTATGAAAAATATTAAATTTGTAAGACATCTGGTTATAAACTTAAAGGGTCTTCATATTGAGGAGAAACAATGTTTCTGGGGGTTAAGCATAACTCAGTTTGTCAGAATAGTTTCTCTTTCATAAGTCTAATGTATATTACTATTTAATGAATCTGGCTGGTGCTTGTAAAATTTTTAAAGAATCCGCTGCACAAATCTTTTTTGCTTATGATCTTGTTTACCACTCAATTCAATTTTTGTGCATGAGATTAGGAGCTTATGATTAAAATTCATAGGAACAGTTTTGATTGATCAGGGAAAGAAGGGTAGTTATTTTATATACTATTTGATCATCATTCAATTATTTGTCTGGAGAGAGAAATCAGGAAAAACAATTTTTTTGTTTTACCTCATTAGATGTTGTCCTAGATCATGTGACTATAGACCATGTACATGTATGTTATAATAATTGTAAAGTAGTAGATATTTGATCATGGAAGTGTCTTCTACGATCTTGTTAACGATGATTTACATTCAAATATTCTCTCGACAAAACCATCATTTACTGGTGCCTTCAGTATCAACATCATTACTTCACTAGATTGACATTTAAAATTCTAGCAGTTTTCGTTTAATTGCGTGTAAGATTTCTACTGATGCACCTTGGGTATTCTTGTATTACGATACAAAATAAGACAATTGATATGGATTTGACTGACCTTGATTTAATATTGGTCTTATTTGGAATAGAGTTTAGTAGATTCCTGTGTTTGGTATGGCATCAATTTAGTCTTAGACTTTCTATGATGATTTACCGGCTGGCAAACTTGGGTTGTATACAGAATTTCTAAAAAAGGGGTTTTTGACAAGATGATATCTTGGAAGAGGGTACGCTGCAGAAAGGTTTTCAAATGTCAGCTACTATAGAAGCAATTTCAAAAAAAATATATTTCATATTCGATGGTCAGTCATCCTATACTTGGTTTTTGTAAAGGTGTAGATCTCCTAATTAAACTTTTTAACATATTTCTAAGTACATACCCTAGCCAGTTATTAACATTTAGTGACAACTGCCCTTTTTGATACAGAGGTACACAGAATAATATTAAGTCCGCCCAGCTAGCTCAGTTGGTAGCACGCAAGTTAACTGATCAAGGGGTCGTGGGTTTGATTCCCGGGCGGGGCATACTTTTGTGGAGCTTGGTCATGAAATTATTTCTATGACCATTCTCCCTCCTACCAATGATTTTTAATAATTTGGGGCAGTTGTCAGTCACTGACAAGAGTATGTGCTTAGTAGTTGGTTAACAGCTAGATCCAGAGATTTAGCCTTTCCAGGAGGAGTGAGTAGGTTGACAGACTGCCTTTTTATGACCTATACAATGTGCTGCCACGGCCTTAATCCCCCAAAAAAACAAAACAAACAAGCAGAATAATAACAGTAAAAGTAACTCAGGTAGAGTCAAATCATCCAAGGGAACCTCCTTAGTATGTTTGTGGAATATTCTTGATGATTTAACTCTACAAAATAGATCAGTTATAAATATTATATTGCTAAATGTAATGTACCTAACATACATAGTAAAATATTAACTCACAGATCAATTATTGTTAGACTTGTTTTAAATAAATATTGACTTATATATTCTACTATCTTGTTTGTAACCATCGATTCCTTTTATTTATTATATATATCTTTAGCTCTTGCTGTGTTGGTGAAATAGTAAACTTAAAAGAAATGTAACAATTTTCTTGAGCATTGTTGCATTAGTCTATTGAAATCAGCACCTCTCCCACTGTCGGTACAGTGTGGGGTAATTAGCATGAAAAAGAGAGTTTTTTATTTAACAGCTTTCCCACTTTGCTAGGGAACTACAGGGAGGTTGTTTTCAGGCTTAAAAATAGCGGGGAATATAAAAGCCATTCACCTACAATTTACAGGGAAAGTTTTTACCTGGGATTTTATCACAGGAATGTCCTCAGAGTGCAGATATATTACATAGAGTTTGCTGTGCACATTTCATTTTTTGCAATGAATTCTGAATAATACAGGGAAGGGATATCCTAACTATTGTTTGATCGCCTATTGTATAATTATGGTTATATTTATCTATTGTTAAAGAGTTGGCTTGACAGAGTGGTTACAATGTTGGACTGGCAATCATTTGGTAGCCAGTTCTGATATTGGTTCAAATCACATTGAAAACCTGCCTCCATGTTTTTCTTGAGCTAGAAATGTTAGCCCTCTAGCTTAGTAGTGCAGGATCTGGTTACAGACTCCATAGTGATTAGTATAAGTTGTAAGAACTTGTTTCTCTATCTAACTAATATAAGTTTAGTATTATAATAAATTAAACAATGTTTTGTGTTATTTCAGAACCTTTGGGACCAGGAGATCCAACAGTGGAGATGAACAGTCATTATATCAACAGAAAAGGTTTGTTTCTATCTTAGTGTTTTGCTATCTTGCTCTAATACAAATATGACCTCCAAACCTACATGGACAAAATGTTTGGATGATTTTTATACGCCCGTTTTGAAAAAACGGTCGTATTATGTTATGCTGTTGTCCGTCTGTCCGTCTGTCCGTCTGTCCGTCCGTGGACAATTGCTTGTCCGGATGATAACTCAAGAAAGGATGAACCTAGGTTCCTCAAATTTTATGTGTTGATAGCCCTTGGGTGGAGGAGGTTCCCTATTGATTTTGAGACCCCAGGGTTAAAGGTCAAGGTCACTGGGACTTAAAATAGGTAAAACTTGTCCGGACAATATCTGAATCACCAATGTACCTAAGTTCACCAAATTTAATGTAAGAGTAGCCCATGTGTCAAAGATGTTCCCTATTGGTTTTGGGGCCCCTGCGTCAAAGGTCAAGGTCACAGTGGCATCATATGGGGAAAAAACTTGTCCTGACAATAACTTAACAACCAATCTACCTAGGATCACCAAATTTTATGTGAGAGAAGCCCATGTGTCAAGGATGTTCCCAATCGGTTTTGGGGCCCCTGGGTCAAAGGTCAAGGTCACAGGGACATCAAATTGAAAAACCTTGTCCGGCCCATAACTCAACAACGCCTGTACCTAGGTTCACCAAATTTTATGTAAGAGTAGCCCATGTGTCAAAGATGCGCCCTATAGGTTTATGGGGCCCCAGGTTCAAAGGTCAAGGTCACAGGGGCATTATATGGAAAAACTTTGTCCGGACAATAAATGAAACACCAATGTACCTAGGTTCACCAAATTTCATGTGAGAGTAGCCCATGTGTCAAGGATATGCACTATTGATTTCGGGGCCCCTGGGTCAAAGGTCAAGGTCACAGTGGCATCAAATTGAAAAACATTGTCCGGGTAATAACTCACTAATGACTGTACCTAGGTTCACCAAATTTCATGTGAGAGTAGCCCATGTGTCAAGGATGTACCTTATCAGTTTTGGGAAAACAGGGTTAAGTTTAAATCTTAAACCAGAAGATATCAAATTACCAAGCTGTGACTTCAAATGTTCTATCAATATGTTTATAAAGTCAAAACGGCAAACAATGAAACACTTGTCCAGACAATAACTGAACCACCAATGTACCTAGGTTCTCCAAATTTTATGTGAGGGTAGCCCTTGGGTAAAGGTTATGCCCTATTGGTTTTGGGGTTCCTGGGTCAAAGGTCAAGGTCACAGAGGCATCATATTGAAAATCCTTGTTTGGACAATAACTCATCAACTACTGTACCTAGGTTCACAAAATTTTATGTGAAGGTAGCCCTTGTGTCAAGGATGTTCCCAATAGGTTTTTGGGCCCCAGACCCAAAGGTCAAGGTCACAGAGGGATCATATGGAAAAACCTTGTCCAGACAATAACTGAACAACCAATGTACCTAGGTTCACTAAATTTGGCGTGAAAGTAGCCCATGTGTCAAGGTTATGCCCTATTGGTTTTGGGGCACCTTGGTCAAAGGTCAAGGTCACAGGGGCATCATATTGAAAAACATTGTCTGGATAATTACTCAACAATGATTGTACCAAAGTTCACCAAATTTCATGTGAGAGTAGCCCATGTGTCAAGGATGTACCTTATCAGTTTTGAGAAAACAGGGTTAAGTTTAAATCTTAAACCAGAAGATATCAAATTACTCAGCTGTGACTTCAAATGTTCTATCAATATGTTTATAAAGTCAAAACGGCAAACAATGAAACACTTGTCCAGACAATAACTGAACCACCAATGTACCTTGGTTCTCCAAATTTTATGTGATGGTAGCCCTTGGGTAAAGGTTATGCCCTATTGGTTTTGGGGTTCCTGGGTCAAAGGTCAAGGTCACAGAGGCATCATATTGAAAATCCTTGTTTGGACAATAACTCATCAACTACTGTACCTAGGTTCACAAAATTTTATGTGAAGGTAGCCCTTGTGTCAAGGATGTTCCCAATAGGTTTTTGGGCCCCAGACCCAAAGGTCAAGGTCACAGAGGGATCATATGGAAAAACCTTGTCCAGACAATAACTGAACAACCAATGTACCTAGGTTCACTAAATTTGGCGTGAAAGTAGCCCATGTGTCAAGGTTATGCCCTATTGGTTTTGGGGCACCTTGGTCAAAGGTCAAGGTCACAGGGGCATCATATTGAAAAACATTGTCTGGATAATTACTCAACAATGATTGTACCAAAGTTCACCAAATTTCATGTGAGAGTAGCCCATGTGTCAAGGATGTACCTTATCAGTTTTGAGAAAACAGGGTTAAGTTTAAATCTTAAACCAGAAGATATCAAATTACTCAGCTGTGACTTCAAATGTTCTATCAATATGTTTATAAAGTCAAAACGGCAAACAATGAAACACTTGTCCAGACAATAACTGAACCACCAATGTACCTTGGTTCTCCAAATTTTATGTGATGGTAGCCCTTGGGTAAAGGTTATGCCCTATTGGTTTTGGGGCTCCTGGGTCAAAGGTCAAGGTCACAGGGGCATCATATTGAAAATCCTTGTTTGGGCAATAACTCATCAACTACTGTACCTAGATTCACAAAATTTTATGTGAGGGTAGCCCTTTTGTCAAGGATGTTCCCAATAGGTTTTTGGGCCCCAGACCCAAAGGTCAAGGTCACGGAGGCATCATATGGAAAAACCTTGTCCAGACAATAACTGAACAACCAATGTACCTAGGTTCACTAAATTTTATATGAAAGTAGCCCATGTGTCAAGGTTATGCCCTATTTGTCAAAGGTCAAGGTCACAGGGGCATCACATTGAAAAACATTGTCTGGGTAATTACTCAACAATGACTGTACCTAAGTTCACCTAATTTCATGTGACAGTAGACCATTTGTCAAGGATGTGCCTTATCAGTTTTGGGGAAACAGGGTCAAGTATAAACCTTCAACCAGAAGATATCAAATTACCAAGCAGTGACTTCATATGTTCTATCAATATGTTTATAAAGTCAAAATGGCAAACAATGAAACTTTTGTCCAGGCAATAACTGAACCACCAATTTACCTAGGTTCATTAAAGTCTATGTGAGGGTAGCCCTTGTGTCAAGGATATGCCCTTTTGGGTTTGGGGCTCCTGGGTCAAAGGTCAAGGTCACAGAGGCATCATATTGAAAAACCTTGTTTGGACAATAACTCAACAAGGACTGTACCTAGGTTCATAAAATTTTATGTGAATGTAGCCCTTGTGTTAAGGATGTTCCCAATAGGTTTTGGGGCCCCAGATCCAAAGGTCAAGGTCACAGAGGCATCATATGGAAAAACCTTGTCCAGACAATAACTGAACAACCAATGTACCTAGGTTCACTAAATTATTTTAGGAGAGTAGCCCATGTGTCATGGTTATGTCCTATTGGTTTTAGGGCCCCTGGGTCAAAGGTCAAGGTCACAGGGGCATCATATTGAAAAACATTGTATGTGTAGCAGTGTATGAAATTAGGATTTTTGGACACAAGCCCTTCGGGCTTGTCACCTTGCAACTTTCTCAAGCCCGGACTAAAATTAACAAGCCCAAATAACAGGATGGTTTAACATACTCTAAAAGTATCGAAAATTGGGGAAAATCGAGGAAGTTTAAGCAATGAGACAAAAATCAATAAAAACACATGTTATTGTATCAATACAGCCTTTATTATTTATAATTGTGACTAGAACAAAGCCATGCCTGCTGCATTTGTTCATTTTTGACAGTTTGTCTTGTCAAATCAGGACATATATCATTTTTCACCTCTTGGCTGTGCCAGAATTAATGTTTCTTACATTAAATTTGCTGTTGTGTGGCAAGAGTAACTATGCCAACCAGGAGTGCCAGAGCTCACACTTACTTCTTTTTTCTTTGCCTCAAAGAATTTGAATATATGTGTTAAAGTCTCAATGGATAATATGGATAGCATATTTAACATACCCATTTTTAGATTACACGCACCATCGCAATGCCTTTGTAGTTATTTAAATCTTGCTTTACATGCATGTTCAAAACTGACAAAATGCTACTGATTTCCTTCATAACAAATTCACGATTATAGAAATTTCGAATGTATTTAATCAAAGAACCTTAAATTTTAACAGGGATGAGCCTGGGTTCCAAATTTAGGGAAGTGACTTCTCCCTCCAGTAATTTAGGGAGAAGTGCAGTGATCTGAGGGGGAAGTTGGGAGGATAGACAAGCGGGAAAAGTTTGACGAGCCGAATGGAATGTTTTGAACAGTATTCACAAACTTCTCAAATGCAAACTTTTCTAGAACTTCTATCCTTTAAATACATGTTATTACTATAACATTTAGTAAATAATATGTGTGCTGTAACTCACAGGTAGTGTGAGTATTAAATACCCTTGATGTTTGGTTTCTGAGTTATTCACTGAACACATCAATTTTGTATCAAATTGTAATCTTAAATTATCTAATTTTCATTTCAATGAAAAGTTCTTCTTTTTTGGTTTAACATTTTTACTTGCTAGTATATGTTCATCAAAAGAGATTAAAAATGCATAAAAGGCCATTTTTGGATAATATTTTATCTAATTAGTTCCGCTGTAAATAACATACCTTTTCTTAAATAAAACATATTATGTAGCAATGTATGATTATCATTGATTTTTTAAAGTCTGCAACACGACTTTACCTGGTAGATTACGTGACGAATACTTTGACAATTTTCATAAATTCAATTGAACCAACTGGAGTTTATTCTTGAAATCGAAAAATTGAAGGAATTTCCCCATTACTAATTGCTTAATTAAGAAGTACTAATAATCAAAATAATAAGGTTATTAAATTACTAAAGTAGATATAACCTTGTTTCATTTGATTGGCGATAGCGTGGGTCGTGAAAACATATGACACCACGCTTAAAAAACAAATAATTGCAATCATTGGCAAACTGCTAATTACATCTATTTAACTGCCTGATCACATGCTCATAATTGAATACAATTATCAATTTAACGGCAAGCATCTAAACAGCTTTATCTACTTATATTATTGTAGTATCACTGTTTGACACGT
The DNA here is from genome assembly GCA_025267735.1 of Mactra quadrangularis. Classification (NCBI taxonomy): domain Eukaryota; kingdom Metazoa; phylum Mollusca; class Bivalvia; order Venerida; family Mactridae; genus Mactra; species Mactra quadrangularis. The sequence continues at coordinate 23,324,650 of CM046306.1, read as the reverse complement.
GTTTGTTTAATGCAACCGTATAATTACGATATCAATCTTATCTGGCCGACATATAGCATATTGATTTTTAAGAGGACGCTGGTTGGTCTTCAAGGTGACAATATACACAGGGGCCATCAATACACAATCGAGTCACTAATTATCGGCTTTTGAAGCGTGTTTACTAACAGCACAACTCCCGCGTAGTTGATAGGTAGATTACATAAGAAATGCGAATGTTACATACGCTCCATCCGTCGTTAAATCGAGGTTTCGAGGACTGTCATAATCTGGGTCATAATTTGTTTCATTGATTTTCCGAAAATGTCGGCGACTTCGTTTTCGATTTGATATGCTAATAGAGCGAAGTTTTAACGGAGAGGGCGACTTCTTCGCCCGAATCGCCCCTTCGGCTCATCCATTGTGTCGAAAATGTGAACGAACATGGAAATATTTGAATTTTCTAAAAATTAAAAAATAAAAAACAGGTGTAATTGACAGTTATAAGTAAATTGAAACAAAGAAAATTTGATTTCCTACGATCGCCGATATCATTTTCTTTCAAAACTGCAATTATTTGTTCAACATGTAGTCAACAATTAAAAAACTAGGTCACACTTGTTTTAAGAATAAATTCTACCTAACTATTAAATTAGACTCCATTGTTACACAATAAGACATTGCAATTATGTCATTATTACGCTAGCAAACATCGACTTAGTGTGAAAAACGCTGACACACATCTAAAATTGTTAACATCTATTTCCGTTTAAAACTGCGAATACATTCTTGTCACCAAACAAAGGATTAATATTGATTTTAATTGCTGCAAACAATTAAAATATAGGCTCCCCGATGTACATGACAATTTGTGACGTAATAAGTCAAGATTGCTACTTGAAATTATGACAATAACAATGATTGAAGGGATAACTTTTAACAAAATAAAGTATCAATTATATAGTTAATGATGACAATAAAAGTTTGTTTTGACAATTATTTTCGTGTGGAATTTTACGATTTTGTTTATGATTTAATTAGAGATTTGGAGTGTATTTTCGCGCATATATGCCGAAAATGTGCGCGATTTTCGGCCATTTTTGTGACTTTATTTGCGATAAGCCCGATCGGGCTTACTAGACAGAAAATTGACAAGCCCGACTTAAAAAACACAAGCCACGGGCGTCGGGCTGCCGCTAATTTCGAACACTGGTGTAGTAAATCAACAATGACTGCACTTAAGTTCACCAAATTTCATGTGAGAGTAGCCCATGTGTCAAGGATGTTCCCTATTGATTTTGGGGCCCCTGGGTCAAGTTTAAACCATCATCCAGAAGATATCAAATTACCAAGCAGAGACTTCAAATGTTCAATCAATATGTTAACAAAGTCAAAATGGCAGACCATGGAAATAATGCTATATTTAATAAGTAAAATGAATTTAGTTCACCAAATTTTATGTGAGGGTAGCCCATGTGTTAAGGATGTTCCCAATTGGTTTTGGGTCAAAACTGGGTCAAAGATCTAGGTCACAGGGGCATCATATGGACAATCCTTGTTCGGACAATAACTAAACAATGATTGTACCTAGGTTAACCAAATTTTATGTGGATCAGCCCATTTGTCAAGATGTAATGTGTTGATAGCTCTTTGGAAACCCCAGGGACAAAAGTCAAGGTCACAGGGACTTAATTCATATTGAAACATTTTCCGGACAGTAACTCAATAATAATTGTACCTACATTGTAGGTTTTCCAAATCTTATTTAAGGGTAGCCTTAATGTCTAGCATATGCCCCTTTGGTTTTAGGTCCCTGTGTTAAAGGTTAAAGTCAAAAGAAAAATCATGAGGAAAAACCTTGTCCAACAACCAACTTTACCTAAGATCACCAAATTTTATGTATCAATACTCTTTGGGTCAAGGGCGAGAACTTTTGGTTCTGAGGCCCCAGGGTCAAAGTCACTGGAAGTTTGTATGGGAAAACTTTGTGTCGGTGATAAATCAACCGTGGCTGTACCTAGGTTCTCAAAATCTTTGCTTTGGATAGCCCTCCTGTTAAGAATGGGACCTATTCTGAGATCCTGGGGTCATTGGTCAAGGTCACAGGGACTTTATATGAGATAGAACACAGCATGGACTGCACACGGGCGTATAATGCCCCGCCCAGCGGAGCTCTTGTTTAGGAAAACTGATCAAGTGTTCCTCAAGTAATTTTACTATGATTAAAATTTATTCATGTAACATAGTGACGTTAATTTATGAGCGTAACTATGTTGAGGGGTAACTGTTGTTAAAATATGAGCGTAACAATGTTGAGGGGTAACTGTTGTTAAAATATGAGCTTAACAATGTTGAGGGGTAACTGTTGTTAAAATACTAGCGTGACAATGTTGAAAGGTGACTTGTTAAAATATTAGTGTAACAATGTTGAGGGGTGACTGTTGTTAAAGTATGATTGTTGTTGAGGGGTGACTGCCGTTTAGAGGTTATTGTCTTTGAGAAGTTACTAGTATCAGGTTATGTGACCAAATATCTTTATAATGAAAATTTCAGCCATGAGGTTTATTCATTCCAAACATGGAAAGTATTTATTGAAATATAATCAAAATGTGACAATTTTTTTTACAAATGTAAAATCAAATTCATTATTTTACTTAGTTGCCTGTTTATATTTAACTTCATACATAAAACCAGGTTAATTGTAGTACTGGTATTTTGTTGATTCATAGTTTTATCTTTAAAGTCTAAATATAGATCAATACTATAAAAGCTTGCTTTACTTTGTTTACCTTGTTTTTATATAGCTAGTGTTTAGCTAAATGTACAGTGGCCTCCAAAAGTCTATGAACAAAATATTGGTTTTAGAATCAACTGGCACACATTTACCTGTGAAAAAAACAACCAAGAGTCATGTAAACAAATTCTAAAATTATCTTTAATTAGTTTGTCAACATCTGATTCAAACTTTGTAGTAAAGTTACTACTGGTAGGTAGGTTTTTTAAACAGTGTTAAAACTTTTGGAAGGCACTGTATCTAGAGGTAATAAAAAGTTCCATTTATTTTTATCCTTTAGTTAGATCTATGCTGTGCGTCATCGTAACTCCATATTTAGCACTTTGTATATAGAATCGTTAATTGAGCTGTCACCTCGTCAATTGTGCCTCGTTTCAATCAGAATCACTCTTCATATCGAAGATAAACATTCACAATAATATGTTGTTTTTCTTTCAAGCGTAAAAGATCAGATTTTGGATTGTTTTAGTATTACGTTATTGGAATATTGAGAATTTTTGTTATTTGATCTGAGAGCATACCTTCCATTGGTTGATTACATTGTGACATTTAAGAACCATGAAAAACAAAATTTGATATGTTTTTGCAGGTGAAATTGTTTTTTAATATTTTGTACAGTTGTTTTAGTGAATAAATTAGAATAGTTTTATAGACAAAGAAGGATTATTATGTATATTTTTAATGAAGGATTATATGAAATACTACTTGGATTACATGAGCAATTTAAAAGGTATATAGTCAGGTTTTTATATATTTTTTAGAAACAACCCCTGCCTGCGAATTCTTAATTTTAGCATGGTTACCTTTATCTAGTGAAAAAAGAAATATAATTTGTTGGACAATTATCCAAAATTATCAATAAATCTTCTTATGTCCTATAACTATTTCTGAACATTCTGGTCCTGATATAAACATAAAATGTTTATACTGTGACTTCGTTTTTTGTTGTAATATTATTTATGACATGACCTTGGTCTACTTTCTTTGAAGTTTGAAGATCTGTAACTATGATCACTAATGGTTCAATAAATACATTTAGAACACATTTTATATTGTGATCTTGTATTTTAACAGTCTTTGATTTTAATGTCTTCGATGATGTTTTATTTTATCTTCATTTATCCCTTAACTGGTCAATCTCACATTTTTTCATGTCTGGATGAAAATGGTCACCATAGGCCATGAAATTGGTGTTTTAACTGGATTTAGTGAATTTCACTTCAGGAAAGTTGTCCCAAGTATGACCTTTTTCACACTCCTCTCCCATCAAAAGATGTCTCAGGGAGTTCCTAAGGGGCATGCCCCCCCTTTGTCACTGGAGATTAAAGGGGGCGCAGTGCCCATCATCGCCAGAAAAAAATTGGGGTCATTGAGTGCTGGAAAATGGCACAAAATGCTGATAGATAGATAGATAGTCTGTGAAAAGTACTGGCACTTCATTTTGGGAAAATATTACTGACTGAAATGCAAATTTGGGTTTGAAAAAAAGAGCAAAAAATGCATTTTTTGCCCTATTTGCTCCACCCCATCATTGTCATGGTAACTGGGACTGGAGCTCAACCGGCATTTTCTGAAAGACAGTCACCCAGGGAATAACTTGGCCAAGTTGCATATCTGTCATTCTTGTAATTTTTGCGTAAAAGTTTTAATATGTTGGATATCTCTGTCATTTATGGTCAGATCTTGATGAAAATCTGGCTTCAATGTGGTTTCCACATTACATTTCTTATTTTTACTATTTGAATCAAACAAATTCCTCAATTTTCAAAAAATGCCTTTTTTCATTCAATAACTTCTTGTGGAAGAATAACCTTCTGCCTAAAAACTGTCTAAAAAAACTTCTGATAAATGTTGTAAATTCTAAATAAAGACAAAAATGTTAAGTGGAGTTTTTTCTACTTCAGTAAAATATAATATTGAACTAAGCTATTATTTATAATTACATTGTTGTAGTATCTATTTTTGTATATATGTCCTTGTAATGGATTAATATTATTTGTAGAAATATACAATACAATGTAAATATAATATACAGTGCCATTCTAAAGTTTTTGGACAAAATTCTGTTCTTTAGGATGAACACTTTTACAATGTTACATGAAAAAAACCCAAAGAGTCATTTGAGCAAATTCCAAAAATCAACATTAAGTAGTTCATCAGCATAGTGATTTAAATTATGGTGTGCAAACAAGTCTGAATTACAGTAAAATTTTTAGTGATATGCATGGTTCTTTTTTTTCTTCTGGAACCGATTACTATGTCCTGAGTTTTTGAAGGGAGCTGTGTAATTCTATTAATTTAAACAATATTTTTATGTAACTACTACATGAACAAATACATGTATAAAATTACATAGGTGAATGTTCAATTTTTAAAAAAATCCTTATAGAACTTTTGGAAGGAACTGTATAAATATATTTATAAAACCAAGGTAAAGGTTACAATGTATTTTATAATACAATGAAATAATCTGTCTATATATTATAATAGTTTATTGTCCTCACCCTGTTTATGTACTTACAGTAGTATGATAAAAAATCCTTGGTGATCAAGTTCTAGTACTCTTTAGCCGAATACCAGGGTACTGCATCCTGACCCTTTTCCTCTCCTCCATGCACTTTTTTACCCTGTGCAAAAATAGTTACTTGTTATGCACCCTGTCACATTTTTTCTCTTCCCAGCCCTTTTTCTGAGTTCTATATTAATTACTATAGTTATCAAGGCTTGAAGCTCCACTTAAATGTTGCATCCTAGGTTTGATTCCATGTCAGGACCATAGAGTGGCTATGCCTGATAATAGTCTGGGCCTCTGATGTTTAAATTTTGGTCATCCAGAAAAAAACACATATAGCTGCTATGGATTGATAAGGCAAGTGCTAATTTTGAACTCTGTTCCTTGGGTCACCATAGGTTATACACTCTTTGAAAATGTTGATATCTCTCATCATAGGGGAAATTGTTGGTGTCCTGTGGTAGGATAAGTTAATACTGGTATAAGACATTTGTCAAGGAAAACTAGTTATGTGCTAGAGTCATAAATATTAGAATAAAGTTTTCGACAAATGGGCTTTTACATCCAAGTATTGTAAAATAATGAGGACAAAGATAATAATGATAATAATAATACAAATGATGATATTTAGGATAATAAGTGCTTATTGAAAAAAGTTAGTTAATCTTCCATTCAACCTTAATAAGGTACAATAAACATGAAATAATTTATCATTGGTCTAACAAGGATTACTTAAACATACTTAGTACAAAAGTAGTACTGAAATAGTAAGTTTGTTGCCCTTAAACTTTAACAACTCTGCATTTATTTATCTATAAGGTCATGGATATTTATATACTATAGTTTATTTTTAAGTCATGCATGTATATGTACTCAGGTTATTTTGTACATGTAATTACATGATATATAGATGAAGTACTTAATTTCTGTAATAGTCCTCAGATGATAAAGAGACTGATCATTATAGTCAATGTATTGTTGTTATAGTTATCAGGGTTTTTTTAATCATTTTTTAAAAGTTTTTATTTTACACACTAAATAATCAAGTGGTTATTACTCCTGTTTTGTCTAAGTCTTTGTTTTATATTTATAAAACAAAATATTAGATGTTATGAAATATGTGTGGTGCTTTAAACCACAATTCAACATATTTTCAACCATATTGCAGTGGTCAGTCATCAGGGCCCAACAAGTGTTTTGAAAGCAACTCGTCCTGCAGGACATGCAGCTTGGAATTTTCACTCGTCCTGCTGCAATTCAAACTTGTCCTGTACTTCACTAAAGGAAAATGCAATAAATTGTGAACTTGTAAGAAGCAGTAACAAACATGTTACAAACAAACCCCTGAGTCAATTTCTACTCGTAATTATGGATTTGTCAGCCTTTGTCATCCTTGTCAATATATTGAAACATGAGTTCATGGTGCCAAAATGATGTCCTACATTCTGTAATTCCTGACCACAAGTATTTAATTTTAAATCTGTCTTAAGATAGAGGTTCTTAAGGTCACTATTTGACTACAGCTAAATATCATGTAATATATGAAGGTTATTTACAGTTTGTGCCAAGATATTTACCTAAACATTGTTGATGTCATTGTACTATGATTATTACTGTGACTGACCCCTATCATGGTATAGTCAGCTGATGTCATGTGACATTCTTGTTGAAATACAGTATACTCCATAAACTCTTGGACACATGAAAGTTTGAGAAAAACTAATCATGCATACCACATGTAATTTAACTACATTTAAAGATTATTTATGTAACATATTTCAGTCAATTTATTTCTTTCTTTCATGAGTTAATCTGTTAGTCCTAAAACAGGTTATATAAATCCTAGTCCTACAACTAGGTTGAAACATTAAAGATACTAGATCACATTATTTGCTTAAGTTTTTTCTTTCATTTTTCTTCAAAATACCATTCAGTGTCTGTAATTGTGTAAAAAATAATTTTTGATATTTTAAGACAAACAGATCTATAGGCAATCTCCGTAAACAGATATCCTGCAGAGGGTTGTCGTACAGGATCTCTAAGGTTCCCATGGAAGGTCACGTCGAGATGACCTTTATGTCGACCAATCAATGTGTAGCTTTCATCTAGACGACACACTATTCATAGCATTTTGATTTCGTAATTTCTATTTTGAGATCAAGATTAGCAAACTAATTTGACACCAGCATTATTCACAAAAAATTGTGGGACATAGTCCATGTAAACAAGTTACTAAACATAACTATTTCGCCATGAATATTATAATGAGAAAAGGTCACCTGAATGTGACTTGTAAGAAAACAGCCGGATCTATATTAGGGAGTAGGCGAGATGGAACATTTTAGATCGGGTTTTTATAAGATTGACCTATAGGTTGCAAGGAATATACCAAAAAAAGTCACAAAATGTACTAAAATTGTCTAGATTTTTACTACATAAAACACCATCATTTGTAGTTGTGTGTCAATTTGCACTAAAATTGTCATCAAAACACTACGTTCCTGCTTCCAAAAATGTTTCCATATAGTTTTGTTAATTTCAGAAAAAGTTTATATTAAAATTGAAATCTGTGAGTGAGTACCTTTAAGGGTATGATTGTAGATTATTTTTCTTGGAAGCCAGTGTCTAGTAAAAATTATTTGGGCTTGTGAAAACTACTTTTAACACATAGTTGGAATAGTTGATAATTATGATATTAAGGTGACAACAAATGCTCTATACATTACATTACTTTGTTGTTACAATGTAGAAATCAACTGATGTTTAATTGCCTGTGAATGGATTCATTGAAATTTGAAATCATGTGGGTTTTTTGCGAATGAACATTTGAGAATGTGTTATAACACAAATATGATATTGTGAAAATATAATAAAAGAAGAAACTTATCATTCAATCCCATTTTTATCTTTTCATTTCAAGTGATGGAAACAGTTGTATAAGGAAGGGAATTGCTACTTAGCATCTTTCTATGCTACTGTTAGCTACAGTGTATCGCCAGATAGCAAAATGTTTTGGCCCTTCATGGAAACTATATGATGAGAGTATGGGAGAATTTTTTTGTCACCAAGTTTAGGTATTATATGTACGACTTGTATAACTTTTGGCTGGTTACTGGGTGATGGTGGATATTGTCAGCTAAAAGACTGGGCTAACTTACTGACTGACCAGCTAACTAAAATATTTAGAAGTCTTTGTTCCAGACTGATCATCATTCAACTACAACACATATTGTTTTTTATTTTCAGACATAGTGACATCTCCATTGAGTTCTCCAACGACAGAGAGACGTGTGATGGGTTCCAACATGTATGGAGGTGATCCTGTCGTGCCGGGACCACAACATTTACAACAACAAATTTTAACACTAAAACAACAACAACAACTACAACAACAAATGTTACTGCAACAATTTCAACAACAACAGCAGCAACTTGCTCAGGAGCACGAGAAACAACTACAAGAATATCATAAAGTGAGTTATCTTTCCTTACTTTTGGTTTAGTTTTGGTAGGAGTTGCTTCCTTTGTAACCATAGCATTATAAAACTGCTAGATAGTAATTGCTTCCCTTTGTATCGTATTTTATGTTTAAGGTTTGAGTTGTCCCCCCTAAGTTTGATTAAATGGGTTACATGGAGAATGAGTGTACCTCCTTTGAATTACATATTAATTCATATCAAAATATGAATTGTTCCCCTTTGTTCATTTATAAAGATTGTTAGAATAAGTTACTTCCCTTGTATCATATTTATAAAGAGACATGGGTTGTCTCCCTCAATTTTTTTTATAGTAGGCGTTAGTAAGTTCCCTTATGTAATGCTGAAATGAGAGTTACTTACCCTAAATAATATTGTAGAAATGATAATAATTCCACCTTTGATAATCAAAAGTTATTTAATTGGAATAAGTTGGCTTCCTTTGAATTAAATTTAAGTAGGAGTTCTGTCCCATGCTTAAAGATGGAAAACAAGAAGCTTTTATTTGTATATTATAATTGGTTTCCAAGTTAAAAATGCTTTCATGATATCATGCCATTTTCTCATAATGTTTTATAATGGAATATCATAGTTCACTCAAGATGGGGGCGTGGCTTATATAAATGATTATTTTTTGGACTGATGACCCTTGTATATGAAAGCTGCATGAGGATTTTGTAGTATAAAAATAGAAATCATTATCATGGCATTTTTCTGCTTTCTAATACTCTGCTTTGTGTCTCAGCTTATGTTCTCAGACAAATGTCTTTAACTAAATATATAGGATAGTTTAATTTAAATACTTGAATAGTTATTTGGTATATTTTGTCTTGTCTGTACCTTAGATGAAGCAAAACCTCAAATATGTACATGTACACTTTGTACAGAAAAGCAAAACCTTGTTTATGTAAACATTACTATGAACTAATCCATGACAAGGGATGCTTAACATGACAATAAAATATTATATAGTGAATAAAAAAAAATTCTTGTGTCTTGTTGGTGTAATGGTAAAGTTTTCTACCACTACAAGCATGATAGACTTAAGAGGTGGTGTTTTATCCACATCACTTATCATAAACTATACAAACTTTATTTTCAATACTGACCTACCTTTGGAATGGAGTGGTTTATTAAAATGTTCATACAAACATTTAATGTTTTTTTTGTACCTACTATATGTATAAATAATTTTACATGGTATTTGTGCCTGTGCTTTTATAAATTTTGAGTTTTTTATAAGTTACCTCTCTTTTGTATTTAGATGGCATTATGAATAAATTACCTCCCTTTTATATCAATATAAATAATTTATATTTCTTGCAACTATATTTATTTTATCATATAAATCAGTGGCGGAAGTTAATTATTTTTTTAATGGGAAAAAAAACATATTTTTTTACTGTTGAAACTCCATGACTTGTTTATAAGCTGTATTTAATATTATTGCTATGTTTTGTAATGCAGTAACAAAACCAGCCTGGATATATTAGTCCTCTCTATATAATTTTCTCAAACACATACCCAATTTCGTAGGTTATTATATAAAGGGCAAATTGTTAACTTGCAGGACTGTATAAAATCAGACATTTACACTAGCCCTAATCACTGTTCATTAACCCTTAGGGCTGTCACGATACGCCAGAAGAGTATCACGATATATTGCGATGTGCTAGCACCGTACTGCGATACGTACCACGATATATTGCTTTGAAAAACAAAAGACACAGCTGCATAGTACTTTTGGTATAGGATTTTGTAGGGTCAGTGCCTGTAGCAGACTAAAGCAAAAACTGGACATTTTTAGAGTTATGGGAACATTCCAAACGTACCCAGATCGGTTAAATTCTTTGAACTTAATATTAAATCGTATGAACCAAGGTAAACTAACGTTTTGCTACTTTTCATTTGGTGAAATGAAGAATTTTTCAATGAAAATAAAATATATTGCTATAAACCGGTACATTAATTTGTATCGCAGTACGCATTGCCGCAGCTGCATATTGCAATATACCGGTATATCATGATAGCCCTATTAACCCTAAACTTTAAGCTAGTTGGTTAAGGCAATGCTTAGCTTTATCATTGTTATATATATATATATATATATTTATATAATTGCTTATTTCATCATTGTATTATAATGTGGCATGTTTTATTGTTGTAGTTTCAACAAGAGCAGTTAGCTAAGGAGCATGATAGGCAGATACAAGAACATTTTAAGGTACCTTATGTCAAACTGTAGTTTTCACCTCTGCACGCTTTTTACGTGCATTTTTTGTTGTGATATTAAATTTTGTCTGTGATATTTTTTAAGAATTTCTTCTGCACAATGAGCTTAAGGTAACATATTGTGACTGATCATTGTTTGTATATATGTCCGTCAACTACCTCTAATAGATAAACATGTAGACCTATGACTTCCATATTTGGAATGTAGCAATACTTATACGTCTGTGAAAAGTTGTTCAAATCATGCCATCCAGGATGGGTCGCCATTCTACATTAGGTTATCTGGCTGAATTTTTCAATGTAATTTTTTGCTAGGTCTCAGGTGAGTTTCCTAGGGGTCTGTGTCAAGTGAGTTTCCTAGGGGTCCTACAGGACCCTTTTGTTTCAGATATTTATTCTTCTAGTCTTTATTTTGGCTGCAATTTTCTTCTCTAGAGGATAATAGAAATGAAATATTTTAAAATTCTTGTTTTTTTTGTCTGACTGCTCTTTGTTTATTCATTTAAAGATAATTAGGCCATGCCAAATTTGAATTGGAATTCTGTTAAGCGTCAACTCAAATTTGACAAACCTAGGTACCTATTCACAAAAACACACAAACCAAATAGGAAAAAACAAATATTTTTTAGGACAAAAAAAACAATGCATTATATATTTTTTTCAATGGAATAAGATCCTCATAATATGAAACAATGGTCTGAATTAATATAATTACTAGAATTATTTTTTTCACGTAAAATATTTATTGTATAAATGACACAGTTATGATAAATTGCTTACGATGAATAAAGTCGTTGCCGAACACAATTTTCCCTGAATTAAATTGTTATATCAAATCATGGAACATCAGAATTATTTAAGAAAATTTTACCAACAATTTTGTTTTTTATTTTGATTGAGGACTCTAAAACCTACGCTTAACAAAATTCTGATATGGCATGGCCTTATTACATATAGATCTTTTAATTTATTTTGTATACGCTCTCTGTCCTATGACCTTACCAAGTTAGTGTGCTGTGATTTTGTGAACTCAAACATAGTACATCATTTATTTTATTGTTGATATGTATTGAACTTGCAATCTATTAAATTCTGTTTTTAATCAATTAATAAACTTAATTAATAAATGTTACTTATATGAAATAATTAAGATAATAATCTTAAACTTTAAAGTGAGTGTTCCTCATAGTTCTCTATTTAGATCTATGTAAACATCCAAATATACATTAAGTGTCAGTTCAATACTTGTCACCTAAATTAACATATGATAATCTAGCAGGCTGTATTCTTACAATGATATGGGGCTACATCACTGCTATAAACTGCTTGACAAACTTTGTTTAGAGTTATGAAACTGCACAAGTCATGGTAGCAGTGAATGGTGTAAAAACACTGAGAAAGTGTTTATTTTAAATTCAACAGATTTCATTATCTACTAAGATATGTAGGGTCTGTTTTTATAAATAATGTAAAATTATTACAAAGAAGGGAAAAGTATCAGGTGAAATTTGTCAAACAATGGTAGATGTCGGGTCATCTTAGATAGCTAGCTTTACTTTTATTTAGGTTGTTAATATAGCATTCATTTTATCATTGCTAATTACTGTTTAATCCTACTAATGTTGTATTAATAGACCTAATCAGGAATTCAAATTTATGGGTTTTTCCATCCGTGCACAGGCGGTACTACCAAACAAAGTTTTCTACACATTATTGCTAAACAGCACGAACTATGGATTTAATCCTATTGTTCTTTTTACATGTGTTTTCATTGTAACAGTGAAAGTTTGTTTGTACCGGAGGGGAAAACCCAAATATTTGAATTCCGGATATAGTCTATTGATGTATGTTGATCCTGTGTGACGTTCCTTTGTACCTTCTTCCATTCTATCAAGACTATGACTGATGATATTATTTATCTGAGTTATCTCCCTTTAAAAACTAAGTTGTGTCCTTAAAGTACACTTGGTTTAACATACGTCTCTCCAGAAACAAAGTACTTAAAAAGTCTAGCATGTTGTTATTTGACTTCTTTTGTTACAGTATGTTGTTATTGTGATAAGAATGATTTTGCTTTTTTACTCACAGGGGGTAGAATTCCTGGGGGTTTGATAATTAAAAAATAAGGCTAAATAAAAAATAGTAGCATTTTATGGTTTAAGTTTAATGCTAATGCATGTACACTGACTTTACATCTACTATCCTTGGTCATTTGGCTGCTGGTGGGGCTGTCACGATATACCTGTATACCAGTATATTGCAATATGCAACTGTGGCAATATGTACCGCAGTACGAATTTTACGCACCGGTATTTAGAGATATTTTTATTTTCATTGAAAATTAATTCCTTCGCCAAATGAAAGTAGCAAAATGTCAGTTTTCCATAGTTCATTCGATTAAAGCGTAAGTTCAAAGAGTTTAACCGTTCTGGGCACGTTCGAAATGTTCACATATACAACTCTAAAAATGCCCAGTATTTCTCCACTCTTTAACAGGCACTTTCCCTACAAAATCATGTAAAAACTTCAATACTGAACAGTTGAAAAAGTTCATTAAGACAGAATTATTATGCAGATGTGTCTTTGGTTTGCAAAGCAATATATTGTGGTAGGTGTTGCGATACAGTTCTAGCGCATCGCAATATACCGCGATACGCTTCTGGCATATTGTGACAGCCTTAGTTGCTGTATCTATCTATAAATCTCTTTTGAGAGTGTTTTACTCCTTTATGTGCAGCCAACATATTAGCACAATAGAAATATAACACCCTTGTAGGAAACCATTTACACATAGGTGCAATGAAGCCATGACACTTTCTGGTATATTTTTTGTTTAAGAAAATTAGCAGTTTCCCTGGTGATGGCTTGAACATGTTCTACCATTAGACTACTGCTCCTTATAGCTGCTACAATACAAGAGTTGCCCGTTAGACTGTAGTAACTCACTATTTAATGCAATGCACTTACTACAGTCTTGCGGGCAACCCTCGAATAAGACACTTGTTTTAGTAGCTTATGTAAGCAACAATTGAATGCTTCAATGTTTTACATGTATTTATTTGTAGAAAATTGTATTTAAGAAATAATTTAAGAAATAATATGCAGTTGTCTATATGTTATTCTAGAGTTGACAAGCTTTGATATGCCAAAATTAAATAATTACTTGCCAGGCTGCTGTACTAATAAATGAGCGATCTGATTGGATGATGTAAACAGGTGCATGGTTCTCAATTTTTTGGGAACCAACCAACATTAGCAAGAACCAATGAATAATGGCGATACATAATTTTGTGTAAGGACTTATGGAATGTACCAAATGTTGTTGTAACTTTGTTTGTTATGTGTTATATTATAATTATGTTGTTGTTTTATTTAGCAGTTGGTGTTAATACAGAAACAACAAGAATATTTACAAGAACAACATAAACTGGAAGAAAGACAGAGGTATGAGAAAGAAATCCATGAAAAGAATCGTCTCTCACAGATCAAAAATAAAAATAAAGAGGAAGAAAGTATGTATAATAATAAATCATTTTAAAAAATGTTGAATCTATATTTGACAAAATTGTGCTCTAAACTAGTCTACTAACCTGGGTCGGTAGCGCAGTTGGTTTAATGGCACCTGGATTTCGAATCTAGTGTCCCAAAGTGATACGGGTTCAAATCTCACCTGGAGAGGTTATACCCTTTGATGAAAATTTGACAATAATGTCAATTTTCCTCCATTAATAAGGTATATGGAGAAGTTTCCAGCATTGTGGAAGGGTAGGTGAATACTGGTTACAAAAAAGGGTCCAGAAAAGCTAGGTTAGGTGCGCTGGACGCTGTTATATGACCTATACAATGTGTTGCTACGGCGTTAAATAATTAAACTAGTCTACAACCTTTTTAAGTTAATCATAGTTAGTCTAGCTTTGTGCTTAGCCTATAAAAATGGTATTACAGTAAAGTTCCACAATTATGACCATCCAAATCAATGGACTGAGGAATGGTCTTCATAAAGGAACATTTTTCTTCTCAAATTATACATTTAAGTCTTGCTATAACCATGCTGTTTTTATTGTGAAACTTCACTGTGTTCAAAACAAATCTATAAAGATGTATGTAATAATGTTAAACGAAAAGATTTTTTATATACATTGTACTTTAGTTAGAAATGAGAAGCTAAATTATGAAGTTTCTAAGATTTAAATGAATTAGCATTTTGTCAGTAGACTAGGTGGAGACGTAACATTGGTTTAATGCAAAACTTTTCTAGCTGCATTAAATAAAGAAGGATGTAAATTAGTTTTGCACCAACCTAAGATTAGACTATACAATTATCATTTATAATTCATAATATATCCGATTACTTGTTTAAATCATGAAAAGTTTGGAATAAAAAAACTTGATAGTAGGATTTCTAAATTAACTTTTAATTGATTATAATACTGTTATATAATGAGGAAGATAATCAATTATTTAAGGTTTGTTAAGGCCTCATTGATGATAATCCTTTATTTCTTTTCTACCAAACAATACCTAGAACTGTTCATCATTTATATGTAGGTTATTTTTACTTTGCAAGAATTAACTAACTAAATCACATAAACATATTAGCTTTTAGTATACAGTTCCTTTCAAATGACTGTGGCCAAAATCCTGTTATAGAAAAAAACAGATTAAATAAATTTTACACTTGAATAATAGAAACAAATAGTCATCTAAGCCACTTCCAAAATCAATATTTATTAGTTAATTAGGGACCTTAGTCAGTTATTTCCCCTTGTATACTCTTCAAGTAGGTAGGTCCTATTAGTTGGATTACTCGGATTTTACCCTTACTTTTCAATGTCAATTTGCCAAAATTAACTTTTTTGTAAATCATTTAATTTGTATGAAATTCAAGCTTAGTATTTTTAAGGTGAAGAACTATATAAATTTCATTAGTTCTGTTAATATCTTCAAGGACAAGAGAGATATTAGATGAAATATTTTGTTATCCTTACATAGGAATTCAATGATAAAATCTGAGGATTCCAACTGAAAGGACCTACTAACCAATTGGATTGCTTCAGAGTTTATCAGGGAAAGATAACTGACTAAAGTCCCTAATTAACTTATGATTTTATAGAATAGTGATAACAAGGTTTTGCTTGTGATTCTGATGTAGTCAATTGCAGTGACCTATCATAATATAATGTCTATTCACAATAATCATGGAGGTTGACTCCATTTCCATGTACATAATATATATTAAGTGTAAACAATGTAAAACAATTTAATGACTTTATGAGCCTATTGTGTTACACAGAGTTACATATCCTCTCCAATTAGTTACTACAATGTAGCACTTATAGCAAGACTTTTATAGCTCAATACATTGGCAATACTTGGTCTTGGAACACATTGTCATTTCTAGAGGCCACAAGCTAAGTTTGGCTTCCTTTGAAGCAAAACTTTAGCATAGAACTTAGCTAACACCTTTAGAATGCTTTTAAAAGCACCAGGTAGTAACTACATATCGCGGGCTTAGCACAAAACAGTCGTCACTCACACTTTTTAGCTCCACTTTTTGAAGTAAGTGAGAGCTATTGCTATTACTTTTGCCTCAGTATTGGCGTTGGTTTTCAGGTTAAAGTTTTTTTAAACTCTTATATCTGCAATACTCTCTAAGTAAATTAATGGAAAGTTGGTATACTTATTTAGTGGGACTATATTAACCGTATTGTGAAAGGGGATAACTCTGAATGAATTATTTTTTGGTTAATTGCCCTTTTATACGAAAAAAATGCAAAATATGAGGTTAAAGTTTTTCCTATGTAGAATATCTTCAATACCAACCAAGATATTTGACTGAAAGTTTGTATACTTTTTTGTCAGTACTTTATCTACATGACTATAAGGGGACATAACTGTAGATAAGTTATTTTTGGAGTTATGCCCTTTTATACTTAAAAACTGCAAAATATCAGGTCAAAATTGTTCCTATATAGAATATCTTTATTACTTATCAAGATATATTTGACTTAAAGTTTGTATACAATTATTGGTACTAAAGTCCTGTCTTGAAATCATTTTTGTTTAAAGATGAGCCATGCCATGTTTTACCCCAAAAGTTGAGTGGGCTGTCCTTGGACTGCTCTTGTTAAATTGAGTTATGACCATTTTGCACTAGACCTGCCATATACAACTGGCTCCAAGCTTGTAATTAAGGATGAGTGAACATAAAATAGTTAAAAAAAACTGACACTGTAACAGTTATATAATCTCACTATCTCACTTCTTGATAGCAATCTTTGTGTGTTAATTGTAAATTGATATATTTATGAGTCAAGCTGTGAAAACTGTCAGTTTACTCTTTAGATTTTTTCAATGTAATCAAAAATGTTACAGAGAATTATAAAATATATGAATCTTCTGCAAGGATCACTACTTTCCTTTAATTATTGTTGCAGTGTATAAACTTTTAGATAGGGTTCCTAGCCTTGATGAATTAATTTTAGGAAAGTAGGTTGGCTTTTGATGTAAACATTTGTATATAGTATGTCCTAATTTTTATACAAATTTCCCCAGTTATTATAGAAATTATAGACTGTTTAATATGTCAAAGTGTTTTACAATACCTGATACAATAAATTTATAAAAAGCTGATACACAGTGTCACTTCCCTACAACAGTCAGTAGTAATTTCAACTAAATTGGTGATTTTTTAGGACTAAATACAGGATTTTAGGGACTGAACAAAGGTTCATTTATGATTTAGCTTCTGAAACTAAGAATTTCAGAATTCTATTTTTTTAATGATCCAAAATCATGTTTGTTATTTAACAAACCCAGTTTATTGAAAGCAGTCATGTGACTTTCTTGTTACACAAAAATTGCAGCAAACAGTATGTAAAGGTTTAACTGTATTTAAAACATTTAGTTAAATAACTCATTACAAATGTTATGTTATATTATTTTGATATTTGTTTACAATAGATAATGCTGACTAATTTTAGTCTAATTAAAATATATATTACTCTAAACATAGTATAGTTATTCAATCTTGTCAAAGCCGACTGGCTAGCTCATTTGGTAGCACGCAAGTCTACTGATTGAGGGGTCATGGGTTCGATTCCCGGCAGGGGCATACTTTCATGGAGCTTGGTCATGAAATTATTTCTACAGCCATTCTCCCTCCTACCTATGATTATTAATTATGAAGGGCAGTTGTCAGTCACTGAAGAAAGTATAGGCTTAGTAGTTGGTTAACAGCTAAATCCAGGGATTTAGCCATTCCAGGAGGAGTGAGTAGGTTGACTGACCGCCATTATATGACCTATACAATGTGTTGCTATGGCGTTAAACCCAACAAAATCAAACAAACAAACATTTTTGTCAAAATTCAATCAGTAGACTTTTTTGCAGACTTGAGACAAAAAACAAATAAATGAAATTTTCTCTTTGGCCTTAAACTACCTGATATCAAGTAAAGAGTATATTAAAACAGTAGGTGGTTTAAATCTATGATATAAGTTGTCTGTTTCCATAGTTTATAAGATATAGAACCTTCCAGAAGTTCTTGCACAAAATCTTGTTTAAAGATAAACCAATTCACATTTACTCATGAAAAGAGAATTCAAGAGTCATCTGAGTAAATTCTAAATCAGCATTAATTAGTTTATCAACATATTGCTCATGAAAAAGCTTTATTAATGATAAAATTACTTAATTGTATGCATGTTCAATTTTATCTAAATATTTCATTTATCCAAGAACTTTTTGCAGGTACTGTATATTAATACAAGAACTGTTTTCAAAATAATTTCTGCAGATTTTTTTCATTGCAGCTGTTAGCTTACCTAGATTTGTAATAGACTGGCCAATGATTACCTCTATTTTGTATTTGTTATGTTGAATTTTAAATTATCATCTGAAGGGGCTCAAATAAGCCCCTATATTACATTGCGAGATATAATCTGGACAAAAAGTATGTTCTGTTGTGCACATGAGCTGAATGGTCATTTTCTTATGTTTAACATATAGTGTTTTAGAGCATTTTAAAAAAATTGAATTGTTATAAACAGATTCAGTATGCACTTATTATACATAGATGAGCCAAGAAGTATTTATGGGGAGAGATTTATTTTACTTATGGAGTCTTTTTGGGGACAGAGTTGAAGTGTGGCTATTTTTATAAAATCAAAGCCGTTTTGGAAAATATGCCTGGCACATTTTTCCCACGAAAAACAGCATAGTAATGGAGGGAGGTAAAGGCAGAGTAGAGTAGGGCTCTACACCGGTATACGATATATATCGAATACCGGTATTGTAGGTTCGATAGATATATCGGATCGAACGTTTCCGTATCGAAAAAAATATCGATCAATGGCGGTCATAAAAATAAAATCCATGGCCTGCAAAACAGTGGATATTTTGTATCCCCAAATCAACATTCTACTGCTTCCAATTCGGTATGTAATACTATGTGGACAAACAATCTCATAATAATTAATATGACATTCCTATAAGGAAACGTCTTACACCAGATATGTCATGTTATGTCCTTTTTCAATCAAAGGGAAGTAACTGTTGTGGTTAGAATATCAATTATATGTACTTTCGTATTCAATGAGTCTGAACCAACGATCAGTATTTAAAATACAGATCAATTTTTGGAGCCAGAAGTCTCTTTGATTTGTTTGGGTAGATCCAGAAATGTAAAGAGAACTTGATTGTACAGAAGCGATATGTCATGTAAATTGTTAAAGTTCTGAAAGAGTATGCTTTTCCTTTTGCCGATCTTTGTTTAGTGTCAATTAAATATCAATTACTTGAAATAAATCTAACTAAAACCAAACATCAACAAAATGATTTTATTTATGTAAATCCTGCACACAAGTCAAAACCATCGATTATCGAACGCACTCAATCAATGTTGATGTTAATACACCGACTAATCCTATCACAAAAACTCGTCTGTAACATTTAATTTGTCCAAGAATAATACACCTCCGAGGAATAAAGCTTGGGGTTATTAAATTGTAGAAACAAAGGACGGACCAGAATGTACAACATGCTGCAAAATTGTTGTAAGCAAAGGAGGCAGTACAACAAACTTGGCAGTGCATGTCACTCTGTCAGCAGAAAGATCATGTCTAGACACAGACTCACTCATTCTCATACCCAGAGGCCATAAAGATTCTCGAGTTAGATCAAGAAGATAATCTATGGGTACGACAGTGAGACTCACTAAATACAATGATATTTTTAATGCAAATGTCAAAGACTTCAACATTTAAAATATAAATAAGACAGTGCATTTAGTGGTATGGTGTTACAACACTCTAAATAAATGAATAAAACAACACTGCTTTGTTGTTTTATAAAAGTTATATTCGTTATTAAAATATCATATGATATATCGAATATCGATCATTTTGTATCGATACGAATATCGTATCGATCATTCTGACCGATATAGAGCCCTAGAGTAGAGGGTTTTCTTATCCTGCTGTTGTATAAACTATAATACAATAATTATTATATAAGATGATATTTTACATTATTTGAACACTATCATATAAATGATTTTCTCTGTTTTAAGGTGCTGTTGCTTCAACTGAAGTTAAACAAAGACTTCAAGATTTTGTTTTATCAAAGAAACAACGTGAAGCTGCAGCCAGAAATAGTCCCCCACAGTTTAGACATTGGTATGTTTTATATAGTGTATATGTAGAATTAATTTATGTCCATTGTCAGGGATACAGGTTCACTATTTTAGTCCAGGACCCTTGTAGTCTCTGACTGACTGACTGATTTAAGGGGTCTGATTCATAGTTATGGGCCCAATTATGTCAATAAATTACAGTATAGTAACTCAAAGTTGTTTCAATAAAAGCACTTTCTGTTGTAATGTGAGTCTTCTGCTTTGATATAGAACTTCTTATAGATGTCTCTGCTATGAAGGCTAGGAAATAGTGGATGGTCAAGTATATAAGAAGACCTATCAGCTAACAGCACCGGTCATCTGGTCTGTCAAATAGTATAGGGTCAGCTGTACTCAGTGTCCTGTATGACTTGTCTAGAGACGCAGATTTGTCATCTTTATTCAAAAGAAGGACATTTGTACTGTTTATTTGTCCCTTTTAATGGAATTGGGTGTATGTTCTCATAACCTACAAGCTTCATCAAAAATGTACCATTAACTCTTAAAATTCTGCTAAACTTAGTGGAATAATTCTAATTCTCTTGATTATTCTAAGACAGAATAGCAAAGCACCTCATATTGCCCCTTTTCTCTTACCCCTGATATTTTTTGCTCCCCCAATGTAGACTTAATTATTTTGAAACATCATGGTTTGCCATTTTTTCTGCCTTCCTTTCTTTTAATGCATTCTAGAATAATCACTATGACTTTTATTGAAAAGAAAAGTTATAACATCTTGCAGTTTATAAATGAAGAATTTTTTGTTAACAAACACAAAAATTCTCTATGTTTGGTAATTTGTGACCTGAAAGCGAGATAGATATAAAACTCATTTCACTTCAAACTTAACTAAAACTGAAACTCCTGGTTTCTGACTTGAATTTGTGTCTTTTAATTTCTAAATTATTTGTAACCTTATTCTAGAAAATGTTTAATTGTCTAAGTAAATACTATCAGTGATTAAATTAGGGTAAATCAATATATGTTTAATTGAATAAGATGTATTCTGATTGGTTGATAGAATTGTGTTTATTTTAGATTTTTTTTTTCATGCTTTATGGTGAAATGCTGTTTTATTCGATGAAAATAAACGATGAAAATATTGGTTTATATTTTCACTATGGTGAAAAATTAAGCATTTGGATAACCAAGGTGTTTTTAGCAGAATTTTACCATGTGTCTATGGTATTTCAGCATAGTGCCTTTAATTTGCAATAACCAAGATGATGTTTATAGTAAAACTTGTCTGTATTACTTCACTTCTATTTGCAGGCCATTAGACCAGAATTCACCTCCCACCACAGGACTATCACCTCCATATAGTCATTCATTACTTGGAAAATATGATGATGATTTTCCTCTTAGAAAAACAGGTAAGTCTTAGTATACTTTATATTGTTTGGTCTAAGTCTGTCTCTCCTTGAGATATGTGATCTGTCATGTTAGGTTTTAGTTGATTTTGGACAACACCAAAACAAGCCAGTTGTGTAGGAATATTGCTACTTAGTGCTACATAGTGGTATCATATGCATCAGTTTGCTACAATGTATCCATAGCTAGCAAATAATTTTCTTGCTAGCTGAATTTTGAAAACAAATCTTGCTTCTACTACAACTTTGGTTTTGTTATATTGATTAAAACTGTTACACAGTACTAAGCTAACTCAAAAAGTGTTTAATACAAAGGTTGTTTCTTTGGTCCTGGTCTGAGTTCAGGATTGTTAAAGTCATTTCTGTTCTTCTTTGTTCTATATTAGAGCCAAACAGCTTTACCTGATTAGAAATGAAATATGTTGAGGTTTAAGTGAAGTTTGGTCATTAGTTGCTGTGTTACAACCAAAGTTTGCCTATCTTAAATTTGTTTGATGCTGTTTGGAACAAGTTATGCTCTTTTTTCTTGGAAATGTCTTTCCCTTCTAAAGTCAGTTTCACTGTGGACATTTGGTTCCTGGATTTATTATACCCCCGCTTCGAAGAAGAGGGGGGTATACTGTTTTACCCTTGTCCGTGCGTGCGTGTGTGTGTCCGTCCGGCCGTCCGTCCGTTACAAAATTTCCGTCGCAGTTTTCTCAGCAACTATAACATGCAGCAGCCTAATACTTTGCATATTGCTTCATCCGATAGTCCCATGTGGTGTAAAGCGATTTCATGCTCCTTGCTCATCTACTTCCTGTTTGTCGCATATTTTTGCGGGGGTATCACTAGTGAGCATTAGCTCACAGATTTACTTGTTGGTTATTTTTAGATTCTGGTCAGTATTTTACAAAGTCTATATTATTGACATTTTTTTAAATCTCTATCCATCTTCCTCACTACTCTAGTCTTTGATCTCAACTCCTTACATATATCTGTATTAAAATGATGTTCATTGTAGTAATCAGATTTCATATAACGATCATAGGCGGATCCAGGACTTTTATTTAGAAGGGGTGGAAAATTTTAGTTAGAGGGGGCGTAAAGTGAACAAGCAGAATGGGGTTTCAAGGGCCCCTAATGGTTCAGGGCAAAGCCCTGACCAGAGGTCTAGGTGACCGGTGGCAAAAATGTTTTTGAAAAACACTTTTTAAAAAACTTTTAGGGGGGGGGGCGCGTACGCCAGATCTGCCCCCCCCCCCTTGGATCCACCTATGATGATGCTATCACACAATTCCTAGTGGGTTATTTACATTGGGCTCATTCATAACCTGGCAACAACCCATGGCTGATCAAACCCACCCCCTTCTTAATTGTAAGTGGACGTGAAAGCTAGTTTGAAAGCAAGGGAGTACAAGTGATATATTATACCTCTGCTGAAATAATGTAGTTCTAAGTAACTAAAAAACCTCTAACACTCGAGCATTCATTGTGGGTTAATTCCATAAACTGATATAAAAACTAGTGGCTATTTTTAACTTATATTCATACACTCTAGTATTGATTGAACTATCTTAGTGGGAGGTTGTTTTCACAGTTAATATTGACATATTAATTAACCACCTTTTTGCATTTTCATTCTTAGGACCGTAGTAAATAAAGATGTTCTTCTCATTACCTCTCCAATCAAATTTTAAATTCCATTTGTGGAAGTAATTTTTTTTTATTTCAATTCAAGCATGCTGGATGATTAATACATTTAATTTAATTTCATCAGGCCAAGTTTTAAAATTATTATTATCACGGGACTGACTTACATATTAAAAGTTTAAGAGGAAACAAACACTATATTTTGTTGTCCTTATTGATTCAATTATTTACCGTACAATTGTTAACCTTCCTTCTTTCTAGTTCATGATATTGATTAAGTTTTATTTATGTCAGTAATTCCTTATTTTTCTGTTTTGTTGATTTTTTTCCATGTTTGATCCCTGATTTTTTAATTAGGCAATATCAAATAAAATATAAGACTCTTATCCTTGAGCTGATGAGTTAAGTCAATACCTTAATTATTTTTTAGCATTAGCCTAAACTATTATTATGTTTCAACCTCTCTTGAACAACACCCACTGGGAGAAACTACAATATGTTGCTGTATAGAGGTCTGTGCTCTGCAGAGGATAAATTCAATCTTAAATTTTGCCTAATAGAAAAAGCAAAAGCTGTAGTTGTTTTGCAAAGAGGAAACTAATCAACTAGACCGACTATATGAAATAGGTAATTTTTTACTAGCCAGAATCAATTTTCACTAGCGTCCAGCTTTTGGCTATTATCTGGAATTATCCCCTCCCCCTGTTTGGTCTCACTTACAAGAAACCCCTTTAGAAATTGTTTATATCAATGATTACATTGATGTTAGATAATGATAATTTGACAAAAATATACCCCACTTCATTTTTTTTGTTTATTTTGACTTGCCCTACTGTCAATCTGATTAAAACCCGATCTAAAATTTTCTGCTCGCTTACTCACTAACTTAGATCTGCCCTTTTTCAAACAAAGGTCACATTCAGGCGACCTTTTCTCATCATATTATTCATGACGAAATTGTTATGATACGTAACTTGTTTACATTGTCTACGTCACGCAATTTGAAATGAGCCGCCCAATTGCAGACTGTGAATAATAACGCTGTTAAATTAGCATGCAAAACTTGGTCTAAAAATAGAAATTACGAAATCAAAATGTGATTAATAGTGTTTTCGTCCAGATGAAAGCTACGCATTGATTGGTCGACACAAAGTTCATCTCGACATGACCTTCCACGGAGAAAGTAGAGATCCTGTACGACAACGATCTACAGGATATCTGTTTACGGAGATTGCCCTACTGTTGTATTCTATTCTGTTCTATATACCTCCACCTTATAAGCCTGTCTCTTTATTCTTGTTAAAATATTCTGTTTTAATTGTTTTGTTTCTGGAAGATTTGTCTCCAAGTTATATAAGATGTGTCACATGGTTTCTCATGCAAACTGTACAGAATCCCCCCCAGTCTGTTTATAGTCTGTTTTTATAGACAGATTATGTTCTATTGTTCTGTTTCTAAAGGATTTTTCTATGGGTTGTTTGGGATACTTATACAATTTTTTTATATAAACCTGATAAATTTGTTGGCCTCTTGTTAGTTCAGTTTCTCTCTAGATTTTGAAATGTGTCACTTTTTCTGTTTGAGTGGTTTATATCTGATCTGCTGTGACTACACTGCATCCAGTGAGTGTTGGGGGGGGGTCAGTGAGGGTCAGGGGTCAGCAGGGGTCAGTGAGGGTCAGGGGTCGGTCAGGGGTCAGTGAGGGTCAGGGGTCAGTGAGAGTCAGGGGTCAGTGAGGTCAAGGGTCAGTGAGTGTCAGGGGTCAGTGAGGGTCAGGGGTCAGTGAGGTCAAGGGTTAGTGAGTGTCAGGAGCCTACTACATGTTTTTGTTGTAAATCATTTTATTGCAACATTAGATAAGATATTTGGTAATATTGCTGCCCAGCATTCTGAATCAAAATGGAATTTCAAAAACTTGTAAAAAAATGAAATGGAACTAACAGTATTTTTGGGTTGAATCCCTGTATCTCAATGAAATTTTTCAAGGTATTTGTTAAAATGGAATGCTCGATGATTTATCTGGAGTCGAATCCCTTCTTGGACACTTGAACTCTCCCTGCCCACTGGTGGTAATATTTGTGGACAAGTCCTGGATATGCAGACAGTGTTCTCCATTGTCAACAATAACATCAAGGCTACAGCATCTTTCTTATTGCATAATGTTTGAATGATTAAACATTGTAGTAAAATAGAAAATACTAAAATATAGTCTGACATTGTTGAACCTGTCTGGATAAACTTGTGTAAACAGTCTGTGGTGCTTTCCACAAAAAAAATTACGAACAAAAACTTCGTAAGTCAATATAGGATTTTAAATCTTGGTGTCCAGTATGTGAGTCTACACTAAGGCACGTTAAACAATGGCAGACTATTTCTGGTAATGAACAATTGTTAACTAACTATATATTTCAATATTTACCATGTAATGAATGAATTGTGCATTATGTTTTATATACAGTTAAATTATAATTTATTGAAATGTGATTCTTGGTATTCATAGCTGTTCTGATATTTTCTCCTTTATATATTTTATGTAAAAATCTCACAATTTTTTGAGATTCATTTTTTTCAAAATTTGATATGTCTATAATTGACAGTTGTCTGTATATGTTGAAATAAAACAAATTTTTTAAGCAGTCTTATCATTTCAAGGATCCTTAAGAGATTGTGTCTTTTCAAAAAATTATGCAGGTGAGATACCACTTCAAAAAATCATAATTTAACTGTATTCTTGTAGGTAGAAGTTATATAACATACTGACTGTAGATTATTGTTTTTTTATATTTTAGATTATTGGTTTATCATAATGTCTTCTTGAAGGCCAATAAAATATAATGTTTGTTTCCTAGAATATGTTAAGATCAGCCCTACACAACATTGGAATATCATATAATTTTTTTGTAAGGGACCCTGGGGTGTGCATATCTTTTGCTGTGATGTCACAAAAATATTTAGTATAAAAGATTATAATCAACACATTTTTTATTTAAAAAATTATTTGTCCTTGATGAAAATTTTGTCCCAAAAAATAGAAGGTGGGGCTGATAAGAGACGGGGGTGGGGGGAGGTCTAAATAGAAACAATACATGTAAGCAACTAGTCTTAGATTCTTGGTTCTAATGCTGTCTGTTATGGAGGTTTATTAACAATGAAAGGTTTATCACTAGCTGAAAATGATCTAGATGAGAAACAAACATTATATTTTATGTCTTAACATGAAATGTTTTCTATAAAAATAGCATATCTTGTCTAGGTAGTCACTGACTTTAATATTGTTTAAAACAACCTGGTTGATCAAATCTTTGATAGTTGGGACAAGTTAGTCTGGAGAGCTTGGTCATATTCCTAGCCATCTGCTTCACTCACAATATTTTAACCTTATATTATACAAACAAGTTTGCTACAAAATTCTGGCCAACAAATCTCTGGATGACAACCTTAAGTGATTTTTGTGATAAAATATAGTGGTTATTCTGGCTTTTAACCATGAAAGAAATAAGAAACATTCATGAAAGTATAATAACTGAAATTCCATAATCTGCAACTTTTTTTAAAGTTAAAGTGCAGTTTAAAGTCTGCTTCCATATACACGTTCAGCCGACTTTACAATCATGTACAATAACTCCTGATCATTGAAATCACCATCAGGCAGGCAATCCCTCACAGTACCCATTTACACCTGGATGGAGTGGAACAATTGTAGGTTAATTTCTTGCTCACGGAAATTAGCAGTGCCTTTAGTGGGGATCAAACCCGGGACCTCTCGATCTCAAAGCGGGCATCCTTACCTCTGGACCACTGCTCCTACTTTAAGACAGAAATTGTAATTGTGACTTGGCTATTCACTGTTAGTTTTCTGTTTTATGAAGTATATATATCACTTTCAAATATTTATAAAAACAAAATTTTTCGAATTTTTGGATACTTGTCCTACAAATCTTAATTCACAATTTAGTGCATATAATTAATCTGAATGTTGCAATTATCTGATTATTTTATTTTATGTTTATTTACACTGAATGTTTTTTTTAACTTATTTAGAATATTTGCTTCTGCTATCAAATTTTAATATTAATAAAAAAATAGCTAGGCCTATGTGCTCAGTGTAGAACATTAGAAATTATGATTTCTTTGTTTGGGTAGGTAATTGAATACTGTATAATTGTACTATGCTTAAGCTTACAGTCCTATTCAAAGTCTATTGGTACTTTTATTGATTTGGCATTATTGAAAGTTATGTCCTTGGCATGGAACCTATGCCCACTGACCTTGAAACCCACGACCCCAGAACATTAAACACTTGCTCTAAGATTTTGGAACCCCTATCTTCTATGAACTCATTGTCTCCTGGATTGAATAGATGGGTAAAATAAATCAATTCTTGTTTTTGCACCATCTATGTCTGTCTTATATTTCATTGTTTGAAATAGCTGTTATAAAGCTTTGTGTTGAATTAAACACAGGTTTTTGTTGTCACTGTCTGTATGAAAGTTTATGTTCATTATGCAAACAAGACTTTAGTTTCCAAAGTTTTAAAGACTGATACTCATTCATGGATTTGGTTATGTTTTGATATTGTAAAATTTTAAGTCGTCACTATAATTGTAGTTAAATATGAAATCTTAATGTTTAAAGACAAATTGACTCTCAAATCATTACTTATTTTGGTTTCATACTTCGATACATCATTCTTACAGTGGTATGTTAATTTACACTAAAATCATCATCATCCGAACACTGCTTCAGTGCTTTCAAGATGTTTTTATACAATTTTTAGAGTTCATTTAGAAAAGTTTAGACAAAAAATCTTTGGACAAGTAGATTTAAAATTTAAAAAAAAACAACCAAGTCAATGACCATTTTGACTGTTCTTTAAACCTGTTATCCCTGATGAAGACATTTCTCTGTAAAAAAAAGTGCGAACATTAAGCAAGTTATTAGAGTTGATTATCCAAGAACGTAATTGTTAATTGATGTTAGCCAATCAATACTGGTTATCTTTACAAGCAATGCATTTCTGCTACATTTTCTTGCTAGTTTAGCAATAAAATACAATAAACATGTAAAAAGGCTTATTCCATTCATGTGATGTAAACAGTTATTTTCTCACCTAAACTAGGTCAGGTCTATTATCCTTCCACATTATGTTAGAAGATTATTTCTCTGAACTTTAAGACAAGTGAATATTTCTAACAGTCAAAAAGGGCAGGTGAGGCGGTAAAATGGGGGCAAGGTGAATCAGAAGTTTGGTGTTTCACAGTAGATATTTCTCAAACCTTTATTTTAGAACTCAGAAAAGCCGCCCGGCTAGCTCAGTTGGTAGCACGCAAGTCTTATGATCCAGGTGTCCTGGGTTCAATTCCGGGCAGGGCATACCAATGTGGAGCTTGTCATGAAATTATTTCTACGGCCATTCCCCTCCTACCATGATTTTTAATTATGTAGGGCAGTTGTCAGTCACTGACGAAAGTAGTAGTTGGTTAACAGCTAAATCCAGAGATTTAGACTTTCCAGGAGGAGTGAGTAGGTTGACTGACCGCCGTTATATGACCTATACAGTGGGTTGCCATGGCGTTAAACCCAACAAACGAACAGAACTCAGAAAAGGCCAAGAGGGTAGAAAATAGGGACTAAACACATCAGAAAGTTGATGTTTTAACATTACTATTTCTGCATAGGAAGGAGCCAAAAAGGGGCTGGGAGGAGTGAAAAAAGACGTGATGCAGTGTCCTGTTATTCTGCTGTAGAAAATCACTATTTAAAAAATATAAGGTCATGAAATATTTCCGTGAAGTAGATGATGGCTGATTATTGATAAACTGGTGGGTGGGGGGTTGTTTGAAGTGGTGTTTAAATGTATTTATGTTTGAAATACAGTGCCCTCCTAAAGTTATTGGACATAACTTCTATTTACCCATTAAGATAGACACAAAGAGTTATATTAGCATTCCAAAATAAATATTAATTATTTAATCAACATGGTTTTGATTCAAACTAAGTTACATGAGAAAACTTTACTTAGAGAAATTATTTTTTGTATGCATGTACAGTATTTCTCAAAATTGTTTTCATTCAAGAACATTTGGAAGGCACTGTATTTGTTAAGGGAATATATTTCTGATCTCTGAAATCAATAACAACAAAGAAATTAATTGTTTATCTAGTGTAGGTTGATATAGATCTTCCCCAGGTTGTTTAAACAATATCACAGAGCATGTAGTTTAAAATTTTGTCGTCTATTTTGTTTTGTTTTTTTGCTTGTTTGTTTGATAACCTGTCTTCTTGCTTTCAGCTTCTGAACCCAATTTAAAGGTCCGCTCAGCGCTTAAACAGAAGGTTATGGAAAGGAGAATAACTCAGAGCCCAATACTACGACGAAGAGATAAAGGATTTCCATTCAAACGCAAAACACCTTTATCAAGTATGTATGATCAATGTTAAACATATGTCTTGTAGTATGTCAAATGGCTTCTTTTTTTTCTTATGAAACATATTTTTGTCCTTGCTTCTGTGTGTTCTGATGTGAGTGCTGAGATTGTGAGGAGTTTATAGGTGTAGGAAAATCTTAAACCTTAGTTTGATGAAATATACTGAAAACAAAAGATCACAGGTTTGACATAAAGCCCCTTTACTAAATTGAACGCTGATAATTGTCAAGTATCATCCTTTTGCTTAAAACTTATGCAAACATTAAACTAATACAGTCCACCCCCTCCTAACGGCCACCCCTCTTAAGCGGTCACCCCCTGTAAGCGGCCAGCTCATGCCGCGACCGTCGGAAAACGCTCTATAATGCACCCCTATTAAGCGGTCACCCCCGTTCTCCAGGCAACGGCCAGCCATTTTGCATCCCAAACCAAATTTTCCCCCGCGTAAGCGGCCACGTGCATGAGAGTCTGACCGTTACGTATGTATATTGACAAAATTTATCAGAGCGTGTCATCTTTTGTCGTTATACATTATACACATGTCAACGTTATCGAATAAACTTTATCACGTTGTCGATGGCAACATAACTAAGCAGTCCCTTTATGATCGAGAGAGCCAATCATAGCAGTTAATTTAGACACACCTTTTGCGGTTTGCTAATCGATAATTACAGAACTTAAGAAAATGCACATAAAAGTTAAAGGATAGTTTGATCTTGTTGTGAATTTCGCACCTACGAATATTATCTATTACTAAGCGGTCACCGCGGTCAAGTACATTGACATAATTGCAATGACCCGTGTCTTATAAATACAAAGGAAATCGCTTCGTTATTTATCAATTAGTCGAGACAGGCTCTAAAAATCAATAATTAGCTATCTTATAGTTGTTAGCGTGTATAATCAAATGAGTGACACGGATTATAATCTGATCATTATGTTTTACGTAGTAAACAATGAACAATTTAACCTATATCCGGTCTTGTTTAAAACCAATACTGACCGTTCAATCTTCTTAAGAGGGATGAATTATTGCCAAAACATTTTATGCGACGGAAAATAATTTTAGTGTGTATATAGAACAAGTTTATTGCATGTGAAGATGTACTTTTGAAAAAGTACGATCATCCGAAACTATTTGTTCGTAAGGAAATAATTTTCATGATTAATATTTTTAAATAAAGAAAGGTCAAAATTGAGGACGTTAAAATGCATTTTCCGAAAATAGACCGCGTTCTACATTCGAATTATTTAAACGAGGCCAACAATGATACACCGTTTTCAAAGCACTAGTTATTAGATTATTTGTTGGTTAATAAGACTTTTATCACATTTCAGACATATAATTTGCGTAAATTTCACAGTTTCATTTTCGTATTTTTTAACTATTACGGCATTTAGTCTGCAGGACTAAATTACCGATTTTTTTTCTCAACTTGGTCGTACATATATCAGCAAGTATTAAGTTTTTATCTATTCAACAGAAGTAAACAATATTACACAGAATGAAAATAATTTACTCTCTATTGCCAATGCCAAACCCCCTCTTAAGTGGTCACCCCGCTTAAGCAGCCAATTTGGCTGTTTCCCTTGGCTGGCTGCTTAAGAGGGGTTGGACTGTATATAAAACGCATCCCAGGCACAAAAACCTCAAGTATTTTCTCCAGAATTTATACTAATTCTATTTTGAAATTAGCGATTATAACGAAAGTTTAGACTCAACGGAAAATCACGGAATTCGACGAACAAGGTCAGAATATCCCGTCATGGCTGTAAATAACCACAACTTTAAATCGGAAGTAAACAAATTTTCTGCTTTGATAAATACACGTTTTGTATAGTGAATTTCGTGTGAAAGCTAATTAAAATTCACAAACTCATGTAAATAGTTTTATAAAATCATACATGAACTTACACTGATGTGAAAAAGAAATGCA
This sequence comes from Mactra quadrangularis, assembly GCA_025267735.1. NCBI lineage: Eukaryota > Metazoa > Mollusca > Bivalvia > Venerida > Mactridae > Mactra > Mactra quadrangularis. Next base: position 23,292,617 of record CM046306.1, on the reverse strand, counting down.
TCAATTAAGTCTTTAAATATACAGAAACGTTTGCTGATATGCCACCTTCAGATATAGTCTGTTTTTTCTCAACTGTCAAAGCTTGAATAATTTCACAGTGACTAAATGCATTGTTTTTGTACTGGCGGCCTAGTTGTTATTAAAAATATCTTGACTAAAACATATCATACGGCATAATCAGCTTTACTCCATCATAATACACATTTTCGGAAATTCAAAGGTGTATTACGACATTAATTTTAACAAACTCATTCACCGTGAGATATATGAGGAGTTTATAGGTGTAGGAATATCTTAAACCTTAGTTTGATGAAGTATACTGAAAAAATAGATCACAGGTTTGACATTGTTGAGTTGTTTTTATACCCCCGCTTCGAAGAAGAGGGGGGTATACTGTTTTACCCTTGTCCGTGCGTGTGTCCGGCCGTCCGTGTGTCAGTGCGTCCGTCCGTTACAAAATTTCCGTCGCAGTTTTCTCAGCAACTATAACATGCAGCAGCCCAAAACTTTGCATATTGCTTCATCCTATAGTCCCATGTGGTGTAAAGCGATTTCATGCTCCTTGCTCATCTACTTCCTGTTTGTCGCATATTTTTAGATTTTGGCGGGGGTATCACTAGTGAGCATTAGCTCACAGATTTACTTGTTGTTGTTGAAGACTTTTAGGTAGCAGGAATATCTACCTTAGTTTGATCAGCATTTATTGTTGTGTAGATTTGTTAATTTTGAAGCTTTGAGAATGATAGGAGCAATTCTAACTTAATTTATGGTACTCAGTAGAGACAACACCTCCCCACCAATAAAATAGTTATTACAGGGTCAAACCCTAGTTGTATCAAATAGTTGTGTTAGGACTCTGATAAAATAAGTAATTTTCACCAGCCTGAATCAATTTCACTAGCTCTATGCCTCAGGCTAGTTGGCTATGGCATGACTAGAGTTTTGGTAAGGCATAGTATAATGGTAGAAATGATGTGTTACAGTGTGTCTAGAACAGACAAATGATTTCTATATATAACATAATCATGTCATTTACACTGTATTACGTATGACGTCAATAATTCCATATTCATTCATTGATTTATGTTGATTGGTTGTTGACAGAGAAGATCAATAATAAATCAACAAGCTTGTTTACATCTAACTTGTGTACTCCTAGTTTATAAATACACTGTTTATGTCTGCTCCACTTATATAGATTTAAGATTGTTATTGTATATAAATATTGAACTATTACTCAATTCATTTTCTGTTTGAAATCGTAATATGATAGTTTATTTCTATCACTTATGATATTACATGACCCTAGCTATTTCTGTCTATGAGAAGTGACAAAGGGGGGCACATACCTCCTTTTGACCCCCTAAAACATATTTTAAAGGGGTGGCACACAAAAAAAGGTAATTTTAGGCATGTGAATTTACTTAATCCAATAAAACTAATTTCAAGTCCTGTGGCAGCCATTTTGAAGTGGGAGCCCAGAAACATAAAAACACAGGATTGACCAGTAAAGGAATACTCAGAATAAAAAATTCACTCAGAGTTATTGCCCTTTGTTTAGATCAAGAATTTCTTTTTGTCTACTGTACAACTATCATGGTTTTTATAAGGTCTATAAATATCACCAGGTTAAGAATCGTGTATAATTGATTTAAGTTTTATTTTTGTACTTTTTACAATAAATTTAATTACAGCTTAATTATCTGTGTCATTAAATTAGATCCACTGTAGTAATTTTCAATTGAGGAAGACAATATTCTTAATTGATTTTTAATTGCCAGTTTGGATGGTGTGGTTTTTTATCTTCTCTTGAGGGTTTTGTTTTTGTCTTAAATAGTTTCCAGAATTTTTAGAAATACAAAATATTGTCCTGTAGTTTCCTGTAGGTTGTAGTTTCCTTAAAGCATCCAGTATGTTTAGTTTGGAAATATACAAGTTTTTTTTTTTTTGTTATTTTAACTGCAACTTTAAAGATGTGTTTAACTGCAGGTGAAATATTTCTACTGTTTTTTCTTCAGATATATTTTTAAAGTAAATCCTAAAATTGAGAGATATACAAGTTTGTTTATGAAATGGTTCAGTTTATTTTTTAAAAGTTTGTACTTTTTAAACCGACAAAATTTGAACTGATGCCTTTCTTGCATTTTTACTGCTCCTTCCCCTTTTAAAATAGTCAAGCATTGACCAAAATGGATTGTTTTTATTTGTATTCTGTGAATTTCACTTGAGTGAAGTTGCTTCTAAAAAACTTTGGAGCATTTTAAGATAATAGAAACTAAAACCTGCATATTTCTATATCCTACATTCTCTTGCTGGAATTTTCATGATAATTTAAACATGTAAAATATTGTTGCAATGTACAGTGAAGATATTGTTTGATAAGAACAAAAAATTTTCTATCCCTTCTTACTGTTATAATATAAGGCCATACATAATCAATTTTATGTTCATAGGGTTAGTTTCCCAAGAAACACTAAACATTTTTATGAATTATAAATGTTCGATACCACTCAATGCATGAGTATATAGACATACTAATTTTTATGTGCTCTTTCATCTGTGCTGAACATTATGTAGACTATTTAAAATGGAAAATGAAATTTAAAAAAATTACAAAAAGTAATGTAATGGCTAGAAGTTATCAATATTTACAAAACTGAACAAACCTGTATATTGGAATTAAACCTTTTGTGTTTTCACTTGAGACATTTTCTTCTGCCAAGTAGTTCCATTTGAAAAAAGGCTCCTAGCAAGCTCAGTCAGTAGCATTAAAGTCTAATGATCAAGGGGTCGTGAGCTGTGCTCAATTGCCAGGCAACCATGAAATGATTCCTTCACCTGTTTTCCTTCCTTCCACTTCTAAATCATGTAGGGCAGTTGACAGTCATCGACATAAGTATGCACATAGCAACTGGTTAACAGCTAAATCCAGAGATTTATCCTTTCCAGAAGCAGTGAGTAGGTTGACTGACAATCTGATTAAAACCCGATCTAAAATTTTCCGCTCGCATACTCGCTAATTTAGATCTGGCCTTTTCCAAACAAAGGTCACATTCAGGTGACCTTTTCTCATCATAATATTCATGACGAAATTGTTATGATACGTAACTTGTTCACATCGTCTACGTCACGCAATTTGAAATGAGCCACCCAATCACAGACTATGAATAATACCGCTGTTAAATTAGCATGCAAACCTTGGTCTAAAAATAGAAATTACGAAATCAAAATGTGATTAATAGCATTTTTGTCTAGATGAAAGCTATGCATTGATTGGTTGACACAAAGTTCATCTCGACGTGACCTTGCATTGAGAAAGTAGAGATCTTGTACGACAACGCTTTACAGGATCTCTGTTTATGGAGATTGGTTGACTGACTTTTGTGATATGTATAATGTGTTGCTTTGGCTACTTTTGAGAGGATGTAAAACAAGGAGATTAAACAAAGAATGTATTTGGCTTGACCTTATGATATCACATAGATTTTATATAAATAAATTACGTCAATGTTTCACATTATAGAGATAACTTATCTTTAGTAAAATATTTTCTTCTATTTTATTTCATCATTTTTTAGATCAACATTTCCTCATAAAGCTGCTAATGCACAGAATTCAACTGAAATGTCTTCTAACTTTGTATATAACTCTTAAAACTGTATTAAAACATTTTTTTAAGCAGTAAGACAGCATTTTGATGATGACAGTTTTAGTATGAATTGACTTAAAGATGCTGATTTAATGTGTAAAACCCTAGGCCATGCCAAACTGATATTTCATTTTAAAATAAAAAATCTTTATCTGTGAACAAGAAGCTTTAAACGATACAAAATTGAATTGGCAAGAAATTTATAATAATTGAATGTGTAGATTCAAAAATAGATGAAAATCAACTTGTCTTGGCAGAACTATCAGGTTTTGAAAGGTTTATATCATTTTTTACATTGAGTGTTATCATTTTGAAATTTCACAGACATTAGCTTTTTAGTTGTTAAACTGATACCATGGTATATAATTGTAGAAAATTTTGTATCTTAATGTTCCTTAATGGTATTTATTGATATAGAATCCCTTTAATGAGGTTATATGGATCCCTTAATGAGTTGGGTGTGGTTTTTAGGGGTATTGATGATAAGTTTAAGGTGGTAAAAGTTAATTTCTTATGTTGTGGTTTCACTAATATTTTATGTTTTTCAAGAACTCTAATTCTAGAAATATCAGGGTCCTGTGCAAAAACTTAAAAGTTGTGTGGCTGTTTCCTGTGCCTTTTTTGTAATGATTATACTGGCCCCTTATTCTCATGAAGCTGTCCATAATTTTTGTGATTTGTAGGCTGTAATGTTTGATGAAGATAAATAAATAAACAACATCATTATATTATAAGTATTTGGTTACTTTGTTATTTTACATTTATTTGTTATTTATTTACATTTATTTGTTATTTATTTACATTTATTTGTTATTTTACATTTATTTGTTATTTATTTACATTTATTTGTTATTTATTTACATTTTATTTGTTATTAATTTACATTTATTTGTTATTTATCTACATTTATTTGTTATTTATTTACATTTATTTGTTATTAATTTACATTTATTTGTTATTAATTTACATTTATTTGTTATTTATCTACATTTATTTGTTATTTATTTACATTTATTTGTTATTAATTTACATTTATTTGTTATTTATCTACATTTATTTGTTATTTATTTACATTTATTTATTATTTATTTACATTTATTTGTTATCTTTATACATTTATTTGTTATCTATCTACATTTATTTGTTATTTATTTACATTTATTTGTTATTAATTTACATTTATTTGTTATTTATCTACATTTATTTGTTATTTATTTACATTTATTTGTTATCTATATACATTTATTTGTTATTTATTACTGGTTACCATACTTATAGAGTTCAATATGTTACTGAAATAAGAAAGCAATGACTGTTGCTGATTGTAATATTGGAGATTCTAAGAAATATTGTAAAAGAAGGTTTCTAATAGGATTGATCTGGATGACCAATAAAAAATTTGAAGTTAAAAGTTAAAGTCGACTTTGAAGTTTACTCATATTATCACTATTTAGTCGACTCTTGACATTAACTTCCCCGATCATAGAGTCACATACCAACTGTAAACATACAGATTTCAGCCACGACATACACTGCATGACACTAACTGGAAATTAGCAGTGCCCCTAGTGGGATTGGAACCTTTGACCTATCGATCCCTTAGCACGCATCCTACCACTGAACTACTGCTTTTATTATGTCCGAGTTCTTTCTTTTATTAGTCAGAGTTTTTTTGTGTTGCTGAGATGTGTAGTGTTATTATGCTCTTTATCCAAGCTGTGTTGACCTCATGTTTGATATCATAATATTTCTAACATTTCATTGTTAATTAATACTATTGTTGCTAGTATCAGGTCAGGAAAATAAGATCTTTTCTCAGAAATATATTATATTCCAAGTATTAAGTTTTTCCATAAATGAAACACTGTTTTTATTATTATTCTTTGCTGGCTTACTAGTATGGGTTATTTTTGAATACTAACATCTCAGTGAATGACATCTAGTAAACAACCAGTTCTGACGTGGGAGGTGTTTTGTTAATTTCTCTTTTCGTCTGCTAATAACTCCATATATGGTAACATTCATTAAATAGAAGGAACCTAGCTGGAGATATTCCTGGAACTGCTAGAAAGATTGATTCAAATTCACATCTCTTTAAACAGGAATTAGGTAGAAGTTTGGGGAGACAAAACATTCTTTAAGGTGATAAATGAACATGGAACATGGTCCTCATTTGTACAAATTTGTCACAATTACTGAAAATAAGTTGAATTTAGTTTTATTTAGAATTGTCTTATATCTTTGATGTAGATATATTGTAATGTCTTTTTATTGGAGGTTTTATTGCTGGATGATTGAGATAAATAGCTGCCTGGAGGCTTCCTGTTATTTAAACTTAACTGTTTCATGTTCAAGTTATGTAAAGCTACTCTTTCATAGATTTGGGTTTTTTATATTTTAGAATTTACCTCTCATTTTCTGTAACTGTGATAAGAAAATGAATTCTTGATATTTCATGGCAAATTGAAATTTAAATAATGAGAAATATAAATAAAAGTCACAAAAACACAAAAATCATCTACACTGTTATTAAAAGTGTAGGTTTTTGATACATAAATTCACTATCTTTTACAGTTGTATGTCAATTTGCACTAAAGTTGTCATTATCAGAACACTGCTGTACTGCTTCCAGAATGTTTTTTTTATAAAATGTTCAGTGTTTTAGAAAAGTAGATATTTAAGTGGAAATCTGTGAATCAAGCAGCTTTTATGTTCCCTAGAATTAGTTAAAACATTAATGCATTTACTTAAGTGGTTATTTCTTCAATTCTCAGTTTTCAGGGGTTTTTTTCGTATGGAAATCTATTATTTATACAATTTTAGATAGCATGTCTGTTATAATATGTTTTTAGTTGACACATATATTGTCAATTTTACATCTACTAATTCTTGGATGTTTGCAGTTTTATTAACTATTAGATTAGTTGGATTATTTTGCTATAAAACTAGGCCACTAAAAACAGATCTCAATTATTTTCCATTTTAACTAACAATCTAACAAAACTGTTTTAATGTTGATTGTTAGAATGAACGAATTTTGTAGGAAATTATAATGATTAAAAGTAGATAATAAATGTATGTTTTATATAGAAATGTCATTGGACCAGTTCAAAGATAGTCTAAATTCATACAAATAAAGAATATAGACTAGTTTTGTGCTATTGTCCCATTGTTGAATTGTTTTGTGATATACAGTTTAAATTGTAGATTTATGTTGATAGTTTTATTTATGATATAGATTGAAACATGATTTTAAAAAATGACTTTTAGGTCTTAGAGAAGAATATAGCATGCTTGTCTGCTATATCCCGTCATCTCAACAGTTCAATCCTGGTAATGGAATGTTAACGTTCCTTTAAAATTCAAAGATGTATTTGATTTTTTTTGTGTGTGGCGAAACTTTTCAAGTCACTGAAATTGTCTAACTGATAAAAGTTAATTGTCACAGAGAGTTGGTAAGGTGACCTGACCTCTGTACATAACTAAATTTAAAAAAAAGATAGTTAGGTATGGCAAGTGAACAGCAGGGAGCCAACTTCCAGGCTCCCATGCAGCCACTGGGGACTCTAAATAAAAAAGTGTAAAAACAGCCCAAAGGAAAAAATATGTTTGGAGTGTCTCTTGTCTTGTGTGATCCTAACTGATAAATTATGATACATGTCCTTTTAAAATTGTACTTTTAAACTTGAACTGAAGTGAGATTATTTAAGATGTTAATTTTGTTATTATGTTTGTTATTTGTTTATATTTCAGTTGATTGTGGAAGTAATTCAGATTCTGGTCCTAATTCACCCCCATCAGGTGTTCATCCTACTTTATCTAATGGTAACCTCAAAGAAGTAAGTAATCTATCTCTACTTATATTACTTGTTTTATAATCTTATGTTATAGATCACAGTGTTACTAAATATAGACACATGTTGATAGATATATTTGTCTTTCTACCAATCTCTATCCTTGATAGCCTTTGTCTTCTGATTTAACTTAACAGCTGAAACTGATGTCTCTTAACTGGCCTGTACACTCAGTGATGTCTCTTTACTGGTCTGTGCACACAGTGATGTCTCTTTACTGGTCTGTACAGTGATGTCTCTTTACTGGCCTGTACACACAGTGATGTCTCTTTACTGGCCTGTACACACAGTGATGTCTCTTTACTGGCCTGTACACACAGTGATGTCTCTTTACTGGCCTGTACACACAGTGATGTCTCTTTACTGGCCTGTGCACACAGTAATGTCTCTTTACTGGCCTGTACACACAGTGATGTCTCTTTACTGGCCTGTACACACACAGTGATGTCTCTTTACTGGCCTGTACACGCACAGTGATGTCTCTTTACTGGCCTGTACACACACAGTGATGTCTCTTTACTGGCCTGTACACACAGTGATGTCTCTTTACTGGCCTGTACACACAGTGATGTCTCTTTACTGGCCTTTATACACAGTGATGTCTCTTTACTGGCCTGTACACACAGAGTGATGTCTCTTTACTGGCCTGTACACACAGAGTGATGTCTCTTTACTGGCCTGTACACACACAGTGATGTCTCTTTACTGGCCTGTACACACAGTGATGTCTCTTTACTGGCCTGTACACGCACAGTGATGTCTCTTTACTGGCCTGTACACGCACAGTGATGTCTCTTTACTGGCCTGTACACGCACAGTGATGTCTCTTTACTGGCCTGTACACACACAGTGATGTCTCTTTACTGGCCTGTACACACAGTGATGTCTCTTTACTGGCCTGTACACACAGTGATGTCTCTTTACTGGCCTTTATACACAGTGATGTCTCTTTACTGGCCTGTACACACAGTGATGTCTCTTTACTGGCCTGTACATACAGTGATGTCTTTTTACTGGTCTGTACACACAGTGATGTCTCTTTACTGGCCTGTACACACAGTGATGTCTCTTTACTGGCCTGTACATACAGTGATGTCTCTTTACTGGCCTGTACATACAGTGATGTCTTTTTACTGGTCTGTACACACAGTGATGTCTCTTTACTGGTCTGTGCACTCAGTGATGTCTCTTTACTGGCCTGTACACACAGTGATGTCTCTTTACTGACCTGTACACACAGTGATGTCTCTTTACTGGTCTGTGCACACAGTGATGAGGCACATGCCTTGTTATGAGAAATAAGATATGCTCACAATAGGACCTTAAACAAGGACCTTCAGATCTTTACCCTTTTCTGGTTGCAACTTGGTTAAAAAATAGACATTTTTACCTTAATGTGCTAGGGCTATTTCAAGATGATCTAATTTCATTACTAATCCACTGACAGATATGCAACGTGGCAAAGTTATTTCCTGGGGGAACTGTCTTTCAGAAAACAAGTTGAGCCCCGATTCCATTTACCATGGTAATGCTGAGGACCCCTACCCATCATAAGATTGGGGAGGCATGTGAAAAAAGGTCATTGTTTGGGACAACTTTCCTAAAGCGAAATTCACTAAATCCAGTTAAAACACCAATATCAAGGGCTGTGGCGGCCATTTTGAAGAGGGGGTTCAGACTTGTAAAAATGCTGGGTTGACTATTTAGTATTAATTTAGTTGATTGCTTGACAAGATTTAAAACTATAATTTAAAAAAACATTAGTCATTAGGGATCAGTAAGAATTTTAGGAGGAAGTTACTTTAAAATTTTCTTTTTTAAAGTAGTTTAGATGTTATAATTAACCAGAATCTCAAAAATTGATTAACCAGAATTTCTTTAAAGGGCTTGGAGGTAGAAAAAAGACAAATCAGGGGTTTGTTGTTTCAAAGTAACTATTGCTGCATATAAAGGAGCATACTAGTGCATAGAGATTATAAAGAGCAAGATGCAGCACCCTACTTTTGAGCTTTAGAATAGTCACTGTTAGATCTGTACCTTGTGTAGTTTACTTATTAGTTATATTGAAATGAATATTTTATAATTTGTTTGATTACATCAAATTTCTATCTCAGGTGATTTTTTTCTTTGACGCAATAAGGAAGTTAGTTACGCTTCGAAAGCTAACCACATAATAGTGTTCTCCAAATACACTTGTACAATATCTTGTTTTTGTGATGTTCCAATACACATTTTTACTCATGAAAAAAGCATTAATTTGTTTATCAATGTATGAATTAAACTATGTTATAGGCCTCAATTATAGTAAAAATACTTTAGGTATGCATGATCAGTTTTTCTTTAACTTTATGAGTGAGTAGACTTTTTGTAATGCACTGTATATGAATAAAATACTTGTGGTGAGATGTGGTAATTGATCCAAGCCCCTGTGGGTATATTGGTGAGCAAGTGAACCACAGACTTAAATTAATTATATGTTTATATGATGTTTTGTTTTGTTGACAGAATATGTAAACTCGTATGCCTTCTTGATAAAAAGGAGCAAAAAATAAGAACTATTATGGTCATGAATAAAGTACAGTAAACAGTCTGGCCCATACGGTATACCTTAAAAACCGTATCCGGTACTGGACCGATTGACTTTGTCAAGTTTCCTGATCCCTGTGTTAACTTTATTTATAAGAATATCTCTGGGTCAGTGCAAAGCTAATGTAACTACATGTAAATAAAGAATATAAAATTACTTATTTGCTGTGATATGGGATTGATAGTGATTGAAACATTAATTAGCATTTCCAAAAATGCTTGAAATCGCCGTTTAGCCGTGTATGACATCTCCTTTAGTAAAACATGCAAGCAATATGTGTCAGCGTTTTAGACTGTCGCATGGAATTTAGCAATGGAATAAACAAGTGCTGTCCTGGACATGTTCCGACTGCGCACATAAAACAACAATATTATGGTAGACTTTTGAATTATTCCTGTCTATTTGGTCACAAAGGAACATTATTTAATTTATTAGCAAACCGAAATATTCGAGAACATGTTTTGCCTTAATTCCAGCAGCTAATCGAACATTCGCTGATATGCTCAAATCTTGATAATTGTGTATATCGCCAGTCAGGACAGGCGATAAAAGTGTTTCAAGACCATACTCCATTAAAGATATGCTGTCCTGCCTAAGCTCATAGCCAGCTGACCTAACCTTACCTAACTTTCCTGGACCTTTGTCTATAATCAGTACTCACTTTCCTTTTAGCAAGACCAACAACTTTTCCATGTATCTTATTTAATGTGTTAATGTACATTTTTTTCATGGAAGAGTATGACCAACCCTGGTGAGGCTTCAATTGGTGACCCTTTTCCAGGGACACTAGATATAAAAGGGTTACTAACTGTGCCATGAACTGATTGCACTGAGCTAACAGGGTGTAAAAAACTAGTGTTTTTATTTAATTATGTAAAACTATAATGTTATAACTATAGTGTGAAGTAGTTATATAAGATAATGATTTGTCTATTAGGTTATAATATCATCTTGTTACCTTATAAGGTATTATGTAATATACCATCTAACTCCATACATCCCTACATACACCCACATTTCTACTATATCATATAGCATATAGATGTATCAGTGTAAAACTACATGTATATCTATATGTTGACGCAAAAGTTATTATACAGGTCGTCCACGTAAACATTGCATATATACAGTTTCATTACACCCCAATATTTAGAGGTGAATTATTTTTACATTTTTTTAAATTTAATTAGTTTACACTAATTATACCCCCGCTTCGAAGAAGAGGGGGGTATACTGTTTTACCCTTGTCCGTCCGTCCGACCGTCCGTCCGTCCGTTACAAAATTTCCGTCGCAGTTTTCTCAGCAACTATAACATGCAGCAGCCTAATACTTTGCATATTGCTTCATCCCGTAGTCCCATGTGGTGTAAAGCGATTTCATGCTCCTTGCTCATCTACTTCCTGTTTGTCGCATATTTTTAGATTTTTGCGGGGATATCACTAGTGAGCATTAGCTCACAGATTTACTTGTTTTATAAACATAACATTATATAAATTTTACAATGTACATACACACTATTTAAAATGTATGTTACACATAAAAATTGCCTGTTTAAATCTGTAAAATGCTGTTTATGCATTAGCTTATTCACCTATTTAGTGGGCAAGTCCATTATTTAAAGTACAAAAACACGCATGACCTAGAATACAACCTGCAGTTTTGTGTTGATCCAATCTAAACAATACTTGTTATTTTTCTTCAACATGTGATTTGTCTAATTGGAATATTGTTGTAAGTTTGTTTAACTTTATTGTCTCAGATAGTTTTATTATAACATTATAAGAATACTGTGACAGCTAAACATTCTCTGTTTGTGGTGAAGTTATTCACCTTGGTTTGTCTGTTCCATACATGGGTTCATTATATACTGATCCAGACTAGTACTTAAATCATACAACTTTGGGTCTTGTTAAACACCCCCTTTTTCTGATGGTCTTCTTAGGTTCTTAGCTTTGTTGATCACCCTCAACATTTCTCAAACACACTTGGAACTGGCTACAGCAGTTATGATCTGACAGCCACCTCTAAGCAAAAAACACCTTTCAACAACAAACACCTCTCAATAAAAACACCTCATCAACAAAAAACCTTTAACAACAGCCATATCTTAACACTAAACACCTCTCAACAACAAACGCCTCTCAACAACATCCATATCTCAACAACAATCATCTCTCAACAACAAACACCTCTCAACAACATCCATATCTCAACAACAATCATCTCTCAACAACAAACACCTCTCAACAACATCCATATCTCAACAACAATCATCTCTCAACAACAAACACCTCTCAACAACATCCATATCTCAACAACAATCATCTCTCAACAACAAACACCTCTCAACAACATCCATATCTCAACAACAATCATCTCTCAACAACAAACACCTCTCAACAACATCCATATCTCAACAACAATCATCTCTCAACAACAAACACCTCTCAACAACATCCATATCTCAACAACAAACACCTCAACAACAAACATATCTCAACAACAGCCATATCTCAACAACAAACACCTCAACAACAAACATATCTCAACAACAGCCATATCTCAACAACAAACACCTCAACAACAAACATATCTCAACAACAGCCATATCTCAACAACATCCATATCTCAACAACAGCCATATCTCAACAACAATCATCTCTCAACAACATTCATATCTCAACAACAGCCATATCTCAACAACAAACACCTCAACAACAATCATATCTCAACAACAGCCATATCTCAACAACATCCATATCTCAACAACAAACACCTCAACAACAAACATATCTCAACAACAGCCATATCTCAACAACAAACACCTCAACAACAAACATTTCTAAACAACAGCCATATCTTTACAACAGCCACCTTTCAACAACAGTTGACTGTCAACAACAGCCATATCTTTACAACAAAAACCTCTCAACAACAGTCATGTATCTATTTTAACAACAGAAAGTTTTCCCAATAAACTTAGATAAAGTGAAGTGTAGCATTCCGATACAAAAAGAATTGGTTCTACCATATATGGAGATATATTTAAAATGTACTGACGATAATTATAAGTCAAACCCCCACACCCCACCCACAACACTTCCGACAATGTAACTAAATGATCTATTTAACTGAATTTATTTCCAATAGGCTGACATGAACTAGATTATGTTCTTGTGGGTAGACATGTTATCGGGAAAAATATTGTTATTGAAATGTGCACTAGCTGACTGGTTAAATAAGGAAAGAGATAAAAAGCACCAAAGAATTAAACTCACAGAGTTAAACTAAAGCCAAAGAGCTTAAATTAGAACCTAAAGAATGGATAGTAAATTAAAGTATCTCCAAAATGTCACCAGGAACAGAATCTTATAAAAACAAGGAAAATATCTTGAAGTTAAAGCTATAGTAAACAGCTGAGAGATGATATAACAGATAACTATAATAAATACATGATATAAAACCTTGTAACGTGACAAGTTGTCTACTAATATGGAATTTATGAACAATAATATCATTGTTCTCTGATACCCACACAGATAATATTGTAGCATTAACAGAAGTATTGATAAATCAAGGTTTGTTTGTTTTGTTGGGTTTAACACAGTAGAAACACATTGTATAGGTCATATAATGGCGGTCAGTCAGCCTACTCACTCCTCCTGGAAAGGCTAAATCTTTGGATTTAGCTGTTACCTAACTACTAAGCGCATTCTTTCAACAGTGATTGACAACTGCCCTACATAATTAAAAATCATTGGTAGGAGGGAGAATGGCCGTAGAAATAATTTCATGACCAAGCTCCACGAAAGTATGCCCCACTTGGGAATCAAACCCACAACCACTCGATCAGTAGACTTGCGCGCAACCAACTGAGCTTAGTAACCCAGGCGGCTGATAAATCAAGGTAGACAACATTGTATTCTCTCCTGACATCTAGACACACTCACTAAAGTCTTACATCATGTAATAATTATATTACTTTTTTACAAGGTTTTTCCAATCATTGTAGTGTTGTTTGTAAGACTATGATAGTATGGTGCCAATCTCCGTAAACTGATAACCTGTAAAGCGCTGTCTTACAGGATCTCTTAGGTTCGCTAAAAGGGTCATGTTGAGATGACCTTTGTGTCGATCCATCAATGCCCAGCTTTTAACTAGATGAGACACTATTAACAGCATTTTGATTTCGTTATACCCCCGCAAACGAAGTTTTCGGGGGTATACTGGAATCACCCTGGTGGTTGGTTGGTTGGTTGGTTGGTTGGTTGGTTGGTTGGTTGGTTGGTTGGTTGGTTGGTTGGTTGGTTGGATATGTGGTCTGTCCCAAAAAATTAATACATTTGTAGTATGTTTATTTCTTAATGTATTTATATAGAAGCTGTTATATACCATGATTTAATGGTGTATACAAAACTCATGTAACTATGGAAACATATCTCACTTGTTTAAAATATTTAATTGCGTTATATATTTTAAATCTAATTAGATAACTGTATAGTTTGCTTTTTTCTCAATAGATTTTTTTCTTATCTTATTTTATAGAATTTGCACAGGCGTTTACAGTTGATGTTTATAATTTATGCATGTTATATCAATTCCAATTCAAAATGGCCGACTTGCGGCCATCTTGAATTCTTTTTAATTTAGTTTAATTACTGTATGCTTATTTCTCAATAGATTTTTTCTTAACTAATTTAGATAGAATTTTGCACAGGCGTTCACAGTTGATGTGTACATACACTTTAATTCAATTCCAATTCAAAATGGCGGACTGGCTGTCATCCTTTTTTCAAAATTAATACAGTCTTATATTGACTTATTACCATACATATTTTGAAAAGAAATTGCATACAAGGTCTCACTAATACAGTTGATCAGTATGACTATTCTTCATCAATTTATATTCAATATGGCTGACTGGCAGCCATCTTGAATTTTTATTTAAATTACTGTATAGTACATGTATGTGGGTTTTTTTTACTCAATTTTAGCCAAATTTCGCTCCAAAGTCTTTATTGATGTAGTTGACTCGTACATGGATTTACTCTGGATACAAATTCATTATGGCAGACTGGCAGCCATTTTGACTTTGTTTTACAGCGCACCAACACAAAAAGGTCATATCGCGCCGAAAGCAATCAATGATACTATTTATTAAAACGATATTAATAATGTAAAGCTCTATATCTTGTTATATACATTTATTTCCTTCAAAAAGTTAAGTATGGCATATGATGGTACAGACTCAAAAAGTTCTTTAAGTGAGTTAACTTTAAAATGTTTGTCACGGATGTCTTTAAGATCCTGACAGTCAAGGAGAACGTGTTTGACATAGAAATGCTCGTCACAGGGTATACATTTAGGTGCTTCCTCTTTTTTGAGAAGGTATGAATGTGTTAAATTGGTATGACCAATTCTACATTGCGAAATCACTATTTGATCTCGGCGATTAGAAAATATGATGGTACAGACTCAATGAGTTCTTTAAGTGAGTTAACTTTAAAATGTTTGTCACAGATGTATTTAAGATCCTGGCAGTCAAGGAGAACGTATTTGACATTGAAATGCTCGTCACATGGTATACATTTAGGAGCTTTCTTTCTTTTGAGAAGGTATGAATGTGTTAATATAGTATGACCAATTCTACATCTCGTAGTAACTATTTATCTCATTGATTAGCAAATATTATTGACGAAGATGAATCAAGGGTTTATGGCTTTATGTCATGTAACTTATTAAATATAGCATTATTCCACATTGTTTGCCATTTTGAGTTGCTGAAGTCTATTATGTACTGCTACTTTTATCAAATTCTTATTTTTGAACTTTTTTTTGATGTATTGATATTTTATCAAATTCATAATGGCTGATTGGCAGCCATTCTGAGTTTTTCTTTTTAAAAAGCAAATGATTTGATGATTTTTGTACAGACTTTGAGAAAGTAAGCACTTGTTTAAGTTGATGTGCTTGGCATTTTCTTAAGTGGAATTCAAAATGGCTGACTGGCAGCCATGTTGAATTTTCTAATATCTTGTACAGCAAACTTCTTTTTTTTCTCACCTTATTTTGATAAAATTGTGCTGACAAATTCTTGTTGATGAAATTTTTATATGTATTTATTTTTTTATGTATTTCAATGGACCAACTCTTGATTTTTTCTGTAATGTTGAGAAGAAAACATCTTATTTCGTTATAGCTACATGAGATTTTAGATATTATTTTAACTTTACTACTGTGAAAATAATTATCGGTAATTTAAGCTTTCTTATGGGGTATTTGTGAAATTCTTGATACAAGATATTGTAAATACTAATTGTTTGATTTATATTGTGTTCATTGCTGACTACCATTTTTACAATTGCCTTATTTTTTACTTATTTATAAAAAAAATTACAAACACATTCTACATTTTGCTCATCTGGTTACAACATACTCATGATGAGTTTAAATGTGTTCACTCTTTGTCTGTTGTTCCACTTTACATTCATAATGACCAAATGGTGTTCATTTTCATGTAAAAAATCATTTGAAATATGACAACTCTGTTCATTTTGCTTTTTCAT
Organism: Mactra quadrangularis; assembly: GCA_025267735.1. Lineage (NCBI taxonomy): Eukaryota > Metazoa > Mollusca > Bivalvia > Venerida > Mactridae > Mactra > Mactra quadrangularis. The sequence continues at coordinate 23,275,960 of CM046306.1, read as the reverse complement.
AAATCTATAGTGAATTACACTGTAATTTGCTGTTTATTTCCAATTTGATATTTGCATCCTATTCTTTTTATGGTTTTTATGCTTCTTACAACATTTACCCTTTTGGACTTCCACAATGTTGACTTGCTTTTATCTTGAAATGTTGCTGTTGCGGGGGTATTTTCGCCACTGGTGGCAGTTCTAGTTATATCTATTTTTAGACCGATGTTTGGGGGCTAATTTGATAGTGGTGTTATTCATAGGCTTTGCTTGGACGGCTCATTTCAAATAGCGTGAAAATGTAAACAAGTTACTAATGATTGCCTCATGTTTATTATAATGAAAAAAGGTTACCTTAACGTGACCCTCATAATGAAACAGTCAGATCTAAAATAGCGAGTAGGTGAGCAGAAATTTTAGATCAGGTTTTAATCAGATTGGTATACGGCCCTCTTAAAGTTCTTGGACAAGTAAAGTTTTAAGAAATGTTTTATCTTGCATGCTGCAAGTAATATTACTATAATTAAAGGTTATTATATGTTGGTCATTAATTAATTATAAAATAGTGATGTAGTACATGGTATTTGTCTCACATTTATGCAATTTCTTAAGTTATACTGTAGTGGTCAATCGTCCTACTTGCTGTCCATGGGCAAGCCAAGATATCTTGAATTATACCGTTTAGCTTAGTTTATTATATGAGGGAGGCTGCTGTCATGTGATTTTCTGTTACATCATTTTACAAATAATATTTACATCATAAATAGATTCTGTAGGGGGTTTTTGCTATTAATAATACACACATGGCATGACTAGACTAAAACTATCACACATCATCAAATATTCTATATAAGGCTAACATTTCTAGATTTCTTGTTATATAATAACTTGGAACACAAAAATCTCCAAGCAAGACATGAGATTTAATATAATAGTTTATTAGAGAGACTATTATGTGGAGAGAATGTGGTAGGCAATGAAACTATATATAGAAGTTATGATATATGATGATGTAACCTTTATACATACAAGTCTTGAAATGTCTTCCTTCTAATACAGCCATGTAGAAGCATAAAAATTGATTGGAACATAGAATTGCTTGATTTTTATACCCTACATTTCAACAGCCAGAAATATACAAACTACTCTTTAATATTTTTTATTCTAACACATTGATTTGAGGTGTACAGTTCGCCGAACTATCATTTCAACTTTTTCTGGACTTAATGAACATTTACCAAGAACTTCAACAACCATATGCCATAAAGTTTTCAAAATCCTGAAACGCCTTTATTTTTATGATTTTACCAGCTTTACATATGTTGATTAACTACTTTTAGGAGGGTTGCCTGCAAGACTGTTGTAACTTGCTCTCTTACGCAATGCACTTACTACAGTCTTGCAGGCAACCCACATTATGTTGATTTTGGAATTTGTTCAGATGACTCTTAGGTTGTTTAATTTTTTAGCAAGATTTTTCAACGGGCAGGCGTCCGGTGTCGTTAACAATTGCGTTAAAGTTTTCAATTTAGCATATATTACTGCCATTTTTTGTCAGATCTTTATGAAACTCCATACAATGATAACATACCATGTGATGAACAGAATTAGAAAGTAACCACAACTTAACCTGGCTTTATTATGGATTATTTCCCTTTGTAATTTTTTGCGTTAAAGATTTGAAATCCGGCTTTAATGTGGTTTCCACATTACATTTCTTGTTCATTGTTGAATCAGCTCCTTCTGAAAACAGGATTGTGTGTATTTACTTTTGAAGAGAACTGTAGTTAATATTTTAATGTTAGAGTGTTATATATAATGAGATATATTTAACAAACAGCAGGGTACCTAGACGAATCTATAAATCTCATCAATTCTTAGAAATGATTTCAAATCTTTACATTCCTACAAAACTTTCACACATTCTTAGATGATAAGATATAGAATTTTATAAAATATACATTGATATTCAGCTTAGTGATTTTATTGATGAAATAGTAAAACCTCTATGCAACAGTCTACAGTTATATTCAGGGCTGTGGATCGTTGAGCAAGTGGCAATCTGATCTGAACCATGATTCATGTGTAGCGACTCACGAATCGAACCACAAATCACTTGTTAATGGTGAAGCATACATAATTCATGTCATAACAAAAATAAGTGAAGAATTACAGAAACTTTTACTATAAGGAAAACCATGTACTCCAAACATTTCTATTACCAGACGTTTTACAGGCTTTTTCAGTGATAACGCTTGTGCATTAATCGAAATTTTGACAAGATAATTCGGTCCCTACATAAATTAAAGTTTTCATTAATTTTGTAGTGCGACTCGTTTTCAGTGGTAATTAAGCTGAAAATGTTCTTTCGTTTTTTCAAAAAATAGATTGTGATCCGACCATTTCGGACATGATGAATATTCGCACTCTATTTTCTGGTCCAGATCTTAAATACCTGAGTACTCGCCGCAGCCCTAGTTATATTGTTTTAACTGTAATGTTTCACTATTTGGACCATCAAAATTGATGATCTTAATTTCTCAGGGATCTTTGTATCAGTACCTTATTCTTCTCAAATTATGCATTTGTGACGTAAAAAATATCAATAACTATGACTTTTGCAAGATGGTCATACTAGCAGAACTTTACTATAGGTTTTACCTTGACATAGATTATAAACAAGTATTTTGTTCCAAGACTTGAAAATATCTATTAATATCTGGTAACATGTAAAAGTTTTTTTGTAGTGAATTCTTAGTTTGTAATTTTAGAAACAAGAAAATACAGCACCTTCCAAATGTTTTAGACGAATAGAATTTAGAGTAAAACTGATCATAAGTACTGCAAGTTATTTTTCTATGAGTAAAACTTTCTCATAAAACATAGTTTGAAGCAAATGTTGATAAACTTACTTGTCTTGATTTAGGAATAATGCTCTGATGTCTGTTGATTAGCCGGATTTATCAACGAAAAAATTTGGCTTATAGTTTGGCGAAACACTGGCCGGCAGGCGGGTGTCTGGTTTCGTTAACATTTGCTTTAAAGTTTTCAATTTAGCATATATTTCTGCCATTATTTGTCAGATCTTTATGAAACTTTATACAATGATAATATACCATGAACAGAATTAGACAGTAACCACAACTCTACCTGGCCTAATTATGGATTATTTCCCTTTGTATTTTTTGCGTTAAAGCTTTGAAATCCAGCTTTAATGCCGTTTCCACATTACATTTCTTGTTTTATGGGAAAAAGTGAATCTATTTATCCTTAAAAAACAGGATATTGTCAAAGAACTTTTGGAGAGCTCTGTATCTTTATTTTATCTTGTTTCTGACACCCAAAGATGTATTGTACTAAATAAATGGCACTACGTCTGCCAAGAAAGAAATCTTTCCTGAAATAACTTCTCCTTTGGGTTGATTGAAATAGTTTTTTTCTGAGAGAATGATTGGCACAGTCTAAATATGATCTTCCTCTTCGTTTCCATAAATAGAATCACAAGTTATTGTAATCAACGGATCCAAAACAACTTTTTTTCCTCGATATTTTCTTGAGATAAATTAATCTCGGAATATTTCTTGATTTTTTCCTGAAATAGAATCCTATATTTTTTTTTTCTTTAGTGTCTTTTATCGTAGATAAAAGTGGGTTTATTGTATTGATAACAAATTAAACAAAGTGATGAATTAATACAGTTTTGTCAGTTTTTTTGCATTGGAATGTTAGCAGTCATATAAATGTAAGAGGACAGGGTACAAACTTGATAGGGGGGGGGCAGGGTTTTGTCTTTTTTTTGAAAATCCTTTTTTTCAATTGTGGGGTGAATGGACATTAAACATGTTGCTGGGATTTCATAATTTATTTGCATTGTTATTTTTTGCATGAATATTTTACAAGCCCCCCCTCCTACATTCTTTTTTGTGAAATACACATATTTGAGTGGATGTTATGTGACTGTTTATTGATTGAATTTATCTCCCTTGCATTCATATCTTTATTTAGTGTGACAAATAGACTAGTCTAAGTCCTGTGTTAGAATGTTCTTTAAGGATCCAGATGTCTACAGTTCAAACCCCATTTAGAGCACTGCTAATTTCTTTGTGTGATTGCTTCACTTAACCTAGTTGTAGATCTTGCAAGAGTGGTGTAATTTAATTGCACCAATTTGGCAGCTAGACTGTGAAAACAAACTTTGTTTGTACTTAGAAAACACAATATTTTCTTCTAGAAACTGTAGCATATGTGATGTCATAGTCATGTGGTATTGTCACTATGAATTGGACAGCTATAAAACACACTTATAGAATTAAGACAAATTTTGTTAGCGTGTAGAAACATAGTTTGAAGTTTTCAGATCTGGGTGTTGGAGGACTATGGCAAGCCTGACATAAACAAAGTAGATCTAGATCTATGTATATGATGTATATTATACTATATAAATGTTAATATTTGTTGTATATTACAGGACACTCATATTCATCCATATTTGTTATATCATACAATGGGTTATGTGAATCCAGATTTGTACACATCACCATCAATGCCTAATATATCACTTGGTAGACCACCTAGTGCTGTAAGTATACCACTTTTACATTTTAATACTTCATGTTATAAAATAAGTGATTTGATATTGATCCTGTTATTTTTACAAGGGCAGTCGTATTGGACCAAGGCCAAAGGCTAGGGGCCTATGACTGCCCTGAGGAAAAATAACAGGGCCAACATCAAATCACTTGTTTAATGACAATTTTATTAAATAACTACTTACAGACCAGTTTTTGATATTGGCCCTAGGGCTGCAACGATTCGATACGATACATCGAAACTCGATTGCGATGGCGCAAATTTGATTTCGATTCGGGACCAGCGATTTTCAATTGGATTCTGACTTTTTAACGTGTCTACATAAGTCATAACGATAAAAGCAAAGGCGCACCTAAAAGACAAAGTACGTTGACAATGAGACTGGCACTTTGTTACATTTCTCTGAAGTTTTCATTACGATTTTAAGTAACGTGCCTTGGAAACTCTGTTCCAAATATATATGTATTTAATATAGTTTATGCCCCGATCTGTATCGCTAATTGGGTAGATGTGTTTTAATTTTACCTATTCTTGCAAACAGGAAGTTTTTAAGCTCCGCACGTGCAAGTCAAGTTTTAATGTTAGTTAATTCAAATTTAAGTATTTTTGCCAGCACAGTGTAGGTTTATGTTATATAATGTACAGTAGTATATTAAGAACTGCATATTTTGATACAATTTATGTTCTATGTTGTCTATACATTTATAGTCAATATTACAATAATGATACATTTTCGCGACCTTTACATTCGTACCCAGTCCATTTCATACTTGAAAAAGCAATCTAAATTTTGCAGATTTTCGGGTTTTGTGTTATCAAATTTCAGCACCACTTTTTTTATCAATATTATTAAATTTTAAGCTCAAATGAATGTATAAATGCATATTTGGAGTAAAATTATATCAATGAATGAATCGAATCGAAAAAAATCGAATCGAAAGAAAAAATATCGAATCGAATCGACTTTCAGGTGAATCATTGCAGCTCTAACTGGCCCTGTTTATCAACCAATCAGAGGGCAGAAATATGTTATTGGACCAGGGACAATAAATGTTATTGGCCCTATAACAGATTTTAGCCCTGTTTTCAGTTTTATTAAACAGGTTTTGCAGTATTGTGCAGTGAATTTGGCACTTTACTGGAAAAATAACACATAGTTATTCTGTACTAACAATTATGCAATACTTTGCTTCACTCTAACAAGTTGGTTATATAAGTATATTATCACATGACCAGCCCTCACTAAACTTGAGGCAGAGCCATGATGAATAGTATCTTGAAGAAAGAAGTGTCAATGATATGTCTGTATCAGGTTTGGTTACCATGGTAAAACTGACCACAACAATATGACTAAAGAAATGTAATATGTTATGGATTATTATACAATACATATGTATACTGTACAATACATATATATATTTGTATGAGTCCAAATATATTCCATATTGTACAGTAAAAAGTATAATAACCTTTTTATTATACATGTTGCGTATATCTTTTGTTAACTTTGAAATAATCATCATCACCATCATCCCAACAAAGCAATCACAGCCATTCTTATCACCTACACCATCAACATCAACATTGTTTAGTGCACATGTACCCAACCGTCCAATACGAAAGAATTTTTTTTTTTGATCCAATACATGAATTTATTGGACAGTCACGTGGTACAAATGCAGATTGTCGATTGGTTAGATTTATTAGATGTATAATAATTAATAATTTCAGGGAGGAAGTGTAAATCATTCAAATTATACAGAATCCGAGTTACGTTCTATGGGAGCATCAAGACTTGGTCTCCCACTATCCAGTCAAGGAGTACAAGGTTCAGGTATTCCTGGCTATCATCCATCATTGCCAGGTATGTTCTCTTTTATCATACATTATATGTACCCAACAAAAGTTTGGAGACAAAAGAAACTTTATAAAATTCTTAAATTTCATTGATTGTTTTTGGTAGAACCATAACTTTTTATATATTTAATACCCTTGATGGTTAAATGAGAACAAATTTCTTGAATTCATCACATTTATAAGATTCAGCATCTGACATCCCAAAGCATCCAAAGCATCTAAAACCTAATTCTTTTTATACACCCATTTTGAAAAAACGGTCGTATTATGTTATGCTGTTGTCCGTCTGTCCGTCTGTCCGTCCGTGGACAATTGCTTGTCCGGATGATAACTCAAGAAAGGATGAACCTAGGTTCCTCAAATTTTATGTGTTGATAGCCCTTGGGTGGAAGAGGTTCCCTATTGATTTTGAGACCCCAGGGTTAAAGGTCAAGGTCACTGGGACTTAAAATAGGTAAAACTTGTCTGGACAATATCTGAACCACCAATGTACCTAAGTTCACCAAATTTAATGTAAGAGTAGCCCATGTGTCAAAGATGTTCCCTATCGGTTTTGGGGCCCCTGCGTCAAAGGTCAAGGTCACAGTGGCATCATATGGGAAAAAAACTTGTCCTGACAATAACTTAACAACCAATCTACCTAGGATCACCAAATTTTATGTAAAAGAAGCCCATGTGTCAAGGATGTTCCCAATCGGTTTTGGGGCCCCTGGGTCAAAGGTCAAGGTCACAGGGGCATCATATTGAAAAACCTTGTTTGGACAATAACTCATCAACGACTGTACCTAAGTTCACAAAATTTTATGTGAATGTAGCCCTTGTGTCAAGGATGTTCCCAATAGGTTTCTGGGCCCCTGGGTCAAAGGTCAAGGTCACAAAGACATCATATGGAAAAACCTTGTCCAGACAATAACTGAACCACCAATGTACCTAGGTTAACTAAATTTTATGTGAGAGTAGCCCATGTGTCAAAGTTATGCCCTATTGGTTTTGGGGCCCCTGGGTCAAAGGTCAATGTCACAGGGGCATCATATTGAAAAACATTGTCCGTGTAGTAAATCAACAATGACTGCACCTGAGTTCACCAAATTTCATGTGAGAGTAGCCCATGTGTCAAGGATGTGTCTTATCAGTTTTTGGGAAACAGGGTCAAGTTTAAACCTTCAACCAGAAGATATCAAATTACCAAGCAGTGACTTCAAATGTTCTATCAATATGTTAATAAAGTCAAAATGGCAAACAATAAAACACTTGTCCAGACAATTACTGAACCACCAATGTACCTAGGTTCATCAAATTCTATGTCAGGGTAGCCCTTGTGTCAAGGATATGCCCTATTGGTTTTGGGGCTCCTGGGTCAAAGGTCAAGGTCACAGGGGCATCATATTGAAAAACCTTGTTTGGACAATAACTCATCAACGACTGTACCTAAGTTCACAAAATTTTATGTGAATGTAGCCCTTGTGTCAAGGATGTTCCCAATAGGTTTCTGGGCCCCTGGGTCAAAGGTCAAGGTCACAAAGACATCATATGGAAAAACCTTGTCCAGACAATAACTGAACCACCAATGTACCTAGGTTAACTAAATTTTATGTGAGAGTAGCCCATGTGTCAAAGTTATGCCCTATTGGTTTTGGGGCCCCTGGGTCAAAGGTCAAGGTCACAGGGGCATCATATTGAAAAACATTGTCCGTGTAGTAAATCAACAATGACTGCACCTGAGTTCACCAAATTTCATGTGAGAGTAGCCCATGTGTCAAGGATGTGTCTTATCAGTTTTTGGGAAACAGGGTCAAGTTTAAACCTTCAACCAGAAGATATCAAATTACCAAGCAGTGACTTCAAATGTTCTATCAATATGTTAATAAAGTCAAAATGGCAAACAATGAAACACTTGTCCAGACAATTACTGAACCACCAATGTACCTAGGTTCATCAAATTCTATGTCAGGGTAGCCCTTGTGTCAAGGATATGCCCTATTGGTTTTGGGGCTCCTGGGTCAAAGGTCAAGGTCACAGGGGCATCATATTAAAAAACCTTGTTTGGACAATTACTCATCAACGACTGTACCTAGGTTCACAAAATTTTATGTGAATGTAGCCCTTGTGTCAAGGATGTTCCCAATAGGTTTTGGGGCCCCAGACCCAAAGGTCAAGGTCACAGAGGCATCATATGGAAAAACCTTGTCCAGACAATAACTGAACAACCAATGTACCTAGGTTCACTAAATTTTACGTGAGAGTAGCGGAAGTGTCAAGGTTATGCTCTATTGGTTTTGGGGCCCCTGGGTCAAAGGTCAAGGTCACAGGGGCATCATATTGAAAAACATTGTCCGGGTAATTACTCAACAATGACTGTACCTAGGTTCACCAAATTTCATGTGAGAGTAGCCCATGTGTCAAGGATGTGCCTTATCAGTTTTTGGGAAACAGGGTCAAGTTTAAACCTTCAACCAGAAGATATCAAATTACCAAGCAGTGACTTCAAATGTTCTATCAATATGTTAATAAAGTCAAAATGGCAAACAATGAAACTTTTGTCCAGACAATAACTGAACAACCAATGTACCTAGGTTCACTAAATTTTATGTGAGAGTAGCCCATGTGTCATGGTTATGTCCTATTGGTTTTGGGGCCCCTGGGTCAAAGGTCAAGGTCACAGGGGCATCATATTGAAAAACATTGTCCGTGTAGTAAATCAACAATGACTGCACCTAAGTTCACCAAATTTCATGTGAGAGTAGCCCATGTGTCAAGAATGTTCCCTATTGGTTTTGGGGCCCCTAGGTCAAGTTTAAACAATCATCCAGAAGATATCAAATTACCAAGCAGTGACTTCAAATGTTCAATCAATATGTTAACAAAGTCAAAATGGCAAACCATGGAAATAATGCTATATTTAATAAGTAACATGAATTTAGTTCACCAAATTTTATGTGAGGGTAGCCCATGTGTCAAGGATGTTCCCAATTGGTTTTGGGTCAAAACTGGGTCAAAGATTGAGGTCACAGGGGCATCATGTGGACAATCCTTGTCCAGACAATAACTTAATATGTAATGTGTTGATAGCTCTTTGGTATTGGATGTTCTCTTTTGATTTGGAGACCCCAGGGTCAAAAGTCAAGGTCACAGGGACTTAATTCATATTGAAACATTTTCGGGACAGTAACTCAATAATGATTGTACCTACATTGTAGGTTTTCCAATTTTTACAAGACAGCGATATCTTCGCTGTCGAGTATAGTAAGCGGGTTTCAGAAATGAGACGTGTTAGTCGTCGTCATTTTTTCCTGTCATCAATAAATCATACGCTCCTAATAAATAGTTCCAGGCAATTCTATAACTCGGTACTCTATTTAGTTTATCTGTTCTCAAAACAATCATTATGCTTCCATTTCATGATTATCTAACATTTGTTATGAAAATTGAACAATGAAGGACAAAAAATGCGCGACCTATAATCAGTGCGAATGGAGTGCGGATGGATTCGTTTATTGGCGGTCTCAAGTAAAGTAGGCGTTCCGCGGTGAAACGATGGACTATAATTCCCACTACTATTAGAGTTTTTGCACTAGATCTAACAATGTAACTATGATTGAAATTGACTCAATTGAATCAATTTGATGCAATTAATATTTGAAATATTGTGGGTTTGAAACATTCAAAGATTATTTTTCATTGTTTTTATTATCAATTATGCTGATTTAAATATGATTAAAAATCATCATTTCATATGAACATATTGTAGTTTATAGAATTTTGTTACCAATTAGAGTGGTAAATAATATCATTTATATTACTGGAATTTTCTCGTAAAATATGTATTATTTATACACATGAATTTGATGAATTATGAAACACAAAATACACATATATAATACCATATAATAGTCATATTATTGAATGTAAGCATTCATATGACTACGCACATAAGGTGACGAATCGTCCAAACTTTGTTTAGACGATCCGTCCCCAATTTGAGACGGATCGTCCAAGGGAGGATCGTTCAAGGGGGAATGTGACAGTAACTTACTGTGTTTGACACTTTCATTCCTATGACAACTATAAGTTTGGATGGACAAACAACTGAACCCATTTTAAGTCAAATTTTGTTGAATATATCTCTCCTTCCTATCTCGAAAAATAATTCATTTTAAGATATCAGAATGAAAAAAATGACCTGAAATAAGTGAAGGAATTGGAACCTTTTAGAAACACACATATACTGTTTATTTCACAATATCCATACATATTATTTGTTAACTTCAAACGCATAAATTCTGTTTGTGTTGCCTTTCTTCTTTGATCGTTACTATTCACTTTATGCATACTCATTTGAGTTAAGCTATGGAATACATAGGCGGGTCTAATAGGGGTCAGGCCCGGGGTCCGAATCCCCGTGAGATTACCAAATTGTACTTTTTTACTGTAAGCCATTTTCATGTAACATGAAACTAATTTTCTGTATGCTTATTATATCTAATACTTATGTAGTTTTAATTACTAATATGTTACACTACACTGCAAACAGTGTATAATGTGGTTGTGGTTAGAAAGTTTGGACCACCTTGTTTGTAGTTGAGACTAGCAAATGATCAGTGCTATACAATATTAAATCATATCTCCAATTGACTCTATTGAGTTGCTGTTAAAGCTGCATACAAGTTCTGTTAGTCCATTCATTGTTGGTAGAAAAGTATAAATGGACCCAATTCTTTGAATACTGCGTACTAGACATACTGTGGCAAATGATTGCTGTTTTTGTTAAATTCAACAAATCATGTTGTTTTCTACCTCACTTAGTTGTGTTATAGAAAAATGTTTTAATTTAATTAATGCAGTTTTAGTTAACAATTGTTGATGGTTTCATTTATGAAAATGACCAATGTTTGTCAAAAGACTGTTAAGCTATAAAACTTGGAATACAAACAAAAAAACTGTTGAATCACTCACCATGTATAGTGTTATGGCAAAATATGCTTACACTTCGACAAGCAGTCTTCATAAAAAATCTTTCTGCACAAATGTCCATGTACAAATATGCTAGACCTTTTTAACCTTTTAGCTTATAATAGTCCTACAACCTGATTTATACCTTAATTATGATGACCACATGTCTCTACATCAAAGGCCAATGAATTCCAATGAAGTTTCACAGCAAACAACGCTGTCTTGTTCAGTGCTTTTCAGCACTTTGATATTTAAGGGGAGCCTTAATGTCTAGCATATGCCCCTTTGGTTTCAGGTTCCTGGGTTAAAGGTCAAAGTCACAAGAAAAATCATGAGGAATAACCTTGTCCAACAACCAACTTTACCTAAGATCACCAAATTTTATGTATCAATACTCTTTGGGTCAAGGGCGAGAACTTTTGGTTCTGAGGCCCCAGGGTCAAGATCACTGGAAGTTTGTATGGGAAAACTTTGTGTCGGTGATAACTCAACAATGGCTGTACCTAGGTTCTCAAAATCTTTGCTTTGGATAGCCCTCCAGTTAAGGATGGGACCTATTCTGAAATCCCAGGGTCATTGGTCAAGGTCACAGGGACTTCATATGAGATAGAACACAGCATGGACTGCACACAGGCGTATAATGCCCCGCCCAGCGGAGCTCTTGTTTTTTTTTCTATAACATAGATTTTATACTACTTAGATAGTCTCAAGTACAAATAGTACCAAAACAAAAACAAATAAGCCAAACTAAAAAGCGCTTCAAAATATATGGTAATAAAATTTTTGACAAAACCTATGTAGAAGGCTTACAAAGTGAAAATGTCTCCAAACTTTTGTTGGGTACTGTATGTATTTATGCATTATGTATATAAGGCCTTAAAATGTTCTTTTTGAGGGCACTGCTTATCAGTAGGTCAGTACAAAAATAGCCTAACTACAATCATGTAAATAAAGATGGTTATAGACTAGTTCTGCACTAAATCATGGATAGTGACCTAGGTTGTCAGTATTCTACCCTATTATATAATGATCCCTACTGGATGGAAGGTGTGTAATTGATGGATCCTGTAATATTCCCTGGATTGTTTAACAATCTTTCTGTGTTATGCAAGATGAGATGTAATCATGTACATTTGTAAATATACTAGATTTCCCTACATATCTGATTGTGTTTAGTGTCCACTCAAAGTTTATGGCTGGCTTCTTATGTAGTTTTACGCTGTGTTGGCCAACTGTATTTTAAATCATTTTTTATGCATGCTTGTTAAAATCTAGTAAAAATATATATGAGGTTATATTTTTTCAGCAATTGATGGCGAATATCCATCCCCCACTGAAACATCATCAAGGTCCAGTTATATGGCAGCCCAATTAAAAGCCATTGAAGAGGCCCGCATCTCAGGGACCAAGCCGTCACCCCTGGTAGGACCTCCATACCCAACATCAACTAATACACAGTCCTCATCAGATAGTCACCAAGCCAGAATACACAGGTTAGAGTCTATAGTTAACATCATTTAGACATTAGTTGTCTTGAAGTTGCAAAGCTACTTGCTCACTGACTTGTTATTAGCTCAATCATAAGGAGAATAGTCAGACTTTTCTACTCAATTGTCCATCAGTGTAGATGTCACAATTCTTGACAACAATTTTAGAGTTTCAGAGTCCAACATTTTATCTTTGAAACCACTGAAGGAATCATTTACTTGAAAATATATATGGAGTTGTCTAACTTTAGCGTTAATTTTAGCTGAATTATGGCCCTTTTAAACTTAAAAAAATCTGAATTAAGGTTTCAGGTGCAACATTTTATCTTTGCAACTAGAGCAGGGATTTACTTGGAACATCACACCTGTCTGCAGGGAAACTAGTGGAGGTCAAATATACAAAGCTTCATGACTAAAGTGTGAATTTGGCTGAATTAACAGCCTTTTTATACATAGAAATTCTTAGTAAAAAGTTATAGGTACAAAACCAATGAAAGTTGCATATCAATGATTGATTTTGTTTACATATATAGTTGAGCAAACTGACTGTGGACTGCTCTTGTTTTTTATGATTCAAAGTTACCTGTCAGTGACTTTTATTGTGTGTAGAGAATTGATTTTTAATATTTTAAGCAAATTGACCTATAGATGGTGAGAAATATCAAATAAAGGTATTAAAAACTAAGTTTAATTATCTCCAACCTTTCTATCAGAGTTTTATACATAAAATCATCATGTGTTACAGTGTTGACATTTATAAAGGTTAAATTAATGTTAACTTTAGTCACAGTCTAAGAATAAAATGGTGTAAATTGTCTTAGAATTCTTCCATAGATTGTGTAATAAAATACAGTGCTTTCTAAAAGTTGGGTGAGCTGGTTATTGTAAATGATGATTATTTGTGTTGACATGACTTTAAACCAAACCAAAAAATATATATTAGTATGAAAGCATAGTATCCTTCAATATTCAATTTCCACATAAAATAAGTAAAGATTAGGCTTGTGTTTAGACTAAACAAAGTAAAGAAAAAAATTGAACTTTTGTTACCAAAGACAAAATGTAAATGTTAAAGGTTAAAGTAATTAATGCTTCCATTTGAAAATAATATATTACCATATAAGGAAACAATTATCTTTCTAAAATTCTATTTAATATAATCTATGACTTGTTTTTGCTCTACAGTCTGTTTCTAAAGTATGGTGACATATTTCTGACATCTGATAACTACATAACTTAATTATGTCATTAGCAAGATACATAACTAGTAACTAAATTAATTAGCTAAATCACTAGTTAAACTTTAGGCCGCCTGGCTAGCTCAGTGGGAAGCACACAAGTTTACAGATCGAGGGGTCTTAGGTTCGATACCTGAACGGGGCATACTTTCGTGCATGGTCATGAAATAATTTTCTGAGGCCATTCTCCCTTCTACCACTGATTCTAAATTATGTAGGGCAGTAGTCAGTCACTGCCATAAGTATGTGCCTAGTAGTTGCTTAACAGCTAAATCCAGAGGTTTAGCCTTTCCAGGAACAGTAGGTGGACTAACCATCGTGATATAACCTATACAATGTGTTTCTACGGGGTTAAACTGGACAATTAGATTAAATCACTTTTATTAAAGTTGACTGTAATTTGCACAGATGACTCTTTCTTTCTTCAATTCCTGTATAAATGTGAATTGTTTAAACCTAAAGACTGGAATTTATTCTAGGACTTTTGTGTGGCCCTGTATATTGTGGTTTAGTTAATGTCTGATAGGCAATGACTTATTTGATACTATATATATACATAGTACATTGAGAGAAAATGAGAAAAGAGAAACTATTTATCAACAATCATATATATTCTGAATTACTGACTAACAATATTTTAGAGTATTTAAATATAGAAAGAAACTGTTATAACTTCTGACTGTTATAGTTTATAGTGATACAAAACTGTCCAAAAAATTAAAGTGAATTTTCATAAGGCCACACCATAACGAAATTTTGTTAAGCATCTGTGTGCCCGTAGGTTTTAGAGTCCTCAATAAAAATAAAAAACAAATTGTTGGTGAAATTTTCTTATAAATAGTTCTGTTGTTCTGGAATTCGATGACTGATTTATACAGGAAATACTGATAGTTCCTTGTTTCTGTGTATTTGATTAATGAGAATGTACATGTGTATGTTGTATATACAGTAAAATCTCAATATTAAGACCATCAAAGGGACCGACTGCAAGTGGTCTTATTATTGAGGTGGTCTTTTTATCAAGTTCTTCATTGAATCATCATCCAGTACTGGTTTAGTTATAATGAAAATCTAAGCTGGTATTTCTGTAAATCTTATGATAGAAAGTCTATAGTATATAGTATTGGTATAGTATTCAGTATGAAGACTCAGGTTTGAGCTAAAATAAATCAGGAGATCTAGGTACATTTGTGTATTTTACCTACTCCAGGTTCGAGTGATCTTTTAATTTCTCATCTTAGTTGCATCTTAGAGTGATATATGTAGAATAAAAACAATAATACAAGCAAGAAAACACATCAAGAACTATTTATCATTTATTTTTATAATAGCAAGAAAATATGTGAATAAAACATGAGGTGATTGATCTCATCAACTGGAGATTTCTTCCATATACGTTTTCTTTTACTGGGGCAGTTGTCTTCATAACTGTCAAGGTACTCGGCCTTCAAGATTGAATGAACCTTAAAATATAAACAAAAATACAATTTAATCATTTTGTACCAAGCTATCTATAAAGGTCATAAGTAAACATAATCATGTAAATCTGTAAAATTTTGAAAATATAAACAACTTTTATATTTACCATCCCACAAGAAAATAGACCTTAAATTAGCTCAATAATGCTGTCAATGACAAACTATAGAAAATAAAAAATGCCCTGAACAAATTTCTAGGTACAAAGCTAGTCACCTGAGTTTTCCAAATTCCGTACTTCTCAGCTAACTGTCTCTGACTCTTGCCATGACTCTCATTAATTAAACTAATTTTGTCTTTCAAAGACAGCTCAGACCTTTTTCTACTCATCATAAAGTAAACTTTAATTCATTAAATGTAAGATTGTTGTGTTCAGCTCTAAGTAAAAATATAAAGTGACGATAATCTGGCCAAATTCACAAACTACAAATATGCTGTACAGTCTGTTTACATAACAATTAGCGACTTAACAAAGCAATAAAAGGGGTCATTAGCATATCAAATTGGGTGCTTAACACCTACCCTGGTCAGTTTTCACGCCTAGAACAATGGAAGTGTCATCTCTTTACCGATAACGGCTCTGCAATTAACAATATCATTGTCCTTGACCGACGTCGTGACTAAAGTTTATACTGTCCGTACCGATCCGGATTGCCCGTACTGCGGTCGTATTTTCAAGTAAAAAATACGCGTATGAACACATATCGGGACCTCTTATGGTGGTCGCAATACGCAATTTTGAGTTGCCCGTATTTTTGAGTTTAGCGACCATTGAATTAAAGAAGAGAAAATTCGGGACCGGGAAAATGTGGTCTTTTTATTAAGTTGGTCTGAGAATCAAGTTGGTCGCATATTGTGATTTTACTGTACTTTTTTATAGAATTACTTTAATCTCACATTAATATCATAAACATTAATGTACTATCAAGTACTTATTTGTGTGAATACTAGATAGAATGGTCATGTGTTTTCATTTTCGGTTAGTGTGTTTTTGTGAATAGGTACCTAGGTTTGTCAAACTTAAGTTGACACTTATTTTAATTTGGCATTGCCTAATTGTAGACTAATAATAAACCTAAATACATTCTTGGAGTTAACTGCATTTTATATCTAAAAAATAAAATATAATGTTTAGTTTTTGTTCTTCAGTTTAAATTTGTTAACAATAGATCAAACTTCAACACAGTTCCCACAAAAATTTTGGAGAGAAATTTTGTGTGTGGTTTGTGATAACTTAGAAAAATCATGAATGCATCACATTTATAAGATTCAGCGTATAACGCCCTAAAACCTCCAAAAACCATGTTCTATGTAATTCTATAACATAGTTTAAGCTACTTAAATTAAACTATGTTTGTCTCAATTTTGCTATTTGAAATCATAAAATATTTTTTCCCTTTTTTTCAGACATCGACCGTTAGGTCGTACACAGTCAGCCCCATTACCTATCGGTCATCCCTTCATTCAACAAAATCTTCTTTTACAACAACAACAAAGGGCTGTAGGGGTCACTGGTCCTGGTATAGAACAAGATCCAGAACAGATCTTAAAGGATAGGTTTCTTGTAAAACAACATATTAGACAGACGGTATTACAGCGTACAAACAGTAAAACTCACATGGAAAACGTGGACGAGGAAACAGAAGCTAAACTAGCACAGGTTTGTCTTTAATGTTTGTTTATATCTAACTTAGCCACCAGGATAGCTAAGTTGGTAGCACACAAGTCTACTTATCCAGGGGTCGTGGGTTCGATTCCCGGCTTGGGCATACTTTCATGGAGCTTGGTCATGAAATTATTTCTATGGCCATTCTCCCTCCCACCAATGATTTTTAATTATGTAGGGCATTTGTCAGTCACTGACGAAAGCATGCGCTTAGTAGTTGGTTAACAGCTAAATCCAGAGATTTAGCCTTTCCAGGAGGAGTGAGTAGGTTGACTGACTGCTGTTATATGACCTATACAATGTATTGCTACGGCTTTAAACCCAACAAAACAAACAAACAAACTATAGTTTTTTCAACAATTTATTTTCTAGGCAAAATATTAAATGACACGTCTTGTTAAGTCACTTATAAGTGAGAAAATAAACAAAAACATAGATTGTTGTATAAAACATGAAATGATATTTTTATTTAAAGGAAATGAAAGAAGCACACGAGGCTGATGATAACGATGTTGTTGTTGTCAAGGAAACCAAGATGGAAGAAAGTTGTAGCGGGGAAATATCAAATAAATTGATACGACGAGAAAGCGAACATCTTCTTGATGTGACAAAATCTAAACATAAAGGTCATCATCATAGACCCTTGGCAAGAACACAATCTAGTCCCCTTGTAACAGTCTCAATGCCACCACAAACACAGGAAGTGGGCCCTGTTAAATATTCTTTTACTACTGGTAAATTAATTTTTATTATTTTATTCTTTGTACTGTGCCTGCTGTTTTTTCCTTATTTTTTATTTTTTTGGTAAACCAGTTTTTTTGATAACAACAACATATGATGTATGTAGATGTAACATCTGACCTACTTGATAAGTTAGTTGGTAGCATGTATAACTGATGAATCCAGGGGTTGTGGTATCAGAGGTGTTTTCAACAATGTAAGCGCTCAGGGCGACTTCGAGCGCTCTTGTTCTGAACGCGGGCCCCCATGCCAGTGCTCGCGAGCGCTCGCGATTCAGCTCCAGAGCTGTATTGCTTAGATATCAAAGATGAAGCTAAAAAAAAAGTGCCACGCAAATGTGTGTTACTTGTTCCACATAATATATTCACACAATGATACAATAGAATATATTTGGTACAGTAAGTTGTATCACAATGATTTATATATGATAAATGTAAAATGTTAAAGATCTCTTGTATCAGCAGAAATAATTGTTCCCCCACCTCTATTTTCAATGATGTGCTGTTTGACGTCATCTTGGATTTTACAGAGAGCGCTTGCAGTCGTGCAGTCGTTCAATAGCCTTACAATTGGCAAAGCAAGTGCTCACTTGAGTGCTTACATTGTTAAACACACCTCATGTTGGAGCTACAAACCTTCATGGTTTGTTTATAAATTATGACACTGGTTAGGTTGTGTACTTTGTACTAGGTTAAACATTTAGGCCCAGAAATCTCGATCTATCCAAGCATGTGAATAGAAAGACTGACTACCACAATATGATTAAATAAAATGTTTAAATGAGGCATAAAGCATCAAGCATTGCTTTTTTGCTCAACTTTCGAAGAAAATGAGAGCTTTTACTGTCACCCCAGTGTCGGCGTTGGGGTTGGTGTTTGCGTGCAAATCAAGGTTAAAGTTTTTACAAATTTAATTAACTTAAACCCATAATTCTGGCTCCACTGTTTTAGGAGTTTTGCCCCTTTTTTACTTAGAAAACATCCAAAATCAAGGTTAAGGTTTTTACAAATTTAAATAACTTCAATACTATCAAAGATATTCAACTCAAACTTGGAATTCTTATTTGTCATCACTACTTCCATCTTACTATCAAGGCCCATAACCCTGGCTCCACTGTTTTAGGAGTTTTGCCACTTTTTTACTTAGAAAACATCTAAAATCAAGGTAAAAGTTTTTTCAAACTTCAATACTATCAAAGATATTCAACTCAAACTTGGAATACTTTTTTATCATCACTACTTCCACTTTACTATCAGAACTGAGAAAAGTCGAGCATGCTGTCTTATGGACAGCTCTTGTTTCAATTAAAGTTATGGTCTATCTTTCCTCTACAAAAAAAAAACCATTAACATTTTATGACATTTAAAAAGTTAAACCTTATATATTGTTAACATGTTTATTAATCTTTGTAAAAATGTCATGTTCTCTGAAGACTTGTCGTTACATGATTATATTCTATAAAAACAGTTCAAAGACTTTTATCTGGAGAAATTCTATAAACTGATTTTAATCTCTGTTTTGAAATAACATGTTCTGGTCGCTGAGCAGAGAAATGCCTCTATAGTTAATTGGTTATTTTTTGAGATTCCATTTTTTAAAGGTTACCTTATCTATTTGATTCTTTCTGTACTTATTTATTCTTTAATGTACAGTGCTCTCCAACAGTCAGTGTTGGACTGTCAATTATTGAATCCAAAGCTATCTTGTTTTCTTGAGCTAGAAATTGTTTTATGTAAACCCTGATTTGTCTTCTATTCACAAATGCATGGGTGAAAGTTTTCCAGACTGCTCCAGAATTTCCGAGGAGTTTTTTTAGGGGGGGGGGGGTCAGACCAGTCACGGCACAATACGGCCGTATTCATTTTATCAATTTTTTATATGAAATGCATTATATTAGACTATAAATCTCAGGCTAGAAATTTGAGGAAATAAAATACTAGTTACTCTCTCATTTTGTCTGTTAGAATTAAATCAACTGCAAAACATTGCAAGTATTATTTTTATTAAATTTAAACTGTAATGTTTTTGTGTATATTTACAGCAATAGCATTTGATACAATTATGCAGAAGCATCAATGTACATGTGGACAAGATTCAATGCATCCTGAACATGCTGGAAGAATACATTGTATATGGTCTCGTTTACAGGAGAAAAATTTGATCTCAAATTGTGAGGTAAGTTTACTCAGAATATACAACATGTACTACAACTGTCGTGTAGTAAATACAACAATGTACCATGATACGAGTCTTGTATAGTTGGTTTCAATGAGAGAGCATGGCTGAGTGGTTACTACATTACACTCGTAATCATTGGATAGCCAGCTCAGTGTTGGTTCTTAACCTCATTTTTACCTTGAGCAAGAAACTTTATCCTACTTGCATAGTATAGGAAGACATAGAACTGAACTTGAGATAAATTATTTTTGTGTTGTAAGAAAGTGTTTCACAATTTAGCAAAAATAAATTAATGTAAAGTGATACTTAACTGTACCTACATGTATATACATGTACAAAACAACTCAAATTATTGTATGAAACAATTATAATGCATATTACATCAAACAAGAATCAAAATATAATGTAATACATGGTTACATCTAAGTATCTTAACTTTGAGATTTACAGGTGCAAGAGAGTTTTTATTTCATTTTTAACCAGGTTTTCTGAAGAAAGAATCTGGTTTTTAGATTGCCGAATGTTGGCGTATGTGCAGGCGGGTGGGTGTCAACAACTGGTTTCTGCTCCATAACTTAGTTACAAATAAGCTTTTGTTACCATATTTGGTATGTTGGTAGGTCTTTTGAAGACCTAGCTTGGGATTGTTTTTGGGTCATTTAGGTCAAGGCCAATGCTGATAAAAGGAGGAAAAGTATTTCTGCTTCATAACTTAAGTAAGTAATAAGCTATTGTTTCCAAATTTGAAATGTTGGTTTGGGATTGTTTTTGGGGTCATTCTGGTCGAAGTCAAGGTCACTAGTTATGAAAGGAGGAAATGTGTTACGACTCCATAACTTTAGTTACAAATTAGCTATTGTTATCAAATTTGGTATGTTGGTAGGTCTTGTGAAGACCTAGTTTGGGATTGTTTTAGGGTCAAAGTCAAGGTCACTAGTGAAGAAAAGAGGAAATGTGTTTCAGCTCCCAAGTTTTGGTTAAAAATGAGCTATAGTTACCTAGTTTAGTATGTTGGTATGATAATATTATTGTTGCAATTTGTACATGAATGTATTTATATTTTCAGCAATTAAAATGCCGCAAAGCCAATTTACAAGAAATACAATCGTGTCATTCTGAAGCATATACTTTATTTTATGCTACAAATCCATTGAGTCGACAAAGATTGGATCCTAAAAGATTTGGTATGAACATTTTTTGATAATTTGTTGTATGGACAAATTGTTTTAGAAATATGAATAAGGTAGTGAGGTAGCTGCTATGTAGCCTTCATTTGTTTCCCTGGTCAAGCCCCACCTCTGGGAAATAGCAGGGAATTCTATTTCAGTTCAGCAAACCCATGGTAAGTACTCCCGACCTATGAAGATGTCCAAGTCTAATTTGAGGGCTGGACCCATAAATATTAACACTAGTCAACATAACAATTCTCCTGCTGTTATACAGCAGCAATATAAAACCTTGAAGATAAAAGCACTGCTCTTTTACCATCACTGCCCCAGGATGGGGGATGTAGGTTACTAATGGCAGATGTTCTAGAAATGACACTGGCCAACTTTGACAATATCTATGAACTTGACACATTATGTGTGTGTGTGTGATGGTTAACCCTGGCTAACAAGTGATTGTAGTTGAAGAATCTTATTTAAACATTTTGTTATTATTGTGACACAATGCATTAGATAGAGCTTGAACATGAAATTATTCTAAAATATAATACTAATAAATTTGTTGTATTTCTAGAATCTTTGCCAATGAGATTTTGTGCATTACCTTGTGGTGGTATAGGTGTAGATTCTGATACAGTTTGGAATGATCTTCATACTTCAATGGCTGCTAGAATGGTATGTTGAACATTTTAATGCACTTATCTACTCTCTGAGTTATATACTGTGTGGTCCAAAATTTTCTTTACACATTTTAAATTTTGATGTTATTTGGAAATATTTTGATATACTTAAAATGTTGCTATTAGTTTCACAACCAATGTGCAGTTTACCATGAATTGTCAATTATGTTCTTTAATGCATTAAAATTAGTTGAATATACATATACAATAAACATATAAAACAAAATGTGTCAGCAATATTTTGCAATAAAAAAATAGAATGAAAATATGAAAAAAATACATGTGTAAGGAAACTTTTATATCCCAGTGTATGAAGGATAGGTCTTCTGATTGTATTATATATCATAAGAACTGAACAATGCCTTTATAAAATAACCTAGTCACTGTATGTTGTATTATGTATAAGATACATACATTGATATAATATACTATACATAAATACCTGCCAGCATCTATAAGAACATTTCTGATACAAATTATAGACAGTTGACCTGACTGCTTTTGTGTTTGGTTTTTGTGAAATGTAATCAAGTGGAAACTGTTATTGAGTGGAAATTTTCTATGAAATATTTTTGAGATTTCATTACCTGATTTACACCAGTTTGGAATCTCGTGTCCCAAAGGAGGTGCAGGTTATACCCTTCCATGAAAATTTGACAATAATGTCAATTTTCTTCCTAGATTAGATAATATGAAGAAGTTTCTGGCTTTGTGGAAGGTAGATGAGTACTGGTAATAGACAAGGGTCCAGGAAAGCTAGGTTAGGTGCGCTGGATGCCAAAAAATTACTTAAATTGTGTTGACACTGCATTAAACCCATTAAAAAAAAAACCAGTTTATTCAGTTGTTACATGGTGTTTTATTTCAGGCTGCTGGGTGTGTTATTGAGATGGCTTACAGGGTTGGTGCAGGTGAACTTAAAAATGGATTTGCCCTTGTACGACCTCCTGGTCATCATGCTGAGCCTGAAACAGCCATGTAAGTATCTTTATTTGAAGAATTTACGACTAGTTTTGTGCTGAGGGCTTTTCATGAGCATACAATATAGAATACTTTGGAAACTCTATTGTTTGGCTTTAATCAATGGTTCAGCACACAGCTAGTCCACATCTTTCTGTTTATACATGTAGTGAGGCTAGTTTTCCCTGACCCTACAATTGAAACCAAACTTGAAAGATTTTTCCGCTATTCAAAGAAATCTTAGCCGCCCGGCTAGGTCACTGACGAAAGTATGCGCTTAGTAGTCGGTTAACAGCTAAACCCAGAGATTAAGCCTTTCCAGGAGGAGTGCATAGGTTGACTGACTGCCGTCATATGACCTATATACAATGTGTTGCTATGGCGTTAAACCCAACTAACAAATAAAGAAATTCTACTATAATTTCAATTTGAAAGAATATACAATGGTGGACTTGTCTCAAGCATTTTTTGATAATGGTTCTTGTAAAATGGAGAAATTAGGATTTAATGACCTGGGACAGCTGGTTGACTTTACTCCTGTTTGATTGGAAATAGTCAATGGTTGGACACCTGATAACTGGGACAGCTGGTTGACTTTACTCCTGCTTGATTGGAAATAGTCTATGGTTGGACACCTGATAACTGGGACAGCTGGTTGACTTTACTCCTGCTTGATTGGAAATAGTCTATGGTTGGACACCTGAGATCTTTACTTCTAGATATGTTTCTGATATTTATGTATAGTTGTTAGTCACTGTTTAGTTGCTACAGTGCTCTCCAAATGTTCTTGGACTTATGAAATGTGGATAAAAACTGATCGGCAAATACTTATACTAAAGCTCATTCATGTAACATAGTTTGAATCATATGTTGGTTAGTTTATAAACATGTTTTATGATTTGCTCAAATAACTCGTTGTTTCTTTTTTTTCATGGGTAAATGTGAATAGATCTATCCTGCATACATGATCTTGTTCAGAAACTTTTGTAGGGAAACAATATACAGTACCCACCAAAAGTTTGGAGACAAAAGAAATTTACTATAATTCTTGTATTTTGATGATTATCTTTGTAGAATCATTATTTTTAATATATTTAAGTATTTTTTTGGTAAAATGAAAAAAGATTGTGTGAATGCAACACATTTTATAAGATTCAGCATCTGTATCCTAAAGCCTCCAAAACCATGTTTATAGTAATTATTTTCCATAGCAATGCTTTTATGCTATTTTTGAAGTCAAAGTTATAATTATAATGATAACCAAAAAAATAAAGCAAAAGTTAAAAGCATTTCATAATAAACAGTTATATTCTAGTTAAAAGCTATTCAGTTGGCCTACAAAGCGAAAATGTCTCCAAACTTTTGGTAGGTGCTGTATTCAAACTGAATTTACTACTTTAGTTTGCTTTTTACTGACAATTTTATTATCTTATTACAGGGGATTTTGTTACTTTAATTCTGTTGCCATAGCAGCTAAACAAATGAAAGAAAAACTGAATATGAAGAAGATTCTAATTGTTGATTGGGTATGTTGTTTTTTGTTGTTGTGGTTTTCTAATTTACTGAATTGTTGTTTTTATCAAGTTGAAATGTTAAATTGTGCTTGTTACAATGTAATGTATTGTGCTTTTTGCCAAAATTTCAACATTTTCTGTTGTATTGCAATGCTCAGTCCTAACTTTAACCTAGTACTTAATACATACTTCCTCCAGGGGTTGAAAACTGACCTACTTGATATAAAGGTAGTCAGATGAATGTCTCCTTATATAATTATAAAGGTATGTAGGCTTGTGGTTGAAATCAATTTGTATTAAGCCACAGGCCAAATGCAATCTCCATAAACACACATCCTATGGATTGTTGTCATACAATCTCACAGGGGTCACATGCAGATGTCATTTTAGAAATTTCTATCTTTAGATTGAATTAGCCGAGTGTATATACATCAGCCATTTTGATTGTTCGGTTGGGCAGTTAAAAGTTAAAGTTTTCAATTTAGCATATATTTCTGCCATTTATTGTCAGATCTTTATGAAACTTCATACAATGATTACATACCATGTGATGAATAAAATTAGAAAGTAACCACAACTCTACCTGGCTTTATTATGAATTGTTTCCCTTTGTAATTTTTTGCGTTTAAGATTTTAAGTCCAGCTTTCATGTGGTTTCCACATTGCATTTCTTGTCTATATTATATTACAGGATGTTCATCATGGTAATGGTACACAACAAATGACATTTGATGATAAAAATATATTATATATATCAATACATCGTCATGACAACGGTCATTTCTTTCCTGGTACTGGTGCACCAGAGGAATGTGGATCTGGTGAAGCTGAAGGCTTTAATGTTAACATTGCTTTCAGTGGTGGCCTTGAACCTCCGAAAGGAGATGCTGAATATCTAGCTGCCTTTAGGTATAACTGATTTAATATAGTTTTGTTTATTGGTGGAAACTGCACAAGTTTATTGATTGACATTTAATAGTATTTTTATATTAACAATAATTGATAATATTCATAATAAACAGCACTAATTTATGCATTACAGTAAAACCAGGTGTCTTCAATGAAAATATAAAGTTAAAATATAAAATCTTATGTTTTCATTTTAGTGAAAATATAATGTCAAAATGATGTCATCTTAGTAATGATGTCATGTTATATTTGTGTAGAATATCTTTATCAAGACACAAAAAAGCATGAAAAAAGAATATTTATCAATTTTAGAATAAGATCTTTTAACTCACAAGCTTTGAAAATGACAGTTTTACTTATGGCCATTGCGAGTCTTTTGAGCTCACTTGGTGAAATAATAATAGATCTTACACCAAAGTTAAAAAATATCCTCTTAAATCTTGTAAGATCTAATATTTTCACTGTATGCTATATTTTTGACTATTTTATAATTTTACTGTATGTTATAATATAACAGTTTACTGTATGTAATATTTTCACTGTGTGTTATATTTTCACTGTATGCTATATTTTCACTGTATGTTATATTTTTGACTATTTTATATTTTTACTGTATGTTATATTTTCACTGTATGTTATTATATTACTGTATGTTATATTTTCACTGTATGTAATATTTTCACTGTATGTTATACTTTCACTGTATGATATATTTTCACTGTATGTTATATTTCACTGTATGTTATTATGTTACTGTATGTTAAATTTTCAATTAATGCTATATTTTGACTATGCTATATTTTCACTGTATGTTATATTTTCACTGTATGTTATATTTTCACTGTATGTTATATTTTCACTGTATGTTAAAATTTCACTGTATGTTATATTTTACTGTATGTTATTTTCACTGTATGTTATATTCACTGTATGTTATATTTTCACTGTATGTTATATTATTATTTTCAGGACAATTGTTATGCCTATAGCCCGTGAGTTTAATCCAGAGATAGTGATAGTATCAGCAGGTTTTGATGCAGCAGCTGGTCATCCTGCACCATTAGGAGGTTATCTTGTATCTCCTCCATGTATGTATAACATTCTCTTATATTCTATATTTCTCCATCATTCGGAACTCGTCGACCTTTTATGAATAAATAATCTTCGAAGGATTGTGAGGCAAAGTACGTAATGGTTATGCAAAATAGTTTTTGTAGTATACACACAGATCTTAGTGAAAACATATTTCTATGTCATATATTGAATCAAATATTGTTCAGGGATATCATTGTACTGTGTTTTTTTTCAAATTTACGGACTAAAATCGAAACGTCACTCATCGCCTAAATGATCGTGTATTTGTTTCCTTCAACGGGTAGTTTCAAAATGGTGCCTAAATATGTCCGAGGTTATTCTTAGTGAAGGGCTGAGGAGTTCCCAATGTTTCTGCATGTAACATCTACCATAGGACGGTGAAAGATAGCTATACACAGTCCTTGTCCTGATAAACAAAACTGATCATGCATAGTTAAAGGAGTTTTATTAAAACTTATTTGTGTAGCATAGTTTGAATTGGATATATAGTCATATTGATAAGTTGATTTTATCCTAGAACACTTTGATTTTACTTCTCAGCATTTTAAACTTGTAAAACAGTCAAAGGGAGATAAGTCACTTCAATCACTAACTTTCATATACAGTACAACCTCTCTTTAGCAACACTCTCTGGGAGGGACTGAAGTGTGTTGCTGTTCAGAGGCTGCTGCTCTGCAGATTTTAAATTCCATTAAAATTAGACCCAAGGGAAACATGTAAAGTTGTTGTTATGCAGAAGATTTGCTCTGTAGAGGGTTGCTATACTGTAGTTTTATTCCTTATTGTTTATATTGGCAGGTTTTGGTCACATGACGAGAGAATTGATGTCATTAGCCAATGGTAAAATAGTGCTGGCGTTAGAAGGTGGCTACGAGGTCACAGCAATATGTGATTCTACAGAAATGTGTCTAAAAGCCTTATTAGGAAAAGACATTCCTCCAATAGATGAGAAGGAATTAAGTAAATCACCTTGTAAAACAGCACAGGAAACTTTAGAAAATACAATCAATATACAAAGTAAGTTGCATTAGGTTTTTTTCTGTAGAAGAGAGAAAAACAATGATGCATTTTATTTAAAACCAGCATTCTTCTTTTCTTCCTATTAAAGTACAGAACCTAGTTTGGGGCATCATTACTCTAGGCGACTGTTTAAGTTGTACTGGTGATATTGATAAAATAACTTATAAAACTTTTGGAAATACATAATTCATATGTTTTAGAATGTAGATAGCCATTTTTCGGCTGGTCTTTAATAGGGGTGTAACAAAACTGTAAAATCTGTATTGCAATATATTGCAATATACAAAACCAGTATTGCAATATGTACCAGTTTTTGTGGGTAGACATAAGAAGCATGACTTAAGGCATAATTTGCATATTCATCTTATTAATTACATCAACATTACACACATATGTGAATCGTCAAGTAATCTCTTATTTACATGTATATGTTTGAATTACTTGCGTAATATAGTCTATATGTTAGAAAAAATGCATATTTTGAAATAGCCTTTCCAAGAGAATTTACTCTCATGTAACGAAATGTTTAATCGTGTAAAGCACAATAGCATTGTTTCAAGTTCTACACATTTAAACATTTATACAACCATTTTAATTTCAGATTCTGATAAAAACAATCAATAATGCACATAACTAAAAAACTGTTTCAGAGAAAAACGAACCGGTAAAAAACCGTCAGAACTCGAATTGCAATATTAACTGGTATATGGGTTAACCCTTACACCCCTAGTCTTTAAAATTTATTTCCAAGAGTACATCAGCATTATGATAGAGATAGATTACAGATTGAATGAGACCCTCAGTGAGTGTTTGTTTATACTGCTAGGGAATACCCAAATATCCTGATATAGTCTTCTAGATTTGTCATTTCACTTGATACCAAATTATTACTGATATAAATTGTAGGTAAACATTGGCCTTGTCTACAGAAATACATGAGTACAATACAATACTCATTGATTGAGGCACAGAAAAGAGAGAATGAAGAAACAGACACAGTTACTGCCCTTGCTTCATTATCTATGGTAGCTGGAAAGAGAAGGTTTGTTTTATTATACAATACCTTACTATAGTTCTTGCACAAAATCCTATTTTTAGAATATACTTGATTCACGTTTACCCATGAATTAAGCTTTAATAGTAAAATTCTGGTGTGCATCATAGGCGGATCTTGTGGGGGGAAGTCAGGGGGGTCCAGATCCCCCCCCTAGAATTTCAAAATGTACCTGTCCATATGTGTATTTCTTGACTGTTAGTCATTTTTAGGTAGCATATGACACAAATTTTCTGGGTGCTTAACATTGATTTAATGGTTCGGTAGTTTTTGTTATTTATATATTGCATTATTCTGCAAAAGGTGTATTCTGTAGTTGTGGTTTGGACCCCCCCCCCCCCCTAGAAAAAGTTCAGACCCCCCCCCTAGAAAAAAATAAAAAAATCCTGGATCTGCCCCTGTGCATGATAATTTTTTATTAAGATTTGGTTTATCCAAGAACTTTGGGAGGGCAATATACATGCATTAAATGTTTGTAGCTAGCTATTAGGTTATTATATCACTCTTACTATTGTCACAAGGGTTTATGTGAGCATTTAGTAGTTTAAGAGTTAACTATCATGAAAATAATCTGTTTTCTTTAGTTAAGGGTTATTTAAACTGTGTTTAAGAAATAACTTTCAGCTGTCTATATTTTCTTGTAGAATTACACATGGTCACAAAGTTTGATGTGCAAAATTAAATTACTATAACAAGTAAAGTAAAAAAGGCTTATCTTATCCTACTAGTTCCTGTGTCCTTTTTTGGAGGGGTTAATTTTTTGAAAACTTAGTCTTAAATAAAATCAAATGGTATTTTTTGGAGTTGTAAAACCAATGAAGAAATCTAAAGAAAATATTTTGGGGAAAAAAACCTCATGAATGCTGACAGCATGTGTCCTAAAATAAGTTGTATTTCCTTTAGCTGTGTATTTATACCATTATTATAATCTGACTTAGTGTTTTGTTTTGTTTTCTGTTATAATATGTTTTTTCTTTCCAGTGATTCTATGGAACAAGAAGTGGAGCCAATGGAGGAAGAATCATAAAATAATAACATAGCAACAATTACAAAACAAACTACTGATGGAAATAGTGTGGTTGCTATGACAACTGTTACCTAATGTACACTAGTGTTAGAAGTTTGCCTTGCACCAAGTGTCAAAAATTATAGATTTGTCCAGTGTCAATGTATATTATAAGTTTGTTTGGATTAAAAATCTATTTTTAGAATCTGGTGACTAATAAAATGCTATTTATAGATCCATCAGTGATGTCATTATGTTTTGATGTATGCTATTTATAAATCAGGTGTTTCCCCATAGTGGAATTTTAGTGTGGGAATTGATTTATGTCTCAGATTTATACTGATCAATAATTGATCAATTTAAAAATAAAAACAACAAAATTAACAATGAGGGGGAGTGTTTATTTGTAGCAGCATGTTTATTTTGGAACTAGAACGCATAACAGTAAACTCTGTACATTGTAATACTGACTTCTGTGTTCATGTTGTTTTCTTTTCTTTTTCACATAAAATTTGGTTGAATTATTTTATATATAAAAGTGTTGTGAAAAAGTGATACCTTTAATATGTTTGTTCTTTCGGAAATGTTTTTATATGACTGAGCAATGTGACATTTTAAAGTGAAATAAGTTTATGTGTAAATGTTACCATGTGGCCCTTGTCGTTTTAATTATTACATTTATATACGACATTGTATTTTGATGTCTCAATCGAATATGTTGATTTTTTTAAAAAAAAACATCATGTTTTCTTTGT
Source organism: Mactra quadrangularis (assembly GCA_025267735.1). Taxonomy (NCBI): domain Eukaryota; kingdom Metazoa; phylum Mollusca; class Bivalvia; order Venerida; family Mactridae; genus Mactra; species Mactra quadrangularis. Next base: position 23,245,639 of record CM046306.1, on the reverse strand, counting down.
GTAAAAATGAAATAACTAGTCACAAATTGAGTGTTAAATTGTGGTATAAGAATATCTGTTTGTATATTCTGTTGAGTGGCTTGTTTGTCTAAAATAATAACTTTTTTATGAGAAAAACAACATTTGTTTTGAAAAACATTCATGTAAATGTAACTCATTAATATTCATGATTTTGTACATCAAGTTTATGAATATTCATATTGTAGATCACAATTTTCACATAAATATTCATAAGTAAACCATTTCAAGCTTATTGTGATATTTGTCATTTGTATGTATATCTATAAAAAGCATATTTTTCATGCTTTAGTTTCCATCAGTTTTTCATAGTTAATGTGTTGATTTATGAATAATTGAAAATCACAGCCAGTTTTGATGTAATTTTTCATGTTTTTTGTTTCTTTTCTCATTAATTTATTCTTGTGTTAGGTAACATGACCATATTATATATATTGTATCATGGCTAAAAATCATACAATATATTTGTTTATTAAGTATTTTGTTGTTTTATATTTTTAATCTCATATATGTACATGTATGATTATCTCCCTTTGTCAACAACATTCAAATATTTTAAACATTTTCATAAATTAATTCAATACTTTATTAAACCGACAAAAGTCTGATATCAGATTTCAAATCCAGTTCCTATTGTTTAGCTTCAAATTGAATTGATGATAAAAATAAGTAGAATTAAATTATTTTATAAACCATATCTAATTTCCTTTAAAACAAATTGTCAAGAAATTTTAATTCACCTCTAAGGTTTAATTATAAAAAAAGTTACCAACCAAAATTTTCCAAAAACAAACAAAATTTTAGCCATTTCTTGGCTTGCAGGCGACATACAGTACCTTCCTAAAGTACTTAGAGAAAATCCTGTTAGTAGAATAAACCAATTCATCTGTAGTATCCTGACTATGATGTATTTTAGTTAAGTATTTTTTATTTTAGACTCTTGTGGTACAAATTTCTCAGTTTTTATTGTCTATCTGTCAAAGTATGATTTCATTGTTGTTTCTGACCATATTCATCTTCAACTTCATTTGAAAATCATTTTTGTTCATTATTTGGCCAAACAAATGAGTTTGTTTCTTTGTGATTTCTACTTACTTGCTGTCAAATCTATCTATAGACAGTTTTTGTGTTCAAATTAAGTAAATTACATTTTCTTGTATTAACTTTCAGTTATTTTATATTGTTTAATAATATCACAGGATTGAACTAACATTAAACAGGTACCACACATTTAAAAATGATAAAATATGTTGGAGCGAAAAGTGTAAACTAATTTTCACATTGAAAAAACTTGCACTTAGTGCTTTTGTGCCCTGGACTATTAAGGGCGATATATTTTATATTAAACCTTTTGAAGTTATACAGAAATATTGGTTAAATAAACTAAAGCTGGGTATCTTCAAGTAAGTAACATTCATTGCTAGTTGTGGTACGGTCATCATAATACAATATATTTTCATAAAGTAAAATTCAAATGAGATGATCCCTGTTTTAGGTCTTTTCCAGCTACTGTGAATACATTGTAAATTGAATAAAAATATGATAATTATAACATATGAATAAAATTAATACAAAAGGTCCTCAAGGGGGTGTTATCCTGGCTTGTTTGAAGATAGAAAAGAATGAAAGATTGGCTTTTAGGAGTGATTCATGTTTGCAAGAATAGTCTCCCTTTAATGGGTTAATATGGAGATTTTAATGTTGTTCAAGGGTTTTGATTCATTTTAGAAATCAGCCATTATCATTTCTGCAATCTTATATTTCTTTGTGATTACCAAGAACAAACTTTATTTTGTTTGGTCATAACTCATCATTTGTCACTTTTTTGCTGTACAAAATTTTATTAAATAAAAATCTTATAATCTGTCAATGACCATTTAAATATATTTGATGTAGTATTGTGATTATATTTGTTAAATGCTTTGTACAAATTAGTGATAAGTCTGTGTATCTAGTTTTTATTATGGAATATTTCAACACGTAATACAGTACATTTTTTTACCTTGGCCCTGTTTGTGATGTAGAAATTTTAATATTGTTGGTTATATGGTATCTATATTTTCTGTTGATTAGTTCTGACTTGACTTCTTTTATTGATATTTTTAGCTCATCTTTTCAGAGAATAGTGGGGCTTTTCTACTCAGTTATCACTTCTCTGTTAAGATTTTAGGTGCAATGTTTTTATACATCTGTGAAACCCATGAAGGGTTTTGCCTGACACTTCAAACATGTCTATGTGGCTACTATTTGAAGGAAAATACCAAGTTGTATAAATCCAACATGAACTTTGAATAACTTGTCGCCATTTAAGACATTGAAGTTATTAGAAGTTTTGCATGAACATTTTCGTTCTTCAAATGATGAAAATATCAACTTGAAATTGCACTATATTTTATATGATTGATTTTGTTTACTTGAGCTTTCTAAACAGTCAAGCCCACTGTCTGTAAACTGATTTTGTTAAACTTTGATTGATGAGGACTTCAATTCCACCAATTTTTAGTTACAGATCTCCTAGGATTTCATGATATCTAATTGTATTGTGTGGTTCAAGAAAACACAAATGGAATTGTTATAAGGAAAGTATACACAGGGGATGTAATAATGGTTAGTTTGTTGGTACAAAACAATTATCAGTTTTTAACCTGATTCTCATTGTTGCCTCTCTATGATAATGTATACTGATAATTAAGTATGGTTTTCATGGTTTGGATACTTTGTGCCACCTACAGTGGGTTAGGAAGCATCCCTAGTAAAAACCCACCGTTTAAATTGTTAAGTAAAAACATCTACTTGGTACATGTTTCAATGTATTATAAAGTTTTTTTGTATTCTTTAGGTGATATATTTGCCAAAACAACATTTGCCAATTAAATTTTATTACCACGGTATGTATTAAAATGACATAATATTCTATGATGGCCTAAGAGTGATCAGAACTATCTTACAGAAATATTTTGAGGTATTTTTCCTCTTTTTCAGTTTATGCACGAAGTTTTATTGTATATCTTTGTAAAAAGACCTGCTACACACACACACATACAGGGCTAAACATAAATGATTGTCTTATTGCCTGTGACATTCTAACTTGGGCAACAAGTTTTCACCACAAGTTGTACGATCACGCCATCAGGATTATAGAATGTAAAAAATCCAATGTTTTCAATCAATTAATTTAACAATTTCTTCAGAGTTGACGGTGGATGTAAATGCTCGGACAATAAAATTACATTGTCTATAAACACCATAGAACTATTTACACTTCTACTTGTCATTTTATAACTCTCAATTTGTATTTAAAGTTCCAATTTGTTTAGGCAAGTATAATTTTAGTTGGTTGTCCAACTTGAAACTTACTTTGAAATTTATGGTCGAGCCCCGGGCATATATTCATATATTTGATAAACATGTATGTTTTTAAAAAGTGACACCGGTTTTAATAAATATAGTAGAATGCTTTTTTGTTTAGTTTAACTATATATGATGTATAAAATATTTGTTTACAAGGATGTAAGAAGTTAAGTTGTCATACATATTGATGTTTGTTTCTCTTTTTTGTTAATGCTGTGAATGACAGCTTTGTATGATGTGTACAAATATATATATTTTTGTTAAGTATTTTTAGAGAAAATGTAAATAGAAAAATATTGTTAAGTTGCTTTTTTTCTTGTACAATTTCAAACTGATCAGTGCATCTTTGTTTTTCATTTCTTTGTATATCACAATGTTTTTTTTCTTTTCATATAGTGTAGTTAATAGTTGCTATAAACAAATACATTATTTACCTGTTAACTGTTTATTTTATAAGTAAAGTCTATTTCTTTATAGTACTGTTTAGAGCAAATATATTTTATATGTACAACAGCTTTTGGGTAGTTTATAAATATAGTTTTTACAGAGTTTAGTTTCTGTTTTAAATACATACAGTAAATTTTAATTAATATATATATATATATATTTACTATTCTGTATAAATATTAGGGGTGTAACAATATGGTAAAACCCGTATTGCAATATTCAAAAACCGTATTGCAATATATTGCAATACGTATCGGTTTTTGCATAGACATGCAATGTATGAATTATTGCATGTGCATGTGTCTAAATTGGATCAACATTACACACCTATGAGTATTTTCTAATGATAACTCATCCAAATATTTGAATTTGTTGTGTAAAACGGACTATGAGTAAAAAAAATGCACATTATATTATTGAATAGGACTTACGAAGAAAATATTTCTCCTATTTGACAAAATGTTAACACTTTAAAACACAATAATATTATTTCAAGTTTTTAACACTTTTCAACATTTATTCAAACATTTAAATTTATCTATGTATTGAAACAATGATCTATATATAGATTTAAGGACACATATTGCACGCAATAAGAAATTTGGACTCTATTTTAAAGCTTGTATAAATTCTCTGACTGCTTGTTTTTATAATCTGGATTTTTAGTAGTTAATGTTGTATGTAGTAGACCTTAACTCTGTATCCCTCTCCCCACCCATCTTTGTTTTTTGTTTGTTCTATTTAGAATGGATCAGTTTGGATACTATGTGGGCATTACTCTGTTTCAGTTTTTAAATTTTAACAAAAATCTTTAATATTTTTGTCCAGTCTTTTGTCTTCTATAAACACATAGATTGCCGATGTTCCCACTCACTCATAAATTGGAGAGTTAATCCCCTAGGTTAAAAGATTGGAGATAAGAACTTTTTCAGGTTGTATAAAGTAAATAATAAACACAACATGCAAATGTGAATCTTTTTGATCTATGATTTCAAAGTTACAAAGATTGCAAAATTCTTATAGTATGTTATTGCACAGCTGTTTCTACAAGTATTTTCTTGTACCAGTGTCTGACTGCTATCTATAGTACTCAATCACACACAGTCAAATTCTATTACATGTTTGCCAGTATGATTTTTCTGGAAATCATCAGTGAATCTTATAAAAATTTTGTATGTGCTATCTCACAGCCAGAAGAGTTTGATTATGTGATTGCTAATTTTATTGCATAATATATGTGAACATTTACATGTGTGTGAGCACTAGATTGGTTTAGTATTTGAAGATTGTACATGTTGAACATCATGATAGTTTAGAACCACTAGACTTCTCTTAGAATCTCAGAGATTTCAGGAAGCATTTTGGTCAGTGCTTCATGTAACTAACAACATTGTATTGAGATAAATGACAATTCATGTACATGTATTATATTATATTAACTGTGTCCTAGAAGTTTGTATGGATGACAAAAGTACACTCTACTTAATCAATATTTAAAAAATTAACGTCATATTTAAATTTACATAATGATAATATTACCTTTTTAATAGAAAAAATAAGTTTATATCTTCTACTTTTGGCTGTAAATAAATATACAATATGGCTGGTTTAGATGAAGGTAGAAAGAATTCAACAAATTAAGGATACAAATGAAAATTTTTACTTTCATTGGGTACAGATGAAAACAATTAAAAAACTGTCTTTTAAGTGTTTAGTTGGACTTACTAGCAGCAATTTTATGAACGTTTTAATAATGATGACAATAATGGTAATGTAATAATGATAATAATGATAATGATAAGAATAATAAACTATTATGATAATTAATTATGATTATAAAAACAATTGATAAAGGTTAATTAATTTGAAGTTAACAATTTGAACTTGTTATAATTCTTTTATTGAGTTACCGTCTTGTCACAATAAATTTAAGTCTTACTGTAGAACAAAGGTCTTCATTTATCATAAACTTTAAGTTGAACATTAGCTTTGATATCAGTAAAATACTGTATTAAGTTTGGTATTTTATATATAACAATTTGTTCATCCTCTGCCGTGATGTTGTTCTTTTGTTGCTATTTTATCACACAGTTCAATTTTATAGCCCTGCAATCTTTTTTGTTAATGTTTAATTGTTGTAAGAGTATGTTTATGTAAAAATCATTTTTGTGTAGAAAATAAACATCTTTCATTGAATTTGAATTTATTATGTAAAATATACTATTGTGTCAAAATATTTTAGTGCTGACTCTTGTTTTATGTCGATTTTAATCTATGGGTCAATTATGTTGAAAGTTCTTTAAAGCAGAAACTTAACTCTCATGTGCTTATATAAAAGTATTTTTGTGAATTTTGATAAAAAACATTCACACTATGTAACATGAGTAAACTTTACTTATAGTTATATAACTTGTATTATGCATGATCAGGTTTTCTCTAAATTTCATTCATTGAAGAACTTTTGGAGGGCATTGTTAATGTATTTAGTGACTTCATTTTGTTGTTTCTAGATTCTGTTGCCATAGTTATTGATATTTACATGGTAAATGTACCAGATCTCAATATGTAAACACATACACTGTTTTCTGTTACCTTAGAAAAAATCACATCTAACATTTATCTAAATTTCTTTGTGGAATCTCTAAAACTTCTTTAAAAAACAGTGTGAAGACAAGAACTAATCCCTGTAAATACTTGTAGATATCCTGTACATCACTGTGATAGGATACCTAGACATAGGGGGTCACATTTATATCACTGTGATAGGATACCTAGGCACTGAGGGTCACATTTATATCACTGTGATAGGATACCTAAACACAGGAGGTCACATTTATATCACTGTGGCAGGATACCTTGACACAGGGGGTCACATTGATATCACTGTGATAGGATACCTAGACACAGGGGGTCACATTTATATCACTGTGATAGGATACCTAAACACAGGAGGTCACATTTACATCACTGTGATAGGATACCTAGGCACTGAGGGTCACATTTATATCACTGTGATAGGAAACCTAAACACAGGAGGTCACATTCATATCACTGTGATAGGATACCTAGACACTGGAGGTCACATTTATATCACTGTGATAGGATACCTAAACACAGGACATCACATTTACATCACTGTGATAGGATACCTAGACACTGAGGGTCACGTTTATATCACTGTGATAGGATACCTAAACACTGGAGGTCACATTTATATCACTGTGATAGGATACCTAGACACTGAGGGTCACATTTATATCACTGTGATAGGATACCTAGGCACTGGGAGTCACATTTATATCACTGTGATAGGATACATAGACACAGGGGGTCACATTTACATCACTGTGATAGGATACCTAGACACTGGGGGGTCACATTTATATCACTGTGATAGGATACCTTGACACAGGAGGTCACATTTACATCACTGTGATAGGATACCTAAACACTGGGGGTCACATTTATATCACTGTGATAGGATACCTATACACAGGGGGTCACATTTATATCACTGTGACAGGATACCTAGGCACAAGGGGTCACATTTATATCACTGTGATAGGATACCTAGACACAGGGGGTCACATTTACATCACTGTGATAGGATACCTAGACACTGGGGGTCACATTTATATGTTCTTATGATTTGACAATTTACTGCAAGTTGTGTCATGAATATTTTAATTGCTAAGGTCATCTGAATGTGACCTGGATTTTGAGTCTGTCTTTGAAAAAATAAGTGAGTACAGGAGTGGAGAATTTTAGATTTAATAATAATTAATTTATTTCTGAAATATGAAACTTTACCTTAAGAATCTGTTCAGGAAAACATTGTCTATTTTGGCCTATTTGGACAAAAATAAATTTTAATCTAGAATTCTAGATTAAATAAAAATTTTATTTTATTTTGTAATAATTACATTATAGCATATTAAGAATCAGACATGTAAAATTAAAGGATTAAGTTGTAACAGCAGTGAAAGCAAAAATGTTTGATTGACCAGAATAGATTTATACACCTTTATAAAAGTTGAACACTCAGTTCAAAAACAGTTGCCAAGTATTTGCATCTTCTAGTTTTGCAATTAATTTATTAATTATTTAGATATTATTTAATTAAATATTTGTATTCACACCTTGGTCTCTCATCTTATTTCATGTTGTTTGAATATTGAAAGATTTGTCTATATTATTAAATTACCTCCCTTTGATATTTAAAACTTAACATCCTTCATTTTTATAAAATTACCTCCCTTTCATATAGAATACTGAACATTTTTTTCTCACCATTTGTTCATTGAAAAATTTTTATTGAAAAGTTAGCTGGAGTTATCTTCCCTCAAAATAGCAAATATATACATTACATAGTTAGATTGAAATACAGATGAATGTTTTCTGGACTGGTCCTGTAGTTCAGGATTATCAAGACTTGAGAAAGGGTTGTTCTTTATGGTAAAATCTGTTGAAATCATAAACTTAAGAAATATCAGAATTTAGAAAATGTTGAAGTTTCATCCATTTTAAAGTGTTTTGTATCATAAAACACCTAGGAGATGCTCAATGTACTTGTCATTGTTTTACATAATACATCATAATTTAGATCTGAATATTTATAGCATTGATGAAATCATTTTGTATCATTACATTTTTTACTAAGTACAATATTTGTCATAACCAATGTCCCATTTATTGGTTTATACATGGTACTGACATGGTGTTCTTATTATGTTATCTATGGTAATGTACATTTATGGCTTGGAATTAGTATATTAAAGACTTTGTATTGAAACAAAACTTTAAAAAATATCAATATTCATTTTTGGTCATTTAATAATTTATAATTGAAATTAGAAGATCTTTTTAAGCTTTCAGAGCTAAATTTCAGTTCAAAAATATCATAAATGTGATTAGCCAACAATGCTTGATTCTTAATTTCCTTAAAGATTAGAGTATGGTCATTTCATTGTTCTGTAAATCTAATAAAAATGTCTTTCTTAATATTAAATACAAACATGAGTTCATATAAAATCTTTTTTATTTAAATTTCAGATATTGTTAAATATTTTGTACTTTGATAAGATTACAACTTGTTGGTTATGTCAAATATGGTACTTTTTTTAAATTTTGATATGATTTTAAAATTTCACATTTTTTGTCTTCATATCTCCTCCCATGACATCAAGTTACATTATCAAAACTAGTTTATACCTTCTCAAATAATCAATTGATCCTTGTATTAAACATTACTTCATCTTTTTTTATATAATAAAACCCAAGTCAATACATTACAAATCATGTTTATACAGTAAAGTTCCATTATTAAGACCACCTTGGGGATTGTATTTTTGGGGGGGGTTGACAATTTTTAAGTCCCAAATTTGAGAAAAAATTGTCCTTATATTAAGACCATTGTGCTATGAAGACACTCAATTTTGATGATCTTAACAGTGGAACTTAACTGTAATAAAAACAAACGCTATTTGGATATGTTCTGTTTTTAATGCACAATTTGCTCTGTTATAACATATAAATTGTTTTTAGATTCTATTAGCTGTTAAAATATGTTTTAGATACAAGATTTTATTTCTATGAATGCTTGTTTTATGTATATTAATTTTGTTTCTGTGTAAAGGCATCAACAGTCATAATTTGTGAGGTAAAATATTTGTTGTTTAAATGATGTCTTTGTTGTTTATAATTCCTCTAACATTACCTGCCCAATTAGCTCTGTTGATAGTGTTTGACTACATATCTTATGTATAGTGTGACAATATTAACCTGAGCTTAAACTACCTAATTATAATAATTACCCACTTCACTTTCATTAAATCATGTGTTTCCGTATGGGTGTATACGGTTTTACACATGTTTATAAGAACCTTAGTGACTAAAAATCTATTTTGTAAAAGTGGCCAGTTCTTGTGCTTTTAATAATTTTTGACACTTTAGTTTTTGGGGAAACATTTAAGTTAGCAATATTGTGGTCAATTTTATAGTATTTATTCCCATGAAAACAAAATTAATTGTTCAGTTTGTGTACTTTGCCAAAAGACTTTAAAAAAGCGCGATATACAAACGAAGACAAAAAAGACTGCAAATACCGAGTCTAATATATTCTTGCATAAAGGTCAAGCTCCGGTTAATATTGTCGGACTCTACCTAGGGTTCAATTCCTTGCCCAGGACCATCATACTTTGCAGAGTTTGATCATGAAAACTTTCTACAGTCATTGTCCCATCTACTGATGTATCAACTAAAACAGTTGAACCACTGGTAAAGGAATGTATTTAATACTAAGTTAATAGATGTAGAGATCAAGACCTGTCCAGGGTACAACTGACCACCACAAATAATTTATTATCACTGAAAAAATGTTAATTGTACAGTAGGGTGATGTTATTATGCCACTACAAGCTAGCATAATGGGTTAAAATGTCATATTATGTTGTAACAACCACTACAAGCTAGCATAATGGGTTAAAATGTCATCTTATGTTGTAACAACCACTACAAGCTAGCATAATGGGTTACAATGTCATATTATGTTGTAACAACCACTACAAGCTAGCATAATGGGTTACAATGTCATATTATGTTGTAACAACCACTACAAGCTAGCATAATGGGTTACAATGTCATATTATGTTGTAACAACCACTACAAGCTAGCATAATGTGCTACAATGTCATATTATGTTGTAACAACGACTACAAGCTAGCATAATGGGTTACAATGACATCTTATGTTGTAACAACCACTACAAGCTAGCATAATGGGTTACAATGACATCTAATGTTGTAACAACCACTACAAGCTAGCATAATGTGTTACAATGTCATATTATGTTGTAACAACCACTACAAACTAGCATAATGGGTTACAATGTCATATTATGTTGTAACAACCACTACAAGCAAGCATAATGTGTTACAATGTCATCTTATGTTGTAACAACCACTACAAGCTAGCATAATGGGTTACAATGACATCTTATGTTGTAACAACCACTACAAGCTAGCATAATGTGTTACAATGACATCTTATGTTGTAACAACCACTACAAGCTAGCATAATGGGTTACAATGACATCTTATGTTGTAACAACCACTACAAGCTAGCATAATGTGTTACAATGACATATTATGTTGTAACAACCACTACAAGCTAGCATAATGTGTTACAATGACATCTTATGTTGTAACAACCACTACAAGCTAGCATAATGGGTTACAATGACATCTAATGTTGTAACAACCACTACAAGCTAGCATAATGTGTTACAATGACATCTTATGTTGTAACAACCACTACAAGCTAGCATAATGTGTTACAATGACATCTTATGTTGTAACAACCACTACAAGCTAGCATAATGGGCTACAATGTCATATTATGTTGTAACAACCACTACAAGCTAGCATAATGGGTTACAATGTCATATTATGTTGTAACAACCACTACAAGCTAGCATAATGTGCTACAATGTCATATTATGTTGTAACAACCACTACAAGCTAGCATAATGGGTTACAATGACATCTTATGTTGTAACAACCACTACAAGCTAGCATAATGGGTTACAATGACATCTAATGTTGTAACAACCACTACAAGCTAGCATAATGTGTTACAATGACATCTTATGTTGTAACAACCACTACAAGCTAGCATAATGTGTTACAATGACATCTTATGTTGTAACAACCACTACAAGCTAGCATAATGGGCTACAATGTCATATTATGTTGTAACAACCACTACAAGCTAGCATAATGGGTTACAATGTCATATTATGTTGTAACAACCACTACAAGCTAGCATAATGTGTTACAATGACATCTAATGTTGTAACAACCACTACAAGCTAGCATAATGTGTTACAATGTCATATTATGTTGTAACAACCACTACAAGCTAGCATAATGGGTTACAATGACATCTTATGTTGTAACAACCACTACAAGCTAGCATGCTGGTTCATAATGTCATCTAATGATGTTACTATTGCTACAAGCAAACATGCTGGTTCACAATGCCATCTAATGATGTAACTATCTCTACAAACTGACCTGCTTACAATGTCATCTAATGATGTAACTATTTCTACAAACTGACATGCAGTGCTACAATGCCATCTAATGATGTAACTATTTCTACAAACTGACATGCAGTGTTACAATGTCATCTAATGTTGTGACTATCTCTACAAGCTGACCTGCTGTGTTATAATGTCATCTAATATTGTAACTACCGCTACAAGCTGACCTGCTGTGTTACAACGTCATCTAATATTGTAACTACCGCTTCAAGCTGACCTGCTGTGTTACAACGTCATCTAATATTGTAACTATCACTACAAGCTGACCTGCTGTGCTACAATGTCATCTTATGTTGTAACTTTCTCTACAAACGGACATGGTAGGTTACAATGTCATCTTATGTTGTAACTTTCTCTACAAACGGACATGCAGTGCTACAATGTCATCTAATGTTGTAACTTTCTCTACAAACGGACATGCAGTGCTACAATGTCATCTAATGTTGTAACTTTCTCTACAAACGGACATGGTAGGTTACAATGTCATCTTATGTTGTAACTATCACTACAAGCTGACATGGTAGGTTACAATGTCATCTTATGTTGTAACTATCACTACAAGCTGACATGGTAGGTTACAATGTCATCTAATGTTGTAACTATCACTACAAGCTGACATGCAGTGTTACAATGTCATCTAATGTTGTAACTTTCTCTACAAACGGACATGCAGTGCTACAATGTCATCTAATGTTGTAACTTTCTCTACAAACTGACATGCAGTGCTACAATGTCATCTAATGTTGTAACTTTCTCTACAAACGGACATGCAGTGCTACAATGTCATCTAATGTTGTAACTTTCTCTACAAACGGACATGCAGTGCTACAATGTCATCTAATGTTGTAACTTTCTCTACAAACGGACATGCAGTGCTACAATGTCATCTAATGTTGTAACTACCGCTTCAAGCTGACCTGCTGTGTTACAATGTTATCTAATGTTGTAACTATCACTACAAGCTAGCAAGCTGTGTTACAATGTCATCTAATGATGTAACTATCACAACAAGCTGACATGCAGTGTTACAATGTCATCTAATGATGTAACTCATTTTTTACTTATCAATTCTAAATATTATAGAATTGTGTATACCTTTTGAATATCATATCATAGTTATGCTTATTATCCATCTGACTTTGAAGTGCTAATTATGTGAAACTGACTTACGAAGATTTTTTTCGTAAGAATTTTGTGAAAAGCACAACTCGTCTCTATGTTTAGTCTTTTACTTCACAGACAAATCAGTGCAGCAGATCTCTTCACAGGTATCTACACTTACATGTAGGTGACATGAATTTTTTTGCTCAAGAAAATTAGCAGTGTCACAAATGGTGTTTATCTATGTCTACTAAGTGTGTTACCTATCACTGGACTTCTGCTTCTAATACTAATCAGAAACCATTATTACATTCTTGATAAAAACAACAGTAACAATATCAGAATGCTATTTTCTTTATTTTTTATTCAAAAATGTTTCAATAAATAGACATGAAATTATTGAACACAAAATTACATTTAGAAAATTATTTATTGCTGCTCGTTGACAGATTTGGCTTACTTTTTGTGATACTGTAAAGTTCCGCTATTAAGACCAGCAAAATCGATGGTCTTTATAGTGAAACGGTCTTATTATAGAGACCCTTTTGTTCACAGATTAAGCATTTTGGGCTTTATAATTGTCTTGTTAGTTTGTTTGTTTTGTTGGGTTTAACGCGGTAGCAACACATTGTATAGGTCATTTAACGGCGGTCAGTCAACCTACACGTTTTTCCTGGAAAGGCTAAATCTCTGGATTTAGCTGTTAACCAACTACTAAGCACATACTTTCGTCAGTGACTGACAACTGCCCTACATAATTAAAAATCATTGGTAGGAGGGAGAATGGCCGTAGAAATAATTTCATGACCAAACTCCACAAAAGTATGCCCTGCCCAGAAATCAAACCCACGACTCTTCAATCAGTAGACTTGCGTGCTACCAACTGAGCTAGCTGGGTGGCTTTTTATAATTGTCAAAAATCGCATGATTTTGAAATTACAAAAGTGGTCTTAATAGTGGAACTTTACTGTACTTCAAAATTATTGGTCAGTGTCGGTAACTGTCAACATAATGATTTTTAAGACAAACTGACCAATATTGTAGATTTTGAAATTTAGAAAATTTGATATTTAAGGTGAAAACAACAATTTACAGATTTAAATGAAATTTTACATTGATATCTAATAAAGCAAAACATATCAAAGACAAAATCATGTCTTTACGTTTAAAATCTTAAACTAGAATACCGGGATTACATAGCAAAACAAAATACAACAACATAATTATATGTCAAACAAAATTATAATAAAATAAAAAATGTACAAAAAAATGATGGCCAAAAAATAAACAATGTCAACATAAGAAATGCAAAGTTTAATTAAATAATCTAAATGATACACAAACAGCTGCCATCAAATATAAAATTACCCCACCCACCAAATCAATAAAAAAACCAGCTGCCATCAAACCTCTAATGATTACACTACTACAAAATAGATATGAAATGTCTGATTTATGATAAAATTGCATAAAAACTGTTTAAATAAATATTTGTATATAAATAAATTTGATATTTTGGTCCATTTTAACCTAAGGGTAAAGTTAATGTGTTAAAAAATGAATTAATATTTTGATATTCAGCATTGATTATTATCATAGATTATCAAAACTGATTTGAAACTTATCAGTATGTACCTATACAGATATCATCTTCACATAGATCATTATGTTGAATATTGTAAATGCCTACCATTATATTTTGTTCTGTTCTATATTTATATTATTTCTTTATACTACATGTACACCTCATTACTAATTTATCATCACATGACTATATGAATGTAGATATGATTTCATTTTCAGGTGACTAATAGGCCAGTAGGGCAGGGTACTTTTATATTTATCAATTTGAAACATATAATGCATTATATTGTAAATATGTACTAGTCACTATAATAAACAATTTACTTACTTACTTAGATAACTGGAGTTTCATCAGGAAAGGACTGTGGATTGCTCACGTGAATTTTGGATTGTACATGAATAGACTTTTATACAATGCCTTTCAAATGTTGTTGACAAATTACTATAATTTAAGCTTATTTTTGTAATATAGCATGAATAATAAGTTAATAAACTGATTTATTTTGATTTTGGAATTAGTTTAGATGACTTTTTGTTTCTTTTTCAAGAGTCATTGTGAAATGATTTATCCTTAAAACAGGATTTTCAAAACGAGGCTGTATATTCAGAATGAGACTCCATAATTCAAAACATTTCAAAACGAGGCAGTATATTCAGAATGAGACTCCATAATTCAAAACATTTCAAAACGAGGCAGTTTATTCAGAATGAGACTCCATAATTCAAAACATTTCAAAATGAGGCAGTATATTCAGAATGAGACTCCATAATTCAAAACATTTCAAAACGAGGCAGTATATTCAGAATGAGACTCCATAATTCAAAACATTTCAAAACGAGGCAGTATATTCAGAATGAGACTCAATAATTCAAAACATTTCAAAATGAGGCAGTATATTCAGAATGAAACTTCATAATTCAAAACAATGTTTACATGGACAGATGAAATATGAAAGACAGATATGTTTGTTATAAAAAAATGATACCTAAACAAAAGCTACCGTTATAAAACAGCAGTAACATTGTTGTTTAAAACATAGGTGATGTTAGTTAAAGGTGTCAAGGTCACATTTGCCATCAAGGTCATATTTCCACCAAGGTTACATAAATCAGCTGGCTCATCAATCAACAGTAATCCTGCGATAAGATAATGATAGATTTATTTGGTAAACATATGTACAATATACATAAAACATTACAACAAACATGATTAAAACAAAAAATATGATGAATCATAAAAAGCAAAGATCTACGTCAAAGTACATCAATAACCTGGATAACACAAAAAAAGAAACCCCTTATTTCCATTGTGGTCCAAGACCATTGCATGGTTTGACATAGAGAGACATGAAAAGTGACGTATAAAAGTTATATGATGTATATTTAAGAATTAAGTAAAAATTGAGCATTATCACAGTAAAAACACAGATACTTATATTGTCTGGTTCCCAGTTGTACTTTGACAGGTAAAAGTCTGTCAGGCAAATCATGATAATGGCCGCACCCTGTGTAATGAATTAGGTATTGGATAGTTCTAACAAGTCTAATCCTAATTGTGTTCACTTCGAGACATGTTTTTTTGTTAATCGTTTTCTAAATATACATGCAATCAGAAAAATCAAAATTGAATAACCTAGTTAGTACCAAACTTCTACTAAAATTACTATTGTCAGCAAATGATCATGCAATGAAAAACGAAAATTTAGTTCCCTGAATAATAACTGACCCGATAACGATAGTGGTAAGGGGCAGGTAATCCAGACTAATACTAATACTGATAGAATGTATAGGTTATCACATAAGTGACAAGCTATCATAGTTTATAATAACATTCTAGATATTCAATGTCAAGCTATTTTCATCCTATTACCAGGGACACATATCACCCTTATCCCAATACAATATAACATTTTATTTTCCCAATTTAAACAAACTATTGCAAAAAAAGTACAATGTATTCTTTCTCTATACTTAATGAATATAGAAAATTCCAACCAAAAAACTACTAACTACTTCCATACAATTAATACATTTTCTTTCATGCTTAACAATGAAACGTCGGATAAATTTTATATTTTCATCATAGCAAGATATAACCTTTTATTTTCATCATTCATGACGTCATAATAGAAGAAATGATGTCACATTATTATTTGTGTAATATACAGCTAATAAAACACAAAACTATACAAGAAAGAAGCAGAATATTCGTTAATTTTGGTGTAAGATCTGTTTTATTTCAACTCGTGAACTCAGAAAATGACATTTTCACTTGTGGCTATGCCACTCATGAAAATATATTTTCTGAGCTCACTTGGTGAAATAAAAATCAATCTTACACCTAAGTTGAAGAATATCCTCTATGTATTTAAAAAGTATATGTGTACGGTTTATCAGTTGTATTAATTCATAAACATGTATGTTCATAATTTCTCTTTGTGATCTGTAGCCTGTTCAATTATCCCGAACATTCCAAAACGTTCTGTAACGGAGGTGTCAGAACAACTCAACCCAAAGACAACTCAATGATACTAACAGGTCAAGTTGTCAAACTTTGAGTTGAGTTATGCACGAGTTGAGTTGTATTCTTGTTGAGTTTTCCTGTACCCGTAATGTAGCTAACATTAGTTACTGAACACGGGGCTGGTCATTTGGGTGCATGACAATAAATAATTATACAGTGCGTACAAAAAAAAATGTGTTTGGGTAAACATTAAAAGTGAAACAATCCATTTCAAAGGTAGGCAGTATTTAATATAAAAGTTGAATAATTCATTTAACAAAATAACCATGGTGGATAAACCACCACCTCTTGGTCAATCATGCTTTTAATGGTAGACCGCCTTACCATTACACCAACAAGACACTCATAAAATATATCAAAATTATATATGTTATTGTCATTCTGAGCATCCCCTGTCATGGATCAGTTCATTCTATTGTTTTTATAAACAGATTTTTGTTTTTTTGTACGCACTATACATGACTAAATCTGTGAGTTATAGATGTACTATGTCCAGTAGCAAAAGATAGAAGTAGATAGAACATACATACCTGCGATAGATGCTGTCATTAAACATGTGACGATACCACCTAACAATGCCCTTACTACTACACTAGCCAAATCTCCTTTACGTTCAGGGGCCATTGGACCTAGAGCCCCTAATTGTATTCCTATAGAACCCAGATTAGCAAATCCACATAGAGCATAGGTAGCAATAATCTGTGATCTCACCTGTAAATAATTATATAATACATTGTATACAGAACTTGTAATATAATGTTGAACTCTAATGGGTCATCTTATTTAAGATACATATTGTGCGCAAAGTTTGACCCCAATCTGACCTTTTATATTTGCATCTTATAACTATCTACACATATCCCGACAAAAATTAATACCACGCCTATTCTACACTTCGGCACGTAACGTATTCAAAATAAACAATCGATTTACATCGTAAAATCTTTTTGGCCACTGTAATAGTCACTCATTATACGCTTTAGTATATTTTAATAAACAACCCCTGTGTTATAATTACATTCAAGCTTTGACGATATACTCTGATCGGTAGCAAGCAATAATACTACATTTGTGCAAAAAGCAAGCATCTGCGCGAGGGAAGTCACTCAAATTAAATGGCTAAAAACTGGGGTCCAGTTATTAGCAAACTCCAACACAGTAGTCTCCCATCGCTTTAAGTGGGCCGATAGGTGATGTCCAGAGGGTGACATTACAGATTGTCACCCGGTGATGTCACATTAGGCTAAATAGTTAACAGATCACATGAGGTATAATAAAAACAACTAGAGCAGTCGGACTGTGGTAGCAGGCTTTTACATTTTGACCATAGAATGTTGAATACATATCACCATTGAGAAATAGACGGTCAGTTTAATGTTTGCATGGGTGGCTATAGTGAGTATCATTGACTTGGGACAGGCTACAGTAGAAATATAAAAAATCTTACAGAAATCAGTTCTCCAACACAATCTGCCCTGTTGTCTATAAATTTAGCTAATTCTTTGTAAGCTACAAATTCATTAAGGAATGTTTTTATACCAATTAGTTCACCAACGACTCCAGCGTCTGACCATTGTACACCCATCAAATATGCTATAGGCATAAATATGTATGAACAAATCAACTGAAAGAAATGATAAATGAAATAATGAACAATGAATTAACTTGTTACAGTAAAGTTTCTCTTTATAGTAAAATTCAAATAAAATTAATTTGATTCTTACTCTTAGTTAATAAACAAGCTATTGTACACACATTGTAGACAGAATACAAATGTAAAATAAAATATGGATAAACGGTCCTCAAGGGGATGGAATCATAACTTGTTTAAAGGAAAAAAGTATAGAATGACTCATGTTTGCAAGAGTAGTTTCCCTTTGATAAGCTAATATTGATCACAATTTTAATACCATTTAAAAGATTTATCTGGTTATGATTCAATACTTGTACTAAAGTTTCCCGATACATCAATAATAGAATGCAGTCCTAATTAAATGACATCAATAAACAAACGTACCTGAAAGGAGAGTTCTGGGAAACAGAGGAAACTACCAAACCAAGATAACATGGCGTTAATAAATGCGAGCATGGCTAGAAATGCTATAAGATTGGCTGCAATATTAGCTACAAGCATTATTGATGCTGACGCCCCGGCTGCTGCAGCTTCTAGAATGTTCCTCTCTTTTCTGAAGATAAAAAATAGATCTAATAATGATACGGTAATAATAGACACAAGAGCTGTCAGAGGAGACAGCATGCTCAACTAAGTAAGTATTTGTCACAAGAGATGTGTTTGATGATAAGGAACATACATACATGTATTTTAAAATTTGAAAATATAACCTTAACTACGAAAGCCGAATGGTGTCACATAAAAATAAAAAATAGAATTATACTATGTCGTTATAACAAGATAACTAACTCGTAATTACGAGATAATTAACTCGTAATAATGAGATATTATCTCGTAATAACGAGATAATTAACTCGTAATAACGAGATATTATCTCGTAATAACGAGATAACTAACTCGTTATAACGAGATAATTATGTCGTTATTACGAGATAACTAACTCGTAATTACGAGATAATTAACTCGTAAATTACGAGTTAGTTATCTCGTAATAACGACATAATTATCTCGTAATAACGAGATAACTTACTCGTAATAACGAGATAATTATCTCGTAATTACGAGATAATTAACTCATTTGCAAAAGCACCAACTGTTCAAAATATCAACATCAACAACAAAAGAAATCGGCAGCAACAACTAAACTCCATCAACAATATAATATCATTAAAAATAAATAAACAACAATATAAAAATCCGAAGAAAAACTTCCACAACTTAAAAAACAGCAGCAACAACTCAAACAATAATACCAACTTATCACAACAACAACAACTTCAACACAGAAAAACAACATCAACTCAATATAACAACATCAATTCAAGACAATATCATCATTAACCCAAACAGCAACAGCAACAACAACGTAAAACAATTTCGACTAACATAACTCAAAACAACAAAATCATGTATAGAAATCAATTGCAACAACTTAATCAACATTGACAACAACTAATAACAACATCAACAGAATTGTGTTGAGTTGTTAATGTAATTGTTTCAGTTTTGATGCTATTGGTTTTAGGTTCCGTTGTTGTTGTTTTTAGTTGTTCTCAATGTAGATTTCAGTTGTTTGTTTAATTGTTTCAAATGCTATTGCTATTGTTTTAAGTTGCTATTGATGTTGTTTTTAGTTGTTGTCAATGTTGATTTAGTTGTTGCAATTGTTTTGTGTACATTATTTTGTTGTTTTGAGTCGTTGTTGTTGTATTGAGTTAATGTTTTGTTTATATGTCTGTGTTGTGTTGCGATGTTGTTGCTGTTGTTTTGAGTTGTTGTGATAAGTTGGTGTTATTGTTTTGAGTTGTTGCTGCTGTTTTTTAAGTTGTGTATGTAGTTGTTTCGTTTTTTATATTGTTATAAGTTGTTGCTGTTATTGATGTAGTTGTTGTTGTTGTTGCTTAGTGCTTTAATGTAAATGGTTTAGTTGTTGCTGCTGTTGTTGTTTAAGATATTGTTGCTGTCGTCTCGAGTTGTTGTTGTTTCCTAATTCTTAATGGTATTACGAGATAATTATCTCGTTATAACGAGTTAATTATCTCGTTATTACGAGTTAGTTATCTCGTAATAACGACATAATCATCTCGTTATAACGAGTTAGTTATCTCGTTATTACGACATAGTATAATTCTTTTTTTTATTTTTATGTGACACTATTCGGCTTTCGTACTTAACAAATTAAAAGTAAAAAAAAAAAATAATAATAAAAAAATAAAGAAAATTTTAAGTTCATGGGAGACAATTTTGAAAAAAATGTATTTGGAGTTATGAGCCTTGTCACATGAGATGTGGTAGATAATAAGGAACATATATTTAGAGTTTGAAGTTGATACCTTAAGAAATAAAGAAGTTATAGTAAAAGATATTTAACTGCACAAAAACTTTAATCAGAAATATGGACGCCCACGCTAGGGCAAGTAGGAGTGCTCTTCATTTACTTTGTAAAGTCGAGCTTAAAATATGAATTTGAAATTATAGGTTTTTCCAACTTACAAACAAAGCTTTAAAGTCAGATTAGCTCAGTAAGTAGAGCATCAGACTTCCAAGCAGGAGGTTGTGGGTTCAAGTCTTGGGTTTGATACTTAACTTTTATACCTCGTTTATAACATTAATAAGAATACGATAAATAACATTTCCACTGTGAAATGCAATATTTTTACGGCATACTAATCTAATATTTCACTGCAATACCATCTATTACTAAAACTTTTTTCTCCACAGTGAAAAATGATATTTAACAGCATACCAATGTCACAGGGAAAGAAAAATATGCAGCCTGACTGGGACTCGAACCCAGGACCTCTCGCTTACAGGGCGAGTGCTCTCCCGACTGAGCTATCCGGCCGCTTACATATCCTTCTTCCCATAATGTGAACAGGTAAGTGCCATGACATACTCCCCCACGAACTGGAAATTCGTCTCGAATTTCAGAATTCCAGGCCGTTTAAGGAGCATTTATTTTTTACAAGCGTTTCTCAACTGACCAAGTAATTGTCACGGCCCACGTTGGGCGCCAAATGTCACAGGGAAATAAAAATATGCAGACTGACCGGGACTCGAACCCAGGACCTCTCGCTTACAGGGCGAGTGCTCTCCCGACGGAGCTATCCGGCTGCTTACATATCCTTCTACCCATAATGTGAACAGGTAAGTGCCGTGACACCAATCTGACATACATATATTTTCTGCGATGAAAAATCAAATAATGTAATATTTTCACTACAAAAACTTAATATAGAATAAAACCTCACTTTATGCCAAATTATGGTAAAATGATTATAAATAGAACCAATTAACATGTACAAAACGTAGTCAGCCTTTGGTATTTTTTGTTATACATAAACAGAATACAGTGCCACCCTCAAGTCCTTGGACAAAACTTCTTTTAGCATAAACTGATTCACATTTACCAATGAAAAAAGAAACTTAGTGCCACCTGAGTAAATTCCAAAATCAACATTGCTTAGTTACAAACAATGTATTATTCAAGATCTAATTATAGTAAAATTACGTGTGGTATGCATGATAAGTTTTTTTTATCAAAATTTTGTTTGTACAAGAATGTTTTTATGGCATGGTATTTTTGTACAGTAAAATGAAGTTTTAACTTACTTTTCATTCATGTTAACTTGAGATAATTTTCTCAGTTGACTGGTCTCTGTCTCTGGGTATAATAACTTGGATACAGCCAGGGCACATGGTGCATTCATTACAGAGGCACATAATAAATGTTCAGCTGGGACCTGTAACCATAGTAACAATATACTTGATATGTACACTTGGTTGAAATACTTCACAGTCTGAATTCCATAGTCAAGAAATTGATAAATTATCATGACACACTCATTTTTTGTTATTAAAGTGAACTTATAAAATGTATGGTGGTTTACACCACATTTTAACATTTTTGAAGACTTATTGCGACAGTCAGTCATCCTAAACACATTCCCTGGATAGGTCTATGTATCTAGATCTAACGTGTAAATCAAGTACATTTATTAAGTACATATACCCTGGCCAGTGGCTGACAATTATTCTACTTATCTGTAATTTGTGTATCATCAGACACTTTATTAACTGTTTTACTGTACATATGTTTACTTTAACAAACAATCAGTTTTTTAGGCATATTCATAATTATAAAAGCTTCAACTAGGGTTGTGGAATTTCAAGATTTTTCCAGTCTGGAACATGAGGGTAAATGTAATAAGAAACCAAGCATTGTATACTTACACCAAATGATATATATGCTGCCATCACTCCACCAGCTATAGAACCAAACCCTCCAGTCATTATAGTGACAAGTTCTGATTTAGTCATCATTGACATAAATGGGCGAATCATGATAGGTGCCTCAGACTACAAACAATATAATATATAAAGATATGTAAATGATTACAGTGCATTATTGATTGAATAATGAGTAATAAGTCCTAGATGTATAAATTGATCAGGTGAATTCTAATATGCCGCTTAACAGAGGTGCCATTACAAGAGCTTAACTTGCTTGTCAAATACAACAATGTCATTTTATATTGCTATTGTAATTACCCATTTGTGATGCTTACATTGAGATGGTCTCTATCTGCCTACTTGCAGAAGCATGTTTTATGGAACAAAAGAATTAAATAAATCCAGTAAAATAATCTGTATTCATATTAAAGAAGCTGTCAATACTGCTCAAATTTTGTTAACAGGAATAAAACATGCCTTATTCTAATCAAAGCACTGAAGCCTTGAATGTGTTTGGGTTACGGGTTTGCAAACTAATAGGATTGAAATATTTCCTTATGTTAATTTTAAAATGACCGTAGCTCTTGACTCCTGGTAATCAGAAGCTAAAGGGGTCATTCTTGTAACCATTCACAGATAGGTTTGTTTGTTTGGGTTTTACGGCGCACCAACACAAAAAAGGTCATATGCGCCGAATGCAATCAATGATACGATTAATTCACTGATAGGTGATAGCCCTGATAAAAAAACACAGAAATTTCCAATAAGAGACCATAGTCAGTTATTTGCCCTTGTATATTCTTCAAATAGGTAGGTCCAATTAGTTGGATTACTAGGATTTTACCCTTACTTTTCAATGACAATATGCCAGAATAATTCTTAAATAACTTTTTTTTGTGAATCTTTTCATTTGTTTGAAAATCAAGCTAAGTATTTTTAATGTTAAGAACTATCTCGATTTCATCACTACTGTTAATATCTAAATTAACAAGCAAGAAAGTAGAAGAAATATTTTGTTATCCTTACATAGGACTTCAATGATAAAATCTGAGGATTCCAACTGTAAGGACCTACTTACTAATTGGATTGCTTCAGCTTTTATCAAGGAAAGATAACTGACTGAAGTCCCTAATTATACTGTATCTCAATACATACCATGCCTATAAATATGTTAGCAGCTGCACACAATGACTCGGGGGCTGTGGCCCCTAACAACTTCCTTAGCACCCATCCCATCTTATTGATAACCATTTGCATGGCCCCAATAAAATATAATACATTTATGGCACAACTAAAGAATATTACAACTGGTAAAACCTGAAATA
This sequence comes from Mactra quadrangularis, assembly GCA_025267735.1. Classification (NCBI taxonomy): domain Eukaryota; kingdom Metazoa; phylum Mollusca; class Bivalvia; order Venerida; family Mactridae; genus Mactra; species Mactra quadrangularis. Next base: position 23,221,322 of record CM046306.1, on the reverse strand, counting down.
AAATTGAAATACAAATTAGTTACAATAGAAGGAATACATATGTATAAACAAAGCTAGCCATATTAGAAGTGGTGTTATAGTTCGTTTTTTCTCAACTGTCAAAACATGAATAATTTCACGGTGACTTCGTGCTCTATATTTTACACCCATGGTATTGTGATAGTGTGAAAAAATAGACAATAAAGAAGGTAAGTTCCACAGTTCGTTAGGACTATCAAATACAATGGTCTTTTTTCTATCAAATTAAGCTTAAAATCATCAAAAAAAACCACAAGATTGTACAATAACCAAGGCAGTGATTTTATAGCTGAATTTCTTACCAAAGTAGAGCTACATATTGGTACCCAAACTTCTTACACTGGTAATGTCATGCATTTTATTAAAGGAAAATTACCACTAAAGGAAGTTTGATCCATACTTCGGCTCAAAAAGTCAATTGGCTAACAACTTTTTAGAAAAACTATTTTTTCCCATTTTTAGTTTTATACTGTTACACCGGTTTCCATGAGTTGAAAAAAATTCAAAGCTATATTTTGGAAAGAAATGCATTTTTAACAAGACTTAAAAATGTGTTGGCACAATAACTATATCTAATAGTAATTTTACTATATGTATAATGAAAATTTATTCATGGTACACAATATAAAATAATGCTCATTTTAGAATTTGTTCAGATGGTTGTTTTGTGAATTGGTAAATACTAAAAACAGAATTTTGTACCAAGAACTTTTGGATATACCTTCATAGCAAATATATGATCAGTAAATTTTGGTCCAAATACAAACTCTGCTCCATAATCAGCAAATGAAAGAAATGTTTGTACACGTTGACCAATCCAATGCATTACTTGATATCCAAAATCCCAACGTAAAATCAGTAAAGCTAAATAAAACTGTACACAAAATCCACTGAGAACAGGTCTCCAATTTACCTGAAATTTAAAATAGCATTAAGATAAATAAAGTAGAAAATGAGAGGGAAATTTCTGACTCATTCAGGAGCTTTCAATTGAACAAAACCTGTTAGCACAGTGGCTGAAGGGAATTTACATAACTGGCATAGTTTCAACTTTTATAGCATCCAATAACTGTCTCCCGGGGTCTCTTAATTGACAGCTGGTTTAGAATGAAGGTTTGGTAAGTTTGATGATACAGTTTGTAATTAAGTCAAGATTGTCTGCAGTATACGCTTGTATTTAGTAGATAGTGTTTCAAGGTTTTGGTGAATGAATATTTAGTAAAAGACCTATGTTTCCATGTTTACATCATTTCTGTGTTTTAACAAATCTATAAACAAACCACATTAAAGATGTGTTACCCATTAAATATTACATGATTCACTTCTAACATCAATGATGTTATTATATAAATGGTAATATATAAATATATTCACACATGTGCAAGACAAATGTATAATAACTCATAAGTTTCTCTCATAAAAATCTGTCTCAAGTAATAATAATGTAGCAGGGCTATTCATTAAATCATTTAAGAGCTATATTCATCAACCAAATTAGCTCAGTTGATTAAGAATCTTAGGAGCAGGAGATTCTAGGTTCAAGTCTCCTATAAGGTACTTATAATTTCCTCCTATTACAGTGAATAAGCTATAAAACAGATTAAGTGCCAGGGCTCAAATTTAAGCTCACATACTCGCAAAATGCGAGTGAATTTTATAAATTGCGAGTAAGTTTTTTTTTAACTCGCCAATATTCGCAAGTTGAAATCACTGCAAAAATGTTGCTGTCTAAACAAATGAGGCTCAAATCAGCATGAAAACGGCTGGATAGATTGATAGTATAATATAATGAAAGTTTTACAAACAAAACATGTTTTACATTGTTTGCCTATCCCTCAATAACACACTTGTTCTATCTTTAGTAAAGTATAGTACAAAATTAATGCTTTGATAATGTATTACAAATAGCTACTATCAATGCTATTAAGATTTGAAGAATTAAAATGTGAGTGATTTTTTTCATTTTGCGAGCTGAAATAAAATCAACTCGCAACAATTTGCAAGTCCAAGTTATTGTTAAATTCGAGCCCTGGTACAACAATTACAACTATAGAATACAATAGAGTACTTACTTCTGCTGGGTGTTTAGAAAACAACCACAGAATGATAACTAAAGTAAGAAAACCAACTAATGCTACCAGATTACCAGGTTGTTTTATACCAGTAGATATTATAACACTTATTATACCAATAACTGAACCTACAACCATTATACTGAAAATATATATATATACATGTATACTACCAAGACATAAAAAAAATGTACTTATAGCACTGTTGGACAAAGGGTTTTGATAGAATGTATAAACATGGGGTTATATAACAAATGGAAGCGATACAAGGGATCTTTATTAAGCCTAAAATTTAGACATACATATAATGCACAAACAGCATACAATCTGCTTATTAACGTACATTCTGTATATTGGCAGACTATTTTAATTTAAGTAGCAATTCAATTGCGCATGAGCAGCCAGGCGCATAGCTACCAGGCGCATATATTAACGTCATTGTTATGAAGGTAATTTTACTTTGAACGCGTAATTGTGAAAAACTGAGAATGTTTTTATTTCCTTTTTTATTTCATTAAAATGACAAAAAAGTGTGTACTTTTAAAAAATTGCGGTAAGAATTTGACCATCGTTCTGCTTTAATATGAAAATAAACATTATAACTCAGCAATTGGTAAAACCTTTTAGACATGAAAACCCTGAATTCAGTGATGAAATGTGCAATCTTTATGACTGACGTGATATTTATATAATAGGAACAAAATAATTGTATGCGACAAGCCGACAACATTTCAGAAACATTTTGGTATAATTATCATTGGCCACGGGACATTCAATACTTTTAATATGTGGGTTTAATGTACTTGCTTGCCTGTTTATAGTGGTGTGACGGCCATGACGTCATGAATTTGTATGTTTGTCTATGATTTAAGCATTTTAAGAAGGCAAGGGGTTGATACTGGAAATACATACTACAAAATGATAAATTCAGAACAAAAAATCGCCCAAATGTGACTTTAATTTTAGATCAAGTTAAGGAAAGTTACAGAAATACATGAATAAACATTGATACACCATTTGCAATGACTTTCTAACTAGGAACAAATACCAAAGGAAACTAAAGTATAATAGAAGTGAATAATCAACATTACTGAATACATCTTAATAGTATGTATACTTTACTCACTGTAATATTCATAATTTAAACGCCTAAAAAAAAATAACTAGTTCGTAACGTATGTTACAACAACACTGTTTAAACTACCATATCTCAATGTTATCAGCCAAAGCCAGTACAACAGATTAAAACATTTAACATTCTCCCTCCTACCAATGATTTTTAATTATGTAGGGCAGTTGTCAGTTGACGAAAGTATGTGCTTAGTAGATGGTTAACAGCTAAATCCAGAGATTTAGCCTTTCCAGGAGGAGTGTGTAGGTTGACTGAAGCCGTTATATGACCTATAAAATGTGTTGTTATGGCGTTAAACCCAACAAAACAAACAAACAAACAAAACATTTACATGTAATGGCAGCACTTACTATTTTCTTTGTACTATGTCATATCTATACTGTTAATATGGTTGCCTTCAAAATTAAGTTAAAACATGTTTAAAAATTAAGAGTTAAAAAGGTAACGAATAAGTCTCAAAAAATCAAAACAGTTGAATCGTGTTCAAAGTTTACAAAGTAATTCACTTTAATATACAATTGAAGTAAAAATTGAAACATTCTCCCAGACTGTGACATTCCATGAGGTACTAGCACACTTATTTTACATAATATTTTTTTCATTTGTCACCTAAATTACATTCTCGTGGGTTTGCCATTGGATAAGAGATCGGCGCTTTTGCATGAACGATGTGTTTGCTTCCTTATCATTATCGATTTGTAGCACCATGCCAATGTACCATGTTCCCTTAAATATTTCTGCAACAAAATCTCCCGGGACATATTCTAGTTCATCTACGACAAAAAAATAAAGTCTGATATATGTTGTTTGTGTCATCAGGAATTACAACAACCTGTGGTAACGTATGTTTAAAAAAGTCGAACTACATGTTGTCGCTGCTGTTACATGAAATAAACTAAGATAATTACCATTAGTTGAAAAACCATGGTCACGTATGTATCATTCTTAAAAGTCTACCCGAAAATTTTGGTTAAAAGTGATGATTAATGAAACGCCTTAAAGTACTTAAAAGCAATCGTTTTTATTTCATATAGATTTATATTTGATCTTATGTTTCAAAATATTTTACAATCATAATATCTATTCGAATTTGAAAAAAACTGGATCTTATTTATGGTCACGTATGTTACCACACTCTTGGCGACAAAGTTTAAGAGCTGTTTGTGAGTGTATATTTCTGAGGACCAAGATAAAAATCTTATTCTTACATACAAGAACATTGTATGTGTTAAAAAACAAGTGTATTAAGACTGCTTTATGTGGCTATTTTTCGTAGTCTGCACTCAAAGGCAGAAAATTGAGATGGCGACAGTAAGGTATGTTACATTTTGGGGTACTTAAGAGATCAGTATGAACACATACTTATGTATATTTCAAAAATCTTTTTTGTCTTAAGTGCCCACACACAGCATACAACTTTTGCATAATAATTCAATTCACAGCCTTTGTAAAAAATTTGTATTAACTCAGTAACACAAGGAACATTAAATGTTTCATCTTATTGAATACCAGCGATAAAAGAAAGCCTATACTTACATCTTAATGACTTGGCGTACTTTAGGGCTCACAGCAGCCCCAAAACTTAGAGCACATTTTCCAAGGGGATTCCCACATTTTTCTCGTAGAATCCAGATAAGTATAGATGTTATAACAATACATGTTAAACCAATCAATGGAACTATATCTTGACAATTCTTCTGTAAACTTGTAACTATGGCCATTATTACATATATAATGGTTGCTATGGTAACCAGACCTATCACAAACTGTAAAAACAATAATACAATGTGATTAATCTTTGACTAAGTACATTATTTAAGTGTATATTTTAGGGTGCCTGTTTTTCTCTCTTCTCTGCAGAAATAGTTATTTTAAAGTATCAACCCTATGATATGCCTTGCCCCATTTTCTACCTTTTTGCCATTTTGTTAGTTCTAGAATAATTATCACTTTTCAATGTGACTATTTGTTTCTCTTGCTTTTTATTGGGTTTATTGCTATATCAATACAAATTATACTCATTTAATGGCTACCAAATCACCTAAACTGGCTTTTCTAGACCTTTGTCAGTAAACACCTCTCACCTACCCTTTAACAAGGTAGGCATGTTCTCCATATATCTTATTGATGTAAGAAAATCGACATTATTGTAAAGTTTTCATGAAAGGGTATAACCCCCCCCCCAGGAGAGACTCAAACCCGTACCACTTTCAAGTTTGGGACCCTAGATTCAAACTCCTGCACAAAGCCTACAGCACAATGGAACAAGGCTGTGGCAACTTGTTAATGAATTGTATTTGACTCTTTTATATACTCACACATCTAAGTATAAATTTGTTTTCTTCAATAAAATCTCCAATATTTCTGTGTAGTTTTTTATGAAATGTATGAAAGTTATTATTACTGCTGTCACCACTAGATGATGATGAGTTGTCGGTGTTATCATAGTCATCAACAGCACTTTCTGGCACTAAAATAATATAATATTTATAAAGTTAACTTAACAATAAAAGCTTCCTACAACAGAACACACACAGACTTTTCCAGCTATTTCCCTGGCTTAAATTGAGTATTTTAAAGCATTTTTGAAAATTTGGGATTTTTTACAATCCAAATGTATTTTACATGCATTACTAGTACACTATGGCTGTAAAGGTAGTCTGTATATATTTTTTAATCTTTAATAAATTTTACTGATTTTATTTATTTTTGCAATCAGATTGGATTATTTCCTTCAAATTTGAAAATTTAGCAGGAATGTGGCCTTTACTTGGCCTCTGGTAAAAGGGCAAACAGTCCTATCAGAACAGAACAGCAAAAGTCTCTGGATTTCTTATGGTATATATTGAAGAGCAATATTATCTGCAAGCCTGACGCTCACTTTTGATGTCTCAAAGTGATAGCTACGTAATAAATTGTAGATAATAAAGATTATTAGTGCACAGAAGATAATTGGTTAGCTGAGAGAATTGATATTAAAATAATACTTGGAAAAAGAGACATTAAAAGTCTTTGTTCAACTTGTCAGCATTGCTATGTTATCTGTTACACTGGATTAGCTGAAGTGACATCTTAATCCTTGTTATTTACAATAAAGTATCAATATAGAGACCACACTGGTTATAGCCAAATCATGTCATTTTAACATTTTGTAATTTTCAGTTATTAAATTTGAAATAAAAAATGTCCATAAATGAAGACCATTCCACTACAGAGATCATGTGGGTTATTTCAAAAATGATTTAAATCATGCAACTTAAGACGATTTTTAATTCCAAAATGCTTAAATTTACAAAGAAAATGGTAGTGTAAAATGAAAATAAATTTAAAATAAAATGATGAACGACTAAAACAAGTAAATATAATGTAACCACATGGAAGATTCATCCAAATGTGTATCCTCGTTAAATAAGGTCTTTATAATTATCATTATCATCATCTGTAGTATTAGTATTAGTATTAGTATTACTACTCATCTTCTTCATCTTCTTCTTCTCATTATCATCATTATCATCATCATCATCATCATCATCATCATCATCATCATTATTATCATAACCACACACTCATTACGCTCTAAATACTACTTTGTCTTTAATTTAAGATATTATTCACATGATAAATGACCTGACTGTACTGTATACTTCAATACTTGGATAAGATCCTTACCTTGTGTAAATTCAAGAATGGTTTCCTTAGTTTCACAATGTGGTATGTTGGACTGTACACAGTCTACATCAGATATCCGGATTTTAACTTGCTCAGCCATTTCTGTAATTATAAATGATGGAAGTTTGTTACACCAGGGAATTAGTCTAGATATCTCTGGTCACACCCATATTAGGGGATATACGGTAAGCTTACAAAATAAAACAGTACTAATATACATTATGTAAGATATCATAAAACAGGTTGTTGTTTTATAAAACTAGTGATTATTCTAAACTTTTTCTCTCCTCCCTGCCTTTTTTTGCTGCTCCCTATGCAGAAACAGTAACTTTGAGACATTAACCCTCTTATGCACCCTGTCCCTTTTATCTGCCTCCCTGCCCTTTTCTGGTTTCTAGAATAGTCACTAAAAACGTACATAAGTATGCATTGTTTATTCTTACTTTTAACATAAACTTGTTTTGTTATTAACTAAACCCCTCATAAGTCATCATCCTATATACACAGTAAAATATTAAAAGTAAACTAATCGTCATTTCCCATAATCAGTGTTTTGGATAATATCGAACATTATACAATCCCTAATAATATACAAAATATAAAACGCACTATTTAAAAATACAAACTATTAAATTATTCATATCACGAATGCTAAATATACTAACTTTTTCCACAAATCAATGCGAACAAGCTGCTTATAATTATGAATAAAATCGATTACTGAATAGTTTTTTTCCAGTATTTAACTGATCCCCGTTTATTACACTAAAAATATCCTTAAATTAACACAGGGTCATTTATTTTTAGTAAAATTTAGTAATTCCAATTTTAGTCTTGAGAGATCGGCGCTTACTTTGTTCAAAATTAGTTACACACACAAAAAAAACCAGCTGTTCAGTGTTCATGAAAAAACTGAAGTTAAGTCACAAAATAATCTTACTTTTAAGAAAATGTTAAATTGTTAATCCTTTCCTGTACCACACAACTCGAAATTTTGCACTAAAATGAACTTCAGATTACAATACGTTAGGTCTGCTTTTCAAACAATATGGCGAATATGGCGGACTTCATTCATAAAAGCGCGCCAACAGGATGTATATCCTCTTTAGATTAATTCAAGTAATTATATTGATAATTTCTATGAAATGTTACCACAATACAAACACTAGAGGGCGCACTGGTCCTTTCACTTTCAATACTTGCGTACATACGATAAAATGACATTTCCCGCCAATTTTGACAAGTGGCTTGTCGCTGATTAAAATCTTTCCTTTATGATCTGAATCTGACGTCACACTGAGAGTGTTTACAACATTAATATTCCTTGATCTTTTCGTAATACAATTAACAACTATTGTACTATTAACATATATAAAAGCTACCCGTCCATAGTTTTCAACTAAAACATCAACTTTTCTACATTCTCAAAATTAAGTGATATTACGTATAAAATACAATCAGACTTCACAATATTGTTTTATGTTATATGATATAAATAAATAAATACTCGTTCATAAATTTGAGTTTTATAAATCGAGGGTTGCCCGCAGAACTGTAGTAACTCGCTATTTAACGCAATGCATTTACTAGTCTTGCGGGCAACCCTTGAATTACCTGTCAAACATTATATACATAGCTGGCAGGGTTTGTTAATTAAACAGATTAATGTTAACTGATGTCAAAACTTAGATTATTACCATGATAGTCAGTTTATGACAGAGAATTAGATCTCACTGGTCAATGAGGAGTATTAGTACGTCTCTGCAGTCTTGGCATTTAAATACCATGTGTGTTGATGGTGCACTCCACTTTCGTTATCAATTAAATGAATCAGATGAAAAGCTTCTTTCATTCAGGACGTCAACTCTTAATTACATTAACATGTATAATGATATTTTAGGAAGTAGAATTTAGCTAATTAATCTTAATTGATAATTAAATGACAGTTACATAATTTCATAACTGCTTACAGCGGCAAGAAAACGTAGTGACCCATCATATTGTATCTGGTAGTCATTGAAAATTTGTTTAAACAGAATTTTTTTTGTAGAGAATGAATATTTATGAAGGTATATTCAGCAAATTATAACTAATATCAGGGAATTAGATACTGTTATCTATGTCTCTGCTGATATTAAGGCATGCATATTTCTTTCAGAAAAATATACTCAAATATGTATACATGTCACATTAATATAATGTCTAAGATATTTTGATATAATTTATAATTTATAATATATAATATATTACCTTTTTAACCCTTGTTAACTGTGATACTTGCTCAAGTTTGATTGAATTTTCATAAAAACCAATCCTTTATAGCATTATACAAAAGTACTATTTCACGGATGACGTCACAAGCACCTGCTACCTATATTTGGTTTATTTACTGGTTGGCAGAAAGAAACCAATGTTTACATACATTTGATAGCAGCAGAATTTTTAAATCATGATAACTTTTTTATTTATTGGCCGATTTTTATGATATTTATATTGATAGAAAGCTTTTGAAATTCATATTTTTAAAATATAAGAAAATTGCCAAAATTTTGGTTAAAAAAATATATATGAGGTGATTTAAACCTGTCCTTTGAACCATCTTCTTGCCGGTTTGAAGCACTAGGTTTAAACACTCGCCAATAAAAAACAATTATTTTTTGACAAATAATTTTTAAATATTCAAAATATGAATTTCAAGACCTTTCTAGTGATATAAAATACTAAATTGTTTGATGAAAAATGACTTAGTAATTGCAATTTTAAAATTACTGTGTTTTCATTGTATTTACTCGCTATCATTTCTTGCCAACCAGCAAACGGTTACCTGTAGTCTTTATCAGCTCCTTGTTACTATTTATAGACATCATAACAATAACAATGAACTGGTCTATATATATTTAAGTGTAAATTGTTCTCGAATGTTCTCTCTTTTACAACTGTGTGTTATTGATTATATGTAATGTCATTGTCACGTGATTGTATATTTTATGAAATTCATTGTATGTTCACGCGGGTCTATTGACCTATTGATCTGAAAATAAAATCTTCTTCTTCTTCTTCTATAATAATATACAGAACGTAATTATCTATTAGCGTAAGATTTATGTTCACAATATAACCCGAATTCTAGAGCCACTAGGAATCTACATGCCAACATAGGTAACAGGTCAAACAGATCCACCAACTCTACAAGACATCATCAACACACATCGATAATTACCTATGATGCTTATCAGCAAGTCTTGATAGAAAATCAGTATACTATTAGCATGTATTATCAGCATTTATATATTTGTATATATATTTACAAACAACAGTATTTTGAAAGAGCTATAACACCGAGCCTTCAACTTATATGGGTCCGGCCCTTCTAAAAATACTTAAGTAAGAGTACGTTATTACTCAAGCAGAGTTCCAAATAAATTTAAGTTTGTACCACTAAATTACTTTTACAAAAAAAGATAATTTTCACTCAAATCTGAATTATTACTAACAATACTTGAATAGTTTTGTCAATATCTAATAAAAAAACATATTCAATAAATACTGTCTTTTTTCTCTTAAATCGTTTAGAAATAATATATGAGAATGAGAGTACACCTAAGTTTATTGTTAATCTGGTTTCCTGATCAACGCATAAACATGCCCAGTTTTGTAATTAAATAATAATGATCAATTCTACATTAATATTTATAAAATGTTTGAACTTAACTTACTATGATAAAGGTAACACAATAAAATTGTTAAATCAAATAAACAAACCGTTCTAACCGCCAGAAAATCCAACATAAATTGTCCGCCACCCAAAACAACGTGCTTCCCAGTAGTTACTACGCTTTCTGTAGTAAGGTGAATAGAGTATACGTCATTGAGGTTTAAGACATGTAGGATTGGCCGATCACTTATGTCTTACTCTTTTATTCTATTTTACGATCTTTAACGGAAGTATCCGAGCATTCACGCTTGAATACAATCTGATATTAATACATTCCGCCTTCGTTTCTTCACTCATGATAAATGATGCAATCGTCTGCTGAAGATCGATAAATCCATGAACAGTGAACAACAGCTAAACAAAATACTATTTGTTTACTCATAGTTGGTATGCACGAACAATAGAGTTATACTTGATCAACTTGAGATTAAAATTATATGAAAATATTATTAAGGATTTGACAAAGCTCAGTGATTAAGTTATTTTATATCGAGTCAGAACGAGTTAAATTCTATTAAGATCGTAGTTTAGAACCATTTATCAAAGAAAAAGTACATTGTATTTATTTGTTTGATAATTTCGGTCAATTAAATTTATTAAGTTGTCACTGTTTTAACAAAGTAATAAACATTACAACGATTTAAAAAAATAATATAATGTACATTTTGTATCAATCTCCGTAAACAGATAGGCGAGTGGAAAATTTTAGATTGGGTTTTAATCAGATAGATTTTGTAATTATTAAAAAAAGTAAAAAGTCAAACAGTGAAAATGTATCAATAGAATTTACTAAGAAGATTTTCTTGTTCGCCTAACTCGGTATTTCATGTATCTTATGTTTTATAAAATAAAAGTAATAATCGTGGATTAAACAATTGGTAAAATAGACTGAGAGAATATACATAGTATATATAAAATATACATGTACACTATTAAATGCATGTACACCAATTTTTGGTTGTTTAAACTGTTCATTGGCGATACACAATGTACTTGTTTAAATCCTTATTAATAAACTGTTGTGTTCTTTTTTTATTTTATAACAAACACTTAATACAACAGGAAGTCTCTACATTCTTAATGCACATGGGTACATCATAATACATGTGTTTTCGTTTCACTGAACATGTGAACGTTTTTATTGCATCTCAACATCTGCCGATGAAGGTTTCATATTTTTAACTAGATTTTATCAAACTTCAGTATTTTTTCAATAAATCATGTGTCGTGTTGTAACAGGGTACTGACAGACATGACCTTTTCAACAGAGTATTCTTACTGCCAAAATTCAAATATTCAATCATTTAAGCTCAATTAATAGTAAAATTGACTAAATTCAAGGTTTCCGACCCCCTGCCCCCCGCTGATATCCGACTAAATCCGCCATTGATAAATACATAAATGTATAAACACATATCTTATACTAATATTACAGAAATTTATATAAAACACATTAGTAGTTAATTCATTCATTAAGGATAGGTCTTTACCAGGTTAAAGATACAAAACTACATGTACAATATTTTCAAAATACACGTAATGTATTATTGTGTTTTATATGACGGTTGTGTGCGGTATTTCCATCCTCTCTTTGAAAGATTTTTTGTTCAAGTTAAACTTTCTGACAGTAGAGCCATCTTTTGAACATTAAAACATTGTAAATTCGATGTTTTAACATTTATTTTCACATTGTTGCCACATCAAAACCACAAAAGAACTCCATGTAAACAACTTAGAGTAAGCAACGGCAGATGTAGTGGGGGTTCGTACATTTTAACCAACATTCCTAAATTGTCAAATATGTTTAAAAAACGAAACTTAAAATATTTCAGTTAAAACCCTGTGGTGCTTTTCACAAAAATTATTATGAAATGAATCTTCGTAAGTCAGTTTCATATAATTAGCATTTCAAAGTCAGACAGATAATAAGCATAACTATGATAATTTTTATGATATTCAAAAGGTATACACAATTCTACACATTTTGTATAATACTTAGAATTGATAAGCCAAAATTGAGCATATTGTTTATGTCTCTTGCTTTTGACTTACGAAGATTTTTTCGTAAGAATTTTCGTGAAAAGCACCGCTGTTCAAAAATATCTAGACATTCACCTGGGTTTACTCATCAACAGCTGCCCCTTTCACCGCCATCTCCTTTAATCAATATTACAAATACAGTCTCAATAAATCGTATCAATATACAGTGTTCTCTGTATGTGCATAATCAATTTTTTGTTCTCAGAATTTATTTTGTCCAATAACTTTTCAAAGACACTGTGTATTTGTTGTCTACAATCTGTGTTGCCAGATCATACTTAATTACTCGATGGAATATACATTTATCAAGGTCTTTGATATATTTCACATGGGTTGCTTAGCTTTTTTTACAAAAAATAAAAGATTTTCAATTAATGAAATTGATTACCATGGCAACCAAATATTAACAACTCAAAAAGAAAGTGCTTCCCTCATGTGACTATAAAACTATCAATTTTGAAAGTCAGTTTGAAGGGATATCAATATTTTCAAATTAAGCCATTTATTTTGTTCTGTTGCCACAGTAACAGACTTCATGGAATTGTCTTAAATATGTTAATTCTGGGTAACTTGTTCATTTCCCTATCATATGACATAATTTGAACCACTTTGGCAACAGGGCCAAATTTGGGGGTAAACGCACCTACTCCTTTAGAAAAAAAGATCATTAGTCCTCTCTATATGTATTTGGATAAATTTTGCCCTATTTAATCCATGTTGATTTTATAGGGCTTGTCACCACCATTGATAAGTTGAAATAAGACATGTTATGTGGAGGGGACTTACAAACTATGTTATCTGAATAATGTTTCATTAATACTGGCAGCATAGAAGATCTTCTTGTTTAATTTTCATTTGTCCTAGAACTTCAGGATGACACTGTATATATTCTTTAAGTATAATCTAAATCACAAATAAAAACAAAACTACAAATAATTTGACAAATTTGATTTTTAATTCTCATTATTTCTATCATATGTATAAACAGTAAAACTTAGAATGATCAAATTCAACCAGCAAAAACTGGTTTGTTCATTTTACCAGTCACCAATCTATGTCTCGTTTTTATCAACATAAAAATGTCTCTATAAACTTGGTAAAACCAACTGGCATCAAATTTAATGATGTCCAACTCTGACATGTTGAACACCCAGTTTGCTTCACTTTGTTTCACACACCTTTGACTTTGAACTTTCCAAGTTTTACTGTAGTTATAAAATACATCACAATTATTATGCTATAAAACTTTTCTCATATAAAATATCATACATACAATTTTAATGAATAAAAACCCTTCCAAACCCTGACCCTCCTGAACGTCATGTTTTCAGGAGACAGAAAAGGATTTTCTCATGAGTTCTAGAATCATGAAATTCAGGATCAGTCCTTTCATCCATTGAACATCATCTCTCAGTAAAATATAAAATAATGAGATGATCTAGACAACATGAGACAGATATTTAGTGATGTATGACCCTTAATTTAATATCAATATAAGATAAGGTAAAAAAAACCTTTCCGTAAGTTTTATGCTTCACTATGCTGTATTAGTGTATACCCAAACAGAATTTTACCTTTATTTATTGTATGATACATTATGTTGTGTAAACGTCATCAAAATTAACATGTTATGAAGAATGTTGTCTTTATATTCAAGATATTTTGACTCAATCAAATTTTAAAAACCAACCATAGACCAATAGCCTGTTCAATTACCCCAAACCTTCCATAACGTTAGGATCGGAACAACTCAACCCATTGACAACTCAACCTGAGACAACTCAATCCCCTACTAACGAGTAGAGTTGTCCCTACTTTGAGTTGAGTTATTCACGAGTTGAGTTGTCTACGGGTTGAGTTGTCCCTTACCCGTAATGTTTGCTAACAGGCGTTACTGAACATGCTGCAGTATACAGTAATAAAGAGTTTAAGCTACCTCCTCATAGATTACAATTAAATATCAACTTTTCTATAACTTACAAAATTGAAACATTTTAGTATCAGTAAAGTTTTGTTCTGATAATGACAAATTTATTCTCACAATAAATAGGCAAGCTGGTCTTAAAATATGAATATTTTTTTTCTTAACACAACTACAGACATTAACGAGTAATCTTAAAATTAATAACAACTTGAGCATATCTGTAAGTAAGTACGATAGCTTTTGATTTACAAATACATCGCTCAGTTCAGACAGATTTTGTTCAATAAACCATGCTTTAACTTGTCTACAATGAAATTATTCAAATTTTATGTTTATGTTAATATTCAAGAAAATCTTTTGAACTATTATTAAGTCACAGTTCGTTTTTTTTTTCAAAAACATTTTTATTTTACAAAATGTATTACATTCAGATGTTTTCTACCATGTTATGTATTTTTTTTAATTTTACATACACAACAAATTAGTTTATAATAATCTTATAAAATAGCTGATCTATGACATAAATAATCTAAGTGTATACACATATGTAGTTAATAATGACTTATTGAACAAAATCTGAACAGGAAATCAAAGGGAGCTAACCTTACATGATAATAATGAACATTGTATTCCATACAGATTTACTTCCCTTTCAAAAGGATTTCAAATAACTTTTGTACAGGAGAAATTTTATACAGTGAGTCATGTCAAGTCTTAAAGTCAACTCATCCACTGTTACAAATACAAAATAGTTATTCATATTTTGTAATAATCACCTCAGAAAGCCAAAATCGAAACAAATACAATAATCTAAACGAGGGCTCGAATTTAACAAAAAAATGGACTTGCAACTTGCAAAATGAAAGAAGCACTCGCATTGTTTTCAAAATTTTAGTGGTGTAACTATTCACATATGCAATATAAAAACAACAGAGTGCTATATTTAACTATAGAAGGCATTACTGTGGGATAGACAAAGAATATGGAACATGTATACTTCCAATGCTCATTGTAACATGTAGCAATACAGATGAGTAGTAGAGCCAAAGATTCAATCTATCTTGCCATTTCCATGCCGAGTTTAGCCTCATTAGCTTAGCCAGTAATGTTTTTCCAGTAATTTCTACTCGCGAAAATTTGCTAGTTGAAATAAAAGTTACTCGCAGTTTTCAAATTCCACTCGCATTTTGTGAGTATGCGAGCTTAAATTCCAGCCCTGATATAAACACACCTTGCGGTACATCTTTACCTAATACATGTATGTATAATATTAAATGTGTGCCTATTTCATGTAATTCTTATGGTGCTGAATTTCTGTCAGACAATCTTTTTTCCACAATCAATTGTGTCTATTTAATCACAGAGATATGTTTTTAAACAAATCTTTAAGCTTTGGTCATTTGAGGCCAATGAAAATTATACAAGAAATGTAATGTGGAAATCACATTAAAGCTGGATTTAAAAACTTTAATGCAAAAATTACAATGAGAAATAATCCATAATGAAGGCAGGTTGTGGTTACTTTCTAATTCTGTTCATCACATAGTATGTTATCATTGTATGAAGTTTCATAAAAGATCTGACAATAAATCGCAGAGATATATGCTAAATTGAAAAACTTTAACGCAATTGTAAACAACACTGGACGCCCGCCCGCACAAACACGTTTTTCGTTTGAAAAATCAGGGTAAAAATTTGAAATTTACGTGGTTAGTTGTATATTTTCTTCCATCCTGTATAGAAAAATGTGATGTTACACAAAAAATGATAAAAACATTGTAGCAAATATATAAAGTCATCTAAGTGGTAAATGACACTTATTAAATGTTTTCCAGTGGAATACCGGGATTTATCAGTGAAATAAAAAGCAACATTTCACTGTTATGAAACAATCAAAATAAATTTGTTACTTTTCACTGATTGGTTGCACCGGTCTGATGACATATCATACTTAAACTTTAAAAAAGGCAGTTTGAAGCATATAATAAACAGAAAAATTTGTTTATTTCAGTGTAAGATCTATTTATTTCACTCGTGAGCGATGCCACTCGTGAAAATATTGCATCCATAGCTCACTCGTGAAATAAAAATTGATCTTATATCAAAATAAACAAATATCCTCTATATCTTCAAACACTCTCATGGCTCACTGAATAAATTTCTGACAACATGAAATATTTCAACTAGTACAAAAATATCCCAAAATATCAATGACTAGACAATAATATTATAAAAAACTTCTTTTTTTCTATAAATGTAATACTTATCTTACATTTACTAAAAATAAATACTATAGGTAAACGATAATGATGATGATGATGATTGTTTTAAAAATAAATTAAGAAAAAAGCAGGATGTTGAATTTTGCGCTAGCCAATATGATTAATAATGAAGATTTTATACAAACATATATTCATATATCTGGATCCAATAACGAAACATAGCACATAATTATATAATACCCTGTAAGTGAAAATTTTAGCTGGAGCTTTATTTCTGTAGTTATCTGTCTAGCTGTTTTTGATAACTGTTGTACATTTGAAATATTGTCAGCAAATATATAAACATTCCTTATTTTTCAACACAACTCAGAGAATTTGAACCCTTCAGAAATTTTCCCTAATATGGTATACCTGTAAAGTGCATACAAAAGAACAAAACGTGTTTTGGTAAACATTAAAACTGAGACAATTTATTTCAGGGGTAGGCAGTAATGAAAATAAAATTTGTGTAATTCATTTTAACAAAATTAGCATGACAGATAAACCACCAACACTTGGTAAATCATGCTTGTTATGGTAGAACACTTTCCGTTACACCAACAACTAAGACACAAGTATAACAAATCACAATTGCTTATTTTAAAGTCATCCCGGGCATCCCTCGTCGTGGGTTAGTTCATTGTATTGTAATTAAACAGTGTTTTGTTTTTTTGTTCAAACTTTACATATCATGTAGTATAGTGCATACAAAAAAACTAAACACTGTTTATATAAACAATACAATGAACTTATCCACCACAAGGGATGCTCAAGCTGACAATAACATACATAATTTTAGTATGTTTTATGAGTGTCTTGTTGGTGTAATGGTAAAGCGGTCTACCATTACTAGCAAGATTGGCCAAAAGGAGGTGGTTTATCCACCATGCTAATTTTATTTAAATGAATTATACAACTTTTATTTTCAATACTGCTTGCCTCTGAAATGGATTGTTTCATTTTTAATGTTTGTTATTTTGTACACACTATACAATCAGACCATACAAAAATATTGTGTGTTTTAGGTAACAGAATGATCAGATGACTGGGTTAGACATTGTCAGCTTAGGTCTTGTTGTTAAAAAATATCTTCATTTTAACTTAACAAGAAACATATTGACACTATCACCTAAACACATTAATATTTTGTTATAGTTTTAGCAGAACTGAAAGAATGTCACACACACACAGGTCATGTATTAAAAACAAATATTTTACAAAATACATTTGTACAAATGCATGTCACAAAATAAATTTTTAGAAAAAATGAAAATAATTTTATCATTATGCATCATTCTACCACAAACATGTGTGTTTTCACTCTGTATACAATGTGACATCATCTATACTTTATTATTGAACATATATACAGAGTAGGTAAAATTTACCCCTTAACAGTCAAACTATTTATTTCCTATGTTAGAACCATATTAAAGGTACTCATTCACAGATTTCAAAATAAACATCAACTTTTTCTGAAACTATCAAAATTGTTTGGAAACAATTTTGAAGCAGAAAAGTAGTGTTCTGATAAAGAAAATTTTAGTGCCAATTGATATACAACTACAAAAGATGGTGTTTCAAGTAGTAACAATCTACCCCATAAGTCATGGCATAGACAATTTTAGTGCATTTTAATGACTTTTATTGTATATTTCTTGCTATCTATAATGTCACTTTGTCTTAAAATATTAAGAATTATTTTTTGACTTAATTACAGACATTGAATGGTATTTTGAAAATATTGAAAAATCTTTACCAAATCTGTGATCTAGTACCTTTATTGTACAGCTTTTTATATTTTGTTCTAGAATAAAATATACCGATAGTTAGCTGTATTTTTTTCTTCAATAAAGACCAAGGAATTGTATCAGAGATTATAGAGGTTCCCATAGTTTAGTCAGCAAGTAAGAAACAGACAATCATAAAATACAAATAATACAACAAAAATCATTGTAAGTCAGATAGATTAAACATGAATAAAAGCCAGGGTTCCACACTGGGACAGAGATTCCTCAAGTATTGTGTAAGACATCACGATTCCACATGTAGGTAGTCTGTCAGACACTGTAATACATGTGTCCATAACATTGGGCTTTTCTACACATACTAACATACAATATATCCAACCAGTATTCTTACAGAAAATTGACTTGCCAGTTGGAACTCATATTATACCTAAGGCCATGCCATATCGGAATTTTGTTAAGTGTCTGCGCGTGTGTAGGTTTTAGAGTCCTTAATCAAAAAAAAAAAAAAATTGTTGGTGAATTTTTCTTAATAATTTCGATGTTCCGGATATTTGATAACAACAATTTCGTTTAAACACAAGTCATTTTATATTAAACCATATGTTTTAAGTCTGTGCTTAAACTAGTCATTTCATAAGTTAGTTCAGAGTATTGTTTCAGATTATGACGATGTTTTCCATTTAAACAAATATAATATATAATGTATTGTTTTTGTCGTAAAATAATGGCGTTTTTCATTTTCGGTTTGTGTGTTTTTGTGAATAGGTACCTAGGTTTATCACAATTGAGTTGAGGCTTAACAAAATTCCAATTTGGGATGGCCTATGGCAGAAAAACAATATTTGATGTAAACTAATAGTTAGCTGCTCCTTTCATTCTTTGTCTAGTATTTTGTATTTGTTTGACAATTTAGGGAGACAGACAGAACCCACACATAAACATGTTAGTGTGGAACCCCAATATCTCCTAACAAATCTAAAATGGCATAAAACATATAGAATAATTTATCTGTTCTGGACATACATTCATATTAAATTGATAATTTTTGATAATTTGTAACATGTTCATATAAATAGACATAATGATTGTTTATGTTGTAAGATGTAAGTGTAGAAAACTCAGGGTACTATGATAATGTATGAATACTGGCTAAGCACCATTTGTATAATATAAATATAGTAAACTATCCATGGACAACACATTTAACTATTCCATGTCCTTCTGTAAATGAAAGCAACATTTCCTAAGAATAAGATGCAATGTATTAATTTACTGATTGGTTTTCAGTACATTTTTGACTATTTCATTTTAATGTAGTAACTAGCTGAAGTAAAAAATAAATGTATTTTACAAGCATTACATAAGGGCTGGTGAGCAAATCTGTAGATATTTATCAATCTTAACACTGATTTTATTTTACTTTTAAAATCAGTTGGGATATTTATTTTCTTTAAATACAAACCTCAACATTAAAGTTTGTCTGATTGTCCCTGACAAAACTATATTTGGGTTATGGTCACTTGTTACATCCTTATAAACATTTGGTTTGGGCAAGTAAAATATACAGCTGGTTGCCCAATCGACTTCAAAAATTAATATTGAGCCCCAAAATAG
The DNA here is from genome assembly GCA_025267735.1 of Mactra quadrangularis. Lineage (NCBI taxonomy): Eukaryota > Metazoa > Mollusca > Bivalvia > Venerida > Mactridae > Mactra > Mactra quadrangularis. The sequence goes on along the minus strand of CM046306.1, from coordinate 23,201,126 downwards.
GGAAACTTTGAGGCCCTTTTCATCTGGTATGGGGCCTTTATTTAGCCCCTGGTAATGGGACCAAAATGCTCTGAGTAAGTATAATGAAAGTAAACTAATATTGCACATTTCAAAATCTAAAACAAAAATCTTAAACAATTTCAAAAAAACAAACATGTAAACATATTAAGAAATATGGCACTAGAATTTAAATGCTGCAAAATTTGTACACACAGTATTACTGTTGGTAAAATGTATAAAATATAAGATTTTTTGTTCTTCTTGTTTAATCATTTTTTACAATAGTAAGAAATCATTAAATATGAACAGTTTGTCTTACCATCACTGCTAGAATTAACCATTACAAGACTTCCTATGTTAGTTAGTAAGTTCTAACCTTATCTCATTTAAAAACAACACAAGTTGCCAGGATTCAACATTAACAGTTGTCCAAGGTAACCTACACCCAAAGTTATTGACAAGCCCAGTGGTGCTTTTCACAAAAATTCTTACGAAAAAAATCTTCGTATTTCAATAGCAAAAAACATTAATAATATGTTCATTTTTTGCCATATTAATTCTAAATATTATACAAATTGAGTAGAACTATATATACCTTTTGAATATCATATCATAGTTATGCTTTGAAGTGCTAATTATATGAAACTGACTTATGAAGTTTCTTTCGTAAGAATTTTTGTGAAAAGCACCACTGGTTGTTCGACTTGTACAGACAATCTTGTTTAAGTAAGATATTACAGTGATTAAAAGATGACAATCTGGACCACCCATTTATCAACTTGAGATTTGTGGAATTATTCATTAATAAAATCAAATAAAATCAATCCAGTAAAGTATTCAGTAAATCAATTAATATTTAAAAGTACAGTCAAACCTGCATTAGTGACCCTCTGTATAATGCTACTATCTGTCAATTCCGACCTAATTTGCGTCTCCCATAACATTTTCCTATATATTAAACCTGTATATTACGATTCTCTGTCTAATGCGACAAGCGACCTATGAAATCGAGGCTGAAAACGCATCCAACTCAGTGTATTACGACTATGTCAAGTCATTAAAAAAAAAACATTGTGTTTGGTTCTCAGAGTGGGGAAAGAGGTGATGTCAATCTAGACTGTGTGAATGATTGGAAAAACAAAAACTTCCAGATACAAGAAAATGTATTTGAAAGGAATACTCACATTCAAAGATTTTAAACATTAACCTTCGTGTTGGATACATTGTACTTCTGAATAGCTTGTTAAATAAACAGTGTACACAAAACTTGAGTTGTATTTGTACCCTGCATATTGTGACCTTCTGTGTAATGTGACTTTTTTGGCTAACTCCAAGTGAAGGTCACAATACACAGGTTTGACTGTATTTAAAGACATCAAACATTTCTATAGACATAAATACATAAAGTAACTAAACAATAATGTGATGTTGATTAACATAACTATAAATAGATTGAATTCATCATTAATTTCCTAGTAAAGTCATATTATTATTATCTTACTATGTAAGTACACCATTAAAATAATTAAAGCTACTCGTTCACAGATTGCAACATAAATTTCAACTTTTCAAAAATGATAGAAATTATATAGAAACATATTTGTAGCAGTAAAGCAGTTTTCTGATAATGACAATTTTACTGCAAGTCAACAAAAAACAGTGAAAATGGTGATTTTGTGTATTTAAATCTACCCTGTTAGTAATAGTGTTTTTGTGACTTTTAATTTATACTTCTAAATATCTACAGATAAGTTTGCTTACAATATTAAGAGTTCATTGTCTCATCACAACTAGACACTGGTTGTCAATTTTAAAATATAAAGAAAAACAATCAAACCTGTGAGGGAGTAGTTTTAACATTTCAGTCAAGATATTATCTTATTATATAAGACTTAAATTCTAAAACAATACAACATAACTTCAGTCACACATATTATTTAATACAATCACACTTTCAGCACTTATTTTGTTCATCTATAAATATCCACATGCTTTCAGCAACACAATAAAACAAAATACAAAGTAAAATGAATTTAAAGTCAATAAAAGCCAAAAATGGAGAAAAATGTTTTTTTTGAATGATAAAAAGTTTTATAAATCTATCACAACATACAAGACTAGGATGATGATAACTGTGTCTCCCTGTTCCTCTTTGGTGGCGGAGGAGGAGGCGGAGCTTTCAATTTCACTGACCTTTGACCTTCTTGACACTGACCTTGAAATTGACCTTCACCTTCATAGTTTTCTAAAAGTTCAGGGGGTGGGGGTGGAAGGTCATTTACATCTAAAATTCCTTCACAATTGTCATAAATAGGATCTATAAATCCAATTTCATTTGGCACACTACAACTTGTATTATTAGAATTATCAATATTATTAGTTTGTGATGTCATTGATGATGATAATTTCGTATTTTCACTTCTCTTTGGTGGTGGTGGAGGACCTTGTTTCTTTGATGGCATGTTAGATGTTTGTTGTTGTCTTATATTGTCTGCATTAACATTTTGATGAGAATAATTAAACACATTGTCTGGTTGACTAGAACTAGCATTACCATTAAGTCTTTGGTCATTAGGTTTTGGCATAACTTGCGGTGGAATTCTTTGATCATTACCATGGTGACTATAATGAGTTCCTTCCATACTTGGAGGGGGAGACATGTGATGCATATGCTGGTTTAGTTCAGCCATAAATGGAAGAGGAGCATAACTGTCTTCATTTTGACCTTGAACTTGAGATTCAGAGGTCATGCAATGATTTGACCTTTTATTGGAAGCAATGTCAGGATATTGTGCACCTGATGACCCTGACATAGGTTGGTTGCCATTGACAACAATATTACCACCAGAAGGTCTTTTCTTGTGGGTATTTATTGTAGAATTAGGATTCCTAGGAGTAGGGGGGACTAAAGGAGGCGGGGTGTGTGAGTCATCTTGAATATTTGGAGAAAATAGTTGTGATTTATCAGACATGTTAGATTGGCCAACAGGGACAACAGGCGGAGCTACAGCTTTAGGTACTGAGCTACGATGTCCTGATAACCTTGGAGATAGACATCCTATAGAACCCACAGGAGTTGATGACGGTTGGGGTGTAGCAGGGGCTGAATGTGGCCCCTTTGTCTGCTGAGTATGTTGAGTGATATCAACCCTGGGATGTTGATTTTGTGACTTTGCTGCAGCCTGCATGACTGATGGTGTACAAGGTTGTGACATTGTTCTAGTATGACCTTGAGTGACACCTAGGGGTGGGCCTACAGCACGCGGTGGAATAGGAGAAGATACAGGTATAGGTGTCATATGACCTAGACCTTCAGTCTCTCTTATTTCCTCGACTGATTCAAGACTTGATTTTGATGTGTTTCTTCTATGACCCTTTTCACCAGGTACAGGTGAAGGCCCAGTTTGGGGTCGCCCCTTTTTAATACTAGCAGGCTTTTGGGCAGTGGGTGGCCCAGGTTTAGGGGATTGACCTTGAGACCTGAACTGTGAGGGGTCATCTGGTCTAGACCAAGAACCTTGATTTTGCTCTGAGTATATTTCTAAACTTCCTGCACTATTTGTGGGGCTCATAACATACCCTTGATAGGAATCTGAGGAGCTCACTGAAGATATAGATGAGCCCCTAGAATGGGTTCTGGTCCCTTTATTTGGTGGAGGGGACATAATACCTTTAGATCCCCTATAAGGGTATTGAGAGTCATTAGATGAAGGGGACAATGGAAGTTGATCATAATTTATAGTTTGAGATAGAGATCTATGATCTTTTACATGACTTTCAACAGATTTTCGATCAGGGTAGACGTCACCATATATCGGAGCACTTTTCCTACGTTCAGCTATTTCCTTTTGGACTGGACTAGAAACACTAGGTCTCCAATCTTCAGTGGAACTATCCATAGATCCTACACTACTACCGTCCAGTGATGTTTGAACCATTTCAGATAAATGTTTAGTTGTACCAGTGGTCACTGGTAATTTAGCACGCAACTTACTACTTCTATGAGACATTGCACCAAACCGACCTTCACCACTAGATGTTGAATCTTCACTAGAATCTGTGGAAGCACTCGTTATTGAATCTCTATGTCTTACAGGATGAACTTCTTCTCCTGTCTCATTGATTACACTATGAGTGTTACTAAACGACACTCGTTTTACCGGAATCTTCTCAATTCGGATTGGCTCGCTTATTTGTGCGCCTGTCAAAGACGACTTTCGTTCCGTTTGTCGCTCCACTTTGTCTATTTCTAAACAAGCAATTTCAGAATGAATACCGCTCTCCTCATGAGATGATTTAATTATCATGGAGTTTTTAATATTAACAATAGAATGACGAGATCCAGGTTCTGGCATGGACATACGACTGTCACTTAAATCTCCTTGTTGGTTCAACTCAGCTAAAGCTTCGGCTGCGTTTTGTTGATCAGAAATACTTGTTCTTAAATCACGGGAATCCCACGTTAAGATTTCTCCTTCTAAGTTCCGATAGTTGCTCAACAATTGTTTTCCAAACTGAAAGTAGATAAAAAGCAACAATGTTAAATGTAATTTATTTTATGTACAGATCATAACAGGAAGGTCTACCTGTAAGACATGAGGCTATCAGACATTAGAAAAAAAGGTAATTCTATTTTTAAATGCCATGACAAAGTAGATTATGCCAAAATGGCAAGACTGCTAACAGGTGAACACCACAGCCAGATAGAAAAAATAATTTTAAAATACATCTTTCTATTTTAAAAAAGCTGCAACAAATTGATTTATTGTTAGTCATTTTTTTAGGGTAATCCAAATCAAGTAAGAGCAGTATTGCATTAACCTGACAAATTCTGCATGCAGAAAAAAAGAACCTTTAGAAGTCCACAAACTTCAAATGTTTGTTATGACCCCAAATGATTCATGATATTCTACACTTATACATTTGTACTATGATATATTGGATATGTATAAACCTTTCACCCAATGATTTACCAAAGATTATTCAGATATAAATTTAGAACTAAAAACAATCATACATACAAAAGTGTAAATGTTTAAAACCATTTCTCAGTCATGTCATATATGTACTTCTTGATAACTTGATAACGTTACTTGATAACCGTAATTATTTATTACTGGGATTTATCAGTGAAATAAGAATCGATATTCCACTGTTTTGAAACAATAAGAATAAATTTGTTATTTTTCACTGTTTGGATGAGTCATTCTGATGACATATCATACTTAAACTTTAAAAAAGCCAGTTTGAAGCATATAATAAACAGAAAATTTGTTTATTTCAGTGTAAGATCTTAACTTCTACCGCATGTCATATAAGCAAACTTGTTATAACTTTAAACAGAAATAATACCAGTGGGTAAAAATAATATTCTAACCCTAGTTTCAATACTATTATTATTCCACAAATGATCACAGGACTCTGATGCTAGAAGACTCTCCTGTGAAGAGGTAAGTTCATATATTGTATCAACACTTTCTAACAAACGTTTTGTTGTTACAGTAGAGATTGGTAACTTTACATATGATTTTCTTATCATATCTGATCCTTCCCGTTAATGTTCTTGTTATTATATGACATGTATGTCCGACACAAAAAGTCAAATCACTGTATGTCACTACATAAGTCTACTCCATTAACATGTGCACAGAAAAAATATTATAATTTTATTAACTTGCACTCAAATAAATGAAAAATAGACAAGAATAAATTCCACAAGAAATGTTACAATTGAAAACTCTTAAATTTATTATTGTTTTTATAATAAACAATATACCACTATCATCTTCTAATAAAATACATGAACATGTTTTTACATAATTTCAAGAGTCTGTATCTTTAAACAATTAGTATCTGTATTCAATATACAGTGTCATCTAAAGTCCTTCAACAAAATCATGTTTTTTTTTTATCTTAAACCAATTCATAATTACCCATCAAAAAAAGAAACAAAAAGTCATCTGCGCAAATTCCAAAATCAGCATTAATTAGTTAATTAACATATGATTTAACTATGTTACATGACCAAGCTTTTAATCATAGTATAGTCCAATTTTATCCAGTGAGCCGTGACTGCACTTTTGTATTTACAGATTTTTAGAACATTCCTACTAAAAGGTAACACAGCTTATTTAACCAACCATGTGATAACTGTCTTAATTACAATTATACTGTATCAATTAAAATGACTCTGTGGTCGTGACGGTAAGACACTTCGCTTGATATACAAGGTTTTGTAACCCCGGGTTCAAATTCTGCTTGGTTCCGTTTATTTTTTTTATTTTCCTTAGATAGGATCCTAGTCTGATTTCGATACAGCCACTGCAAGTGACGCCAAATATATAATATACATGTATTATTGTTATTAGGTAAATTGCTGGATATAAAAATAAAGAAAGAAAAAAATGAAATAAAACGTTATTGAAAAAATGAATTATTGCGCAGAATTCATTATATAATACAACTAAGCACGAATTTAAGAAAAAAAATTGGAGACGGCGAGGTTCAAACCACTGCAGTTAATGAAAGGGACACATTTTACCAACTCGTTACCGACTGCGCTATTTTGAACATTGATAGTTGAACTACTTTATCTTGCGTCTTTATACTTTGATATTTTAGTTATTATTGATTTTCAGTGTAATATTTACCGGTTCTACCTATCGTTATGGTTATGATTAGACTCTCCCAACCTGTCACGGCTCACCAAAAAAATTGGACTATAAATTACTTGCAGTACACTTGTTTATACTTTGATATTTTAGTTATTATTGATTTTCAGTGTAATATTTACCGGTTCTACCTATCGTTATGGTTATGATTAGACTCTCCCAACCTGTCACGGCTCACCAAAAAAATTGGACTATAAATTACTTGCAGTACACTTGTTCAAATTTTCTAAAAAAAACAACAAATTTATTCAAGAATTTTTGAAGGGCACTGTAAGTAAAAAAGAAATCTAAGAGGAAATTAATTCATATACCAGTACATTACAATGTACAAGGTTCCTTATGAAGTGTCTACAGTCATCTTACAACTTGAGACAAGAAACAATATATCACATAGATCATAGTTTCATTAAAAAAAATCCTTACATAAATAAAAACACTTCAGAATCTGTACAGTAAACAAAAAGTACTTCTACACATACAAATACAGTGCCCTCTTGAAAAATGAAATTTTGAGAAAAACTGCTCATCTACAGAAAATAAATGCATACATATTTAAAATACTTTTTAACAGAGTATAATAATGTGTCCACACAAATTTTAGACAATTTATTATAGTCAGCTCACCTAACCTAGCTTTCCAGGACTCTTGTCTTTAACCAGTAATCATCTGGAGGAAAATTAAAGTAAAGGGTAACAACTCTAAAAAATCATCAAAAGTTACATTCCTTTGTAGTCGTGTATAATTATGCAGTACTGATGAATAAGCATACTTGGTGTTATCTAAATATCTTGATGAGTATTGAAAATATTTCGCTTCAAAATGCTTTTACTCTAATTAAAAAATTGAAAAGGGGCACAACTCACAAAATAATTCACCTTGAGTTACATCCCTTTGTAGTCGAGTAGATGTAGTTATGATGAAAAAACAACCTAACTTTCTATCAAACAAAATATATTTAGTGAGCAAACTTTAACCTTAAATATTGAAGTATAAAGGGGAATAACTCGAAAAGTAATTCATCCAGAGTTCTGTCCCTTTATAACCCGATAGATGAACAACTGATGACAAAGCATTCCAACTTAAATTCAAATATATCCCATTAGAACAAATTTTAATCTTAAATGTTAAAGTATAAAGGGGCATAACTCCAAAAAGTCATCAATAGTTATGTCCCTTTGAAGTCATGTAGATGTAGTACTGATGAATAAGCATACCAACTGTCATTAAAATATCTTAATGAATACTGAAAATATTTCACTTCAAAGTACTTTAACCCTAATTTTAAAAGTTGAAAAGGGGCACAACTCCAAAAATAATTTATCTCGAGTTACATCCCTTTGTAGTCCAGTAAATGTAGTACTGTTGAAAAAGCAAACTAACTTTCTATCAAACAAAATATATGTAGTTTGAGCAAGCTTTAACCTTAAATATTAAAGTATAAAGGGGAATAACTCAGAATAACTCAGAAAGAAATTCATCCAGAGTTAAGTCCCTTTCATGTCTGATAGATGAAGAACTAATGAAAAAGCATTCCAATTTCATTCAAATATATTTGTAAGTACTAAATTTATCCCATTAGAACAAATTTTTAATCTTAAATGTTAACGTATAAAGGGCACAACCCCAAAAATAATTCATCCACAGTTATGTCCCTTCAAAGTTGTGTAGATATGATACCGATAATTATGTATACTAACTTTAAGTCAAATATCTTTATCAGTATTGAAGATATTCCATACAGGAAAAACTGTAACCTCGTATTTTGCAATTTTTTAAGTATAAAAGGGCAATAACTCCAAAAAAAAATCATCCACAGTTATGTCCCTTCATAGTCCTGTAGATATGGTACAGACAAACGTGTATACAAACTTTCAGTCAAATATCTTAATCAGTATTGAAGATATTCTACACAGGAAAAACTTTAACCTTATATTTTGAAATTTTTTAAGTATAAAAGGGCAATAACTCAAAAAATTATTCATCCAGAGTAATCCCTTTTCACAGTATGGTTAATAGAGTCCCACTAAATAAGTATACAAACTTTCAATAAAATATCTTGGATAGTGTTGAAGATATAAGAGTTTTAAAAAACTCTAACCTGAAAAACAACACCAACGACGACCCAAAAGTGATAGCAATAGCTCTCATTTTCTTCGAAAAGTCAAGCTAAAAATTCTGCACATAGCCAACAGTGGCTGAGATTAGCAACACACAAAAATCAGAAGAAGTTTTACGTGAGATCTCCCAATCTGAAGTTTTTGTCTCTGGTCACTGAGCTATCCAGAGAGTTAAATTGTTACATAATTTACCATCTTATTACATGAAAAACTTCATTTTTACATTGATAATTATAGAACATTTCTGAAAATATCTATTAATTCCTGTTTTTTAAAGTCTTTAGTTAGACTGACATCCCAAGGTAATCATTTTACATATAAAAACAAAATTTAACTCAATAACAACTTTCAACAACATATAGATCCAATTTTTTTAAAAACTCACAAAATTGTAAATATAATAATAAATTACCTTCATTTCTGAATATCTATTAAATCCAAGAACCGTAGAGTTAGAGCATTGACAATTCAATCTTTATAATCAACTATTTATTATAATTGTAAATCATAGTTTATATTTATTATTTACACAAACATAACAACATATAACTGATACTGATCTGTATTAACTAACTACTTTCATGATAATGAATCAATAACTTCTTTTATTAAAAAATGACTAAGATTTAAATCGAGGCAATATTTAACAATGAAAGTACAACTGTCGCCTTTTTTATGAGCTAGGAGCAAATTGGGATTGTTTACTATACACTTGAGTCATGATTTAAATCTGTTTGACCTTACAGAATCTAGCAAACAAATTACGACCTTTGACACTCCCACTAATCTGTTTTAAGTAGTTTAAACGTTAACAAAGAAGGGTATTGTAGGAAACTATAATCTTGTTATAAAGTAATTTAGATATCCTGTATTATATATTTGTATATAACATCAATGGTTCACTTCCTGATTGATTATTTATATATAATATATTATAGTGTAAAACAATAAACATCTTCCCTAAATAACATATTTAATAATAACTAATTGACATACACTTGTCTATATTTTAATGCAGAATAAAATATACACACTCTTTGATATATCAATGGTTAAATGAGGGATCTAGCACAAAATTTACATGTATCTACATGTATTTATCTTTAACTCAATAAAACTTTAGTAAACTACACTAGTTCCACACTACAGTCATTGAAACATCCAAAGTAATATATTAAACACAGCACATGTCCTCACAGTAACCAATGTAACAAAAACAAACAAGTTACCACAAGAATTAACTTACTTATTTATATTTGGTACAATTTTTACTATCCAGTTAATGAGGTTACTGTAAATATGTTTTCCTACATAACAAGCGGGTCCTGAGAAACCTGGACCACTCATCTAGAACTAGATTCTAGGAAACTGGCACAAAATCTTTTTACACTTTCATATTCAGCTTTGAATATGAAATTTTAATGCTACTATCATAATTATTATTTAGTAAAATTAACCTTAATATTTTGGAACAATTTATTTTCCTTATTTCATTCATAATCAACCAATAAGAAATGATTTACAAGTTAGTGAAAAAAAATTCGAAAAAAAATGAATGTATTAAATTCCTTTCATTCAACTATTGTAGCTGTTATTTGTACAGAATCATTGACTTGAATTTAATCAGACAGATTTTCACAATGATAAAACTAAACACTGTGACCTTGAAAGGTCATGGAATAGAAAGGATGTAGTAATTAATACTTTGGTACAAAATACATAGATGATAGCATTCTATACAAAATACTTTGACTGATAAAGTACAATAGATAAAAAAAATTGATAAGTGAAAGAAATGTGATCAATTCTGTAAGTCTTAACACAGTTTATATTACAACCCTATCATATCCAGACTAGGCTTACTACATGCAAGTAGAGAAAGATATATACTAGTTTTGCACTGATCCATTGAAAGTTATAATGATGCATGATCATTAAATAATAATTAAAGTGCCCTTCAAAAGTTGTAAGACAAAATCTTGACTTTAGGATAAACTGATGCACATTTACCATATTAAATATTAAGAACCAAATTATCATCTGAGCAAATTCTAAAATCATCATTAATTAGTTTATCATTAAATGAGAATTCTAAAATCAGCATGAATTAGTTTATCATTAAATAAGAATTCTAAAATCAGCATTAAATAGTTTATAATTTTATGAGAATTCTGAAATCAGCATTAATTAGTTTATCATTAAATAAGAATTCTAAAATCAGCATTAATTAGTTTATCATTATATGAGAATTCTAAAATCAGCATTAATTAGTTTATCATTATATAAGAATTCTAAAATCAGCATTAATTAGTTTATCATTATGTGAGAATTCTAAAATCAGCATTTATTAGTTTATCATTATATAAGAATTCTAAAATCAGCATTAATTAGTTTATCATTATATGAGAATTCTAAAATCAGCATTAATTAGTTTATCATTAAATAAGAATTCTAAAATCAGCATTAAATAGTTTATCATTTTATGAGAATTCTGAAATCAGCAACAATTAGTTTATCATTAAATAAGAATTCTAAAATCAGCATTAATTAGTTATCATTATATGAGAATTCTAAAATCAACATTAATAAGTTTATCATTATATGAGAATTCTAAAATCAGCATTAATTAGTTTATCATTATATGAGAATTCTAAAATCAGCATTAATAAGTTTATCATTATATGAGAATTCTAAAATCAACATTAATAAGTTTATCATTACATGAGAATTCTAAAATGAGCAACAATTAGTTTATCATTATAATTTATGAGAATTCTAAAATCAGCATTAATAAGTTTATCATTATATGAGAATTCTAAAATCAGCATTAATTAGTTTATCATTATATGAGAATTCTAAAATCAGCATTTATTAGTTTATCATTATATAAGAATTCTAAAATCAGCAATAATTAGTTTATCATTATATAAGAATTCTAAAATCAGCATTAATTAGTTTATCATTATATAAGAATTCTAAAATCAGCATTAATTAGTTTATCATTATATGAGAATTCTAAAATCAGCATTAATTAGTTTATCATTAAATGAGAATTCTAAAATCAGCATTAATTAGTTTATCATCATTATATGATAATTCTAAAATCAGCATTAATTAGTTTATCATTATAAGAGAATTCTAAAATCAGCATTAATTAGTTTATCATTATATGAGAATTCTAAAATCAGCATTAATTAGTTTATCATTATATGAGAATTCTAAAATCAGCATTAATTAGTTTATCATTATATGAGTCTAACTATGTCACATGACTAAGCTTTAACTTTAGTAAAATAACTTTCTGTATGCATGATCAGTTTAGTTTCCAAAATTTTATTTGTACAACAACTTTTGGCAGACACTGTAGATCTGAAGACAATTTTTATCAATAATATTCAACACACAATTTATATTACAAATACAGTTGTGTAGAAAGTTTATATTACAATCAAAATGTCAACAAACATCTATCAATTATAATCATATTACATGATGTTTAATCTATATTGTTATTTAATATTTTAGTATAATATCCTGAACATCTGTTTTATTGTTTAAACAGACAGAATCATTCATCAAATATTTATTTAAATACATATTAATCCATGTCCTGTATTATATGACAAAGGGATAATCTAATCAACTCTTTACAATAGAAGATCCAGACAATATACAAACTAAGAGCAAACTTTTATATTTTATGGTGGCCGGGTGGCAGAACACCACAAATATAAGGCTAAATTTCCTTCCCAATGTTTTGAAATACTGGGTTGGTCCATACTGTTTTGTTTTTTTCAATGCCAAAACATTGGAATATAATAGATCTTATTATAAAACATAAGTCTTGTTGTTGATAATCTTATTTCACTATGAGAAAAACACACATCGTAAAATTAGATAGCTTCTTGTTGCTTATTACGTAACAAATTTCATGAGGGGAAAGTCTGTCTTTGTTGGACTGCGGGTGCGTAATGAACGGAAGTTGCCTCAATATCAATTTTTGGCACACTAGGAAGTGAGCCAAATATCGATATTTTGGCACACTTGCTCAATATTGCCCACATTGAGGCTATATTGGCACACTTCCACGTCAATTTTGTTACTATTAATAGTAACATATGCAATAAGATACTGTATGCAACCAAGGACAAAGCTATCTTCTAGCCTAATGATATTAAATACATAATATTTACTAGTCCAAATATAATTTCCATAGCACAAGCCTCAGACTAGAGGGTCAAGACAATGACTCAATTAGTTACCATAACAACCAGGGATATTTTTATTACCTTGGCAATCCTGATGCCCATGATCCATTGGTCCAGAGCTGCTTTATTTTCCGCACATAGATAACGTATGAATTTTGATGTCTTTTTCTGTATTTGTGGATGCTGAAATGATATTGTTATAAATGTAAAATACTATAAACCCTTTGTTTAAAGACAACCTTCTAGTCGAAGTCATCTCTCAACTGCTGTCATGTCTTTCAATTTCATTTATTGAATTACACAGATATATAGAGAAATATTACTCTATTTCAACCAAAAGGAAGCTGTTGATGTGGTAGGTCAGTTAGACAGACATATGTATATGTGTCATACATTAAGAATTATAACATGTCTGTTATACTGTCTGTAATTTTATCCGAAATTGACGTATAAAGTGCCAGGTATTTTCAGAAACTGAAAACATGTTTAACAATCAGCATTTGGCACCATTTCTCTGCACTCAATGACCCTGATTTTTCCTGGCGATGAGGGTCGCTGCCCCCCCCTTCAAACCCAAGCAACAAAGGGGAGCACATCCCACTTTGGAACCCCCCTGAGACATCACTTGATGGGGTAGGCGCATGAAAAAAACTCATTTTTTGGGGACAACTTTCCAAAAGTGGAATTCACTAAATCCATTTAATAAACACCAATTTCAAGGCTGTGGCGGCCATTTTGAAGGGTGGGGTCCAGACACGTAAAAATGCGGGATTGACCAGTTTAGGGGTAAAATTACTTGTACAAAGTCAGTATTTCTCAAAATTCCATCAGTCCAAGATGTTTTGAAGGGCACTGTATGTTGTTAACAATTATTCAGTAAGATAAGTTCACTTACCTTTAAAGCAAAACAGAAGTCTGTAGGTGAATGATATTTTTTCTTCCAATGTATTCCAAGATAAAGTTCAACAAATTCAAATTGTACCAAACATACTAAATCTTTAGTTGACTGAAATAACAACATGACATTTCAATAGTTATATACATAGTTAATATTAACTAAGAAAAGAATTTTCATTGAGTTCAACAAAATCCTGAATATGGGCTTGTATTATAAATGGTCAAAAGATTATTAGTATTTTAGTTGTAAATGCTTCAATATTATAATGTTATATGAATGTAAGATTTTGGATTATAATATACATTTTGTATGTTGATAATGATGATTTTGTTTTATTATACCTCACATGATTCTTTTACTATATAGCCTAATGTGATGTCACCCGGGATAATTTGTAATGTTACACTCTGGACATCACCTATTGGCCCGCTTAAAGATAATGGAGACTACTGCCTTGGTGTTTGTAAATAACAGGACCTGAGTTTTTAGCCATTCAATTTGAGTTACCTCCCATGTGCAGAGCCTTGCTTATTACGAAATGGTGTAGAGATGTCTTTAAGTTCAGGAGCAAATAAAACAGATACAATAAAATGAGTTGTGCCATTAAATTGTCAACAATTTGCTGATTTTTTTTGCTCGGTATAATAAATATATATATCACATCCTACAGAGGGTGATAGAACAGAATGTTCTATTACCCTCTGTAGGATGTGATTGTTATATAGTAGTATTTTATTCCAGTATTTTCAAATATATTTAGTACTGAGTTCATGTTATAACTTTTCATGGATCATCTTTAGTACATATTTTCAATGAAAATTAGACAAAAGTATTGATTTTCCTCCATTTGTAAGTATACGGAGAAGTTACTGGCCTTGCTGAAGGATAGATTAGTACTGGTTATAGACAAGGTTCCAGTAAAACTAGGTTAGGTGATATTGCCGTAATATTGCCTTAACTTGAATTTACATGACAGTAAACCCAACCAAAGCAATAATAAAATAACCTCCTAAACATCCTACCATAGATTTAACAATTAATTTATTAATGTCATAACTGATGAGCACAGCCTATCTGCAGGCTTATATAATAAGTTGTAAAGTTATATATAACATAATAAAACATGTATATGTAATAATTATATAATTATATAACTTGGAACAAGTCCAAATATTCTACAACAATTCTTTAAGTAACATAAAACAAACTTTTACACCATGTTAACATTAATAGGCTTGTTGTTGTTTATATTTCTACACAACAATCAGTATGTATCAGTTCATTAAACCATCATTCCAGTGATGCTACAGTAATAGAATCATGTACTCTTTTAGCAATTACCAACTTTCTCACATAAAGAATTGGGCCTGAAGTCATGATCGTGCAGCAGTGGGTAGTTAAGTATCTGGTACTTCAGAATTACAGAGGGTTATATAATAAGAATTTGTTTTTAGGACAACTTTCTAACATTTGATAGAAAGTAAAATGGTCATGTGTTTTACATCTATTATCTACATGTCATTTAATGCAGACAACATACCTACTTTCATACAAACTTCTTGCCACTCACAAACCTTATCTACTGGAGTTCACAACTTCTCTATATATTATAGCAAAACTTTCATGGAAGAGTAAAACCTGTCTAGCCTTGAATAAAACACAGATTGCCAGATTTGAAGTCAACCTCTAATATTGACACTGGACCAAATTTGAAGTAAACTCCTTTAATATTACCACTGAACCAGATTTGAAGTCAATTTCTAATATTACCACTGGACCAAATTTGAAGTCAAATTCTAATATTACCACTGGACCAAATTTGAAGTCAAGTTCTAATATTACCTCTGGACCAGATTTGAATTCAAATTCTAATATTACCACTGGACCAAATTTGAAGTCAAATTCTAATATTACCTCTGGACCAAATTTGAAGTCAAATTCTAATATTACCTCTGGACCAAATTTGAAGTCAAATTCTAATATTACCTCTGGACCAGATTTGAATTCAAATTCTAATATTACCTCTGGACCAAATTTGAATTCAAATTCTAATATTACCTCTGGACCAAATTTGAAGTCAAATTCTAATATTACCTCTGGACCAAATATGAAGTCAAATTCTAATATTACCTCTGGACCAAATTTGAAGTCAACCCCTTTAATATTACCTCTGGAACAAATTTGAAGTCAAATTCTAATACAGTCAGATCTCGATACAACGACATCGTTCGTTTCCAAGAAATGTGTCATTATAATGCATATGTCAGTGTAATGAATTCTTCCGACCATGTACATGTTGGTATTGGTTCCCATAAAATATGTCAGTATAACGAGAATGTCGTTGTAACAGATGTCGTTGTATTGAGATCTGACTGTATTACCTCTGGACCAAATTTGAATTCAAATTCTAATATTACCTCTGGACCAAATTTGAAGTCAAATTCTAATATTACCTCTGGACCAAATATGAAGTCAAATTCTAATATTACCTCTGGACCAAATTTGAATTCAAATTCTAATATTACCTCTGGACCAAATTTGAAGTCAAATTCTAATATTACCTCTGGACCAAATTTGAAGTCAAATTCTAATATTACCTCTGGAACAAATTTGAAGTCAAATTCTAATATTACCTCTGGACCAAATTTGAAGTCAAATTCTAATATTACCTCTGGACCAAATTTGAAGTCAAATTCTAATATTACCTCTGGACCAAATTTGAAGTCAAATTCTAATATTACCTCCGGACCAAATTTGAAGTCAAATTCTTATATTACCTCCGGACCAAATTTGAAGTCAATTTCTAATATTACCTCTGGACCAGATTTGAAGTCAAATTCTAATATTACCTCTGGACCAGATTTGAAGTCAAATTCTAATATTACCTCTGGACCAGATTTGAAGTCAAATTCTAATATTACCTCTGGACCAGATTTGAAGTCAACTTCTAATATTACCTCTGGACCAGATTTGAAGTCAAATTCTAATATTACCTCTGGACCAGATTTGAAGTCAAATTCTTATATTACCTCTGGACCAGATTTGAAGTCAAGTTCTAATACTGGACCATGTCTGACACTTCAAGTATTAAAACAATTGATGAATTTAACTTACCTTACTAATTTTTCCTTTAGGGTTATAATATAAACCAGAAGCTCTTAGTACAAAATAATATTTCTTCCAAGCCTTTTTACCATCAGATTTTAGATATAACACGCCTTCTACTTCTGGTACATGTGATACAGGGCCTGAGAAATACTCCTGAAAAATATATATAGACATATGAACAATTTCTTTCTTGCTTTACATTGAAATGTGGTGTTACTAAATGGATACAAAATTCTTATATTTTTTTTTGTAGTGAAAAAAATATTGAAAATATGACCTCATCTAAAAAGACAAATAATATAATCTTCAATGAGAAATGACATCTTTAAGAGTCCAGAAGACTCTGTATGGCACACCTGAGAGCTAGATTCTAAGGGCATCTGACACTAAATCTTTTGAATACTTTTATATTCAGCTGTATAAAAACTGTGACCCCTGGAGTTTGGCAAGTTTTAACACACTTAGTTGAGGATCATAAGGTTATGACACATGCCAAAAACAGCTCCAGGCTTTACAGTTCTAGAGAGAAGATTTTGTGTTAAAAAGATAATATTTGCTAATTTTGGAATAACATCTTTTTATAATTCACAAAATAACAACAATAGAATTATGGAGAAATCAATTTACACACAACAAACATCAACCCTGCTGAACCAAGCAAAGCATGAACATCAATTTATAATGCAGATTAAATACTCTGCACTTAGTCTCATATAGAAAATAAGAAAAAGGGGGTAACTCTTAGACTACTCAAGCTGAAGTTATAGTTTTGTGCACTGCAATTTCACTTGTGGCAATGCATATGAATACCAAGTTTCAAGTCATTCTGCCTTGATGTAACAAATGTTTGATCCAGAAAAAGGAACTGAATGTCAATTAAGTGTCTGTCCACGATGAATGATCCAATAAAACATCCAGTCTTTGATAGATTTTTTATGTCATAAACCATTTATCATAAAGATTTGTCAGCAACCAATCTATACACTGTAACAAGAACAGTCCAACGATGACATGCTGCACTTTCAGATGTTTTGTTTATGACAAGATGTTAAAATAAAACAATAATGCTTTGAAGACAGGAGTTAGTTTTTCAAGGGAAATGGTTTAAGTGTTTTAGATATTAGACCTTTAAATAACATTGAACCTTATAGCAATACAAACACCAACACCAACACAGACAACACCATAACTGACACTAAACTGACAGCATTAGCTCTCATCTGTGACAACAACATAACTGACACTAAACTGACAGCATTGGCTCTCATCTGTGACAACACCATAACTGACACTAAACTGACAGCATTAGCTCTCATCAGTGAAAAGTACATCAACAAATTATGAACTATCATACAAACAATAACTCAAGTACAGAAAACCACAAGTTATAGTACATACTTTAAAACACGGATAGAATATTGCTGATATAATCATAAGATCTGGATAAACTATTTGTTTGTTTGTTTGTTTGTTTACTTGGAATTTACTAACATTTGATTTCTTATTTACACCAACGGCCTTGCCTAACCAGTTTTTTAAATATTTACATCAACAAGTACTCACTTACCCTTCCATAAGCTTAGTTAGCTTAAACGCTAGCAACTCTGACTAAAAAATTAGAATTTGTTAGTAGGGCATTCAGGTGGTCCCTAAATTCCTTGTGGAGTTTAGTCATTAAGTGTATTCAGGGCCCATTCTTCCAGCTAACATTAAGTTTAGAATGATTTGTAAGAGAATGTACGTTATAATACAGAATGATTGATAACATATGTGTGTTAGATGTCATGTTTTAGTTAACTGACTTCTCTTGTAAGTAAAAGATTAGAACTTATTAGTTCCACTATAGTAATAAATGATGCTTTATTCAGTATCGCAGTCATAACAGATTGCTCAGTCATACTAGGAGTATTCAAGTTACATGAACAGGTCCTAATATCTCTTGACCTATGTTTTAAACCAAGTACCATACACATATTATTCTTCAACATGCATTTCAACATTTTTCCAATCACATGGATGATTGTAGTGGGTAGTCATTCTACTTATGATCCCTTGATAGACATAGACCCCTACAGACTGAACCATTGATTTTACCCTATTACTTCACACATACCCTCCACTGTGACTGACCAACTGTCATACATGATATTAAGGTAGATGATAGAATGGCTGTAGATAGACCCCATAATAGCTAAAAAGGCTGGAATTGAAATCTAATTGATCCTAAAAGTTTACTTAAACCACTGATTGTACCTGCCCGCTTGATTTAGTGGGTTACACATCTGACAATATATATAAGGATTATATGTTTGATTCTAGGGTGGGACCTACATGCATGCCTTCCTCATATTTGCTCATGAAACATTTTCTACAGTGCCAGTCTTCCATCTACCTTATAAGGTCAGTTGTCAGCCCCTAAATAGAGTGTATGCTTAGTACTAAGATTAATTATTAATAAATAAATATGTGCAGCCATTTTACCTTCTATTTTCAATAACCAAGCCAAAATTTAGAAATTCCAAATTATAAATCATTTCACAATAATTACACCAATAAAAGTCAATAAATTATACATCAAACATTATTTCATCTTTAAATTCCAGGAAAATTCAGGTAAAATTCAAAACAACAAAATCAGTACACATTAATTTCACTACATAACACTCAATATATCCACTTTTCTTACAGCATATCTATCTTAAAGCTTTTAACTTTTAACATTCAAACACACACAATGATATATTAGTGAAATAGAATAATCACTGCCAGATGTAAGTAATTTCAGTTGTGAAAATTTTCCATGAAAACACAGAGAGTTTAAACTGAGAATTACTTGAAGGTACATGAGAAATAAGGCAGTGTGGGGTTACACCCTATAAACTATCTTATAATAGGGTAGGATGGTGGATTACATTGGTAACCTTTATCAACAAAATGTCAATTGTAATAATTTAAACATTTTAACTTGAAATGTTCCATGTAACTAACAAAGGGAGGTAATTCAAGTATAACAAAGGGGTTTAACTCTAATTATTGTTTTTCTGAACTGTGTTTTAGGGAAGGTTGAAGGAGTTCTGTAAAACATACTGACATGTAAGGGTGTATCAATAAAGCTAGGAAATGGTTTGATTCTATCATGGTATAAAGCTAATATTGACATGTAAGGGTGTATCAATAAATCTAGGTACTGGTTTGATTCTATCATGGTATAAAGCTAATATTGACATGTAAGGGTGTATCAATAAATCTAGGTACTGGTTTGATTCTATCATGGTCTGAAGCTAATATTGACATGTAAGGGTGTATCAATAAATCTAGGTACTGGTTTGATTCTATCATGGTATAAAGCTAATATTGACATGTAAGGGTGTATCAATAAAGCTAGGAAATGGTTTGATTCTATCATGGTCTGAAGTTAATATTGACATGTAAGGGTGTATCAATAAAGCTAGGAAATGGTTTGATTCTATCATGGTCTGAAGCTAATATTGACATGTAAGGGTGTATCAATAAAGCTAGGAAATGGTTTGATTCTATCATGGTCTGAAGTTAATATTGACATGTAAGGGTGTATCAATAAAGCTAGGAAATGGTTTGATTCTATCATGGTCTGAAGCTAATATTGACATGTAAGGGTGTATCAATAAATCTAGGTACTGGTTTGATTCTATCATGGTCTGAAGCTAATATTGACATGTAAGGGTGTATCAATAAAGCTAGGAAATGGTTTGATTCTATCATGGTCTGAAGCTAATATTGACATGTAAGGGTGTATCAATAAAGCTAGGTAATGGTTTGATTCTATCATGGTCTGAAGCTAGTACAAGATCATTGATACAACAGACAACACCAACAACTAATAATTTAACCCCACCCACCCACTCAAAGTAGGAGCAGTAGTCCAGTGGTAGGATGCACGCTTAGGGATCAAGAGGTCGTGGGTTTGATTCCCACTAGGGGCACTGCTACTTTCCTTGAGCAAGAAATTAACCTGCGGTTGCTTCACTCCACCCAGGTGTAAATAGGTACCTGCGAGGGTGGTACAATTCCGTTGCGCCAAAGTGTTGGTGGCACTAATAAGCGGAGTAAAAAGACTCCCCAGGGAGATTGATAGATACCAGTAGCCCAATGACCAGGGGTAATAGCTGTAAAGTCTGTGAACGTGCGTAAGCATGAAACTTAGACTATAAAATGCAATTACTTTACTTTTACTCATATTAACACAATATATTGCACCTGCTCCAGACAACATCTGGTTTCTATAAATAGATTATAATCTACCAAACACAAATTTCATTAATTAAAGAAAATGTAGAGTACATTAATTGTTTCTAAATCTAAGGCCTATAAAGAGATATAAGGAAATCAGACATACTTCACATCCATAGTTCATTGTAAGACAAGACTAACTACATGTTAATAAAGGAGGATTGAGACTAGTTAAGTACTGACTGAATATACGAGTTTATCAGATTAGTTCTGTGATGGACATTAAAAAAATGTTTTATCTGATTCTAGACACGTTTCAATTAAAATTCCCTCATTAATTCAAGTAATTTGGGCATTTAGTTTTTTACTTAATGATAATTAAATCATTTTACCATCATGGATGACCACAGGTAAAGTAAATCATTGAAGAAAAATACTTAGATATGATGATGAATTCGATATAATAAGAATATTCAGTTATATGACCACAATTGATCATTAAAGAACAATACTTAGATATGATATAGTGCTACAAACTGTAGAGTAATTAACACTAACAGCCACGTATGTTAACACCAACAAATAACTACCAATGAACCATTTAACCTAGAAGCATACCACACCAATCAGAACAATGACAGCTAATTATGACATCACAGAAACATTAGACAAGAAATCACTAACAATTGCTACATGATCCAACAATGAAAGGTAACAATTATTAGACTATCCTAGTGATCTTATGTTAAATGATTCCATCCAGTATCCAACATTAACTATGTAGTACAAACAAACACCACTATAAATGATGCCTTCTCTCATTATCAGATAGATACAGTTCAATCTGTCTTCATAGATAACACCAAACAACAATCATCTCTCAACAACAACTTATGGGGTACTTCAAATTTATTGTTTCTGCAATTTGTTAAACTTTAAAATGAAAACTGGCACTCTTGAACAATAGTCACCCATCTCAGAATTTGACATAAGATTGCTTATGGTGACCTTAGGGTTTGGGCAACAATATTTTGCCAGTAGTCATCTGATCGGGCAACCATAATATACTTATAACATTCAAATTGTATTTACATGTACCATTTTCTAGAAGAAAGAAAAAAATTTAATTTGGTTCATGCAAGTATACCTGTCCACTAGCGAGATGTTACTGTATATGAAATCATTACAACTTATATCATAAACAATAAATCATCATTAGAAAATATATGTAAAATTACTATAAATATCATTAGTGGGTGGGGTACTAAATATAATCTATGTAACCTATCATAGGTGACTGACCATTTAGTGAGAATTTAGTCTAAACATTATGTACAATGATCCCATTTTATGGATAATAACACAAAGATAAGACACAACTTTTTTATCTCTTATAGATTACTTGTCTTCTACAACAACTTGTGATAGATTGATAGCAATTTTTCTCTCAAAGTCAGACAGACTTTAAAATCAGTAATTACTACCTCAATAGCTCAAAGACCAATTAAGACTAACATAGACCAATTCATAAATCAACTTTAGCATTATGCATAGTACAAAGACTAAAAAATCTGGTGATCTAGGTTCAATACCAGACCATAATCAGGGCTTTTTCAGCCTATCTCACGGGGCCGAATATGGGCCCAATTCCCAATGCCAAATAATGACAATTTTTCCCAATTTCAAGAAAAAAATTCCCAATCTTGTTAAATAATTTGCTTTGAACAGGATGTCTTTTGCCTTCACAAAAGAAACCACGAGATTTCATGTAAAAGTAATAAATACATGAGAATTTGCATTGAATGCCTCACTGAACTGTTAGAACAAACTCTTTAAGAGCACTGCAACACTTTCAGAGACACCAAAGCAAAGAATATTAGGATTTAATGCAGAAAAATTAATAATGAAATTTCCCAGTTGGGTTGATTAGTCGATATTTTTTCCCAAATCGGACTATTTACAGCGTTAAGAATTCCCAATTTGGGCAGGGACCTTTTCCCCAAACCCCCTGAAAAAGCCCTGCCATAATTTATACTCTTCCATGAAATCATGGTTGATTGTTCAGAATATGAGTCAAAATTTCCAAATCTATATGTTAGGGCTAGTTAGAATATTGTCCAGAAAAAAACTTGTTGGGAAAGTTAGTCACTGAAATTATACAACTGAAAAGTGTAGAAAATCAGAAAATCCACAAAAAGAAACATCAACAGTTTACAGGTTATAACATAGACTGTATATTATCAGGAATCATGACTTCTTCATCCTTACAAGATAAGAGTTCTATCATAGACAACAACAACAACATCTGTGAGAGAGATCTTCTTCTATAGTTAATTATCAATTAATGTCATATTGTCTCAGGATATATAAACATAGGTAACAAAGGTTAGAATGATAGGGTCTATCTTCTTCTAACAAAAAAACTTATACTACCTCTACACTATGGTATTTGTGTGTCTACTTTAATTTTCACAAACTTGCAGTTTATACTTCACATGAGAATAGAGACTAAATAGTACAGTTCACCAAAATGATGCTAAATGTGTGAGTACAACTTATTTTGCATATTAGCACCCTATACCCCAAATAATGCCATTTCATACCTTTTGCCAGCACCCAGTGAGGGTCATCCTCATTTGCTTAGGTCAGATCCAAGAAAATCCATCTAAAAACACTCATTTATGACATTGGATGGCCAATTTAAAGAGGATGCTGGTAAAAATGTGTTAAAAGTTTTTGTTGTTTGTTGTTGGGATAAAATGTATAAAGTGAAACATTGTCAATGTACTGTATAATGATTCTATATGTTAGAAATCAATGTTAAAATGACTAGACTCTTGATGTGAGAATATACTCATCTACCATAAATCAATGTTAAAATGACTAGACACTTGATGTGAGAATATACTCATCTACACAGAAATCAATGTTGAAATGACTAGACACTTGATGTGAGAATATACTCATCTACACAGAAATCAATGTTAAAATGACTATACTCTTGATGTGAGAATATACTCATCTACACAGAAATTAATGTTAAAATGACTAGACACTTGATGTGAGAATATACTCATCTACACAGAAATCAATGTCAAAATGACTAGACACTTGATGTGAGAATATACTCATCTTCACAGAAATCAATGTTAAAATGACTAGACTCTTGATGTGAGAATATACTCATCTACACAGAAATCAATGTTAAAATGACTAGACACTTGATGTGAGAATATACTCATCTACCATAAATCAATGTTAAAATGACTAGACACTTGATGTGAGAATATACTCATCTACACAGAAATCAATGTTAAAATGACTAGACTCTTGATGTGAGAATATACTCATCTACACAGAAATCAATGTTAAAATGACTAGACACTTGATGTGAGAATATACTCATCTACACAGAAATCAATGTTAAAATGACTAGACACTTGATGTGAGAATATACTCATCTACACAGAAATCAATGTTAAAATGACTAGACTCTTGATGTGAGAATATACTCATCTACACAGAAATCAATGTTAAATGACTAGACACTTGATGTGAGAATATACTCATCTACACAGAAATCAATGTTAAATGACTAGACTCTTGATGTGAGAATATACTCATCTACACAGAAATCAATGTTAAAATGACTAGACACTTGATGTGAGAATATACTCATCTACACAGAAATCAATGTTAAAATGACTAGACACTTGATGTGAGAATATACTCATCTACACAGAAATCAATGTTAAAATGACTAGACACTTGATGTGAGAATATACTCATCTACACAGAAATCAATGTTAAAATGACTAGACACTTGATGTGAGAATATACTCATCTACACAGAAATCAATGTTAAAATGACTAGACACTTGATGTGAGAATACATGTATACTCATCTGGACAACTTTTTTTTGTATAAACCTAACCAACTACCAGATGTTTTCATTTATAATTAGTATTGTTTTATATCCAGATGTAATTTCCATAAAACAAGTCTAACAGACTACAGTACCCTTCTAAAGTTTTAGACAAATTAAAGTTTAAGAAAAAATGATCATGCATATGTTTCAACCATAAATAATGTTGATAATCTACCTAGGTTATTGCAAAATCAAGTGATTAGTGTTTTGTTGTTTGTTTTTTCAATTCGGTTTAACCCCATGTCAACACAATTTTATGTCATTTTACGGTGTCCAGCACACCTAACCTATCTTTCCTGGACCGGTGTCTAAAACCAGAACTCACCTACCCAGTTCCACATAGCCGGCAACTTCTCTATATATCTTATAAATTGAGGAAAATTACATTATTGTCAAATTTTCATGAAAGGGTATAACCTCCCAGGGTGGGATTAAAACTCGTACCCCATTCAGGACATGAGATTTCAAATCCCAGCGCGCTACCAACTACGCCACCGACCCGGGTCAAGTAATTTGTAACTTTCTATAAGCTTCAAATGCTTTATCAGAGAAGAAAAATGTTCTTAATAGACTATGCTACCCTTTAAAAGTTTCAGACAAATAACAGTTAGAGAAAAATGATCATGCATACTTCAAGTAATTTTATCACAATTAAATTATAATTTATATACATAGTTTGAGTCATATATTGATAATCTACCTAGGTTATTGCATAATCCATTTATTTATTGGAGTTAACGCTGTGTCAACACAATTTAGGTCATTTTACAGAGTCCAGTGCACCTAACCTAGCTTTCCTGGACCATTGTCTATAACCAGTACTCATCTACCCTTCCACAAGGCCGGAAACTTCTCCATATTATCTAATCAATGGAGGAAAATCGACATAATTGTCAAATTTTCATGGAAGGGTATAACCTCCCCGGGTGGGATTCGAACCCGCACCCCCTCGGGCTCGAGATTCCAAATCCCGGTGTGCTAGCATAATAAAGTGATTTGTAACTTTCTATAAGCCACAAATGCTTAATTATATAAGAAAAATGTCTCTATTTTAAGACGATTCCTATATCAAGATCATTGATTTTGATGGTCTTAATAGTGGAACACACAATGCTTTTAACCAAACAAGAAACACATGCTGTATAGGACAAATTCTAAAATGTCTCACAATTTACACAGAAAAATATCTTCTCTCTAACAATTCAGTAAGAAACATTTAAATGAACATGTACACAATACAAGTAAGTAACAACATTTTCAGCACTCAGACATTCAATAAAATATTTAACTTTTTTTTCCTTCATTCTTATTCCAAGCAGCTAGCTTTTTTAAAAAAACTGTCTTTTTTCTCCCTTCTCGCAGGAAACTTTATATTAGCATAAAAATGTTGTTCTCTCACAGTTTTAACTGTGACAATAGCAGGCAGCTGTGACCTGTTTACCAATACAATATAATACATTATCTAATATTCTCAATGGACAAATTTTGTGAATTATAATACTGTGCACACAAGTTAGAAATAGTTTTGAAATCAAGCTAAAATCTCTACAGGGGAAAGTGTTGATGGTGTACTTCTTATAAAGATGAAATCTAAGTACGTTTTGTTACAAAAAAATTCTCTGAACTTCTCCAAAAGTAAAGTCTATAGATCAATGTTTCCAGTCTGTACTTATACAGACAAGTATATAGAACAATAATATAATTATAGTAAGTCAGTAAGTAAAGTCTGGAACTCTTATATCTTATATACTGAGGGTTTTCTACGTCTAAATGGATGATACTATGTCTGGATAGATGTTTCTAAGTTTGTCATACAGTAAATAAAACTTTAACAAGAATAAAAGAAATATTAACTGGACAAACATAATAAGATCTGATTTTTTTAAGCATCATTTCTAGAACAGACTTTCTATAGAGCTAACTATTATATTGTATATAATTCACATGTTGAAAGAATTCTATAGAATAAAATGGCGTCAATAAAATGGCGTCAACCTTCCTCATATTAAATGTCCTTTGGGTACATTTTTTTATTTTGTATGTAACTATTACAGTATGCATGTTTACGTTTTCATGAGTTGAGAAAGGTTTTCCTAACTTGTGGGAATATAATATAATATATAAATCATGTTAATATTTGTTATTGTTACATTAAAACCCTTACATTATATATGACCTTGACCTTCTATAAATGTCATCTAACACATTGAGTAATATTTAAAGTTGTTAAAGTTTTGCTGTCATAATAAACTGAGGAGAGTTGAGTTGTTAAACTACAGAAAGTATATCTACAATACTTCATACAAACATGAGGTATTAATTAATGAAAATATAGAGACTGAGTGAAAATATAAACATGAGAACACACAGATAACATAAAAAATGTATTTTTTCAGTATTGGAATATAATGTTTTTTTTCCATCTCATGAGCCAAATCAAGTACCGGTACCTGAACTTAGGAGGTTATATTTTTACATACAAATTTGCCAAATATAGAAGACTTTCCACCTTATAGGAAAAAATTGGTTCCTAAAGGAAGGGTAAGTAAGTACTGATAAGTATCTAGGAAAAGTTGGTAAAAAAACACCCTCTGCAGGTTATCCAGGAGCTAGAATTAAGAACCATGTTCTCAGAACATTAAATAGAGTTTTTGTCAGACTGAAGTAATTACATGGTATTCTATATTTAACATATATCATATGGCACACTCCAAAGTTCTTCGACAAATGAAATTCTGCAAGATAACTCTTAGTTACTTTTTTATGGGTAAAGAAAGTTTCAGAGTTGTTCATTTCAGAGAAGACTATAGAGCGACTTTATTAACCCAAGCCTGAACTACCTTATTATAATAATTACACACATCACTTACATTAAACCGTGAGTTATGCTAGTATACGATTATAGACCTGTTTATAACAGCTAATGTGACTAAAGTCAATTGTGTAAAGATGACATGTGCTCTTAATTTTGAAACCACTTGTTTTCAGGGAAACTTGTATGTCCGCAATATTTTGATACAGTTTCAAAGTATTTATTCTTATGGAAACAAAAAATTGTTTCATATGTGTTTTTGTCGAAAGCATCTGTCGAAAGCATCTGATATAGTGCGATTTAAACGAAACAAAAATAGACTGTAAATACTTTGTTAAATTTATTTTTGCATATTAAGGTCAAGCTCAGGTTAATATTGTAGCACTATAAATGTGTCTTAGTTTATCTTAAAAACCGGGTTTTGTTCAAGAACTTTAGGAAGGCCCTGTATAACTACGTTCTACATATAATGATTTTATAGTCAATCAAATATAAGGTATATTGTAACAACCTAACAACTTATAAATGTTAAAGGTCAATATGTCTATACTTTGTTATAATTTTACAGAGAATTCATTCACTATGTAGACTAGGGCTGTCACGATATGCAAGAAGCGTATCACAATATATTGCAATATGCTAGCACCGTATCACGATAGGTACCATGATGTATTGTGGGTTTTTAGATTCAATGTGCCTCTGCTGTATTTGAC
Source organism: Mactra quadrangularis (assembly GCA_025267735.1). Classification (NCBI taxonomy): domain Eukaryota; kingdom Metazoa; phylum Mollusca; class Bivalvia; order Venerida; family Mactridae; genus Mactra; species Mactra quadrangularis. The sequence continues at coordinate 23,172,460 of CM046306.1, read as the reverse complement.
AAAAACATTGCAAATCTTATATGCAACTACTGATAGAATCTAGTCTATTTACGTCAATACAGTCTTTTAGGACGGTAATATATGTTTTGCATTTAAGAAAGATGCTTAGGTTGAAAGAAACAATCACCCCCTAGCTCAATCACCTCTGCACAACCAATCAAACACGCCTCAGTCGGTTAAATTATTGTAAATTAAGCTATGAACTATGGAAAAAACTGACTTTTTCTACTTTTATTTCGCGAAGGGAAGAAATTTCCAATGAAATAAAAACATCGCCAAATACCGGTACGCTTAATTCGTACCGCGGTATGAATTGCCGCAGATGTGAATTGCAATATACTGGTATACCGGTATATAGTAACAGCCCTAATGTAGACTTTTCTGTCTGTCATTTTCTGTACAATTATATTAACAAAGTAGTTACAGTATCTGCAGACTTCACAAAAAATTGTTTTCTGGAGGAAATTTCTGGTTGTTTTTTAATGATAGATTTAGAATATTTTGAACTCTTCACTGTGTAAGGCTTTAAATTACAACAATCCGCAGTCACCTCAGAGGAAAAGATATAAAACTATTGGAAATATTTCTTGTTTAAACTTGGAACATATTATATGATAAGATGGATTATAAAAGAGCTTCTAGTTATAAAACATCTTATTTTCTTGCAGATATACTTTTATCATTAATTTATAGTTACGACACTGACAGCTTCAATTGTTTGTAGTTTTAAACAACTGTTTGTATCATATGTTTATACTTATGTTTATTTGGATTTTATCCCATTTTTGAAAGAATTCATTTACAGATGTTGGCAGGTTCTGCACCAAACCAACTTTAAATTTACTAGTACTTTAACTGATTCTTCTATAAGGAGCTGACAGAAGGATATATAATAACATAGAGATATGTTTTCACAAAGATTTGCATAACCATTACCTGCTTCGCCTGTGCTTGGCCTCCCGTAGGTAGTAAAAATCCATGCCGCAAGGGTAGACCCCCCCACAAATCCATCTGAGATTATTCATTATTCATGAAAGGTCAAGGTGTTCTGAATGTGTAATTCCTACCAAACATAATTCTGAGAATGCTGTAAAACTTGAGACATCTAGATACACATTTTGGATCAAACAAGAAGGATATGTTGTACAGAAAATGTTGATGATCAAAACCATCAAAATCAATGGTTTTAATAACAGAATGGTAGGGACTTTATCTTCTAAAATTAGAGATTAGAGAATTGAAGCAAGTAAAAATACAATAACCAAGATGGCCGAAATAGCAGAACATTAGAATACAATCAATGATAAGAATTGTCTGAGATTGAGGTCAGAGAATTAACATGATGGAACTAGAAGTAACTTAGAGACATGATAGGGATCAATTAAGTTGACATGATAGGGATCAATTAACATGAACAACTAGAATAACCTCTACATGAGACGGCAGAATACACAAACAATTCCTCTCAAACAAACTAATATGTAGTCTTATGTGTAACATAATTTGAGATATTAAAACACAATTAAAAGATAATACACGGATTTCACTGGTGTTTTTTAACCAGGACATGTTTTTGCCTATCTAAGTTATGTAAGGATAAATCTAAATACAGACCACTACTCTCTGTTGCATTAGACACAAAAGTTAATTAAAAACATTCAAGTGACAAGCCTGTAGTCTGTTCAATTACCCCGAACGTTCCAAAACATTCTGTTATGTAAGGGTCGGTACAACTCAACCCAAAGACAACTCAACCCGAGACAACTCAATACCCTACTAACGGATTGAGTTGTCGCAACTTTGGGTTGAGTTACCCATGGGTTGAGTTGTCTTCGGGTTGAGTTGTCCCGTACCTGTAACAAATTGAATATTAAAACTTGTAGCACACAGTACTATATATACATGTATGATTTATAGTTGTATAGTATGACAGTTATTATTAAGAACCTAGATCTCACAGTCTCTGAATGTCTAGACAACAAATTATAGTTCCTGGAAATATGTAATCTACAAGAGAAATAAAATAATAATCACATTGTATTGTCTTTGTACACTGACCAATACATAGAACAGAGAACTTTTATGCTTTCTTTTTAATAGAGGAGCATTAAACCTGGGTCAGTAGCGCAGTTGGTAGTGCCCCTGGATTTCAAATCAAGTGTCCTTAATCCCACCCTGAAAGGTTATACCCTTCAATGAAAATTTGACAATAATTTCAATTTTCCTTCATAAGTAAGGTATATGGAGAAGTTAACGGCCTTGTGGAATGGAAGCGAGAACTGCCTATAGACAAGGGTTCAGAAAAGCTAGGTTAGGTGCGCTGGACACCGTAAAATAACCCTAAAAAACTGAGTTGTCACAGCGTTAAACCCAGTATAAATAAATAAACAGAGGAGCACTTAACATTATTGTCCAAAAGTGTTGTTCGTTTTTTCTCAACTGTCAAAACATGAATAATTTCACGGTGAACATGTTTATTAAAATTACTGTTGTAATACATCCATGAGTTTCCAAAAGTGTGTGCTATGATCGAGTAAAGCTGTTTATGCCATATGATATGTTTTAGTCAAGATATTTTTAATAACAATTAGGCCATTAGTACAAAAACAATGCATTCAGTCACCGTGTAATTATTCAAGCCTTGACAGTTGAGAAAAAACAGACAATAATAGAAGTTCTGTACATGACTGTATGATCTGCCATAACAAGCCAACAAGGTTACCCGATTATTGTTGCAGTCTGAGACTTTAATTTTCACATCACTAGCCTGATTTATAACATTTCATGGTTTATTCACCAAATTATCAACCAGCAAACAATTCCAAGTGGGTTATTTACGTTGGGCGCCAAATGTAACCCATTAAAAATCCATGGTCTGAACTGAACATTCGAACCCATGACCTCTTGAGTCGTAAGCGGACACTCTACCACGTCGCCATAAAAGCTAGCTTGAAGGCAAGGTAGTACAAGTGCCGTATTATACCTCTGCTACACATATATAGTACTAAGGTAAAAAGATTGGGTCCAGATATCTAAACCTGTTGAGAGACCACAAGTTGAACAGCTAACCATTGCATTAGGAATGAAAACATGTTAAAATGTGTAGTAAAGCACAGCACATTACATTACATTAGTCTAAATTAAACAACTGAAGAAACAACATAGAAAATTGAGTGTTGTCTAAAACACCAATACATTGAAATTCTCACACACAGACATACAAAATATGTCTCCCTCCCTCTCTAAGAAAATAATTTCAGCACACTTCTCAGATCAGTAAATAACACATCACATGAAAATAATTCTTACTATACTCACATGAAAAAATAAAATATATCAATTCATATATCCATATATTTCCACCCAAAATCCAACATAATCTTTTAAGTTAACAATGAGAAAACTTTCACACATTTCCAGTAAATTCAACTAAATTCCACAATACACAATTCTACATTTTAAAACAGCATGAAAGTCAACACCACATACTAAACATTCACTCCACAGTAGAATATTCTCTCAACAGTTGAGTTTATCAAACAATACTGCTATATAACCTCACAAATACTGCAGCAAAACTTGCATCCCTCTATCCAATCATGGTTTTTTTCTTGTAGAATCAAGAGCATTATTGTACAACACGCTGCATAGAGAGTTTGATAGACCCTGATTTTGAAAAGAAATATTCACCAAAAAAATCCCCAAAACATGAGAATAATTTAAATTTTCTTTGTGTTGTTTATTATTTCAACAAGGGAATAATTTCAGGTATCTCAATACAGACTTTAACTCAATACTACAGTACACACTAGATTGTATGAAACATGATATCCACCCTCCCTTTCACATCAATAAATCTCATGTTACTATAAATAGACTAACAAATAAAAATAATTAATTTCAGGCCTCAGCTCACTAAATGTTTCTGTAGAAAAATGAACAGTACTGAACGAGTTGCACCTGCTGTGGTTTTTATCACACAGGGGTTTGGGGATAGTTAAATATGATGTCAGTATATTTTATTGGTAAAAATAAATACCACAGGATTCCTTTTGTCTCAATCTCTGTAAACAGATATCCTGTGGAGTGTAGTTGTGCAGGATCTCCACATCTCAATGGAGGGTCAAGTCGAGATGACCTTTATGTTGACCAATCAATGCGTAGCTTTCATCTAGACGAAACACTATTAATAACATTTTGATTGCGTAATTTCTATTTTTAGACAAAGGTTTGCGAGCTAATTTAACAGCAGTATTATTCACAGTCTGCGATTGGACAGCTCATTTCAAATTGCGTGACATAGACGATGTAAACAAGTTACTAATCATTACAATTTCATCATGAGTATAATAATGAGAAAAGGTCACCTGAACATGACCCTTGTAAGAAAACGGCCAGATCTAAATTAGCGAGTAAGCGTATGGAAAATTTTAGATCGGGTTTTAATGAGATTGCTTTTGTCTTTATGTAGGATAATAAACAGTGACTGATCATCAACTTTACTTCTAGCAGGGAGTAAGTTTAAACACAAAAAATAGATATTTAAATACCATTTTCAACACTTTATACTAAAAATTTCAAAACGGGGTATCAGTACTCCCCTGACCCCTAACTAGATCAACCCCAAGTGGAACTATAAGAATAGTAAGTATAGTATGTAAGTTGGGAATAAATCAATGATACTATGATAACTATACAATGAACAATTATCATGGTAGAGTTGGATCACAACATATCTCTTAATGTTTATATAAAATCAAACAGTTCCACAGTTCATATACACAGTTCTACAGTTCATATTCACAGTTCTACAGTTCATTTACACAGTTCTACAGTTCATATTCACAGTTCTACAGTTCATATTCACAGTTCTACAGTACATATTCACAGTTCTACAGTTCATATACACAGTTCTACAGTTCATATACACAGTTCTTCAGTTTGTATACATACAAATGTAGTTCAACAGTTTGTTTACATAGTTCAACAGTTTGAATACATAGTTCTACAGTTCATATACATAGTTCAACTGTTTGAATACATAGTTCAACAGTTTGTTTACATAGTTCAATAGTTTGAATACATAGTTCTACAGTTCATATACATAGTTCAACTGTTTGAATACATAGTTCAACAGTTTGTTTACATAGTTCAATAGTTTGAATACATAGTTCTACAGTTCATATACATAGTTCAACTGTTTGTATACATAGTTCAACCGTTTGTTTACATAGTTCAACAGTTTGTTTACATAGTTCAACAATTTGTATACATAGTTTAACAATTTGTATACATAGTTCAACAGTTTGTGTACATAGTTCAACAGTTCAAATATGTACAGTAAAAGTTTGCTGGCTCGAACTGGAGGGGGACATGAAAAATGATTCGAGAGAGCCAAGTGTTCGACCCGGCCGACTTTCGTCCAAGTAGGACGTTATTACTTCCCCTTGTTTCGTAATTGTTTTTAAATTTGTTATCTCCCTTGGTTTAGTATATAACCCGAACACACAGTTTATTCATGATTGTGTCATGTACACGTAGTTAGTAATTACTGCAAATTAAATTGCCAACTACATATTTGTTGTGTGTTATTTTTACATTTATGAACATGATTACGATAGTAGTAGATGAATTGATCATTTCTTTAATGTGGTTACATGTAAGTGAGAAAGGTTCGATGTGACCGGGTCCTCCAGTAAGTTTTTTTCCGCCGTTGTATATGTGTGTATATTCTGTTCTAACATTTTGATCCTTAATTTGGACTTATTTTTTACCAAAATTGCATAAACTTTTTTACAAGTTTTTATTAATTAAAACTAACAAACACGCTGCATATGCGCTAATTAATTTTTAATCGAGACCTTATTTACTCATTTTATCCTTTATTTTTAATCATACCATGACATTTTATAATATGTGCCTGTCTACAAGTTGCAGTCAACAAACAATTGTATTGTTAACCAATTTTTATGCAATATTATAAACAATATATTTACTAATCACAATGTGTTGGGCAAATTAACATTAATTAACAAATCTATTGTTAAGCGATTAAAATCAATTAACAAGTCTATTGTTAAGCGATTTTCAAGCCCTGTTATTATCACGCGTCACAAACAATAACTACAGTCAAGATTTTACGGCCGATGTGTGAAAATCTATTGTTCGAGAGAGACAATTGTATTTAAGTTTATTTGTAAACCACGGGACCAGGATATTGGTTCGAGAGTTCGACTCAGTCCTGTTCGACCCAACAGAGGTTGACTAATATAGATATAGAAGGGAAATTGATCGGTGCCAGACAATGTGTTCGACTCGGCCAATTAATTCAACCCGGTGGTGTTTGAGTGAATGAACTTATTCTGTATGTCTATAGTGCACCTACATAGTCCAACAGTTTGCATACATAGTTCAACAGTTCACATACAAATTTAACAGTCAACATACATAGTTCAACAGTCCACAGAAGAATTACAATAAAACTACTAGTAGTATGTATGATCACTCAAAATGTCATAAGTCTAAGAACTTTAGGAGGGCAGAGTATATAACATGACATTATGTAACAATCAAACTTGATGCTGTACAAACAATGTTGGAACAAAAAATCATTATATTATACAATATGAACATAAACATGCAATGATAGGACCAGCAACAACAGGGGCATATATCCGAGAGGCCAAGACAGCCCCCTTTCATGATTTTTATAAATAGTAAAACTCTTGATATCTTAATTCAAGATTATATATCTTATCTGATGCCTGACTTGCCACTTGAAAAAGTTCCTAATTTCCTTTGGATTGAGCCCCTTGTAAAAGTCTAGATTGGCCCCTGATGTAATAATGGTGAATTAAGGCCTATTAACAATTCATAATGTATGAGTCATTCATTATGATATTAAGGGGAATGTAATAATTCAGTCTAAAGTGCCTGAGTGAGAGCCAGGGAGCCTAATGTTGATTATGGTGTTGTTATAAATCCTTGGACCCTAATGTTAATATGGTAAATCCTTGGACCCTTATGTTGATATGATGCTCTTATAAATCCTGGGACCCTGATGTGGTGTTCTTATTTAAAATGTTTATTCACCAAGGCAACTACATTATATTTTCTTTCCTTGATAAAATAATTTTTTTATTACAGTTGCTTCTTTCATTTTAAACATTATTTTTGATTTGTCATACCTAATGCTAGAAATATGAATAATTCCTGCTGTAGACTGACTTCTAAAACTAGCCATCACAATATAACATGGTATCATGTATGCTTCAGCCAATAAGAATGTCCAATTCAATTATGTAAGATTGAAAGGAATTTCATAACGATTCAGAAACAACTTAATTACTTCAATAACTGAACTAGACTTCCAGAATTGTCTAAAATAGTTCTCTGCATCTGTTAACATTCCATAGAAAAAACAAACAGACAGACAGAGGATACCAGTACATTTAACATAAAATTATCAACAATCTAGCTTGAGTCATTGTAAACATATCTTTAAACACTATTTGTTCACAATTTTAAATTTAAATACAATTTTTTTCTAAATCTTACAAAATTGTACAGAAACATTTTGGTAGCAGTAAAGCAGTACTCTTATATTCGAAATTTAAAGCAACTCGGGGAACAGATGTAATTTTTAAAAAAGAAACCTACCCTGTTAGTTATGATATAAATGATTTTAGTACATTTGTGACTTACTTATACTTATCACTCAGTTTGCTATAAAATATTAAGAATTCATTTCCCTAACACTGGTATAGAAGGAGGTAATTTTAAAATATACACAAGAAATATAATGTGGAAACCACATTTTCCTCAGATATCACACAAATTTCAAAGGGAAATAATCCATTATAAATCCAGGTAGAGTTGCAGTTACTTTCTGATTCTCTTCATCACATGGTATGTTATCATTGCAAGAAGTTTCATAAAGATCTGACAATAAATGGCAGAAATATATCGTAAATAAAAAAAACTTTAATGCAACAACACCGGACACCCGCCTGCATACCCAACAGTTTGGGTTTTGCCAAACTATAAGCTGAATTTTTTCATTAAAAAAATCTGGCTAAAAAATCAACCAAATCTGTGAGAAAGAGGCTTTTAGTATTTAAAACAAAAATTGTTTTACAATAAGCAACAACTATCTGTAGAACTAATTAACTCTCAATACAAGGACTGAAGAACAATAACAACAACAAAAACTTCAATCTTAACATATGATGTTAATTTATCTAGACATGGATGTTAAATTAACCATTGTATGCAATTATTGTATTCCTCTATGATATAATATACCCAGCATGCATCTACATGAGACACTGTTTGTAGAAGTCAAAGTTGTATTGATAAGCCCAAACTTTATCAAGAAGTAGTTATTGCCTTGAATTTTCACTAGCACTAGACCAATTAATGCCTCAGTCCCATAAAATCTTGGCTTGTTGCGAACCCGTATGTGCAGACAGCCGTAGGCCTTGGGAAGCCTTGTGTATTAAGGTGACGGTACGCACATGGCACAAAACAACACTTCCGTACGCAGCTGTAGCTGGAAGATATGCAAGTTTAATCCATACTCGGCCACGATTGTGTTCACAATTTGACTTCGAAACTGATATGTGTATCCATGTCTCATATCTTACAGACCCTGGTAAAAATGTAACATCTGTACTGGTTCGCAAGAGTTCATATGAGTCCTTGCAGAGCTTGATCACATGGCGCCCGTACGGAGCCCTCATGGCTATTTTTATGTTTAAGGGACTGTAGCATTACAATGTGATGACTAAGATCCAAACTGTATGAAATAATTCATTTTTACTAGCCTGAATCAATTTTCACAACTCTCTGTACAATGGCTAGAGAACTAAGGCAGAGGCTGGAGAAGACCTATAGATCTTTGATTAAATAAGACTTGAATTTCTTTGATGTTCATTTCAAATCAGAGGTGATTTTGGAGAACTTGGTTTTGTTTATATGGTTCTTTACTAAGTGTTTTTACAATGGCCTCTAAGATTGTTATTCCTAAGCTTTGAGTCACAATATAAGAACCGAATAAAAACAACATGATTAAAATTTGAAAGCTTCAGACTTTGAGTCATACAATTATAAGAAGGGAATAAAAGTAAAATTGGCGATTGTTGCCAGGATGTTATATAAACAATTAGAATAGTTAATTTCCTGTTGAAAATGAAGAAAAATGAGACAATTTGTAACCATGAGACATCATGACATCTGCTTGTTAGTTATAACCATACAAACAATATGTGGGACAAAAAATAACAAGTTCTAAATGTCAACATTTTCATTTTTGTTTGGTTTACCAACAATGACTCAGTACAGATGGTCTTCATAATTTGATACAAAAATAGACTGATTTAAAAAACTAATTTATGATGTTTTTCTAATTGTCTGGTTGACCTCAATGCATTATCAATACAAATTGTGGTCAATACATTTTTAACGGTAACCAGCTCACCTAACCTAATTTTCACAGATCTTTTGTCATTATCTTACACTCTCTAGCACTTCTATAAGGCCAGTAACATCTCCATATACTTGTACCTTATTGATGGAGAAAAATCAACATTATTGACAATCTTTATAGAAGGGTATAAACAGTCTGGAAAGGTTTTAAACCCAAGACTCCTTCCACATCTGTGAGTAGCACACTGAGCCATAGACCTGGATAGACAATAGGGGACTGAACAACAAAACATTTAGTATTTGAACCTATATGTTTAAATTTTGTTTAGATCAATAATAAAACATTTACATTTTGTACCAATATATCAATATCACTAGACTTTAAAATGCACTAACAATTAAACTAACAAAACAGACTGACAGCACAGACAACAGTAAGTACATGTACAGATGAAATATTTGAGGAGATATTTGTTCAGTATACATGAAGCATCAAGTATCAAGTATCTGTGAGAGCAGACAACAGACCGTATGTTCACACCCCAACAATAGAAACAACATAGAGAGAGAGAACACAATCTTGTAGCATCAAGTATTGATTCTAACACACAACATAACATTTACAAAATGTACAATGATTTTCTATCAAAGAACATTGACACTAAAATGATCCAAGTTTGCCAAGTTATATTTCTTGTCTTCTGTAAACACTGACACATCACGTCCAGAAATGTAACATTTCCATAAAAGAAAGATAATTAAAGCTCCTTCTTCATAGATTTCAACTTAAATATCAACTTTTTTTAAATCTAAAAATTGTAGAGAATCATTTTGAAAGCAATACAACCATGTTCTGATAATGGCAATTTTAGTGGACATTAATACAACTATATAAGATGGTGTTTTTTTATGTTTAAAGATCTACACATTTAGTAATGGTATAAATTATTTAAATGCATTTTGATACATTTGCTTTATTGATACTTTTATTTTATATTTCTCACAATCTATAAGTCAATTTGCCTTGAAATATTAAGAATTCATTTTCTTAAGATAATTACAGACACTGTCAGATAATTATAAAATATAAAAAGTTAACTACACCATTGAGCAAGTAGCTTTAGATATAAATAGAGGAACATTAACTTCATCAATAATTCATACATGAGAGAACAGTTCTAAATCATTGATAGAACCAATCATTGTATGAGGCATCAAATATAACAGGTTGTCATTCTAATGCCATTAAAAATCCAATAAAAACATTACCCAGAAAATGAAGAAAGAACTTAAAATGTGGAAAATATTTTAGGAAATAATTTTTCATTTGGTTGTTTTTTTTTTAAATCTTGCAGTGAAACATTAAACGCCTTTTAGTCAGAGCAAGGACCCCATCATTCTCATACCCAGAGTCTAGTAAGATTCTCGATACTAGCAAGAATCTTGATAACCTACGAGAATGGGACCCCATACATTACAGGGTACATATAGGGTCCTTGGTCAGAGAAAACTCTATCTGAGAAATCTATCCCGCACTTGTACTTAAACTGGGGCCATGGGGGTCTAGATTACATCTACTTATTTTCTATCATTATAATCAGAGTTAAAATTGTACAAACTTGTTCCATTACATCAGGAAGTATGGTCACATGGCAACAATGTAAAATTTTATTGAAATTCCATAAAAAATACATTTATTTATCCTTTAATGTGTGAAATTAGTCATACTGAACAGGATTATCACAAATAATAGAAATAAAACATGTCATGGTTGAATAGCCATCAAATAAAAAAGTTTCAATAAAATGTTTAAGTACTAAAAAGAGACAGACTGCACAAATAAACCACATCAAATAAAACAGTTATAATAAACAGAGAGATAATATCATATTACATAATACAGTAAAACCTTGGTGATATTGTCCCATCATTACATTCTATATAATGTAACTTCTGCAGAAAGGCATGCCACAGATTTTGAATTTCTGTAGAATTAGCCTAGTTTCATAGCTTACAAAAACATCCGCTATCAATATAAGTGTAGAGTAAAGTTGAAACACAGTTTATTAGCCTTATAGAAGACAATTGATTTTGATGGTCCCTTAGAGCTGTCAATGATAAGGCTTGAAATGTATCGAGGATATATCAATAAATAAATATCAGCGATACACCAATATATATTGATGTATTTGCTGCAATACTATGCAGACTATTTAATTTTTTTAATAAACTCTTGATATACGAGTATATTTGTCACGAATGCTACTTCCTGTGGACTAGAGCTATTTCGTCAATGGTGGTGCCGTTAATAAATTAGACCAATCAGTTCATATTATGACAGCGCACCTGTCTCCACTTAAGATAGAAAGTTAGTCTCACAATTATTTTTTAACTTAATTGAGACTTTTAAATATTTACCTATATAAGCTTTATTATCGATATTTCAAAATGCATATCGATTATTAATTGGAAAATAAATATTGACAATACAGCAATGACAGCTCTTATGGTCCTGATAGTGGACTGTAGAGGTAAATCCCATGAAACAATAGTTTGGTGAACTGTTCACTACATACATGACACCGACTGTCTAAGAGAGATGTAAAAACAAAGGAATCAACTATAACGTCAAGTGTCCTGACAGTCATCTGAGTCAATATATGATAACACTATGTGTACACTGTACCAGTGTTAGTGAAGATTTCAACTATAATATTGATTGTTCACAGAGGGTCACAGTGTTCCTAAACCACAGACATCTGTTCAATATAACATTTGATACAACCATACAACCTTACAGCAACAGATAATACAAGGGACATAGGGAACTGTTGTATTCAGGGATTGTTTGTTTTGTTGGGTTTAACGCCGTAGCAACACATTTTATAGGTCATATAACGACCGTCAGTCAACCTACTCACTCCTCCTGGAAAGGCTAAATCTCTGGATTTAGGTGTTAACCAACTACTAAGCGCATACTTTTGTCAGTGACTTACAACTGTCCTACATAATTAAAAATCATTGGAAGGAGGGAGAATGGCCGTAGAAATAATTTCATGACCAAGCTCCACGAAAGTATGCCCCGCCCGGGAATTGAACCCTCGACCCCTCGATCAGTAGACTTGCATGCTACCAACTGAGCAAGCCGGGCGGCTTGTATTTAGGGATCAAATTATTATAGGGCTGCAAGGATTCAGTTCTTCATTACATAATTAATTCATTGCAAGAGATCAGAATTGATTTCATTAGTTAGCTTAAATGTTAGCTCTACATTAAGAGAATTAAAAAAAAACAAGTTGTGATGCTTCTGTATTATTTCAGAAGCATTACTTCAAGTAGCAAACATGTTCTAAATGAAAGGGGGGCAAATGTCCGCCCTCCAAAAAAATTAGGGGGCAAATGTCTGCCCTGTCAAAACACACGAGGGGGCAATTGTCTGCCCTTCAAAAAACGAAGGGGTGCAAATGTCCGCCATGTCAAAAAAAGGGGGCAAATGTTGGGGGGGGGGCAAATGTCCTAGAATCTAATTAAACAATTATCAGATATTTTGGTTTTCCTCATATTGAGAACTTGAACATATTTAAGCATCTAAGTACACTGATTAGACAGACTATACCAAGTGTAAAACCTGACCATTCAATCTAGGATGAAACCTGTATGTAAACAAAAATAGTAGAATAATCATACAAGAGACCCTAGGGGCCACTTTAGATGACAGGTTGTACAACATATTGTACAAATACACAGTGATCCCTAAACAGATTGTGTTCATAGTGACCCCAGTATGACCCTCATCCACGAGGGGACAGTATTGAATGAACTATTACAGGAAACAACACTTCAGATAGTACAGATAAAAAGGTTTCACTGTTGACTATTTAATATAGTTTTAATTTAAATCTAAGTTTATATTCAAGTGCATGCAGCCCATACCCCATCTAGCTATTCATCAAAATTTATAACAGTCCATAAATTATACCAAGATCTAATGACCAAGCGGTAATTTCTGTCCCAAGGTCAAATCTCGAATTCTTCCAAAAATCCCTCAGTTATTCTGGCCCTGTAATTTGGAATTCCATTCCTTTAAACTATCTTAGATGGAAGTACTCTGTTAGTGCTATGTAAATATGTTTTATCATTACTAAATATGATTGTATATATGTCATTGCCTCGAACTCTCTGTATTTACTCCATACTAAACATGTGCACCACGTTGGTTCATATCAATTTTCAATTAAGTACTTAGTAATAATACATAATTTTGATGAAATGATAAATTCACAAATTTCATGAAATTTCTCCTAATATGAAACTAAATTATATTTTCTTGTATGTTTATGTATTTGAACAATACTTTATTTGTTATTTTAAGTACATGTATGTATAATATTGCACCTAAATTTGTTTCTCTTTGTTATTGTTATTATGTATGTACATTGTAAATATCTGTGTGGACCATATTGAAAATTGGTTTACACCAAATATGTTATCCACAATAAATAAAGTCGTTATTATTATTATTATTATTATTATTATTATTATTATTACTATCCTATTACAAAATTCGTTATCAAGTAGTTATAAGATTTGACTCTTATTGTAATGAGAATAAAAATTATCAAAATACTGACCACAAAAGTTTTACTTTATAAGTTCACAACTGGGTTTTAACGAAGACTTATCCGAATTATTTCCGCACAGAGAAAACAAAATTGACTTGGGAGCAAAACTGAACCAACCTGACTGAAGGAGCAACATGTTTTCTCTTGTAATCCCTTTACTTTAAATTACATCTGTGTGAGGGAGTTAATTTACTCACGGTTAAAATTTAAATTTAAGAACCTTTATTATTAAAACATAACAAAGTTGAACTGACATGCTAAGCTACAAGTAATCATTATATTTAACCAGATGTCATGTAACATAATTAAATCTAGCAGGTGTTTAGTTAATTGTTTTTATTCAATCAATATAAAACAGTAAACAAACTGTTGTACAGAACCCTCCGAAAGTTTTTGAAAAACTGGAATTTTAAGAAAAACAGATCACGTTCATCACAAGTAATTTTGCTACAATTTAAGCTTATTCATGTTACATAGTTTAAAAGTATTGAAAAACTAACAAATGTTGATTTCTGAATAAGGTCAGAAGACTTGTAGCTTCTTTTTTTCAAGTGTAAATATAAATAAGTTGATGTTTAAAACATAATTTTGACCATAGACTTTTGTAAGACACTGTACGTGTCATAGTTTATAAACCACACTGACATGTCAGTATTATAAATAATGTAACCTTTTTATTACCACAATGGTTCATTCTTAACAATATAATACATGCATATCAACCTCTTTGATGGACTAAATGCACAGCACTAAATACAAACTTTGTGAAGACTTTTGTGAACACTAATCAAATAATTTACTGAGACAAAACACCAAGTAAATCCCCTGATGTAAGTTGAAAACATACTATCTACAACACAAAAACAACACACAATTATTATACACACTCTACATTATACAATATATAAATCACCTACCTGAATAAGATTCTCCCTGCGTTTAGGATCTAAGGAAGCCCCTTTTTCTGACGATGATGAAACTAATAAATATCTCTGAAAAATTAAAAGATTATTGTATATCTAGAGTGAATTCTACCTAATGCTACAGTCCCATAAACATTAAAATATTCACGAGGGCACCGTACTGGCGCCGTGCGATCAAGCTGCGCATGGACCCGTACGAACTCTTGCGTACCCGTACGGACTGGTACGTTTTTACCAGGGTCCATGAGATGAGCTGTGGATACACATATCAGTTTTAAATCCAAATCATGAATAAAATCATGGCCGAGTATTGATTTAACTTGCATATCTTCCAGCTACGACTCCGTACGGGTGTATTATTTGTGACATGTGCCTACCGTCACCTTAATACGCAAGGCTTCCCACGTCCTATGACTGACTGCACGTACAGGTGCGCAACAAGCCACGATTTTATGGGACTGAGGCAATACCTGTAGCCAGCTAACTTCAAAGAAGGCAGACCAATGTTTACTGTGTGATAATCAAACATTGATGATTTCTGGTAACATTCGCCTAAAACATTTATATAATATCTGCTGGTCTATAGATTGAACAAATAATAGTATCACATATTTATGTTGGTTTTTCTCAGTCATATTGCCACAACCAAGGGTCATATATACATGTTTATGATAGGGCTGCAAAGATTTGATACATTTGAAATCAATAGCAAGGGCACCAATTCGATTATGATCCGAGACCCGTGTTTTATTATTCAATACCAGCCTTTTCACATGGCTAATAAAGTTGTAAGGAAAAAGCCAAAACATAGTGATAAACTGATGACAATAAATCAGTACAAAAGTTCAATGTTGTAAAATTCAATAACAATTTTATTTTATCATTAGTTAGTTTTAAGTTCAAATAAATGAATTAATGTATATTTCCTATAAACTTTACTTTTCAAAGAATCAAATCGAAATTATGGAATCAACAGAAAAAATAATGCAATTGCATCGAATCAACTTCCCGGTGAATTGTTGCAGCCCTAGTTCCATGAACAGGCCTAAATCTATGGACCAAAGCATATTAGCCAGTTCTAAGCACATAGCCTCACCAGTAGATGATAACTGTCCTATTTGATACAGAGGTAGGAGGGAGAATTGCCCTAGAATAAATTAAATGACCTAACTACATAAAGGTATGTAGGTCCCACCTAGGAATAGAACCCAAGACCCCTATATATGTAGTCAGACCCTCTAATGTCTAAACATACCAGGTAGGTTTGGACAAAATAAATCAGTACACAAAACAAAACAATAGATATGATTGCAGCATTGTATGGGAACTATACATCATGTTTCTATCTAATTTTATGATCATTACCATATTTCTGTTATATTCAATTGTGTCCTAAACAATAAAAACATTATAAATTGTAGATGATTGTCTCCCTTTGATGAAACAAGGATGCTTAGACCATTTAACAGTTTCATATTTATATTCAGTCTTTGTTTTGTTTGGATTTAATTAGGGTCCGTCCGCTCCATAAGGATGCATTATGTGCAGACCCCAGGATGTGACTCCTCATCCCTTAAAAGATAGTTTTTGAATCTAAATTGAGTCAAATTTTGAAAAAGAAAAAAAACAAAAAAAAACCCTGATATATTACATATCTGGATAGTTTATTACATACCAAAATGAATTTTTATTACAGCCAAAGGTAGGTTGTCTCCTTATTGCTAATTTAGCACCATGGATTGGAGACTTCCCTATATTCAGTCTATAAAATTAGAATATGAAAAATGAAAGACATCACCCGAACAGCAAGCACTATCTTTTGTTTGTAGAAATTTTGTTGCTCAATAGAAATTTTTAGTTGCCCGAACTAAAAAGTGGTTGTCCCTGGCAACTGGACCCTCACTAATTTCATAGACTGTATATTAGTTTATATGAGTTAAATCTTGTTTTGTTTACCTCTGGACATCTAAAGAGATCATTTTTCTGTGCTCTAGATTCAAACAATATTTTATTTTTTGTATCTCTAGTCCACATAACCATATTTTCTACAAGTGAGTCATGATCTTCTAATATACGTTCTGTAAGTAGAAGTACAACAATAATACTCAACATTATCAGGGATTTTATATAACAGGGATTTGTAACCACATAGATTTACATCAAATTTCATTGAGTGGCTTTTATTTCGGCTCATATAGATAACAAGTATTACAAGTTAAAATAAAGATGTTCACATGAAATTTTGTACCAGTATCATTATAATTAACATAAAGGTAAGGAAAAATGTGTTTCTAGATGATTTTGTTGTAAATTAATATGCTCTCAGACTGTTTCACAAAATCATGCATTTTTCTGCCTATCCACCATTTTCAGCCCTAATTTACATCACCTGAGTCATATCTTCGATCATAATTGCAACAAATTTTTGTCAAAAACTTTAAAGACATTCACAAGTTGCATGGAAGACATGTACTAAAACATATATTAAATCAAGTTAAAAATCTGGAATAGTTTGTACAGCCTGCTTCAGCCAGTTATAGACAGTGACAACCGTGAATATTCAAAAAAGCACTTTGTTACAAATGCCTGTTATATAAGTCCCTGACATCATATACAACAACATTGAAGTCATCTATATGTTAATTAAGGATTTATTAAGATTTGCCTGACGAGTCCTTTCAGAAATTGTTGAAAGCAAACATCTATCACAATGGATTTTGATACCAAATCATTCAACTAGATTCTATCTTCTAACATTTTTTATGGTTTTTTTTTTGGTTATTCCAAGGTGCCCAAACTCTATGACCTCTGCAGTACAATGTATATACATATATACGATAACATATATTTCTTATTATAGTTAAATCAGTGATATCATCCAGGTGAGTTCATCTAACCAGCTTTCTTGGAAACTTCAACTTTAACAACACCAGTTCTCCTTTATCTGTCCACAAGTAGCCAATGTTTCTGTCAACTTGGTGAATCCAGTCAGGACACTTCTTCAATGCCTATCTTTTCACATTTAGTCCGCAACTTCTCCCCAAACCAAGGAAAATCAGCATTATCTGAAACTTTACTTTATTTTAAAGTTATGTCCTGCTATGTTTGGGAATCCAGACAGGGATCTTCAAATTCAATGTAGACTAGCCATAGTACAGCCAACCCAGTAATACATGCATGCATAAGTTCCTATATAGAATCCTGGCATTTATTCTACCACAGAGAGAGAGAGAGATCAGTATTATACAATGACATCATAAAATTCTTGGACAAAGAAATTTAAGTAAAAAAAGATAATGTATTCTACAATTAAATTTGCTATATATAAATTATTCAAGTAACTTAGTTTAATAAAATGGTGATAAACTGATCAATGCTGATTTTGGAGGTGACTCAGATGACTCATTGTTTCTGTTAGAAGAGGACTATATATACATACATACCCATATATAATTCTGGCATATGTTCAACAACACAGAGGTCAGTATTTAATCTAAGATGATTTTTATCAGCTAATATAGATATCACTTCTAATATTGTCATTTTTTCATCCACCATTATACTTTTACTACTTCCATCAGTAGCAAACGCTCGAACAAATAACTGAAATAAATATAGTATAAAATTATACACTTAACTTCCATTATATAAATATCACATCCTACAGAGGATGGTACGTTCACCCTTGACAAGTAATGTCAACTAAGGCTTTAGCAGAGGTTGACATTACCTGTCAAGGTTGAACATTACATTCTATCACCCTCTGTAGCCAACGAAGAAAAATAATCTTAATTCAATTGCTTCATATAGATGTTTGACCAAAATTTTATGAGCGAGCGAGGAAATAAACATATTTTTTTGTAAAAACTGTCAAAATTAAGGTGCGAGTGAATCCATAGAACATATGATCAACTTGTTGTGGCCAAAAACATAAATACAATCTTGAAGTAAGGTATAAGATCTAATCACAGACAATTATATGTTCAAGGAACAGGAAACACAAGTCTAGACTTAACCATAAAACTATGACATAAAATGACAGAATAATTTCCTAGACAATTGAAGCAAGACTAGGAGGCAATCAACATAAATATACATGATGAGGGTACATCAATAGATCAGTATAAAACTAGTAGAACTACATGTAAATATACAGGAATGAAGACAAGTTTTGGACAAATGGTTTACTTTGCCAATTGTGAACATTTCCATGACAATTCTTCATGATATTGTTTCAGCTTGTTTTTGTTAAATAAATGTATTTTGCCAGAAGCTCCCAAGATAGAAGCGCAATTTACAAACAAATAATAATTTAGTTCCGTGATTTTCAGAATCTAAACAAACATTTGTTTTTCATCAAATTACTGCAAGAGTCAAAAGAGAAGGGCTCACTTAGTGGATAAAATAATAATTACATTCCTAGGACCAGTAATCATTATATACCCAGCTCAGCATTGGTTCAAATCACATTTCAAACAAGAACTTTTGTCTTGTTGAGCAAACATAGATTGGTATAAACTGGACTAGTTGTCTAACTACACGCCTGGTACCATGGCTTAGACACTAGATGGTCTACGCAGGCACTTGGATTTCATATTAAGAGTGTATCCAATCGTTCACTAAGAAGGGGTCAGAAGTAAAAATCAAGGTGGGCAAAAGTAATTTCAAAATTTTAAAATTGTGGAAAACAAAAACGATTATGCAGCCATGTCTTTCGTTAGCAAAGCAATACATCATACTGGCACTTATTGCAATGCAGTGCTAGCATACTGCAATATATTGTGATACACTTCAG
The DNA here is from genome assembly GCA_025267735.1 of Mactra quadrangularis. Taxonomy (NCBI): domain Eukaryota; kingdom Metazoa; phylum Mollusca; class Bivalvia; order Venerida; family Mactridae; genus Mactra; species Mactra quadrangularis. The sequence continues at coordinate 23,152,694 of CM046306.1, read as the reverse complement.
GCGTATTGTGACAGACCAAATCATAATAACTGGAAGAATTGTATAAGCAGCCTGTCTCCAACTAGTTCACAATTATACATCCAAACAAGAGATATAACACTAAATTTGTTCTACTTACTTTTTTAATTTTTGCTTCTTTGATTTTCTCTAATGCAATTCTTATTTTTTCAGCTTTTAACCTTGCCTTTAATTCCTCCTGTAAAACCAATAACAAAAATATTCAAATTTCAATATTTATTAATCATTCAAAAAAGTACATGTTAACATATAACAAGCTTTCATTCTAGAACTAACATCATACTTTAGCCAGTGACTTACAACTGCCCTACTCAATAAATGACAGGCTAGAGAATGAACAGACAATTTTCAGGACCAAATTCCACAGAGTTATGTTGGTCCTGTCTGGAATCAAACCCACAACCCCTGGATTCTTACGGAGATAAGATACACACTGAGATCTCAAGGCAGGTTACAGGAACATATTATAAGAATACTACAAGATCTATGTATTTGTTCATGTGATATAAATTAATAGATAAATAAGAGTTTCAATTATAGATTGTTAATGTTCGTACAACCAATTAAATCTTCCTCTAACCCAGACCACATGCATCATGCACTAAATACACTGTCATTTTTTTCTATATTGACGTCACTTTAATCATTGCCAAAGAGTTTTTCACATAATTTTCTAAGCTGTTTTATCACAAAAACACTTCAAAGAATACCAGTCTAAGAAAACCATACTCTTTTATTATGATGCATTTCCTGCACTCAGTAAGGTATAAGACCTATAAAAGTGGTATCAGACCATTAAATGTTTTTATTTTATTTACAAGCTATGAAAACATTAGCTACATTCAGAAACTAACACAAGGCACAAAAACTGATATGTAAGTATAAGATTTCTGGCTCCAGATAAAATGTTGGCTATCATCTATAACATTCATTATTTCAAATTCTGGCAAATCTATTTCTGTCTAAAACAATCAATAAAGTGGTATTTAAAATCAACAAGAAATTTACCTATAACAGACTTACACCACTCCCATCTAAATGTATCACTGAGTACAAATAATTGATAAGAATTTACAGCCAACTGGTCTTGTAACAACCATTCTCCCTCCTACCAATGATTTTTAATTATGTAGGGCAGTTGTCAGTCACTGACAAAAGTATGCGCTTAGTAGTTGGTTAACAGCTAAATCCAGAGATTTAGCCTATCCAGGAGGAGTGAGTAGGTTGACTGACCGCCATTATATGACCTATACAGTATGTTGCTACTGCATTAAACCCAACAAAAACAAACAAACAAATAATTGATAAGAATTTAGGGCCAACTGGTCATCTATTGACTGTCCCATAAAATCAATTCTTTTTTACTGTTTTTGCAGCTTCCCCATTTTATTCAACATCTTGGTTCAGAAACTTCATAAATTAAAAAAGTCTAGGACCCACTAAAATAACAACAACGTTGAAAAAGGGGATTGAAATGGTCATTTTCAAGTTTTTAAAAACGCCATTTTGAATCCTACAGCTTTGAATGTTGATATTTTGGAAATATGAAAAATGAAGTTCCAAAAATATAGCTGCAGAATAAATGCAGAATTAATTTGGCAATCTGCAGTTTCCAGTCTCAGTTTTTTTATCAGGTTGTTACAGTAAAGTAAAAAAGGTATAAATGTTTTGGGGCAGTCATTAAATATCATAGATTTTATAATTGCAAAATTGCCAATATAAGAATTCTGGTAGTATCATAGAACTGTTCCTGGTATTTACATTGGTTACAGAGATATTTCATCATGCTTTCATATTATATAATCATGAAAACAGTGCAAAAACAGTGCAAAAGTGCTTCTCATAAAAATGTATACCAAAAACCCTAAAAGACAGGCAACACAAATCTCTCAGATTTTCAGACATAAAGAAGAGACAAAAACTCACTATAAGTAATTAAACAGTACAATGACTCAGCAATATTATGAGTCATAGACTGGTATACAAACATGTCTATACAGGTATATCACCTGGTTACATAATAGGTTATATAGGTAAACCAGTCAATGAAATCATAGATACAAGTCTAACATAACAACATGTCTGTACAGTAACAACCTTTCTACAACAACAAGTATGACAACTACCTCTCTACCATAAGTGAATTACAGGGAGCAGTTATTTAGAGGTGGCAGTTTTTAGGGAGCAGATTTAGAGAGGTTGCAGTTTTAGGGAGCAGATTTTGAGAGGTAGCAGTTTATAGGGTGCAGTTTTTGAGAGGCGGCAGTTTTTATGTGCAGTTTTTGAGAGGCGACAGTTTTTATGTGCAGTTTTGAGAGTAACAGTTTTTAGGTGCAGATTTAGAGAGGTTGCAGTTTCTAGGGAGCAGATTTAGAGAGGTTGCAGTTTTCAGGGAGCAGATTTAGAAAGGTTGCAGTTTTTAGGGAGCAGATTTAGAAAGGTTGCACTTTTTAGGGAGCAGATTTAGAAAGAAAGCAGTTATTTAGTAAGCAAATTTTTTGAGAGGTAGCAGTTTTTTGGGTGCAGTTTTTGAGAGGTAGCAGCGTGCAGTTTTGAGAGGCGGCAGTTTTGAGGTGGCAGTTTTGAGAGGTGGCAGTTTTTGGGTGCAGTTTTTGAGAGGTGGCAATTTTTAGGTGGCAGTTTTTAGGTGCAGTTTTTGAGAGGTGGCAGTTTTTAGGTGCAGTTTTTTGAGAGGTGGCAGTTTTTTAGGTGCAGTTTAAATAGGTAGCAGTTTTAGGGTGCAGTTCTTAGAAGGGGCAGTTTTTGTGAGTTGTCTGTTAATTAGAGGGGGCAGTTTATGGGAGAGACAAGTTACTTCAAAGTTTCAATTATAAAGAGTTTTTTTTATTTAAGAGGTAGAAGTTATTAGAAGGGATCAGTTACTAAGAGGTAGCAATTATTGGGAGGAAGCAGTAATTGGTAGAGAGCAGTAATTGGGAGGGAATGGTTATTAGGAGCGAGCAGTTATTGGGAGCGAGCAGTTATTGGGAGTGAGCAGTTATTGGGAGTGAGCAGTTATTGGGAGGGAACAGTAATTAACAGGGAACTATCAGATTTACTGTATCTCTTGAAGTCTGTTTATATCATTATTATTTTTATCTTTAATTGTTTCATATCATGATGTTAACATCACAAGACTGTCACTGTAAGTAATTATAAACATTGATATATTTTCTTTGTCTAGGAATACCTGACAGATGTTCTCACACACCCAGGTAACTCTCTCTTACATTGATAAAACATTACATTTGTCTATGGAACCTACATATAAATATACATACATGTACATTGTATGATTACTTTAGTCTATGGAACCAAAAATAGTTGCACCAACTACCACATCATATTTCAGTCGGCTAGAATGCTTATAATACAGACATTATTATATGATGTCATATTGTTATACATGTAGTTTCTTTTGTTTTACAAGGCCCACAACTCTTTGTATTTCTATACAAAATAATAAGTGTAATAATCATCATTGATTTGTCTCCCTTATATCAGAATATGTAAGACGACTTATAATGTAATCTATGTAATGTAATGTTTAGTGCTTTATGACACATTAGAACAATTTTTTCACACACACTGCAGAGATCAGAGGTCCAACTCTCTGTCCCTATGACCTAGATCATTGGACACAAGCTTCTAGCCTAATACTAATCACATACCCTAACTAGTGGCAGATAAAGGGGAGAAAAAATAAGTACAAACATGGTCGTGAATAAAGTACAGTAAACGGTCTGGTCCATACGGTACACGTTAAAACCCAGATCCGGTACTCCGACGGCCTTAGACTGATTGACTTCGGCAAATTTCCTGGTCCCTGCTAGTGACATTGACCTTAACCCTGGGGTCTCAAAATCAGTAGGGCAAGGACAGACAGCTAGACGGAAAACATCATAACATAATATGTCCCGTTTTTCAAACAGGTGTTAAAAAAAGGGATATAATATTTTATTTATACATGTATGTTTGTTCCATCCAGTCAGCTACATAGTATTACAACATGTTTACAGTGCCATCTAAACGATCTTGGGTAAAATCCTGTTTTTAACATAGACTGATTCACTTTTACATACCGGTATTAAAAAAGAAAAATCATCTGAGCAAATTCCAAAATTATCATTATTGAGTTTGTTAATAGCTAATCAATATTCAGACCGTATCACATAAATAATCTTCAAATATAGTAAAATTACTTGTGGTATGCACGATCAGTTTTTTCTCAAAATTGTATCTATCTAAGTATGTTAAGATGGCAGTGTATATACATGTACCATGTCTGATTACTTTTGTCTGTGAAGTCATAAAATATATCTCTCAGTCTAAGGATGATTACATAATATAATAGTCTAGAGATAATCTATTATGCCATAATGTTATACCAGGTATATTTGTCTTGTTTTAAAGGCCAACAACTCTGAGACTTTCTTTTTCATAATAATTAGTCATAATTGGATTGTCTCCCTTTAATGAGATTATATGACCAGCATAATGCAATGTGTGATGTATTGTTTTATATATTCCAACAGAATTAACCTGAGCTGGACATTTATGCAAGAATACATTAAACCCAGTTTTAACAGTCTATTTTTGTCTTCGTTTGTAAATCACGCTTTATCTGAAGCTTTCGGCAAAATACACTTACTTAACAATTAATGTAGTTTTCATAAGAATTAATACTTTAAAACTGTGTCATAATATTGCTGACTTACTTGTTTCCCCAAAACTAATGTGTCCAAGATTAAAAGTACAATAACATGCCATTATTAATAAATTGATTTATCGTCACATCGGTTGTTATAAACACGTGTATAAACGTATACACGCATATAGAAACTCACGATTTAATGTAAGTGAAGTGTGTAATTATTATTATTAGGTAGTTCAAGCTCAGGTTAATTCTGTTGGATTAAAGTTCAAGCTCAGGTTAATTCTGTTGGACTAAAGTTCAAGCTCAGGTTAATTCTATTGGACTATACCCAATTTCAACATTTTTTTCAGTCACATTGTAAAGGTCAGTAGTCACTGTCCAAGGATTATATATTAAGCCCTAGATCTCTGGTTGCATCCTTTAAACCTTGTACAGAGGACATATCCTCTCCAGTGACTATTTGATAAAGTGGTAGGAAGAACCTCAGTTAGAATTCATGACAAAACTAAGTAGGTCGGACCCTGGCGATACCAAGGGCATTTTTTTCAGCCTGAGAGGCAGAGGTCTGGGGCATGTATAAAGTGCCATCCAAAAGTTCTTCAACAAAATCCTGATCTTACAATAAACAAATTCACATAACACATGAAATAAAAGAAACAAAGATTTATCTGAGTTTATATCACCATTAACATTAATTAGTTTATCATCATATGAATTAAACTTAGTTACATTGTACATAAAAAACTTTCTACAATAGAACAATTACTTGCAGAGTGTATGACCAGTTTTTCTCTAACTTTCATTTGTCAAAGAACTTATGGAGGGCACTGTAAGTTACCACAAGCAGACTAAAAAGAGAGAGATAAGTCAATACTGACAGACAGGTTAAATATAACATTATATAAATGTATGTCCAATATGATGTTTGAACTCAATTGATATAAAACAGTGGTCAATATAAAACAGTGGTCAATATAAAACATTGTGCTCAATATAACATTGTGCTCAGGATAACATTGTAGTCAGTATAACATTGTGGTCAGGATAACATTGTGGTCAGTATACCATTGTGGTCAGTATAACACTGTGGTCAGTATACCATTGTGGTCAGGATAACATTGTGGCCAGGATAACATTGTGGTCAGTATAACATTGCAGTCAGTATAACATTGTGGTCAGGATAACATTGTGGTCAGTATAACATTGTGGTCAGTATAACACTGTGGTCAGGATAACATTGTAGTCAATATATCACTGTGGTCAGTATAACACTGTGGTCAATATAACACTGTGGTCAGTATACCATTGTGGTCAATATAACACTGTGGTCAGTATAACACTGCCGTCAGTATAACATTGTGGTCAATATAACAATGTGGTCAGTATAACACTGCCGTCAGTATAACATTGCAGTATAACACTGTGGTCAGTATAACATTGTGGTCAATATAACACTGTGGTCAGTATAACACTGCCGTCAGTATAACATTGTGGTCAATATAACAATGTGGTCAGTATAACATTGTGGTCAATATAACATTGTGGTCAATATACCATTGTGGTCAGTATAACATTGCGGTCAGTATAACATTGCGGTCAGTATAACATTGTGGTCAGTATAACATTGCGGTCAATATAACATTGTGGTCAGTATAACATTGTGGTCAATATAACATTGTGGTCAATATAACATTGTGGTCAGTATAACATTGCGGTCAGTATAACACTGTGGTCAATATAACACTGTGGTCAGTATAACACTGTGGTCAATATAACACTGTGGTCAGTATAACATTGCAGTCAGTATAACATTGTGGTCAGTATAACACTGTGGTCAATATAACACTGTGGTCAGTATAACAGTGGTCAGTATAACATTGTGGTCAATATAACATTGTGGTCAGTATAACATTGTGGTCAATATAACATTGTGGTCAATATAACATTGTGGTCAGTATAACACTGTGGTCAATATAACACTGTGGTCAATATAACATTGTGGTCAGTATAACATTGTAGTCCAATATGATGTGTGAACTCAATTGATATAAAACAGTGGTCAATATAAAACAGTGGTCAATATAAAACATTGTGCTCAATATAACATTGTGCTCAGGATAACATTGTAGTCAGTATAACATTGTGGTCAGTATAACATTGTGGTCAGTATATCAATATGGGCAGGATAACATTGTGGTCAGTATACCATTGTGGTCAGGATAACATTGTGGTCAGTATAACATTGTGGTCAGTATAACACTGTCGTCAGTATAACATTGTGGTCAGTATAACATTGTGGTCAATATAACACTGTGGTCAATATAACACTGTGGTCAGTATAACATTGTGATCAGTATACCATTGTGGTCAATATAACATTGTGGTCAATATAACACTGTGGTCAGTATAACACTGTGGACAGTATAACATTGTGGTCAGTATAACACTGTGGTCAATATAACACTGTGGTCAGTATAACATTGTGGTCAATATAACATTGTGGTCAATATAACATTGTGGTCAATATAACATTGTGGTCAATATAACATTGTGGTCAGTATAACACTGTGGTCAATATAACACTGTGGTCAATATAACATTGTGGTCAGTATAACATTGTGGTCAATATAACGTTGTGGTCAGTATAACACTGCCATCAGTATAACATTGTGGTCAGTATACCAATGTGGTCAGAATAACATTGTGGTCAGGATAACATTGTGGTCAGTATAACACTGTGGTCAATATAACACTGTGGTCAGTATAACACTGCTGTAAATATAACACTGTGGTCAGTATAACATTGTGGTCAATATAACACTGTGGTCAGTATAACACTGCCGTCAGTATAACATTGTGGTCAGTATAACACTGTGGTCAATATAACACTGCCATCAGTATAACATTGTGGTCAATATAACATTGTGGTCAGTATAACACTGCCATCAGTATAACATTGTGGTCAGTATAACATTGTGGTCAATATAACATTGTGGTCAATATAACATTGTGGTCAATATAACATTGTGGTCAATATAACACTGTGGTCAATATAACGTTGTGGTCAATATAACATTGTGGTCATAATAACATTGTGGTCAATATAACACTGTGGTCAGTATAACACTGCCATCAGTATAACATTGCAGTATAACACTGCCGTCAGTATAACATTGCAGTATAACACTTTGGTCAGTATAACATTGTAGTATAACACTTTGGTCAGTATAACACTGTGGTCAGTATAACATTGTGGTCAGTATAACATTGTGGTCAGTATAACACTGTGGTCAGTTAAACATTGTAGTCAGTATAACATTGCAGTATAACACTGCCGTCAGTATAACATTGGGTCAGTATTATATTGCAGTATAACACTGTGGTCAGTATAACATTGTGGTCAGTATAAAATTGCAGTATAACACTGTGGTCAGTATAACACTGTGGTCAGTATTATATTGCAGTATAACACTGTGGTCAGTATAACATTGTGGTCAGTATTATATTGCAGTTTAACACTTTGGTCAGTATAACACTGTGGTCAGTATTATATTGCAGTATAACACTGTGGTCAGTATAACATTGTGGTCAGTATAAAATTGCAGTATAACACTGTGGTCAGTATAACACTGTGGTCAGTATAACATTGCAGTATAACACTGGTCAATATAACATTGTTGTCAGTATAACACTGTGGTCAGTATAACATTGTGGTCAGTATAACATTGCGCTCAGTATAACACTGTGGTCAGTATAACATTGTGGTCAGTATAACATTGTGGTCAATATAACACTGTGGTCAATATAACGTTGTGGTCAATATAACATTGTGGTCATAATAACATTGTGGTCAATATAACACTGTGGTCAGTATAACACTGCCATCAGTATAACATTGCAGTATAACACTGCCCTCAGTATAACATTGCAGTATAACACTTTGGTCAGTATAACATTGTAGTATAACACTTTGGTCAGTATAACACTGTGGTCAGTATAACATTGTGGTCAGTATAACATTGTGGTCAGTATAACATTGTGGTCAGTATAACATTGTGGTCAGTATAACATTGTGGTCAATATAACATTGTGGTCAGTATAACATTGTGGTCAGTATAACATTGCAGTATAACACTGCCGTCAGTATAACATTGCAGAATAACACTTTGGTCAATATAACATTGTAGTATAACACTTTGGTCAGTATAACACTGTGGTCAGTATTATACTGCAGTATAACACTGTGGTCAGTATAACATTGTGGTCAGTATAACACTGTGGTCAGTATAACATTGTAGTCAGTATAACATTGCAGTATAACACTGCCGTCAGTATAACACTGTGGTCAGTATTATATTGCAGTATAACACTGTGGTCAGTATAACATTGTGGTCAGTATAAAATTGCAGTATAACACTGTGGTCAGTATAACACTGTGGTCAGTATTATATTGCAGTATAACACTGTGGTCAGTATAACATTGTGGTCAGTATTATATTGCAGTTTAACACTTTGGTCAGTATAACACTGTGGTCAGTATTATATTGCAGTATAACACTGTGGTCAGTATAACATTGTGGTCAGTATAAAATTGCAGTATAACACTGTGGTCAGTATAACACTGTGGTCAGTATAACATTGCAGTATAACACTGGTCAATATAACATTGTTGTCAGTATAACACTGTGGTCAGTATAACATTGTGGTCAGTATAACATTGCGCTCAGTATAACACTGTGGTCAGTATAACATTGTGGTCAGTATAACATTGTGGTCAATATAACACTGTGGTCAGTATAACATTGTGGTCAGTATAACATTGTGGTCAGTATAACATTGCGGTCAGTATAACACTGTGGTCAGTATAACATTGCAGTCAGTATAACACTGTGGTCAGTATAACATTGCAGTCAGTATAACACTGTGGTCAGAATAACATTGTGGTCAGTATAACACTGTGGTCAGTATAACATTGCAGTCAGTATAACATTGTGGTCAGTATAACATTGCAGTCAGTATAACATTGTGGTCAGTATAACATTGTGGTCAGTATAACATTGCAGTATAATACTGTGGTCAGTATAACATTGCAGTCAGTATAACATTGTGGTCAGTATAACATTGCAGTATAATACTGTGATCAGTATAACATTGTGGTCAGTATAACACTGTGGTCAGTATAACATTGTGGTCAGTATAACATTGTGGTCAGTATAACACTGTGGTCAGTATAACACTGTGGTCAGTATAACATTGTGGTCAGTATAACACTGTGGTCAGTATAACATTGCAGTCAGTATAACATTGTGGTCAGTATAACACTGTGGTCAGTATAACATTGTGGTCAGTATAACATTGTGGTCAATATAACATTGCAGTATAATATTGTGGTCAGTATAACATTGTGGTCAGTATAACATTGCAGTATAACACTGTGGTCAGTATAACATTGTGGTCAGTATAACATTGTGGTCAGTATAACACTGTGGTCAGTATAACATTGTGGTCAGTATACCATTGTGGTCAGTATAACACTGTGGTCAGTATAACATTGTGGTCAGTATAACACTGTGGTCAGTATAACATAGCAGTCAGTATAACATTGTGGTCAATATAACATTGCAGTATAACACTGTGGTCAGTATAACATTGTGGTCAGTATAACATTGCGGTATAACACTGCGGTCAGTATAACATTGCAGTCAGTATAACATTGCAGTATAACACTGTGGTCAGTATAACATTGCGGTCAGTATAACATTGTGGTCAGTATAACACTGTGGTCAGTATTACATTGTGGTCAGTATATCACTGTGGTCAGTATAACACTGTGGTCAGTATAACTCTGCCGTCAGTATAACATTGTGGTCAGTATAACACTGTGGTCAGTATAACACTGCCGTCAGTATAACATTGCAGTATAACACTGTGGTCAGTATAACATTGCGGTCAGTATAACATTGTGGTCAGTATAACACTGTGGTCAGTATTACATTGTGGTCAGTATATTATTGCAGTCAGTATAATTTCAGACACAATTTTGTCCAAATCAATGATGGCCTACTGTTTCACTATGGAATGTTATAGTGTAGGTCATCTTAAGTAACATTTTTAGAAACTCAATACAATCTAACCATTTCATACTTTATTTCTTTTGACCTTTTGCAGCCATTTACCATTATTTATCTGTGCCATATCAGAGCTTTTTATCCTAATAAAATAGGGGCTGTTTATTAGCCCCTTACCCTCTTGTATTTCTTAAGAAATCATGCAGTTTCCCAAAATTTTGAGTTTCCAATGGATCTATCCCTCTATAAATGAATTGCCATAAAATTTCCCCAAATCTTCTATATAAAGTTGGACCTCTAAGCCATTTCCTAAATACTGACCAAAGCCCTGCATATCATTATCACCATACAAATTGATCAGTCTTTACAATTTAAGTAATAGGAGTGAACTATTATGTAACAAAGGACAGGAAAACTGTTAAAATTTGGATGGGTCAAATACTCACTGGAACTTTTTGTCATTAAACATCAAATTTAAGACTAATGTGTTTTAATACACAGTAATATAATCCTGCTGTTAGGGTCATCAAAACCATATCAATCTTAATATACGAACCTTTGTTCTTCACAAATTAAACATTTGGGACTGAAAAATAACCAATGTGGTCTTTATTACCACATTTTACTGTATCTAATGTTTATTTAAGCAACACCAGAACTTATTCTCAGATTATTTGAGCAGCAACAGAAAACAAAGAAAATAATCAATTTATATCTAGCAAGCAACACAGTCTTGGAAACATTTCAAAATATAGAAGACATGCATCAAATAAAACAAATATAAAATGAAAGAATTCAGACATTACATAAATATACAAGTAAAATAAAATATATAAATAAATTCATGCTATAATTGTATAGGAGACAAAATACAACATTGCTATAATTAAATAGAAAATAAAATATATTTGTATACTTTCTTTAATATTAATTTAATTGCAATAACATGCAAATTCTACAACATTATAATAAATACCACCAGATAGAATAAATGTTCAAATACAGTTCAGAGTTCAGGAATTTCAAATAACAGTTCAGAGTTCAGGAATACTAAGTTCAAACATCACTGTAACTAAGAGCTAGATCAAGAATTTATTCAAGTTATGGTCCAACCTTCCATTTCTAAGGGGGAGGGGGGGGGAGTCTGCAGGTTGGCAAGTTTGTACACCTAAAAAATTATATTGAATCCTGCTTACAGCATTTATTTGGTAGCATATTCAATGTTAAAATTCAAGGCATCCACTCAAGACCCACTAAGCCTGGGACCTACCTCTACAACTGAATTTGAAACTTTTTAAAGAAAACATGCATCTTTTTCATAACATTTTGACACTAAAACAGTGGTGAGAAAGAGAAAATTAATCTAATGTATCAACATGACAAGACACAGAGTGAGAGTAGACCTGACTAAGCTAGACCAGACTAAGCTAGACCAGACTAAGCTAGACCAGACTAAGCTAGACCAGACTAAGCTAGACCAGACCAAGCTAGACCAGACCAAGCTAGACCAGACTTAGCTAGACCAGACTAAGCTAGACCTGACTAAGCTAGACCAGACTAAGCTAGACCAGACTAAGCTAGACCATACTAAGCTAGACCAGACTAAGCTAGACCAGACTAAGCTAGACCATACTAAGCTAGACCAGACCAAGCTAGACCAGACTAAGCTAGACCAGACTAAGCTAGACCAGACTAAGCTAGACCAGACTAAGCTAGACCAGACTTAGCTAGACTAGACTAAGCTAGACCAGACTAGGCTAGACCAGACTAAGTTAGACCAGACTAGATCAGACTAAGCTAGACCAGACTAAGCTAACCCAGACTAGACCAGACTAAGCTAGACCTGACTAAGCTAGACCAAGCTAGACCAGACTAAGCTAGACCAGACTAAGCTAGACCAGACTAAGCTAGACCTGACTAAGCTAGACCAAGCTAGACCAGACTAAGCTAGACCAGACTAAGCTAGACCAGACTAAGCTAGACCAGACTAAGCTAGACCATACTAAGCTAGACCAGACTAAGCTAGACAAGACTAAGACAGACCAGACCAAGCTAGACCAGACAAAGTTAGACCAGACAAAGCTAGACCAGACTAGACTAGACCAGACTAGACTAGACCAGACCAAGCTAGACCAGACTAAGCTAGACCAGACTAAGCTAGACCAGACTAAGCTAGACCAGACTAAGCTAGACCAGACTAAGCTAGACAAGACTAGACCAGACTAAACTAGACCAGACTTAGCTAGACCAGACTAAGCTAGACCAGACCAGACTAAGCTAGACAAGACTAAGCTAGACCAGACTAAGCTTGACTAGGAACCAGACAGGATTTCACAAGACAACAAGAGGGGGGAAATATTTACTATAAAAACATGGACACAAGATTTACTTTGAGAATATTTGTATACTAAGGAAACATTAAATGTGTGCAGGTTATAACTTACTCTTTCTGATGTTATATAAACAGGTACTTGTTGTTGTTGTTGATATTGTTGTTGTTGTTGTTGAAGATATTGTATTTCTGGCCACAAATCTCTCATACCAGGGTTAGTATTGGTATTAACAAAACGCATACAAGGACATGATGCACTCTAGAATATATAGGTCATAGTCATAGTATACTCCAGTTTGTTATAACAATTTAAATACATGCATGATATAATTATAATATAAAGCATACTATATTTTTTCAAGCTATCAATATTTCATACAAGGCATCAGTCATTTGTAGCCCACCCTAGCCTGCCCACTACCCGAGAAATAGTGGGGACGGTGACTTTGAGCTCAGCAAACCCTTGGAAACATCCCCCCAGGTGGTTAATTTGCGGTAGATACCATACCTTAAAATCATAACTATATTCCAGCAACTCTCAAATAGCCAGGGATATGCAGGGTAAATCCAGTCAATATATAGGGCAGGAATATTACAGGGATTTCATGGTTTCATTGGAATGTTGCTGCAGAGCAGGTAAGTTACCAGGGCTTTGCTGGACTCAAAGTCCCTGCTACTCTATGGGGAGTTACAAATGGCTGTTACAATTGACTGAGCTATTATCCAAAGCATATAACCAAAAATCTTAATTGGGATAAGAAGATCACTAAATTTGTCTTGTTCTGCAAAAGGAGGTAATGCTAAATTGAATAAAATATGCATACATGTATTGTTTGAATGACCCTAAGACAAGGCCTACACAATTTATTATCATTTACATTTTTTAATTGGTTAACCTAGCTATAGTTACTAAAACAAGGTAATAATCTATAAACCTCAGGACATTTTATAATTACAGCAACAACACATTTTTACAAGGGCCATAACTTTAGCACACCTTGGTATATTGACCTATCTTTCTTCCTCATCACATCTGTCTAGTAACTTTGTAACTAGATGTTTTATCAGAAAGATCAGATAGTAATCTTTTGACAGAAAGCAGGGCTAGACCATATTTTTTAATCAAGGTTGCCAAAATGGACAACCAGCAATATTAGCAATATTTTTAACCTGCCCAAATCATATCTTTAATAGCAGTAACAGGTTGCCCGAACCCAAATATATACTAATGGACAAAAGTCTTGTCCGGTCTACAAAAACCATATTTTTTTTGTTTGTTATTGCACACTCATACATTTGGTATCGTTAGAAAGAGAATGTTATTATGCATTGAATAAAAAAGGAATTGTAAAATTTGAGCCAGTTCTGTCGGTACAGTAATGAGTTGAAAATTGACATTGCGGATTTGCAAGTTACAAATGATTGCGTTGAGTCAGTTTTAAATGAAACATTTTTTTCAATAGCGTGTGTGACCCCCAATGAGTTTTCTGATCTTCCGGCTAGATTCCTTCGCAAACGTGTAGCATCGATGCGTAAAAGGAGCACCTAACTCATTCGGGTTAATGGGGGTCACACACACTATTGAAAAAAATGTTTCATTTAAAACTGACTCAACGCAATCATTTGTAACTTGCAAATCTGCAAATATCTTTCTAACGATACCAAATGTATGAGTGTGCAATAACAAACAAAAAAGATATTATGGTTTTTGTAGACCGGACAAGACTTTTGTCCATTAGTATAGGTTGTCAGGGGCAATAGAACGGCCCTTAATGTCAAGTCCTAGATAGCAGACATGAAAAACAGGTAATTGACACTTTACATTTAGACCTGTCTTACTAGGGTATTTGTAATAACCATATGTATCATTATAATTATCAATAATTTATCACTTAAAATAAGTAACAGACAAAGCTGAAATTGGATAAAACATACACATTGATATACACTTAATATATATAATGAGAAATGAAGCAAATAAATGTGATAATAAAAGCTTAACAAACTAAAATATGAGAAGCAACTAAAGATCTTCCAAAGGCAATTCATACACTTTTAACCAACCATACCATATACCCTGACCTTCAAAAAGTTCTTGGACTAAGACCAATGCATGTTTGCTCATGAATGAAAAAAGAAGCAAAGAGTCATCTTAACAAATTTTATAATCAGCATTTGTTAGAGCATAAGTTAAAGCTTTGATAATAGAAAATTTCCAGTGATATGCATGGTCAGTTTTTCATTTGTCCAATGACTTTTGGCGGGTACCGTATGTGTATCAAAGATATCATATAATTTTTTGTCAGTTTCATCACCATGCATATCAACACCATGCATGTATCTGTTATTATTTTTGTAGGATTAAATGCAATATGCTTTAACATTCAAACTCAACATGCCGAACACTGATAACCAGTAATGCACCAAGGATTAAAGATTCAAACAAAGAAGGGAGAGATAAGGAGACAATTTGGGGCTCAAACCTGTAGTCAATTTAATTCAACCTAGGGTTTAACATCATGTGATCAATTAATAGGCATGTGATCTATAAATAGCCATGTGATCTATAAATAGGCATGTGATCTATAAATATGCATGTGATCAACAAAGAAAAAAAAACACTTGTTAAATTGTCATTTATTATGTCCATGTTAACTTGTACATGTACATGTAATAACAGAATTCATAATCTTTAAATATGTTTATTTCCTTATTTTGTGTGGGTAAATTATCAACATTCACAGTGAAAGTCAAAGTGAAAATGTTTCAGGAATGTTGATATTTTTTTAAAAGCCTTAGGTATTTATTTACATTGAAAAAACTAATCTAGAAAAAGAAAACATAAAAGTTGTTGTTGTAGATCACATAACTGATAGACCATGTCTCTCAGTACTTTCTTCCGTTACACTTCATACGTACTGTGGGCAATTTGACTCGCAAAATCTCTTTTTCATGAATATGCATGAGGTAGGGTAGACCAATTTTCTTCCAATGCAATCGCATTTTACAATTAAATACTCTTCAATAACAATGACGTCATACATCAACGTCATACATCAACTGCTTTAGAAATATTTTGAATGGTAAACCAAACCTTAGATATAACACATAATTTCATTGGCTAGTTTTCTGCAGTAGTTTCCTTGCTGAACCAATGAAACTGCCTCATTAATTATTCACATGACTTCGAGATTTTTCTAACCAAATGGCTCATGGTACATAACGCAGCATAAGTGGAGTAATGTATTGTGGGATAACCAACAATGTGTTTCCACTAGTTTCCACTAATGTATATGTAACTATACTTACATCACACTGTAATGATTGAGGTGTTAATGTACTACAACTTCCAGTACTTGCAGCATCACCCATCCCAGCAGCCTCAGCTGATGACGATACTGTTACCATTGATGTAAATGATTCAGATGATGGTAGGGATGCTGATTCTGAAAATGCTGAATCTGTTTCAGCGATATCTAACATGGCGTCCGAATATCCTCCTAGATCACCTGGATAATGAGTTTGGAAATATTCTAGTTCGGCCATTGGTCGTTTATGATCGTGTCTAAAATCTAAATTTCGAGATATTTCTGAAGCTAACGCATCAAGTTCTCTTTGAGCAATATCTCCTCCACTGACTTGTGTTTGATGTTTATGACCATTAGATGAGCCCTGATTACCATAGTAACTTATTTCTGATTGTGCATTACCTAACTGTGTCTCAAGCTCACATAATTCACCAAGAATGGCATCAAAGTTGACATCCTGATTATCTGAAAGTATACAAACATACAAACAATGGGTTAGCATCAAACTTAACTACATCTTTATTTACAAGTTGTCAACTATTTCAAATATCATTTTTATTAGACTTTCGGCGATTTCCCGCCGAAAGGCTTAAGTAATACCACAAGTCGAAAACTATCGACAATTCAAATGCCTGACCAATTTAACCTGCGCAGTGATACAATGTGTCACCGATTTACTACGCAGTTTATTTCTAGGCGATAAAAGTAGTTCCGTCAATCAACTGATGAGTCTTTGTTTCAGTGTCAGTGACAGGTATTTTACTTATATTGATAAGCATGTGAATGGGCAGTCAAATCATGTTAATACACTGTGACTAAAAGAAAGTATTTGTGAGTTATACAGGATAGAATAAACACTTCGCCCGCATTTTTGCCCTGCTCTGTTTGTACTTGAATCTAATGTGTAAGGAGTAATCATTAGTATGGATTCGTTACGTTTCAATATGTAAAAAGTCTTTCTGTATTTCAATACTTTGATTAAATAATTCCATGATATACATCAAATCATAAAAATGGCCGACTAGGTTTCAAATTTTAAGGGCCAAAAGAACCAGTTGGCATTTTTCTCTATTTGAAAAACACATGCTTTGTTTCAATGCACATATTAAGGCCTGCTGACAAAACTTGGAAAAACTGACCAAGAGCTGTGTTGCATAAGGCTGACAATGTATACAGTAATTCTATCTCTACAAAATAGAAAAAGGATGAGTGATTTGACATAAAACATGTTGACAGGCATTATAAATAGGTTTTAGGCCACATGGTAGTACCTAAACCAGTTTTACCCGGGATATTAGGGCACCATATCGATATATCAAATGATATTTTTATAATAAATATAGTTTTTAATAATCATCAAAAACAGTGTTGCGAGATTCATTTATTTTAATGGTATAAGCACCATACTACTTGATGCACTATCTTGCTTTTAGTTAGATTTGTTACCAGTAATTGGTATTTGCATGACATTAAACAAAAGACATTCGACAAAAGTAAAAACATTCTCTTTCAGAACTTCAGCTATTTACATGACATATCGCTTCTTTACATTGAAGATCTGCCCGAACAAACCCAAGTGCCTACTGGTTCCCAAAATTGATCTGTATTCAAAATACTGAAAATTGTTCCCAATCTAATTGAATACGAATGTACATAATTATAAAGGACATTCTAAAGGCAACAGTAACTTCCCTTAGATTGAAAAAGAACATGAACATTGTCCACCGGTTTTTCCATACCAAAACAGAAGCAATAGAATGTTGATTTAGTGATCCAAAAATATCTACTGATTTGCAGACCATGGATTGTATTTGTATGACTGTCATTCATCAATTATTTTTGGATACAGAAACTTTCAATCCAATATATCAATTGACCGTACAATACCGGAATTCAATATATATGGATTACCCGAGTAGAGCCCTGCTGGATATTATGGCTGCTTGTTGTTTATATGGACAAACAACAATGACTGTAAATTAAATAAAATATGAATATTGTTTGAATGACCAATTCTAAATGATTTTAAACAAACAGTAAAAGATTTCAGTTTTTAGTAATAATGGCAGTTCTATTCCAGATTCCACATTCTAGGTATAAAGTTTTAAATCAAAAACAACTACGATAGTTTCCTACCCTTACTTCTTAAATATTTCATAAACACACCAAACTGTTCCATATCCATAATTTAAATGCATATATTTATAAATCTGCACTCATTTATTTTCCAACAAATTTCACAACAACTTGTCACTGCTTCTATTTTTGAAGGCATTTAAAATACATTTTCTACTCCAAAACGAAAGAAATCACAACTTTAAGTCTATATTAAGTAAAATTTCTAAACATTGCCTGTGTTTTAAATGACTGACAAATTATCTGTAAGTTGGCTATGTGCCAAAATCTCTTGCTCTATAATTTCTTCAAAAAAAAACAACAACTTTGAAGTAACATTATGATTTTAAGATTGGTAATAAATAAAGTTTCATCATAACAACAGAGATCTAGACTTGTACTGGAAACATGAGTAGGAACACGGAACACCATATGACTGTAATAATGTTGAAATGCTGAGTACAACACCAAACATTACATTATCAATATTATTATTACATACCACATTTGTATAGCACTTTTCATATTGAAAACTAATAAAGGTCTGACAGTACATAAATTATCTCTTTAAACTGACAGATAAAAGAAATATTTTAAAATATTCAATAATTATACTACAATTATATAAAGTTGTCTTCAAGACGGAGGTAATTATCAATAATTACAAGAATTTATTTGTCATTATTATTATTCTTGAAATATTATTTTATATACTCTAAAGAATTAGCAAACATATTAAAATATTGAAGATCAATAAAATACTCAGTATACAAGTAAACATAAATTTGTCAATACTTAAAGTCAAATGTATTCAACTGGCTCACAATTATTTCCATTTGATATTGTAACAACTTTGTATATACTTAAGACTTGTTGAAAAAAGACGAAGACATTGACTTCAAACATTTACATGATTTACATAGTGATCAATGTTTTTATATCTAATTTAGATCTAGGTATCAACTTTTTGCATTTAAATAATGTCATAACAATTACTGTGCAAGTCAATTAATAAACACATGAATTGTGTTTCATATTTTTAGTTTACATGTATTTACTTTTGTTTCAAGCCTCTTTCTTTATGAATAGTCAATAATCATATGAGGTGGGGATACAGTCTTAACTAAAGATACTATATGTATATAAGAGCCAATTGTTGGCAGCCTTTAGATGCACCCGTACAACAGAGATCTGTCCATAATTTCATAAAGAGCTGTGGTGAGTATGATGGACTCAAAACCACAACAAATTTAATGTTGAATATAATAAAACATTGACCTCAACTTTCCTACAATGGACTATCACATGTGTGCAATTTCGCCATATTCTCGCATTATTATGGCTATATCCCATAAAACTTGCTCTAACGCGATAAAAAATCACAATTGAGCCTAGCCGAGATGTTTGCATCAATATTTGGTACTTTCTTTTCATGTCATATGTCACATTGGGTATCTGTAAGCCCTTGATTATATGTAATTTTACGAGCAGCCACTGACACAGACTGCGCCAAAAAGATACCAGTTTTCGCGACAATGAAAAATTGGGCCGTAGAAGAAAGTAAAGCTGTTGGGGGGGGGACCAACTTTGTTGCCTTTCCCAAAATTCCAAAGTAAATGGCTTAGTTTTATTTTAATTGGTGGATAAAAAAATCTCATTGTAAAAAGAAAAAATCCAATCATCTTTTTCAAAATCTCATTGAAATGAAACAAATGAGATTTTATCTCATAAAGCTTATGGCCAGAAGTGTTCCCTGTTGAGGTAGAAGCTAAGCTTGTTATCATTTATAATCATCATACTTTATAAATATTATCAGTTAGATTGTAAAAAAAAAAATCCAAATTTAATATCCAAACATATAACTGTCATCTGGTAAAACCAAATGTCAACCAGACATTCCAAAAAGTGCCAGTCCGACAGACCTGACTGGTAAAATTTCAGTCGGTCAAGTAAAAAGTTTGTCATAGCTTGTCCGAATGTCCAATTAAATTACATTTTTTAAAATTAAAATGTGGACAACTATCAGCTATTTTATCGTATTTCTTGGTAAGAATTGAACTAATTTTGATGTTTGTCTTCAGTTAAAACTTAAAATAAATTAATGATTGACTAGAAAACAGTAATATGTTATGATGTATTGACTTCCCCTTAGAATTCAAATTACCGGGTAGTAATAAAAAAATGTTGCTAATAAAGATACAAAAATCTGTTATTTTGATGATTTCTTGGGTCCAGTGATCATTAAGATCACTGGCCCATATGTCCAGTGATGTCAAAATAATTTTCGGAATGTCTGATGTCAACTCATTTAGAATCTCAGAATAAATTTGTCTTACAAGTTAACATAAAACAATTGTTTGTTTTAGTCAACAATGTTTTATAGTTGAACAAGTTAAAAGCATTTTGTAATAAAATTACTGAAACCAAACATTGTGTCAATTTGTCAAGTTTTAACAAAGAATTGTTTTCAAGTACTTTGTCAATATGGTACAAATAACAAACAATTGTTTCACTGTCTCTGTTACTGTAATAGTAAATATTTTATAGTAGATTAGCAGGGCACTCCACCCTGCCCCTTTTTCCTCCTCTCTGCCTTTTATAGCTCCTCTATATAGGGGGTTTAGCTCAAAACTGTCATAATTCAATATAAGAAAAGAGCCAGTTACATCCGTTTTGCACTAATCCCGTGATATGCAGACTAGTCAATGCAAAACATCCAACCACTGACCCCATCTTCCACATTTATTGGTCTCCCTGCCTTTTTTTAGAATTCCATACTATCATGATATTGTATTATTTTCTTTTAAGTTAAAAATGGTAAGTAAAACCTGGGCTTACCAGAAATGCAACATTCTAACTATAGACAGCTAACGTACCCTTAAAACATTTTAATGAACAGTTTCTGTAGTTCACCTGTTTTGATAATTTCTAGCTGACAAACAATGTCGGTTATCCCACAATACTTTATTTCGCTATACTGCGTTATGTACTGTGGACCATTTTGTTAGGAAAATCTCGTAATCATGAATAATTAATGAGGCAGTTTCATTGGTTCCGCAAGGAAACCACTGCCGAAAACTAGCCAATGAAATTATGCAACCATTTTTGAAAATAAACATGTGCATAGGTTTCAATTTTAAGTAAAAAAACCCCAATAGGATGTCATAGTTATTGAACAGTATTTAATTGTTACATGCGCTTTCATTGGAAGAAGATTGGTCTCCTCTGCCTCATGCATATTATGAAAACGACATTTTCCCAATCAAATTGCCCACGGTACGTATGGAGTGTAACAAAATAAAGTACTGTGGTAGTGGACAATGGCTGACAAATTGACCATACCAATACAAGTTGTGATATATAACTTACCACTCATAAAGGAATATCTAAAACTTTCCATAGCCATTTTAGGTGTAACAACAGTTTTTTGTCTTCTTCTTACAGTACCGGTCTCTCCTGCTTCTAAATCCTGAAAATATAACAACAACAACATTAAACTTTAACACATTTATGCCTTTGATTGTTACAGTTACAGTGGACTTCGGCCAGAGTTATTTCAGATGGTTTGTCCAATGAACCCCAGTGATGAATACTTCAAAACATATTTTCATTGGATAAATTAACCAAAATTGACACACCTACAAATCCCCAAATGAGACAAGTGATTCCTGTAAACAACATACAAATGTACAGTCAGTACATGAACAAACATGAAACAAAGACAACAATAATATAACAAAATATCAAGTCCTATATAAAACCCAGCCTTCATTGTGAAGTGTTAACAACATAGCATGTTGTAATGCATTAAAACAACATTATAAAACAACATGACAGGGTGGTGTATCAAACAGTGTTCACATTTGTTGTAAATCTTCTACTTTTATCATCTACACAGTAAATGTATAATGATGCAAAAATGCATGATGATAACAATACATTGATGATGTGTTTGTTTATGAAAAACATTAAAAAATAATAAAATTTTGATGCCAGGTCATTATATACAAGTAAAATAGGACTGTATACTGAGTCCTCCCACAGGCCTTGGACAAAACCCTGTTTTGAGGATTAACTGATTCACTTTCACCTAAGAAACAAAAGAAAAAAGGACTTTGAGCAAAGTTCAAGATTAACATGAAAGATTTTATCAAGGTATGATTCAAACTATGTTACATGAATTTACATTGATTACAGTTAACTGCATGTACATACAGTATGCATGAACAGTAACTGTTGCTTTCAAAATTTCATTTATTATCATTCACTTTATTATTTGTATTATTATTATCATCATCACCATCATCATTATTATCACAGTTAAATCTCTTATTTATCACTTCACTGAGAATTGAAATATATAGGAAGTATCACAGTTAATAATGACAATATAAGACTAACATATCAATGTTGGCAAGTTCCAGATTATTATTTATAAATATTTCAATGTAAACATTCATGTAACATTTATTCCAAGTAATTTTACATATAACATTTTAAATGATACAGTCAAGTTCAGGTATTAAAACCAGCAAAATCTATGGTCTTGATAGTGAAATGGTCTTATTATAGAGACCATTTTGTTCATAAATTAAGCATTTGGATTATTGCATGATTTTGAAATAACGAAAGTGGTCTTAATAGCAGAACTTTACTGTAGTAACATTATGTATTGTCTTCTGCACCATTGTTCAGAAAGTTGAATGTCCAATTATATACACCACATAAATAATTCTAGATTCATATATGATATACAATATGGAGACATTATGTTTATAGATTTTATCATTTCTCTGATCACTTAAAATCACATACAATGGATGGAAACAACATGACAATTTAACTTATATATTCAAGGAATTTATTCAGTGTCACACAAAATTCTATCTAGCTCTAGTTTTCATAAAAACAAATTATTTATCTTCACTTGAATATTTTCATGAGCAATGGCCATATTTTATGTTAGTAGACAAAATGATGTCATCAACAAGCTTATATGAAAGAAACTTTCACAGGCCAGGTATCTTGTAAACTAAGACAATATCATCTAATGTTGTTATTTCTCTAATGTTAAAGACTCTCCCAGAATGCATCAGTCAGAGACGGGGAAACACTTCCATAGTTATCATATTACGTCACATTTAATTGATACAATAATTAATTAGATTGCAATTAAATTCTTACATATTTTATCACACTTCTTGGTCACAGATTTTGTTGTTTTATAGCTTCCTGGGTAAAACCTAGAACACGGTGTTATAACCTTTAATCAATGAGAATGTCATTTTTGGTAAAAAGAAAAACTTATATCAACTTCTAACCTTTTATATTACAGTTTGAACTTCTTAAACCTTATCATGTAGTCATGTAAAACAGGACAATTTTCAGTACTAATCCAAACCTTTAAAGTCCAACTAAAGCAATAAACAGCAAAAACCTTTTGCAACAAAAAAACCCCACTAGAATGACACCTTAAAACATTGAGCATAACAAAAAGTGGTTTCCTAAAAAGAGTTTCTTCATATAATTTTGACAGTATTATATAAGAAGAAGAACATTAGAGTCCAGAAAATACAATAATCAATAAAGATACTGTAACATCCTCTATCTAATTTCAGGATAGAAAAAACAACAAGACAAATTTGGCAAACTACTACATTTGTCACAATTCTAGTTTTTTTCTCTCCAACATTGTAGAATATTAATAGAGGTAACAGGAAGAATTTATGTATATACATGTATATATTCTAGTTTGATGTTTTGTTTTGATAGAAAATCATATATTGTGTTGTTTTGTAGAAAGTTAGACATTTAAAGTAAAAAAAGAAATACATGTATACATTGTATGTTAAACACAAAGAGGCTTTCATGGAAGATTGGGCTTTGCCTAACTTATAATGTTGCATCTAAAAATAAAGCTTTTATTATTACCATTATTAATTATATTATTACATTGTTTAAACTACACCAAGGATCTTATAGTTTGTTAAACAATGTATCAACAGATCAACAAGTCAGCACAGCACAAATCTAGTCTTTATCTTTATTTATTTACACATAATTCTACTAGTCTAGCAATAACACATCAATACAGGGTACATTAGCTTGTATTTCCTTTACATTGTACATGGTTTTAGAGGCAATCAGGATAACAATGCATTGTGAAATATTCAAACTTGTAACTTTAAACCTTGTACTATTGCAGCACACACCCCATGAGCAGACAAGGTAAGAGAAAGGCTGTAGATATATTTCATGATCAAAATCCACATATGTATGTAGACACCACTCAAGTAAACCTACAACCCCTGGATTTATGTAGAGACACTTCATTCACTAAGATTATTGGGCATACAGTTATAGTAACAGACTAAGTACATGCTATAGTTAAATATTACCCAATGGCAATATGATAATCTTACATTATATTCTGTGAACTATCAGTAGAAATATTACATCACAAGATAACTGATGTCTAAGCTAACTGAAAACAAATCTTTGATACAGTGAGAATCTAAACAAGGAATCCTTCTGATAAAATCAATATTAACCATACAAGTATGAAATTATCACCACTCTCATAATATAGTGCCACTACAGTACATTATAGCCAGTTTGACAACATGTAGTTAGGTCTATAGTTTGACAACATGAAGTTAGGTCTATAGTTTGACAACATGTAGTTAGGTCTATAGTTTGACAACATGTAGTTAGGTCTATAGTTTGACAACATGTAGTTAGGTCTATAGTTTGACAACATGTAGTTAGGTCTATAGTTTGACAACATGTAGTTAGGTCTATAGTTTGACAACATGTAGTTAGGTCTATAGTTTGACAACATGTAGTTAGGTCTATAGTTTGACAACATGTAGTTAGGTCTATAGTTTGACAACATGAAGTTAGGTCTATAGTTTGACAACATGTAGTTAGGTCTATAGTTTGACAACATGTAGTTAGGTCTATAGTTTGACAACATGTAGTTAGGTCTATAGTTTGACAACATGTAGTTAGGTCTATAGTTTGACAACATGTAGTTAGGTCTATAGTTTGACAACATGTAGTTAGGTCTATAGTTTGACAACATGTAGTTAGGTCTATAGTTTGACAACCAGTAGTCAGGTCTATAGTTTGACAACATGTAGTCAGGTCTATAGTTTGACAACATGTAGTTAGGTCTATAGTTTGACAACATGTAGTCAGGTCTATAGTTTGACAACATGTAGTCAGGTCTATAGTTTGACAACCAGTAGTTATGTCTATAGTTTGACAACCAGTAGTTAGGTCTATAGTTTGACAACCAGTAGTTAGGTCTATAGTTTGACAACCAGTAGTTAGGTCTATAGTTTGACAACATGTAGTTAGGTCTATAGTTTGACAACCTGTAGTTAGGTCTATAGTTTGACAACATGTAGTCAGGTCTATAGTTTGACAACCAGTAGTTAGGTCTATAGTTTGACAACCAGTAGTCAGGTCTATAGTTTGACAACCAGTAGTTAGACCTATAGTTTGACAACCAGTAGTTAGGTCTATAGTTTGACAACCTGTAGTTAGGTCTATAGTTTGACAATCAGTAGTTAGGTCTATAGTTTGACAACCAGTATTTAGGTCTTTAGTTTGACAACCAGTAGTTAGGTCTATAGTTTGACAACCAGTAGTTAGGTCTATAGTTTGACAACCAGTAGTTAGGTCTATAGTTTGACAACATGTAGTTAGGTCTATAGTTTGACAACCAGTAGTTAGGTCTATAGTTTGACAACCAGTAGTTAGGTCTATAGTTTGACAACCAGTAGTTAGGTCTATAGTTTGACAACCAGTAGTTAGGTCTATAGTTTGACAACCAGTAGTTAGGTCTATAGTTTGACAACCAGTAGTTAGGTCTATAGTTTGACAACATGTAGTTAGGTCTATAGTTTGACAACCAGTAGTTAGGTCTATAGTTTGACAACCAGTAGTTAGGTCTATAGTTTGACAACATGTAGTTAGGTCTATAGTTTGACAACCAGTAGTTAGGTCTATAGTTTGACAACCAGTAGTTAGGTCTATAATTTGACAACCAGTAGTTAGGTCTATAGTTTGACAACATGTAGTTAGGTCTATAGTTTGACAACATGTAGTTAGGTCTATAGTTTGACAACCAGTAGTTAGGTCTATAGTTTGACAACCAGTAGTTAGGTCTATAGTTTGACAACATGTAGTTAGGTCTATAGTTTGACAACATGTAGTTAGGTCTATAGTTTGACAACCAGTAGTTAGGTCTATAGTTTGAGATGGACAGAGATTGTAACTTTTTGACAATTACAGTGTCCTGACATTATACCTAGAACGCAAGTGTTGTGTCACTTACTTTTATGCATTTACATATACATGTAGTTTGAAAATATTTATATTTTAATAACTAAATTATCCAGTAAGAATGAATAAATCTGAAGGGAGAAGAGTGGCTGGTTACGCTTGTGGCTGTTAGTTCAAACTGTTGCCACTTGTATATAATAATTGAGAGTGAACTGATAGTCTCTACAACTTTATCTTATATTATCTACAACTTTATGTTATATTATATATAATTAACTAAACTATGATATTCTCTTGTTCATACTTTCCCATGATCTCTCTTTATATATAACTACTTAATGTAACATGGTACATTTATGAGTGAATGATATACAGTGCCTTTCAAAAATCCAGGGACAAAATACTCATTTAGTAAAAAATGATTCACATTTACACATTAAAGAAAGAAAAGTTATCAGCTGCCCAGCTAGCTCAGTTGGTAGCATGCAAGTCAACTAATTGAGGAGTCGTGGGTTTGATTCCTGGGAGGGGCATACTTTTGTGGAGCTTGGTTGTGAAATTATTTCTACAGCCATTCTCCCTCCTACCAATGATTTTTAATCATGTAGGGCAGTTGTCAGTCACTGGCGAAAGTATTGTGCTTTAGTAGTTGGTTAACAGCTAAATCCAGAGAATTAGCATTTCAGGAGGAGTGAGTAGGTTGACTGATCGCTGTTATATGACCTATACAATTTGTTGCTACGGTGTTAAACCCAACAAACAAACAAAGAGTTATTTGAGCAAATTTCATAATAAGCATTAGTTGGTTTTCCAACATATTGTTTAAACAACATAACATGAATAAGTTGTAATTGTAGTAAAATTACTTGTAGTAAACATCAATGTTTCCTAACATTTCATTTCTCAAGGAACTTATAAAAACACTGTATTTTTGAGTGATTTATGAGTGACTTTTGAGTGATTTATGACTTGTCTGTCACAAATGTAATGTTATACTCATATCAGGCTGACTTTTAATGGAACTTTTATGTTTATGTCTTAGTTAGAGAACATGGAAATTAATGGATGTAAAATAATGATTGAAACATTTCTGATAGAATTTATTATAACATAGTTTTACAGGGTTTTATATGAGTTTGTGATGGGTATGTTGATAATGATAATGAGTAAAGTTTATTTTTTTAAGCATTTTCTACAATCAATTGTCGGTTAAATCACAAGAACTCTCTCTCTCTCTCTACTGATGAGAGCAACCACTCAAATGATGATAATGATGACGATTTTAATTATTACTATAGTAATGATGATGATGATAATAATGATGATAGAAAATCACTAAATGTTAATTGTTAACGATCAGTAAAAAGCTTCAATGTAGATAGACGATACTTACAGCTATAATTGTTTCTGTTGTTAAACTAGACACTGACGATAGGCTTGGTAAAAGCTAACGAATGGATGATTGATAATGTTTTTTCAAAATTAAGATTGATTTAATTTAGTTAGAAAGTCCTTCATGTAGAATAAAAAGATATTAATAGCTTCATTTATGTTAACAATAAAAGATGAAAGTGACTTTTTCAAAAATAATCAAATGATGATAACTAAAATATTGTCTCTTATTTCTATAACATCAAAGACTTGATAATGTAATAAAAGAAACACCCCCACTGTTGTATAGAAACATAAAATGTATTAAACCATGATTGGTGTTCATGATATTTGATTGATAATGTTGTATGCATGATTACAGTTAGTTATGTTTTTATTTAATTTATTTAATTGATTATAATCATTCCATGAATTGGACACCTTAAAACAGATTATTTAGTGTTTTACTGGAAAGTAAATGTTTTTATATTCTATTTTTTAAGTTTTTGTCAGGGTTTTTTCTGATGGTTAATTTTGTATATGAAGTTTAGTAAACCCTTTTTGATATATATTAGGAAATTTGGAATTCTTTCATTTATTTTGTTGGGTTTAAGGCCATAGAAACGCATTGTATAGGTTATGTAACAGTGCACCTAACCTAGCTTTCCTGGACCCTTGTCTATAACAAGTACATGTACTCACCTACCCTTCCAGAAGGCCAGAAACTTCTCCATATACACGTACCTTATTAGCAGAGGAAAATTGACATAATTGTCAATTTTTCATGGAAGGGTATAATGTGACCCTGGGTGGAATTCGAACCCATATTTCCTTTGAAACGGTGTGCTACCAACTGCGCTACCAACCCAGGTTAAAATTTGGAATTCAATTTTCATGATGTTTCAGATATATTAGACTTTGTTGATGTATTATTGAATGTATTAGATAATTAAGAAATCTATGAATATGAAACACATATAAATTATCTCCTATATAATATATTATATTAGTTTTTGAAATATAAATAAACTAAGATAAGGTACCACATTTTCCCATTAATGATCATTTACCTGTTAATTAATTAATTAATCATCTCCCTTGCTGTACTTGTGTATTTAATCAGGATAAAGTTTCTAAAACAAGGAAGTAGCCAAGAGGATTATGGTTGTTCATTTAATTCTGTAACCGTCTTGGAGGCTATTGAATGAATGAAGTTCTCAGGCACTGGCACTGGAGTCCTTACATTCGATAAAATATTCATATCTATGATTAAAATAACATTGTTGAAAAAAACCTATAAAAAACCAGTCCATTTTCAACTATCTTTTTTTAAGGCATGCCACAGCTTATTATAATGTATATATGGTATTGAACAGTTTTTGCAGTGATCCTCGGTCAATTAATTTTTTACATTTCCGAAAATGATTGGACATTAACACCAGTTCTAATTTAAAGCTGACACACTTTGTTACAAAACTGGTAAGTATCAACTTCAAATCTTTTACAGTTATTATAGAAGTATTTATTTATTTATTGGAGTTAACGCCGTGTCAACACAATTTTAGGTCATTTAACGGCGTCCAGCGCACCTAACCTAGCTTTCCTGGACCATTGTCAATAACCAGTACTCACCTACCCTTCCACAAGGAAACTTCTCCATATTATCTAATCAATGGAGGAAAATCGACATTTTTGTCAAATTTTAAGGGTATAACCTCCCCGGGTAGGATTCGAACCCGCACCCCCTCGGGCACAAGTATCCAAATCCCGGCGCTACCAACTGCGCAATCGACCCAGGTTATTATTATAGAAGTAAGTGTTATTTCAGTGAATTTACTTTTCAGTGATAGAGAAACACTGTTTACTTCCAGTATATGATCTCAGGCTCTCTTTCGAAACTATGATAGGTAGTCTTACCTACTTTAGTATCTGGATTCTTTTTTCACAGATACCTGTTCTACGTTGATGGATACAGTAATTTTACTGTAAAATTCTATGAATGTACAAGTTTATCATTACAACTTGAACCAGTCTCAGACAATTGTATCCTGACTCTTCAATGTGTGTAATCAATTTTAAACTATTTAATTTACATTGATTTTTATTTAACTAAAATATCTTCCACTGTTGATATTATAGATTTATAACCGTGTACCGCTGCTAAAGTATTTACAAGGGAGACAATCAATATGAGACGTAATTTATTTATTGACTGAAATGTTTAGTTTTTGTTTACTTTTTGTCTTGTGTTCATTTTATTGTCTAAAAGCTTGAAGATCTCTGATCTAAGGATCATAGCAACTTGAAATCATTCTCAATAAATCATAAAAAATAACTTTTATGTATTGCCACAAAATGGTAACACATATTTGGTTGAACTGGTATGAAATGATTTATAATTCAGCATTCGGAACATCTCGACCTTTCATGAATGAATAATCTCGAAAGCATTCGTGGGGGGGCCTACCCTTGCGGCTTGGGATGTTACTACCTACCCGAGGCGAAGCACAGGCGAAGCATGTAACAGTTACGCAAAATAGTTCTTGAAGTGTACACATTGATCTTTGTCAAAACATATTTCTATGTAATATATTTAACTAAATATTGTTCAGCAATATCACTGAACCATGTTATTTCAAATTAATGAACTAAAATGAAATATCACTCATCCCCTAAATGATTGTGGATTTGTTTACTTCAACATTGGTCAAAGCATTTGTTTGAGAATGTAAAGAAAAGGTAAATCCAAAATGGCAGCTAAATATGTCCAAGGTTATTGGTAGCAAATGGCCGAGGAGTTCCGAATAATAATACAGTTGTCAGTTTTCAACTTTCAAAACATGAATAATTTCACAATGATTTTGTATGTTAAAATTTCTGTTGTCTTAATATCATGGCTAGCTTGTTTTAAGATCCAATGGAAAAGATGAATAGCTAAGTGGTTTCACGCCAGTTTGCTAAATCAATGTAGCTTTTGTATCAATATAAGAGTACATATTAAAACTTGCAGCATACAGAATACATATTAAATAATAGAATGTGACAGTTTAATGCAGAAAACAGGAAATGAAACCTTATATTTACATGTTATATATCAAACCAGTCAGTATCCATAGATCTAACTGTCTGTGCTTTTAATGGTCCTGAGCACAAGCACGATTTACTATGTTATATAATATTGTATAATTATATTTAATCAATTATATTAACATGAATATTTTAAATATATAATATTATCTAACTATATGGTATAATATACCATGTATAACCTATTGTATTTTTCAGGAACCAAAATGAAGTATTACCAGTCCTGGGCTTCAAGGATAAGGCCATGCCAAATTGGAATTCTGTTAAGCATCAACTCAAGTTTGACAAACCTAGATACCTATTCACAAAAACACACAAACTGAAAGCGAAAAGACAAATATTTTTTACAACAAAAAGACAATGCATTATATATATTTTTTCAATGGAACAACATCCTCATAATATGAAACAATGGTCTGAATTTAATATAAAATGACTAGTGTTTTTTTCACATAAATGTATATTGTATTAATGACGCAGTTATGATAAATTGCTTAAGCTGGATAACGTTGTTGTCGAACACAATTTTCCCCAAATTAAATGGTCATATCGGGTCCCGGAACATCGGAATTATTTAAGAAAATTTTACCAACATTTTTTTTTTTTTTTTAACTTAGATTGAGGACTCTAAAACCAACTAACAAAATTCTGATATGGCATGGCCTAATGGGTTAAGATGATTTGTATGATTCCTTATATTCTGTTTTAATACTATTTATGTTTAAATTATTTCAGTTATTTATGGAACCATCTTACTAACCCAACTTTTCTGGTCTCCATGTATTCATTTACTCATCTAACATTTCCACAAGGGACCAGCAACTTCTAGTATGTAAGATTTTTAATCCACTTTACAGTATACTTTTCCAACATCATATGACACACTGATATAATCATTATATTGAAGACAATGTTACAATTCCCACACTTTATATAATATTATAATAATAACACAAATATTACAGTTAAATGTCAGGTCAAATATATTGTTTCTATGTAATATATGGTGCTAACAATGTTTTCACCATTTTTCAGTCATAATGCAGGGGACAGTTGTCCTTCCCTAAATAAAAGTTGACGTTCCAGTCAAGGAGAAGGATGACTAACAAGTTTGGCCAGTTCGAAACAGGTTTTCAAAAATAGTAGCCAAAACAAGTTAACAAGAAATTCAGAAATAAACAATTTGCTTCCAGTACTCCAGGATAAAATATTTTGACAGAATCCTTCTGAAGAAAATATAAAATCCTCTCAGCAAGACACTGTTCATGTTGATATTGTAGGAAGTAGGTGCCACGCTGAGGTCAAACTATGTATGTTTGTTTGTAGAGGAATTTGTCTGAGAAAATATTATCATTATTGATTTATAATAAATGATAAATTAGCCAGAAGTTAGGTAAATATACTACATTGACAGGTTAGTATAAAACTGGTTAACTACATGTATATAAACAATCAGAAGATAGGTAAATATACTACATTGACAGGTTAGTATTAAACTGGTTAACTACATGTATATAAACAATCAGAAGATAGGTAAATATACTACATTGACAGGTTAGTATATAACTGGTTAACTACATGTATATAAACAATCAGAAGATAGGTAAATATACTACATTGACAGGTTAGTATTAAACTGGTTAACTACATGTATATAAACAATCAGAAGATAGGTAAATATACTACATTGACAGGTTAGTATTAAACTGGTTAACTACATGTATA
Source organism: Mactra quadrangularis (assembly GCA_025267735.1). Lineage (NCBI taxonomy): Eukaryota > Metazoa > Mollusca > Bivalvia > Venerida > Mactridae > Mactra > Mactra quadrangularis. The sequence continues at coordinate 23,119,721 of CM046306.1, read as the reverse complement.
TAAACAATCAGAAGATAGGTAAATATACTACATTGACAGGTTAGTATAAACTGGTTAACTACATGTATATGAACAATCATGTATAGTGGTACAAAACAAAACTCTGTTTATAATAATAATACAATGAACTAACCCACAATGAGGGATGCCCAGGAGGACTTTAAAATAAACAATTGTGATATGTTTTACTTGTGTCTTAGTTGTTGGTGTAATGGAAAGCGTTCAATTCAGAAATTTCAACAACACAGTGCACCATGGCCTAGGCAGACCAAAATTAACCTAGGATGGCCAGTTCAAGCATGGTTGGCTAAAACATCAAATGGACAACACCAACCCTCTGGACGTCAGTCATGGAGAAGTGGACTTCGATCCAGACAAGACAGACAGACCTCATCCTTGCCAATAGATTAATCAACGGCCTGTATAAACTAAAATGGATGATGATGATGATGATTATTTGAAATACAGAATAAAACTTATTATGCCTTCATGTAAAATACGGTTCATTTGCATTTATTCCAATTGTGTTCATCAATAATAACAGGCTTGCTCAAAGTTCTTATACAATATTTTTATACTCAATTTAATGAAGAACTTGTATTTGTCCCTATAGAAAATATTACATAATAACATAACGAGATTGTTGCCTCCCAGACAACCTGTTAATAGTAAATAATAATACAAAATATTTCAAGCACCAAATCATTCATAAGAACACAGATAGATACAATATAAAAGACAATATTTTTCACTCAATTAATCCAGACCAAAAATTGCTTCTATCAATTCTTTAAATATCAATAAAATAATAATCACAAATCATTAATTACCTTCTCATTTAATTCAACTTCATTTAATTACCTTCCCATTGCATTCAACTACATTCAATTATCTTTCAATGCATTCAACTACATTCAATTACCTTCCCATTACATTCAACTTCATTTTATTACATTCTCATTGCATTCAATTACATTAAATTCCCTTCCAATTGCATTCAATTACTTTAAATTACCTCCCCATGGCATTCAATTATGTAAAAACCTATTTAATTCATAATCAAATTCATATTAACAATTTATCCATGCAGTAGTTTGTAATAGTCTTTAAACAATAAATATGTTTCAAAACTTACACAACAACAAAAAAGTTAAATTCCAAAAACAGTCCACTCAGCATAACAAATATTTCAATATATAGGACAAACTTGACAAAAATACTGGAGAGAAAATTCATTCCAGTTCAATAAAGTGTTCTCTTCCTCCGACAGTAAGATAGCTCGTCATTGGATCAATCCAATATCACAAAGGAAAAAAAGACCAGAAAGTGAAAACAGTATGATTACATTGAGAGAGAAAATGTAAACATATCAGTGTGGGTTCCAGATATAGGCATCAGTAAAGTGAACATTGATCTCAAAGTTTCCTCTTAGGAAAGACAAGAAAATCCTACATATTTATATACATTAACATTCTGACAGACAATTTGGTTATATATGAAAAATGGAACTTATCATATTCATGGTTAAGTCTTCATTTTTTATGTCATATTTTTTAGTGAGAAACAGTAGATCTATACTATTTTTATGCCATAGTTTTGGTAGAGGAAGAAATGACTTATACATTTTGTATGTCATTTTTTTCATGAACTCCTGCAAGAACATTATCATGAATTTATAAATGTTCATGACCATGTATTTGTTATGATCCTGTTGGTCAGTTTCAACTTCTTATAACCTATCTTTGAAACATTTGATGACAATTTTATTTCAAGATGAAAACTACATTTTAGCATTCTACTTTTTCCTACTATTGTCAAAAATAAGTTCCTACTAATTAAGTAGATGGTTGAAAAGGCTGTAAGGCACTGGCCTACTTTGTGTTTTTTAGATGGATATAATTATTGTTAATCATGTATTCATACCTTATGATGTTAATGTATGGTTTCATTGATAATGCATTGTTTATTTACCCTAGCAAGAATTTCATAAATAGTATTAGTTCATTAACATGTTCATGAAGGTACATGAACAATAAATGAGACTTAACCTTTTGTTCATGGAGAATTCAGAAACCAATACATTTTCATGAGCATTTTCATGAACACATTTATTTATGAAGACCATTAGTGCAAAACAATTAATTTTGATGACCCTAAATTAGATCCTTACTGTATTGACCTATGAGACTGTAAGTAGTTCCCCCTTGCAAAAGAAGTTCACAGCAATTCAGCAAGTACCCTAATTTTATGATAATCAGAGCAATCCTATAAAACATCATTAGTTATAAACATACAAGTAGCAATTTCAATGTTTTTGAGGTACCCTCATAAATAAACCTCATTTTACAATTTGGTGTCAGTCACTATATAGTGTGTAAAATAAGTTCTCTAAATCTAAAACTATCTTCTAGTCTAAGAGAAATTAATCACCAATTATTTGTCATTGGATGTCCCTAAAGTCATGGAATAAAACAATCCATACAGTAAGATAGAGGTACAAACACAAGCTTAAGGCTGTCATTGACCTAAACGTCCTTGGAAGATATTCTCCAGATTTTCTCGCAGGCTAATCAATCACAGAATTAGTTCCAATCTTTGAGTTACAGCCTGAAACTGTAAACTTAGATAAGAATCAATGAGTTGTTGTTGTGATAATTGAATGAAGAGAAAAATGAGTAAATTAATATTTACAAGTAATAATATGTTTAATCAATTAATTAAATCAAACACTCTCATAGATCAGCACAGAACTAGTCTATAACTAGAACTGCCACCAGTGGCGAAAATACCCCCGCAACAGCAACATTTCAAGATAAAAGCAAGTCAACATTGTGGAAGTCCAAAAGGGTAAATGTTGTAAGAAGCATAAAAACCATGAAAAGAATAGGATGAAAAAATCAAATTGGAAATAAACAGCAAATTACAGTGTAATTCACTATAGATTTATGAAAAAGTAAAATGAACAGAGTTGTCATATGTCAAATGATTTTTTACATGAAAATGAACACCATTTGGTCATTATGAATGTCAAGTGGAACAAAAGACAAAGAGTGATCACATTTAAACTCATCATGAGTATGTTGTAACCAGAAGAGCAAAATGTAGAATGTGTTTGTAATTTTTGATAAATAAGTAAAAAATAAGGCAATTGCAAAAATGGTAGTCAGCAATGTACACAATTTAAATCAAACAATTAGTATTTACAATATCTTGTATCAAGAATTTCACAAATACCCCATAAGAAAGCTTAGATTACCGATCATTATTTTCACAGAAATAAAGTTAAAATAATATCTAAAATCTCATGTAGCTATAACACCAATCAGCCATTATGAATTTGATAAAATATCAATACATCAAAAAAAAAAAGTTCAACAATAAGAATTTGATAAAAATAGCAGTACATAATAGACTTCAGCAAGTCAAAATGGCAAACAATGTGGAATAATGCTATATTTAATAAGTTACATGACATAAAGCCATAAACCCTTGATTCATCTTCGTCAATAATTTTTGCTAATCAATGAGATAAAACGTTACTATGAGATGTAGAATTGGTCATACTATATAAACACATTCATACCTTCTCAAAAGAAAGAAAGCACCTAAATGTATACCATGTGACGAGCATTTCAATGTCAAATACGTTCTCCTTGACTGCCTGGATCTTAAATACATCCGTGACAAACATTTTAAAGTTAACTCACTTAAAGAACTTTTTGAGTATGTACCATCATATGCAATACTTAACTTTTTGAAGGAAATAAATGTATATAATAAGATACAGAGCTTTACATCATTAATATTGATTTAATAAATAGTATCATTGATTGCTTTCGACGCGATATGACCTTTTTGTGTTGGTGCACCGTAAAAAAAACCAAACCAAACAATACTTGAAAGAAATAAATGTTTATCATAAAATATAGGACGTAAAATCTTCATTATCTATTGAAGTAATAGTATCATCAATTGTTTTCGGCGTAATATGACCTTTTTGCATTAATAAGCCGTAAAATCCAATTAATCAATCAATAAATCAATCAGACTTCAGCAAGAAGAAATTGGTAATGAAATAAGCTTACTATACAGTTATTTAAACAAAGTCAAAATGGCTGCCAGTCTGCCATAATGAATTTGTATCCTAAGTAAATCCATGTACAAGTCAACTACATCAATAAAGACTTTGGAGCGAAATTTGGATAAAATTGAGTAAAAAAACACATACATGTACTATACAGTAATTTAAATAAAAATTCAAGATGGCTGCCAGTCAGCCATATTGAATATAAATTGATGAAGAATAGTCATCCTGATCAACTGTATTAGTGAGACCTTGTATGCAATTTCTTTTCAAAATATGTATGGTAATAAGTCAATATAAGACTGTATAAATTTTGAAAAAGGACGACAGCCAGTCCGCCATTTTGAATTGGAATTGAGTTAAAGTGTATGAACACATCAACTGTGAACGCCTGCGCAAAATTCTATCTAAATTAGTTGAGAAATAAGCATACAGTAATTAAACGAAATTAAAAAGAATTCAAGATGGCCGCAAGTCGGCCATTTTGAATTTGGAATTGATATAAAGTGTATGTACACATCAAATGTAAATGCCTGTGCAAAATTCTATAAAATAAAAAAATAAAAAATCTGTTGAGAAATAAGCATGCAGTTATTAAATTAAATTAAAAAAATCAAGATGGCCGCAAGTCGGCCATTTTGAATTGGAATTGATATAACATGCATATGAACATCAACTGTAAACGCCTGTGCAAATTCTATAAAATAAAATAAGATAAGAAAAAAATCTATTTAGAAAAAAGCATACTATACAGTTATCAAATTAGATTTAAAATACATAACACCATTAAATATTTTAAACAAGTGAGATATGTTTCCATAGTTACATGAGTTTTGTATACACCATTAAGTCATGGTATATAACAGCTTCTATTAAAATACATTAAGAAATAAACATACTACAAATGTATTAATTTTTTGGGACAGACCACATATCCAACCAACCAACCAACCAACCAACCAACAAACCAACCAACCAACCAACCAACCAACCAACCAACCAACCAACCAACCAACCACCAGGGTGATTCCAGTATACCCCCGAAAACTTCGTTTGCGGGGGTATAACTATCTTTATATTACATCAAGTAAGGCTGGTTTAGCATTGACCCATTAAACTACTTTATTCATAGAAGATTTTGTTTTTAATTGGGTTTAACAGAATATTTAACACATATTTAGGTCATATATATGATGGTCAGCTCTTCTTATTATAGGTTCCTGAACACTATTCTATCACCAGTACTAACTTACCCTACCATGAAGCCGACAACTCATGTACAGGGTATGACCTACCCCGACCGGGCTCAAACCGCGATCTCCGGATTCGAAGTCAGACATGCTAACTACTACACCACGGCCCCGGCTTTCATGGTAGATAACAAAGTATGTTCAAACAATGTGTTTTCATATCATTATATCTAATGAGCTAAACAACATTATCTCCTAGGTGACAAGTAACTCATCACAGTTAATGTAAAACTTTAGAACAAAATAGTCTTAAGATGTGTACTCAATAAACACCTTGAAGAATTCAATCTCTACATTGTGCAGCCTTAAGTGACAACTGAAAAACTTCTACAAACAAAAAACAACCAAATAACACACACAAAACTCCATGGAATTTCATGACCAAGGATTGAATAATGATTTTTACCAAGTTAACTCAACTTTAAAGAAAATTAAAGACTGCAATCAACAACAATTGTGAATCAAAGTCTTAATGAGTTTGTGAAAATCTTGAGTGAAAACTGAACAACCTAATTTGCCTTCAATGTTTAACTCAAATGGCATTTAGTGTGAAGAAATTCAGGCACCATTTTTTTACAACAAGATTTAAGGAAATTGGTGTTGAAGTTTAATACACTATGATGGGAAGTTTCAAATATCATAATGAATGAAGTATTGAACTGTGAGTTTGTCTTAGAGTTTGAGGAAGAGATGAAGCTTTCTACAGACTTAAAGAATAAAACAAACAATATCTCATCATGAACAAACAGATCATATCACATAAAACAGACATGCAGATCTTGCAACTAAAACCAGGAAACACACACACACACACACCCCTGCTGGCTGATTGAACATATTATAGTTTGTATTATATTTGATGTGGTGTGGTAATTTCCCTCCATGAAGATTAATTAATTCATCTTGTGGTATCAGAACACAGACAGTAATCTAGATTAAAGCAGGTGCATTTACATTATAGAGAAATACCTGAATATACAGTACCTTCCATAAGTTCTTACTTAATCCTGATTTTTGTTTGTTTGTTTGTTTGTTTGTTGGGTTTAACGGTAGGAACACATTGTATAGGTCATATAACGGCCGTCAGTCAACCTACTCACTCCTCCTGGAAAGGCTAAATCTCTCGATTTAGTTGCTAACCAACTACTAAGCACATACTTTCGTCAGTGACTGACAACTGCCAAACATAATTAAAATTCATTGGTAAAAGGGAGAATGGCCATAGAAATAATTTCATGACCAAGCTCCACGAAAGTATGCCCCGCCCGGGGATCGAACCCACAACCCCTCGATCAGTAGACTTAGCCGGGCGGCTTCTGAATTTTTGATAAACAGATTAACATGTACCCAAGAAAATAAAATCACAAGAGTCATCTGAGCAAATTCCAAGTCAGCATGAATTAGTTCATTTATTAATTAATTCAAACTAATGTTACATAAATAAGCTTGAATTATAGTTAAATTACTTACCGATACAGTAGGCATTACCAGTTTTATCTCAAACTTTCATTTTTAAGAACTTTAGAGAGGACACTGTAGTACAACACTTATAGCTACATAATGTTTTAAGATAGAAAATATATAAAATGTGACATTTGAAGATACAAAAATCAAAGTTTCTCTTGCAAGCTTCAATCATAACACATGACATACCACAGAGAACTAACTTATTCTTCAATCATAACACATGACATACCACAGAGAACTAACTTATTCTTCAATCATAACACATGACATACCACAGAGAACTAACTTATTCTTCAATCATAACACATGACATACCACAGAGAACTAACTTATTCTTCAATCATAACACATGACATACCACAGAGAACTAACTTATTAAGAATAGTGATTGTTTTTGTTTGGTGTTTTTCATGTTTCTGTTTATGTTACTAAGACAGAGATGGTCTTTGCAAGCATTAGACCCATTTACTATGTTAATAAGTAGCAATGAGTCAAATCTAAACTAGCCTGATGTTTAATAGAGTTAGAGTTTATTTAATAAATAAAAAATATTACACACATAGCACTTAAATGAATTAAACAATACAGTATAGCATAAAATACAAATACTGTAATAGCAATACTTTTATTGTGCTAGGACATATTTTCATTTATTAAGGGTATCACAAAAAAAATGAAATGTGAATTTCCTTGTTTCCATTGTGTTTAAATGAATACATGTCCTAGCAAGTAGTGATGGGATATCGGTTGGATATTATAATCGATCATCGGTTGAAATCGGTTACTGCTGTCGATGCGATTCTTCCGATTATAATCGGTTCATGATAAATTTGCTTTTGCATTCATATTTTGCTTTGAATCCTTATATAATCGATGTATTATAGACCAAGAAATAAAAATAGCTGTTTTTGTTGTTTGTATTTGCTTTCTATACATGCATCATTTGGTTATTAACAACCCCAGCTTTCTACTATTGGCTTAGTAACATATAAGTTAATGATTAGTGTGATACATGTTTATATGAACTATTAACCATGCTCTGATACTGATAGTAATAATAAAACTGGGGGTTCTAACAAGTATAGAATGCTGAATTTAGATAATTAATGCAATTTATTTTTCAAAGTTACCTATGCAGTTTGGTTTGGAAATGCTTACGATACAGAAGACCTCATGGTATAGCAGATTGAGTTCATGTAGTTCACTAGACCAGGATAGCGTATTGTCAAACAATTTACGACAATTTAGCTATTCATTATAGAAGGATTTAAGACCAAACTTGGTTGTAAGACTTATGATAATACTGGCCGGTCTTCTGATTTCTTTATCGTACACCAAATTTCATTGAATTATAATCTAGTGATCATTTAGATCATTCTCGTTCCCAGAGTCTAGTAGGATTCTCAATACTAGCATTGTATTGATAATCTTCATTCCTACTAGACGCTGGGAACAAGAATGCTATAGATTTTGCTGGTCAAAGTAATAAAATTATGTCACTTGTTTTTAATTGTATCTTGAATTCATTTAATATTTTTGTACTATACAAATGAAAGCATCTTACAGTGACTTTGTGTCTTCATTAGTTAATACAGTCCAACTTGTGCTAACGGCCACCTCCGAATAGCGGGCACCTGCCGACAGCGGCCATTTCGATTTCCCCCCGACCGAAAAAGCTCTTAAAAAGGCCGTGAATAACGGCCACCTGTCGACTGCGACCAGCGGCCAGTCAAAACCATCCCCGCGGCCAGTTTAGAACTGTAAACAACGACCAGACGATTGTTTGAAGACAGTATTTCGTATAAAGGCGATTTCGAAAGCAGGCCGCCATTTTTGTTAAAGTTAAGCTAAAAACCCGTAATCCGATTTTTTCCGGATTTTCGTATACAAACCATCTCGAGTACGATTTTATTAGTTATAATCAAGCTGTAGACAATTTTCTCGTCACCTTATTATAAAAAAATGTTAATGTATCCTTTTATTGTTAAATTTATTTGTAAAACGGGAGTAAATTACGTCATGTGATGACACTTTGTTAATTAGTTTTGAATGTTTGGAGACTCTACTAGGTTTGTTTTTCACAAGTCCGGCAGTTAGATAAATGTGTGTGACACGATGTTAATTCCTAAATTCGTTCAACTGTGACCGTTGTATACAGGTAATTTGACAACTAGGATAAGATAGAAAGACTATACAAAAGGTCAGAGTAGTGAGAATTTGTAGAGTACATTTGTTAATGTTGAGGGCATAGCATGAAATGTTGCTGCAAACAAAAAATCACTGATTTCTTTGTTTTAGTCATTCTTTGTTCAAAGTTTTGTTTTATTCATTTATAGTCACAACTTCAATAATGATAATGTGAATAATGAATTAAGGTTGAAAATAAAAACAATTTTAATTATTAATTTATGCTAAATTCGTTCAACTGTGACCGCTGTATACAGGTAATTTGACAACTGGGATAAGATAGAAATACTATAAAAAAGGTCAGAGTAGTGAGAATTTGTGGAGAGCATTTGTTAATGTTGAGGGCATAGCATGAAATGTAGCTGCAAACAAAAAATCACTGATTTCTTTGTTTTAGTCATTCTTTGTTCAAAGTTTTGTTTTATTCATTTATAGTCACAACTTCAATAATGATAGTGTGAATAATGAATTAAGGTTGAAAATAAAAACAATTTTAATTATTAATTCATGCTAATTATGAACTCTGTCTCTCAAGTCTGACGAAACCATGCCCGTTTGTTCCTCCCTCCGAACAAAGGCCACCTGTGAACAAAGGCCACTTTTCTATTTTCCCTTGGCCGGCCGTTGTTCACAGGTTGGACTGTAATTGTATTGAAATCATTTCAAAGATTAAAATGTAATTTTACCTAATAAGTATTACAGTGTATCAGTCTTCACTGCTACAGTGAAGTATCAATTCAAGAATATTAGTGATCATATGATGAATTTAATTTTTATTTCTGTACATATTAAACTTTGCTTAAATTTGATTTTTTTTTCACTCAAAAAATATAACGATCGGCCCCGGGTACGAAAGTTATCGAGGACGAATGTTTCACAAGTCCATTGCATTTTTTCAGGTCAAATATATGATCTAATCAATTATGTAATTAAGAAATCTTTATGAAATGAACGGGGTTTTAATTTCTGCATTTAATAGCCACAATATATCATTGTGTACAATCGTAATATTCGACTAATAGTGAAAGAACAGACTGTTAACGGGAATTAACTTTATCCGTTTCGTCCCCAATGTGTGACAAATGGAATTGTTAGTAAACTAAAATTTCATTGCTTTGATAATTAACTGATAAGCGTATCGATTAATGTGTGAACTGGTTACCATTCACAAATAGCGAGCGCGTGGATAGTGTCCATGACGTAACGAATCTATTTTTAGTAACACTTTTTGTCATTTTTACTCACCATCGAACGTACGTATTTTCGAACAAAGGTTCATTTTATATGTGTCGTTTTTTTACTAAACTCAAAATTAAACTTTTTTTTCTTTTGATAAAATAAGCGGCCAATGATTTTACGAGGGGAAAATGGTATGCTACATTGTTTTGGGGACATGTGAAAAACTCGCTTCCGCAAGCCTTTACCCTTTCGCATGGCCGACTGCACATTGTATTGTTTAAGTTAGGGGTACAATTAGTGGGTCAAAGGTGATATTTAATCCTCGTCAACATGTCTTAAACATAATTTGCTAGTCACGGTCGTAAAACTGCCCAAGGCAACGTTCTACTGGAGCCCATTCTGTACACAAACGGTCTGACTGACCTTTGTACGGATACGCCGCGCATCATGGGTAAACTGTTTGTTTACCTGAAAACACGTGGCAATGTTTACATTCTAACAATTTTCCCTTTCAAATATACTGAACAAATAGAGTATGAATTTTGTGTCTACTCAATAAAATTTGACTATCCAACCAACTATCCTCATTAAATTAAACTTTTTAACCGGTAGTTAAACCTTCATCATAACGTGTTTACATCCGTCATTCTTTACACAGTAATTTGAAATCGAAAGTAGAATACACAGTTTAACTATGCACCTATACCTATAGAGGGTTTAAAGTACTTTGTATATAAAAACTTATATTCCTGTAGCTATGAGTGATCATTTATTTTACATTTCAACAATGATTTTGTCAAAAAACGAAAAAATCCAACGATTTTGTCTTCATGCGCCACACTATATTCTGTTGCGTACCAAACGCCGAAATTTGGGACGGTTGTGCGTCTTAGTATAGAGGTGATATCTTCACCTTCTATTTATAGAATGACTGGAGCCAGCTAGATCATTACGTACTGTCAATCCTGATTGGCTAATCTACTTTCGATGTTGAGAAACGACGCTCTGATTTATTGTGTGTGTAAACTAGGCGGAGCGTAATCAGTAATTGACGTCCACACGTTATTATTCAATCGCCGAAATCGGAAATACTTGGCGAAGTGGACTTCTTCTTGATGTTTTGATAGGGCGAAATGTTAACACACAAGGCGACGTTATCGCCCTCGCGGCCAAGCCATGTATAAAAGCCGTATTTGGTACCGGATGGCACCGGGACAATTTCATGCCGATGATCGATTTTGACTAAACTGAAACGTTCATCATAATCGGGAGCTTCAACACGCCCCTAATCGATGTTTTCCGATCATCGGTACATCACTACTAGCAAGGCACACATTGTCTACACCATCAAACATAAGGCATTAAAAATATATGTAAAAATAAGGGGCTAAAAGACGACAGGAATGACTAAATATATCACGTAGTAGTATTAGAATTTGGTAAAATAATGTTTTTGACTAATTGAATAATCATTTATGTGTGTGCAGAGAGACTGGTTCATGATGTTATTGTGTTACTAAGCACTATCTATAATACTCTACTGTGAACTATATAATACTCTACTGTGAACTATATAATACTCTACTGTGAACTATATAATACTCTACTGTGAACTATATAATACTCTACTGTGAACTATATAATACTCTACTGTGAACTATATAATACTCTACTGTGAACTATATAATACTCTACTGTGAACTATATAATACTCTACTGTGAACTATATAATACTCTACTGTGAACTATATAATACTCTACTGTGAACTATATAATACTCTACTGTGAACTATATAATACTCTACTGTGAACTATATAATACTCTACTGTGAACTATATAATACTCTACTGTGAACTATATAATACTCTACTGTGAACTATATAATACTCTACTGTGAACTATATAATACTCTACTGTGAACTATATAACTATTTAGGATACAATAATTCTACCTAGATCTAGGTTTTAAATTTTCTGAGGAAAAAATTGAGGTCGACTCAAGTGGCTACTTCCTTCTTTTTCATAGAACCACATAAATAAATCAGACAGTCAGAGAAGTTCTGAGAATATGTTTTAATTCCTAACAGTGACAACTACAAGGGTTCCAATGCCACTCCTTAAAACGTTCCTACTTAGAGCCCTCGTTTGTAACTTTCTAAAGTTTATTATATAAAATGTATGAAATTTAACAGAGAGAACAACAGTAAGCCATCTGCCATGTAGATATAATAATGTTATATAAATACAATATGTTTAAATGAAAATAATAAATATTATAATATTTATCTAAAGAAATCTGTGAGTTAATATAATACATCTGGTACATGTATATATAATACCTTTCAAAAGACATAGGAATAAATCCTTGTTTTAAGATAAACTAATGACTATATTTACCAATGAAATCTAAATATTCTTAATTTACATGTAGTTATACTAGTCATAAACTATAATTTCTAGGATATACATGTATCAGTATACAGTAATTTCATATGTGATTTGGGAACAGTCAAACTGTTGGCCTGAGGTGGAGAGGAAAGTGTTTTGAACTGTTTCCCGAGGGCAACAGTTCATAACACCCTCCCCAACACCGAGGGACAACTGTTTGACTGTTCCCAAATCACATATAAAATAACTGTTTTATTACCTGTCAAATCACTGTTTAAACAGTACTTGCAGAAGAAAAAATAAACCACAGGAAACAGTTAAAACTATTGCACGGTCAAAAGTTCGCGAACTTGGAAAACAGTTAAAAATATCAAATTACATTCATATATATAAGGAATCAGGTAATAATATATCTTACACAGATGACCAGTATAACAGGTTATATTGTATATTGATCCAGCAGTGAAATAGATAAAGATATATTTATGTTATCAGATATAAGACCATGTTCAACTTCTCACATAGATAGTTGAGATACTAATATAATTAGAATAGAAACATCACTAGAGACAAGGAACAACAAGGTCAATTATATAACATTTTATCTATTACTGATATTACTTTGAATCTAAGGTGGTTTGGTTTGAGCATCATCTGTGCTGGTTAAACTCTTCCATGAAAAGTTAACAACAATGTTAACTTTACTCTATAAGAAGGTATATAAAGTAGTTGTCAGCCTTTTAAAAAGGTAAGTGAGAACTGGTTCTCTGACAAAGATCCAGAAAAGCTGGGTTAGGTGAGCTTGTTTTCTTAAAAAAACATAATTTGAGTTTACCCCAACAACAACAAAATATACCACCAGTCAAGTCAATACCAACCCTGGAAATTCTATGAGGCTACACAACCAAGCTAATTTACTCATTCAAATGATAGATGAAGTATAGTGTAACATCAGGTAGTGAGCCAGTCTACTGGTAGAGTAACCAACATAACTGATACAACACATCAAAAATGATGATGATGATGATGGTATAGATAATGATGGTGATGATAATGATGGTATAGATAATGATGGTGATGATAATGATGATGATGATGGTATAGATAATGATGGTGATGATAATGATAATGATGGTGATGATAATGATAATGATGGTGATGATAATGATGGTGATGATACTGATAATGATGGTGATGATAATGATGATGATGATGATGATGGTATAGATAATGATGGTGATGATAATGATGGTGATGATGATTATGGAGATGATGATAATGGTGATGAAAGTGATAATGATAATTGTGTTGTAGTGTGATTTAATGATTAAGTAAGTATAATATCATATAAGCTGGTTTAGTGTGACCAGTCAAAAGTTGTCATATTAATATAGGCTGAGCACATAGAATTATAATGTATTTAGATGGCAACCTAGACTGTACACTGTAGTAAACATGGTGAAACAATTAAATAACTGAACTATACACATGACATTGAAGATATTTGCTACGCAAAATTAAAGAAGCATAGTATTAATAATTCAGTTTTGGGCCCAGTTTCAGTCAATTAGCATTCCAATTTGGGCCAAGCTTTTAAGTCAAGTAGTGCTCAGGTTTAAATAGACAGTTGGACAACTGTTGAGTCATAGATTGCAGTACATTTGGCTATCAAACAGTGGTGCTTTTCACAAAAATTCTTACGAAAAAATCTTCGCAAGTCAAAAGCAAGAAAAATTAATAATATTATGCTCAATGTTTTGGCTAATAAATTCCACATATTATGGAATTGTGTAGAATATTGTATAACTTTTGTAAATCATATCAAAATTAAGCTTATTATCAAACTGACTTAGAACTGCTTATTATGTGAAATTGACCAAAGATTTTTTTTCATAAGAATTTACTGAAAAGCACCACAGATCTTTACAATTAACCCTATGCTGGTCAATCCCGCATTTTTACGTGTCTGGACCCCCCCTTTAATATGGCCGCCACAGCCTTAAAATTGGTGCATTTTAACTGAATTTGGTAAATTTCACCTCCCCATCAAATTTTAGGTGGGTTCCGAAGGGGCGATGTGCCCCCCCCTTTGTTGCTGGGGTTTGAAGGGGGCGCAGCCCCCCTCATAGCCAGATAAAAAATCAAGGTCCTTGAGTGCAGTGAAATGGCGCAAAATGTCGGTAAGAAAACATGTTTTCAGTATCTGAAAAGAACTGGCAGTTTAGACCTCAATTTAGGAAAATATAACTGAATGAAATGCAAAGTTGGGGTTCAGAAGGAGTGAAAATTGCATTTTCTGCCTTATTTGCTCCTACCAGCATTGCCAATGGTAACTGGGATCAGGGCTCAACTTAGATTTTCTGAAAGGCAATCACCCAGAGAATAACTTGGCCAAGTTACTATCAGTTACTATCTGTCAGTTCATTAGTAATGAAATTAGAGCATCTTGAAATAGCCCTAGCATGGTAAGGTGAAAAATGGCCATTTTTTATACATGTTGCAACCAGTAAAGGGTTGACATAATCACATGCTTGGTGTTAAAATTAACTTAAATCTTGTCAACTGACTGTGCTGTACATTAAACCATAAGTATTTTATACAACAGCACAGTTGTGATGGCACAATAAAGGTAGTGATAAATGGTAATAAACCCTCTGTATGCCTGTTCCATGAAACCTGCGTTTTAGTGAATAAAACAAAAACTAAACAAGTATTCATCCTAGAGCATTGATTGTCTATAAAATAAGAAATTCCTAAAATAAGCAATTCCTAGGTTCAAACATTTCAAACATGTCAAAAAAGACAACATTAATCCTACCTCTAAATCAACATCATATTAATCCTCATAATGAATAAAAAAACTAACAAACAAATTAACAATTTGACAACACTTCAAACATCTCAAGTTTAACTTAATTCTAAGTTTAAAACCATGAAAACTGTACTGGAACCACTTGATTAGAACATCAACTTAGATGATTCATTTAAAATAAACACAACACACACCACAACACCATCATACTCACTGTTAACATCCCTAGAGGATATAATAGACTGGTTCCTGAATTCTGATCCAATTTAAGAATTATTGGAGAAAATTGGGACCCAGTCAACAGCCTGGGGAGATGAAATTAGGTTTCCATGGTAACCAAATGACTACAAAATTTATGAATGCTAACTATTGGAGCTGAGAAGATTTCCAATAAATAAGACATTTTGTGTTCCTGATAAGTTACTGCAACATTAGATTTTTCTTAGCACTTATATTTATATAAAATCTAGGATAAACTACAGGATAAAAGAATTCTGTGAATTTAGGTGGATTATCTCCCTTAATAAATATGTGCATATTCACCCTTAGCCATGGAGCTATCATAAGTCATAACTCAACTGAAACACCAGGGTAGCGCGCTGGGATGTGGAATCTCGTGTCCTGAAGGGGGTACAGTTTGAATTCCAATGAGGGAGGTTATAGTCCCTTCCACAAAAATTTGACAATAATGTCAATTTTCCTCCATTGATTAAATAATATGGAGAAGTTTCCAGCCTTCTGGAAAAGTAGGTTAGTACTGGTTATAAACAAGGGTCCAGGAAAGCTAGGTTAGGTACACTGGACGCCATAAAATGACCTAAAATTGTGTTGACTAGGTGTTGAACACAATAAAAAAATAAAATAAAAACTAGAACAGATGCAGAGTAACTCAATGTCTGGTCACCTGTGCGAATTTTTTATTCATACCTTATGAACAATTGATGATATATTAAAGCATACTTCATATTCTAGTTTCCAAGGTAACAAGAAGTTTAACATTCAGACCATGTCTTTAGGGTTACATTTCGTGAAAATTGGACAAGATAATTTAAAGATAAAGCAGGCAACATTTTAAAGCACCTATATAAAGACCAACACAGTCAATGGAAACATTTTTAGGTACAAATATTATTTCGAACATCTTTTAAAAATGAAATGCTTAATGAATAAAATTTTCACTTAAATATGTTTATGTTATTTATTTTTTAAGTGTATTTCTGAGTTCCCGAGGTCATAGGTCAAGGTAACTGGTACCTTATATGGAACAGAACCCAGCATGGACAGCACATGGGTGTATAATGCCCTGCCCATCGGAGCTCTTGTTAAAAATAATTATGTGCGTTGGTTTCTTTTTTAAGTAAAAAAAATTCAGTATGACGTCATTGATATTGAAAAGTATTTTATTGAAACACACGATTTCATTAGAAGAAGATTGGTCTCCCCTGGCTCATGCATATTCATGCAAAAGAGATTTTGCCAGTCAAATTGCCCACAATACATATGGAATGTAACTGAAGAAAGTACTGTGGTTGAAGACGATGAATGCCTGTCTACACTATGCTAAACTGATTCTGGGTAATCATCCTTTTAACAAATTCTACATTTGTCACAAAATCAATTATTTCCAGGGCTTGTAAAACAGTGATCAATATTTAATTAATACCACACAGTGAGTGCTGGGACAATAATAGAGTTTAACTTAATTAAATTATCAGAGTAAAATATTGAGTCAAGCTTCAATTAGCAGTAATAAAATATTAGAATATTAATTATAAAATATACTAGAGGAATATTGGAAGACTTAAAGTTGTATAGCTTTGTCAGATGTGATAAATATCATTATAAATATCATCATTAGTTTCTCTTAATCAGCTTTGTTAAGTTTAGTTTATACAAGTTTGAAACTAAGATTAATCAATCTGAAGTCAGCTTCCTGGGGTCAGTATTATCAAGCATCTTACAACCAATTTTAGTCATGAATTTTTCTCTGTTGTAATGTTAAATTATCATAAGATTTTTGATAATATGCTGCCCTGGTCCCTAAGTACTGGCCAAATTTTAATTATTGGTATTTTATACAGACTTTTATGAGTTAAAATGTATCTTAAGAAACTTGACCACAAAAGAAGAATTTCAAAATTGTCCAGATTAGAATTACAGTGTGCACTTTTAATTCTACCTTTCATTTTAAGTGAAGGCTAATCAAGATTAAATTGCTGGCTGTATAAAATAAAAGTTAATGACAAGTCAAAATTAACACTGAACAATTAACTTGACCTTATTAGTAAATTAATTGAATTATGTCATATAGACATATAAAATTTTTGAAACATAAAAAGTAATTGTGACAATAAAACAACAAATAAATCATCATCTTTGTTTCATAAAGAGAACATAAAATATAACACTTCAAACACTTCTAAATTTCAAGTCACAAGAGGATAATTATAATTTCTATTTTGTGTAAAAATTAAAACTTCCTTCATGACCAAAAAATCTCAATTTTTCAGTAAAAAACAAGACAATACAACAAGTAAAACTGACAGATTGTCACACATTATAAATGTACAACATCACAATATAACTTCATATAGAGACTAAAAAAAGATAATTCAGAGAGTATCTTAAATAGTTAAGATTGAGTTCACTCCCTTGAGGGGAGAAAATAGAATATTATCAGACTTATGGTTTATGTTGAACCTTTCATGGATTTTGTATAGTGGTTTGTGTCTAATTTCTACATAGTCATAGTCATACGGTGGTGGCCAGTCATCCTGCTCTCACATCCAGGATCTCTTCACACATGACTTTGGCATAGCCCAATTATAAGTGAATAATACTCAGAAGTGACTGACATGTCCCACTTGATACAGCGGTAGGCGTAAAAAAACATTTCATAACCAAACTCTAGGAAGGTAAATTGGTCCCATCTGGGGTTCAAACAATGGACCTCTGAATAAATAATCAACTGTGCTATTAACTGAGATTACAGGGCAGGTTAACTTAGTAAGCAGTATTTTTGTTCAATTAGCACACAATAGCTTGATGCCTGAAACTAGTAAACATTGATTAGGACAAGTGAAAAAACAGTATACCCCCCTCTTCTTCGAAGCGGGGGTATAATTATTTATTTCATATAGCCGAGCTAGTTCATTATTTTGCCTTTTACTATATGTTTAACTAACACATTTTAATCCTGCAAGTGGTAAAGAAAACTTAAAGCTTTGGCTGTAGTAATGATATGAAAACAAGGAAATCAAGAAATCTGTTATAATAATCAAGTGTACAGGTGAAACATCATGACAGAAAATATTAAATATATCAAATAAGATCTTAGTAATTAATATAACAAATTGTTCCAAGGTACAAACTAAGTGAGGATGGTTAAAAAGAACCACAAATTTGTTGAACAGATGGTCCTGTGAATGCTAGGAACTCTGGATACATAAATGAATCATGGTTCATTGATATCAACACCTTGTATCAAATACAGTGAGACCCTGACACCCTAGCATCAACTACTCCAGAGTAGCTATCTCTCATCAAACAAACATTGATAGTTCATTCCTTATGCCTTTTTTACATAAGAATCTTACATTTGTATAACAACAATTGTATCTATCAAGATATATAAATAATTCCCACAGAATATGAAAGCCAACAGACAGTGAACTAGTTACTGTAGATATACTATTATCTTACAGGACAATTATCTACAGGACAAGAAATTACTGCAAGTTTAGTCAACGTCTATGAATCTAAACAATTCATCCACAACAAAAAAACATGAAATAGACAAGATCTTGATGTGACATTTCTTTGTAGCAAAAACTGTTCAGAAGATATAACAACAAATGCATTCACATGTCAACATTACTTAGATGAATACTAAGTCAACTAGTCTAATATTATGTTTTGTAAATACTGAAATAATGAATAAACTAACATTTACAGTTCTGAAAGTTCTTGGACAATTTTTGAGAAAAACTGATGATGAATAATGCAAGTAATTTTACTGTAATTAAAGTTTTTTATACAACATTGTTTAAATCATGTGTTGATAAACAAATGCTAATTTTGGAATTTGCTCAGTTGACTTTTTGTTTTTCGGGTAAATGTGAATGGGTTTATCTAGAAAACATCAATTGTTGGCAAGCACTGTAGAGCAGACATTCTGTATCAATATAATAATAAACTAGGTTTACTGTCTGATATTTAGTAACATTATGTCAGCCTCTAATGTTTCTGTGTACATTTGTCTCATTGTAAAACTTCTCCAAACATTTAATCACTTTTGGCAACATGAAAACTGTTTCACTTTTAAAGCAAGCATGAAAGCACTTCAGTGAGCAAGTCAGCTGGACAATCAGTTTGTTGCAGGCATAAATATAAAAGAACAAACAATAATACAGCCAAGTACAGCAAATAGTGTTTGCCTTGGGATGTTAACTTCCTAAATCTCTCTGCATAAATAGAAACAAATAAATAAAATTTTCTGAAAAGAACCTCTTCATAAAATCTGATATAAAGAAGTATGTGACAAACCTTTGCATAGTTTTCTAATTCTCCAAGCCATTGTGATAATTGTGATTCACTGTCAGGATCATCCACGTCACTGTCAGGTTCTATATCTTGTATTGTATGATATTCATCTTCTATATCCATTCTATAAATATAAAATATAATAACATTACATCCCTTCCATAAATGTGAAATATTATAACATGATATGAATTCTATTAATATAAAAATAATATAACATGACTGACATGATTCGATAAAAATAAAAATAACATAACATGACATGATTCGATAAAAATAATATAACATGACATGAGCTCTATAAATATAAAAATAATATAACATGACATGATTTCTATAAATATAAAAAATAATATAACATGACATGACTAAATAAAAATAATATAACATGACATGATTTCTATAAATATAAAAATAATATAACATGACATGATTTCTATAAATATAAAAAATAATATAACATGACATGATTTCTATAAATATAAAAATAATATAACATGACATGACTAAATAAAAATAATA
Organism: Mactra quadrangularis; assembly: GCA_025267735.1. Taxonomy (NCBI): domain Eukaryota; kingdom Metazoa; phylum Mollusca; class Bivalvia; order Venerida; family Mactridae; genus Mactra; species Mactra quadrangularis. Next base: position 23,099,289 of record CM046306.1, on the reverse strand, counting down.
TAACATGACATGATTTCTATAAATATAAAAATATTATAACATGTCAAGTTCTATAGATAGGACAATTGTTGAAAACATAATTTGTACATTCTAAAAGTGTAGTCCTATGTAGTAATGAACAGTGTTATGGCATTCATCATTAATCAAAGCGCTGAAGGCACTGAATTTGTTCAGGTTTGAAAAGTGGAATTTGTTTTTCGGCTCCAACAAAACATTTGTTCAGAAAGAACAGTTCAGTGATATTAGTTTGATAGGTAGACCAGCACTGTTCCTGTTCAAAACACTTTATACAATCGACCTATAAATACAATATATATATTTGTTTAGGATTGATGTCCCGAACAAATAAAAATATACCATATAATATGATCTACAAAAATTGACAAAGTTTACCAAGAGAATTGAAACAAAGGTAATGTACAAGGCATAAACTAAATGCAAAAATAAACTAGAAACACAAGAGACAAAGTATTATAATCATCAAAATTTGTCACACTAATATCTTTCTATACAACAAAAAATGCCAAATATTTTTTTCATTATTGTCAAAAATTGGATGTATCTAATTACATAGGACATGAAAAAACACCACAACAGTCATAATAATGGTCACATCCTATAAAGAAGAAAAAAACATCATTTTAATGTACAAAATAAAATGAAATAAAAAACTGTCCCCATGAAAACATAACTTTTATCATCAAAATGGTTTGGGGCATAAAAATGTAGAGTTTTCAAACAAGAAGAAAAAGATCTAAAAAAATGACAAACAATTCATGAATAGGTATAAACAACTGCATGACTGACATTAAATATGGTTTTTTTTCAGTTGATCATTTGAGAGTTATTAAGTTATTCAGTTATAATAAAGCATACATTGATATCAAATCTTATAACATTTTCAACAGTAATATTAGTAAATTGACATAGAAAGGTTTTCATGTGATCAAACAATTAATATCATTAATTACAACTATACATCCAAATATAATCAATAACTAACATCTTTACTGTTCACAGAGCAGAATGCCAAATTGCATGATCAATAAATATAATATAGTAATAATTTAACAGTGTCAAACATTTCAAAAACTCACTTTTTCAAAGTCATATCAAATGTACTTCTAAAATTTAATAAAATCCATTTTGAAAAGTAATAGAATCTATCTCCTATAAAGCCTGAACAATACTACTAGAATTACTTACTATATTTATTGACTAACCAATTTAATTTACAACACAATATTTATTAACCAATCAAAATGCACACTTCATTGACAGCAGCCATTGATTATTTGTACCTCTAATTGAAGAGTAAAACAGATTCTGACAGTTTTATTTAACCAAGATAAATATAATAAATGACCAATCAATGACAACCTGGGAGAGGGTCAGGGGGTTAATCCAGACTCCACTGAAATGTAAAAATACATATGTTGATAATAGAAATGAAGATTCAAAATAATATTAGGCACTCCTGATTATTTGGAATTGCCCCTCCTGTAAAAACCATCTGTATCAACCCCAGTGTCAATAGATTGATCAGAAAAGGTCAATGTTTAAGTAGGTTCTATTTATATTATAAAGATCAGATGCATGGGTTGTAATAATGTTAGTTTAATGATGCCAGCATCATATATCAGTCCATTAACAATCTTATTTTATAAATTATTGCTTTAATTTTTTTCAACTGAAAACCTTCTTAGTTTCTGTCACACAAACAACTTGAAACTATATTTTTCTAATATAATACAGATGTTTATAAACCAGTTTCTGTTGTCATTAAAAAATAAAGACAAGAATCAATCAATGACTTTATTTCAGCCTAACTGTTATATTGACACTAAAAGATTGTTCCAGATTACTCTCAGCTAGTAGTATAAGGACACTTGAGTCCAGTAATACAACATGTTTTCCAGTGGACACTTAATCAATGTACATGTAATATTTGTCCACTTGATGTCCATTATACTGACCAATCATAAAACATTCAGAGTGTCTGGACAATTTTATCAATGTAACAAATCAATACTAGATCAACAACTAGGCTGACTGGGAGCAAATCTTGAAACATGATTATTTTTGAAACAATGACTACATCCTTCCAATAGTAACAAAAAGTATAATATTTTCACGCTTCAACAATTTTCAACATAGACAAAAGGGCTTTAAGTTCAAGTGCGACACCTCCTTGTAATATTACAATGCCAGCATATGTAATCTCCCTTTAAATTTATTAACAGACTTATATTGTCTAGCAATGCCACACTCACTAGCCCACCTTACAACCAGTGTAGACTCCACCTTCAATATCTTGATGTCTAGAACGGAACTAGTCCATTCAAAGATGATTGCAGAACATTATATGTCTTATCATTATGAAAATTAAATTTCTCTGCAAATTTCAAAATTTCGGATTTTCAGTTGCTTGGTTTATACATGGTTAAGATAAGATTGAATTACTTCCCTTTTCCAGACTTAGCTGAAACTTCAGAAATTTATTGAAAATATTACACCTGTTTCATTTTTAAAAGTTTGATAATTACCTAAGATGTTATAACTAAATAAGTTGATGCATGAGCATTAGATCTTACAGTATGCAAATTTAATGGCTTGTACATCACCCGAGTTTCAAGAAATAACGCTAACGCAATCCATGTCAAAAATCTTGAGACATGTCAAAAATCTTGAGACATTCAGGTCCCTACTTAGTTAAAGATAAAATCTTGACCCTTTCTAGGAACCATTATCATAATACTGTAAAACTGAGATATTTCCTGATTGTTAAAGATAATAACTTCTTTATAATATTGACACAGCACACAACTCCTTATAAACATTATAATCAATATAATAATCTAAAGATTAGAGTAGACAACAACATCAACAATGTTAACTTCCTGCAACGATCCTCATATCACAACAGTATCAAAGTAAAACTATAGAAAGTAAATTTTCATTAAGTTGAGATTAGTTGATTATAACTATATCATATCTAAAGTTAGAGCTATCACTGTATTCATACACCATCACAACATGTTTTATGAAGAAATCTCCAACTTGGGTCAATAGTGCAATCGGTATTGCGCCGGGATTTGGAATCTTGTGTCCCGAAGGGGGTATGGGATCAAATCCCACCCAGGGAGGTTATACCCTTCCATGAAAATTTGACAATAATGTCGATTTTCCTTCATTGACTAGATAATATATAGAAGTTTTGGGTCTTGTGAAAGGGTAGGTGAGTACTGGTTATAAACAAGAGTCCAGGAAACCTAGGTTAGGTGCGCTGGACGCCATAAAATGACTTAAAATTATTATTGACACGGCCTTAAACCCAGTAAAAAAAGATGAAATGTAGAATACTTTAACAACAAGCAACCTGAGGATCCAGAACAGCTCACCTGAGAACTATGTCTAAATGATACCAGTGTAGAAGATACTTTGTGTTTTAAAATTCACAAAACACCTATACAGTCAGTGTTTGACTTAAATGTTCTTATTTGTAGATGAAGCAGATCACATGGTTCAAATTTAGTAGCTCAACATCATCCAGTTTAGTTTAAACAGGCCATTGATTATTCCTTTGGCAAGGGTGGGGTATGTCTGTCTTGTCTCCAGTGAAATCTTCCTCTCCATGATTGGCCGTCTTGAGTGTTGGTGCTATCCATTTTTTGTACCAGCCGATCACGCTTAACCAGGTCTTCCCAGGTTAGCTTTGGTCTGCCTTTGCCCCGATGTGCAGTAACTTTTAAATGTGAGCTGTATGTCTAAAATAATGACAGAACATTATCATCATATTGTAGGATAGATATCATACAGTCTACTTGTACTCTCTTGGCATAAAACTAGCTTTTGACATGGATTGTGTTAGAAATTCAGGTCTTAGTAAGCGATATATTTTGAATGCATCAAAAAATGTCGGGGACGTAAACATTCGACAGTCATGCGCAGTTAGATTAGCACAGTGGTATGATGTTAGATTGAATTAATACCAACGTGTGAATAAATAGTCCCTTTGATAACAATGCATACAAATTTCCAGTGTCTAAAAATAGATCATATACATGTGTACTGATTTCTTCTGTGGACAGTATCAATGTAGCTTCGCTGATCCTTGGTAATGCAGTTTGTTTATAAATTTTAGAAGAAAAAAGCTCATTAATCAAACCTCTCTATATGTATTTGCCCTGTTTAATCCATGTCCTGACAGCGATGGCGCTTTGATTATAGTGAGGCGAGGTAGTGTCCACTTACAACTGGGAAGGTTGAAGGTTTACATCATGGACCATGGATTTACAGAGGACTATGATAACATGATGAGGATCATGGAACAAACTTTCAAACAAACAAATTGTTTATCAATCAAATATAGCAAGTAAAGTTTACTAGAAACAAAACTCAGGCAATTAATAAAGCATAATATAATTACACCATTTTTGTTAAAACTATTATTTACTGACAGTTTTCTAGACATTACAGTAACACCTCTCTTGACCAACACTGACTAGAAGGGACTTAATTATGTTGTTGTTCAGAGGTTGTTGCTCTACAGAGGTTAAATTCAATTAAAATTACTCCTACGGGAAATATCAAAAGCTGCTGTTGCGCAGAGGATCTGTTATTTAGAGGGCCGCTTTGCAGAGGTTATACTGTATGGCTATTGAACACTTTATTTTTTCACCCACTCTTTCTTATTTTATGGTCTGCTGTAAAAATAAGCTGAAAATGTTCACATCAATATTGCACAAAACATTGTACACTCTCACTGGAAATCTGCACTAAGAGATTTTATGTTTGCTTGTATCAGTTTTATAAACATTGTTTCAGTTATTAACAGGCTTCTAGAGAAACTAAAAGAGCTATCACAGTTTGAAGAAACTGACCTTAAAACAAATACACCTTATCAAATATCCTTAATAGCATATTCACATTTATCTGTGAGAAGAAATACAAAATAAGTATCCTTATAGCATGTATAAATACATAGTTAATAACTCACCTTAATTATCAAACACACGGACCATGCAGTCTCACTTTATAAAGTTAACAATAAAACATTAAATCAAATTGAGCTAAAAACTATAGGGGTGTAACGGTTAATCGATATACCAGTTAATATTGCAATACGAATTTTGACAGTTTTTAATTGGTTTCGTTTTTCTCTGAACCGTTTTTTCTAGTTATGTTTCATACTGATTGTTTTCATCAGAATCCGAAATTTAAATGTTTGAATAAATGTTAAAATGTGTTTGAAACTTAAAATAGTCTTTAATATGTGCTTTAATAGGTTAATAATTTCGTCAAATGAGAGAATAATTATCTTTGAAAGTCCATTAAAAACTGCACTTTTCTAATGTAAATCAAGCATTATGCTTAATAGATCATTTGAAAAAAGATCAAATTAAAACGATGCATGTGCATTTATTCATGTTTCCCTAGTCTATGCAAAAAACAATACTTATTGCAATATATTGCCATACAGTTTTTACCATATTGTTACACCCCTAAAAAACTTTAACTATGATAAATTTTAATCCATACAAAATCATCACAGGTATATCATCACAGAAATCACTGTTCAATGTATCCCACTAGTTATAGTTCCATATAGCCTGTCTGTATCTTATATTGAGAAATAATTGTTTCATTCACAGCAATATCTATTACTTTAATACATTACATAAATCCATTACTGTACATACAACACTACAACTGTTTTCTAAACATGTCCCTCAAGTACAACAAACATGTTAACCTTATACTTTATATCTCTTGCTATACAGTACTCTCCAAAAGCTCTTGGACAAAATCATGTAGGTAGAATAAACCAATTCCCATTTATCCATTAAAAAAGAATCAAAGACCCATCTGAGCAGATTCCAAAATCAGTATCAGTTAGTTATCATCACACAATTCAAACTATGTTACATGAAAAATCTTTAATTACAGTCCAATTATTTGCAGCATGCATTATAATTTTCTCAAAGTTTCATTCATTTCTTTTGTTTGTCGTTGTTGGGTTTAACGCCGTTAAGCAACACATTGTATAGGTCATATAACTGCAGTCAGTCAACCTACTCACTCCTGGAAAGGCTAAATCTCTGGATTCAGCTGTTAACCAACTACTAAATGCATACTTTCGTCAGTGTCTGACAACTGCCCAATATAATTAAGAATCATTGGTAGGAGGGAGAATGGCCATAGAAATAATTTCATAACCTAGTTCCACAAAAGTATGCCCGGTCCACGACCCCTGGATCAGTAAACTTGCACGACCCCTGGATCAGTAAACTTGTGTGCTATCAACTGAGCTAGCCGGGCGGCTTTTCATTCATCTAAGAATGTTTGAAGCACACTGTACATAGTATACATTTATATACATATACATTAGAACCTTCTTACAAATCATTCCCAGACTTATAACATCATTTCTACTATCATAATACATGATACATTTATCAATTCTCTTACTCCAGGCTATAAACCAGTACAAAAATTTGCCTGAAAAAACCTCAGAGGCTGGAAGCACAAAATTAACATGTCAATATACAAGCTGTCTGTTTGCATGTGCAATCATTTACCATACAGTGAGGGTTTTTTTTTGTAAAAAAATTCAAACAAGCAAAGGCAAAAAAACTTCATCATCCCTCAAGGTCTGTTGTAACACAGAAAGAATATTGAGATGTGAGCAATTGCTCACTAGAAGTAGAATTTCCAGGTTTATGTACTGATCTGGTGTGCAGCTGTAAACGACTCTCAGCTAATTATCTTAATCAGCTAAGATTCATTCAAATTTGCAGATTTAAAGGAATGGTAAAGGGGATTCTTCAATTCATAAAAATTTAATATGAAAATCATTTTAAAACAGTCAAAATGGTATGTGTTTTATAACAATAATGATTGATCTAACATACCAAGACATTAGTGAAGCATCCCCTCATAGCTCCCATCAGAATATTTTCTATACCTGCCCCTGGAATCATTCATTCAAAACAAGAGTTTACATGATAGAAAATTTCATACATTTTTTTCATCAATTTTCTCTCAGTTATTTTATCTAAGACAAAAATCTTCCTTTTTCAAATGTATTCCGTTAACTAGAGACAGAAAAGAGAATGTTTACAGAATGATCTAGTTTTATTTGTAGAAAGTTATATTTCTAGAAAGTTTTATTTGTAGAAAATTTTATTTCTAGAAAGTTTTATTTGTAGAGTTTTATTTGTAGAAAGTTTTATTTGTAGAAAGTTTTATTTGTAGAGTTTTATTTGTAGAAAGTTTTATTTGTAGAAAGTTTTATTTGTAGAAAGTTTTATGTAGAAAGTTTTATTTGTAGAAAGTTTTTTTCTAGAAAGAGTTTTATTTCTAGAATGTAATAGGAAGGGAGGGTCTGGTTGGTCAATCAGTTTGATGAACAAATGGTCAGAGGGAGGGAGGGAGGGAGGGAGGGAGGGAGGGAGAGAGAGAGAGAGAGAGAGAGAGAGAGAGAGAGAGAGAGAGAGAGAGTCTCTGATTATGTAATACAAGAATACATGATTGTTTCTTATATTTCAGAAGAATTAAATTGTGATTTCCATAGAAGAGAACTCCCTCGACATTTTTAGCAAGACTGTGAAACAGGCGAAGCTATAAGCGGCATTTCTGAACTGCGATATTGAGTAGTGGTCCATTTTTCCGCATGCCAGCAAATAGTTCAATATAAAAAACTCGATACATAACTGCCTTTATCTTGCATTCACACATATTTCATAAAATTCATTGCGACATCAAATCTCTTCAATTTTGTGAACAATTAAACTATGTTAGAAAAGTAATAACTCGACTGGTTACCGCGGATGTATACATGTACATCGATTTCATTCATGAAAAATTATGAATGAAAATATTTTACTCGTCCCCGTATCAAGCACTATAGTCACGTGATTAACAATTCAATAAACCAGGAAAGACTCGATCAAACGCTTTACTTTGAATTTGTAAGAACGGTTAAATTTCACAATAATATAAACAGTGGAGTAAATGTTTTATTTCTGTGTAAAAAAATAAACAAATATTCAATAACACATACGCTAGTTGTGAAGTAGTCTATTCGCCGTGCAAATTCGAATATTTCATAAGTTCATTCCAGAGTTAGATGTAAACATGACACGCTGACATTTAGACAAAATGTGCTAGTAACAAAATGGATCAAAATTTGCGTTAAAACTGGATTTAAACATTAACATTCAGCAAAAGTGTACGGAATTAACTAATTCACATCTAGGATTAGGATTTAACATCGAAGGATACAAATTTACTGGAATGTAGAGGATCCAAAATATGCGAACGTCGCGAAAACTGGTTACGAAACATACTGGATAAACAAACATTGATTTGAGCTCAGAATCCTAGTTCATAACCTACATATATGTGCTAATGTGTTCTGTGTGTTGCCCAGAACACTAGTCATTGTGTGCTTTATGGCTAGAGACATGCATCATGCTCACTAAACAGGAAACATGGAACGCAGAAAAATGTAAACATGAATTACAAGGTAACTTCTGATTTAAACTGTAGTTATTATGTGTAATATACCCCGGCCCGTTTCAATATTAGCTGGGGAGAGGGGGGGCTATTGCATTTACCAGTACGTAGTAATTCACCTGAACTAGAAATACCAGTATTAGAATTTTCAAAAATGTTTTACTGAGTATTCACAACGTATCCAAACCGTCCAAAGTTTATTTATAGAAGACAAGACTTAACATGCCCTGATAATATGTAAGACCATTGAGTCTATTTTTAGAATTCCAGGAATTAGCTTGCTTTGTTTACAATTGGAGTAAATGAATTGAAGTAATATCCCTCAACGTTTTAAGCCGTGCCGAGTCTATTTAGAGAATATCAAGATTTGCCTGACACGTGAATGATACCTAACATTTAGACCTTTTATGATTCATTTTATGGAACTTTCTGGGCTGAAGAAAGTACACCGAATAAACAGGTGTTGTCCAGGATTTGTTCGGACTACGAACATAAAACAGCATTATTATGGTAGACTCTAGAACTGTTCCTGTCTATTTGACATATAGGGACTAGCCCCAATCTTTGAGCAAACCGAAATATTCCTATATAAATAAGAAGGGTGTTAAGCTAACAGCTATGTTTATGAGAGGCATGACTTAAACCTGTCTCAGTTGATACTGGTTACGCCTCTCGGCTGATTGGATACAGATAATCTTCTCCCGTATAAATACATTTGCCCGTTAGTAGGTAAGATATGTTTGCATTTTTTCAACAAAAAGGAGTTTTAAAAAAGAAAACACATTCTATTATTAGCTGTGCATATTTTCTGGGGTTTTTTTTGCAACTTCATTGACACTGGTTATACTTCATGCAATAATAATGTTATTTTCTGGTAATACACGCAGATAACCCGACAAAAAATGTGCTAAAGAGTTCAAATGTGCATCCCTATTTTGACTGTCCGATGTCCACTTTTTCATCGTGTGACCTCAAATGCATTGTTCTGATTGGCTTACAACAACCGGTGTCAACACGAAAATCCTCAAATCTTGATAATTGTACTTATCACTGCCGACGCAGCTATAATAATAACCATAACATTTACCCTATAGCCCTGTTTGATTAGAGGGACAAGAAAATATTAATGCAAAGTATTAAATACCGCCGGGTAGTGGTAACATTATGAGTACATACATCAAGAGAGAAAACAAAGATAGATAAAGCAAAAAGAGTACACAATTATGTATTCTAAGGTATAATACAGAATATGCGAGTATTCCATGATTAAATGGCAGGTTATAGATAAACATGTACAATATCTAAAAGTTCAGCATGCAGACACAGTATCAAAACTTACTAAAGACAAGTACAAATAATTTATAACTTTTACATCATGCATTTTGTGCTTCGTTTACGATAAACCCGATCCAAAATTCCTAGCTGGAGTAATCGCGTATAAATTGCTATCGCTTATAAATATGCAGCAAATCTGTTCACAAAGACGTGCGTGAAATATATCAGTACGTGTGGTTTTTAGCATGAACCTCAATTTAGGAGAGCATCTTTTTTGCAATGTATTAAGAAATAAATTAATGAAAATAATGCACTTAAAGTGCCCATCAATGGCAGAATTTTTATTGCAGTACTATAAAATTAAAAATTATTACAATTTAATTAGCTCTGTCAGCATTTGTAAATAAAAAAGGAGGACGCAAGTAAAAGAAATCATGAACTGCTTCTACCATCAGATTCTGATGACTCCAATGTGTAAATAAGTGATCTTATTTTAAGTTCATGATATATCGGGGGCTACTGTCCCCGAACACCCGCTTTTTCATGGTCATCGTCAATACCGACACGTTGAAGACACAGGGATTCATAATGATAACCATTTATACCTATATCCATGGCTGCCCTAATTGTGGCATGTACCCATAAATAAAATCCTCTCTTGGCTTCAAAGTTTGCATTGCATGTCTATGGAAAGTATGTTATGAATTTTAAAAAAAAATCAGATTTCTTGGATTTGCGGAGGTTAAAATCTATGCTAGTTAAAATCACAAACAAAATTTGAGTAAAATCCATCCGATAGTTATTTAGATATTTCATTGGGTCCAGCTTTAAGGCAAAATACCTATAAAATGAAAACATTTTGTATTTTTAATGTGTATTAATTTCACAATTCATATTGTTTCATTTCAATTGATGATATTGTTCTCCACCTCATGCTGTTGCGTTGTCCTTTTTTTCAAAAATGTACATACTGCAGGCTGATCCAACAATTGTTATCAACTTCATTTATGATAATTTCTACAGCATACCTTAAAAGTAACTCATATTAGCAAAACAGTTCTGTTCTGTTTATGATAGCTATGAAAGTAAGATTACAAAAACAAGAATTATTTGAAATTTCTTTTTCCATTTTTGAATCATCTAGCTTGTGAATTATGATTTTAATTTTTTCTTCACGTGTTCAACATGATTTTGATATTTTACTTGAAGTACAATATTTTGTTATTATAGACAGGATGTATGATATCATTGTGTTGACATTACTGAAAATCATTATTTCTATTGAATGAGGAAATAAGACTTCTCACAGCTCTTCATCAACTAGTAATTATACAAGTCCATTGATCAGTGAGTTATAAGAAAATGTATGCCAATCTTTCTTAAAAAGCTCTTAATCATCAGATTTGATTTATACCTAAATTAATGACTGGTTATACGCGAGACGAAACTAAAGCTTATCTTGAACTATTGATGGTTGTTTGAGCCTTCAACACAGTTCTTGCTTCAGTGCTTTTCAGCACTTTGATGTTATATTGTATCTCTTACAGAATGTACCAGACTTGTAACATTTAGAATTCTCTGTGATTTAAAGTTTGTAAACTAGATAACAGAAATAAAGTTTGTAAACTAGAGTACAGAAATAATTTAACATATTTCCAGTATGTCATTGATAGAAAATTTTGTACCGATATATGGAAAGGCAAGCATCGGTGATATATTGATATATTGAGTCAGACTTGAAGTGTAATTTATAATGCTCTGTGATGTTATGTATGATGTTTAAAGTTGTTCCTGACATAAAACAAACTGTATTTTCTTGTTTTTAATACTTAACAGAAAACTTGATAACTCGGAAATATGAATAGATAAATACAATGCAGGGATGTTTAATTAAACGTCACCTTCATTTTGTTTACCTACGTCATTGGTTTAAGAAACATTTTAGATGGGGGGTAATCACACCAGTTCTGTAAAAATCAAAACATAAATCTTGACAAACAGTAATGCAGTACCATCATAGTTATACAGTGGACGAATGAATTTTTGAGACAAGAAATGTAATGTGGAAACCACATTAAAGCCAGAATTTCATCTGACCATAAATGACAGAGATAACCAACATATTAAAACTTTAACATAAAAATTACAAAGGGAAATAATCCATAATAAAGCCAGGTACTTGTTACATTCTAATTCTGTTCATCCCTTGGTATGTTATCATTGTATGAAGTTTCATAAAGATCTGACTATAAATTGCAGAAATATAATAAAAATTATCATAAATAAAAAAAAACTGTAACACAATTGTTAACAACACCAGAAGCCCGCCTGGCCAAGACTCCCCCCCCCCCCTGCTGGCCCTGATTTAGCCAAACTATAAGCCAAATTTTTTCAATAAAAAATCTAGCTAAAAAACTGAACATGCCTAGTTCAAGTAATTTTACTGTAATTAAAGTTTACCCGGTAGTCAACTAACATATTTGTGCATTGATAAACTAAATAATGCTGATCTTGTAATTAATTAAAAATGTTTGTTTTTTTCATGGGTAAATCAGTTTATCCTAAAAACAGGCTTGTGTACAAAGATTTTAGAAAGGCATGACTGTAGTTTTTCACAACAAATTAGAATGTTCTTATATTAAGTGTTTGAAAAACAAAATGACCTCAAACCAGGAAGGTTAGGGATATAATTTATTTATTTCAACAACTTAAGTCCATAGTTCAAATACTTTAACAGAAAACATCTTGTAAGTTCAAAATGAAGTTTGAGTAACAGATCTTGACCTTTTTCAGGGTTGGGTCCAGCACAGATTTTTTAAAGCAGGGCCACAAACCAAAGATTTTAATTTTGCATCATACCTTTAACTTTTTATCATATTTTTAAAAAAAATCAAGAGGATTCTAGTCCCTTCCATTTCCGTGTATCCTGTTGGACCTCACAATTTAAGTCATTGAAGAAAACAAATATTGTTAAGAAAAAGATTAAATAATAAAACATTTACATGAACAATATCAAGATATAAAGTTCAATCACTTAACAAGATAGTGTCATAGTAATTGAGTCATACATGTAATTAATGTAATTAACATAGGAGCAGTAGTCCAGTGGTAGGACACGTGCTTAGGAATCTAGAGGTCCTGGGTTTGAATCCCACAACAGGCACTGCTTACTTCCTTGAGCAAGAAATTTACCTGCAATTGCTTCACTCCACCCAGGTGTAAATAGGTACCTGTGAGTTGGGCCAATTTATTGGTTGCACTTATAAGTGGAATAAAAAGACTCTCCAGGGAGATTGATAGATGGATACCAGTAGCCCGATGACCAGGGGTAATAGTTGTAAAGTCAGTGAATGTGCGTAAGCATAAAATTCAGACTATAAAATGCCATTACATTTTAATGTAACTAGAATAAAGGACAATTTAACACTAGATCAGGGCTCTGAAAATTTGCTACACCGAAAATAATAAGTGTTCCATAAATGATAAACTGGATATTTCTTTTCTATTGGTTCCCAAACTTGACTTGCTTATTTTACTGGTGCATGTATGTGTGCTTTAGAATGTTCACAATTATTACTAAGCAAAATTATAACAGTTTGGTAATGTATTAAAACCCTGCAGTTTCAAAACCTTTTTTCAGTATTATTGCAGTGGTTAGACAACCTATGTTGTGTCCCTGGTGATGATGTCTAGATCTCTTGACCTCAATCACAACTAAACACATACCTTGGCTGACACCAAGACAATCGTACAACATGATACAGGGGTAGGGCAGAGAATTACTGTAGAAAATAGTAGATTAAATACTGTAGTTCAAACTCCATAAAGAAATAAAGGCCACACCTGATGGCCACACCTACAACCTTTCAGACAAGCCACCTAACAACAACAAGTATAGTGTAAAAATCAGTACCAGCATTGATATCATGATTTCAACATATTATACAAGTCTGTAAGTATCAACAAAGATAATAATCAATATACCAGTCTACAAGGTAGTCTGATACAATAAAGGTTACATCTTAACTCTAAGTACTGAAAACATTACTTTTATGTACATTCAAAAAAGACAAACAATATAAGTGGCAACTAAATTTTTAACCAATGGACATATCAGAGTACAATGTACATGTGCTTGGTCACACTCCAATATCACTATGCCAGCAACCCAATCCCCGTAAACAGATATCCTGTAGAGTGTTGTCGTACAGCATCTCTAAGGTACCCATGGAGGGTCACGTGGAGATGACCTTTATGTCAACCAATCAATGCATAGCTTTCATCTGGACGAAACACTACTAATAGCATTTTGATTTCGTAATTTCTATTTTGAGACCAAGGTTTGCAATCTAATCTAACAGGGGTATTAATCACAGTCTGCGATTGGAAGGCTCATATCAAATTGAGTGACATAGACCATGTAAACAATTTACTAAACATAACAATTTCATCAGGAACATTATAATGAAGAAAGGTCACCTGAGAGTGACCCTTGTAAGAAAACGGCCAGATCTAAATTAGCAAGTAGGTGAGCAGAAAATTTTAGATTGGGTTTTAATCAGATTGCCAAGTTGCAACAGCCTGGTCATGATACAGTCCTTGTTGTTAATAGTTTCCAATTTCTGGTTATAGATCTAAAAGAAGTTTCTGAGGGTGAAATCAAAAAACATAAATGTAAGGTCTACAAAGAGTTAGAATCAAAGCACTGGAGTGCTGGAGGAACGATGTCCTGAACTTATTTTTTATTAAAGAATATATTATTACGTATATTATCTATAAAATAATGTATTAAGTATCAATTAACATAATTTAACAAAAGGATAGCACTAGACTTCTCAAATGGTTTGCTCATGGTAAGGTTTATCTTACTTTATCAAACAAAATAAACCAGTCAAAGAATTCATTTTCAACAACACATTTTAGGGTCATGTACAGCAGCGATCTCACCAAACCAAAGATTATTCTGGACTATTTTCTTTAACCAAAAGGAGCTGACAACTTCTCATTTTTGGTTATCAATGGGTATTTTTTAACGAGATCGTTAATATTTTCGTTAAAATTTTAATGGTTTGGTGTGAAATGACAAGCTGAATTTTTTCACAAAAACACCAACTTTCTAACAATTCATTTAAGGTTTTCCCCCAAGTACTAAGCTCTTTTGCATCAAGCTACATTCCCATTTTTGTTCACGAATTTTAAGTCAAATTAACGTTTTGCACTAGCAATTTATTCACAATTAAAATTACTCTAAGAATCGTCTATTTCCAATAAATATTTGTTTAAAATTCCGTACAAAATTATACATATTCATTCCAAATTATAATCAAACTCTATAACTTAAAATCGCTCAAGTAAACTTTTAATGTGACACTTTGAAGACGACAACATCATATCGCCTTATATTAAACATCCGGTAAGTGTATTAGTCATATCCAAAATGGCGGGTGTAATAACAATTGGATAAGTCATGTCGGTAAATATTTGTTTATTTCGAGTAATAATGAATTTAAACAAGTTTTTCGACGTTTAAAAGTTGAAACATACGCATGTTATTTACCTTCCTTTTGTAACTCTAGCTAACCCTGTCAGGGTTGTCTACAGTTACGGAACTTCCGTAACTCTAAAACCTTGGTCTAGAGTTACGGTACCGTAACTCAAGCCACTGCTTAATATAATTCGATCATTTATTACTATCGAATGATGTAATTATGTTACGCATATAACAGGCATAGTCAATAACATCGTAGGCCCTTTTTACTCCAACAAGTAATCATTGCAGTTGTCACAGGTTGAGTTGTCTACGGGTTGAGTTGTCCCGTCCCCATTGCAAAATTTATATGTCCTGAGAGTAACCTCCCTTTTCCTGAAGAGTTTCAAGAACGACAACACAAGCCAGCGTTGTATTACATTTAAATGAGATGTTAATGAGTTTCACGCTTGAACTACGCCTCTTTGTCTATGTTGAAAATTGTTGAAGCGTGAAAAGAGTAATCTTATACTTTCTTGTTACCATTGGAACGATGCTAAATCAGCATCGTTCCAAAAACTGGCTTCACAAAATATAAGAAAAATATTGTGTTTTTCATCAATCAACAAATTCAAAAACTGTATGACCTATATAGCTTGTAACATATGTTATGTTTTATAAATACATATATCAATTATAAAAGATGCCAAAATTCCAATCATAAAGGGACTTCAAATAATTAGTTTAGTGTCTTGTAATATATACATTCTATCACAAATTCAATTAATAATAAATTAACTTACTATTGTTTTATTTTAAAACAACAATTTATAATGATCACCTGTTCCATGAACAGATTTTTCCATTTAAGACAGAATTTTCTGGAAAATGAGGATAATACTATTTCCTGAATTCATACAACAAGTTTTGAGATCCTGACTGAGATATCTGACAAAAGATTGATCAAAGAAAGTAACTAAGATAATCAACTAGCAGTCATACTACAATAGTTATCGCATACTGAAGTAACAAAACTTATATAATACATTAAAACAATTAATGTATGCCTTTTTAAAATTATTTTCTACTAAGCCGAAAGGAAACAAAAAAAATGCAGGAAGCAGAGGCGGATCAAGGATTTTTTTCTAGGACGGTCCGAACTTTTCTAAGTACATTTTCCAAATTCTAGGGGGTGGTCTGGACCCCCTGACCCCCCCTCTGCTGGATACGCCTATCGGAAGTATAAAAAGATCTTACTCTGCTATTTGGCTTACAATATTATTTGGTAAAACAAGTAAATCTGTGAGCTAATGCTCACTAGTGATACCCCCGCCAAAATCTAAAAATATGCGACAAACAGGAAGTAGATGAGCAAGGAGCATGAAATCGCTTTACACCACATGGGACTATGGGATGAAGCAATATGCAAAGTATTAGGCTGCTGCATGTTATAGTTGCTGAGAAAACTGCGATGGAAATTTTGTAACGGACGGACGGATGGACGGACGCACGGACAAGGGTAAAACAGTATACTCCCCTCTTCTTCGAAGCGGGGGGTATAATTACCAAAGAAAATATTATTAAGACAAGTCTAAAATCATATAAATACTATTGTAAAACAACAAGGTAGGTTAGACTAAGTTTAAACTATTAATAAAGTACTAAACCAACTAGCACTGTCACATACATGACATATATATATACTGTTACATATTACAATATATGGGGCATTGGTCTATTTAAAACCATACTTGTGGGGTTTATATTTCGTGTGGGGCATACATAAAACCTCGCAAGTCTAGCTAGTTTAAAATGATGAAGGGGGGTGTAGGGTACCCAACTAAAATAGTGTGCGAAAGTCAGTTTTAAAAGGTAAATGTTATATGCCCCACGAAAATTCTATATGCCCCACAAATGTATATAATTTTTATTGGGTATTTTGGTTCTTGTCAATATGTTTTTACCTATTGTAAAATTCAATATACAAAATGTAGTTGATACATATAACTTAGTACCCCTTAGTTCTGTTGTTTGGAAATGTTCAATATATGCGTACATAGTGGCATATACATGTATTAAACCGACTATATGAAATAATGCCACTCAAGTCGGTTTTATATATGGGCCCCGTAAATGATGGAATGTGTGAATATGTGAATATAACACCTACGGGGCCCATATATAAGACCGACTTGTGAGGCATTATTTCACATAGTCAGTTTCGATATGCCACTATGTACGCAAAAAATGAACATTATCAAAACATAGACCTAAGGGGTACTTACTAAAATACATCAAATATATATTTAATTTCTAAATAGGTGACTTCAATATGACAAGAAATGTATATATATATATATATATATTGTTCTGTATACTCTTATATTGTAACACAATTAGAGTTAATAAAGTTTTGTTATGTTATGTGACAAACTTAAAATACTTAAACTGTAGAAATAACTATAAAGATAGAAGAACAGCTTAGTTCTGAGATGAGATATTCTCTCAACACTTCTTGTCATGATAAAAAAGTTATAGAAACAAAATACAACCAGTTTTCCTAAACACCTTTCTTTACCAGAACTTGTTTTACCTTTCACAAGAACCTGACAACTTCTTCCTACATATAGACTAGGGCTGTCACGATATATTGGTATATTGCAATACGCAGCTGCAGTAATACGTACCGCGGTAAGATTTTAATGTACCGGTATTTGGCAATATTTTTATTTCATTGGAAAATTCTTTCCTTTTGCAAAATAAAAGTAGCATACCGTCAGTTTTTCCATTGTTTATTCTATCTAACCTAAAGTTGCAAGAATTTAACCGATTGGGGCGCGTCTCAGTCCTAAATGACCGTAAATACCTAATGAGTCTAGATTCTATCAGTAGCAGCATATAAGCTTATGCATTTTTCTGATAAATGCAGCGGAGGAACAACAAATCTAAAAGCCCACAATATATCGTGGTACATATCGCGATACGATGACAGCGTATTGCAATATATCATGGTACGCTTCTGGCGTATCGTGACAGCCCTAATATAGACTAAACTTGGTATTAAATATTGAACTTAGTTGGAAGGGTTTAACCTCATGTGGCCTGGATTCAAGCCTGTTACCTCCAAATTGTAAGTCTTACTCTACTACTACCCCTAGGGCTATCATTGATAGAAAGTTTTGCATCAATATATCAAAAGGCAAGTATTGGTGATATATTGATATATCAATATATTGAGTCAGACAAGTAATGTAATAGAAGCCACTAGAACTCCAATATATATATCATACTGTATAATGCCCTCATGATGTTATGCGTGATGTTAAAAGTTGTTTCAGACATAAAACAAACTGTATTTTCTTGTTTTAATACTTGACAGAAGACATTAAAACTTAGAAATATAAAATAGTCCTATAGTTTATAGCTTTATAAAATGCTAAATTGTATCAATATTCCAAATTGCGAAAGTGATTTTGGATCGTCAGTCAAGAATCGGTGATACATCGATATTGCTATTCCAATGACAACCCTAACTACTCCACATCACCAGCTAGTGTGAATATGTCTAACAAGAACATTACACTGTTTACAGAGTGTTTTGTCTAGAAAACTTCGGCTATAAAACAAAATATTTCACATTTATGGCACATCATGCATTTTTGTAATAAATTCTATATTAATAAAAAATACAGAAATAGAAAATTAGCCAGAAAAAACAAGATATATTTTCTGATATAAAGATCATCTACAAAGATACAAATATATTACTGTAAATATGATAAATTTTGAAAACATATCTCTTTTAATCATGTTGATTTATCCATGGGCATCACCTAGTGCTTACAATGTTGGAGAAATAATTATTAGAAGACAGGTCAAATTACATTCAAAATTTATCTTGCCCGCCCAGCTAGCTCAGTTGGTAGCTCACAAGTCTACAGATCGAGGGGTTGTAGGTTCGATTCTCGAGCTGGACATACTTTCGTGGAGCTTGGTCATGAAATAATATTCTACGGCTATTCGACCTCCTACCTCTGATTTTAAATCATGTAGGGCAGCAGTCAGTCACAGACGTAAGTATGCGCCTAGTGGTTGGTTAACAGCTAAATCCAGAGATTTAGCCTTTCCAGGAACAGTGAGTAGGTGGACTGACCGCCATGATACAATACAATATGTGTTGCTACAGCGTTAAATCCAACAAAACAAACAATCAAAATTTTCCTTTGAGCAAGAAACTTCCTCCTACTAGCTCAGTACAAATGATCTGAAGGATCAAAAAGTGGACCCAAGAGTGATTTATCTAAATTGTAAGAACTTGTTTCACAACTGAGCTAAAGAAATTAGTACAAACTTTACTTATTAAAATTAGTTTACCAGGGTATTATAATGGACCTTTCCGAGTGTGACCTTTTTATTTGAATAACAATACATTTACCCACAAATATAAGCATGTGCTCTTTTGTTAACACCTTGTTTGTGGGACAAAAAGTAACTGTAAATCTTTGTTGAATATGCTAATAGGTAAGGTCATGGAAAGGTCCATTCATCCATGAAGGTAATAAAAAATGTTTATATTTCTCTGTATATGGCTGGCTTTTAAATGATGAGTACATGAGTACTGATAAAATGATTGAGCTATGTTAAGGTGATGTCAACTCTCATGATTGAAAAAAGAATACAATTAAATGTTCAAATTAAAATATACATTTATCAAAAGGACAAAAAATAGCTATGCACAACATTAGCCCAGTTTACAGTATTTCTATGATAATGTTTTTATATTGGAACATAACAGGTGTGTGTATAATTATAATATGTAACACGCTTCACTTACATTTTATTAATTAATTCTATTTTATATTTTAATTTCCGGAATTCAAAAACCTGTCTAGAATATACAGTCACACCCTGACTTAACAATAACCTTGACTTTAATAACTAACTAACTAATCAGTTGCCATGACACTTTTCTTTACCAGTATTTATTTTATACAAGAACCTGACCACTTCTCACAACATGGAAGAAAATCTACATTTAATAATCATAGAAGGGTACAACCTGCCAAGGTTGAGAATCCAACCAGGGACTTCAGTATTCTAAATTATGTGCTCTCCCACTGAACAATTTGCGGGTTTAGCACAAGACGGTTGTAACTCCCTGTTTTCTTCTATTTAGTTACGACCGTCTTTCATTAAACCCTCGAATTGCACTATTACTTCAACTGTCTTATTTCCAAGTAAAGGACTGTATATGTACTTGAAGTGAAGCAGTTATAAGTGTTGGAAGTCAAAATGTCAAAGTCTAACCCAATGAAAACAAAGTAGAATGATCAGGTCAGTCTAAATTACAAATTATCAGAATATAATATTATTTAAAACACTATGTAACTACTGTATAGTAATTCCATAAGCATGTTCTGTGTAGTATTCAGAAAACTAGACACTATACATATATACATAGTATTATTATAATGATAGCTAGAAGCAACTCAATAAAGTATCAAAAGTACTAATTAGTAGAAGCTTTGGAAACAAAGAAACAATACATTTTGAAAATTAATTTTCCTTCTAGCCATGTAGACCTAGTTCAGACCTTAGTCTTAATAATACAGAGAACAAAAACATCTGTTAAAACATGTATAATAGTAAAATTTGTCTGACACTACACGATAAGTAGACCTACTTGAATTGTCTGTCAGTACAAATATTGCTAGATGTAAGCCGATACAGTAAATATAAGTTCAAGACTTCATAGATCAATACTTTCTATCATGTTGTACCATGGTGTTATTTTGTGAAAAATACTGTCATAGGAAACAAATTATATTTTGAATGTTTGAATTCTCTTACTTGAAAACAAATCATACCTTGATTCACCCCTGAAATATTGTTAGTTTTCTCCAAACCCCGGGTTTAGTGCAAAACAGTCGTACCTCACTCTTTTCTTAACGTTACTAAACTTGCCAACAATGTTGGTCACCCACACAGAAATACAACTATTTTAACATCACTATCACATTCAATATAACAAGAGCTCCGCTGGGCGGGGCATTATACGCCCGTGTGCAGTCCATGCTGTGTTCTATCTCATATAAAGTCCCTGTGACCTTGACCAATGACCCCAGGATCTCAGAATAGGTCCCATTCTTAACAGGAGGGCTATCCAAAGCAAAGATTTTGAGAACCTAGGTACAGCCATGGTTGATTTATCACCGACACAAAGTTTTCCCATACAAACTTCCAGTGACTTTGACCCTGGGGCCTCAGAACCAAAAGTTCTCGCCCTTGACCCAAAGAGTATTGATACATAAAATTTGGTGATCTTAGGTAAAGTTGGTTGTTGGACAAGGTTTTTCCTCATGATTTTTCTTTTAACTTTAACCTTTAACACAGGGACCTAAAACCAAAGGGGCATATGCTAGACATTAAGGCTACCCTTAAATAAGATTTGGAAAACCTACAATGTAGGTACAATTATTATTGAGTTACTGTCCGGAAAATGTTTCAATATGAATTAAGTCCCTGTGACCTTGACTTTTGTCCCTGGGGTTTCCAAATCAAAAGAGAACATCAAATACCAAAGAGCTATCAACACATTACATCTTGACAAATGGGCTGATCCACATAAAATTTGGTTAACCTAGGTACAATCATTGTTTAGTTATTGTCCGAACAAGGATTGTCCAAATGATGCCCATGTGACCTAGATCTTTGACCCAGTTTTGACCCAAAACCAATTGGGAACATCCTTAACACATGGGCTACCCTCACATAAAATTTGGTGAACTAAATTCATTTTACTTATTAAATATAGAATTATTTCCATGGTCTGCCATTTTGACTTTGTTAACATATTGATTGAACATTTGAAGTCTCTGCTTGGTTATTTGATATCTTCTGGATGATGGTTTAAACTTGACCCAGGGGCCACAAAATCAATAGGGAACATCCTTGACACATGGGCTACTCTCACATGAAATTTGGTGAACTTAAGTGCAGTCATTGTTGATTTACTACACATACAATGTTTTTCAATATGATGCCCCTGTGACCTTGACCTTTGACCCAGGGGCCCTAAAACCAATAGGACATAACCATGACACATGGGCTACTCTCCTAAAAAAATTTAGTGAACCTAGGTACATTGGTTGTTCAGTTATTGTCTGGACAAGGTTTTTCCATATGATGCCTCTGTGACCTTGACCTTTGGATCTGGGGCCCCAAAACCTATTGGGAACATCCTTAACACAAGGGCTACATTCACATAAAATTTAATGAACCTAGGTACAGTCCTTGTTGAGTTATTGTCCAAACAAGGTTTTTCAATATGATGCCTCTGTGACCTTGACCTTTGACCCAGGAGCCCCAAAACCAAAAAGGCATATCCTTGACACAAGGGCTACCCTCACATAGACTTTAATGAACCTAGGTAAATTGGTGGTTCAGTTATTGCCTGGACAAAAGTTTCATTGTTTGCCATTTTGACTTTATAAACATATTGATAGAACATATGAAGTCACTGCTTGGTAATTTGATATCTTCTGGTTGAAGGTTTATACTTGACCCTGTTTCCCCAAAACTGATAAGGCACATCCTTGACACATGGTCTACTGTCACATGAAATTAGGTGAACTTAGGTACAGTCATTGTTGAGTAATTACCCAGACAATGTTTTTCAATGTGATGCCCCTGTGACCTTGACCTTTGACAAAGGCGCCCCAAAACCAATAGGGCATAACCTTGACACACGGGCTACTTTCATATAAAATTTAGTGAACCTAGGTACATTGGTTGTTCAGTTTTTGTCTGGACAAGGTTTTTCCATATGATGCCTCCGTGACCTTGACCTTTGGGTCTGGGGCCCAAAAACCTATTGGGAACATCCTTGACAAAAGGGCTACCTTCACATAAAATTTTGTGAATCTAGGTACAGTAGTTGATGAGTTATTGCCCAAACAAGGATTTTCAATATGATGCCCCTGTGACCTTGACCTTTGACCCAGGAGCCCCAAAACCAATAGGGCATAACCTTTACCCAAGGGCTACCCTCACATAAAATTTGGAGAACCTAGGTACATTGGTGGTTCAGTTATTGTCTGGACAAGTGTTTCATTGTTTGCCGTTTTGACTTTATAAACATATTGATAGAACATTTGAAGTCACAGCTTGGTAATTTGATATCTTCTGGTTTAAGATTTAAACTTAACCCTGTTTTCCCAAAACTGATAAGGTACATCCTTGACACATGGGCTACTCTCACATGAAATTTGGTGAACTTTGGTACAATCATTGTTGAGAAATTATCCAGACAATGTTTTTCAATATGATGCCCCTGTGACCTTGACCTTTGACCAAGGTGCCCCAAAACCAATAGGGCATAACCTTGACACATGGGCTACTTTCACGCCAAATTTAGTGAACCTAGGTACATTGGTTGTTCAGTTATTGTCTGGACAAGGTTTTTCCATATGATCCCTCTGTGACCTTGACCTTTGGGTCTGGGGCCCAAAAACCTATTGGGAACATCCTTGACACAAGGGCTACCTTCACATAAAATTTTGTGAACCTAGGTACAGTAGTTGATGAGTTATTGTCCAAACAAGGATTTTCAATATGATGCCTCTGTGACCTTGACCTTTGACCCAGGAACCCCAAAACCAATAGGGCATAACCTTTACCCGAGGGCTACCCTCACATAAAATTTGGAGAACCTAGGTACATTGGTGGTTCAGTTATTGTCTGGACAAGTGTTTCATTGTTTGCCGTTTTGACTTTATAAACATATTGATAGAACATTTGAAGTCACAGCTTGGTAATTTGATATCTTCTGGTTTAAGATTTAAACTTAACCCTGTTTTCCCAAAACTGATAAGGTACATCCTTGACACATGGGCTACTCTCACATGAAATTTGGTGAACCTAGGTACAGTCATTAGTGAGTTATTACCCGGACAATGTTTTTCAATTTGATGCCACTGTGACCTTGACCTTTGACCCAGGGGCCCCAAAATCAATAGTGCATATCCTTGACACATGGGCTACTCTCACATGAAATTTGGTGAACCTAGGTACATTGGTGTTTCATTTATTGTCCGGACAAAGTTTTTCCATATAATGCCCCTGTGACCTTGACCTTTGAACCTGGGGCCCCATAAACATATAGGGCGCATCTTTGACACATGGGCTACTCTTACATAAAATTTGGTGAACCTAGGTACAGGCGTTGTTGAGTTATGGTCCGGACAAGGTTTTTCAATTTGATGTCCCTGTGACCTTGACCTTTGACCCAGGGGCCCCAAAACCGATTGGGAACATCCTTGACACATGGGCTTCTCTCACATAAAATTTGGTGATCCTAGGTAGATTGGTTGTTAAGTTATTGTCAGGACAAGTTTTTTACCCATATGATGCCACTGTGACCTTGACCTTTGACGCAGGGGCCCCAAAACCGATAGGGAACATCTTTGACACATGGGCTACTCTTACATTAAATTTGGTGAACTTAGGTACATTGGTGGTTCAGATATTGTCCGGACAAGTTTTACCTATTTTAAGTCCCAGTGACCTTGACCTTTAACCCTGGGGTCTCAAAATCAATAGGGAACCTCCTCCACCCAAGGGCTATCCACACATATAATTTTAGGAACCTAGATATATCCTTTCTTGAGTTATCATCCGGACAAGCAATTGTCCACGGACGGACAGACGGACAGACGGACAGACGGCCAGACGGACAGACGGACAGACGGACAGACGGACAGAAGCATAACATAATACGACCGTTTTTTCAAAACGGGCGTATAAAAACCAATTGCTTTTCTATAACAAAACCCTCCCACAAAATATTGATGTGTCAATTTGCAATGAACAAAAAAACTCTGACATTTATATGCAATCTAAATGGAACAATTATAGGCTATAACATTACTACATCTCTAGTATTAATGTTGGTAGCCTGGAAATGACGTCATTTATTGTAAATTATAGATGACAATATAATACAATAGGAAATGGGAGATTTTATCAATAACAGAACATGCACAATATTGAATATAATAATATAGTCCAAAAAATTGAACTATCACTAAATACATGCTTGGGTGTTTATGTTTTTCAAAGAACTAAAAAATTATAAATGTTTAAAACCAATATCTTGGTCAAATATGCCAAATATAATTCCAAAGGGAATATACAAGTATTATAAATAAAAAAGAAAGCTCTATAATCCATATTTCGGGCAAAGCCTTTATCAAGAAATTATTTTCATGAACTCTAATTACATTTTAAACATTGACACCATATTGTTTACTTGATTATCAATTATGTTATTAGAGTTCATGAAAATAATTTCTTAATAAAGGCTTCGGCCAAAATATCAATAATAGTTTTCTATCTTATATATAATATCTTGGTTATTTCATTTAAGCCATGAGAATAAACAAACTTGTTAAATTTCAAACAGAAAATAATTATGAGCCATTTTTACATTCATCAACTATATCTGTTTATCTAATAAAATATAAATGAACAATAATGACATATAAATAATGCATAAAACGTACAATATATTAACTGCATTCCCTATTTAATACAACATTAGCATGATATAAATCAATGTATTATCTCTACATTAAATAATTAAAGATAAATTAATCACCTAACACACATAAATAAATAATATAATAGTCGGTATAATTTATAGCTTATTGATTCATTTATTAGTTTCTAAGTGATAGAAATATAGTAAAACTTGCTTAAACAGTCACTTCATGACAACACAAACTTCCTCTATGAAACAGTAACCATTTAAAGAAGTCAGAAGACTTTCAACAGTCAACTTTCAACCACACCAACTATCTTACAACAACAGATATCACTAAACAACATTAACATTTAAACAACAAAACATATAAAATACCCCCCCACATAGCAAAGAAGAATAGTTAGACTAAAAATCAAAGTATTGAAATACAGAAAGACTTTTGTGCGAATTGAAACCTAAAAATCCATACTAATGAATAATCCTTACACAGTAGATTCACGTACGAATCGAGCAGTGCAAAAAATGCGGTACAGTGTATTAACGAGATTTGACTGCCCCGCCCCTTCAAAGTGCTTATCAATTTATGTAAACAATTGTCTGCTGACAGAACTACTTTTATGGCAAAAAATTTGACTGCATAGTATATCAGAGACACTTGTATCCCTCCACGGTTAAACTGGTCAGGCACATGAATTGTCGATAGTTTTTGACTTGTGGTAAAATAAGCGTTTCAGTGAAATCGCCAAAAGTCTAATAATTAATTTTTGTCTAGGCTGGTTTAAGGTAGTAGTTATTTTATGTCATTCAATTTTTAACTTGGAAAGAAAAATTTGCGAAAAACTAATTCTTGTTAACCTTGTACATTATTTTTATATATAGAAATACAATAAAAAATAACTAAGAGCTGATATATGTTATAAAATAATTGTAAAACTGGTCAAGTCCTATTTAATACAATCATCACAACTATTTAGACATAAAATATGAAACTGTACAACTTAAAACTCACTTTGTTAATCATTGACAAGAAAATACAGCTGTTGACAAGTTGTAAATTATAATTTTAACGTATCACGTTACCATGGTAACAGGTTTGTTTCTAAATTATGAAAACATAAGTTTTATTATAAATAATGTTAACATGTATCTCCTGAATAAAGTATACAGTCAGATAGGAATTTATTTTACAAGTAATGAGTTATTTGTTTTTATACCACAAATCAAAACTATCGATGAAAATGCCTGACCAGTTTAACCTGCGAAGTGATACATGCTTCTCTGATTTACTACGCAGTCAATTTCTAGGTGATAAATGTGGTTCCGTCATCTGACGCATCTTAGTTTCACTGATCAGTGACAGGTGTTTACTTATATTGACAAGTGTGATAAAAGATAAAATAAATCTAGTAAAAAATTGTGTGATATTTGCCAGTAATACAGGGTAGAATAAACATTTTGCCCGCATTTTTTGCTCTGCTCGATTCGTACTTGAATCTAATGCGTAAGGAGTAATTATTAGTATGGATTTGTTAGGATTGAATATGCATGAAAGTTTTTCTGTATTTCAATACTTAGATTATCTATTATAAACTCCATTTCAACAATACATGGACCTACCAACCCTTACTGAGGACCAACCTAGTGTTAGAACTGTCTATAACTTGTATAACTTACCTTCTAAATCCAAAGATATACTGTAGACAACTATACTAGATGACTATGTATAAATACTTTACTACCAGACTATCATAGTTGCTACATCTGTTAGATCAAACATCACTCTGTAAAATATAACATAAAACATAGTAATATCAAACTATATAATTCTCATATTGACTGTTTATGACGTCAACCAGTACATAGATCACATATTGACCGGCTACCCAATCCATAATTCTCATATTGACTGTTTATAATGACATCATCCAGTACATAGAGTTTAGGAAATCCTTAAAGTCCGGGTTTTGGTCTAGAAACATTAAATATTTAATATGTCATTAACAAAAATGGAATATGAAAAGGAGAGCATAACTTTTTGCTGCATTGCTTGAAAAAAATCGACTAGGGATTGAGTATAATATATAAATTCAGTATAATATAACAAATAAAACATGGCCTTGATGGGCAATATGCAAGTTTACAGACTGGTTGGTCAGACCTTGGAAGCTATATGGCCCTCAGCTGCTGACAATTTTTTAAGAATACATGTATAAAATATCTTCATAAATGTTATATCAAGAATTCCCCAGTCAGAAGAATTACATCACTACATTAACAGTCAGATCGCGATACAACAACACCCGTTACAACAACATTCTCATTATACCAACATATTTTAAGAAATGAAGCATTTTGTAAGTAATTTGTGTCCTCGCTGGAAATGTTTGTTTTTCTTGCTGTGCATTGATACCATGTACATGTATTTCACACATTGAATCTGTTTTCGATGGGTAATTTTCAACACAGAGATAATATCTCTTATGCCAAGTGCTTATGCTAAACTGGAATAACTCAGTTCGGTGTGTCGTAGATTCTATTGTATTTTTGGTAGACCAGAATGTATTCAAAGACATTTTATCTGATGCATGGAAAATTGTTAGTGTTGCGAACAAGGCTAAAATCAAACCTGTCCAGAAGTCCACCACTGATTCTTTTGCTAGGTTGCTCTGATAGTCTGGATAGCATGATTATGTTAAATGTATGTGTACACGAATATTGTATTTGGTATTACTTGTAGTTATAATACACTTTCAGTATATATACACTAGTACATATGCATGATGTCACCACCTACGTGATACCAATACCAACATGTACATAGTCGGAACAATTCATTACGCTGACATATGCATTATAATGACACTTTTCCTGGGAATGAACGATGATGTTGTTGCATTGAGATCTGACTGTACGTAATATAATATGTAATATGTAATGGTATGTAATATAATATAAATGATAAAATAATCTAACTTAAAATGTGTAACAAGAACAATATAATATTCACAGACTAGAATGACCATCAGAATCTAAAATATCAAGTGGCTATTAAGACAACATTAGTATCACCAAAATCTAAATTAGGCCTCAACAAGTTGATCATATGTTCTATGGATTCGCTCACACCTTAATTTTGACGGTTTTTACACAATTTTTTTTAATTTCCTCGCTCGCTCATAAAAAGTTGGTTAATCTGCTATATAAAGCAACTAAATTAAGATTTTTTTATTTCTTTGCTCCCTCGCCCCATTCTTCCCCCAGAAAAATCCATAGAACACACGATCAATTTGTTGTGGTCTTATACAGTTTTTCTTTATAGAAGTTTAGAATATCAGGAAGAGCACAGATGATAATCCCCAGCATCCACCATCTTGATCCACAAATGTAACCAACCAAGCACATATATTACATCATTCATCCTGACACAGAAATAATACATCAAGATAAGACAGAGAGAGAAACTAGGATAGAGGAGAGAGAGAAACTAGGATAGAGGAGAGAGAGAGAGAGAAAGAGAGGGCAACAACATGAACATTTCACAGAAAATCTAACACAAGATTTCATCAAGATAATGTCAGACAATGAAATATTTCATCTAGAAGTTTGTTCACCTTATACCAGTGTGATATGTATATTATACTACACAGAACATCACTGAAACAGTCAAGTTAACATTGTTAACTATGATAATACAATGAAAAAGTACAAGTTTAAATCTCTTAAACAGCTGGACGTTAAATAAGGTGGCAAGTTCATCTAACCATTGTTATTCTCTAACACCCCCGTTATACATACGGTCGCACTTAAATCAGTCCCAAATCGGTTAATCATTATTCTCATCTGATCGGTTGTCATTGGGAACTGCATTTCAGACTAATGTGTAACTGGGTATCGGTGACGGGAATCGATGATTGATTGATTTTTTGTTTTTTCGCAGTTCAGCACCGACATCTCTGATTAGCCCCTGATTTATCACTTATCACCAGAAAAAATGAGTTTCATCGGTGAAACCTAACTGTCTTTTTCCATCCGGTGATTCATATTTGTACATCGGTGGCTTATCAGAGGCATATCAGTTATATTGACAGCATCGACATTGGTCATCGACAGCATGTCAATCGGTAATTCATTTGCAACTTTCTTGAAACTGGTACTCATTCATGTATTGATAATGATATTTTCTGGTAATACAAACATGTAACCAAATAAAACATGCATTGACAAGTCCATACACGCACCCCTATTTTGACTGTTCGATGTCCATTTTTCATCATGTGACCTCAAATGCATCAATTTGATTGGCTTAAGGCAACCGGTGTCGACACAAAAATGCTCAAATCTTGATAATTGTCTATATCGCTGCTCACGAGCGGCGATAATCATGATAAATGACAACTGTTGTAATCCTTACATCTAACTGTATCACCCAGAAACAAAACATAACCTGATACAGTAAACACAAACCTATCATTTATTGACATTGAAAGTTTCAGGTCACAAAGCAGATGGGGTCCTTGTCTTCAATTAGAAATATATTGGCACCAAAAGTTAAAACAAAGTGTCTCAAAACTTAAATGATACAATGGTTAGACCCTGTATAAAGCAATCACGTGACTTTAACAACTATACTAGTTTACAGCCTTTTGTAATTGTTTGTTTGTTTTTTGGTGTTTTACGCCGTAGCAACACATTGTATAGGATTATAATGGCAGACTCAGTCAACCTACTCACTGTTCCTCGAAAGGCTAAATCTCTGGATTAAGCTGTTAACCAAATACTAGGCGCATACTTTCTTCGGTGACTGGCTACTGCCTTACATGATTTTGAATCAGTGGTAGGATGGAGAATGGCCATAGAAATATTTTCATGACCAAGCTCCACAAAAGTATGATCCACACAGGTATCGAACCTTTGACCCCCTCGATCAGTAGACTTGTGCACCACCAACTGAGCTAGCCTGGCAGGCCTTTTTGTAATTATATATATATATATCAAGTTGTTATGAACTGACTCATCAATGTATTATCTGTATACAGGTGATCAGTTAATGATTTATTCTTGTATGATAATTAGGGTCATGATTTATCAATGAAACATGATGTATTATAACAGTTAATTATTAATTAGTAACAGCAGTATAGGATCATTATCACAATGTTGACAGGATATCAGGTTAATAATAACTGTAGCTGGAACAAAGAAATTATTTACAATAACAGAACACTTGCATTCAGCTAAGAGATTACAGTAACAATAAATAATTGCAAAATCTTCAAAAATTTCCAAAATCTTCCAGAAATTTTCAAGATCATGTATAAATCATAAAGTAAAGTAGTAGGAACAGTAAAGTTAGTTTTGTTTTTTGTTAGGTTTAACGCTGTAGCAACACAACATTGTATAGGTCATGTAACGACAGTCAGTCAACCTACTCACAATTCCTGGAAAGGCTAAATCTCTGGATTTATCTGTTAACTAACTACTAAGCGCATAATTTTGTCAGGGACTGACAACTCATAATTAAGAATGGTAGGAAGGAAAATGTCTGTAGAAATAATTTCATGACCAAGCTCCATGAAAGTATGCCCTGCCTGAGAATCCAACTTAGCTAGTCGAGGGGCTAACAGTAAAGTAATCTACACTAATCAAATCATTGCATGTATAGTTTGTTTTTTCTCAACTGTCAAAACATGAATAATTTCACATGACTTCGTTCTCTTTGTCTAATACTCATGATATTGTGATAGTGTGTATTCAATCACCGTGAAATTATTCAAACTTTGACAGTTGAGAAAAACTGGACTATATTAAGTGTTCAGAAAATACCACATATACTGAGAAAATCTATTCTTGCAAATCAATGAAATAAAGAATACCAACAAATTGTCTGTTTAGTGTACCCTTACCAAAGAAAAAGCTTTGCTGTGTACTCATGCAGCGAATATATAGTGTATGTGCGGTGTACTTGAAACGTTCTCATTGCATGACCTGATTGTAGTACACAGGACATACGCAGCATATACACTAGTAGTACATTTGTAGTACACTTTTCACATGCAAATGAGCTCTGCGGTGTACTATCTGCTGGGACCTTTCAGTACACAGGATGTACGCAGGAGAACAAGTACGTTGCAAGTACACAGCAAGTACGCTTGAAGTTCACCAGAGAAATAGTACACAGAATGTACACAGCATATACACTTTTCACATGCAAATGAGGCTGCGGTGTACAACTCTTGCCGCGTACATGCTGTGTACTCCTGAATAGAATCGCCTGTGGTGTATGTGCTGCGGAGACGTTTGCTGTGTATGTGTGGTGTACAGTTTACTGTATGCCTTAATAAGATATCATAAAAACATAAATTAGATATCAATAAAAACCCTAATAAGGATTAATTGAGAAATTAACATAAATACAGTCCTTTAACAATAGACTATATTTCAATATCCAATTTTTCATTCTTTGTTGGTTCATAACCAACATATCTATATGTATACATGTCTTAATTTTAATTAACATCCATGGTTTTGCAAATAAAAGACATAAAATATAAATAAATTAACAAAATAATTTAATGGCCTCACATCCATAAACATAAATATACTCTAAATGAGGAATAAAAAAGAATTACAATAAATGTAAAAAGCAATGCAATATTTCATAAAAATAATTAACAGTCACATTATGGCAGTTATACTTCAGACCAACCTGATTTTTCCATACATTACTCAAAATTCATCTTAAAAATACTGTTTTCTAGGTGTACTACTGGGCTGTTTGTTTTTGTTGGTAACTTTTGATGTTGACATTATGGATGATAGTAAATATTTCATATTTTTAACTGGTTCTTTTATCTCTGTTATGGTTTTTCTAGTTATGTTCTATACTGATAGTTTTTATCAGAATCAAAAATTTAAATGTTTGTGTGCATTTATACATGTTACACTAGTCTATGCAAATAGACCAATACTTATTGGGCTTTATATATTGCAACATGGTTACAGTATTGTTACATCCCTTCTCTCAATAGTCATTGTAGACAGGTTTTACAATATATAGTTTAATAGACGGTTTACAAGTTCAAAGTTAGTCAAACATTACTTAAATAACATACAAATAAAAGATTCTTATATAAGATGTTAAGTGAATTTTCCTCGGGCGAAAAATATTGAGTACGAACCAGACAACAAGGACGAATCTGGAGCAAAGAGCAAACTAATAAAAACCAGTCAAAATATTTACAAAGCAAATAATGAATTGATATATAAAGCATGAAGTAAATAGAGCCTGAAATATGCATATAAATGGTTAAATAAATAGGTAAGGACTTGAATTAAAATTGTTTACAAAACAGGAAGGTCGCGAAAATATGTTACATTGTAACTCTCATAATAATACATGTGCTTTATAACAATATCGCAAATTTCAGATCAAAAAGTCAATGACATTCATTTAGTTTATTTTTTATATATATTTCTCTTAAAATACTTACATATCACCAAAAGATTCTTAAAATATCTTCAAAAAACGTTCTTAACAGTTTGGCGCTCAAAAAGTTGGCCGGTGCATTGGTAAAAAGCACTATTGTGTGCAAATCACAAAAGCTAACTTGTGCAGAGGTTATTTCCCTTTATTCTTCCTGTGTATATGAAGTGTACTTGCAGACCAATAAAAACAAAGCAAATTACCACGAGTCCCTCAGGTGTATATAAGGTGTACTCAAAAAAAAGAATTAAAATTTCAAAGTTGCTGCAGTGAACATAAGGTGTACTGTTCTTTTTGAAGACAATTGTCTAAGTCCTTCCGGCATACATAAAGTGTACTTTCTAAAATGCCTATCACTGTGCGATGTACTTAAAGTGTACTAGTATCTTCCTGCGTATATATTGTGTACAGTGTGAAATAGTACACAGCATGTACTCCGCATGCGGTGTATATAAAACGTACTTCTCTTGTGTACTTACTAGTTCACAGCATGTACACAGCACATACACATTATATTCATCGCAGCTGTTTGCTTTGGTAAGGGGTAGCTTGTAACATATTTGATTTTGTACATAAAAAAGTTATGACCAATTCACTTAAACTTGTAGAAAACATTAAAGAGAGAGAGAACCCATTCATTGTTTTAGATTGGTTGTTATTATACCAACAAGATAAATGTCCAGGAAACCTAAAGTAGGAAGAGCTTGCCGTCATATATATGACCTAAAAATGTGTTGAATACAACATTAGACCCAATTAAAAAAAAAAGAATTAAGTAAATGTTTAGTGTCCAGACAATTCTCAGGACTATTCAATGACAGGAACTTAACATGATACAATATGTGCTAGGAGGGGGATAATATACACCACCCCCTTCTCTTTGAACTCATTTCCTCTTATCAGTTACAATACTGATTAATTCTTATAATCTAACATACTGTAATTATGATCCATTAAAGTAACAGTACAAAGAATAATTTACACATGAAGTATTAGCCTAGCAAGGTCAGTGTTATAAATGACATCAATATAATATCATTTATTGTATTTCTATAGTATAATCACATACTAAGTTAATTATAACAAATAATTACATGATAATATTCAATTCTGTTCAGATAATCAATAATGTACAGTATATTATATAGAAAGTATAATACATTGTATGAGAGATGAAACAATTATTGTAGAGAAATGATTACATAATAATATGTTGATAATTATAAATAGCTAGTGGTTTACAAGAATATAAAATATGTTAAGGTAGAATACCCATAATACACATATCAAGGAATAAGCCTTTTACTACTTTCTTTATAATCAGGATCACAACCTAGATTCACTGGCAAAATATTTTGAATTTTTACCGTCAAATAAATTTTTTATTACATTTTTTTGAAAATTGAGTTATAAGTAAGAATCACACTATAAATTTGAAGGGGTATATGTCTTTAAAATGTAAAATTGAATTAAATAATCAAATTATTTTCATAAATTTTGTTTGATAAAATTCACAATACTTTAATGAATGCAAATACATCAACTTTAATAACTTTACCTTGGTATTTTTACACACATACCAAGTTAATAATAGGGAGACCCAACAGAAAATGTGACGATTTTCACCAGCTATAAAAACTACAAGTCCGTATCCTTATTTTTTGACTATGAAAACAGTTTCTGCACTCCTAGTTACACATTTAATAATTTACCTTAAACCATATGGCAATGAATAAAACAAAGAACAAAAACTTTTACCACAGATAACTAAACAAAATGCCATTTTAATACATCAACCCCCTTTTTGAAAAAATGTCAAAACTCTAGTGACCATTATAATATGAATTAAACACATCTTTACAGTATATATTTTACTTTTAAACGCCATTATTGACAATTTAAAGATAAAATAATGGTATTTTACGGTCTAATTGCATTAATCATCAACAACTTATTGATTACGAATTTGTTCGGGGACGAATCTGTCAGGGGACGAATCTTTTCGTCCATTGTTTGAATTGGATTTTTAAACTTCCGGTTTAAACTTTTTACACGAATTCTATCTATTTTCTCAAATAATTGAGAGAATTAATATTCTTGTGAGGTAATACAATAAAAATATTAATAATATTTGAAAAATGAGGCATTTACACAATAAAAAAGTACATCCGATCTTTATTGATTGATAACGACACCGACGAAAACCGCTTACGTAATTTGTCGACATGACCCGACATCGCCTGAAGTTTGACAGCAGCTATTATGGGAGTTCTGCCTTAAATAATATCCTAGTTCTATTTTATAAATACTGTGTGTTTGTGTACAATCGTCAGTCAGGGTATATTAAAAAAATGTAATGTGGATTAAACCACACGAAAGCCAGATTTTCATCAATTTCTAACCATAAATGACAGAGATATCCAACATATTAAAAACTTTGACGCAAAAATTACAAAGGGAAATAATCCATAATAAAGCCAGGTAGAGTTGCGGTTACTTTCTAATTCTGTTCATTACATGGTATGTTATCATGATTGTATGAAGTTTCATAAAGATCTGACAATAAATGGCAAAAGTATATGGTAAAGAAAAAACTTTAACCCATTTGTTAACGACACCAGACACCTGTCCGCCCACCAAAACATCCAACCTCTCACCTGCCCGCACAGGTTTCCCAAAACTATAAGCCCATTTCTTTCATTGAAAAATCCAGCTAATAATATTTTTACTCAAGTCCTTGGCATGGTAGACTTTGCACAGGATTATCAAATCTAGAGTTGCAAAGGGGTTGCTGGTTCAAACCCCACCCAGGCTGGTTGAAAAGTATAAAAAATAGTGACTATTTAACACTGGTATCAAAACATAATTTTCAAAAATGTCTCAATAAGAATTCTTACATTGTACTGTGATCTCAGACCCAGACTCAGTCTTGATATGTATATAGACATATAGTAATATCATAGAAACAATACAATCTATCATAAAGACCATTTATAATTACATATTATATATACATGTATTCATAAAAAAAATGAATTATTTCTCCATGTTAGAATCTGATACATGTACAGGCCTCGAAAATTTTTAATAAAATGCAAGTGGCCCTGAAAATCCACTCGCCCTGTGACAATATCTACTCGCCCTGTGTCAATATCTACTTGCCCTGTGACAATATCTACTTGCCCTGTGACAATATCTACTTGCCCTGTGACAATATCTACTTGCCCTATGACAATATCCAGTTGCCCTGTGACATAATCTACTTGCCCTGTGACAATATCTACTTGCCCTGTGACAATATCCACTTGTCCTGTGACAATATCTACTTGCCCTGTGACAATATCTACTTGCCCTATGACAATATCCAGTTGCCCTGTGACATAATCTACTTGCCCTGTGACAATATCTACTTGTCCTGTGACATTATCTACTTGCCCTGTGACAATATATACTTGCCCTGTGACAATATCTACTTGCCCTGGGACAATATCTACTTGCCCTGTGACAATATCTACTTGCCCTGTGGCAATATCTACTTGCCCTGTGACAATATCTACTTGCCCTGTGACAATATCTACTCGCCCTGTGACAATATCTACTCGCCCTGTGACAATATCTAATTGTCCTGTGACAATATCTAATTGTCCTGTGACAACATCTACTTGCCCTGTGACAATATCTACTTGCCCTTTGACAATATCTACTTGCCCTGCGGCTCAGACAGTAAAAGGGTAATTTCTAACATTAGCCACCATGAAATAGGTCTAATCTTAGGATAAACTGAAACAAGCAAATTTATTTGAGTTTGACAGATGTTCATTTAACAATTAACACATTAATTAGAGTACAAACTGGAGACGATTATTTTTTGGGTTGATTGATATTACTACATATTTTCATAATAACAAATTCTGGCCAAGTTTGCCGTGGAACATTATTGTGACAAAATAATGAGCTGTCGTTATTGAATTTAAAAATTTACTTAAATCCTGTATTATCAGCAAATATATTGAGCATTTAATGACTTTTAGGTAAAATGCAACAAAATACAGGATATAATACAAATCAATCGATTATTTTATATCAGACACTGTAACACTTCACGAATCAAGCACATCTGCACGACGTCATAGTAATTTGCTTCTCTACTTTCATTTTGTAAATAGCGGTAGTATATTGACTTTTTGGTTCATTTTATACGACTTACAAACAATTTCTATCTATTTTGAAAGATTAATTTCAATACCTTTTCGACTTGGCACCAGAAAAAGTGCTAGCCCAAGTGGGCGAGCTTCAGGAAAACTTAATTCCCTGAAGATGAAGTTTACTCACAAATTCAAGCGGAAAAGTGGATTTTTCAAGGACTGATTAAGATTTTCTATTCCATCAGAAAAAATAATTTCATAAACTACAGAAATTCACCTTATGCTATGATAATTCCAAAGGAAACACATGAAATCTCTGATTTCCTTAATAATTCCAACAACTTCTTATATAATAATATTCCTTCTTACAGTTATATACATGTATATTTGTAACTAGACATTCACACAGATAAAGTTCCAAGAAAACATTCCATCACTACTAGTATTGTAAAATAATCAAAATGTTCTGGAAATAAACAGCCAGAAGCAACATGATAATATATTTCAACATCAACCATGATATTACCAGAATACCTGTTTTACTTAACACCCACATTAATGTAAAACTAGTTATTATCGTGTAGTTTTAAGTTTCCCTTTTTATGCAATCAATAAAATATAGAATAGGATAAAAAATAAAGTAACGAAATTGTACACATTTTACCAGTCTGCATCATACTTAACTATGGTGAACAAAGCAAATTGAAGACATGAATATAAGAAAAATGCTAAAAAAACCTGCCTAAAATATTGCTGAATGTATAGTACAAGAGATCTGACACCTATTTTTATAGGTATTTTT
This sequence comes from Mactra quadrangularis, assembly GCA_025267735.1. NCBI lineage: Eukaryota > Metazoa > Mollusca > Bivalvia > Venerida > Mactridae > Mactra > Mactra quadrangularis. Next base: position 23,061,054 of record CM046306.1, on the reverse strand, counting down.
ATTGTATTTTTCCATATGTGCAAACATATAGAAATATCATAGAAACATTGATCTCATTTATCTAAATAATATATGTACAATAATTATATCAAAAAGCTTCTTCACTTTAACATGAGATATTTAACACAGTTACTCCACATTGACCAGAAAACCTTTGTACAGTTTGTTCACATTGACCTGAAAACCTTTGTACAGATTGTTCACATTGACCTAAAAACCTCTGCATAGTTTGTTCACATTGACCTGAAAACCTTTGTACAGATTGTTCACATTGAGCTGAAAACCTTTGTACAGATTGTTCACATTGACCTGAAAACCTGTAGTTTGTTCACATTGACCTTAAAACATATACAGTTTGTTCACCTTGACCTGAAAACCTGTACAGTTTGTTCACATTGACCTGAAAACCTGTAGTTTGTTCACATTGACCTGAAAACCTGTACAGATTGTTCTCATTGACCTGAAACCCTCTGAACAGATTGTTCACATTGACCTGAAAACCTCTGTACAGATTGTTCACATTGACATGAAAACCTCTGAACAGTTTGTTCACATTGACCTGAAAACCTCTAAACAGATTGTTCACATTGACCTGAAAACCTCTGTACAGATTGTTCACATTGACCTGAAAACCTCTATACAGATTGTTCACATTGACCTGAAAACCTCTGAACAGATTGTTCACATTGACCTGAAAACCTTTGTACAGATTGTTCACATTGACATGAAAACCTCTGAACAGATTGTTCACCTTAACCTGAAAACCTGTTCAGTTTGTTCACATTGACCTGAAAACCTCTGTACAGTATGTTTACACTGACCAAAGAATATACCCAAAAAAAACATTATGTACAGCTTTTTGCATTGACCTGATACAAGAAATACAATTTCCTAATCACCTGTACTAAGTTCACATTGACTTGAGTCAGGCTATGTATTTTAATATAATTTGCATGTTTGCCAAGCTGTTAGTCACAGTGAAGTTATGGAAATAATTGTGTCGAAACCTTTACCACACAGGGACAATTTAAGTGATCACCAGTCAACCTCACATACATGTTTATACTTGACTAGAGTAATCTCTCATCATTTAAGATTTTACAGGCATCTGAATTCAAGTGCATTTTGCTTCAGAAGTTATAGTTACTTGTACATTGCATCATTGATTTTACAATGTAGAATATGCAGACATGTATGGGATTATACAAAACATATGTCAAAGAGGCTATAAGTTAGTTAAATTTGTTCATACAGACCTGATACAAATTGTTCTACACCATTCACATGTATTTTATCACTTAGACACAGTATAGGTAATTTACCTTGTATTGAACAATGTAGATCAATAATTATTATAAACAACAACCAACCCTTAACCCCACCAAAGCTTAGACATAGTAAACATTTATTCTTGCTAATGAAAATTACTTATTTCATATAACAGGGCCAGTTGATAATTTTGTCATAATTATTTTATATATAACTATTAAAATTGTGCTAGTGCATGATAATATGTAAGACAAAGACTGAAACTTGTGTTGGTGACACTTCCATCAATATAAATAATAAAACTAACATTTATATGTTAATATTACAGTTAATATGTTATATGTTTAGTGTAGTGTTATGATGATAAATAGACTGATTTATATAGTCAAGTTAATATTGTAATTGATATAGTCTTTTATAACCTTGTTGTATTCTACATCCTGGTATCTATTATGGTCAAGTCATTAAGACACACATGGTGTCAGCAATGAAACAAAAAATTCTTTGCATAAGCGAATCTAGGGGGGGGGGGTCGGGGGGGGTCCAGAGTACCCTGGAATTTCAATTTCCTGCAATTTTCTCGTTGCTAACATAGATTTAATGGTTATGTAGTTTTTATTATTAATATGTTGCATTATTCTACAAAATGTGTATAATAGGTTGTGGATCGAAACTTTGGACCCCCCCCCCCTAGAAAAAGTTTGAACCCCCCCCCTCTAGAAAAAATTTGGATCCGCCCCTGCTTTGTGTGGGATTTGTGTTACTTCAATTATTAAACAGCTGAAACAATAAGACATAGCACGGAACAATTAAATTTTTTTAATTATCACACAATTGATGGAACATAGCAGAAATACAATCTTACAAAATAGTACAACAAATATGTTCAACCCTAATGTTGAATGGGTTTATTTTATTGTTAAAATGATCCTGTTCAATTCGACGAAAATAAATCAAGTTTTTTTCAATTTTTTTTGCAAATACACAGTAAATTAAGAAGCAAATACTCTACTTACTTATTTTATAGAATTACATGTAATTCCAAAACCACAAATCAAAAAAATTAATCACAGAAATAATTAATTCCAGACTAGCAGACAAAACACCAATATACTTTTACAAAATCCATCTATTAAAATCCACAATTTACACAAGAATAGTTGAACCATGAAGTCTGAGTTAACAGCAACAGTTGTTAAAGCTAGAATGTATGGTAAATGATGACTCATACATTAACTCACTTTACTCAGTCAGAGAGAATACAACATTTTCATGGATTATTGATAACTTTGATATTTTCTAACATGGCTCTTACTCTCTCCACTCACAATTTTCTCTCCCCAGAGTGATTATAGATTTTTATTTGCCCAATTTTTCATGACTGACGACTAGTGCCATGATTCCAGACTATCTCAATATTTTCTCTGCTAGTTCCATGCTATTGATGTGCATCTCTACTAACAAAAACCCAATACTGTGCTTATATCTCTCTCTCTCTCTCCCTCTCTTCATCAATGAAACATTATTTTTCACCATACCCCACCCACTTAGTATCATGGAATGACTCAGCGATTATTTTATGTCATTTGGTTGGTCAATGAGGCTGTTAATCTACAAACTCTCATATAATTCATGACTAATACTCTCCACTGACCAATGTAAATGAATAGAAATGATTTCTTTTCCTAAGAAATAGGGAACCAGTCATAATATAATGGTGTTACAGTGCCCTCCAAAAGTTATTGGACAAATCCTGTCTTTAGGATAAACCAATTCACAATTACAGTAAAACCTGTCATATGCGACTTTCTGGCGGAACATCCAAACATGGTCACATATGACAGTGGGTCTTTAAATCCAGGTTCAAGTCAATATAATAGCGTGTCACAAATATTGCACTTTCAGGCAAATAAGTGAAACCCCCACTGAGTTGGGACATTAAACAGTTAAAAACAGAATAGCATAATTCTCCCGATTTTCTATCAACTTTAAATTTGTGCCCTCGAAGAGTAATAAATTTTTTTTTAGACAATTAATAATTTTATAACTCAATTTGATTTACATTAATTAATTTAAAAATTGTCTTTGGTTTGATAATGGACAATTTATATCAATTTCAATATTAAAAATAAATTTGTTTTACACATAAACGATGACATATGTTTGAGAACGAAAATCGCATGCAAGTTCCTTTGATGACGAAAATACCGGTAATAACCGGAATACGGCTTTTAGCGATGCAAACAAAAATGGCTGATTGTTTTGCAATCACGTTCGAATCGATTCATTTGCCAAATTTAAGTAATAATTGTCTATAAAAGCTATTTTATAATGTTTAAACAAACAATCAAATGTGCTATGCCTTTTGTTAATCTGCATTTGTCTGCAGCATGTTTTCAAAGCTATTTTTTTTGCATCACGCGTGTCGTTTGATGGGCCAATTATGCAATTTAGTAGTAATTATCGAGGTGTGAAAAACATCTTTGGGTCATTTGAGGCCTGAAAAGTCGCTTAATTAAACCTAATTATCAGTATTGGACTGATAAAGTAAGGTCGTTAGTCGCGTCAGACAGTGTGTCGCTTAATACAGGAACTTAATATAGGCATTTATGTTGGGCGGTCTCAGATACAGTCACATAAGACAGTGAGTCGTTTAATTCAGTGGGTCGCTAAGGCAGTTTTTACTGTACCTATAGAAAAAAGAAACAAAGAATCACCTGGGCAAATTCTTTAATGATCATTGATAAGTTTAACAACACATGATTTAAACCACAGGCTGCCGGCATGAAACAGTCCCATCAAAAATATTGTATACACACACATATATATATAGTAAAGGTATGTAACTCATCACCTCAGAAACCTCGAAAAAATGACCTGTCTCATTCAACGGGCTCCTGTGTTTTTTATTTCTGGATCGATTTTCAAAAACTTGGGTCTTATTTATCAAAAAAATGGTTAATCTGTCGATTGTATATAAAAGCTTAATAATTAAAAGCCAATGAAGAAAGTTATGTGATGTTAAACAGGAAAATTATTTAGGTCCTACAGGATCGTACCATCCAAAAAACCGTTTCCTTCCCGAACGTGACTCATAGATGTGTACGTGGAACTCCAATAAAAATGAACTAAAAACAGAGAAAATTATATTTTAAGTCACTAGCCTCTCTCACAGTCGTCTAAGACAAATCATTTGATCACTATCATAAAATTTCCTTGACAATATTTTTGATGGGACTGTTTCATGCCGGCAGCCTGTGATTTAAACTAAGTTACATGATCAAGCTTTAATTACAGTACAATTACTTGCAGTATGAATGATGAGTTTTTTTCACAATTTAATTTGTCCAAGAACTTTTGGAGGGGGCTGTACTGTCAGTTGATAAATTGACTCATCAACAAAATAAATGGAACAAAAGTCTGCCAAGAAATAATTACAATAATGAAGTATATTGTATTTTATTGTCAGACTGCCTTAGAGAAATATTGTTGGTCAATATAACATAACTTACAAAATATGATAAATCAAACATACTGACTGAACACTTGTGTCATTTTCTTAGGTTAGAAAATACATCCATACAATCAAAGTAAGAATCAAAGTATTGAAATACAGTAAGACTTTCGTGCACATTGAAACCTAACAAATCCAAACTAAAGATTACTCCTTAAACAGTAGATTCAAGTACAGTTTGAGCAGGGCAAAAACTGCGGGCAAAGTGATTATTCAACCCTGTATTACTGGCAAACGAGGGTTGCCCGCAAGACTGTAGTAAGTGCATTGCATTAAATAGCAAGTTACTACAGTCTCAATAAATATTATAAAGGTTTTATTTTCCTCTTCTTGCCAGACAAAATCTTGAAGCACAGTTTTCTCCTGTACAATTTGCATACAAATTCTGTAGGTTTATTAGTGTACCGGTACTTAAATATGTTAAATATAGTACAATACTGTAAAACAACTTAAACTTCAAGTACTACAATGAATGACCGCAGTATCATTACATTAAACAGAAGAGTCAGATAGTAAATCAGTTTAACATGTATCACTCTGCAGGTTTAACTGGTCAGGCATTTTTGTTGATAGTTTTTGATTTGTGATATAACTTAAGCCTTTCAGTGAAATCGCCATAAGTCTAAAAATTGTATTGTGATATATTTAGCACAATATCAATAGATTAAATAGTCCATGGAACTCTGCCATGGACAGACCTAAAGCCTGTCACACACAGAACACACTGCTTACATGGTTTGCCACCCGTCTTAACCATACATACAGCTGAACCAACTGTGTTCTGATCCAAGTTACACTCAGACCATTAATGTGTACCCCTGAAAGCCATGTATGATTTTTAAAGCTTAGTGCAAAACAGTTGTAACTCAATGTAAAAGAGTGAGTAATGACCATTTTGCACTAAGCCCATGACTTGAGTGGAGTTTGGTGTGATGTACCCCCTTTGTTGGTTGGGTCTGAAGTTGGGGGCAGCACCCCTCATCACCAGAAAAAAAATCGGGTCATATGTGGAGCTATGGGGCCAAATGCTGATAAGAAAACATGTTTTCAGTCTCTGAAAAGACCTGGCACTTTAGACCTCAATTTTGGAAAATATAACTGTTTGAAATGCAAAGTTGGAGTGGAAAAAAGCGAAAATTTCATTTTTTGCCCTTAATGCTCCGCCCCAGCATTGCCACGGTAACTGGGATGGAGGCTCAACTTGGTTTTTCTGAAAGACGTTCACCCAGGAAATAACTTGGCCAAGTTGCATATCTGTATGATAATTAGTAATGAAATAAGAGCATCTTGAAATATCCCTAGTGTGTAACGGTGAAAAAACGGCTACATTTTGTACTTTTCACACAGTCATGTTGCAACCAGTAAAGGGCTTTTTACAGCTAAATCCAGAGATTCAGCCTATCCAGGAATGGTGAGTAGGTTGACTGACCCGCTGGTATGACCAATACATTGTATTACTACTGTGTTAAACCCAACCAAAGGTGAAAAAAAATAATGACATAAAAAATCACATGTAGGAATGATGAACTTAGATTATCTCCCTTAGGACTGGTAAAAAAACCCACTATAACTTTATTTTATGGAAATAAAATAGTGCATTGATCAAGCTAGTGGGCCAGATATCACAAAAGCACAATGTAACAACTATAATTAACCCAAGTACAATATGTCAATAATATAATATCATCAAGTTTTGATGTAACAAGTCAACATTACAATCAAACAAACTTGAAACCTTGAAACAGAATTATTCATACTGTTTTATACATTAATGTTTGTGATCTATTCAGACATTGCTACATACATTGTACATATATATCTATATCTTAATTAGTGATATTACTAGAACAGAAAGAACAGAGAGGCTGAAAATATGTACAGGGTGTGTCAGAGGGCTGGTGCAATCTGATTAAAACCCGAGCTAAAATTTTCCACTCGCCTACTCGCTATTTAGATCTGGCCTTTTTCAAACGAAGGTCACATTCAGGTGACCTTTTCTTATCATAATATTCATGACGAAATTGTTATGATACGTAACTTGTTTACATCGTCTACGTCACGCAATTTGAAATGAGCCGCCCAATCGCAGACTGTGAATAATACCTCTGTTAAATTAGCTTGCAAACCTTGGTCTAAAAATAAAAATTACGAAATCAAAATGTGATTAATAATGTTTTTTCGTCTAGATGAAAGTTACGCATTTATTGGTAGACACAAAGTTCATCTCGACATGACCTTCCACGGAGACAGTAGAGATCCTGTACGACAATGCTTTACAGGATATCTGTTTACGGAGATTGGGGCTGGTGTTGCTATGTAAATATTTCTGCTTGGTAAGAAGTATAAAAGGGCAGTAAGGGAAGAAAAAGGGCAAGCTGCAGGGTTCTGTTACTCTGCTTCAGATTAATTAATCACTAAATGAATACTAGAACAGTAATATGTCCTTGTATTATATAAACTACCATCATAGATCAGTACAGTTGTGAACAAATGCATCTAATCCAACAGCTTTAACTTACTCTAACTTACTGCTTTTTTAGATTTAATTCAGTTTTATCAATGAATATTTTCATGATATTTTCCCTAAAATCAAAATTCTCATTTTCCATGATTTTCCAGTTTTTATGAACCCTGTTGATGCTAACTAAAGTGCACCTGGTCATGGTTCTTAAGATAACTAAGTATTTTTTTTAATCTTGATTTTAGCCCACCCCTACACACACTAGCTAACAGCCTTGAAGTAAATTCATCTAAGGTATGTTTACTGCAACAATTAATTGTTTCAATAAAGTGACAATAGAAAGGCAAGTTTTATTGTATATCACAAATCTTACATGAACATTGACAAAACATGCAATAAAAGACAGTGTATGTTATATTTTGTATGTTTAATTTACAATGTTAACTTTGGTACATGACAATAGGGTGTGTCACTTTTATACAAGGTAATATCACATAAAGCTCTCATTAACCACACTCATATACTATAACCAACTTTTGACTTCAAAACATGGTAAAATCAGTAATTTATGGACTAGAACACAGGAGAATAGTCCAAAAATATATACAAAAAGTACAAGCCTTCTATTAAGACAGCTGCCTCAGAAAAAATCACAAGATTTTTTGGCCAAATAAAATGAAATAAATAATTCTGAACAACTATCAATATGGCCGAGACATGTGACCAGGATGAATTAGAATAGACATCTGAAGGTATCCTTGTGTTGGATATCACCTGGAACAAGATGTCAACCATACCCTACATAGATACTAACAATAACCCAAGAATTGTAACACCTTTATTTCAGTTAGGCTCAGACACAACATCTTGCCGCAGACTGAGCCAAGTGGTATAAGCTTGATACAAGAAATGTAATGTAGAAACCATAAATGACAGAGATATCCAACATATTAAAAACTTAAACGCAAAAAATCACAAAGGGCAATAATCCATAATAAAGCCAGGTAGAGTTGTGGTTACTTTTAATTCTGTTCATCACATGGTATGTTATAATTGTATGAAGTTTCATAAAGATCTGACCATAAATGGCAGAAATATATGGAAAAGAAAAAACTTAAACACAATGGTTAACAACACCAGACAACCACCCGCACAACCACCCGGGTTTCGCCAACTATAAGTCGAATTTTCTAGTTGAAAAATCCAGCTAAAAATCTTCTACCCCAATAGGAACAAAGAGGATTATGTAACATGTATGATTATTACATCAAATTTGTTACTTTATATTTTTTAACTCATATCTCCATTTCTTAGTGATGAAGCTGGTAGGATGTATCTAGTATCTAGATAAAATAAATAGAGTGACGTTACCTATGCTAGGTCACTTTTATATCAAATTTGATTTAGGTTAAAAGATATCTGATAATTCTGGTAAAGTTCCTATGGTAAGTTTGTCAACTTCCGTTTCCAATTAAACAAGAGTCTATAGAACCCGGATGTTGGATAAAATCGGCCTGGAGCACCATAAGTAAAACATGGTTAATTTAGTAAAAAATCGGACCAGTGCTTGGTCACCTTGTTTTTAAGTCAAATAGAAGTAAATATGTGGAAAATTTTTTGAACAATAACAGCAGGTGCTATCTGCATCTTTCATCTGCAAAAACAGTCAAGTGTCTAGATGATCATGATGTTGGGTTTTCCAGGGGCGTTTGACATGTGGCCCTAAAAAAGGCACAAGTCACAAGGTTGCAATTTTTATTTACAGTAACTGAAATTTACATGTGGTGACCAAGCATTGGTAGTGACCGAGCAGAGTTAGTTGACTTCAAAAGTTTAATAATTATCCCATCTCAGACCCAACCCCATCCTGTAATCTCCATCAATAAGTACAGAAATAACCTATTAAGTATATTCACTATCAAAATAATTGTACAGAATTGAATCCCATCCCTTATAATTGTTTTAAGAATAAAGATTCTTTGGAAAAAGTTGAACCTTCTCACCCATGGTAGGTATAATTTCACATATTTACACCAATATTTCTTAGTATGTTCCTGTCAGACCAATATTTAAGAAACTCGAAGAAAGAAAGTATAATTCTATAACAACACCAACAACAAACTAGTGAACACTATATTTGTAGAGAGAATTATTGATTGTATTTATACAACCATGCTTGCAGACAGACTGTAATTATTCTAAATATCTTTCTTCTACTCAGACTCTCTTAACATCAAAAATCAATTTTTAAATTGTCCTCCCTTTCCTTCCCTCTCTCGTTTATCCTTGCATTCCCCATCCACACTCCCAGTTTGTCTCTCTCTGTCTCTCATGGTCTCAAAATAACAATTTCATAAAATATAATATTATATACTATATTATATTTGATTCTATATGTAAAGACACAGTCTTGATTTACGTATGTGATATCATAAGTATGTAGCCACCCGGCTAGCTCAGTTGGTAGCATGCAAGTCAACTGATCGAGGGTTTGTGGGTTCGATTCCCAGGCGGGGCATACTTTTGTGGAGCTTGGTCATGAAATTATTTCTACAGCCATTCTCCCTCCTACCAATGATTTTAAATTATGTAGGGCAGTTGTCAGTCACTGACTAAAGTGTGCATTTAGTAGTTGGTTTACAGCTAAATCCAGAGATTGAGCCTTTCCAGGAGGAGTGAGTAGGTTGACTGACCGCCGTTATATGACCTATACAATGTGTTGCTACAGCGTTAAAGTATGTATCTAAAATAACAACACACTCTTATGTTGCTTTGAAACATTTGTCATTTTGTATTAAAATTATTCTTATATTCTTATTATTATTGAATTTCTGAGATATCCTGACTGACAGTTCACACTATGTTGGTTTAACATTGTTTTTCTAAAAGAGCAAGTCAATACTATAGACAAACATTATTCAGCAATATGACAGTCTACAAAATTAGTGGGTGTCCTTTTGTCCGGGACAAGCAATTTCTAGTTTAGGCAACCGAAAATGTCTTTCGGGCAACCAAATTTCTGCAAACAAGATATAGTGCTAGCTACTAAAGTTACCTGTTTGGGCAACCATATTCATATCCTAATTTTGTAGAGTATATAAAATTTGTCAAATCCAAAATGTACATGTATTACTCTAGTTGAGGATATCTTAGGTTTCTGTGTTCACAACAGAATAATGCTGCAGAAAATTGCAAAAGCTCGACCAAACACAAACAAGGACTAATGATGTATTCTAAGGTTAACAGTTGTTACACTATCACTAGAAGTTACCATGCCTAAATGATGGAACAACCTTTCTCAAGCATATAACCATTATTTATGTTTTAGCGAATTTAGTCAGGCCCAGTGTATTATTATATTGGATCAGTCATTCAATATCGTATAAGGTAACTAGTTAAATGCTATAAGATAAAATTATTTGAATACATCTGTATTCAACTTAAAGACACATTGACAATACAAAATAAGATTAAACTTTAGTTTTGAAAGAAATAAACAATTCCATAGACAGTCAGCAATACTTACATTCCCTCATAAAGGCACCTGGCTAGCTCAGTCGGTAGTGCACAAGTCTACTGATCAAGGGGTCGCGGGTTCGATTCCCAGGCGGGGCATACTTTCGTGGAGCTTGGTTATGAAATAATTTCTACGGCCATTCTCCCTCCTACCACTGATTCTAAATCATGTAGGGCAGTAGTCAGTCACTGGCGAAAGTATGCACTCAGTAGTTGGTTTACAGCTAAATCCAGAGATTTAGCCTTTCCAGGAACAGTGAGTAGGTGGGCTGACAGCCGTGATATAACCCTTAATGTGATGCTATGGCGTTAAACCCAACAAAACAAACAATACATTCCCTCTTAAGTTCTTGGACAAATAAAATTCACATAAAAAACTGAACATGTGTACCAAGTAATTTTACTACAGTACAGTTTAAGCTTATTAGTGTATCATAGTTTCAAATTGCATATTGATATACTAATTAGTGATGATTTAGGAATTTGTTCAGATGACACATTTTTGTTTTTTCATGATAAGAATAAAATTGTAAGATCCTAAAAGCAGGATATAGTCCAAGGACTTTCGACTCATGAAGGGCTTAGTATTCATACATATTAAAATAATAAACATATACTTTAAACATGTCTTTTTGTTTGCAAATCTCCTTCCTAAAACATTAATTGCCTAATTTGTATCTTAAACCTGTCATCTCCTGCTTCAAAGTTAAATAAACTACTATCTGGGTCTTCATTAGCTACTTCTGATATGTTATATAGCAAACTAAAAAATTACCAACTAGAAGGGTTATATAAATATTTCTTAGTAGACAAGCTTTGGGAAGGTTGCTTAAGGTGAACACTGCAACTGAGTAAATAAAACTGATGAATATATAAAAAAGAAAATATTGAATATTAAAGATATTTAAGATGAATGCATAACAGGGCTTTTTTTCAGTAATTGGAGAAGGAGCCTGGGGCCTTTCTTCATGTAGAACAAATGGGGAAATTTTATCGCTATTTCGTAGATAGGGGAACAAAAAATTTAAGGTAAACTCCAAATTTTGGGAAAACTGCATGATTTTAAAGAAATCACAGAAGGGGAAGGCACCTGTAAACAGCCCCTGTTATATTAGGAAAAAAAGGTCAGCATAAAAAAGGAAATATTGAATATTAAAGATATTAAAGATGAATACATAAAAAAGAAAATATTGAAACATATACTTAATACAGCTGTGTAACAATATTATATATATTATTTTTATTGATGACCACAGTCATGACCTCTGCCAGGAATTATTTCTAGTTTCTAACCTTGTAGTAGAACGTCAACACTGTGTGTATGCCAAGATATAGAAGTATATAGTAAAATAACAACAATGTAGCCAAGTCTATATTTATAATGTCTTACACCCTAACCTATCACAAGTTGTTATATCTGTCTGCATATTATATAACATATATCAGGGATTATTCTACAACTCTGATGCAGTGATGCAGGAAAAAGGGCGAGGTGCATTAGAGGGTCCATGTGACCTAGTAACTATTTCTGCATAGGGAGAAGAGCAAACTGGGCATGATGCAGCACTCTGCAATTCCACTGTAGAATAATCAAAATTACACTACAGTCCATAGTAGATCTACTGATATATTTTAACAGAATTATAAAACAAGATTAAATTATACATGTAAGATATATTAAATCAGCTACCTGGTCTCTCATTGTCTCAGTTGTTTTTACCTACACAATGTGTTTGGCTCATTTTCACCTTCTTTGAGTTTAACCAAACCTGTAACCAAAGATGCCTCAGTTTGTAAGGTAAGTGACAGTCCATGGGTTATAGGTTCAATATCCAGGTGGGGAGGGGCTCAGGTACTCTGGCATATAGACTATCAAGTAAGGCAGTTGTCCCCCACAGTCATGTGTGTGTTCCAATTCTGGTCAAAACTTGTATCAAGAAATCTAAGCCTCTCAAGGGAAGAGCAGAGTAAAGTACCATACTAAGAAAACAACCAGACTCCCTATATACAAGTAAATAAAATACAATAAAAATAACTTACCTCCTAGTAATGTCACTGACTTGCACATATAACTTGTAAACTTATGACACATGATTTAAAACAGTCCAAACTATCACAAAATATCTTCTAACTTATTTTTAACAATCTATAACAAATCTCTCAGTTAATTGTTAATTAATTATACATGTTAAAAGGTAACAGGTGTTAGTATAAAGTGGTTTAAAAATAAACTCCTAACAAAGAAAACATTAAAATCCCTAGTGATAAAAATACTGCATCATTGTAAAGTTGTAACACTGTTTCAATTTTTATTCACAAAAAAATCCCTTGATTTACGGCTCCTCATCACTAAGTATCAAATTTCTGCACTTAACCAATTAAATCATTCTATAGCACATGAAATCAAGTATCATACTACATGTATATAATTTAAGTTAGTAACGTTTTTATGTGTTTTGCCTTCATGTGAACAAATTGCATGTTTATTATACAGATCATGTGGTTTATGATCAGACAGATCTGCAATGCTGCAGAGTAGAGCTAAGTTGAAATCAATGACGGGCATTCAAATAGCTAAATATTGATTTGTATTATTGCATAATCTAGTCTTTTGAAAACTCTGTATTTACAAGACAAGAAATAATCTAAACAAGTGAGCAATGATTGTTATAGAGAGAAATACAGAAGATGGAAATTATTTCAAGTACATTTCTTTTGTTGCATCTGTCTATCAAAGATAGATAAGATAACATTGTAACAACACCAGAGAAGAGGTTTCTATATAAATGTTAAGATATATGAACATACATGTATTTGAATACTTGGAATTTTAATGTTTTACTTGCATGAATAGCAATCATGTTATCTGTGAAATTTATCATCTAACAACTGGTTGCATTCTACACTAGGCTACCAGCTTCATTTACTAATTTTAGTTGCCTAATTAGAGCTATATCTAACAGGTAAGTACCCTAAACAAGAGGGCCATAAGGACCCTGGACCACTCACGTGAGAACAAGATTCTACAAGCATCTGACACAAAATCTTTAACACTTGCATATTCAACTGCATGTAAACTGTGACCCCAGGAGCGAGGCCATTTTAACCCCAGGGACATAAATTAAACAAACTTAGCTAAGGAATTTAGATGATGCCACTTGGGAGATCTCTGAATCAGATAAATATAACCAAAATTTAAAATAAAAATTAATTAATTCTGGGGCTTAAAAAGTGGAATGCGTGAGTCTGTTGCCAACAGCAGGTTTACTGAAATCAACTAATTTTTCTTCTTTTATACTCATTGATCCAACTATATTCAATAAGCTATTTACAACTTAGAAGTAATAATGTGTCTCTTAACCAAGATTGAATGATGTCACTCCAGACATTGTTAAAACTCGCATTTTCGTACCCATGCTTGTCACAAATTCATGTCATATGCCAAATATGAAAGCTCTAGACCTTACAGCATTAGAGAAGATTTTTTAACATTTCTTTATTTAAATCTGTAAATCCCTAGGGTCAGGTCAATATTGACCCTGTGAACATAATTTAAACAATCTTTGTTAAGGACCTTCTGATGAAGCTACATGTAAATTTGGTAACAGAAGGTTTAATGGTTTTTGACAAGATTTTTTAAAGAATTGTTGATGATGAATGCACATGTACTAGGGCTCTATATCAATCAAAATGATTGATACGATATTCGTATCGATACAAAATGATCGATATTCTATATATCATATGATATTTTAACAATAAATAGCATTTTTTATATAACATCAAAACAGTGTTGTTTATTTATTAGTTTTAATTGTAGTAGCACCAAACTACTAAACGCACTGTCTTATTGATAATGTCTATGGCGTTTGCATTTTTTTTAAAGAAATATCATTTAATCCAGTGAGTCTGTCTAGATTTGGCAAAAGGAAAAACATACTCTTTCAGAACTTCAGCTATTTACATGACATATCACCTCTGTACAATCAAGTTCTGTTTACATTGCCGATCTGCCTGATTAAATCCAAGTGTACATGTATACTGGTTCCCCGAATTGATATACAGTATATTCTAAATACTGACTGTTTGTTCCCGAACTAATAAAAATCAATAGTACATATTTAGGGCATTCTAACCACAACAATTACTTCCCCTTGATTGAATAAAACATGACGTAACAGGTATAAGACGATTGCATTAAGGAATATCATATTATGAGAGTGTTCGTCCATGGATTAGTCCATACCAAACTGGAAGCAATATAAAGTTGATTTGGGCGATACAAAATATCAATTGATTTGAAGGCCATGGATTTTATTTGTATGACCGTCATTGATCGATATTTTGTTCAATACGGAAACGTTCAATTTGATATATCTATCGAACATACAATACCGGTATTCGATATATATGGTATATCAATGTAGAGCCCTAAAGCTCACACTAACAAAGACATGCAAGTGTTCACAGATGACGGAAAGACCCATGTACCACTCACTATACATGTATCTCACTTTGAGCACTTGGCTTAAAACTCATTTCATGACAATTAACTTGCCTAATAATTCTAAGCGCTTGTTTAGTGCATATGAAAAATAAAACAAGCTGTTATCACTTTAAAGTAAATATTTACAATGATTGAACATTTAACTTTGTTGTAAAAAACAATAGATATAACATTGACAAACCTAAAATGTTGATATTTTCTTATATTGTTAACATTATAATGTATGGTTTAGACTAGCCTGACAAATATTATTTAAAAACCTGAAGACTACATTTAATCACCTTAAATTAATACTACTCCCTGACTAGAAGAAAGTCTTGGACAATAACTATGACAGTTTGTTGCAGCCATTCTCATCTGTACAGTACTCACACCATTGGCCTGTCATACACTGAAAGAAATCAAGGATTTTTGTGAGTAGCAGATGAACTGACCATATCTATTGATGTCTTTTACATTCTAGTCTACTCAGTATTTGTATCATGAAAGTTTGTAACAACATCTTAAAAATTCAAATGTTACCAATTACTCATGATCATGTAGATATTATCATCATATGGGAATCATTCAAGGGTTGTTGAATAAGATCCTACTATCAATTAGATTATTAAGAACTTGTAACCAGACCTCTTAGACTTTGTCATACTAATTTTGTAATTGCATCAAAATTATTGTTCGTATAATAAAAGCTTTAAGTAAACTGTTATATTTTATGACAATAAAAAATGTTTAAACAAAAATTAGCACAACCTACCGATAAAAAGTCAAAACAAACCCATTCTGCAAAAACATGTGTGTAACAGTTTGCAAATGGCAATTTTCTTGTGAAGGGAAGTAACTATGTTATAAGGTACCAAAATAATAGTCTGGAGTTCCCTCCCCTTATACTATTTTACTACCAGACGATCTACCTACGATTTCAAATTATGCACGTTATTAAAACCTGACATGTTGGCAAACTTTAATTGTTTATGTTTATGTTTATGTATAGTACACTTGATTTGAATCGTGATAACATTTTCACATTGTGACAAGTAATCTTGTGAAAAAAGGGAAGAAACTGATTCAACATTCCAGTAAACATGCACATTGGATTTATTTCCCTTGATAATTTCATAATTGTTGGAAATAATTGTTTTCAAAAAAAATCCTTTCTATGTCAGCGCTCTGCGGAAAAGAACGAACAACACCTTCGACTCAATAGAAATCAATGAGTCAATGCGACAAAAAAATAGTGCAGCAGAAAAATATGTGTACTATCACTAAGAAAAGAAGATAAGTTGAAAAAAAAGTAATTTAAACAAACACTTAAAATTATGATATTTAAAGGGTTTTTCACATTAATCAAACATCATTCTAACTGAGCAGGGAGAGAAGATTTTTTGTATTATTTGCATTAATATCTACCACACGCTTGTATATAAATGCAATTCTAACGAGCGCTTATCACAAATTTGTTTTTGTACATTTTCATTTTTAGTTTGAAATCGTCATAACCAGCAGGTGTTAGATAAAATATGCAGAAAGTTTCAAATTCCCTTCGAGGAAGACATATTTAAATGTTTTCTGTGATACTCCAATCTGATTAAAACCCGATCTAATTTTTTCCGCTCGCCTACTCGCTAATTTACGCTGTACAACAATGCTCTACAGAATATCTGTTAGTTAACGGAGATTGGTGATACTCTGAACACAAACATTTATAATGAATGACATTTTCTACGTAATGTTTTAAATTGTAAATATAATGACAATTTACTGGACCTCGATCACTGCTGTATTCTATGTTGTCAAGATGGAATTATTTTTTTTATATATGATGACACTGGATGATTGTTACAAACTAACGTTGTTGCTAGGTCTTTTTACTGGAAGTCATGTTGTTGATAAATAAACATTTAATATATATATACTGTACTATTATACATACAATGTAATTGTTGATAATTGAATGATAACATGACTTAATACATGTAATGTTATATAGTGATGAGATAACCTACTTATAACTATGTAACTATATATATGTTATGTAGTATAATTGTTAGGTTATCATCCTAGTTTATAATAACAATGACACAACGATCAGTAATCTCATACAGCTATTTATACGTGTGACAACAATTCATTCGGAACTACCTCGGAAATTACTGCGATCGTCAGTTTACGGAATCCCCCGAACGGTTTTCCAAATGACAACAATTATTATCGTCGACCCTGTGCCGACGATAAGTACAATTATCAAGATTTGAGCATTTTTGTGTCGACACCGATTGCCTTAAGCCAATCAGAACGATGCATTTAAGGTAATGTGATGAAAAAAAATGACGTCGAGCAGTCAAAATAGGGGTGCGTGCATGGACTCGTCTTTACTGTTACCTGTTTGTATCACCAGAAAATATCATTATCAATACAAGTTTCAAGGAAGTTGCAATATAAAACAAAAAAACATGCATATCTAATTGTAGCATGTTCATTTCTTGAAGAAACCCGCATTTGTTGAAAAAAGCAAACCTATCTTCCCTACTTCCGGGCGAGTTTATTTTCTCAAAAATAACCATGGGGCCGCCATTGAACATTAACATCAAAATCTTGATTTTCATAAATAAATTAACGGAAGTCATTTGGTCATTCGTGAAAGACGTAGTTTAATCGAAAAACTATGTTATTATATTGATTACAGTTGTTTGTAACTTAGGAATCGATCGGATTTTCTTATTTAACCAAATCAGTGAAGTGGTTATAAATTCGGACAGAAAATACCTGTTTTTTCTGAACAGGAATTTCGGATAAAATTAACACAGAATCAGTGAATCAAAGGGATACAATTTAATGAGACTACCGTTGATGTAGTTTGTTCAATTTTCAATATTTATAGATATACTCAAATCTATAAATACTTATATTTTCATACATTTGACAATGTACCACTGACTTAAATAAGAGGTATGTACCTGTGTAGCATTTATCAGGAAGATGAATCTGACAATGAATATATTACTTCTTGAATAAGTTGATTGTTTCTTTTAAAAATGTACGTTGAGAATTCAGTTGAGTAATTCAGTTTTAGTTTGATAGAGATCATTTACTGTTTTTATTTGTTTGATCAGTCCAAACAAATACATCTACAATAATCGTAAATTCAGATTCTATCAATTCTAAGGTATGAAAGCCTCAAGTAGTCCTGTCAGTACTTAAATAGCAATTTTCAGATAGTCTGCTTTAACAGGCGCAATGATTTATAAATTTTGTATAGTCGCCTGAAAGCCTGAGTACCATTTTATGAATGACCGAGGAGTTCCGAATAGTTTACATGGTCAACGAATAGAATGGCTTTAAAGATTCGTCTGTATTTTGTTTAGTTTAAAGATTAGTATTTCCAGACAGTAATAATTCAGGCCAGAGTTGATGGCTTTGAATGACATCTCAATAGCTGTGATGTTATTTTTTGAAAGCATTCAAAACTGTAAGTTACCAAGGACCTATGATTGGTACTACTAATGACCCTTCTAACTTCTGGTTACCTACAGTCAAATTCAACGTAAATTTTGTAAAAAAATCAATCCGAAAAAATTAGCCAAAACAAATGTCTTGTCTAACACAATTTGGGTGTAATTATAAGGAATTGTCTGTCATGCTCATTACGCACATGGTTAGTGTGACTTACTTGTCTTACACATTATGCACATGGTTAGTGCGACTTACTTGTCTTACACATTATGCAAATGGTTATCAGAATTTACTTGTCTTACACATTATTTACATGGTTAATGTGACTAACTTGTCTTACAGATTATGCACATGGTTAGTGGGACTTACTTGTCTTACACATTATGCACATGGTTTGTAGGACTTACTTGTCTTACACATTATGCACATGGTTAGTGCGACTTACTTGTCTTAAACATTATGCACATGCTTTATGGGACTTACTTGTCTTACACATTATTTACATGGTTAGGGGAATTTACTTGTCTTACACATTATGCACATGGTTAATAGGTCTAACTTGTCTTACACATTATGAACATGGTGTGTAAATCTAACTTGTCTTACACATTATGTACACAGTTTGTAGGACTAACTTGTCTTACACATTATGTTCACGGTTTGTAGGACTTACTTGTCTTAAACATTATGCACATGCTTTATGGGACTTAATTGTCTTACACATTATGCACATGGTTTGTAGGACTAACTTGTCTTACACATTATGCACATGGTTTGTAGGACTAACTTGTCTTACACATTATGCACACAGTTTGTAGGACTTACTTGTCTTACACATTATTTACATGGTTAATGTGACAAACTTGTCTTACACATTATGCACATGGTTTAAAGAACTTACTTGTCTTTAACATTATGCACATGGTTTGTAGATCTAACTTGTCTTACACATTATTCATATGGTTAGCGGGACTAACTTGTCTTACACATTATGTACATGGTTAGCGGGACTTACTTGTTTTACACATTATGCACATGGTTAGCGGAATTTACTTGTCTTACACATTATGCACATGGTTTGTAGGACTTACTTGTCTTACACATTATTTACATGGTTAATGTGACTAACTTGTCTTACACATTATGCACATGGTTAGCAGGACTTACTTGTTTTACACATTATGCACATGGTTAGGGGAATTTACTTGTCCTACACATTATGCACATGGTTTGTAGGACTAACTTGTCTTACACATTATGCACATGGTTTGTAGGACTTACTTGTCTTACACATTATTTACATGGTTAATGTGACTAACTTGTCTTACACATTATTTTCATGGTTAGTGGAATTTACTTGTCTTATTTATTTAACTATATAGTTAGTGGGATGCATTTGTCTTATTTATTTTACTATATAGTTAGTGGGACTCATTTGTCTTATTTATTTTACTATATAGTTAGTGGGACCCATTTGTCTTATTTATTTAACTATATAGTTAGTGGGACTCATTTGTCTTATTTATTTTACTATATAGTCAGTGGGACCCATTTGTCTTTTTTATTTTATTATATAGTAAGTGCGAGCCCTTTGTTAGTTGCATATTTGTGCCATCATATAACCACATAACTAACTAGTAAATTAAGAGTTTAACTAGTTACGGTAACTAGTTAACCTCTTAATATAATTAAGTTAAGTGGTTAAGTAGTTATTGTAACTAGTTAACTTCTTAATTAACTAGTTAGTTAAGTAGTTTACTAGTTTCGGTAACTAGTTTACCTCTTAAGTTTATTACATTAAGTGGTTAACTAGTTACCGTAACTTGTAAACCACTTAACTAACTAGTTAGTTATGTGGTTAGCTGATGGCAGAAATATGCCACCACACATTTGCCGTTTTTATTTTACTATATAGTTAGTGGGACCCATTTGTCTTCTTTATTTTACTATATAGTCAGTGGGACCCATTTGTCTTTTTTATTTTACTATAATAGTTAGTGGGACTCATTTGTCTTATTTATTTTACTACATGACTTGTAGGATGAAAATTGTATCATTATTTTATTGACCTTAGTTAATGTACATGACACAATATAATTATATCAAATATTTATCTATTGTTTATGATACATATTAAGATAAAATTTAAAACAAAATGGATACTGAAAATTATATTTATATTTCTGTGTTGTTTATAACTTGTTTTGTTACATGTTCTGGTATTTCTAATAATTTAGGGTTCTGTACAGGGGTCACTCAATGTTATTGTAAGTTTGATAATGGACAGTTTTTACAGTTGGACAGTTTAGGTAAAAAGGATGGTACTCCAAGGTAAGTTAACATAGTATG
Source organism: Mactra quadrangularis (assembly GCA_025267735.1). Taxonomy (NCBI): domain Eukaryota; kingdom Metazoa; phylum Mollusca; class Bivalvia; order Venerida; family Mactridae; genus Mactra; species Mactra quadrangularis. The sequence continues at coordinate 23,039,988 of CM046306.1, read as the reverse complement.
ATATAGGGAGGATATGTTAGATAAAGTCACCCTGAAAGTGGTTCTTATATTACATGATTCAATAATCCCATTGTGGTTAACTCATAAGATTAACATAAAGATATTCTTAAAATATCTTTTGCAGTCAGGTAAATATTTTTCCTCTTTTAAAATAAACAAGAAATGTCTTTAAAAAAGACAAACGGCGTCGATTTAAAAACAAGAGGGCCCAAAGGGCCCTGGGTGCTCACCTGAGGAAAAGGTCAAAGGTCACAGAAGAGCCATTTACAGAGGACCACTAATGTTAAAACCTATTTTTTGACCCAGTGACCTACTTATCCAACCAATCAGACCTATTTGAACAATTTTGGTAGGGAACCACCCACGGACCATTCCTGTTGAGTTAGGGCAAATTATCATAAGCGGTTCAAGAGAAGATGTTGTTTGAACTTTTTCTTATATAATTCAATGTAATATTGTGATTCATGGGGTGGGGTCAATTTTGACCCAGGGGCATAATTTGAACAACTGTGATGGAGGACCTCTAGATGATGTTATATACCAAATATGAAAGCTCAAGGCCTTGTAGTTTCAGACAAGAAGATTTTTGAAAATTGCATTGTGAAAACCTATTCATTAATGCCACAAAACAAAAATTATGAATTTATTCTTAAGGTTCTTGAACTGTAATGGTGACCTTCCACAATTCTTAAACTGATATTGTTTCTTGAATCTATACTATTAAAGACATTGAATGCTGAAATTTTAAAGACATTTACCGTTTGTAACTTAAGTTATGTGCATTTTTATAACGTGACCCTTGATTTTCAGAAAGACCGTAAATTGTGCTGGGACAAAATGTGAAAGAACTTTTTTTTCAAATTCTGCTGTTTTATTTCCAAGTTTTAATCCATTTTCTTGTTATACAGTCATGTAATGACAAATCAGAGCAACCAGGTTACACTTTGGACAAATACATATAAAAATACAGAGATTTGCATACATGTACCCCCAAGCAAAAAATCCGAGTTTTTGAGAATGTTAAAAAAATTACCCTATCTTTAAAAGCAAATATCTCAAGTTAGAAGTTAGTTAGACACATGCAGCTAGTTTTAAATTTTTCTGCAGTATTAACTGCCCATATAATGAAAAATTTAAGAAATTTTACCGTTTCTTAATTTTTTTTCATAAGAATTTGTATGAGATTACTGTACTGAAACTGCAAGAGATTTTATAGAGAAAAATAACGTCAAAATGGTCAATTACAAATAATACTACTTTATACAAATATATCATCTAAAATTGGTATTTGAGATGGAAAATGTATGTTAAACTCTGCATTATCATATAAAAACCTTCTCTCCAATGCTTTTTGGCAAGCTTGAGGGGACTATTTGGGGATTAAACTTGTACCAGCTATGTTTTCTGCTGTTGTCGTTTTTTGCACAAACAGTTGGACACTAGAGTTGGTAATGTTGGCATATTATGTGCCTTAGCTTTGAAATTATGCTGTTTATTGTATTGTTTTTTTATAATTAGAATATGATGATATTAAAAACAGAAAATGTGCAACGATTTTGTCTTTATATGCTGACTTTGGTACGATTATTTGTGGGAATTCGGCAATAAATCAATATAAGTTAAACATTCTTTCTAGTTTATCGATATTTGTGTAGATTATTTTACCTTTGTTCATTTTCAGTACACAAAATAGATTAAACAATCAAAACCCCATTTTGCCCCAAATTCTCCATTTCGTACATTTCGCCTCAAAATCTCCATTTCGTGTTTCAGTCATACCCAATTTACACCGTAAAAAAAGATGAAAAAAATGTATTTTACACCTGTACAAACAGAATCAACGCAAAAGTTATGATCCACTACGGCTTTTCATTGTTTTTATGTCGATAAACCATTATTTTTACGATTACTAACTACGATCACGCTGTAGAGCGTCTGGTTTCGCCATTTTCGGAAAATGCGTTACCCTATGACTTCTGGAAAAACCCACGTCACGTGGTGAAAATTTCTAAAAATAGCAATTACGAAACTTGACGAAGATAGGTATTCGGGAAAAACCCGGATTGTATCGAGTGTGGAAGTTTACCGAAGTTAGTTACAGTTCCAGAACCTTAAAAGTTACGTACCAATAACTCTGCAGATTAATAAATATATGTGGAGCTGTGACTCTCAAAGTGTAAACCCCGGAATTTGAACGTAGTGAGGCTAACTTAATAATTATTGGGTAATATGTCAGACTTTTTACGAGAAACCGGTTCACATCTGGAGACGTAATTCATTTTACCCATAAAATATTGTGTTTGACACGTAACTTTTTATTGGTACAATATGAAAAAAACACTTTGAAAGCAATAGAAGTCTACCCAAAAAAAATATTCTACGAACGAAGCAAAATTTCGTAAAACACTGCATTACAATAGTGTGGCCTTTATTTTTTCGCGCGTGTCAGGGCCATCCAATCGAAGAGGGGATTTTCTGTGTTTCCCCCGTACGTCATTTTCAGTGCTTATAAAATCATCCAATAGAACGGCGGATTTCCGAAATCCCAGACAAGACGTCATTATACAGAAATGTAGGTCAAAATCCAGCTTAGACAGCTACGCCGAAAAAAAATGGAGAAGAGCCAATTGAACTGGTGAATATAAAAGCGGTGAATTTTGACTTCCAACTTATGCACAACGTCAATTAAATTCTAACGTATCACGCCAAGTCAATGAGGGATATTTGTCAGTTATATATCACGCCAAGTCAATGAGGGATATTTGTCAGCTATATTTCCTTGATAACATCTGAAGAGAGACAAATGGTTGGTTGGTAGATCCAATCAGTTTGAATCCTTGCATTTTATCGTTAAAATTTTATGTAAGGATGTTAAAATATTTTATCAAATATCTGTCTAGCTGATTTTACCTGTGTAATGCAATATTATTAGATCTTTATCTAAAAATATTTTCTTCGAATTTCAGTCAAATTAAAGGGTTAACAAAAAGTTTTTCAAGATTGTGTGTGGCAAATTGACGATAAAGTAAGGGTAACACCTAAGTTATCCAATTTTTTGGACCTACCTATTTGAAGAGGATGCAAGGGGAAATAACTGACTTATATCCCATATCAAAATATGAATTTTGACAACCCAACAAATGACCTCATATGATTTATTTCCATTCTTAACTTGTTAATTGCTGTTTGTTTTTTAGGTTTGTTAATGTATCTGACAATCATGAAATGTTATATTCTTGGAATCCATGTTATAATGATACACAAGGAGAATGTTATGTAGCATCTAATGTTGCTGTAAGTATCACTCGTATTATCTCGTCGTTTTCAGTCGGAGACATACGTGAACATGGGATAATTCCGCAGGCGGATCTAGCGGGGGGGGAGGTCAGGGGGGTCCGGACCCCCCCCCCCCCCCCTGGATTTTCCAAAATGCTGCCCATATGTGTATTTCTTGGCTGTAAGTCATTTATAAGTAGCATGAAGCATTTTTTCTCGGTGCTTTACATAGATTTAATGGTTACGTAGTTTTATTATTAATATATTGTATTATTCTGCAAAAAGTGTATAATGTGGTTTTGGTTCGAAAGTATCGACCCCAAACCCCCTAGAAAAAGTTCGGACCTCTGAAAAAATCCAGGATCCGCCCCTGATTTCAGTATTTTTTATTTAATAATTTACGGAGTATTATTTTCAGTATAATCTGATAGTCTCTGATACTAAGTGAATCTAAACTAATACAATATACTTCCATGCAGCTCTGTGAAAACATAGACATAGCTTAGCTTGTAAAATATTGAAGACTTGTATTGGTGAATCCCATGAACAATGATTGAATAAAATCACTGGCACCACAAGTCCATTAACTCTTAAAATACGCACACATATAATATGTTATGTTATGCTATGCTATGCTATGCTATGCTATGCTATGCTATGCTATGCTTTGCTATGCTATGCTATGCTATGCTATGCTATGCTATGCTTTGCTATGCTATGCTATGCTATGCTATGCTATGCTATGCTATGCTATGCTATGCTAGACTAGGCTAGGCTAGGCTAGGCTAGGCTATGACATGACATGACATGACATGACATGATATGATATGATATGATATGATATGATATGATATGATATGATATGACATGACATGACATGACATGACATAAAATATATTAGATATAGATATAAACATAACAACACATAATAACACATAATTACACATAGCAACACATAACAACACATCACATAACAACACAACACATAACAACAGATATCAACAGATAACATAACAACACATAACATAACATAACATAGCATTACAACACATAACATTACAACACATAACATTACAACACATAACATTACAACACATAACATTACAACACATAACAAAACAACACACAACACAACATAACAACACAACAGCACAACACAAGACAACATAACTCAATATAACATGACATAATATACATGTATAATATTTTGTCAGCACAACTAAAACGGTACAGTATACTACGGAGCCCCTAAAAGGACATTTTGAAATACTTTTTTTTATTTTCACAGTTATTTCGTTTAAACGTAATATTATTTCGTTTAAACGAAATATTATTTCGTTTATTCGAAATATTATTTCGATTAAACGAAATAATATTACGTTTAAACGAAATAATTATTTCGTTTTTTCGAAATAATATTATTTCGTTTTTTTCGAAATAATTATTTCGTTTTTTCCAAATAATTTTTTCGTTTTTTCGAAATATTATTTCGTTTAAACGTAATATTATTTCGTTTTAACGAAATATTATTTCGTTTAATCGAAATAATTATTTCGTTTTTTCGAAATAATTATTTCGTTTTTTTTCGAAATATTATTTCGATTTTACGAAATAATTATTTCGATTTAACGAAATAATATTACGTTTAAACGAAATAATATTTCGTATAAACGAAATAATATTTCGAAAAAACGAAATAATTATTTCGAAAAAACGAAATAATTATTTCGAAAAAACGAAATGATATTATTTCGGAAAAACGAAATATTATTTCGAAAAAACGAAATAATTATTTCGATTATTTCGAAAAAACGAAATAATTATTTCGAAAAAAACGAAATAATATTATTTCGCAAAAAAACGAAATAATTATTTCGTTTAAACGTAATATTATTTCGTTTAATCGAAATAATATTTCGAATAAACGAAATAATATTTCGTTAAAACGAAATAATATTACGTTTAAACGAAATAGTTGTGAAAATAAAAAAAGTATTTCAAAATGTCCTTTTAGGGGCTCCGTAGTATACATTATCTTGTACGAGTTTTAACTATACTTGCATTATCAATATTATTTACCGCCGGCCTGAAGGCCGGTGGTATATTGGAGTCGTCAGAATCTGATGACCATGGTAGGAGCAGTCCATGATTTCTTTTACTTGCGTCCTCCTTTTTTATTTACAAATGTTGACCGTGTAATTGTATTAATTTTTAGTTTTATAGTACTGCAATATATTTCGTGCCTTTTTTTGGGGGGGGGCATTTTGAAAAACAGTTTATCCTTAATTTATATTTTAAGACATTTTAAAATAGCTGCTCCCCTAAATTGAGGTTCAGGCTAAAAACAACCACGTACCGTACATATTTCACGCACGTCTCCGTGAACAGACTTGCTATAGACTCGTGGTAAATAAACAAGTACGCGAGTTGAGAAATTTAGATCGGGTTTTGATACGAAGCGCTAAATGCATGATGTAAAATCTGGCGTGTTTTCGTATACATAAATTTCATTTATTATTTAAAACATCTTCTCTTCTTAACCCTGGTTTAGACTAAAACACGTAGACATGCGAGTATATTTAGTAAACATAAATTTATTGCTGTAATTATTGGCCAATAAGCCGTATTTTTTAAGTTTGTAAAAAGGAATAATGTATTAATTAAATAATGTAGTAAATATATTGATTTATAAACTGTGCCATTTATCACGGAACACTTCACATGTTCTGTATTATACCTCAGTATACAGAATTTTGCTCTCTTTTTGCTGCATATATCTTTGTTTTCTCTTTTGATTTATGTACACATAATATTACCACTATCCGGCGGTATTTAATGCTTTGCATTAATCTTTTCTTGTATTATATATAAGGTAGAGTACATGTATACACGGGGACTATAGAAAGGGTCGTACATATTATTTTATGATCATAAATTTTGTACTCTGGTACCAGTGGATAAAATTCACATCCTATGACTTAGAGAGTGCAAAAACTAAAAACTTTTCGACCAACCGACCGATCAACCTTGCAAATATCATACTTTCATGTTTTAAAACTGATGTTTTGTAAGTCAATGGTTGGATGCACTATCGTAGGTTGAAAATCAGAAACTATTTAATCTTGTATTATCTCGTGTTACTCTTTATTCTATGTAGCTGAATTTTACACGGTTATCAACACTTTTGAACTTGGACTTTGTACGGCAGTCGATTAATTTTTGCAGTTTTCTTGGACTCTTATGCCTTATGTTTTATATTTGATATAGATATGTGCAATACAACCATCTTTACCACGTGATCTATATATGGTATTAGGTGATTCACGTCACGTGACGTTTACAACCAATCAAACAGACAGAGCTGTAACCATGGTATACAAGACAGATAAAAAACCAATCAGGTGAATAAACCAAATATGTTTTCAATCGCAGGTACAAAATGTATTATGTAAGTTTTAAATCTAGATAACTTTATATGACATTTACACGTAGTAGACTAGCCAATGTGGTGATTTAGAGGTTAGTATAATTGACGTTAAGACCATCCAGGTTTGATGTTTGCTGACAGCTTATTATAGTATAAACTTCCAATTATAATAATGTCGATTGTTCACCATATAACAGGATGATTTGAACTACTTGCACGTAAGCTAGTACTGGTAATGAATATTACAGAAAAGCAATTGCTCCCATATATTTAAAAAGAATTATAGATGTTTGAATAGAAAATAGTTCTATCTCATCATCATCATCTATTTTAGTTCAAACAGGCCGTTGATTATATTATTCTTTTGGCAAGGGTTATGCCTGTTTGTCTCGTCTGGTGCAAAGTCTTCCTTTCCATGAAATATGAGGGTTGGTGCCATCCATTTTGAGTGCCAGCCGAAAGCGCTTAATCAGGTCGTCCCAGGTTAGCTTTGGTCTGCCTTGGCCACAATGAGTAGTAACATTTATATTTTTGGGAGGTCCAGTCTGTGCTATGTTCTATGAGACCAAAGCATCTCCGCCTGTTTGTTTGAAGGACGCCAGCTATATTTCTGATGTTGAGCTGAGATAGGAGGTCCTTCAAGGGAACATCAACCTCCAGTTTGACACAGAAGGTCCATCTTATCATAGCTCTGTCATTTAGCTGCAGTCGTCTTAGTGTGTTAGCAGAAACAGCACAAGTTTCTGACCCATGAAACATGACGCTTCTTACACATGCAGAGTACACACAACCTCTGGTAGTGATTGGCAGATGCTTGTTGGTGAGAATGGGGAGGAGTTATCTTAACTTCTTCCATGCTGACTTGCAGCGTGTTATGGTAGCAGTCTTACATTCTCCTCGTGAAGATAGAGTGTCTCCTAGATAGCAAAAGTCTGCTACAGCTTCGAGTGTCTCATCTTCTACTTGTATAACTGTCAATGGTCTACTGTCGATGGGCCTAGCTGAGCCTGTACAGCGAGGACATCTGAAGTTGGGGTCTGGCCTAAGTGGACACTTAATACCACTGCACTTCTCGTGGACCCAGCAGGAGCAGTTTGAACAAATTATGGCGTAGCTGGCATTTCCACTGAGACACACCGCGCAGGGGCGCTTTTCTGATTTCACGAGTGAGTTGAGATTTGGGCCGGAGATCATCACTTTGGTATTGTTCATGTTGACCCTGAGACCTTTACCTTCAAATATATTTTATAAAATTCGTGGATTTGATCAATGTTTCTCTTATAGACATTTAAAACTATCTTGGAATTAGCTAGAACTTGTATTTACACTATAATCATCATGGTTCCTTTGTTAGAGCATGTACGTGAAACTTCACGTACTCTCGCGAGATTTAAAGATGACGAGGAAATAAACATCACAGTTTTAAAACAACTATTTGACATGTAGTCTACCTATCTTTTAGTGAAATTTTGACCACCGTAGGGCATTTTTGTTAATGCAAATCTAATGGTTGATTCATGTAGCTGGATGCCTCCCTGATATCGTACGGGGGATGTATAAAATCTAAGTCGCGTTTAAGTCCGTAATCTAGGTCAAAGGTCAACTAGGTCCATTTATTTTTTATTAGACCCTATGCTCTTTATATTGAAATTTCAAGAAATTTAATCGGTAAAGTGGAGATTTTCTTTGTTGAAAACTAATGTATTAAATATTAGGATTAAACTTTATTTCTATGAAAAAATTGAGTGTTTGATTTCATGATTACTTCCCTTTTTAGCATTTTGTCGCGAAAATATGTGACAATAAAAAATCGTCAACAATAGTTCAATTAGTAGAACTACAGTGAGTGTTTATGGTTTAAATTTACTTGAATTGTGTTTATTAATGCTTCGTGACCCTTTTGGAGACATTTAATACTCGATAAGGTTAAAATAATGTCACAGTGTTGTAAAATTAAGGGCGAATGGTATAACTGTTTTTAGAGATTTTTTGACAAATGTGGAAATCTTTTGGAAAGACAGTTCATTTTTTAATTCACGTTGCTAGATGACTTACTGAGCCACATAGAGAATGTTTAAAAACCTATTATGTGATAAAAATGTGTTTTAGGTCAAAGGTCAACACAGTGCATTTTCTTCTTATGAGAGCTATGTGATCATTGTACAGTGTATTTCTTGCAAAAAGTCAAGTAAATTTATAATAGAAAACATTTAAAATACTTTCAAATTTTTCAAAAGATTTTTAAATGCGTTTGGTTACATGATTACGTCCTTTTATGTAGTGTTTGTCGCGTAAATAGGTAAAGATACAGCTCCCAATTAGCTCAGTTGGTAGCACGCTAGTCTGCTGATCGCGAGTTTTTTTTCTATTTCCAGACAATGCATACTTTCATGGAGTTTGTTCATGAAATGATTTCTATGGAAATTCTCCCTCCTACAACTGATTCCTAATTATGTCAGTCACTGACGAAAGTATATGCATAGTAACTGGTAGAGAGCTTAATCCAGATATTTAGCTTTTCTAGGACGGCCGTGATATGACTTTTACGATGTGCTGCTACGGCTTTGGACCCAACTAAACGGGAAAATACACAATAAATCAACCCTAACATGACAAGCATTGAGTTAAGAACATATTTCGATTTCTATGAAATGTTTGTAAAATGTATCATAATCTAAATGGTACGAATCCAAAACATATAGTTTCTCAAAAGACGAAACAGGATTAGCACTGTAATGTTATTGGTATTGTTATAAGAACGACAATAAAATTTGTGCTCTATATATAACTTTATTGAACGAATACTATAACAAGTTAACTCTATTAATGTACAATATAAACTGACTGATAAACCACACTGGCTACTGCTTGTGATATCATGCATTGAATAGGAGGGGCTAATAAGCTATCATATTATAAGCACAATCTTGTACTTTACAATCATACTCAAATAGGCATATATGGTCAGCTTTATAACATTTGTATGTAGCAGAATTGCTTTTGTGTCTAACACCACAGGTCACTTTTTGCAAGCATGCCGAAGGATCATAGCCTTTTCAAAAGTTTTCCACATTTGTCAAAAAATCTCTAAAACAGTTAAACCACTCGCCCTTAATTTTATACCACTGTGGCATTATTTTAACCTTATCGAGTATTTAATGTCTCCAAAAAGGCCACGAAGCATCAATAAACACAATTCAAGTAAATTTAAACCATAAACACTAACTGTAGGTCAACTAGTTGAACTTTTGTAGACGATTGTTTTATTGTCATCTATTTTCGCGACAAAAGGCTAAAAAGGGAAGTAATCATGTAATCATACACTTATTTTTTTCATAGAAATAAAGTTTAATAATAATACATTAGTTTTCAACAAAAATAATATCCACTTTACCGATTAAATTTCTTGAAATTCCAGTATAAAGAGCATAGGGTCTAATATAAAATAAATAGACCTAGTTGACCTTTGACCTAGATTACGGACTTAAACGCGACTTAGATTTTATACATCCCCCCGTACGATATCAGGGAGGCATCCAGCTACATATATCAACCATTAGATTTGCATTAACAAAAATGTCCTACGCTTTCATTTTCTAGAGGGTTTTTTGAAATCGTAGGTAGACTAATGGTGCTCCTATGAGTAAAACTGTATAATTTTAGATTACTGCCATATATCATAGTAAGTGTACTTCGGTTTCACAAAGTCCATTCATTAGATCGTCTGCTGCCGTTAGTTTGATTGTATTGTTGTCTACTTATTTATTTTTAAAAACTACATTATAATGAACTGTCTGAGCACCGGGATATTATTAAGATAAATGTCCGTTATGAAGATTGAAGACTGCTCTCCTAGTTGGTTGTTAGAATCACAAAACTTTAAATTCGGAACTACCTCGGCGACCATCTACGAAGATATACCTCTGAAATCAGACGTAGTAGTAATACAACCAGGTTATAAGGTCCGGCGATTAATTCCCTGGCAAGTAGTTCTATTATTGTTTATACATCGACATGTAAAGCCAATGTTGTCTAACAATTTGTATGCTAGTTTACTAATTATATACAAAACAACATTCAGAAGTCTTAATCATAGAAAATGGCCATGGATTGACTACATATACATTGAAACACTACCACCTGTCATTTTCATGTCAACATGTTAACAATAACTTTGATACACGCTGTATCATACCATATCAACAGTACATTGTCTCATACGGCGTATTTCTGTTTAGTTCAGACAATATTACCACAGAAACCAAATTCCTAGATCTACTTTTTCACCTTGTGATATCCGAGGTTAATCTGCGTAGAAGATCGCCGAGGTAGTTCCGAATGAAAATTTTACAGACAATATGTTAAGTTTGAATTGACAAATGCAAAGAACGGAACCATGACGTATTTGTATTTGTCATAACACAATCTGTTCAGCTGTGTTTAATCTCGTTTTTATCGAGAAGCTGACATTGATTTTTATACTCAAAATTGTTACAAAAGTAATTTGTGAATTTTCATAAAGAAAAACCTTTTTCTCACACGATTATTAAAAACAATATTCGAAATCATCCACGAACTTTTTTCATGTATGAAATTTTAAACTAAGAAATTAGACATAAATATAAACTGTCTTCAATATTACCCTGATATATATACAATGCCCATGTAGATAGTAGAGTAGAATATATTTAGATTTTGGGTTTGGGTGTTTATGTTTAAACTTCCCTTATCAACAATGTTGACATTTCAACTGGCAGATGAATTGCAGTTGAAAGTATTTAATGACAAACTGCTCGGAAGTATGAATAGTGAACCACTGAAGATATTCACTCTTATTTCAGGCTTCTGCGATTTTTTTTATCATTTTACTTACCTTCCAATTTGTTAATTCATTATATGTTTTGCATTATGTAAATAATGTAAATAATTTGTACATGTTTTTTTCCAGAGGCCCGCATGGAAGATTGAATTTATCCAAATGTGTAGCCTCGTTAAATAAAGTCTTTATTCTTATTCTTCTTCTTACGAGGGATGATCCAACATAACGTGGACTTTTAATACTGCTCTTACAATTTTAACATTTTTTTTTAAAAACTTATATAAATGTAAATCATATTCCTATTTATGTTAATGTATTTTGTATTCTGATTGTACCTTATAAACGTTAAGTGTAGCAAAAGTCCACGTTATTTTGGATCATTCCTCGTATTCTTCTTATTCTTCTTCTTATTATTATTCTTTTTATTCTGATTCTTCTTATTCTTATTCTTCTTATTCTTCTCCTTCTTATTCTTTTTATTCTGATTCTTCTTATTCTTCTTCTTTTTATTCTTCTTTTTATTCTTCTTCTTCTTCTTCTTATTCTTTTTATTCTGATTCTTCTTCTTCTTTTTATTCTTCTTTTTATTCTTCTTTTTATTCTTCTTTTTATTATTATTCTTCTTCTTATAATTCTTCTTATAATTCTTCTTATTATTTTTATTCTTGTTCTTATTTTTCTTCTTATTTTTCTTATTCTTCTTATTTTTATTTTTCTTATTATTATTCTTCTCCTTCTTATTCTTTTTATTCCGATTCTTCTTATAATTCTTCTTTTTATTCTTTTTCTTATTATTATTCTTCTTCTTATAATTCTCCTTATTTTTTTTCTTCTTCTTCTTATTCTTATTTTTCTTATACTTCTTCTTCTTCTTATTATTATTATTATTCTTATTCTTCCTCTAGAACCCTGGATCTCTGAACTGTCTGATGTATTGCAGACTGAGTCTACTAGACAGATAATGAGTCAACAATATATCCTTTATTTTAGATCAAAAATAGTTTTTTTGTTTCACAGACTTTTCCCATTAAATTACATCATAACTGATCAATCATGTGGCTAAATTAATCAAATAACCATACGACGACAAGTAAAGTTTGTAGTAAAACATTATACAAATGACTTTTGTGTTTACAATTATCTGTACAAATATGTTTTGTAACAGACAATCAGTCATGATTTATGTAGAAATATAACAATCACCTTTTTTAGGATAAAGGTGATATTGTAATCTACAGTTTGTACTGAATTTTTCTTCTGTAAGTTCATACGGTAATATTTATAAATAATTCAAGTGTTTTAAGACATATTTCCATCGATACCGTTATGTTTTAGTGCCAAATAATTCTCAATCTTGACAATCGTAAGAAATGAAATACTGTGTTATATGTTCACGCTAAAGAAACAACTGAACGTCTTTTAACCGTCAACATTCATACATTATATAACATTTACTATATTAATATATTTGAAAGGGTTTCTTTGTTTCAGGTTATATTTACATATTCTATATCGTGTATCTAGTGTAAACTTTATACGTTATAGAAAACTTTTCTGATTTAAATTACAGCTCCAATCACAAGAAGACAATTATTTCTAAGTTAACCAAATGGTGTATTTGTTTTTTAGGACATCATATGTTAAACTGATCTGTATAAACGAAAGTGGGAGTTATTTTAAAGCAATAGGACAGAAAGATCAAACATCTACAGATTATGTAAGTACATAAATATGTACATGTTTCCTGGTCAATGTGGTATTATTCGATCAAAACATAAAAATATTCTACCACCAACTGATCCGGTTTGGACAAACAAAATAATAAATAGATCGTTTTTAAGTTAAGCGCTTTTTAAGCGTTTAACTTATTACGACCATCTCGACAGTCGTTTCGGGTTTAGCCAACCCAAGTCTAAGACAAAGTAGTTCTTCCGACCTCTATTTTACCACAACGACGCAATTTTCTTTCATAGTATGTACAAATTGTCTCTATTCTACGAAATTACAGACAAAAGTGCATCATATGGAACATAAAATCATTCAAAACAAGCTGTCCCAAAGTTTTTGTTTTATATTGGGCACGTTTCACAAGGCGAGCGCTAATATGCTACTCAAAATTGCTTTAAAAAAGCGCTAGCTAACGATAGCCTTGTGGAACATGCCCCTTGATATGAATACGCGCAAGGATATCGAACTATTTTTCTATGACGTCACTCAACCCACGGAGATGAACGAAGTTGCTGGAAAGAGTCGAACTTTATTAACATTGAAATTATCGAGGGTAATTAGACGAGATGACCGACATGCATTCGATCGCGATTGATTTGAATATCATCATAGAAGTGTTACAATGATTTTAAAGCGTTTGATCATGTCTGCATGTCTTATTAGAGATGTACACGCGGACAGCTGAGACGGAGAGCGGATGACTGAATACGTACAAATCGGAGGGATTTTCTCAAAGCAATTTTCAATCAAATTGTTAGGCCAAACAAAATAAATGAACTTGTATTTTTCTACGTGTTTTTGCAATTCCATATGACTTACCACTGAAATGATCATGATACGTGTATAGTAAAATTTAGATACTGTATAAAACAATAAGATAGTTATAGACAATACAGACCAGATGAGATATGTGGAATCAGGATTTCTTGGCCATCAAAATGACGCACACACATATGCTTATGAATCAAATAGGTTCAGCAGCTTTGCCATTTCCTGAAAACTGCGTGTTTTAGCCGACAAAATATACCCAAATGGTCATCCACTCGCAACACCTCACGCGTCAGCTTCGTAATAAACAAGGACAAGAGCTACGAAATTGTTTAAAATTCAATCGTTATCATTCACCGTACAGAATTTTCGTTGAGCACACCATAGCTAATATCAAAATCTACAAATGCATAGCTTCGTACTAAACAAGGACAAGAGCTACGAAAATGCTTAAAATTCAATCGTTATCATTCACGGTACAGAATTTTTGTTGAGCACACCATAGCTAATATCAAAATCTACAAATGCATAAGTTCCATATGGCGACATCCCAGAGAATTGTTATCTGTGGTTGTCAGGATATGTGCTGCCATGGTGGTGCGAAGAAAACATTTAGGAATAATTTACAAATTTAATTTAATCTATTACATGTAACATTCAGCCGCCCGGCTAGCTCAGTTGGTAGCACGCAAGTCTACTGATCGAGGGGTCTTGGGTTTGATTTCCGGGCGGGGCATACTTTCGTGGAGCTTGGTCATGAAAATATTCCTACGACCGTTCTCCCTCCTACCAATGATTTTTAATTATGTAGGACAGTTATCAGTCACTGACGAAAGTATGCGCTTAGTAGTTGGTGAACAGCTAAATCCAGAGATTTAGCCTTTCCAGGAGGAGTGAGTAGGTTGACTGACCGCCCTTATTTGACCTATACAATGTGTTGCTACGGCGTTAAACCAAACAAACAAACAAACATGTAACATTCAATCAAACACCCCAACTAATCAACAAGTGACAAATGCTTATGTTGTTGCTTTATAAAGAATCTAGTTTTAGTATGTTCAATCTTGCTGCAAATGCTTTTCTTCAAAGCTTACATTTAATCCATGAGAACTGCCTATGCTTCATGTGGTTTACTTGAATTTATTGCATTTCAGTTGTGGTGTAGCCACCCAAATAAATTTCCATTAAAATAATTATTCGTTATTTCCATGTTGGGTCATACGAACATTTAGCTATGCAGACAAATAACCTGCTAGTGATTGATTCTCTGCACTATTTAAATTTAACATTGTTAGATAAATGCAGCTAAGCCCAAATTTGAAAGCGCTTAACTTCAGCGCTTTCAGCGCTTTGATTAATTTCATCTCTAGAGATAAAAAATCACATTTTCTCTCGTGGCTTCGCCACTCTTTACCTTGTGTTCCCTAAGCTCACTCAGCGAAACGATCGAATACTAAACTCGACGAATATCCTCTATATACTGAATTATTTTTAGTCTAAATAATTTTTTAAACTCCAAAAATACCTGTCAGGGTCTATAATTGTGCTAAGATAATTAATTCTGATTATTCAATATAAGTTAATCTGTAGATTATCTGTGATACCGTTACATGTAATAACAGGGTAGATAGTCATACATCAAATTATCATATTTTACAATTGTACGCCAATTAGCAATAACATTGTCATTATCATAGAAGTACTGCTTTACTGCTTCAAAATACTTCTTTACAATTTTGAGAGTTTTAGATAATTTTATACTTTAGTTGAACTCTGTGAGCTTGCTGATTTACATTCCATTGTCTTACATTGTATATAGACATATAGTGTAGAATTAATTCTATAAATGTTGATATTGTAGCTAATTCTTGTAAATGGGGAACAAGTGCTGCAGATTGATTTCTTTGATTGAACAATATACATAATGTTCATTTATATTGTCATGAGATAGTGTTTGAAGTCTTAATTTGAAGTCGGTGACAATTTCGCTCATGTATCAAGTAACTTATTTAGGACTGTGACTCAATAGTTCACCAAACTTGATTTCCAATCTGCTGTCCCAGATCTCTATCTACTGTATATAGTTCGAGCTTGGTTGTGAAACACTTTAGTGCGTTCTCGAGTTCGTTCTCTTCCTTACATAATGTTCAAGGCAAATTGGAAAATGTTTCTTTCCCTAGGAAAACATGGCCAGTGTAGGATGAGGTTGGGAGATTCTAATCCTTGCAGAGTTGACAATCCAATGCTTACTAATTTCATTAGGTAGGTTTATTGTATCATGAGTACTTGCCTTAAATCTCGCTAATATTTTACTAATAACATGATGTATATATTTTCAGTATTTTGAATTAAGAAGTAAAGCAGCATGTCCTCAGGGTGAACCAATCGTTTCATCAACACCAAAACCTTCAATAAATCCAGTAAATAAAACATTAGAAGCATTGTTGATTGTAGTATCGTAAGTATATCATTATATATACACACAAGACATGTTAGAAAATATCCGTCGCACGTCGATCGTAGAAAACATTTATCACAAACATGCATCATTATATCCTGGCAAGATTAGATTCTACGTTTTGCCTGTTGTTATTAAAGTAATTTATAGTTTGTTTTTCAATTCAAAAGTTTACTATAGTCAAAATAGAGCTTCAAGTGACTCCGTTGTATCAAGGGAACCGTTTCTTACATACTAAAATTGGAACTCTTTTACTTTAACTTCTGAAGTAAGAATATAACATCGTTATTAAGTTGTTGCAGCAAGTAGTTACATGGTGATTGGAAAGCAAATATAAAAAAGAGCTGCAAAGTATGTCGCTAAAACAAAAACATCTTGTTGTCCCAGAACACTATTTTGTGTCAATAATGTAGATAAATTAAATTCTGGGAAATATGTCATATTCCAAGAAATAATATTCCCTAAAGATTTCATGATATAATTTCTAGAATGAAGTTATGATTTGTTAAACATGTTATACTCTCAGGGGAAATATAGCTCACAATCATTCAGTGATAATTCATCTGTATTGTAATTCTTTGTGTTAGAGTGACTAAACTATTTCTAGAGGATTATTGCTTAAATTATAATTAACAATATATCTATATTAGC
Source organism: Mactra quadrangularis (assembly GCA_025267735.1). Taxonomy (NCBI): domain Eukaryota; kingdom Metazoa; phylum Mollusca; class Bivalvia; order Venerida; family Mactridae; genus Mactra; species Mactra quadrangularis. The sequence goes on along the minus strand of CM046306.1, from coordinate 23,022,861 downwards.
ATCAACATACTTCATGATAAAGTACAAACTGCACACACAATACTTTTATAATGATTAAAAACAAAGGAAAAACTGTGTTCACAATATGTTATCTTTATTTTAGGCCAAGGTAAAACTGTGTTCACAATACGTTAATCTTAATTTTAAACCAATCTTAAAATTGTGTTCATAATACCTTTATCTTCATTTACAATCTAGGTTAAAACAGTGCGCACAATACTTTTATGTTAATTTATTTTGAATGAATCTTAAAACTGTGTTCACAATATTTCATCTCTATTAAAACCAAGGTAAAACTGTGTTCAAAATATTTTATCTTTATTTTAAGCCAGAGTCAAACTATGCTCACAATACTTTTATCTTTATTATCTTAAACCAAGTTTAAACTGTGCTCACAATACTTTTATCTTTATTATTTTAAACCAAGTTAAAACTGTGCTCACAATATTTTATCTAAATTTTTAATCAAGGTTAAACTGTACACACAATATTTTATCGTTATTTTAAACCAAGTTAAAACTGTGCTCACAATATTTTATCTTTATTTTAAATCAAGGTAAAACTGTACACACAATATTTCATCTTTATTTTAAGCCAAAGTAAAACTGTGTTCACAATATATTATTTTAATTTTAAAAAGGGCTAAAACTGTACACACAATATTTTAACTATATTTTAAAACAAGTAAAAACTGTACACACAATATTTTATCCTTTTTTAGTCAAGGTAAAACTGTGCTCACAATATTTCATCTATCAAAACCAAGGTAAAACTGTGCTCACAATATTTTATCTTTATTTTAAATCAAGGTAAAACTGTGCTCACAATATTTTATCTTTATTTTTAAAAAGGGTTAAAACTGTACACACAATATTTATCTTTGCTTTAAATCAAGGTTAAACTGTGCTCACAATACTTTTATCTTTATTCTAAACCAAGATAAAACTGTGCTCACAATACTTTTTATCTTAATTCTAAATCAAGATAAAACTGTGCTCACAATATTTTATCTTTATTCTAAACCAATTTTAAAAATGTGTTACTATACTTTTATCTTCCATTTTAACTAAATCACTTTACAAGTAAAATACAGTATAACACCTTTTATGCTTATATACAAGTTTATTTACTGTTCAGCAGAACAACGTATATATTTTCACCAAAGTACAACTTCCTACATAATGTTCACATATAAATGACAAATATTGTCTATATGACAAATATATTGTCTATATTGTAATAAACTGTAGACTGGATGATGCTAATGTAATAGTAGGAAAACATTTCATAATTCCCAATGGACAAACTTTATGTAAGATTGGTGTTGTGTCACCAATCAAAATTATACGAACAAAACGTATATACTAAATATACAACTATTCTTTCATGCTTTACAGTGAAATGCGGTGATAAAATATACGATGAACACACGATTTACTAGTTATTCTTTCAATAAAGTATATTTACTACAGCAGACGTTTGGACCTAAAAACCTAACTTTAAAGATCCACAGGAGCTAAAATCTAAAGAAGCGTTCACTAGATAGTTTGATTTTTATTACGATTGGTAGCAACTATGCAGTAGCATTTATCTTTACAAAAACACATGATAAAAAATAACTATAGTTGTGAAAAATGAGACATCAGAGAATTGAAATTTTCCTACGAAAATCCTCGTTCAATCCAGTTGGAACATTGTTGTCATCTAGCATCATGTGTTTTATTTAAAGTTGAGTAACATAAGGTTCATAAATCTACATTGTTACTGATTTTGCCAGATAAGGTAATATCACCGAGGGCTAACACTGAGTTTATTCGGCAATTTTGAGAACGATTTATTCGGCGAGGATTGGATAAAGTGATTTACACTGTCACGATACAAGTGACGTGTTTAGATGAGTCAATCTAGTATTAGTTATGTATCACCCCCGCATGTATATGTAAAAATATAACCATTGTCCAGTTCTGTGATTAAGTTTATTATATATGTTTGAGTACTAACAGAAACGTAGAGCTTAGAATCAGCATTGCTTCATTATTATTTTGCTGTATTAGTTTGCGCTTTTGTGATTTTCTTCTATTGAACAGCACCTGTGACAAAATTCATTTTTCTTAATTTGCTCATATATTTTACTGTATGTAAAAACAAAATTCTTATAATAATGAATTATTGTTTTTACATATAGTAATGATACAAATTACAAACTTAAATGTTAAGTGTTCTTTTTCATGTCTGTGTCAAAAACTGTATTTTGTTAAGAAACAAACGTGACAAATGTTCGACATAAAAAGAAACAGAAATATTTTCCATTCGATTAAATCGTTCCCTTCTCTTTATTTCGTAACAATTTTGTCAAAATCTAAATGCTATTAAAATCAATTTAACTTTTGAAAGGGATCCAAAACCATATAGACAACATTATATATAAGTAATATTATTTAATTTTCTGATTGACAGAAGCCATTTCAAGAAGTTAAAACTTTAATACATTAAGTTTATTAAAAATGTGGCATTAAAATGTCTCTTGTCTCGGAACAAATAAGTTTTCGTATAAGTAGATAAAAACTTACCAACATACAAGAATGTCTAAGAGGGTTTAAAGATAATAATTCATCTCTCTTAATGTTTTATATTCTATCAGATTAACCACGTGATCTTACTAATTTAGTGTAGATTATAGACGACATTTGATTTCTTTTATAAAATTCTTTTTTTTTTCGAAATGCTTTTAAAAATAAGTTCACGAGAGACCTTGTTTTATCGAATATTGTGTCTTTAAAAAATGAATTCTCGTAAGTGTAATCGTTAACAACAATTTTGTGCACCAAGAGAAAAAAGAAAGCAATGCTTTAATTAGTAAACGTGATTTAGAAGTCGTTTGGTCGTCTTCAGACCCACATATAACAAGGAATGGTTGACCAAGTAAACCAAACACATTGTTGTAAAAAAAGTAAATATAATGTCTGATATAACTTTTTTTCTATTTTACAGAGTTCTTGCTGTCAGTTTTATGGTATCATTGATATTGGTTGTATTAAAGATGAAAGGAAAGATTTGTAAACCTAATGTGGAATATGATACTTTGTGAATATAACTGTTATATAGAAATATTGTATATATTGTAGTCTACAGTCAATGCATTCAACTTTGTTTATAATTATTAACGTATTTTTAAATAATACAGCTATTATATACTTAACGAAACTTCTAAGTACCCCGATTTTAATATTGTAGGAAATGTTTTTATTTTCAACACTTATGTCTGATCCATGATGTAAATGTGCATAGGACCTTTCTGACCTTTACTTGCATGGTTTTCATGATACTTATCCATGCAACCCCGTTTTTGTCGTGCATGCGTTGATATTGGAAGATTTCTTATTGCTTTAACAGAAAATTAGCAATAGGAAATCTAATCCTGCAGTTGACGCACCACCTTGCAAAAGACCTATGGCTATTTCTCGTTCTTGAAGCGACATTTGAGTCATTTCTTGATTTTTCGTTGTGCATATCAACGGACCAAAACTGACCTCGTGTGATTTTTGCACAAGAATCACGGACACATTTCCGCTTTTCAGCACATGCACGACAAAACCAATTTTGGTTCAATTAAGAAGCATGAAAACCATGCAAGCAGACGACAGTATAGTTCTTTACACCTTTCCTTTAACGATCGGACATAAATGTTGAAAAATTAAAAAAAAACCCAACAACACTGAAATCGGGGTACTTAGAAGTTTCGTTAAATATATATGTCTTGTGCTAGTTTGATAATAACAAACCATGCAAGACTGGTATGTTAGTTGTGACAATATGATGATTGACGCTGTAAATAAAAGTCCACGCATATAAATGAAAGCTACTTTTAATACACGCTTTAAATGTCACAGCAAATTGATCATGTGTTTGAATGGATTTGTTAAAAAATGGAGCGAGTGAGCGAAATAAATGTACATCCCATTTTCTAGAAGAAGATGAAAAGCAAACACAAAGTTTATGCTGTTTCTAAGACATTTTTGTACCAAAAGTGAAAGAAAGCGTAAAACATAGACTTTCTAATAAAAAAAACAAGTTAGAGATATATAGAAGCATAAGAAATAACTTTATTGCGCTTAAAAGTCACAGTATGCACTTACATTATATTGAGGTGTTATAATTATGTGCATTGGAATATGCAAACCCTGCTTTTTATCTGTTACTGCCATTAATATACCGGTATTCATTTTCTTACGTTCTTTTTTATAATAAGTAATATTGTGTTATTTTTAGTTATTTTGTTCTCACCTAGAACCACATATTACAGAAGTCTTTGATGTTAATGTTATATTATTTGATTCCAGACTCCTTTTATAATGGCGATATTAAGCATATCGGTATAGCTCTGATAAGGAACAGTAAGTTATTGTATGAAATATTTTGACACCAAATTGTTCATTTCTTTCTAACTTCTCAATAGTTAAACATTTTCTATTGAATTTTTAGGATATATGATTTTCTAAATCTAATTTTATCTATGTAACCGCGTATGGAGTAATAAAATATTTAGTAGTGTATGAAATATAAAACAAGTTAACAGTTCCTTCAGATTTAAATTCAATTGACTTTAAAACATGTGAGGAGTGGGAAGAACGAGGTATAAACTGTTTGATAAATGCAACAATAAACTTAAAACTCACATGTCTGTTTTAATCCTTCAATACTAGTAAACATTATGAAGCATCTCTAGAATTATACTCATCATCATTACCACTCTAAAATTATAATGTACCAAACTTGGTGACTTTTTGATGTATAAATATAGTCTTAATGATTGGGTATATGAGGTTATTGTCTGAAAAACATCCAACTTTACATTGATCGACCTTTGCATTGATTACCACTGCTAGGAGACTAATGACGTCACACATTCCTACGTCATTGTTAAACTGATTGTCAGTTATGTAAAATAAATTTAATTATAATATGCATAACATGTTAAAACGTCTATGGAAAATGTGCATTGCATTTTATTATTGACATATTAATGACATTTTTTTAAAAGAACATCATAGTGATTTTGAAACAGTGTAACTTATTTATTTTTCTGAGCAAGAGATGACGACGTTGTAATTTCTTTTGAGGTAAGTTAACATAAATACATTACGGTTTTGTTAGCGTATTAGTGAAGTCATATGCTGATTTATGTCAATATTTAGACCTCAAAATGTGGATTTTCTGTGTAAAACTACTGATCCAGTGCCAAAACATCGATTTTTCAAATTTCTTAATGCTAAATAGTATACAAATTTGAAATTTTGGAAGCAAATTAAAAATAAAATCATATTTCAGTTTCAGAATTTTTAGATTAGGGAAAAACAGACGAACAAAAGATCAATTTGTTGTGACCAAATACCTAAGATGACATAGAATCTATGTGGGATCTATGATTGTATATGAGTTAAACGCTCATGCGTGTAATAACAACACAAACATGTGTATTGGTTATAATGTTCGTTTTTTCTTAACTGTCAAAGTTTGAATAATTTCACGGTGAATAATTACACACTATCTCAATGACACGAGTGTTAGACAAAGAGCACGAAGTCACCGTGAAATTGTTCATGTTTTGACAGTTAAGAAAAAACGGACAATAATAACCGTTCACTTCACTTTATCCTCCGTGGACTTATAATATATAGCATAATTTGTTATGATTCCTATGTGCCAAACTGTTAATGTTGTATGTTCAATGAACTTCAATATGACAGTAACATATCAACGATTTGTTGTCTCATACAGGAACATAGCGGTTTATCACATGACTGCTTCTACATTAAGAGTGTAGATTATATTATTTGAGTCATAGTCGTTATAATGACAACGAGGTTCCCTTATGTGACTACATATTGATGTGACTACATACATGTAGTAAGAACTGTAAGCTGTATGATAAGGTTATTTGTATCCATGTCAACAATAAAATAGTTTGATTTACTTTGTCTTGAAAGTATTGTTTTTTTATCTCATGATTCTTTGTTTATATATAAAATACTGATCTAATGTTTATCTCATATGGTTTGTCCGGGAAGGGAAAGTGAGTGATGCAGAGTTCATGGGAAATAAGTGTAACTGTCCGCCTTAAAAATGTAAATAAACAAAATAAACATATTAACTTCTCATTAAGAGAATGCACTATTATATTAATTGTTTCTTCATCAACGCTTCAATACTTGTAATCAACTTTAATTCATCAATTTTATTTTTAATGACTACAATCTTTTGATATTAACGACACCCTAGAGGAAACTTTATAATCAATGAACAATTCTACAGAGGAATTACTGTGACATAAAAATGTAATGCCTTTAACTCTAGATAGTGTCTTTGCAAGATATGGTCTTAACTAAACGTCAAACATTACTTTAATGGTAAAGCTGTTCGTTCACAAATATCAACTAAAATATCAATTTTTCTAAAGCACTGAAAAAAAGTGTAGACACATTTTGGAAGCAGAAAAACAGTGTTCTGATAATGACTAGTGTGGTAAATATGGTGAAGTAATGTATATTGTTTGTTTGGGTTTTACGGCGCACCAACACAAAAAGGACATATCGCGCCGCATTTATGTATAAACACTGCTGTATCGATATGATGATTTTAATAAGTCTGTTTTACTTTTATATTTCTTACAATCTATTATATTAAAATGTTAAAAATTATTTTCTTAACACAATTACACCCACTTACATGTATTTTAAAACATAAAAACATATCTGTGAGCGAGTGGTAGTTGTTTTGTTTGACAATAAAAACAACAACAAAAAACAAAAAACAACAACACATCTAACGTTACGCTAATGTTCTAGGTTGCTTTAATGGAGAATTCAGCTTGACAACAACAGTAAAAATATAACAATGAATTAGAAGTAAATTAATTAATTAAAATTAAAGTCATTTTCATAGGATAATAAAATCACTGTCCATAAATGCCTGAAATCACGTAGGATAAAATAATTCATGTAATAAATTCACTAAATCAGTCAACCAATTTCACTAATAAACGAGAGATATCATCATTAAAAAGAAATTAAAAAACAAAAAAACATTATTTAAGAAATTATTGTCTAGAAATAGAAAAATAACATTTTTAGTAATAAAATAAATTTCAGAAACAAAAGCAGATCAGTAAGAAATCACATTTTACCTAAAATTTACTTTGCTGATCAAATTATAGCATTCAATATAGTCATCATATTGATGACTGTTGTGTTTTGTTGAATATAATAATTCTGTTAACTTTACTCCCGGCAACGAATGTTTACAATTTAATGATACAGTCGAGAAGTAAATACCTTATAAATGGTAAGATTAATATCAATCCATGCACTTATTAAATTCGAAATCGTCTCTCATTCATATTTATAGCGCTTAATGCACCGAATGTTTATATTAATATTAATCGTTCCATACAAAAAATAAATCATTATATGTTATAAATATTTAATTTTTTAGTATGGTTATTTACTGCTATTAAAGAAATTCCGTAGATTTGAACCCCTTTGAGTAAAGAAGAAATAGAAGGTGGAGTAAACAGTTAAGATGCAAATAGCTTTTTCCGATCAAATTTGGATTCAGTTGGCTGGTAACACACTTTAAATAATATGTATTGGCAATCTGAGAACAATTAATATATTTGATACTAAAGACGGTTATACATTGAAACTGTTTAAGAGGAATCAATAATGATAACTAATTTATGTATAGTTAGTTAAAAACTATTGAATATTGTCTGATGGGGATAACCATAAGAGTTTTGAAATCTGAATGCGCATGATGAATGTAATTGTCTGCGACATTTCTAGTGTTGTACTGCAAAGTTGTGGTTTCTAAGATTTGAATTGCAAACAACCCATGTCAAAAACAATATAATATAACATTGTGCTTCATGGAAGTTATATAACACTATATAAAATGTTTTATAATGTTCATGTATCAATTATCCTGAATAATATCGTGACCATGACATTCCACGTCTTCCTCTACGTCCACCTCGTGCACGACTACGTAATGCCTGGAAAATACAAATATATGTAAGGAATTTCGATAATTTTCATTTCAAATCAGCAAAAATATCGTTTATACTCGTCGCTTACATGGAATGACCAAAATATTGTTTAAAACATTGGTGGGGACTATTTTTACAAGAGGGTCATGATAGCCCAAAATCGATCATCTGACCAATTTTGACAATTTGAAAACGATTTGAACAATCTTATTAGAGGTCCAGAAGACAAATATACATCGCAAATACCTTAACTGAATGCCTTGCGATTTCAGACAAGATTTTTAAAGATCTTTTTATATAAGCATAGGTAAAATGACCCGTGAAACGGGGTCGATTTTGCTACTGGGAACACAATCTGAATCCATCAGACAAATATCTCATTTCTAGGCCTTGCGACTTGAAAGTGAAGATTTAACAGGATTTTTTAGTTTTTACCCCAGACGAACTTCATAGTGTATTCGAAATTGAGCTCGACGCATTATCAAAACACGTTTCTGACAAATTTCCACGTTTTTTCAGCTGAAAATTTAATCTCTAGATTGTTACCAAAGTTATATATATTTGGGCTTCGTGACCTAGTTTTTTGCATAATGTGACCTACTTTTGAACCTGATCTTTATTTCAAAGAGACAAACACTTTGTCAAAGTTTCATGAAGATCAGCTAGAAATGTGACCTCTAAAGTGTTAACAGACATTTTCTATTATCTGACCTAGTGACTTATTTTTTGCGCTGCAAATGACCTACTTTTAAACTCGACTTAAAACTATTAGAGATAAACATTCTTACCAAGTTTTATAAAGATAAAGTAGAAAATGTGGCCTCTAGTGTTAACAGACATTTCCAATCATTTGATCAAGTGACCAAGTTTCAGGTTGTATAAGACCAACTTTCAATTTCAATCAAGATTTGACAGAGATATAAACATTCTGACCAAGTGCCATAGAAATCTGCTATATATGTGACCACTAAAACATTACAATGTTTTTCTTTTATCAGACCAAGTGAATATTTTTTGTCCAAGATTACTTAATATCAAACTCGTCCGAGATTTGATTGAGAGTTTCTATGTGAACAAGTTTCATAGACCTTGGTTAAGAAATGTGACAGATTTACCTGCTACCTAAACTAGCTAAAACAATGTTAAGTTAAAACTAAAACATGAAATCCAGACATCTTACCCCAAGTGAAGGTAAACATTTTCTCAATACAGATTGATATGTAAATCCATATCTACACATTCCACGTTTTACTGGAACATCATCAAATGTAAGACCTGAATCATTGATGTCATCTAGGTTATAATTATCTATATCTAAACCATATGGTGAACTTGATCCAATAGACATGACTGAAAATATAAAACAAAAACAATATTAATATTATATGGTTTGGTATGGTATGGTACAGTACAGTACGGTACGATATTGTTTTACTTACATGTTTGTCTTTTTGATACGGTTGATAGGATATTTAGGTATGAAATTATAATGACTTTCCTCTGTCGATTTCCACGGTATCCAAAGTCGTTCCAATTTTTTGTACTGTGTTTGATACTTTTTAATAAAAATCATATTTATGGCCTGCGCTTTGAAACTATGAACCTTCGTAGATTAAAGAGTTATATTGAATCTATGTAATGGTGTGGTTAAAGTGCCATCAGGATATCAGTATTTTTTGTGTGTCACATAATAAAAATATACAGTAAGCGGTCTACTAAACGCGGTTGTATCCCTTGCATATATGTATATACACGGTATGTTAGAAATTCAAAGGAATGCCAAATGACATATCCCTGTGGCGGGAGACCCTTACGGACTTTCTTAAGTATGCGCTGTCCTTAAATATTTTTAGGAAAAAGTTTAAAACCTTCTTGTTTACTATGGTCACTAAATCAATCATTAATTCTTAGTATTAATTAGTATTTATTATTTATTCTATTATTTTTGTATCTAAAAACATATTAACCATTTCATCAATTATTCATGAATTATATGCATATAATTGTGAAGCACTTATGAACATATTTCTTATTTGGAAAAATCTCTGTACAAATATGGTATATAATAATATGATAATGTAATGAAATGAAACATATCATATCATGTCATGTCATGTAATGTAATGAATATGCAAACCATAAATGGAGTCTAGTTAAAAAGAATCGATACAAATAAATATAATCATTAGTTAATATTTTGATGTCAGTTATAAATCTTATGTGTGGATCCACACTATGGAATTGAAAGATTATTTCTTGGTTCGATTGCAGTAAAAAACACAGAAAATATCTCTTGAGTAAACATGATAAGTCTTCTCTCGAGATTATCTGTGCTAAAATATCTTTGTTATTGTCATTCAAAGTCAAAAGAAGTTAAAATAACTATCATGGAAGTATAACAGAGAAAAAAGCACAATTCAAAAATAACCAGGACACGAGGTTTACTTTAATCTTATCATTGATTTTCATTCGCTATGTTGTAACTACTTGTTAAATGTGACCTATATTTAATCTCTATGAAATATGTACATATTTATATTTTATAATTAACAACAATACAATAAAGCAAACAGTCACACAATTATCCATATCAAGAGTATTTATTTAGAAGGAAAAGTCAAGGATAGAACACATGAGAACGACTATATGTCAACAAAGTGAGGCTACATTGTATATATTGACACTTGTAACTGTTTGAAATGTTACATCTGAGAGACAGCTATAATATCACGTGATCACTCTCTAGTCGACCATAAAATATATCACATTCCGTCATTGTCTTATATTACCATTGACATAGTGTAACCTTGAAATCTCAGTTCATATCAACTGTCATTTCTTATTTCTGTTGTATTCCATAAACCACGCGGACAACTTATCCTTTCTGGAAATTTTCCTTGCATTTCACAAATTGTGATATCTATGACCATGTACCTAAAGACCTGTATTATCAACTTTTGTCTTATCAAATTTTCTTCGTAAAACAGTTAAAGCAGAAACAATCTGCATTCGAACTGTGACATCATAAACAGTTCCATTAAACAGCTAGAAACAAAACACCTTCAAAGAACACTCAACTAACAAACACTGCCTACTCCGATCATAACTTGTTTTGAATGTGGTTAAATTGATAGGCCGATTGAGGTTTTTGTGATTTTAATTGTTGTTTCTAGGATTTGAGCTCTGACATGACATGTGTTTTATGGCTTTTGAAATAAACGTTTTGCTTTTAACCACAATATAGTGAAAACTACCACTTGGCACTTGTAATGCATTAGTTCTTGTCTGCAAGGATTTTCTGCTAAAATGGAAATTGTGAAAAAATAATGTTTCATAACTTGTTTTGAGCGGCTAGAAATTCCTTCCATTAACACAACACAGTTAAAATACAATACAGAATGAGTTTAGTTTTATTGCAAAGTTTCATGATTTCATGGATATGATCAATATTTCCATCGTTTTGTCAATTTTGTCAAAATGATAGTCACTGAGTCATTATATAGAAACCTAACAGTTTTAAACATTGTGATATTAAAGTCAAAACCTCAAGATTGCATATGAACGTTCTCAAAGGATAACTGAAGTTCAAAGTTTTATCAAAGCAAAGTACACATTGTATTAAGTTCAAAGAAAAGTATAACATACACCAAGAAAATTGTATAATCTTAGAATGTCTAGACACTGACAAATTAATTTAGTTGTAAAGTTTATAAGAACTGGTCAACAACTGTAGACTATTCACTTTAAAATGTCTACTTCAAGAACTTGTTACTTCCTCATTATACTGACCATTAATACAATTACATACATAATGCTACAACACTAACACGATGTCTGGAAGAAGACAAATTTTTATACAAAATAGTAAGATGACGACTAACTATCGTTTTATCTTATCACTACGTTAAATCCCTGGTGAAAACCTCAAGAAAACTCTCTTAATTCTGTCAAAATATCTAAACAACAAACACTCTTTCTTTCCGCGAACCATCTCCACTGATATACTTGTAATCTACCAGGACCCAGGGTTAGTCTGTCAGACAGTTTGAATTTGTCTCCTCATGCCTTTCTTGCTGTATACCTTACTGTACGTATACTCCGCTGACTTTCGAGATACCCTTGTCTATATATATATATATATATATAATCCCATTCTTTAGGACAAATGCAGAATTACATACTGGAAAGTAGAGAAAATCCCTCCTTTTGGTTGAACAAAATGCTACAAGATCCGTGTTCGTCAAGTTTGGATTTTTTTAAATTAAACGTTAACTATTTCATGGATAAATTTAATTAAACGTGTGTTAGGAAATAGTAAAATAAATCGCTTAACGCGAGAATTCTATGACTGGCCTTTCTGATTCGGGGTTTACACGTTTGCTTTCAGAATTACAGTTCCACATATATTTATGGAGCCCGTCATTGAACATTTCTACCAAAACTGGTTGACTTTCGCTTGAATGTTAGACAAATCGTTCGGTCATTCTGAAAAGGATTGATTTCTAATCAAAATCCATGTCGAAGGTGTGTTTTTATAATTTTTGAATCGGTCGGATTTTCCAAAATAATTGACAAAATCAGCTAAGTAGCTATATACATGTATTCAGACAAAACTTGTCACTTTTGACTGAATTGCAATTTCAGACAAACCTAATGAAGGTTAGACTCGAATGCATATGTTAAGTGGTTAACTAGTTATGTAACTAGGTAACACAGATAAGTAACTAGTAAATTAAGTGGTTAACTAGTTACGTAACTAGTTAACCACTTAACATTTAACTGGTAAAATAATTCACAATGGCAGTTGTAAGCACTAACTTGCATTTTTTTCCTGTTATGATCTTTTATTTATTAAAAAAACAACTAGTTACGTAACTAGTTAACTACTTAATTAACTAGTTAATTATCTGATTAACTAGTTACGTAACTAGTTAACCACTTTATTAACGTGTTAGTTTTGTGGTTATCTGGCGGCAGAAATATGCCACCATAGTTGATAACTATGTACCTGTTATTATAAACTACTAAGTAGATATTTATATACATGTTTCAAATATTAAATCTACCAGTGAACTCTAGGTATGAATAATTGATATGATATTGGTTTATAACGGTGATAACAAGTCTTCGCCATCATATTAACATGAACGTTCTGAGTCAAATCTATGTTGAGCCATTTCTGTCTGTAACAATGTCAGGTCTAGATTATATCAAGTTGCTACAAAAAACAGGGGTAGACACAGAGACGGTCAACGATAAATACAATTAATTACAGTCCTGCATGTAACTAGGTCATCAACAAGAAGCTACTTCAGAAGTTGAAGAAATTGTACCAAGTACAGTTGCCCTTCACTACATCGTAATTTAAATTGTCACTGTGTAAATAACATGAACATATTGATTTAAAATGTAAAATTACACAAACGCTTCTAGGAAATCAAAACATGTTAAAGTAATATTATTAAATCAAACACGCAAAGTGATGACTGACATGTTTCTATAATCCTGTTTTATTATTTTCTGAGTAATACTGTCAATTTACGAACTAATAATTTCAATTTCGACTCTATTTCTGCATTTCATGACCTTAGAACGACAGTTCTGCATTTCTTCGCAACGATGTTAACAATTATAATTGTTATATGGTTGAAAATGTTTTCGAAACTTGACGCAAAAAATCCGTACATTAGCAACTTCCATTAGAAATTCAGACTACTAAAATTTCCATGTTACAAAAACAACCGTCAGTGAGTTTATAATCAAAGTGCTGATAGCGCTGCCCGGACTGCTTTCATCGTTCCAGTGGTAACAAAAAGTTTAAAAACATTCTCTTCACGCTCTAACAATTTTCAACAAAAATAAAGAAGCGTAGTTTAAGCGTAACATCTAATTTTACTATAACTATTGTGTCTTGTGTTATCTCCCTTTGATTAGTGTTAAAGCAATATTGCCTAGCAATACCACACTCACAAGGCGGCGCTCTCGATCGATAACAACCCCACCTTCCGCATTTTTATAGACTCTGCCTTCCGTACTGATATCAATTCGAAGATTTGAAAAAAGTGTTTATTGATTTTACATTGAAATTGTTGTTCACATTACATTGCAATACCAATTTGAAATAAGGTTGTGTTACAGCATAACATTTACATCATAAAGTAATTCGAATAATCAAAACGTTGATCTAATGTCGCTACTTCCAATGCGTATTGCTTCAGCAAAAAATGAACAAAGTGTAACAAAAGAACCGATATAATGATAAACCATAAAAACTTATCTGATAAAACATTTCAGTTAACCTTTGAATGGGAAAGGATTGCCCCGTATTTCATAAAATGCTACATAAATTAAGGTCATTATTCCTCCAGTTTTGGTTCTTTCATTTTACTATTTCTGTTATCCACATAAAAACAACAAAATGACCTTACAAAAAATTACATCTAAATTTGATTTCTTGTTTCTCTAAGTTTCTGAAAGTTTAAATCTTTCTGATCTTTATAATAAACATATATAGTAAACATGTAAACTTTGATCTCAACAAGATTTTATTGTCTCTGGATACATTGTATTAAATAAATGTAATGAACTACACAAATTGATTTATAATTATTCAACAAGTCAAGTTAATGTGATAAAGGTGTTATCTCGGAATTGTTAATGAAACTATTCATAATGAATCGAGAAATAATTGAATGATGAAAATGGGAAATAAATGACATATAATTACTATTCTTTCACCATTAAACCATTAATGTCTTCAGCAATGTTGAATAAATGATTTACATATAATACCCTCATTATATTCATCATTTTGAATGAATTTTACATGACCATAAGGACACTCATTAGAAACTAGGAATATTAATTAAATAAGCTTAAAAATCATAAAATATAAAAGGCTTACCGAATAAATCACAAGTTGATAACAAATATTTTTATATTTTCTTATAATATGACTTACCAATGAAGGCTTAATACACCTTTATTGGTAATGATAAATTACCATTATATCAATTATTATTTTAGTTTTCATTGTAAAATATGAAATCATTTCAAGAACGAATACATAATTTCATAAGTAATAAATGAAAGTAAATTATACCAATATTTTTGTAAGACGTACTCATGTTTATCACTACATTGTTTACGTTTTGAAAACGGATGCTAAACTTGATTTTTAGTTTGTTCGCTTGTCGAACAACTATATACGCCAATTTGAGAAATCGGTGTAGCAACCTTACTACGGATTCTACTTTTTTTAGGTACACGACGGGGCTCAACTCTTCAAACCTATGATATACAGAGTTTTCATTAATTGTTCGAAGAACAACTATATACGCCAATTTTGAGAAATCAGTATAACAAGCTTACTACAAAATCTACTTTTTGAGGTACATGAAGGAACTCAAATCTTCAAGCATGTGTATGACTGAGAAAGGTTTTAATAATTAAATTGTAATAATTACATTTAACCAAACACTGAAAATATATGCGACAGTGAAGATTCCCTGTGGTGAACCCCAATTTGAAAGGGCGTGACGCATTAATCTCTCATCCTATACGTAGATGATAAAACATATCTCGGCTCAGACGCTTAACTCATATCGCACAACAACAACGCACAGGAAGTAGTGCGGCGTTACATGAATATAAAACCGTTGTATGTTTTTTTAAAGATAAAATCATGATGATTAAATTGTAAAAAATGCTGGCTTATAACTACAGGAATACTTATCCATATATACATATTAGTAACATATACAATTAATTTGTATGAAGATTCAATTGTATTTCCCTGTACTCCTCAATGGTTATTATACCTGTGCAATTATAGGAGTATGCATTGTAATCAATTTCTAAATTAGATTTACCTGAACATTGGGATATCGGTATTTTTGATAATCGAATTAAAATTGGATTTTCATGTATAGTTTACAAGTACAAATGGCACCATTTTGATGATACATTTCATACAACGAAAGCTCTGCAGTCTATGTTTCAAGAAACGAAATCTTATTCTACATATTTTGTCACATTTTTTAGCACATTAAGTGACCTAAGCACAACATGTTTTCTCTGTCGAACAACTCCAGTGCCTTTAGCGCTTTGATATCATTTTCCATTGGCAGGATTAGAATGATCCCTCAGAATAGTTTCAAAGTTAAAGGGCATTTCTTTTAAATCAAAACAAAAGAATACATTCTAATTCTATAAACTTGCTAAATATGTAACTCGAACAAATTCAGAGCTTCAGCACTTTGGTTTATTTTAGCAGTTTAACAACCAGTTTTTTCTAGACACTTGTTTACCAGTACTATCTTGCTATTCCTATAGGAGCTGACAACATCTCTCTCTACAAGGAAACTTGATATTTAATATCAAAAGTTTGTCGAAAAGTTGGAAAGTGCATCAAATATTTAACAAAGTTGATGTTTCAAAAACAGTTAAAAGTTAATATTTGTACATGCTTTGTTGTATATTCTAATACTGATTTAAGTAGATGCATTTCCTTAAATATTCTTGATTGCACTATAAAACATTGACAATCAGGAAGCAGAATTTTCACCAAACGTAACAAGAGAGGAGATATCTATATATGGAACAAATAAGTACATTAAAGTTATGTTATCTACTTTGTTAAAACTATGTTGAAGTTACAGGAAGGATATTCATCTTAGAATGTATAATATTGACAAGCTTTAGTTAAAGCTTTTATAATAAAACAAATAAAACAGTGCAACAACTTCACAAAATACGTATAAACTATCAGAAAGGCAACTTTTATAATAATATGAAGAACAGAATTGAGCATGAAGATGCCGTCTAAACAAAATGCTTATGAACATACAGCTTGAAAACTTCCACTATGAATGATAGGGATGTATATTTAGTTTAAACAAATATGTAATAATTTATACGTCTTATTTTATTATACAAATATGTATTCGTGAAGATTATTATCAATGTAAGATATTGACATTTATAAAATTGTTTTGTGAGAAATGTTATTAAATCTGCATCAGAGTAATATAGTAATAACATGTAATGGTATATTATACATTAGAAGAACATTTCTTGATGAAATATATACACAAAGGAATACACATTATATAACATTCACGTAATCTTTTAAAATGTGAACATATGAAACACTTATGTTTTATAATTTTATATTCATTTTATAAAGATGTTGACATTTATAAATGTACAGTTTCAGCAAATTCTTAAGAAAAATAAAATGTGAATTTTAATTACTTAATCCTTTTTCAATATACCTAAAAATATTGAGTCTTCCATCTTGCTGAGATGCTCTATGAATCATACATCAAAAAGTTTGATCACAAGGCATTTTCTAGTAATAAAGTTACACCAATTACGTTCAAACAATTGTTTAGTGTTTATTAAGCATAAAATCTATTCAGAAACTTTGCTACTGACACGTTGATATGTAGAACTGTTTAAATGCTTGTTTTTTATCCTCGTCATCATCAAATTTAACAAATGATAAAAAAATATTTCTTTTAGTTAAACAAATTCTTGTTAACTTCATTCTTTTCAACCAGCATGTAAAGCTTGTTGATCAATATACGCTATTGTGTAATCATGCATGTGTGACAGAGAAGACAAAGTAGCTTATAACTAACTTAGATTTCCATTAAATGATTGGGTCATTACCGGAAGTTCATTTCAGGTACATTACATTCATAACGTAAAATATTCTACAAAACAATTAGTATCTCAATTTTATCAAATAAAAGATAAAGAAATGAGTTACATATTTTAATTCAATATTCATGCAGTTCTAATGAAGTGTTTGTCAATACAATGTCATAGCGTGTTGCATACAAAGAATACTGACTGAATGATTAGGTACTCCAGAATTTATAAATATTAGATTACAACAACATTGATGTTCACATTGTTCAGTCTGGTATCTTGTTTCTGTTTTATGTCACATACACCAAGTTATGGAATAATATAAGATACAACTTCAGACAAAGTATTTATAAAACATTAAACATACCTTCAACTCATCATGAGCTGTATTAATATACTTAACTTCAAAAATCTACTGGGACTCAAACACATGCAATTGAATGGTAAGAGAATGGTTTGAACAATACAATCTCCCTTAACACCAGTCTCTAAAGAGTAAAATTTTTATTAACATAACTTCTAATTTAATATTTCTATATTACGTTGCTTGATAGGACATGTACTTTATGGCGTGACCAATCGCATGTAAGACTCAAACATGTCTAAACTTTCTTAATTATCCATCAGTTTAATTTCTTCAGCGTTTTATAAGAAGAAAAGAAAGTCAATCTTAATTGTGTAGATACATAGTAATTATAGAGAAGAGGGTTACTTAAAAAATCATCATTAGTCAATACGTTTAGATCTCTAAGTCATAAACCAATGGCTACAATGTTAAATACACGGCGACGTGCATTAAGTATATTGAATACATCTAAATTATATTTTATATGTTTTTTATTATTTCATGACTTTTTGTTTATATGGTCATGTTGAAGAAAATTTGTTTGTTTGTTATACATTTTAGATTTAAGTTTAAAAGACTCGCCTTCTAATATTCTGAACTAAACTTAATGACATATTATTACCAGGGGATTGTACTTATTAAGTGATAAATCTTTCATGTCTACATCAGTCTGTTCTTTATATGTTTGATTAAATTGTTTCTACAACAGTTTAAATTTCTGTTGCAATTACAATAAACATGAAATGTAATTTGAAGGATTCAAAGTGAAGACACAAACATCTTAACCTAGGTCTCGTATAAAACAAAATATAACTAAATGAAACGTAAAATATTAACCTAACGTATGTGTCTTGTATATATGTATTTTATCACTGAAATGTGGTAATAGTAGTGAAGTTCACCGAATTAAAACGTTCATATACATTTTAGCTGGGAAACATATTTATCATTTAACACCACTGCTGTAGAACAATTGTTTTGTTGTTGTTGTTTGTTTTAGTGACTCCGTTGTATTTATTCTGAATGTATTGAAATATTTCATAAAAAATATATGTGTATATTTAAGTACATTTTATCAAACCTGACAGTTAAGATAAACTATTTTCTAACACGATATTAGCAGTAAATTAATAATTTTGAGACACTGTCCAGATTAAAGTGGATACTTTTCAATTAAACTGGTTTATAACAATTAATTTAATTGGTCCAAACAACAAATATCGATGGAATAGACTTTTGAAAAGAGTAAATAGAGATGGAAAACTTATCAAATTTCGATGTCAGTGGTGCAAATCTTCGCACTATAAAACACACAAGGGTCAAATATACACGAACTGTTAATTAGCATTTTCTTCTTACGGAAAAATCAATGTTTGTCCCGCATTAAAGATAGTGTAAATGTTATAAACTGTCAATTCTTTGGTGAATATATATATTTTATCAATAAATGTACTTCTAATGTATGTAAATTATTGTATAATATACCATTACAAGGTTACAATATGTTGCTGGAAAGTTTTGGTATTATGTCTTAAGGTGACAGTACTTTGACGATGACATAAAGTCTTAAGACAATATAGACTACAAAATGTCATTGCAAGAGGGTGAATGTATATTTTATGATGACTTTAACATAAAATGTGAGTTTTGACGACTAGACAATATCTAATCTACATACTAACTTCAAGCTATTTCTAAATAACATACATATTTCCGTGAAAATTGTTCCTTAATAATCTTAATGACAAAAAGTAAACGGTTTAATGTAGTTCTACTTTTGAAACTTAGCAGTCACTAAACATTGTCGTACCCAAGGGTTATCAAGATTCTCACTAGATTGACAATCTTCTCTCTATCTTCAAGTTTATTTTCAAATTTTATCAATTCTAATTCTTTGGATTGATTCAAATTTTATGTTTCGAGGTCTTTAAGCTACAATTTTCTCCTTATATCTAGTGTGTGACTCTGGATTACAAATTATGACGTTATCGTCATTTACACTTACGAGGTTACCCACTGGGGATCACGTACTATTTCTTCTTCCTTTTCACATTCCCGAGTGTAATTTCTTGTAGTCATATCTTCCTTTGATAAGAGTACCTAGTTCTTAAACTGATTTAGCCATTTAACTATCATATGCAATCATTTAACCATCATTGCACCATGCAATTCACAATGTATAACGCTTATGCAAGGTTTACTTTTTCAGTGAAGGTTTCTAAGCCTATCACACTCTTCTTACATTCACCTAATTCAAATAAACAACCATTACTTAAAAAACTTTTTCAAACTAAATAAATTATTTCTATAATATTTTAAACTTCAATTATGTCCCACACGGGTACATCTGGTATAAACAAAATTTTGCGCTATGTAACCCCACTAACTTGACTTTCAAATTAAATTTATTGATTATATGACCAATTACCTCCTAGAATCATATTATGTTAATAAAACCCCGATACTTGAAAAAGACCTGGTTGACACCTCATTAGATACCCTATGTCGCCATTCACCGATTACACGACTTATGTAGGTGCATACCAAGTTAGCAGCCCCTGAGAGCACATATTATATGGACCCACTAACATTGTTTCTTAATTCGTTTACATTACTTTTGTTTTATCTAAGTTGACACTTAATTTAACAATTTCTCAGGATTCCGTAAAGCGTTGTTCAAAATATTTCAAATAGCAACTTGTAGTATGTAACATGAACCTGCTAATAAACGTCCTGAATTGTTATATTATATTTACAGTTACACAGCACATGAAATACAAGTAAAAAATTGCTGCTAAATGCAGCAAAGGGATTGTCACGGCAAACAAAAAAGAATGATTAAGTATAATCTAAAGGTAACTCAAAAGAGCATTATATTGAATTGTCATGTTAAGGTTTTTCAGTAATTAAAAGGTAACTTGTCATAAAACGTTTTTCTGTTCAAATGTAACAATCTCGTTCCAAAAGCCTAGTAAGATTCTCGATACTAGTTAGATTGAGAATCTTGACAAATTTGGAGTACGCGAATGGTCTGGATCTAGACACCATCTTTTTGCCGACAGGATGTTTGGTTTTAGTTGGATTTATTTCCAGTAATTCATATTTGCATGACGCTTAAAAAGATCGGCAGAAGGGAAAACATAGTTCTTCAGAACAGAAGCTATTTACATGACTTATCGCTTCTGTTTAGTCAAGTGCTCCTCACATTGCGGATCTGTTCTTACCAATCCGTGTAACCAATCATCTAACTAATGCATAACTGTCCAGCATCTTTGAATTTCGACATTTTGATTTTACAGGCGTGAACATTTGTTGCATTTATTGCATTTATTTTTTAATCACGAGACAGTCATGCAATCTAAATGTGTGTGTCTTTGCCTTGAAATAGAAATATCAGTTTGCGCATAGTATTTAAGCAGAGGTAGAGAGTCAGCGAGTGAATCTTTCAAACCAGTGTATTAGAGAGTAGTCATACCTTTACTTGTAACGGAAGAATTTTGTTGCCGGATACACGAAAGGATTTAACATGTATTTTAATTCCGAAAAGATGCACTTAAATACAAAAGGCAAGCTATTTCGAATAGAAATCATTTTTCTTAATAATGAATTCACTCGGACTCGAGAAAACATACTTCATTCGAACAAATTAAAAACTGGCGAGCTTTTCACCTAGGTGTAAATGTCCGTCATTTTAACTCTCTTAAAATTACCTGGTCCGTCTGGTCAATAGTCCGTCAATATAGTACCAAACTTTTCATAATTAAAAAAAGTCTGCAAAAATAATCTTACATCTGCTCGATCTATAACCAGAAGCAAGTTCAATTACACAAAACGCTACAGTACGTTACACAACGATGCATTCGGAACTCCTCGGTCATACATTTGTTTACTTTAACGCCGGACATTTCAAAATAGCGTCCAAATATGTCCGAGATTATTCGCAGCAAATGGACGAGGACTTCCGAATGTATCGTTGCGGAACGTTCTATAACGTTCGCAGTTACTGAACTCAACCCTGGTCCGTAACTCTTATGCTCTTAAAATTAACTGGTCCGCTGCACTTAATCATAGTTAGAAAAGATCGCCAATAGAGCTCAGTAAGAGTAAGAATTAAGAGTCAATGTTACACGATTACGCTTCTTTATTTATACAGTCGGCTAATAAGAAAAAAAGGTATATTATTAAAATATATGAATCATATCAAATTAGTTTTCAAATGATAAATGCTCTAACAGTTGAAATATATAATATTTACAACAATATGTGATGAAGCAATCGACAATTCTTTTAATAGTTAAAGTCTGCAAAGTTATTTCTTAAAATATAATTTCGATATTGGTGTCTTATCTTTTCAAATAAAATATTGGCAAATATCAATAATATATGTACTATACACACATTATGATACGCATATTTGTTAAACTGTATCCGTATACTAAACTGGTCTCCTGGTCCGGTTGGTTCGCGATTTATACCTACCCCTTTTCGTGTGATTCGAAAGGATTTGCGGAAATGTGTTGATATAAAACGCTGATTTTTCGTGTGTTGCATTGTTGCAAGAAAAATTGTTTATATGGATTCCCCCAAAAATGATTTTTCTATTTAACTTTTAACGGAAATGGGCTGTACTATGACTGCATTAAAAACAATAAATTTGTCGGCAGTGGAAATCGAAAGGATTTTTATCATTTTTTATCACGTGACTTTTGCCCATTGCTATCAAAATCTACCCACCACAATATCACGGCGTTGAGACGCCGTGAAATAACATTTATCTACCTAGCTTAAAGAAAATTATTTTTGAGATATATTTACAAGGCATAAACACACACGCACATATATGCCATATGAATACATAGACTTAAAATCACAGACCTGCCAACCTAACATGATCGTGCTACTGGCATAGCAATATATAAACATACCATAGGCGTCCTTAGAAATAGTATTGTCTTTAATCATTAAGAACGCATTGGCTTGAGAGATTACACTAAGAAGATGAACCAATTTCTTTACTCAGCTGACATCGCAAGCTTTAACAGAAACCACCGGACCATCAAACACACTTTATTAATTTCCATTAAGGCATACTTTACATCTTTGCCCCGTTCCTTTGTTTTGGGACGCCATGCTCCATGCTCTTTTTAGGGACAATGCATTCATGTCTCTTTTCAGCTACAATAGAACGTAATGCATGGTAGAAATAAATACATGTTCATTCCTTGTTCCAATGTAATGACTAGCAGAGTAAGTTAGAAATTACCGAAAATGAATGAATAAATACTTAATTCAAGAAGCGAACGTACGAGTCTGTTTCCATTTACAGACTGACTGAAATCGCTTGATTGCTTTGTCTTTAATAAGGGTCTGTCCATTAGGATGCATTATGTGCAGATTCCGGGCTGGGACTATTTAATCTTTATCCCTGAAATGTTGTTTTGGGGCCTGAATTTCCTATTACAATCGATATCAGGATATTTATTTAAATGCCATAAATGACTTATCGTTGCCGAAGATGGGCTGTCCTCGGATTACTTATTCAGCACTGTCAAGTTGGAGATTTCCCTGGAAAGTTGATATGTGTATTTAGGGTTATTTAGCTTATGATTTGTATCATGTGTCTGAGTTTGTTTGATTGAAATCGACATATCTTTTCTCTGTATATGTTATTCGGTCCAACTAAAGCCAATAAGCGCCTTACAACTCAGACGTAATAATGCGTCTATCGACTAAGATGACATGACATCACTCCGGTATTTAGACCCGTAAATTTTCGTACCCATTTCCCGCCACAGGTGGCTAAGACATTTTGCTAAGTGTATGTATCCATTACTTGTAGGAGTAACTGAAGATATTGTTGTTGATGGCATTTGTTGTGTTCACTGTTGGTATGTATTTATTTGATAGATGATACTTGACACTTAGTAGAAAGTTAGTGAGACTTGTAAAACCTGTAGGAGGGAAAGGTTAAATACAAAGCTACATAAAGTAAATGATATAATTGTTCTACAGACTTAGCTTGCACAGATCATACTATTGATTTAGTTTAACAATCAACCTCACACATGTACACAAACACAACAATATTACTGATCAAGCAGTTTATTGGACGTTTTGTGCACAAACGGTCTCACTAACCTTTGTACGATAACGCTAAGTATCATGGGTAAAACTGTTTATCTACTTGAAAACACGTGGTAATGTTTACATTCTAATAATTTCCCCATTCAACTGTACTGAACTAATAGAGTATGTTTTTCGTGTCTACTCAAATAAAATTTAACTATCCAACCAACTATGCGCATTAAATATAACTTTTTAACCGGTATTTAAACCTCCATGCTGACGTGTTTACATCTGTCATTCTTTATACATTAATTTGCAATCGAAAGCAGAATACGCGGTTTAACTATGCATCTAAACCATATGAGGTTTAAAAGTACTTTGTATCTATAGATTGATATTTCTGTAGTTATAAGCAATCATTTGTTTTACAATTTAATAATGATTGTATAAAAAATGAAAATATCCAACGATTTTGTCTTCATGCGCCGCACTTCATTCTGTTGCGTACCAAATCACCGAATACTGCGAATGGTTGGGCGTCTTGGTAAAGAGGCGATATAATCACCTGCTATTAATAGAATGGTTTATTGGATGGTGCAGATATTCAAAAGTAGTTGTCTTTTAATATCATAAATTCTTGAGCTTTAAACTAAACAGATATTTTTAGGGTTCCAGTACTACTGACATATAATACATAACGCAATAAGCGTTAAATAAAGTATAGTATTGCATCAATACGATTATATCACACAGATCTACGTGTCATACAATACATGTACATGTATATTTAAGTATATATTATTTACTAGGATGACGAAGATCAAAGTTTTAGATATCAATAGCCCAATGACCAGAGTTTGTTATTACATATTGAGGCTTCACCATAAAATTATGTGTTTAATTGAGTAATAAGAAAAAACTTGATCATTGTTACATTTTGCTAGTTATTAAGATAGTTTGATCATTATATTGGGTGCTTTCTTTTTTATTCGATGGTTTAATCATTATATTGAGTGATTTCTTTATTATACTCGGTGGTTTAATCATTGTATTGAGTGCTTTCTTTATTATACTCGGTAGTTAGAGCATTATATTGAGTGCTTTCTTTATTATACTCGGTAGTTTGAGCATTATATTGAGTGCTTTCTTTATTATACTCGGTATTTTGAGCATTATATTGAGTGCTTTCTTTATTATACTCGGTAGTTTGAGCATTATATTGAGTGCTTTCTTTATTATACTCGGTGGTTTAATCATTGTGTTAAGTGCTTTCTTTATTATACTCGGTAGTTAGAGCATTATATTGAGTGCTTTCTTTATTATACTCGGTAGTTTGATCATTATATTGAGTGCTTTCTCATTATACTCGTACTTTAGTCATTTAGTGCATTCTTTATTATACTCGACGATTTGAATATTATATTGAGCGTATTATTCATTATACTCGGTGGCTTGTTCATTATGCACGCTTTATCAAAACACTTCACCAGTACAAAGTCTCACACGTAGTATTTCTGTGTAGTTTGGACTGTATTACCACATAAACCAAACTCCTTCATGGAATTCTAAATCTACTTTCTCGTCCTAGGTTTCTCTGCGTAGAAGATCGCTGAGAAAGTTTCGAATGTAGGATGGGAAAATATGTAAAGTTATACAGTTTAGTATATGCACAAACTACTAAGCTTGTTCACCTACCATCGAATGTATAATTCGAGGATAGGTGAACAACTGCTAGACTTGGTTCACTGCCTGACTATATACTTACAACTAAGATAAACGAGATGCATTATAAAAACTTCTGTAATTGTTTAACAAATGTAATGATGATAAATAACCCTTATAATCCTCGTACAATCATTGTAAAACAATAAAAACACTATTCTAATTTGTGTTCTTGTTTCCTTTCACACATATAAATGTAATGAAACACATTAAGGTGTCTGGTAACACTGAGCTCTATTACTGAACTATTACAGACTAGCGTGTGTTACACATATCAATGTCGTAATTGGTGCTGGCTAAATTGTTGTTAAGATTTGTTTTTATATGTAAGTTTACAGTTTGACGTCCAAGAAATACAATAACGAGAAGACGGACTTGTATCATATTATATTTATACATAGTGACATTCAGTTGAAGTGACCATAAAGATTTCCCATGGCAATTAGTCGATTCGAAGGAAAGGTTTTCATAGATTTTAGAAGAATCGTTTATTTGATTATAATTCATAACATCACAATTCTTTGAGAGTCGAGAATTGTTAAATTTTTGTACATTAACTTTAAAGTGCTTTGTCAAGCGAATAACGTGAACTAAAAGAAAACAAACTTTCTTCAAATGTCAAATAAAACAAACAATTTTAATATCTCAAGAGTTTCCTAACAACATTTCGTGAAAAGAACATGTCTACATGTCAACAGATGTTGATTTGTTGTGTTCTGGGAGATCAATTAGACATGAATATATCACTCTTTGAAACCAATTTGAGAGACTGAGCTTTATTTGTAAAAAATATCACTAAAACTTTCAGAATCGTAAAAGATGATGGCTTAGTTTATAAACAAGAACAGTCCACGGACAGACCGCTTGACTATTCAGGGTGCTCCTGTAAAAATCATTGATATGGGGTTATTTGAGGTAAGTGAAATTTGAAGTGGACACTTTCATTGGTTGAGATTATAATATTTGCATAAAAAACTTCATTATTAATTGTAGATCAGTTTTCTTCAAAAAATATATTTTATGTGAAGTTATCATTTCTAGAGCAGATAGTGAAACATATTTGGCGATCGAGCCGTTTTTGTGAGCGTGGTGACGATTTGGAAACAACGACCGTTGAATAGGCGTTATAGATCTTTTCTCTTTATGCATACAATAAGAAGAACAATTGTGTCTGGCCCCTATGGGTTTAAGTATGTATTTGGTCTTTTCTAAGTAAACAGGTGATAGAAATATAGTGATACTTTTAGTGTGATTTTGTTAAATTTAGTGATTGTGAATTATGTTCTCAGATTATTGTTCGTATAACTTAGATGCTAGATTAAATACTCCTTGGGTGCTATGTAAATTCTACATTATTTTTCAGAATAATATAATTGTAACTACTAAGGATTGCATTACGTATTTCCATGTTCTTGGTTGGGTACATTGTCGTGCGCATAGGTTTAGTATTTCTAAAGTAGTCACACAATTATAATACATATAAGCATACAATAAATGTCAATAGGTAATAACACACAATTACAATACATATAAGTATACAATAAATGTCAATAGGTATTACACACAATTATAATACATATAAGTATACAATAAATGTCAATAGCTAAAAACACACAATTATAATACATATAAGTATACAATAAATGTCAATAGCTAAAAACACACAATTATAATACATATAAGTATACAATAAATGTCAATAGGTAATAACACACAATTATAATACATATAAGTATACAATCAATGTCAATAGGTAATAACACACAATTATAATACATATAAGTATACAATAAATGTCAATAGGTAATAACACACAATTATAATACATATAAGTATACAATCAATGTCAATAGGTAATAACACACAATTATAATACATATAAGTATACAATAAATGTCAATAGGTAATAACACACAATTATAATACATATAAGCATACAATAAATGTCCGTAGGTAATAACACACAATTATAATACATATAAGCATACAATAAATGTCAATAGGTAATAACACACATTTATAATACATATAAGTATACAATAAATGTCAATAGGTAATAACACACAATTATAATACATATAAGCATACAATAAATGTCAATAGGTAATAACACACAATTATAATACATATAAGCATACAATAAATGTCAATAGGTAATAACACACAATTATAATACATATAAGCATACAATAAATGTCCGTAGGTAATAACACACAATTATAATACATATAAGTATACAATAAATGTCAATAGGTAATAACACACAATTATAATACATATAAGTATACAATAAATGTCAATAGGTAATAACACACAATTATAATACATATAAGCATACAATAAATGTCAATAGGTAATAACACACAATTATAATACATATAAGCATACAATAAATGTCAATAGGTAATAACACACAATTATAATACATATAAGCATACAATAAATGTCCGTAGGTAATAACACACAATTATAATACATATAAGTATACAATAAATGTCAATAGGTAATAACACACATTTATAATACATATAAGCATACAATAAATGTCAATAGGTAATAACACACATTTATAATACATATAAGTATACAATAAATGTCAATAGGTAATAACACACAATTATAATACATATAAGCATACAATAAATGTCAATAGGTAATAACACACAATTATAATACATATAAGCATACAATAAATGTCAATAGGTAATAACATCTGTTAGTATAATATTACATTTAAATCAAGAAAATATAATTGGAAAGGAACTATATTAATTGACAATGCACTGATAACAGTAGAATATAAACAGAACTGTTCTATATAATTACCTTCAGTTAACACAATGTTTTAATCGAGCCGTTTTTGTGAGCGTAGTGACGATTTGGAAACAACGACCGTTGAATAGGCGTTATAGATCTTTTCTCTTTATGCATACAATAAGAAGAACAATTGTGTCTGGCCCCTATGGGTTTAAGTATGTATTTGGTCATTTCTAAGTAAACAGGTGAGAGAAAACTAGTAATACTTTTAGTGTGATTTTGTTAAATTTAGTGATTGTGAATTATGTTCTCAGTTTATTGTTCGTATAACTTAGATGCTAGATTAAAGATTCCTTGGGTGCTATGTAAATTCTACATTAATTTTTTAGAATAATATAATTGTAATTACTAAGGATTGCATTACGTATTTCCATGTTCTTGGTTGGGTACATTGTCGTGCGCATAGGTTTAGTAGTTCTAAAGTAGTCACACAATTATAATACATATAAGCATACAATAAATGTCAATAGGTAATAACACACAATTATAATACATATAAGAATACAATAAATGGCAATAGGTAATAACACACATTTATAATACATATAAGCATACAATAAATGTCAATAGGTAATAACACACAATTATAATACATATAAGAATACAATAAATGTCAATAGGTAATAACACACAATTATAATACATATAAGTATACAATAAATGTCAATAGGTAATAACACACAATTATAATACATATAAGCATACAATAAATGTCAATAGGTAATAACACACAATTATAATACATATAAGTATACAATAAATGTCAATAGGTAATAACACACAATTATAATACATATAAGTATACAATAAATGTCAATAGGTAATAACACACAATTATAATACATATAAGTATACAATCAATGTCAATAGGTAATAACACACATTTATAATACATATAAGCATACAATAAATGTCAATAGGTAATAACACACAATTATAATACATACAAGTATACAATAAATGTCAATAGGTAATAACACACAACTATAATACATATAAGCATACAATAAATGTCAATAGGTAATAACACACAATTATAATACATATAAGTATACAATAAATGTCAATAGGTAATAACACACATCTATAATACATATAAGCATACAATAAATGTCAATAGCTAAAAACACAAAAATACAAGTAAATCTGTGAGTTAATGCTCACTAGTGATACCTCCGCAAAAATCTAAAAATATGCGACAAACAGGAAGTAGATGAGCAAAGAGCATGAATTCGCTTTACACCACATGGGACTATGGGATGAAGCAATATGCAAAGTATTAGGCTGCTGCATGTTATAGTTGCTGAGAAAACTGCGACGGAAATTTTGTAACGGACGGACGGACGCACGGACAAGGGCAAAAAAGTATACCCCCCTCTTCTTCGAAGCGGGGGTATAATAATACATATAAGCATACAATAAATGTCAATAGGTAATAACACACAACTATAATACATATACGCATACAATAAATGTCAATAGGTAATAACATCTGTTAGTATAATATTACATTTAAATCAAGAAAATATAATTGGAAAGGAACTATATTAATTGTCAATGCACTGATAACAGTAGAATATAAACAGAACTGTTCTATATAATTACCTTCAGTTTAAACAATGTTTATCATTGAAATAAAGTCAGCATTTTACTTGTAGTAAAATACAAAGAACACTTTGACAATATTGTTAAATTAGTTTATTTAATTCAGGTATAACAGTTATCATTATACGCTTCAAGTGACAGACGTAACAATTGATCAGCTCTATATAAAAAAACCGTATAATGTAAACTTTCATTTTATGAGAAATTAAGTTTTCTAGAACTACTCATCTATAGTATACAAGAAGTTTTACTTATTTTATAAAGTATATGATAACATAGATAAAACACACAATATAACTGACATTTTCTGATCATTGTTGATTACTCAACAATGTAAAATTACATTCACTAGAACATTAGTATTAGAATTGATATTCATTTTTAAAAGAGATCCTACAACAGAAATCAATCCTAGTTTCACAAAATAATTGAGTGAGGTTTTGACAGGAGATATTTTGCATTATACAAATTATCACATTACACTTCTAGAATACATAAACACATTAGGGAAATCCAGTCTGAATGAATAATCTAATTACTAAATACCAGATGGATATGCTGTCAACTATTTACAGACAATAAACTCACCATTGCTAATGACAAGTGTACTTGTGTAATTGTTAAAACATATTTTTATTGTCAATAAATATTACAGTGGCATTTGGTATTTGAAGGTTTATCTAAATACAGAACTAAGATACAACACACACTTATAGTTCGTACAAAAACAAAACACTGTTAATATAAACAATTCAATGAGCTAATCCGCGACAGGGGATGCTCAGGATGACAGTAACGTATATAATTTTAATATGCTTTATGATGTTTTTGTTGGAGTAATGATAAAAGCGTTTTACCATTACAAGCATGATTGACTAGATTAATTCTTTTAAATATCTTCTATTTAAATTGTTATGAGGTGTCCAATAGAATGAAAAACATCTCGCAGAAACCCATTAAATATTTAGCGAAATAAAGCAAACGTGTACATAATAATTTATATATGTGTCCTTTGAAATGTAAAATAAAGTAAAAGGCTCCTCGTAGAAATAAACAAGGACCTCTCCATGCAAAACTGTATGTCTGGTTTCATAGCAACTGTTTCAGGATAACTGTGAAATAAAATAAAGACTTAATTGACTTATATAGGTTCATGAATTCCTTACGGTATATTAGTAATTATTTTTCCAGGAAGTGTACTTATAATCAGAGTATAATATCTTCACTTGGTCTATTTATCAACATCTTCACACAGCAAGTTTCAGTAATATACCAATATAAGTAGATAAAGATATAAGTTAAATGTTAACTTTATTGTCT
This sequence comes from Mactra quadrangularis, assembly GCA_025267735.1. NCBI lineage: Eukaryota > Metazoa > Mollusca > Bivalvia > Venerida > Mactridae > Mactra > Mactra quadrangularis. Next base: position 22,991,284 of record CM046306.1, on the reverse strand, counting down.
TGTATTGTCATATTTTATTGATGTTATCTGATTTAAGTGTAATGATGATATAATGGCATGTTATATAACTACAAGTATGTTCTAGTTTTAAAGTAGGTCTAAGAAGTTATGTGAGGAAAATATATTATTCATATTCCACAAGTTTGACTAAGGATTAGCAGAATGAAGATTAGCTAAATTTTGTCACGTATATTTACACAAAAGGCGAACGGTGCATACAATTAAAGACATCGGAATCAACTTCAACTTCAATGAATTACTCCATCAAAATCCTATTGGACATCATGTGGAGGGTGTGGTGCTGGTAGTCGTGCTGTACAACTATTTTACTGGGGCGCGTGTGATCGGACGTTTCCCAGAAAAACAAGTGCTCGATAAAATAGTTCTGTGAAGTTTTTTAAAAGAATAACGTATTTACACTATACATTGTCTCTGGTAGACAAACCCCTGTATGCAGTGGGATGTACCACTGCCTTGAAGCCATCAAGAGTGTTTTGACGTAATGATGCTTCTGGTAGATTGTTCCATGGAATGATTACTCTCGGAAAGAACGAATGTTGATAAGCGTTAATATTACAGTGATAGGGTACGAATTTCATGTTGTTTCTGGTCGATAAATTGGTATTACAAATGTATACTGCATCATCCATGTTGTATCTAGGTGAAGGCACTGGTAGGTAGTTTATAGGAACAGCTACAAGCTGGTGAACAATTTTATACATGAAGATAAGGTCAAATAAAGATCTACGTTGTTCCAAGGTTGGCCATTTCAATTCAGATAACATATAAGTGACACTAGTAGGATTTTGGTAATTAAATGGTTTCTTAAGAACAAATCTTGCGGCATTTCTTTGCACTTGTTCAATTTGTTTGATCTGTGTTTTTTGTTGGGGATTCCATATGGTTGAACTATATTCAAGTTTTGGTCTGACGAGCGAATGGTATGCACGTTCTTTGATAGTTTTTGGACAGTGTCTTAAATTCCGCTTTAGAAAACCTAGAACTCTAGAAGCGTTAGACGTAATATTGTCAATATGGAATCCTGTTCATTTTACCCTTAATTATTGCATAGTAACTTAATGTTACAAAATTGTATCCCCGTTTGTTTAAAATACAAAAATGAATTGTTTAGAGAGTCAATTACGTGCACTGGCAAAAATAATGTGAAAGAGAAAAAAAACATTGATGTGTTTTATTAATAAACTCCCATTAGACAACATCACAGATGTTATCTAATTAAATGTAAATTAATTTGCATGTGTGCAACAAACATGTTCTGTTTTTATTCACGGTGACATTTTAAAACGTAAAAAATATAGTCTGTCGGATTATTTTTAAATGAAAAATCATTAAAGACAGTTGTTGACAAGAATATCGCATTAGATATCATATTTCTTCATAATATGCAAACATGTTTCAGTTGTTATTATAAAATAATTTGACAATTTTTAGTAATTATATATAACAGATGTTGTCACGGTTATAATGAAATAGAAGTTTCTCCCCGGAGACATTAAAATCAAGATATTATTTGATAATGGTAGATTTCACACGATAATTTCACTGAAATAATAAAACAACTTGATACAACTAAAAGGTTTCAATCCCACACCGTTAGATTGTTTTGTTCTTTTACACAAACGTTTTATTAAACTAAGCGCATGCATATGATGACCGATTTACAAGTTTTTCTGAACAATTTTCATAAACTAGGACTTATAAATTATGTAATCGATAAATTATCGTTTTTCAATGCAGAAGAATATTGATATAGATATTTTAAAAAGCCCCATTATCAAATTAATGTAACACTGTTTTTGGACTGCAAAGAATCATGTCATTAGTGAATGTAGATCGAAACCGAAAGTAGAATTTGGTTGTCAATGCTTGAAACAATAGTTTTGATCACTGTATGCTTATCATAAGATGAAGTCTTGTTTAAGAAAAAAAACTGCTTAAAATAACATAATTAAGCAATAAAACTATTAGCATGTAACTAAATATAGAGTGCTCTTATAACAGTATCCCACTTTTAAAGAAATGGACACTTTGTCAAATTCAAATTTAGAAAACAGAGTGGTTTGAACAGTTAATTGTGTCTATAATGCATGTTATATTGTAATAATTTCATGCTAGTAAAACAGTTTCAAGACTACTGTTGATTGATATACATATATCTTCATAGTGACTTTAAACTGTCATGAAATGATATGATCGGTGGTAACCAAAGAAAGAACGAGATGGTTTGTAAAGTCTAGTATACTACATAAATTCCCATGACAAAACAGAATCTGTTTTAGCTCATCTGAACACGAAGTGCTCAAAGTAAGGTATTGTGATCAACCATGAAAACTCTGCTTCGTATTAAAAATAAACCCCAAACATCACTACTGACTGTGAAAACGTTGATTCTTTCGTGCATATCTAGGAATCAAAACTTCATACTACTCTTGATATGCATGCTCCAAATAGTAGAAAATCATGGATGAGTGAAAATAAATTAAAAATGAACAACTCAAAGACTGAGTTTATCATGTTTAAAAGCAAAGCACAGTTTAATAAATTTTTAACCCAGTCAATTATCATTGTTAGTGAAACTATATAAAAACTGTGAAGACTATACGCTATTTGGGGGCCTTTCTCGATGAAACTTTAAGCTTTGAAGACCACATCAAAACAAAAAGAACTGCTATACTGTCAAACGTATAAGAAAATATTTAGACAAAGATGCAACAGAAACTATCTTTGGTTGTATCTCACATTGATTACTGTAATCTGGTCTTGTATGGAATCTCAAAATGTGATCTTGGCAAATTTTAACGAATTCAAAATATGTGTGCCAAAAAAGTTTTAAGAATAAAAATCAGACAGTTCAAAAGATGCTCTGTACTCACTGCACTGGTTACCAGTCAAAGCAAGAATCAACTTTAAAATATGTACTTTTATTTTCAACTGTTTTTACTGGAACTGCATCTTCATATCTGACTGAAATTCGTCAAATACCTCTCCAAAGCAGATCTGGTCTTAGATCCGCAAAATCCAAAGACCTGATTTTTGTGGTACAAATAAAAAAGAAGAAGATATCATTGACAGAAGCTTTAGCACAGTGGGACCCATGATAAGAAATAAGCTACCCGATGATTTTTAACTATAACTGACTTTGGATGTGTTAAAAAAATTGAAGACTTACTATTTCTCTAATTTTTATGATCTATTTTAAAATTGACATGGCTAGTTAATGCCTTATACCTTATTATACTATGGTAAAATTTGGTAACTCGTAGTTATGGTGGTTTGTTTTTACTAATTTATTTACGACTTTTTTGTTTAAGTTATATTCACCCTGAAAATATATTTGAGTCACTTATTACCTAGTCAATATGGACCATAGATTATGAATATTACGTCAGCACTGTTATGGTTGATTTAACATAATTTCTTAAACATTAACAACACATTGATTCCTTATAGACTTAACATGTTCTTATAGATAATGGTCATAATGGATAAAAACAACAACCTTCTCATGTAAAACTTTCCCATTAAGACGTGTCTTATAACGGTAATTTGTATTGCATATTTTATAAGTTTGTACCTTTTAAGGTTTGTGTATAAACAACTTTTTATCTTAAACATTGTTTTATTTTATTTCCTGACAAGGTCAATCACTCTAGCATAAAATAAATCAAACTTAGCATGTTGGAAGTGACATGACATCTACCGAACTAGACCTCTCGAAAAGTAACATAACATTTACCAAAATTTAACCTTTTGATATAAATCATGACAAATAACAAACTTAAACCTTTTAAATGAGACATGACATATACCAAATTTAAACCTTCTGAATTTAACTAAACGAAAACCAAGCTTTAACCTTTGAAATGTAACATAACATACACTAAACTCGAACTTTATAGAATGAATCATGACATAAACCAAACTTAACATTTAAAAATGAGACATGACATATACCAAACATAAACCTTTTAAATGAGACTTGCCCTATACCAAACTTAAACTTTTTAAAATGAAACATGACATATAACAAACCATAATCTTTTAAAATAAGACATGACGTATACCAAACTTAAACTTTTAAAATGAGACATGATCGATATTTACTAAATTAAAACCTTTTAAAATGAGACATGAAATATACCAAACTTAAACCTTTCAAATTAGGCATGACATATACCAAACTTAAACCTTTCAAATTAGACATGACATATACCAAACTTTAAACGTTTAAATGAGACATGACATATACCAAACCTGATCATTTTAAAATAAGAGATGACATGTACCAAACCTTTACCTTTTGTAAGAGACATGACATATACTGGTTAACATTAAAACGGTTGTTTGAGTATAATTATAAATTATTTTGTTAATTTCCTTACTTAGTTCGGGGGAATTGTCCTTAAACTAATAGTGAGCAGAGCGTATTTATAGATTTTGAATTATTGAAACGGTTAACATGTTATAACGTAAGGTCAAAATATGGTATTGTCATTTATATTATTTTAAGTTTTTATTTACGGCCTATATTTAAACCAAATATTTTACTTGCATATTATTATTGTTGTCTTCTAAAACTAACTATTATTTGTTTGTAACCTAAACTTTTACATTTTTAATGTTTAACACAGAAATCAATCAAATATTTTTTTGCAAAATATAGGAAAGTATGTCTTTTTGTCTATCATAAAATTAACGTTCCATGATTCTAAACAATGATTTAAAATGCCAACTAGAAATGTAATACGTTGATAATATAATACAACGTATATATAGATAAATATAAAAGTAAAACTTACCATTTATTAGAATACATGCCACAAGTAAATGATAACATATAATTGTTGACAACTCCATAGTAACCTTCTACTTCGAGCTATGACTTAAAAACCACGTATTTTAGCAAGAGACAATCACTTGTCTACAGCTCTGTTTAAAATGACAGAAAGTTATCTCGTCAGCCATGTAATATACTCTTGTTCTACTCTCACTCTATAGAAAATAGCATTTGCTGTAAAAGTTCGATATCACTGAGCCACTTTCTCTGTGTTCTATAGCCAATCAGAATGGTTGATAGTATTTGGTAACATTGTAGGTTGATACATTGACAAGTATAATACAGATAAACATATTAGTCAAAGATAAACTTTAAAGACAAGATGATGGACAAGTAACAAATAATGTAAATAGTCAGAACCTCTATTATGATACAACTGACAGGTTAAAGTAGGTGGTCATTACCATTGGAATTATGATAATGGGTACATCGTAACAAATTGATAATAATTTACACATCTTGTTTATTTCACGGCATCTCAACGCCGTGATATTGTGATGGGTAGTTTTTGGTAGCAATGGGCAAAAGTCACGTGACAAAATCCTTTCGATATCTACTGCCGACATTTTACTGTTTTTTAATGCAATCATTGTACAGCCCATTTCCATTAAAAGTTTCATAGAAAATTTAAGAAAAAGCATTTTTTTCAAAACCATATAAACAATATTTTTATCAACACACGAAATATTAGCGTTTCATATTTACACATTTCCGCAAATCATTTCGACACACTTGAAAAGCTCGCCAGTTTTTTATTTGTTCGAATGGATTATGTTTTCTCGTGTCCGAGTAAACCTTTTCACGCGTAAATCTCTTTTGAACCTTACATTTCTAAGTTTATATATTTGCGGGCATGTTATTTTTTTCGGCGTAGCTGTCTATGCTGGATTTTGATCTACATTTCTGTATAATGACGTCTCCGGGATTTCGGAAATCCGCCGTTCTATTGGATGATTTTATAAGCACTGAGAATGACGTACGGGGGAAACAGAGAAAACCCCCTCTTCGATTGGATGGCCCTGACACGCGCGAAAAAATAAAGGCCACACTATTGTAATGCAGTGTTTTACGAAATTTTGCTTCGTTCGTAGATTTTTTTTTCGGTAGACTTCTATTGCTTTCCAAAGTGTTTTTTTATTTTGTAACAATAAAAAGTTACGTGTCAAACACAATATTTTATGGGTAAAATGAATTACGTCTCCAGATGTGAACCGGTTTCTAGTAAAAAGTCTGACATATTACCCAATAATTATTAAATTAGCCTCACTACGTCCAGTTTCCGGGGTTTACACTTTGAGAGTCACAGCTCCACATATAGACCAGTTCATTGTTATTGTTATGATGTCTATAAATAGTAACAATGAGCTGATAAAAACTACAGGTAACCGTTCGCTGGTTGGCAAGAAATGATAGCGAGTAAATACAATGAAAACACAGTAATTTTAAAATTGCAATTACTAAGTCATTTTTCATCAAACAATTTTGCATTTTATATCACTAGAAAGGTCTTGAAATTCATATTTTGAATATCTAAAAATTATTTGTCAAAAAGAATTGTTTTTTGTTGGCGAGTGTTTTAATGATCTGCCCTATGAATCATTTAATATTCATAGCTCGAAGAGTTATGTTTAATCAATTTAATCGTGCGGTTAAAGTGCTACTAGGGTATCAGTATTTTTTGTGAGCCACAAAATAAGAAATCTAGATGAATCGGTCTAGTAAACGCAGTTGTACCCCTTGTATATAAGTATATTAAAGGTATGTTGGAAAAATCAAAGGGAGGTAACTTGACAATTCCCTGTGGTTATCAGTGTACGGCAATTGCATTGGCTGTCATATTGTTTACGGTAGGCAATCATGTGCCAAGTCTGCGAAACTGGTCTGCAAATGTTGTTGATGAAGTGATGATGCGTGGTCACAACTTGTATGAGCAAATACTAACGGAATCTGGCAATCCATCACCACGCCAAAAAATAGGTTTTAACATTAGTGGTCCTATGTAAATGGCTCTTCTGTGACCTTTGACCTTTTCCTCAGGTGAGCACCCAGGGCCCTTTGGGCCCTCTTGTTTTTAAATCGACGCCGTTTGTCTTTTTTAAAGACATTTCTTGTTTCTTTCTAATAAAATTATGATTTCTATTCAAAAATAGCTTGCCTTTTGTATTTAGGCGCATCTTTTCGGAAATGAGATAAGTGTTAAACCCTTTCAAGTATCGCGCAACAAAAGTCTTCCGTTACAAGTAAAGGTAATTGCCTTGATAACCATCACATCCGATAGGTCCTTACTTCCGTAATTATCAACGAACAAAAATGTATTTTTTTTGTTACAAGCCTTCGAGGACAAATGACCTGCAGGTGCTTAACGTTCCAAGTCCCAAGTTTGCATGGCCAAACCGCTTCATCGGTTTAGCCCGAAAACTCGGGCTACATTTACCTATGGGAGCTTTCAACCAAGGGAAAGTAATTTTCGTCTAATTCAACATTTCAAACGACGAAAATTTCATTTTAAGGTACACTGAAATCAAGCTGGCGGACAATAAGTAGCGAACACTAGTGCAGCAGAAGTTAAGGCAGGCTACACACCACAAAATTTTCAAGCGGACATAACGTTACACGTAAAAAATGTACAAAGATATTGCTGAAATAACGTTAATTTCTTTGAAGGGTAATAAATGATTCACAACTTTTTTGTCATGAAGGATTCATGCTTAAAGATTGCACTAGGTACTACTTTAAATCTGTAAAAATATCATAGAACTGTTAGTATGCGAAAAATGCAGTTAGGTTCAATCAATTGTAGAACACTAACGGTGAAGTGTGACACTAGAAGACCGGGTATACAGACGTATATTATGCTTATACCAAACGAATGAGCAACATCATACAATTTCATCTTGGGGCTCAAAGGAGGGGTGTGACCTCAAAGAAGCCATATAATAGATATACTTACTATAGACGTTTTAAAGAGAGTTTGAACCCCTATAGAGCCCAAACTTTTATTTATACTGTTTATGTTAACAGTGATATATAACTCCATACTGCAATCATTAAATTGAACATAATTTTATCAACGTGCTTTAGTAAAATACGCAGGTGACAGACTCAAATTTTCCTTATTATAGTATATATACATGTACATGTATTTTAGTCAGCTTGTCAAGTACGCAAACACTCAATTGCTTCAAATCACTTTTCACATAATTTCAATTTCACACTCATAAGCAATCCCACCTCACATAAAAAACATAAAGCGACTTGTAATTTTTATATTTAAGCACTGTTGAGCACTTTTGATATAAAGATAATTAGAACTGAAAATGTTTATATAAATCAGTATTATTAACTTCTGCCAAACATGTTACAGCATATATATTTTGGTCCGTAAGTTAGTGTTTACCACAACACCAAACTTCGTCCAGAATTCATGTCTCATTGTTGTGAGCAAAATTCTTAGTTTCCTTTACATACAAACAGGAAAACGTTTTATAACAAGTTACATTATAATATTGAAAATCCTTAACAGTTAACATTACCATTTAACATAATGCTATTTTGAGTTACCTAAAGATTATAGTATTATAAGTGTTTTTTGTTTGCCGTGACAATCACATTGCTGCATTTCGCAGCAAAATTTTACTTGTAAACTGATAGGGTTTTGTAAAGATAAAATACATTTTGTCTTTTCAATCTCATGTCAAAATAATCGTACACATAGAGTAGTAATAAATGTACATTTCTCTCAAATCAACTTCACATTAGGTAAAGTTAACAGTTTATTATGTAAGGGTAGTATACTATGTAAACATAACATCGTAATTGAATTTCGGAACCCCTGACATTTTGAATTATTTTATCTATTTTCACAATTAGTTCGTTTAAAAATAACAAAAAACATTTTCATGAATTATTATTTCGAAATAATAATTCGTAAAAACGATATAACATTTCGTGTAAACAAAATAATTATTTGAAAAGAAAACGAAATAATTATTTCGTTTAAACGTAATATTATTACGTTCGAAATAGTATTACGTTTAAACAATTTTTTTGTGAATATAAAATATGTCACTTAAGGGGCTCCTTATTGAATAGAATAAAGTTCCTCTATTTAACAAGAGTCAGTTTGTATTGCAGGCAATACTGAAGTCCCCTACCGGTTATCTATGATTAATTTAAGAACAGCAGCATGACCTTGACCTCAGACCAAAAGAAAAAAACAATTGCTTCACTTGGCGGGCATTATACGCATGTGCGATGTCAAAGCCTGGGACTGTAGGAGATGGTGACCTTTGACCCCGGGGCCTCAGAACCAATAGAGCACACTCTTGAACCAAGAGCTATCCACACAAAATTGTTTTGTGAACCTAGGTACACTTCTTGTTGAATTATGTTCAGGTCAAAGTTTTCCCATATGAAGTCCCAGTGACCTTGACCTTTGACACCGGGCCTCAAAACATTAAGGTACATCCTTGACCCAAGGGCTATCCACACATAAAATTTGGTGAACCTAGATACATTCTTCATTTAGTTATCGTCCAGATAATTTTTCCCCATATGAAGTCTCAGTGACTTTGACCGTTGACCCCAGGGCTTCAGAACATAATAGAAATACTCTTTACCCAAAAGTTATCCACACATTAAATTTGGTGCTAGGTAGATACTTTGTAATCATCCGGACATGCAATTTAAGTTACACTGTGATACAACTGTTTTGGTGAAATTTCATTCTATATATAGAAGGTGAAGATATCACCTCTATACTAAGACGCACAACGCTTCGCAGAATTCGGCGATTTGGTACGCAACAGATTATAGTGCGGCGCATGAAAACAAAATCGTTGGATTTTTTTCGTTTTTTTTAGGCAAAATCATTGTCAAAATGTAAAATAAATGATCACTTATAACTACAGGAATATAAATCCATAGATACAAAGTACTTTTAAACCTCTAAAGGTTTAGATGCATAGTTTAACCGTGTATTCTACTTTCGATTTCAAATGTCTAAAAAAGAATGACAGATGTAAACACGTTTAACTACCGGTTTTAAAGTTTAATTTAAAGAGGATAGTTGGTTGGATAGTTAAATTTTATTGAGTAGACACAAAATTCATACTCTATTTGCTCAGTATACTCGAAGGGGGAAATTATTTGAATGTCAACATTGCAACGTGTTTTCAGGTAAATAAACAGTTTACCCTTGATGCTCGGCGTCTCCGTACAAAAGTCAGTTAGACAGTTTGTGTAAACAATGGTGAAATCTAAACTATTTGCGTATCCATAACAACCAGAATTTTTAACAGAAAACGATAAGTCATTGATAAGCAAAACTAGCATAATCTAATCATTGCAACATATTCACATAGCAAGTTTTATCAATATAGCTTGAATAGATTTTAAGTTACGCCTAATTACAAGCTTTTTTATCAAATTTTGACTATTTCTATATCCATAGCAACCAGACTTTTAATCAGAAAAAGAAAATGCAACTATGTGCATGATTTACTAATTGCAACATATTCAAATAACAATTTTCATTGAAATAGTTTAGAGTATGTGTTACACAGGAATACAAGTTTCAATTTTTGACTATTTCCGTATCCATAGCACCAAGAATTTTGGTCAGCAAAAGAAACGACAACGATGTGCACAATTAACTCACTGCCGTTTATTCACATACCAAGTTTCATCGATATAGCTTGGGTAGAGTTTAAGTTACACCAGGATACAACCTTTTTGATCAAATTTTGACTATTTCCGCATCCATAGCAACCAGAATTTTGGTCAGAAAAAGAAAAAATAATGACGCGCATAATCTACTTATTGCAATGTATTCACATATCAAGTTTCAGCAAATAGCTTGGATACTTTTTTTGATATCGCGGGATCCAGATTTAAGCGGACAGACGGAAGGACAGAGGGACAGACGCAAACCTATAGTCCCCTCCGATGTAAACACCGGTAGGGGACTAATTATTTCTAAATCGTGTGATTTTTTGCCATTTTATGTCCCGAATGCTAAATACGATAAGAAAAAGTTCCCAACATTAAAATCATTCCACTATTAAGATCATTGTTTAAAGAAAAAAAAACCTCTTAACATACATGATAAGTGTAAGACCCCCCCCCAAAAAAAACAACAGTTAAACATGTTATACTGTTCAACTAACAATATAATAACAATGTTTAAACCATTTTCCTGACGCTAATATATATGTCAGATATGATATTTGATTGTTTTCTATATAGAGATTTCTACACTATAAATCAATTTTCAAAACATGTATGTTATTGTACTTTTAATTTTGGATTCATCCGTTTATGGGGGAGACACATGAGTCCACACTATTGTGTAGAAGTGTCCAAAAATTAATTCTTATGAAAACAAAATTTATTATTCAATAGATTATAGATGTGGGTCAGTAAATTAGAGTGTATATATTTCTCACTTGTTCTCTATATAGATAAAAAAATAATATTTCTGAATATATTCATCAATCCCTATTTTGTTAAATCGACGCGCCAAGTTTAAAATCTACTTATACACCATAAATTTAGATTTATGTCTTCTGACAAATTTTTTGAGAAACTAAACAGTAAAACATGCTAAATACCTTATTGCAGTCTTGCAGTCTGAGTTTGTCTTATCTAATGAATCAAGTATAAACTATATTAAGTTTTTTCTAAGTTTATTTATGATTGTCAATCGCCTAGATTCTTTCAAGTGAAAGGAGAAAACAGTGAGTTACTTTCCGAGAGAACTTTTGTCTCTCAATATAGCACAAAACTGATTAGTGGCGTATGTATTTTGTATACTACATTATTATAACAAGAGGTGTTCAAATTACATCAGAGGCCACAACAAGTTGATCATTTGTTCTACGAATTTTTTCTGGAAAAAATAGGGCGAGCGAGCGAAGAAAAAAATTAAAAAAGTCTTTATTCACTTGCGTTATGTAGCAGTTTGACCAAATTTTTATGAGCGAGCGAGAAATGAAAATATTTTTTTTTGTAAAAACCATCAAAATTAAGGTGCGAGCGAATCCATGGAACATATGATCAACTTGTTGTGGCCACTGATTTTCAAATTTGTTTTAACATAAAACGAATACAAACATGCATGAAATAAAACTCCAAGCTTAACACTATTTGAACATACCATTTGAACAGTGGAAACATCTGAACAAAAGAACACATCAAAACAGAGGACACATTTAAACAAAAGAACACATCTCAACAGTGGACACATTTAAACAAAAGAACACATCTCAACAGTGGACACATTTGAACAAAAGAACACATCAAAACAGTAGACACATTTGAACAAAAGAACACGTCTGAACAATGGAAACGTTTAGTGGACGCCTCTGAACAGTAGAAACAACTGAACAATGAAAATATCTAATAGTGGAAACATCTTAACAATGAACACATCTGAACAGAAGAAATATCTAAATAGTGGACACATCTAAACAAAAAACATATTTGAACAGTAGAATTGACAAGAAAAATTCTAATAATTATCAAATGTCTGTTCAAATCAACATAAATTGTTTTGATGTTCGTTTTATAATGTGAATTTATCAAAGAACTAACATTCCAATTATTCAATAGATCATTTGTAACCTGACACCTTTTCTCGTCCTGTGGGAACAATTTACTTTGTTCCTAATTGTTTCCTAATGTCAATTTAATATACTCGTTGGTTAATAATTCATATAATCAATGTTAATATTAGTATTATCAAGGCTTAATTCCATTATATTCTATACATGTAGTAATATTACCCATTCTGATAGAAGTAACAAGTTACATTGTTATAGTTTAAAAGATTATTGTAATTGCCATTTATTGACTAAACAGCTCATATATTAAATGAAAAGCAACAAAAAAGCTATTATTTACAAAACAGTTTTCCAGTTTTTGAGAAAGCAAATTTTAATATTTACCAAAATGATCAATACTTGTGTATTCAGAATATAAAAAACAATACAACATAAATTCTTTCCAATAAATAGAAACTATTGTGTTTATCATGAGCTCATGTTTTCTACAAGGCTAGCCAACAATATGTAATAGCATATATACTAACACAATATTTGACTTATTATAGATATTTACCATTACTCAGCGTAAAAACGAACCAGTATTATCTTACCAAATAAACATGATTATACAATAACTTATAACATCTAATGTTTGTTTTGACAATATTAACTTAATTGAAACATTACTAAATATAGGTTAAACAATAGATGGATATGATAGAATAAATCTAGTGAGGGTAACTTAACACTGCCTGAATATAATATTATTCATAATTCTTAGTTGTATGTTAATCAATAAAAGCCTGACTTATCAATATGTGATCATATTACAACAAGAAGACCCAGAAAACTGCAAAATAGATATACAATGTATCTTAAAATCGTTGTTTAAACAACAGTACATCCTAGGCTAAAATAATTGATACATCATAAAATTGTTGCTCACATGAGTTCTGGTATGTGTGTTGGTAATTGATGATAAATGGTATGTATGATCAACCATAAGTTCTCAATTGTAGTCCCCAAGAGACCATTGCATACAAGCAGTGTTGTCATAAAATATGCTTTGAAACGTTTAAGTGTCTGTTGTTGTGTGAAACCCTGCGGTGATTTGAGAATAATATATTCCCCTGAGTTCGATTATAATACACATAATATAGTGCTAGACGAAGTCGTCAACGATTGTAAAAATACAAAACAGCTACAACTATATATTGATTGTTGTACATGCTCAGTCATACACATATAATTGGTGAAGAATACTTAAAGCTAATTCAGATACTAATGAACTGATTTTTTTCTGGTTTTGATTTTATTGAATTATCCATATGAACAATAGAGAAAGAGAGATGAACGTTTATTACTGATGAACCCAAGAAGCTAGTGTCTAGTTAAATGTTAAATCAAAGCGCTGAAGGCACTGGAGTTGTTCGACATAGAAAACATGTTGTGCTTTGGTACCTTAATGCGCTCAAAATGTGAAAAAATTTGTACAATAAGATTTCGTTTCTTGAAACATAGACTGTAGAGCTTTCTTTGTATGAAATCTTCAAAATGGTGCCATTTGTACTTGTAAACTGTACATGAAAATCCAATTGTCATTGAATTTTCCCAAAAAACGATATTCCAATGTTCAGGTAAAACTAATTTAGAAATTGATTAATATGCATACTCCTATAATTGCACAGGCATAATAACTATAGAGGAGTACAGGGAAATACAATTGAATGTTCATACAAATTAATTGGATATATTACTAATATGTAACAGAACCACCTGTATACATTCAAATAGTGTCACACACGGCGTAGAAATCTACAACTTGTATTAATATTTATTGCATAACTTATAATAAGTAATTATCAAGTATTGATAAGTGTTTTTAAATTTGCAACAGAACTTTTAACTTCAATTCATTACCATATCAGAGCTATGAGAAAAATACAACGTGGAACAATTTGACCAATAATCCTAATAATCTGTTTAATTTCCCATCCATTGATCTATATTAGAGTTCAACATAAACTAACTGGTCAGTACGATACTACGTTAAGCATCATGGGTAAAAATGTCTAAATAACTGAAATCATGTGACAATTTTTACATGTACTGAATAAATGAAATATGTTTTTGAGATCGCAATATGATATTGCTATCCATAAAAGTAATGTGCACGTTAAATAAAACTTTTATACTGGTCATTTAATGTCTTCATCTTGTCAATTATGACACAGACCTTTGAAAACGAAATTAGGATACGCTACGGATAATTTACCCATTGAGGTTTGAAAACAACTTGTATCTATGGATAGGTATTCCTGTAGTTATTAGCCAGCATTTTTTACTATTTTATCATCACGATTATATCTTTAAAAGAAAGAAAAAAAACATACAACGGTTTTATATTCATATATACACCGCACTACTTTCTGTGCGTTGTTGTCGTGCGATATGAGTTAAGCGTCTGAGCCAAGATATATTTTATCGTCTACGTATAGAATGAGAGATTAATTCACTGTTGTATATATTTTCAGTGTTTGGTTAAAAGTAATTATTACAATATTAATTATCAAAACCTTTCGCAGTAATACACATGCTTGAAGAGTTGAGTTCCTTCATGTACCTCAAAAAGTAGATTTTGTAGTAAGTTTGCTATACTAATTTATAAAAATGTTTGAAAACTCTGTATATCATAGGTTTGAAGAGTTGAGCCCCGTCGTGTACCTAAAAAAAGTAGAATCCGTAGTAAAGTTGCTACACCGATTTCTCAAATTGGCGTATATAGTTGTTCGATAAGCGAACAACTAAAAATGTCGTCACGTTACAGACATGATTAGTTGTTAAAATACGACAAAAATATATTTTGTGACCCGATGTTACCACACATTTTTACCAAATAATCATCGCTTAAAACATTTCAGGAAGCATAACAGAAAAAGTACATTAAATTTTATGATATTGCTAAGATATATACTACTGAAATCGTCTTTTAATTTAATGGGAAAATATGCTATGTTAATTTACAAGAGGGGCATGATATCCATTTATCGCTAACCTTAGTACCATAGATGTACATGTATACATAAATAAGAGTTAAATAAAAAGTCAGTCATGAAATATTTTTGATGACTTATCTTCAAACTCGTTCGAGCAATTACCTAGACAAACATCCTGACCATGTTAGATGACAACTGAGTAAATATGGTGACCGCGTTTCCAAATTTGGGCTGTGTGACCTAGTTTTTGACAAAAGGTGATTCATATTAAAACTTGACTTAGAAACCTTTGAAACAAAATTTCAAATTAGTTCCCTTAACCTTGTTATTCGTCTAAGATGGCCCATGTTCGAACTCATCCGAGTAATTACCTTAACAAGCATCATGACAAAGTTTGATGACAATTTAGTAAAAAATGTGACCATTAGAGTGCTCACAAGATTTTTCCACATATAGGGCCTAGTTCTTGACCCCATGTGACTCGTATTCAAACTCATCCGACCAATTATCTAGACAAGCATCCTGACAAAGTTCGATGACTTTTCAGTACAGGTTTGTTCGCAAGGTCTGTCCATATTTGGGCTGTGTGATCTAGTTTTTGACCACAGGTGACCCATGTTCGAACTTATCTGGGCAATTACCTAGAAAAGTGTCCACACAAAGTTTGATAATAATTGAGGCAAAAATGTGACTCCAAAAGTGTTCATAAACAAATGTGGAGGGACGAACAGTCGACGGACAAAAGGTGATCTCAAAAGCCCTTACAAATAAAAGGTAAATTGTAAGTGTATACCTTTAGTGGCTTATGAATGTGATAATCTATTCCAAATATGCTGTGGATGCCCGAAATTCCGTACCTTCATTAGCTTGGTGACGAAAGTAATATACATCACCTTCGATACATACATGATTGATTTTAAGAATCTTTTTTTTCTAACTCATAAGTTCTGAGCTCAAAGTGAGATTTAAAATTAAGTATAAAATACAAGTTACTATATTAATTTTATTATTGCATGTTAGTGTGCAATTGATTTATTTCCACGTGGAACATTATTCCAGCTGAACCATGGTGGGTAAACGCTTCTACTCAAAAACATGCCAAGTATTCCTTCACTGTTAATAGCTGAATGGATCATCTAAGTGATCATCTACTGCTAGTGGCCTTTCTTTCTTTCAAGTATAATCTTTGTATGCCCTATAGTTGTCTAGTTACTGAGCTAACATGGCATTTGTTATGTAATCGGTCAAGTTAAGTGCATATTATGTATGCAATTACTAGACAGATTACATATTATTTATGTGAACGTCCGCTAACATAATCATGGTTGATGTCTGGACACCTGTTGAGCTGTCAACTCAACTGTATAAAAGGTATTGCATTCCTATGATCATTGCTCAGTCGGGCCAAGGGCCTTGTGAGGTCTTTGGTCAGAACCTTAGGTCCACGCTGGACATACGACTTATACTTAGGTACCGTAGACTACAGATGTTTGTACTCGTATGTTTGGTTACCTTACAATCATGACATTTGATATGCATTTACAGGTGATGTTAGAATGAACATTGAACTTGTTAACTAATTGTGTCGTACTGTTGTCACCTGGGTTGTTAATGTACTGCTATATGCAAGCGGCTATGCGACACGTTGCCTTTGTTGATAATAAAGCTATCGGACTCTATCAAATATTTAGCTGACATTTCTATTAGTTCATTATACTGAGATTTGTTTTTAGGTATGAAAGGACCTTTAAAATTAAAAACTTTAAAAACATCGAAATAGTTCTCAACCTCAAAACTAGTCATGTTTTATGTTAGGAGTTATCGTAATTGTTGTGAGATTTATGTTTTATTTCAGGTGATGGAGATTGTTTTACTTGTGTATGATTTATTAGTGTATTAGAAATAAAGATGTAATTTGTATCATTGTATTAACAAAAGGTAGCCAAAACCATACTATAGGCCTTGCAGATGCCTAGTGCCAAAAATACTTAGAAACTCATAAATGAGTTCATAAAATTAGGGGGAATGATGTTATGTAATCGGTCAAGTTAAGTGCATATTATGTATGCAATTACTAGACAGATTACATATTATTTATGTGAACGTCCGCTAACATAATTATGGTTGATGTCTGGACACGTGTTGAACTCAACTGTATAAAAGGTATTGAACCCCGGTGATCAGTGCACAGTCGGGCCAAGAAACCTTGTGAGGTCTTTGGTCAGAACCTAAGGTCCACGCTGGACATAAGGTTTATACTTAGGTACCGTAGACTATAGATGTTTGTACTCGAATGTTTGGTTACCTTACAATCATGACATTTGGTATGCATTTACATGTGATGTTAGAATGAACATTAAACTTGTTAACTTATTGTGTCGTACTGTTGTCACCTGGGTTGTTAATGTACTGCTATATGCAAGCGGCTACGCGACACATTGTTAAAGGCAGAATGGACAAACAGACGAGTGTCTTGACATAAAATGTTCTATAGTTTTACTACAATGTGTAGAATTGTCTTTACTCACATTTGATTCGCTCAGAAGTTTCACTTGTTCACTTTCTACACTCTGCTAAAAGACTATGTACAAACAAATATTGCTATTTTTAGACGAAGACACAAACACGTTTTAATAGCATGACTGTCACGTGGAATTAAAAAATTATAAGTGTGATCGACTACTAGAATGCAAAAAATTCTCACGCCTATTATTTAAAAATGTCGATTGTAATATGATAGCCTATTAGCCCCTCCTATTCTGTATGCATGATATCACAAGCAGTAGCCAGTGTGGCTTATCAGTCAGTTTACATTGTACATTCATAGAGTTAACTTGTTATAGTATTCGTTCAATAAAGTTATAGTTAGAGCACAAATCTTATTGTCGTTCTTAGAACAATACCAATAACATTACATGGTGTCAGAAGTAATTGCTTATAAGCTCATTTGGATTTACTTTGAACATTCTTGTGAAAGAATTTCATGTTGAACATTCTGTATTATTTAGAATTTCAAAGTGATGGATTTAAACGGTGTTCCGGTACCCAATATAAATTGGAGTAGCACCAATCTTCCTGAGGCATGGAAAAAGTTTACAGAACATTGTAACTTAATTTTCACTGGTCCATTAAAGGACAAGGAAGAGAGTGTCAAGGTTACATACCTGCTGCTATGGATGGGAGAGAAGGGTAGATACATTTTTGAAACCCTAGCCATAGCAGATAAAACCAAACTTAAGCAAATTTATGCTGCAGTGAAAAAACATTTACAGCCTACAATAAACCCAGTGTTTGCGAGATATCGCTTTAACAATGAAACGCAAGGAAACCAGACATTTGAAGAGTTTATCACTAAATTAAGAATTTTGGCTATTGACTGTAATTTTACAGAACGTGATGACATGATAAGAGACCGAATCGTTTTTGGAATAAGCTCTCAAAAGATACGAGAAAAACTAATAAATGAAGGCAGTAGATTAACCTTAGATAAATGTGTGCAAATTTGTCAGTCAATTAAATATGCACAGGAGCAACTGCGCGAAATGCAGTCCACCAGCACAGCACAATCTGTCAATGCTGTTCAGCAACAGAAAGGCACATGGCCGAAGAAATCTGGTCAAAATTCCTCAGGCCAGAAGACTGGTCAAAATCCCTCAGGCCAGTCGAGGGCGAAGAAGTGGTCGGACAGGGAGAAAAGAAACAGTAAAAACTAAGAAAGATGTCAAAGATGTAATCAGAGACATAAACAGGAACAAGTGTGCCCTGCTAAGGGTAAACAATGTTACAAATGCAAGAAGTGGAATCATTTTGGTTCCGTCTGTAAAACTGTGAATGAAATAAATATTTCTAGTAATGATAATAATAATTCACAGGACATATTTGTTGATAGTGTAGAGTCACAAATTATCAATGGACAGGTATTTGCGGATTTTGAGGTAGGTCCATATAATCATTCAGTTAGATATAAATTAGACACTGGTAGTCAGGTGAATATTTTGCCGCACAAAGTATTTTTAAGTCTTGGCACCAAAACATTACCTGAAAAATCCCAAATAAAATTGTCCGCTTACAATGGAAATGAGTTAGACCTCATTGGATGCATTACTATCCAGTGTAATCACCCAAGAACAGGTCAAAAGGGTGAGGTACTATTTTATGTCGTAAACACTAGGTCACCTCCACTAATAGGGCTTCAATCTTGTATTGATTTTGGTTTGATGAAGCTCTCATACTCAGTTAAGTCAAAATCCCTTAAAATGCCACTGACAAAAGCATCAATTTTACAGGAGCATTCTGAAGTTTTTAAGGACATAGGTATTTTACCCGGGAAATGTAAGATTCATATTGATCAATCGGTCACACCTGTTGTGCACCCACCCCGTAAGATTCCTGTAGCACTGCAGGACAAGGTTAAGAAAGAATTGTCCAGAATGGAGCAACTAGGGGTCATCACCAAAGTGATAGAGCCTACAGATTGGGTTAGCTCTATGGTAGTAGCTGAAAAAGGCAATGGGGATATAAGAATTTGTCTAGACCCCAGGGACTTAAATAAAGCTATCCAGCGTCCTCATTATCCGATGAGAACACTTGATGATATTTTGCCACAGCTATCATGTGCAAAATATTTCACTAAACTTGACGCAAGGTCGGGATATTGGGCTTTGAAACTTGATCATGATTCTTCAATGCTGACATGTTTCAACGCCATGTTTGGTCGTTACAGATATTTACGCACACCGTTCGGTTAAAAGCTGTCCGGTGATCTGTTTGTCCGCAAAATTGATGAATGTTTTGAAGGACTTAAAAGTGTCGTAACTATTGTTGATGACATACTTATCTTTGGAAAAACTAGGGAGGAACATGACTCAAATCTAAATGATGTCATATCAAGGTCAAAAGAGAAAGGTATTCGATTTAACGAAGACAAACTTGAAGTCGGGTTGTCTGAGGTCGAATATTTTGGTCATGTACTTACTTCAGAGGGTCTCAAACCTGATCCTGCCAAAGTCATCGCCATTGAAAAAATGCAACCTCCCACGAATAAGGCAGAACTAGAAACTATATTGGGTATGGTAAACTACCTATCACGGTTTGCACCCAACCTATCTCAGGTCACGGCCCCAATGAGACAACTGCTGTCAAAATCTGTTGAGTTCTGTTGGGATAAACCCCAAAGTGATGCATTTGACAAAATGAAACAAATCACCACCAAACCAGGTCAAGTATTAGCATACTATGATCACACAAAACCTTTGACCCTCCAAAGAGATGCTAGCAAGTACGGTCTTGGTTGCACTTTGTTACAGGAAGGCAAACCAATTGCATATGCATCAAAAGCTTTAACCCCTTCTGAGGTCAACTATGCACAAATAGAAAGATAGAAATGTATGCAATCCTATTTGGCTGTATAAAATTTCACCATTTCATATATGGGCAGAAAGTACATGTGATGTGTGATCATTTACCGATTATTTCCATACATAGGAAATCAATCAACTCCGCTCCCGCTCGTTTACAACGTATGCTTCTGCAATTGCAGATATACGACCTTGATATTAAGCATTATCCGTCAAAACAAGTTCCAGTGGCTGACACATTGAGTCGGAAATTTGTTAGCGACACATTTCCCAACCTATCAGCAGGAATGGATATGCAAGTACATTTAATTATGTCTGCATTGCCAGTATCTGATAGGAAATTGCAAGAAATTATGTCCCTCACAGAAAAAACTTGGTCAAATTAAAGGAGATTATTCTTGAGGGATGGCCGCATGTAAGAAATCAATGTCCACCCGAGGTAGTACCTTACTGGAAATATATAGAGATGAACTATCCAGTATTAACGGGTTAATCATGAAGGGCAATAAAATTGTCATTCCTGAATCAATGAGATCTCAAATGCTAGAACTAGTACATTCAGGTCACATGGGTATAGAGAAATGTTTAAGAAGAGCCAGAGATGTTATGTATTGGCCGGGAATTTCAAATCATATTAAAGACATGGTGCTTTCATGTAGTATTTGTTTGAAACACAGGTCTTCAAATCCCAAAGAACCATTAATTCCTACTGAAATTCCTGATTATCCATGGCAAATCATTGGTACTGATTTATTCACCTGGGATAATAACAAGAGCTCCGCTGGGCGGGGCATTATACGCCCGTGTGCAGTCCATGCTGTGTTCTATCTCATATAAAGTCCCTGTGACCTTGACCAATGACCCCGGGATCTCAGAATAGGTCCCATTCTTAACAGGAGGGCTATCCAAAGCAAAGATTTTGAGAACCTAGGTACAGCCATGGTTGATTTATCACCGACACAAAGTTTTCCCATACAAACTTCCAGTGACCTTGACCCTGGGGCCTCAGAACCAAAAGTTCTCGCCCTTGACCCAAAGAGTATTGATACATAAAATTTGGTGATCTTAGGTAAAGTTGGTTGTTGGACAAGGTTTTTCCTCATGATTTTTCTTTTGACTTTAACCTTTAACATAGGGACCTAAAACCAAAGGGGCATATGCTAGACATTAAGGCTACCCTTAAATAAGATTTGGAAAACCTACAATGTAGGTACAATTATAATTGAGTTACTGTCCGGAAAATGTTTCAATATGAATTAAGTCCCTGTGACCTTGACTTTTGTCCCTGGGGTTTCCAAATCAAAAGAGAACATCAAATACCAAAGAGCTATCATCACATTACATCTTGACAAATGGGCTGATCCATATAAAATTTGGTTAACCTAGGTACAATCATTGTTTAGTTATTGTCCGGACAAGGATTGTCCATATGATGCCCCTGTGACCTAGATCTTTGACCCAGTTTTGACCCAAAACCAATTGGGAACATCCTTAACACATGGGCTACCCTCACATAAAATTTGGTGAACTAAATTCATTTTACTTATTAAATATAGCATTATTTCCATGGTTTGCCATTTTGACTTTGTTAACATATTGATTGAACATTTGAAGTTTCTGCTTGGTTATTTGATATCGTCTGGATGATGGTTTAAACTTGACCCAGGGGCCCCAAAATCAATAGGGAACATCCTTGACACATGGGCTACTCTCACATGAAATTTGGTGAACTTAAATGCAGTCATTGTTGATTTACTTCACGGACAATGTTTTTCAATATGATGCCCCTGTGACCTTGACCTTTGACCCAGGGGCCCTAAAACCAATAGGACATAACCATGACACATGGGCTACTCTCACAAAATATTTAGTGAACCTAGGTACATTGGTTGTTCAGTTATTGTCTGGACAAAGTTTTTCCATATGATGCCTCTGTGACCTTGACCTTTGGGTCTGGGGCCCCAAAACCTATTGGGAACATCCTTGACACAAGGGCTACATTCACATAAAATTTTATGAACCTAGGTACAGTCCTTGTTGAGTTATTGTCCAAACAAGGTTTTTCAATATGATGCCTCTGTGACCTTGACCTTTGACCCAGGAGCCCCAAAACCAAAAGGGCATATCCTTGACACAAGGGCTACCCTCACATAAAATTTGGAGAACCTAGGTACATTGGTGGTTCAGTTATTGTCTGGACAAGTGTTTCATTGTTTGCCATTTTGACTTTATAAACATATTGATAGAACATTTGAAGTCACAGCTTGGTAATTTGATATCTTCTAGTTTAAGATTTAAACTTAACCCTGTTTTCCCAAAACCGATAAGGTACATCCTTGACACATGGGCTACTCTCACATGAAATTTGGTGAACCTAGGTACAGTCATTGTTGAGTTATTACCCGGACAATGTTTTTCAATAGGATGCCACTGTGACCTTGAACTTTGACCCAGGGGCCCCAAAATCAATAGGGCATATTCTTGACACATGGGGTACTCTTACATAAAATTTGGTGAACCTAGGTACATTGGTGTTTCAGTTATTGTCTGGACAAAGTTTTTCGATATAATGCCCCTGTGACCTTGACCTTTGAACCTGGGGCCCCATAAACCTATAGGGCACATCTTTGACACATGGGCTACTCTTACATAACATTTGGTGAACCTAGGTACAGGCGTTGTTGAGTTATGGTCCGGACAAGGTTTTTCAATTTGATGTCCCAGTGACCTTGACCTTTGACCCAGGGGCCCCAAAACCGATTGGGAACATCCTTGACACATGGGCTTCTCTCACATAAAATTTGGTGAACCTAGGTAGATTGGTTGTTAAGTTATTGTCAGGACAAGTTTTTTCCACATATGATGCCACTGTGACCTTGACCTTTCATGCAGGGGCCCCAAAACCAATAGGGAACATCTTTGACACATGGGCTACTCTTACATTGAATTTGGTGAACTTAGGTACATTGGTGGTTCAGTTATTGTCCGGACAAGTTTTACCTATTTTAAGTCCCAGTGACCTTGACCTTTAACCCTGGGGTCTCAAAATCAATAGGGAACCTCCTTTACCCAAGGGCTATCCACACATAAAATTTTAGGAACCTAGGTATATCCTTTCTTGAGTTATCATCCGGACAAGCAATTGTCCACGGACGGACAGACTGACGGACGGACAGACGGACAACATCATAACATAATACGACCGTTTTTTCAAAACGGGCGTATAAAAATTACCTTCTAGTAGTTGATTATTATAGCAAGTATTTTGAGGTTAAAGAGCTTAGCAATATGAGAAGTTCTACCGTCATTAACAAGATAAAAGCAATTATGGCCAGGTGGGGTATTAGTCAAAAGGTTATATCAGACAGTGGTCCTTGTTACAAATCTCAAGAATTTGCTGATTTTGCTGAAGAATGGGATTTTAAACATGAGACAATTAGCCCATATCACAGTCAATCAAATGGCCTTGCAGAGAAATATGTTTCAGTTTGCAAAAACATACTTACAAAGGCCAAGGAAAGTAAATCTGGTCCTCTAATTGGTATTTTAGAGTACAGAACTACCCCTCTAGAGAATGGGTATTCCCCAGCTCAATTATCTATGGGAAGACAATTACGTTCAATTTTACCAACCACTATGGAAAATTTGAAACCCAAAGTTATATCTCCTAATAAGATTAAGAAGGACATTGAATCAAGCAAACAAAAGCAAAAACATTATTATGATTCTAAAACTAGACAATTAGAACCATTAAATACAGGCCAGTCTGCTAGAATACAGCAACTTGACAAAACTTGGAAACCTGCAACTGTGGTTGATAAAATAAATGAAAGGTCATACATTGTACAGTGCCAAGATGGTGTCATGTACAGGAGAAACAGGAATGATCTGTTAAAAACAAATGAATCCAATGAAAACTAATCCTTTTCAGATACTGAGATACCCTTGTTCGGTAATTTTCAAACACCTGAGTCTAATTTAAATCAATCTGAGAACAGACGACCTGTTTCCGCAGAAAATGCAAATACCTCACAGGATGAATCTGAGAATAAATTGTACACAACAAGATCAGGACGAACTGTGAAACCGAAAGTCATTGAATCTATGTAATCATGATATTTTATGTCAATCATTAACCACATTTCAAAGTGTTTACAAGCTTGTGAATTTCATGAACTTTCATTTACAATTTCTCAAAGGTTGTTTTCCAGGAAAGAGAAATTAATGAACTGGCCACCGTAAAGTGATAATTACTTTAGATCTTTAGGATCAATAGAATTACTTTACATCTTCGATATGCAAAGATGTTGGACAGTTTTGTATTAGTAAAATAATGGAAAATTAATCAAAATGAAAGTAAAAATTAATATTTTACACATGTATTTCTGATCTTTTAACAGTAAACATAGAGCATATTCAACTTAAATGCGTATAAAGTTTTTGGTGAAATTAGAATTTGGTAAACTGTCATTGGTCGTTCAAAAGCCATAGTAAAGGTCAATATCATAAATCTACACTCAATATGGCAGCGTGTGAATGTAGTATATTCACTGAAATGCAAAGTGAGCGTAAATTGTCTTGTTCAGACCAATGTATCGGTACCAAATGTTTTGCATGATAATAAACTTAGCATAAAACAGAAACAATATAATTTCACAGACCTGTTGTAATAACCGCAATAATACATTATAGATACACAAACATGAGTATTCTAGACATTAAATATATACATAATGATTGTCAAAATTGTCGGCAGAGATCCAACATAGCATCCAAATAGGATATTGTCAATAATTAAAGCAAATTTAAAAAACTATTATTAGGCCACAAGTTGATCATATGTTCTATGTGCTCTGGATTTTGTCATAAAAACTTGGAGCGAGTGAGCAAAAAAAAGAAAAAAATATCTTTTTTCCTTATTTTGTATTTGAGTAGCGAGTGAAAAGCGAAAACTAAATCTGTGCGGTTTCTAAGACATTTATTTAAAGAAAAAACACTAGCTTAAGTCATAAAAGCATAAGAAATTACTCTACAATGCTGGCATAAAAAAACTAGTTAGGAGTAGGGGTAAATACATGTAGGTACACTTCCATATATGCGAAAGTAAACACTCACTTCATATGTCTTCGTTACTCCTTTACTTAATACTATATAACACTACTATGCAGCACAAAAAACAAGTCATCAGAACTACTCTTAAATTATAATGGACCAAACCTGCTGCCTTTTGGTGTATAAATATTGTCTAAATATTGAAAAAATAGGCTATGTACTTAACAACATCCAACTAAACATAAGTTAGCATGAAGCAAAATTTCAACATCAGTACCTATATAAAATAAACTTAAATTGACCTAACCTAATAACTTTTTGATGTATGAATATAGTATCATTATTGGGTAAACAACATCCAAATATCATGAAAAAATATTCCTAATATTTTGGTAAAATATTCTATGGTCTAAACAAACTACAACTATAATCTAATTCAGCCCGTTAGAGTCTTTTGGGGCATTAATATTGCCAGAATGTAAAAATTCTCCCCGTTCTACCTGCTTTCTCGAGTAATGGAGCAACCTGCATAATTTTACACTGCAAGAAGATGTATGACGTCACATATCCTGATTAGCTGTGTAGAGAGTTTATGTAGACGTTGAGTCTACGTCACTGTTAAACTAATGTGAAATCAATTTAGGAAGCATAGCGTGTAAAAACGTTTATGAAAAATTTGCATTGACATATTTATAACTTGTGAAAATGTACTATACAGTATTTGAAGTAACATGAAAGAATGTAGCCATTAATTTTCGGTAATTTCTAATGACGTTCGTATGTTAACATGAATACATTGCTATTTTACCGTATTAGTGAAATTACGTTGATATGTTGAAATTAACTATATAGACCTCAAATTATCAATCAATTCTCCGAGGAAAGCTACTTGGTCAAGTGCCAAAAAAGTAGTCTTTTCCGAAAATTTTGATGCGGTAGAAATTTTAAATTTAAGATATTTTTTGACATTTTCAGATTTTTAGGAGCAGGTAATCCGACAACCATATGATCAATTTGATGCGCTCTTATAACATTGTCTTATATGGCATCATTTTCAAAATTTAATACATTTTCTTTAACAAATATCTAAAACTAAAGTATTGTACATAATTATGATAATGTTTTATTTAAGAAATAACTAACAGTCGTCTACATTATGTTGTCTAATAAAACATAGGCACGAGCTGTGATGCGCGTGTGATTAAATCACGAGTGCTTTAGCACGAGTGATTTAATTAGCGCATCAAACGAGTGCCTATGTTTTATTAGACAACATAATATAGACAACTGTAAGTTATTTCGATTCTAACATCGCAAAATACACCCCTAGAAAAGATATATTTAAAGAACCATTTTTAACTGTGAGAAACGCTATGCTGTTGAAATCCACCCCAGTGCAAAGGCCGAAAATAGCATGTATTTACACAATTCTCATAGAAAGATGTTTCTAATTCCAAACAAATAATATTAAAATCTTAATTAAAAAATAGAAACCAAAAAAAAACAAAAAACAATTGTCATAGTTTTATTTGTGTGTTTAACATCATTCTACAAATAAGCGCCGTGAAATAAACAAAACATTCGACTTTGCCCTTAGTGAGTGACATTTTATATACACATGATGATGTAGCAAAATTTAAAGTTCGATGTTTTCGACGAAATATTGCAAGTACAGCTTAAATAATTGGATGGACACTGGATAATAGTGTGTTATCAGACAATTTAATTGAGAATTTATCGAAAATGTTGGATATAAATTGGATTTATGAACGCGTGTCAAGGAAGAATGGATTTTCAGAAAATCAGCGCTGCTCGTGTCAGCTTGGATAATTATGAAACTTGGAAGATTACACGTAGCCAGTCCCATTATATTATGCTATGCACAGTTTGGTTTTGCTTAAATAGTCAATCTTTGTATTTTTTGTATAATGGCTGGCATGATCGTCGGATGAAGGACAGGATGAAATGAGACAGCGGAACCGGGAATTGCTGGGACTTAGAAAACGTCTTGAAGTAAGTCTTTTTTATGCTAGAATCGTTTCAAACTCAATTTAGACCATTTTCGTTCAGGTTATAAGGTTAGTACATGTTTTACATTTACTTACATGTTTATTACGGACATCCAAGGTCCTGTTAAAGTCAACCCTTATAATCTCGGGCACTATTTTCGGCTTTGCTCATTTAACGTGGGGAGTAAAATTATAACAGCCGTCACGAGCTATATTTTGTTGAATAATAAAGCATAGATGACGTCACATTAAAAAGAGTGAAAGCGCACGTGCCTATGTTAGAATTTAGAATAAAATACTAGTTTGATAAAAATAATTTTAAAGGATAATTTCAAAACAAATATTGTTAATACTCTATACAATGTTTGTTACTTGTGGTAAGAAGTTGTACATCATAAACTTGATTTGTGATTTATCCCAGTAGCATGATAAACCGGCAGTATAAAATTGTAGAAATAAATTTTCTTTTATTTTGATAGTTACACATACATGTGTATTTTGTGTCTTGCTTTTTACAAAAAAAAGATAGTTATCGTATAAACACCTGATCTCGAACCTTTCATAAAAAAGTTGTTTACTTTGCTACGTAATTCAGGCTGTCAACCATCAACTGATAAAAATATAGGAATTTATATAGGAATTTTATTTTCAAAATATAGGATCTTTTAGAGATATCCGAGTAAAAATATAGGAACTTTGGAGTGATATTCCAATATGGTAAGATTCCTACGTCAAGACTGACACCGCTAAAAAACTGCAAAATAAGTGCTGAACTGATACAAAATATTATATAGTTAACAGTATAGTATTTCAAATTACATGTACTATACTGAAATAAACTAAGCCTATCACTGGATGTAAAGATATACCTCCCAACAGGTTTTGTAAAGAAGCCTGAATCAAATCTGTACAATATGTGCTGAGAAAATGAGCAGACAAGATTATTTATTAGGAAGGAATATAAATCTATCAAAAATCAATTGACTGTCACCAAAATGGAATATGCACACGCCTGCCTAATACCCAAACTATGTGAGAAGTTTGAATCCAATCTGTACAATAGGTGTTGAAAAATTGAGCAGTCAAGTAAAAGCTACAGACTGACCAACTAATGACAAGTTGACCCCCAAACAGTTTTTGCATTTCATATAAACTGTAAATGAATGTACTGTGGTATATGGGTTAAAAAACTTGTCTTTAGAAAGATCAATTCATTCACTATTTGATCTGATACAAGCAGAAATCTCGCTTAAGGCTTGTGTGGATTGCTGTAAGAACATGTGTTCAAGATATCTTGCTTTGTAAAGTTCTAGCAAACAAACTTAATGAAGAAAAAAACTAAAAAAATTGTTATGTATGCCATTGTTGAATGCCATTGAAATGGCTTGACATTCATTATTGTATTTTCCAAATTTGAACCAAAATGTCTATAAGACTCCCAATTCTAGGGGTATGGGTCATATTCCCAAAATGGTGAATAAAACACTGCTATTAAAATTTTAAATGACACCAAGGCAGGTCATGATTGAAAATCTGTGTAGGGTACAGCATCCCTTAATGATGTTACATGAAAGTTTTACACTAGACAGCATGGTTTCAGACAAGAATATTTTAATTTTATTATTTCTATTTTTTTTCAATGTTTCAATGTAAAACTTGTAAATCCTGCTGTAAGGTGAATTTTGATCTTACTTTTTAAACATTGTAGATGGTCCATGCCAAATATGAAACTTCAATGTATAATTTAATCAGACAATATTTTCAAGATTTCTATACATAATTATATACAAAAATGAGACCCCTGGATAGGTCACCTTTGGCAAGAAAAGAGTAATTTGAACAATCTTTTTACGCTGCCAAGTATGGATGTTCTGGACTTAATGGTATCAAAGGGGGTTTAAAATGATTTAATATTCTTGTAGAAATACTATAACAAACATTGTACAATAATACATACAGGGAAAAAATCATGCCCACACACAGCTAGTTTTAAACCTGGACTTAATTCATTTGAACACTCATAGTCATCTAAGAGGTCTGCAAGACAAAGTTTTAACACAAATTATCAAAATTCTTGTCCTGCACGTTTTGGAAAATAGGTTCCTTTCACTAACCATGGAAAAGTAATGAATGAGCAGAGGAATGATGCATTTCTACAGATTGAGATGTTCCCTATTCTACGGTTCCACCAGAGGCACTGCTAATTTACAACAGTAAGACACATGAAATATTCTACCAATAATTACTTCATGTGAACAAAATGTGGTATAATTTAGCAGTGTATTTTATAGGCTGCATAGAGTGTGCAATAGATAAGCTGGACTAAAAAATACAACTACATTATACAGAATTCTTTGGGAAAAATAATTGAAAAGTTTCCTGCTAAGGGAAACTTTTCTAAATTCTTGACAATTTTCGAAGGGATGTGATAAATTGTTACAAAAATGTGAAAACTGACAGCCACCTACCAAAAAAAATCATCATATGCACTTAAATTAATCGACTGTAGGCAGTTTAAGAAAAATTACTCAATTATTAAATAATAAAATACAATTAAACATACTCAACATGTTCAAATTAAAATGTTTTGAAAAAATATAGGAATGATGGACAAAATATAGTATAAATATAGGAAATATAGGACACTTTTGAAAATATAGGAATGACACCCAAAATATAGGAATAATATAGGAATATAGGAACTGGTTGACAGCCTGCGTAATTGCGTATAACGTCATCAACTCGTGTGCACAAATGTTTGGTAAACAACAGTCGCAACTATAGCTGTCAAACGATAACAATGCGCAAGAAACATGTAATTAGAATGAATATTTTGTTACGGTGAATATTTTTAAGTAAATCCCTATTACCTTTTTCCGCCCTGTCAGTACAATCTATCAAATAATGTTTTAAAGTATGTTATAACAAAAAAAAGCACATGGCATGTACCCATTCCTGTCATCTGCTAATAAAGTCTCGTGACAGTCATGTGACAGCTAGTTACGCCAAATACGGTAGAGGTTCGAAATTAGGTCATCTATTTTTAGCCGCCATGACAGTTTTCAGAGAATGGTTGTGTTTTTTTCTGGAAGGATTTGGATATGTTTTAAAATTAAAATATCAACAAATATATGGTAGAAAAGTGGAATAAAGGTTGAAAGGAGTGTTTTTAATGTGTTTTTCTAAAAATATTGTTTTATTGATTAAAAATGGCTCATTGAATTCTCAGA
Organism: Mactra quadrangularis; assembly: GCA_025267735.1. Taxonomy (NCBI): domain Eukaryota; kingdom Metazoa; phylum Mollusca; class Bivalvia; order Venerida; family Mactridae; genus Mactra; species Mactra quadrangularis. The sequence continues at coordinate 22,960,238 of CM046306.1, read as the reverse complement.
GGTTTGAGAACCGGTTTGTCCATGCTACAAGCAAACATCATGAATATAAAGGTAAAATTAAGAAGTACATAAATATCACATCACCATTCTTTTTGTAAACATTGTAAACTTTTGTCACTAATATATACATCAATCTCATCTAATGTAGACAACAATCTCATCTATCATATCAAACAGTTGTATGTTTTGTCTTCAAATCATGTTATAAAATGTTTATTGAGCAAGTATTTTGGAGGTTCTAGGAGAGTACTGACACATTAATACCTCCATAGAGTCCTGACAGAGTACAATTTAGGATTTCTTCGTTAGACCAGTCTCTTCATTGAGTCCTGACAGAGTACAATTTAGGATTTCTTCGCTAGACCAGACTCTAAGTCCTTCATAACTCGTAATACAAGTTCCTCTTGATATGGTAAACCTACACATTGGACACCAACAGGTAAATTTATGGTGTCTTCACTAAAATACTGAAATAATATAAAACTTATTACGGTACTGTTGCAGTAAAATTATTATGAATAGTTTAACACTTTAAATTGAAATTAAACCAGCACATAGTGATATAGATTAATTTATGATGATTACTAGTTTGAACGAATTTGCTATAACTATTGTCATTTACACCTGAATGTGAGGTGAGAAGTACCTGAAAATTTATTGGAATCTATAATTAATCAGGAAACATTTCGTTATTACATGCATAAAAAAGGTTCAAGTAAACATACCGTAGAGAAAAAAGCAGTAAGATCTCTTGTAGAAGAGATATAACAGAGCATTATGTATACTGACAAAGTGTTACAATACATGTACATTATAAGTCTGATAGAGATTCAAAAATCTTTAAAGTGGGTCAAACCAATTTAATCTGAAGGTATTTGAACACCACAAATATCATTAGAATTCTACATAATTTTGTAAGTATTGTAAATATCAGAGAAATGAGAAAGACCCTCATACTCTTACAAACAAGAGCACCTGTTCACAAAAAATTCTTACGAAAAAAGTTATCGTAAGTGAATTTCATTGATTTTGCAGTTTAAAGTCAGAAGGATAATAAACAACATTATAGTATGATATTCAAAAGGTATACAATATTCTACATAATTCAAAGATATTTGGAACTGATAGGCCAAAACAATGACCATGTAATTAATGTTTCTTGTTTTTTACTTACGATGATTTTTATCGTAAGATTTTTTGTGAAAAGCACCACTGATCTGCTATTGATGAGCAATGACATCTAACTACAAACCTTTTTGATAAATGATTCAGTTCCTGTACTAGATGGATAATTAGACATACTAGCCTCATCTTCACGTGTAACCTTGGTAACAGGGACAACACCAGCAGGAAAATTTAACACATTATACAGTGTAGTATATGTAGCACCACCTGGAAAAATATTAATGTACTGAAGATATAAATACATAACAACATTGATATGGCACATACTTTAATAATTTACTTAATTAAGAAACGTGTTAATCAATTATGACTTTGTCTAATGAATATACTCAGTAAAGCAGTTGCTTTTACTGCTCATATAGTGCTAACAGTGTTTTGATTTAAGGGTATAATTTATTCTTAAGAGTTCAAAATAAAGTTTAGTATTACTTGATTTTCAGTTGCAGCAGGTCCTGTCGTTCCATGAAAAATTCAGCAACAGTTTTGCCTTTGTTGAGAGAAAAGTTGTTTACTCCCAAAGGAAGTGTAAGTGACTTAAATATTATTAGTGTTATGAAAAGCCAGTAAGGTGAGTTAAACTCCATTAATTCCTTTAATGAGAGCAACCTTTTTATGTCAGATGAGATAATTAAAAGGCCTATCAGTATAATATTTACCTATGATATATTTCACTGTATTTGTAGGTGGGGCAACAAAAGGCATTGTGGGACATATGATAGCATCTAGTTTTTCATCATTCCATCGTGAAATAAAGTCCTTCTTGTATTGATCTAAATCAAATGCTAGTTTCCACCAATTACGAACTGACCTAAAAACATAATTTCTAGAGCTGTCAGTGATTCTAATGATATCGCTGTATCGTCGATATTTATTTTCCAATCAATAATCGATATGCATTTTGAAATATCAATAATAAAGCCTATACAGGTAAACAAACAAAAGTCATTATTAAGGGTCAAATTTGTGAGATGAACCTTCTATCGTAAGTGAAAAAATGTGTGCTGTCATAATATGAACTGATAGGTCTAAAACATTGACAGCACCCCATTGAAGAAATAGCTCTAGTCCACAGAAGGTCTAACATTCATGACAAATATACATCTATTATGAGTTTTTTACAAGATAAATAGTACTGCAGTGAATGTATCGATATATATCAGTGTATCGTCCATATCAGCATTTAACTGATTTTATCAGGTTTAAGTTGAACAAAGGTTTTTATGTAGGTGGCTTCGCTTGATCTACAGAAGGCCTTTGATACTGTAGATCATTCTATTCTATTAAGCAAATTAGGGCTTATAGGTTTTAACATTGATGTAGTTAATTGGTTTAGATCATATCTATCTGGTCGGGTTCAATACACTGACATTAATCATACTCTGTCATACCCTTCTACTGTAACCTGTGGTGTACCACAAGGCTCTATAGACCAGTTCATTGTTATTGTTATGATGTCTATAAATAGTAACAAGAAGCTGATAAAGACTACAGGTAACCGTTTGCTGGTTGGCAAGAAATGATAGCGAGTAAATACAATGAAAACACAGTAATTTTAAAATTGCAATTACTAAGTCTATTTTCGTCAAACAAATTAGTATTTTATATCACCAGAAAGGTCTTGAAATTCATATTTTGAATATTTAAAAATTATTTGTCAAAAAAGAATTGTTTTTTATTGGCGAGTGTTTAAACCTAGTGCTTCAAACCGGCAAGATGATAGTTCAAAAGACAGGTTTAAATCACCTCATATGTTTTTTTTAAATCAAAATTTTGGCAATTTTCTTATTTTTTAAAAATATGAATTTCAAAAGCTTTCTATCAATATAAATATCATAAAAATCGGCCATTAAATAAAAAAGTTATTATGATTTAAAAATTCTGCTGCTATCAAATGTATGTAAAGATTGGTTTCTTTCTGCCAACCAGTAAATCAGCCAAAATATAGGTAGCAGGTGCTTGTGACGTCATCCGTGAACTGGTCTATACTTGGGCCTCTTTTGTTTTTAATTTATATTAATGATATGGCTGGTACTGTTAAAAGTAAAATTTTATTGTATGCAGATGATTCTGCCATCTTAGTGTCCAGTAAATGCAAATTCGAAATTGAAAGACTATTGTCCTACGACATGCAAACTGTGAGTAACTGGCTAGTTGATAATAAATTGTCATTACACCTTGGTAAAACAAAAACTATTTTATTTGGTATAAAACTATTTATTTGGTGCCTTGCTAGGACATGTATTCATTTATTTAAGGACCACAATGGAAACAAGGAAATTCATATTTCCTTTTTTGTGCTATCTTTAATAGATGAAAATATGTCCTAGTACAATGAATGTACTATAATACAGTATTATTTATATTCTTTGTTTTTACTGTTTTAATCATTCTTGTGCTATGTATGTTATACTCACTCACTCACTCACTCACTCACTCACTCACTCACTCACTCACTCACTCACTCACTCACTCACTCACTCACTCACTCACTCACTCACTCACTCACTCACTCACTCACTCACTCACTCACTCACTCACTCACTCACTCACTCACTCACTCACTCACTCACTCACTCACTCACTCACTCACTCACTCACTCACTCACTCACTCACTCACTCACTCACTCACTCACTCACTCACTCACTCACTCACTCACTCACTCACTCACTCACTCACTCACTCACTCACTCACTCACTCACTCACTCACTCACTCACTCACTCACTCACTCACTCACTCACTCACTCACTCACTCACTCACTCACTCACTCACTCACTCACTCACTCACTCACTCACTCACTCACTCACTCACTCACTCACTCACTCACTCACTCACTCACTCACTCACTCACTCACTCACTCACTCACTCACTCACTCACTCACTCACTCACTCACTCACTCACTCACTCACTCACTCACTCACTCACTCACTCACTCACTCACTCACTCACTCACTCACTCACTCACTCACTCACTCACTCACTCACTCACTCACTCACTCACTCACTCACTCACTCACTCACTCACTCACTCACTCACTCACTCACTCACTCACTCACTCACTCACTCACTCACTCACTCACTCACTCACTCACTCACTCACTCACTCACTCACTCACTCACTCACTCACTCACTCACTCACTCACTCACTCACTCACTCACTCACTCACTCACTCACTCACTCACTCACTCACTCACTCACTCACTCACTCACTCACTCACTCACTCACTCACTCACTCACTCACTCACTCACTCACTCACTCACTCACTCACTCACTCACTCACTCACTCACTCACTCACTCACTCACTCACTCACTCACTCACTCACTCACTCACTCACTCACTCACTCACTCACTCACTCACTCACTCACTCACTCACTCACTCACTCACTCACTCACTCACTCACTCACTCACTCACTCACTCACTCACTCACTCACTCACTCACTCACTCACTCACTCACTCACTCACTCACTCACTCACTCACTCACTCACTCACTCACTCACTCACTCACTCACTCACTCACTCACTCACTCACTCACTCACTCACTCACTCACTCACTCACTCACTCACTCACTCACTCACTCACTCACTCACTCACTCACTCACTATCTCTATCTCTCTATCTCTCTATCTATCTCTCTCTCTCTATCTATCTCTCTATCTATCTGTCTATCTCTCTCTGTCTGTCTCTCTGTCTGTCTGTCTGTCTGTCTGTCTCTCTCTCTGTCTGTCTGTCTGTCTCTCTCTCTGTGTCTCTCTCTCTGTCTGTCTGTCTGTCTGTCTGTCTGTCTGTCTGTCTATCTATCTATCTATCTATCTATCTCTCGTTTTCTCTACATCGTTGATATGCTTCGAGCCCAATCAATGACAGCTCTAATAAAATAAAAAAATAATTATTAGGAAAAAGAAACTGTACTTTCTGACACACCTTCATAAACTAATTGTCAATGAATGACTGTTTTTAGGTTAATTTAATGTGACTGATATATGAAATCAAGATGGACAAATACATGTTTGACTTTATTATGACCTAGTCCGCGAAGCTATATTCAAATGTTTTAAATGTAAACACATCAGCCAATGGGTAGTAATCACATATACCAAATAATTTTATATCCGTTCAATAATAAATAAAGTTTATGCACAAATATGTGTTTCACCTAAAACAAAGAAATACTTTTAAAAATAGATATTTGGAGCTGTGCAGGGTTCATTTTGCATATTTACAATTTGGGACTGTAAACTTAATACATGTACTTATAAGGACCCTCATATTAAAAATTTCAAACCATAAACTTAACTTTTTGTTTGAGACCATACATCGAAAATTTGGGACCACATACTAAATTTTATTATGGGACAACCAATAGTATCATATATTTCATCGATTTCTTAATACCAGAAGAGAATTTCATTAGAAAACAGGAATGGTAGAGCAAATTGTATAGGGAAAAATATAGTCAAAAGTTGGCTTAGACAGCTGGGCTGAAAACATTCACCTTAAAGCAACTAACATGTTTTCAATACAGAACATCAATGGAGGTAGTGAACATTAGTGTTAAATCTGGTTAAATGCCATAAAGACATGAAAAAAGTCAAGAATGTGTTTGACTTCAAATATGATTTTTGTCCAGGGCACTACAAAATAGGGTCCTTCACTTAAAACATTGACTGGTTGAAGTGAAAACTTGTGCCATTGATAAATATATAAATCTTAGAGGAGTGCATAAAAAATCTAGAAATAGAAAAATATTTCATTACCTTACACCTTGCATTGATCTTATCTGTACACCTGGGACTTTCTCCTAATATGTAAAAAGTAGCAGTAAATTATTATAACTTACAACAACAAAATTCGTCAATTTAAAAAATAAGAGCTCTGCTGGACAGTAAACTATAATTATGCCTGTGTGCTGTCCAAACCATGGTGTATAGCAGATGAAAGGTCTGCAACAATAAAAATTGGAGGGAAGACAAATGTTCCATAGAAGGAATTTCTAGGTAGACTGATCACTAACATTTTGTCTTACTTAGCGTTCACACTGTAAGGGCACTATTTTTAACATTCATATTTAAAAAAAAGACTTTCACTGGATGTCAAGAGAGTTCACATACTTTAATTAATCAAAGTAACATGCAGTTGTTTACATTTAAATTGTTTCAAACAACAATATTGACCTTTAGCCCTGGGACCTTGGAAACAAAGGTCACAATCCTTGGTCCAAATGCTATCATGAATTAAGAATTTGATTTTATGAACCTAGGTGCAGCTGTTGTCAAGTTATCGTCCTGTCAAGTATTGGCCATGGACCACCAGATGGACAGTGCCATAACATAATACCACCCTTTGTTTAAGATCAATATGCATAGAGACTTTTCAAAGATATAAGAAAACAAGAAACATGTCAAAACCATCAGGTTTTTTATTATTTTTATTCTATAACAAGAACTGAATGCTCACCTTCCCTCATCACTTACAATTGAAAGATTTGTTTGTATTTTGTTTTGTTTAACGCCGTAGCAACACATTGTATAGGTCATATAACGACGGTCAGTCAACTTACTCACTCCTCCTAGAAAGGCTAAATCTTTGGATTTAGCTGTCACCCAACTAATAAGCGCATACTTTTGTCCGTGACTGACAACTGCCCTACATAATAAAAAATCATTGGTAGGAGGGAGAATGGTCGTAGAAATAATTTCATGACCAAGCTCCACAAAAGTATGCCCCGGCCGGGAATCAAACCCACGACCCCGCATCCAGTAGACTTTGGTGCAACCAACTGAGCTAGCCAGACGGCACAATTGAAAGAGAACATACATGTAAAGTTTCATAAATTCAATAGTGGATTTAAACATGCGCTCTACATGTTGTCTTAATGAGACGAACATTTCTTTCAAGTTTCATCAAAATCTTATTAGGGGTTTCATAGTTTCAGAGTGAACATGATTTAACATGGAAAACAATATATGATATATGACTATGACCCTAAATAGTGGCCTTGAACTTGAAGCTAGTCATATAAAACATAGCATCTCAATGTAAACATATTTTGCAAGTTTTATCGAATTCCTTCAATGTGTTCAAGAGTTAAAGAGAAAACACATTTTTTGCTTGACATACATCAGTTCAAATGCCCCGAGAACTGCTTATCATACATGGTAAAGTATAACAATAGTATATCTCTAAATTTTATCTTAAGTGCAATGTTTTGGTTTCATAACATTCTATGTTTTTGATTTCATCCTCTGTAAGCATCAAACCACATAACACTTGATGTAGCAATTCAAATGGAAACATTCTCCACTAACCTTAGAAATCCAATTAGCAAGATATGAAACAGCAGTCTGTATAAATGTTGGACATCTATATAGTAACATAATCAGTGTAATACTTGAATCAATAACGTCACCATCTCTGTATATAAAATATGTAGAATAAATATTCTAAATTAACAGCATTATCAAAGTAAAGTATCTAGTTGGATACAAAACATCTACACTCTGTAATTTTCTCCATTTAATGACGTTTCGGCTTTTTCCTTTTCTAACTTAGATATTTATAAAAATGCAACTACATTTTGTACACCCTTTCTTTTAACAGCGTTATGTTCCCAAAATACTTGAATGTTTCAGTCAGAAGATCATGAACAAAGAGATATGTCCAAATGTCAATAATTGCTGAACAAAGCCAATATCTTAAAAGGATAATGTAGATAATGTTCTACTTTTATAAAGACAAATGTAAACAGTCTCCACACATAGTCACATGATCAATGAGTTAATGTCATTCTTCTCATAGTCCCTAGAGAAGCCTAGTAAACTATAAACTAGTTCTGTGTACAACATACCTTTGCGGGGTTCTCACTGGCCAATTTTGTTTTTCCGCCACAGGGGAGGGTTGAAAAAATTTCAATTTCTTATTCTTTAATACCTATTTTACAAGGTATTCGAGCTTAAATAGTTGTAAATATTTTACTGCATTTTAGCATATATGAAAGACAAATATTCTTTCCAACTTTTTAATGAAATGTACATAATGTTCATGGATAAATTGTTTATTTCTTCTTACCTACATGTATATGACTCAACTCAAAATCAAATTAAATTTTTGTTCAAAACAACACTTATTCCAACTACAATGACCATCACTTTATTTAAAAGAGTGCATAAATGACATCATTATGACATAATTAAGGACTAGTTAGGGTTAAGCTTCGACAATAAAAAATTATCTTTTGTCAGAGGATGACAATTGACTGCCCTTCTTAATACAGAGGAAGGAACAAGAATGTAGTAACAGTAAAAATGTTTTCCACCCAAACTCCCAGATGGATTGCAAATCAAACCAATACATAGAACTCTTGACCTCTGAAAATGCAGTATAGTGCCAAGGTATAGAACCCATGACCTCTGGAAACCCAGTATGATGCCAAGGTATAGAACCCATGACCTCTGGAAACCCAGTATGATGTCAAGGCATAGAACCCATGACCTCTGGAAACCCAGTATGATGCCAAGACATAGAAACCATGACCTCTGGAAACCCAGTATGATGCCAAGACATAGAACCCATGACCCCTGGAAACCCAGTATAATGCCAAGACATAGAACCCATGACCTCTGGAAACCCAGTATGATGCCAAGACATAGAACCCATGACCCCTGGAAACCCAGTATGATGCCAACACAAAGAAACCATGACCTCTAGAAACCCAGTATGATGCAAAGACATAGAAACCATGACCTCTGGAAACCCAGTATGATGCCAAGACATAAAAACCATGACCTCTGGAAACCCAGTATGATGCCAAGACATAGAACCCATGACCTCTGGAAACCCAGTATGATGCCAAGACATATACCCATGACCTCTAGAAACCCAGTATGATGCCAAGACATATACCCATGACCTCTAGAAACCCAGTATGATGCCAAGACATATACCCATGACCTCTGGAAACCCAGTATGATGCCAAGACATATACCCATGACCTCTGGAAACCCAGTATGATGCCAAGACATATACTCATGACCTCTAGAAACCAAGTATGATGCCAAGACATATACCCATGACCTCTAGAAACCCAGTATGATGCCAAGACATATACCCTTGACCTCTTCAAACCCAGTATGATGCCAAGACATATACCCATGACCTCTAGAAACCCAGTATGATGCCAAGACATATACCCATGACCTCTGGAAACCCAGTATGATGCCAAGACATATACCCATGACCTCTAGAAACCCAGTATGATGCCAAGACATATACCCATGACCTCTGGAAACCCAGTATGATGCCAAGAAATAGAACCCATGACCTCTGGAAAAGCAGTATGATGCCAAGACATAGAACCCATGACCTCTAAAACCCAGTATGATACCAAGACATAGAACTCATGACCTCTGGAAACCCAGTATGATGCCAAGACATAGAACCCATGACCCCTGGAAACCCAGTATGATGCCAAGACATAGAAACTATGACCTTTGGAAACCCCCAGTATGATGCCAACACATAGAAACCATGACCTCTAGTAACCCAGTATGATACCAAGACATAGAACCCATGACCTCTGGAAATCCAGTATGATGCCAAGACATAGAACCCGTGACCTCTGGAAACCCAGTATGATGCCAAGACATAGAACCCATGACCTCTGGAAACCCAGTTTGATGCCAAGACATAGAAACCATATCCTCTGGAAACCCAGAATGATGCCAAGACATAGAACCCATGACCTCTAGAAACCAAGTATGATGCCAAGACATAGAACCCATGACCTCTAGAAACCAAGTGTGATGCCAAGACATAGAACCCATGACCTCTAGAAACCAAGTATGATGCCAAGACATAACAAGTAAATCTGTGAGCTAATGCTCACTAGTGATACCCCCGCTGTGAGAAATATGACTACAAACAGGAAGTAGATGAGCAAGGAGCATGAAATCGCTTTACACCACATGGGACTATGGGATGAAGCAATATGCAAAGTATTAGGCTGCTGCATGGTATAGTTGCTGAGAAAACTGCGACGGAAATTTTGTAATGGACGGACAGACGGACGGCCGGACGGACGCACGGACAAGGGTAAAACAGTATACCCCCCTCTTCTTCGAAGCGGGGGTATAAAAACCATGACCTCTGGAAACCCCCAGTATGATGCCAACACATAGAAACCATGACCTCAAGAAACCCAGTATGATACCAAGACATAGAACCCATGACCTCTGGAAATCCAGTATGATGCCAAGACAAGAACCCGTGACCTCTGGAAACCCAGTATGATGCAAAGACATAGAACCCTTGACCTCTGGAAACCCAGTATAATGCCAAGACATAAAAACCATGACCTCTGGAAACCCAGTATGATGTCAAGACATAGAAACCATGACCTCTGGAAACCCAGTATGAAGTCAAGACATAAAAACCATGACCTCTGGAAACCCAGTATGATGTCAAGACATAAAAACCATGACCTCTGGAAACTCAGTATGATGTCAAAGCATAGAACCCAATACCTCTTGAAACCCAGAATGATGCCAAGACATAGAACCCGTGACCTCTGGAAACCCAGTATGTTGCCAAGAAATAGAACCCATGACCTCTGGAAACCCAGTATGATGCTGTTTAGGTTAAACTTACTGTATAAGTGTAGTGATACTTACAACATTTCTCTAAACAGTTCTCCACCATCACCAAAACAAGCTTTACAGAAGAGTACAGAAAACATATATTCTACATCTGGTACTTGGAAGGGGACTAACTGTAAATGTAACGCCAGGGTAATGTTCAATAATAAAAGAGTTATGATAGTGCGCTGTTTAAAGTCGGTAAAGCTATGACTATAATTTTATCACATTCTTTTAAAATCGTAAAATCATGTTGTTGGTCTAACATCATATATTTTAAGTTTTTTACTCACTTGAGCATGTGTTGTGATTGAGCTTTTATGACTAGGTGGATTGTCAGACATCTTTTGTCATCAGTTAGCAATTTATCATTGTTAACACTCTAGAGTATGGCTTTACACCAGTATACAATATATATCCAACATAGTAGCTATATTGTAGTTTGATAGATATAACAGATTGAACATTTTCGTACAAAATATCAATCAATGATAATCATACAAATAAAATTCATGTGCAGCAAATCAGATGATTTTGTAATGCCATTTAAACCTTGTACAGTTTCCCGTGGAATGTGGACACATAATCTCATTTATTTAAGCAAAATTGTTACATGTGTTATATCGCATTTTGTTCTTTTTAATCGAGGGGAAGTAACTGCAGTGATAAGAATGTCCTTAATGTTTCCTCTGTTTACAATTGAATTCATGAACAATTTATCTGTACTAAGAATGAAAATATATTCTGGGAACCAAAAACCCACTCAAATTTGTTCTGGCATAATAAGTAATTAAAGTGGTTAATTGTATATATATTCATTATTGGCTTAAAATGATCAAAATATTGTGAAACTTTCATACACAATAATTTATGTACCAAAAACGTACTAATATACATAAATAATTTAATAAATAATATAAAACAATTTTTGAATTTCACATTTTAGGAACAGATAGTGTCCCTCTGAAATACTTAATTGTTAATTATGTTATCATATTTCAAATTATTTCATACAGTAATATTTTCTAATAAAAAGACACCAGCTACATGTAAACTGAACAATGCATTCATTCTCATAATGCTACAGAAAATGTAATAAATGTTAATGGTTTCATCAGGCATCACTAGAATTTGGAGCATTGAACAAATGAAGAGCTTTTAGGTTAGAAATACAGTTACATTTTTAATTTCAAAGGTATTTTTCAAAGACAAAAGCAAGAGTTTTATATAAGTTTTGTTGAATTATTTTAAATGTTTTGTATGAAGACTCTGTCAGTATAGCAATAATTTCAAATAAATTTTAATGTAAACATAGTTACAGTATGTCCCATTTTAGTAAGTGTATCTTTAGCTTGTAATACACCTCTCTCCACAGCAGGTATACAATGTACATATCCATCATAGACATAATAACCAATTCTCAGAGGTCTCTTACTTTCATAAATCTGTAATATACGTACACATATGTATAAGTTATCATTTATGTACAAAGTAAAAGTGTAACACTTGGGTCTAGAGCTCTAATTTTCTTCAGGAACAGTAAGTACATTGATTGTCTGAACATTAATGGTAATGATGGACTCGACCAATACAGCAGTAGATCTATATTGGTTAAATTGGTTTCTTTCTTTTAAAATGAAACAGTTATATGTGTCTTTTAATCAAAACAATGGTTTAAGGGCATTTAAACATATTTTCAATATGAAAAGAGTGCTATATAAATGTGGTATATAATAATAATAATAATAATAGGAAGAAGAAGAAGAAGAACAACAGAAACAAGAACAACAATTATAATAATAGTTACTAAATGTGTTTTAAATATAACTTGGTTAATGATGAATTATAAGTAAGCTTTGCAAATATGAACATTTTACTAACAAACTGTTATATTCAAATTTTGGTTAAAAAATAGTAATTCATCTTTTGAAAATATGAAACAAAGACACATTCACCAACATTTATTATATAAGGTAATTAATTTAAAGCATCATGTCATTATATCAGAACCATTGAATCTTAAATGATCAAAGCAATAATTCACATATATACAATATATGTCTGCAAAGCCATAGTAACTCAAAAGATGGCTCCTCTTGTCTTTTTAACTGTATTAGTTATCAACAGTTTTTATTATGTGCTCCCTTTATGATGAAAACTGAATTAGATATTGAATTCTCAGGAAAGAGTTTAACCTGATGTAACCAAGAATCAAATCCTGCACACTACCATGGTTAACTTTTTGCCAAGATAACATTTTCTCTGTTCAAATGTACAACATTCAAGTAACTAGCTTTCTTCATAAATCATGGATTGTAATACAAAACTAGTAATAACATTATTAACATATAGGAGTAAAAAAGCCACTCTGCGATTACTTCAGATAGATATGTGTAAGCTAGATGCTGGACAGTGATAAATGGATGTACATAAGATAGATATGTGTAAGCTAGATGCTGGACTGTGATGATTGGATGTACATAAGATAGATATGTGTAAGCAAGATGCTGGACTGTGTGGATTGGATGTACATAAGATAGATATGTGTAAGCTAGATGCTAGACTGTGTGGATTGGATGTACATAAGATAGATATGTGTAAGCTAGATGCTGGACTGTGATGATTGGATGTACATAAGATAGATATGTGTAAGCTAGATGCTGGACTGTGTGGATTGGATGTACATAAGATAGATATGTGTAAGCTAGATGCTTGACTGTGATAAATGGATGTACATAAGATAGATATGTGTAAGCTAGATGCTGGACTGTGATGATTGGATGTACATAAGATAGATATGTGTAAGCTAGATGCTGGACTGTGTGGATTGGATGTACAAAAGATAGATATGTGTAAGCTAGATGTTGGACTGTGATAAATGGATGTACATCAGATAAATATGTGTAAGCTAGATGCTGGACTGTGATAAATGGATGTACATAAGATAGATATGTGTAAGCTAGATGCTGGACTGTGATGATTGGATGTACATAAGATAGATATGTGTAAGCTAGATGCTGGACTGTGATAAATGGATGTACATAAGATAGATATGTGTAAGCTAGATGCTGGACTGTGTGGATTGGATGTACATAAGATAGATATGTGTAAGCTAGATGCTGGACTGTGATAAATGGATGTACATAAGGTAGATATGTGTAAGCTAGATGCTGGACTGTGTGGATTGGATGTACATAAGATAGATATGTGTAAGCTAGATGCTGGACTGTGATGATTGGATGTACATAAGATAGATATGTGTAAGCTAGATGCTGGACTGTGTGGATTGGATGTACATAAGATAGATATGTGTAAGCTAGATGCTGGACTGTGATGATTGGATGTACATAAGATAGATATGTGTAAGCTAGATGCTGGACTGTGATAAATAGATGTACATAAGATAGATATGTGTAAGCTAGATGCTGGATTGTGTGGATTGGATGTACATAAGATAGATATGTGTAAGCTAGATGCTGGACTGTGATGATTGGATGTACATAAGATAGATATGTGTAAGCTAGATACTGGACTGTGATAAATGGATGTACATAAGATAGATATGTGTAAGCTAGATGCTGGACTGTGATGATTGGATGTACATAAGATAGATATGTGTAAGCTAGATGCTGGACTGTGTGGATTGGATGTACATAAGATAGATATGTGTAAGCTAGATGCTGGACTGTGATAAATGGATGTACATAAGATAGATATGTGTAAGCTAGATGCTGGACTGTGATGATTGGATGTACATAAGATAGATATGTGTAAGCTAGATGCTGGACTGTGATAAATAGATGTACATAAGATAGATATGTGTAAGCTAGATGCTGGACTGTGTGGATTGGATGTACAAAAGATAGATATGTGTAAGCTAGATGCTGGACTGTGATAAATGGATGTACATAAGATAAATATGTGTAAGCTAGATGCTGGACTGTGATAAATGGATGTACATAAGATAGATATGTGTAAGCTAGATGCTGGACTGTGATGATTGGATGTACATAAGATAGATATGTGTAAGCTAGATGCTGGACTGTGATAAATGGATGTACATAAGATAGATATGTGTAAGCTAGATGCTGGACTGTGTGGATTGGATGAACATAAGATAGATATGTGTAAGCTAGATGCTGGACTGTGATAAATGGATGTACATAAGATAGATATGTGTAAGCTAGATGCTGGACTGTGTGGATTGGATGTACATAAGATAGATATGTGTAAGCTAGATGCTGGACTGTGATGATTGGATGTACATAAGATAGATATGTGTAAGCTAGATGCTGGACTGTGTGGATTGGATGTACATAAGATAGATATGTGTAAGCTAGATGCTGGACTGTGATGATTGGATGTACATAAGATAGATATGTGTAAGCTAGATGCTGGACTGTGATAAATAGATGTACATAAGATAGATATGTGTAAGCTAGATGCTGGACTGTGATGATTGGATGTACATAAGATAGATATGTGTAAGGTAGTTGCTGGACTGTGTGGATTCGATGTACATAGCGATACTTAAAGTTGAAGACCTCAATGTTCAATGCTTTAACTGTATCTGTTTTTATTTACATGTAGTTTTTAGATGAATATAGATGAACTGTTTAACTGATTTTTATGATGGATAGATTTTTATATGATACATTTTAATTATATATAACAACACACCAATAAAAATTGAAAACATTTATCACCTGAGTATTAAATGGAAGAGGTGGAACTTCAGGATCCAATTCAAAATGATATGGACATAAGACAGCCTTCATTGCTTCAACTAGTGTGTATACATCTTGCCCTAGCGGACCAGGAGTGGCTTTAACTGAAATATTGTATTACATGAATATATTGCATTTACAGTAAAACATTTATATCACCACAAACATATTAAAACAATTATGACGAGTGTAAATGGCTAACAAAGATTTAACTGTCACCAAATCATTGTATAATGAAGACAGAAGCCGTGGCCGTGGCGTAGTGGTTAGCATGTCTGACTTCGAATCCAGAGATTGCAGGTTCTACTGGGTCATACCCTATACATGAGTTGTCGGCGTCGTGGAAGGGTAAGTTAGTATTGGTGATAGAAAGTGTCCAGGAAACCTATAGAAGGAAGAGCTGGTCGTCGTATATATGACCTAAATTTGTGTTGAATACGACGTTAAAAAATAAATAAATGAAGACAAAACACCACAGTAGAACAAGTTATACATGTATTTCCTGATCATAACTTTAGACAAACAAGCTCAATGTAACAATTTTAAGATAAACAGAAAATGTTTAAAAAAAGTTCAATACTTAATGTTTGAAGCTGAGTGTCACTAAGTTCTTCTGATGACTTCAAACTGTAACATAAAAAATATAGGTCATGGTGGCATAAGACCACATGTGACAGACCCAAATTTTCCTTATAGTATATATAGAGAAAAGGTCTCTAACGCCTGTTCAACGGTCGTAGTTTTCAAAGGCTTCCCACGACTTACACCTGTCTGACGTACGGGTCCATAACAAACCACGATTTTATGGGACTGAAGCATTAATCAGTTGTTGAGTTATCATCTATGTCGTATATGTTTTTCCATATAAAGTCTAAGCCACAATGACCTTTGACCCCGGAACCTCAGAATCCAAAGGGCACACCCTTAACACAAAGGCTATCCAGACATAAGATTTGATGAACCTAAGTGAATCTTTTGTCGTGTTATTGTCCGGGAAAATTTTTTCTAATATGAATCCCAGTGACCTTGACCTTTGACCCCGAGCTCCCAAACCAGAAGGACACTTTACGCAAAGTCTACCTACACAAAAATTTGGTAAAGTGGTTGTTGAGATATTACCCAGACAAAGTTTTCATATCTTATGTCCCAGTGACCTGACCTTTGACCCTGGGGTCTCAAAATCATTAGGACTCACCCTCTACCAAAGGGCTATCCACACAATTTGGTGAACGTAGGTACAGTCTTTATTAAGTTATCGTCCAGAAAGTTTTCATATTTATATTCCCAGTGACCTTGACCTTTGAGTCTCAAATCAATAGAGCATATTCTTGACCAAAGGGCTATCCACAGATAAAATTTGGTGAACCTAGTCACAGTCTTTGTTGAGTTATCATCTGGACACAGTTTTCATTTTTAAAGTCCCAGTGAAGTGCAAGTTTCACTTCGGGCGTATAAAAAAACCCAAACTACAACATCAATGAAGCTATAAATAAAAAAAATGGTTTTTGACGTAATAAGTTTTAACATGTACAATGTATATTTAATTCTTCAGGTGTTAAAGTACAATGGAGGTCGTTTTAAAACGTTAATTTCCTGTTAATTTGATATATAAAGATTCATTTGCACGACTTTTTACATTTTTGAACAAAACCATTCACATAAAATCGCAGGTTAAAAGTCATTATTCTTCTGCGTTATCTAGTATGGTCATCTGGCTTATCTCCCTTGGCATTTATTCCGCTCGGTATATAAACTCGTCGATCCGGGCCGAATCACGGAATTGTTATATACATGTGTTGTTTTATACATCGGAAGAAAAAGACTATGCATTTATGTGTGCATAATCATTGATAAAGGTTAAACACATAAGTTTTTTATAATCACTGCAAACACCGGTTACTAAATGTGTTTATTTAATCCTTTGTTAGAATACAACCTAATATACAAACAAATTAAAGTGTCATCATCAATGTAATTATCAGCATGTATTGATCTGTTATAAAACAAGAGCTCCGCTGGGCGGGGCATTATACGCCCGTGTGCAGTCCATGCTGTGTTCTATCTCATATAAAGTCCCTGTGACCTTGACCAATGACCCCGGGATCTCAGAATAGGTCCCATTCTTAACAGGAGGGCTATCCAAAGCAAAGATTTTGAGAACCTAGGTACAGCCATGGTTGATTTATCACCAACACAAAGTTTTCCCATACAAACTTCCAGTGACCTTGACCCTGGGGCCTCAGAACCAAAAGTTCTCGCCCTTGACCCAAAGAGTAATTATACATAAAATTTGGTGATATTAGGTAAAGTTGGTTGTTGGACAAGGTTTTTCCTCATGATTTTTCTTTTGACTTTAACCTTTAACACAGGGACCTAAAACCAAAGGGGCATATGCTAGACATTAAGGCTACCCTTAAATAAGATTTGGAAAACCTACAATGTAGGTACAATTATTATTGAGTTACTGTCCGGAAAATGTTTCAATATGAATTAAGTCCCTGTGACCTTGACTTTTGTCCCTGGGGTTTCCAAATGAAAAGAGAACATCAAATACCAAAGAGCTATCAACACATTACATCTTGACAAATGGGCTGATCCACATAAAATTTGGTTAACCTAGGTACAATCATTGTTTAGTTATTGTCCGGACAAGGATTGTCCATATGATGCCCCTGTGACCTAGATCTTTGACCCAGTTTTGACCCAAAACCAATTGGGAACATCCTTAACACATGGGCTACCCTCACATAAAATTTGGTGAACTAAATTTATTTTACTTATTAAATATAGCATTATTTCCATGGTTTGCCATTTTGACTTTATTAACATATTGATTGAACATTTGAAGTCTCTGCTTGGTAATTTGATATCTTCTGGATGATGGTTTAAACTTGACCCAGGGGCCCCAAAATCAATAGGGAACATCCTTGACACATTGTTGATTTACTACACGGACAATGTTTTTCAATATGATGCCCCTGTGACCTTGACCTTTGACCCAGGGGCCCTAAAACCAAATAGGACATAACCATGACACATGGGCTACTCTTACAAAAAATTTAATGAACCTAGGTACATTGGTTGTTCAGTTATTGTCTGGACAAGGTTTTTCCATATGATGCCTCTGTGACCTTGACCTTTGGGTCTGGGGCCCAAAAAACTATTGGGAACATCCTTGACAAAAGGGCTACCTTCACATAAAATTTTGTGAACCTAGGTACAGTAGTTGATGAATTATTGTCCAAACAAGGATTTTCAATATGATGCCCCTGTGACCTTGACCTTTGACCCAGGAGCCCCAAAACCAGTAGGGCATAACCTTTACCCAAGGGCTACCCTCACATAAAATTTGGAGAACCTAGGTACATTGGTGGTTCAGTTATTGTCTGGACAAGTGTTTCATTGTTTGCCGTTTTGACTTTATAAACATATTGATAGAACATTTGAAGTCACAGCTTGGTTATTTGATATCTTCTGGTTTAAGATTTAAGCTTAACCCTGTTTTCCCAAAACTGATAAGGTACATCATTCACACATGGGCTACTCTCACATGAAATTTGGTGAACTTTGGTACAATCATTGTTGAGTAATTATCCGGACAATGTTTTTAATATGATGCCCCTGTGACCTTGACCTTTGACCAAGGCGCCCCAAAACCAATAGAGCATAACCTTGACACATGGGCTACTTTCACATAAAATTTAGTGAACCTAGGTATATTGGTTGTTCAGTTATTGTCTGGACAAGGTTTTTCCATATGATGCCTCTGTGACCTTGACCTTTGGGTCTGGGGCCCAAAAACCTATTGGGAACATCCTTGACAAAAGGGCTACCTTCACATAAAATTTTGTGAACCTAGGTACAGTAGTTGATGAGTTATTGTCCTAACAAGGATTTTCAATATGATGCCCCTGTGACCTTGACCTTTGACCCAGGAGCCCCAAAACCAATAGGGCATAACCTTTACCCAAGGGCTACCCTCACATAAAATTTGGAGAACCTAGGTACATTGGTGGTTCAGTTATTGTCTGGACAAGTGTTTCATTGTTTGCCGTTTTGACTTTATAAACATATTGATAGAACATTTGAAGTCACAGCTTGGTTATTTGATATCTTCTGGTTTAAGATTTAAGCTTAACCCTGTTTTCCCAAAACTGATAAGGTACATCCTTGACACATGGGCTACTCTCACATGAAATTTGGTGAACTTTGGTACAATCATTGTTGAGTAATTATCCGGACAATGTTTTTCAATATGATGCCCCTGTGACCTTGACCTTTGACCAAGGTGCCCCAAAACCTGTAGGGCATAAGCTTGACACATGGGCTACTTTCACATAAAATTTAGTGAACCTAGGTACATTGGTTGTTCAGTTATTGTCTGGACAAGGTTTTTCCATATGATGCCTCTGTGACCTTGACCTTTGGGTCTGGGGCCCAAAAACCTAATAGGAACATCCTTGACACAAGGGCTACCTTCACATAAAATTTTGTGAACCTAGGTACAGTAGTTGATGAGTTATTGTCCAAACAAGGATTTTCAATCTGATGCCCCTGTGACCTTGACCTGTGACCCAGGAGCCCCAAAACCAATAGGGCATAACCTTTACCCAAGGGCTACCCTCACATAAAATTTGGAGAACCTAGGTACATTGGTGGTTCAGTTATTGTCTGGACAAGTGTTTCATTGTTTGCCGTTTTGACTTTATAAACATATTGATAGAACATTTGAAGTCACAGCTTGGTAATTTGATATCTTCTGGTTTAAGATTTAAACTTAACCCTGTTTTCCCAAAACTGATAAGGTACATCCTTGACACATGGGCTACTCTCACATGAAATTTGGTTAACCTAGGTACAGTCATTGTTGAGTTATTACCCGGACAATGTTTTTCAATATCATGCCACTGTGACCTTGAACTTTGACCCAGGGGCCCCGAAATCGATAGGGCATATTCTTGACACATGGGGTACTCTTACATAAAATTTGGTGAACCTAGGTACATTGGTCTTTCAGTTATTGTCTGGACAAAGTTTTTCCATATAATGCCCCTGTGACCTTGACCTTTGGACCTGGGGCCCCATAAACCTAAAGGGCACATCTTTGACACATGGGCTACTCTTACATAAAATTTGATGAACCTAGGTACAGGCATTGTTGAGTTATGGTCCGGACAAGGTTTTTCAATTTGATGTCCCAGTGACCTTGACCTTTGACCCAGGGGCCCCAAAACCCATTGGGAACATCCTTGACACATGGGCTTCTCTCACATAAAATTTGGTGAACCTAGGTAGATTGGTTGTTAAGTTATTGTCAGGACAAGTTTTTTCCCCATATGATGCCACTGTGACCTTGACCTTTCATGCAGGGGCCCCAAAACCAATAGGGAACATCTTTGACACATGGGCTACTCTTACATTAAATTTGGTGAAATTAGGTACATTGGTGGTTCAGTTATTGTCCGGACAAGTTTTACCTATTTTAAGTCCCAGTGACCTTGACCTTTAACCCTGGGGTCTCAAAATCAATAGGGAACCTCCTTTACCCAAGGGCTATCCACACATAAAATTTTAGGAACCTAGGTATATCCTTTCTTGAGTTATCATCCGGACAAGCAATTGTCCACGGACGGACAGACGGACAGACGGACAACATCATAACATAATACGACCGTTTTTTCAAAACGGGCGTATAAAAACTGACACTTGTGGACATTTGTAATAATCCCTTAATTAATACGTTGTTGGCTCTTAATAAAGTGATATAAATTATCAGTTGTTTTTTTACTAAATTCACCATCCGTTTAGATAACAATTAGAAACCATTCATCCGTGTTTTATTCTTGACGAATATATTGAGAAAAATTCAATTTTCAGTAAACTAAAATTAACTATTATAAAAAAGGAATGCTACAAGTTGACAACCAGTCTGAATTAACTGTCATATTTGCTCATCATTAATTTGATATGTGACAAATTCTTTTATAAGTAAGCTCGGGGTCACAACCAAGTAATTGATTTCTTGTTTGCATCACATCAAAGACCCGATTTCCGGAAACGATAACAGATTAAACTACGCCGACACGGACGCGACACGACATATTAATATTATCTCCTATGGAATTCAGTTTTGTTAAAACAAAACACATGTCACCATAATACATTTGAGGTATCCCAAAGGGACAATATGGTTGTTGGACCATAAAATATCCCGTATTGAACCTCAATTTTAGTGATTTTGAAAAATAATGTTTGTACCACGGTAAACAGACCGAGTAAGTAACTATAACGATATAGAACAGAACAGTTTATTAGCAGAACACATCGGTGTTGGTCGCAATTAAAATAATTTGGCGCTACACGCATATACATGTATAAATACATATAAACAAAAAAGAGTGATTATAATCATTTTCATGAGATATGGATCTGTATGATGAGGCCATGAAATAATAAAATTGTTATTGCATTGAAACAATTTTCCAAAAAACGGCAAATACAACACTTCGTTAGGAGGGAAAAACTCAATTGTATTCAATGCATTTTTAACAAAAAGCTTTCCTTTTACAATGTTATTGTTGAAGAAAGGAAAACAGTGTCGGAAGTTTAAGGCTTCAAAATTCAATTTTGATTTTTGTTGTTGTGAAAACTGTTCGTTGTTTGCTTATAATGACTGATAAAAAATATTTAAGACGAGATGTACCTATTTTCGGTTATTTGTCACTCATTTTCAATGTTTGAGTAATTCATGCAAGTGTAATGATAACACAAATTTTGTTTTTATTGTTTCGTAATATTTATCAGTCTTTACCTAGTTTGTCTTGTTTGTATAAATAACAAATTCTCAAAATAAAAAAACAGTGTCGTAAATCGCAAGTAATTAAGTTTTTTTTTTAATTGTCCGATTGTTTTAATTGAAACAACAAAAAATGTTTATCGCCGATTTTACAAATAGTTATGAATGTTAAATGTCTTAATTCCATAGAGAATGCAATTTATTAATTTTTGCGTGTGCATTTTATCAAACTTTTGAATTAAGACATTTAACATTAATAACTATTTGTAAAATCGGCGATTAACATTTTTTGTTGTTGATAATACATTAATAAACTAAAAATACCGTTAAAAATGTTAAAAATACATGAGTTGTCGGCAGCACGATAGTGATAGTCGCGGGGCGTAATATTGCCCTTTATGATATACATTCGCGACTTCCTATTACCAGTTTGGGTCCATGACGTATTACGCAATAGTATAGGCTGTGGTATTCTTCGTCTTGCATTGTTTACAGCTGAGAAAAGGGCGGAGCTTGATAGTTTCACAAAAAAGTTTCATCCAATTAAAACGAATTTTTTTATCTATTCCCTAATCTTTTAATTAGAAATCGAAATCGTCAAATTTTATAAATGTGCGCAGTTACACTATGGAAACAACAATTAATGTGTTTATCGTTTTTTTCAAAATATTTTTATAACAAAGTTTGGATTATGTTTTTATTCACTCGAGAATATGATTTTCTTTAAAATGGATATATTTTCAAGGATTTGCTTATTTGTGCTTCCGACATTAAGTTGGAAATGTGTCAGGTAAATCTTTTTATTTTTATTAATTTATACAGCATTTGTATAAGATCGTTATGTCGGAAAAAAAACGAAAATAATGTATTTCGATGGTTAATACTATTAATACTAAAACAAATATAAGTGGCCAGAATGAATGCAAAGACTACTAATTATTCGTACTTCTATCTATTTAAGGAAAAAATATAATCAAAAATTAAATATAAACTACCGAGTAATATGACATGAACAGGAATTTCTGAAGTTTAATCTATTAGCATTATTATTATTATGTTTATTATATACCGCATTTCAATAGCGCTCTTCCCATATTAAATATATGTTCAAAAGTGCTATTCTAAGATTATATGTTTATAACAAGAAATTCAAGCAATTAGTAGTTTAAAATATTAAACACATCATTATGTTCTGATACAGACACAAAAATAGCTTAAATATATTGATATAAGTCACATACATATGATCATTCAATATTATTTCTTACTATTGTGATTAAAATATGCTGCGTATAAAACGTACATTGTTCAAAATATCGTAGGCCCTTTACTCATTAAAACAAGGGGAAGTAATCATTACAGATATTTATAGTTTGTATGCCCTAAGAGTAACCTCCCTTTTCCTCCTTTTTTTGAAGAGTTTCAAGAACAATAACCCAAAATGTCCGATTCCTGAGGGAGGTAAGCCATGCGGAATTATTTGAATATTTTTTAACTTTTTCCAAAATTGTGACTTTTCACTCTAAAAATGATGTTAAGAGCTAAGGGAACTTGTTTGAAATATAAAATTGTGTAAACTAGTACCAAAATATTGAGATGTGTGAAAAGTACCTCTATTCTACTTTAAGCAGTGAACTTTATAACTTCATACATATAGAGATACGTTAACTTATACATGTACCTTCGTTTTACTAGTGTACACTGCCCTCTATTAGTTCCTTCACAGTACAATGAATTGAATTGCTTTGTTTTCATTTTCAATTTTGAAGAATCATTATTTCATTGTTTATCTAACTCATTATTCATCCAATGGAAACAGAATTTCTATAGGTATATTTTATTTTTTGAGTTGCAGCCAAAGTTATCTGTCAGCCTCCAAAATTATGGTCAATGCATCTCAATTAACTGAACTCAGGTTTGAGATGTTTAGTAATTTCACATCTTAATAATGTACTGATTTTAATAAGTGAAATTGAAATTCATTTAAAAATAAATTGCTTTTATAACTTTTTAAAACTCCATTTAGTTCAATGTAAATTTTAAATGTGTAAAGGAACTTTTAGAGGGCAGTGTATAGAAAAAAAACTACTATTTATCATTTATAAGAATTGATATCAATATATACCTCAGTCTACCAGCTGTTGGTTTCAAGCCACATACACCACAAAAATGACAAGGTATTCTTACACTTCCCCCTATATCCGATCCCCAACCTAATATTGAAGCCCGAGCTCCTACAATAGCCCCTTCTCCACCTGAAGATCCTCCAGGGCCCCTCTTAGAGTTGAAGGGGTTCAATGTAGTACCATATATAGGATTGGAACACTCAAACCTACAAAAGTAAAATTTTACTCGTCAAAAAAATAATACAACTAGATAAGCAAACTTTAGGAAAATGGAAAGGCCAAAAAAGCTTTATATTGCTCACCTGAGTTCATAAGTGTAATCTAGATTATATTTGTTAAAATAACAAACATGTAATGATGATGAATTTAATGACTTAATCCCAAATCTATCACATCTAAGATTTCATTGAAATGACCATGTTTGATCAAAGTTGGAACAACAATGCTAAAATATTACCTTTTTAGTGTTGATAGCGACAAGGTTTTTATAAAGTTTGAACTAGTGATCTTGTTGCTGACCAAACATGGCCATTCAAATAACTTGCCTTTTGTTTAATATTTATAAAGCAACTGACCAAGTTATATGATAATTGAAGCTTAATTATGACCTCTCAAAGGTCACAAGTATGTTTCTCTCATTTGACCAAGGGACCTAATTGTTGACCATACATGACTACGAGGGATGATCCAGAAATAACCGGACTGATAACCTAGAGACAACAATATTTAACACACATATATAAATTATGCACCAAAAGAAAGAGCAAGCACTCTCCATTCAATAGAAGAAATATAACACACAAATCTTTATCTAGTCCGTAGAAAACCATTCTTTAAATAACTATGGAAACGCTGAGGCGCCGCAGCTCAAATTCCATAACGTAACACATTGAGATTATGAATCACCATGTATTAACAAAATAAGTAAAAATATTCTAATTTTGCCAAAACGTTACATTACACATTAGCAACGTCATGTCAAAATTTGACGTCATTCAGATAATGGACTACGAAGAAATCAAGTTACATGCACCCATGGTGGCAACGTTCAGCGTACAAAAATGTTGTCGTTTTATAAGCGTGACTTTTGCGCGTTTGTACAATTTTATAAGCAATAGGTAGAATCTTGGACAGAAACGGTTAATATGATTAGACAATTGCCTCATATGAACACTGTTGGTCGTACATAAGTTTTTGAGTTTATTTATTTAGACTAACTGACCCTGTTCCATGACAATTGGCGCAAGAATATTATTTCTGAAATGGTAACTAACCGACATGACACCTTTAATGAAATTATCCAATGTTTATTAGGATGTAGCCATTAACCATGTTTGATGAAAATTGGATTAAAGATGTGACCTCTGAGTTCACAATGTATAAAATGACTGAGCAGGGAACAGACAATGGACATTCAATTATAAAAAAGCTCACAATGATCTAAAGCTCAAATGATCTAAAATTATTTAATCAATATTTACAATGTTTGAAACAATAACTGTGGAAGCAAAATTTCTAAATATAAGTCTAACAAGTTAACAACACAAGAGCTGTCAGTTGAGACAGATGCTTGACTAAGTAAGTATATGTCACATGAGACGTTGTTGACAATTATTCAATGACACTTTTAAAAATTTCGGATATCAACAGTAGTCGGACACGAAAAATCAAATCTTGCTACTGAATTAGATTTTTGCGGAGATATAACTCGTCTCTGTCGTCGGGCGAAAGGATTGCGTCGAACACTACCATTAAACAAATTAAGCATTCAACATTAGTTAAGACACACAGCTTTGGCAAATCACTAGCTGCAATAATCAAACAATTTGTTACAAGACACATGGGACTGTTTTGCCGTAAAACTGGATCTCAAAAACATGGAAACCTTATTAATAATTTTACTTGCCTGCAGTCCTAAATATGAAAGTAACACAAAGAGGTACATCACTTTGAACCCTGTACTATTAGGTTTTAAAATTTTGATGTTAGGTTGTATAATCGGGGGACCCATTATTTTTGTCATGGACCCATTGTTTTAAAGCATGAGCTTCCTTGCTGGGCTCTTTGATTTTTTTTTAAATATCACAAGTTACTATTCCTAACTCCAATCTTTAATAAGCATCAGCCAACTTTCTTACACTAAAAGACATGTTCCATAGCTTGGCTCTAAACAAAAACCTAGAACGTAAAAGATTTGTTGATTTACAGGAATTTCATATACATTGTATATCAAAGAACTGATTAGTGCTGACCCCCTCATTTTTCCATTTGATCCCCAATTTTTTAACATAGGGGTCATGTGTGACCCCCAAAATTTTGACCCTGGAGATAACACTGACAATAGGCACATATTTAAACTCTGAAATTGATACCAACAGAAATAAAACAGTTGCAGTAAAAACAAATATTTTTAAAATATAACTCTAAATTCAAGGGGAGATAATTTTTAAAAAAGAATGTATTTGGAGTTGAACCTCATCACATGAGGTGTGGTAGATGGTAAGGAACATGTATTTAAAGTGTGAAGTGATAACTTAAGAAATAAAACAGTTGCAGTAAAAACAAATATTTTTTAAAATACCTCTAAGTTCAAAGGGTGATAATTCTAAAAACAATGTATTTGGAGTCATGAACCTTGACACATGAGATGTGGTTGATAGTAAAAAACATATATTTAAAGTTTGAAGTTGATTCCTAAAGAAATAAGAAAGTTATAGAAAAATATATTTTACTGCACAAATACTTTAATCGGAAATGAGGACGCGGATGCTGATGCTAGGGCAAGTAGGAGAGCTCTCCATTTCTTCGAAAAGTCGAGCTAAAAACAATATCAATCTAGAACTAATAACATCTTCACAGTAATACCATGACTATCAAGGACTGGTAGAATTCCCAATATACCCATATCAAGGAATTAACTTTCTGTTACTATTTGTATCATCAGAATTACAGTTAAAATTCACAGGCAAAATAACTATAAATTTGAAGAAGTACATGTCTTCAAAGTGTAAAAATAAGTTCAATAATCAAGTTCTTTTTTAATTTGTGGTTTAATTTAATTAACAATACTAGCAATAACTCCACAATTATGCCAAAGAGA